>JAZGTN010000143.1:2803365-4205048 GCA_037783415.1 Leptasterias polaris | reverse complement strand
AATCACAAGGGGTAAGCCTTGCATTTTGGCTCAAATTCAACAAAAATCACAAGGGGTAAGCCTTGCATTTTGACCCTAAATCAACAAAAATCACAAGGGGTAAGCCTTGCATTTTGGCTCAAATCCAACAAAAATCACAAGGGGTAAGCCTTGCATTTTGGCCAAAATGCAACAAAAATCACAAGGGGTAAGCCTTGCATTTTGACCCTAAATCATCAAAAATCACAAGGGGTAAGCCTTGCATTTTGCCTCAAATTCAACAAAAATCACAAGGGGTAAGCCTTCCATTTTGGCTCAAATTCAACAAAAATCACAAGGGGTAAGCCTTGCATTTTGGCCGAAATTCAACAAAAATCACAACGGGTAAGCCTTGCATTTTGGCTCAAATTCAACAAAAATCACAGGGGATAATAAGCCTAGCATTTTGGCCGAAATTCAACAAAAATCACAAGGGGGTAAGCCTTGCAATTTGACCCTAAATCAACAAAAATCACAAGCGGTAAGCCTTGCATTTTGACCCTAAATCAACAAAAATCACAAGGGGTAAGCCTTGCATTTTGGCTCAAATTCAACAGAAATCACAAGGGGTAAGCCTTGCAATTTGACCCTAAATCAACAAAAATCACAAGGGGTATAGCCTTGCATTTTGGCCCAAATTCAACAAAAATCAAAAGGGGTAAGCCTTGCATTTTGACCCTAAATCAACAAAAATCACAAGGGGTAAGCCTTGCATTTTGGCCAAAATTCAACAAAAATCACAAGGGGTAAGCCTTGCATTTTGACCCTAAATCATCAAAAATCACAAGGGGTAAGCCTTGCATTTTGGCTCAAATCCAACAAAAATCACAAGGGGTATAGCCTTGCATCTTGGCCCAAATTCAACAAAAATCACAAGGGGTAAGCCTTGCATTTTGACCCTAAATCAACAAAAATCACAAGGGGTAAGCCTTGCATTTTGGCTCAAATTCAACAAAAATCACAAGGGGTAAGCCTTGCATTTTGGCTCAAATTCAACAAAAATCACAAGGGGTAAGCCTTGCATTTTGGCTCAAATTCAACAAAAATCACAAGGGGTAAGCCTTCCATTTTGGCTCAAATTCAACAAAAATCACAAGGGGTAAGCCTTGCATTTTGGCTCAAATTCAACAAAAATCACAAGGGGTAAGCCTTGCATTTTGGCCGAAATTCAACAAAAATCACAAGGGGTAAGCCTTGCATTTTGGCTCAAATTCAACAAAAATCACAAGGGATAATAAGCCTTGCATTTTGGCCGAAATTCAACAAAAATCACAAGGGGGTAAGCCTTGCAATTTGACCCTAAATCAACAAAAATCACAAGGGGTAAGCCTTGCATTTTGGCTCAAATTCAACAAAAATCACAAGGGATAATAAGCCTTGCATTTTGGCCGAAATTCAACAAAAATCACAAGGGGGTAAGCCTTGCAATTTGACCCTAAATCAACAAAAATCACAAGGGGTAAGCCTTGCATTTTGACCCTAAATCAACAAAAATCACAAGGGGTAAGCCTTGCAATTTGACCCTAAATCAACAAAAATCACAAGGGGTATAGCCTTGCATTTTGGCCCAAATTCAACAAAAATCACAAGGGGTAAGCCTTGCATTTTGACCCTAAATCAACAAAAATCACAAGGGGTAAGCCTTGCATTTTCGCTCAAATTCAACAAAAATTACAAGGGGTAAGCCTTGCATTTTGGCCAAAATTCAACAAAAATCACAAGGGGTAAGCCTTGCATTTTGACCCTAAATCAACAAAAATCACAAGGGGTAAGCCTTGCATTTTGGCTCAAATTCAACAAAAATCACAAGGGGTAAGCCTTGCATTTTGACCCTAAATCAACAAAAATCACAAGGGGTAAGCCTTGCATTTTGGCTCAAATCCAACAAAAATTACAAGGGGTAAGCCTTGCATTTTGGCTCAAATCCAACAAAAATCACAAGGGGTAAGCCTTGCATTTTGACCCTAAATCAACAAAAATCACAAGGGGTAAGCCTTGCATTTTGGCTCAAATTCAACAAAAATCACAAGGGGTAAGCCTTGCATTTTGGCTCAAATTCAACAAAAATCACAAGGGGTAAGCCTTGCATTTTGGCTCAAATTCAACAAAAATCACAAGGGGTAAGCCTTCCATTTTGGCTCAAATTCAACAAAAATCACAAGGGGTAAGCCTTGCATTTTGGCTCAAATTCAACAAAAATCACAAGGGGTAAGCCTTGCATTTTGGCCGAAATTCAACAAAAATCACAAGGGGTAAGCCTTGCATTTTGGCTCAAATTCAACAAAAATCACAAGGGATAATAAGCCTTGCATTTTGGCCGAAATTCAACAAAAATCACAAGGGGGTAAGCCTTGCAATTTGACCCTAAATCAACAAAAATCACAAGGGGTAAGCCTTGCATTTTGGCTCAAATTCAACAAAAATCACAAGGGATAATAAGCCTTGCATTTTGGCCGAAATTCAACAAAAATCACAAGGGGGTAAGCCTTGCAATTTGACCCTAAATCAACAAAAATCACAAGGGGTAAGCCTTGCATTTTGGCTCAAATTCAACAAAAATCACAAGGGGTAAGCCTTGCATTTTGGCTCAAATTCAAGAAAAATCACAAGGGGTAAGCCTTGCATTTTGGCTCAAATTCAACAAAAATCACAAGGGGTAAGCCTTGCATTTTGGCCGAAATTCAACAAAAATCACAAGGGGTAAGCCTTGCATTTTGGCTCAAATTCAACAAAAATCTCAAGGGATAATAAGCCTTGCATTTTGGCCGAAATTCAACAAAAATCACAAGGGGGTAAGCCTTGCAATTTGACCCTAAATCAACAAAAATCACAAGGGGTAAGCCTTGCATTTTGGCTCAAATTCAACAAAAATCACAAGGGATAATAAGCCTTGCATTTTGGCCGAAATTCAACAAAAATCACAAGGGGGTAAGCCTTGCAATTTGACCCTAAATCAACAAAAATCACAAGGGGTAAGCCTTGCATTTTGACCCTAAATCAACAAAAATCACAAGGGGTAAGCCTTGCAATTTGACCCTAAATCAACAAAAATCACAAGGGGTATAGCCTTGCATTTTGGCCCAAATTCAACAAAAATCACAAGGGGTAAGCCTTGCATTTTGACCCTAAATCAACAAAAATCACAAGGGGTAAGCCTTGCATTTTCGCTCAAATTCAACAAAAATTACAAGGGGTAAGCCTTGCATTTTGGCCAAAATTCAACAAAAATCACAAGGGGTAAGCCTTGCATTTTGACCCTAAATCAACAAAAATCACAAGGGGTAAGCCTTGCATTTTGGCTCAAATTCAACAAAAATCACAAGGGGTAAGCCTTGCATTTTGACCCTAAATCAACAAAAATCACAAGGGGTAAGCCTTGCATTTTGGCTCAAATCCAACAAAAATTACAAGGGGTAAGCCTTGCATTTTGACCCTAAATCATCAAAAATCACAAGGGGTAAGCCTTGCATTTTGCCTCAAATTCAACAAAAATCACAAGGGGTAAGCCTTCCATTTTGGCTCAAATTCAACAAAAATCACAAGGGGTAAGCCTTGCATTTTGGCCGAAATTCAACAAAAATCACAACGGGTAAGCCTTGCATTTTGGCCGAAATTCAACAAAAATCACAACGGGTAAGCCTTGCATTTTGGCTCAAATTCAACAAAAATCACAGGGGATAATAAGCCTAGCATTTTGGCCGAAATTCAACAAAAATCACAAGGGGGTAAGCCTTGCAATTTGACCCTAAATCAACAAAAATCACAAGCGGTAAGCCTTGCATTTTGACCCTAAATCAACAAAAATCACAAGGGGTAAGCCTTGCATTTTGGCTCAAATTCAACAGAAATCACAAGGGGTAAGCCTTGCAATTTGACCCTAAATCAACAAAAATCACAAGGGGTATAGCCTTGCATTTTGGCCCAAATTCAACAAAAATCAAAAGGGGTAAGCCTTGCATTTTGACCCTAAATCAACAAAAATCACAAGGGGTAAGCCTTGCATTTTGGCCAAAATTCAACAAAAATCACAAGGGGTAAGCCTTGCATTTTGACCCTAAATCAACAAAAATCACAAGGGGTAAGCCTTGCATTTTGGCTCAAATTCAACAAAAATCACAAGGGGTAAGCCTTGCATTTTGGCTCAAATTCAACAAAAATCACAAGGGGTAAGCCTTGCATTTTGGCTCAAATTCAACAAAAATCACAAGGGGTAAGCCTTGCATTTTGGCTCAAATTCAACAAAAATCACAAGGGGTAAGCCTTGCATTTTGGCCTAAATTCAACAAAAATCACAAGGGGTAAGCCTTGCATTTTGGCTCAAATTCAACAAAAATCACAAGGGATAATAAGCCTTGCATTTTGGCCGAAATTCAACAAAAATCACAAGGGGGTAAGCCTTGCAATTTGACCCTAAATCAACAAAAATCACAAGGGGTAAGCCTTGCATTTTGGCTCAAATTCAACAAAAATCACAAGGGGTAAGCCTTGCATTTTGGCCGAAATTCAACAAAAATCACAAGGGGTAAGCCTTGCATTTTGGCTCAAATTCAACAAAAATCACAAGGGATAATAAGCCTTGCATTTTGGCCGAAATTCAACAAAAATCACAAGGGGGTAAGCCTTGCAATTTGACCCTAAATCAACAAAAATCACAAGGGGTAAGCCTTGCATTTTGGCTCAAATTCAACAAAAATCACAAGGGGTAAGCCTTGCATTTTGGCTCAAATTCAACAAAAATCACAAGGGGTAAGCCTTGCATTTTGGCTCAAATTCAACAAAAATCACAAGGGATAATAAGCCTTGCATTTTGGCCGAAATTCAACAAAAATCACAAGGGGGTAAGCCTTGCAATTTGACCCTAAATCAACAAAAATCACAAGGGGTAAGCCTTGCATTTTGGCTCAAATTCAACAAAAATCACAAGGGATAATAAGCCTTGCATTTTGGCCGAAATTCAACAAAAATCACAAGGGGTAAGCCTTGCAATTTGACCCTAAATCAACAAAAATCACAAGGGGTAAGCCTTGCATTTTGACCCTAAATCAACAAAAATCACAAGGGGTAAGCCTTGCATTTTGGCTCAAATTCAACAAAAATCACAAGGGGTAAGCCTTGCATTTTGGCTCAAATTCAAGAAAAATCACAAGGGGTAAGCCTTGCATTTTGGCTCAAATTCAACAAAAATCACAAGGGGTAAGCCTTGCATTTTGGCCGAAATTCAACAAAAATCACAAGGGGTAAGCCTTGCATTTTGGCTCAAATTCAACAAAAATCTCAAGGGATAATAAGCCTTGCATTTTGGCCGAAATTCAACAAAAATCACAAGGGGGTAAGCCTTGCAATTTGACCCTAAATCAACAAAAATCACAAGGGGTAAGCCTTGCATTTTGGCTCAAATTCAACAAAAATCACAAGGGATAATAAGCCTTGCATTTTGGCCGAAATTCAACAAAAATCACAAGGGGGTAAGCCTTGCAATTTGACCCTAAATCAACAAAAATCACAAGGGGTAAGCCTTGCATTTTGGCTCAAATTCAACAGAAATCACAAGGGGTAAGCCTTGCATTTTGGCCCAAATTCAACAAAAATCACAAGGGGTAAGCCTTGCATTTTGACCCTAAATCAACAAAAATCACAAGGGGTAAGCCTTGCATTTTCGCTCAAATTCAACAAAAATTACAAGGGGTAAGCCTTGCATTTTGGCCAAAATTCAACAAAAATCACAAGGGGTAAGCCTTGCATTTTGACCCTAAATCAACAAAAATCACAAGGGGTAAGCCTTGCATTTTGGCTCAAATTCAACAAAAATCACAAGGGGTAAGCCTTGCATTTTGACCCTAAATCAACAAAAATCACAAGGGGTAAGCCTTGCATTTTGGCTCAAATCCAACAAAAATTACAAGGGGTAAGCCTTGCATTTTGGCCAAAATGCAACAAAAATCACAAGGGGTAAGCCTTGCATTTTGACCCTAAATCATCAAAAATCACAAGGGGTAAGCCTTGCATTTTGCCTCAAATTCAACAAAAATCACAAGGGGTAAGCCTTCCATTTTGGCTCAAATTCAACAAAAATCACAAGGGGTAAGCCTTGCATTTTGGCCGAAATTCAACAAAAATCACAACGGGTAAGCCTTGCATTTTGGCTCAAATTCAACAAAAATCACAGGGGATAATAAGCCTAGCATTTTGGCCGAAATTCAACAAAAATCACAAGGGGGTAAGCCTTGCAATTTGACCCTAAATCAACAAAAATCACAAGCGGTAAGCCTTGCATTTTGACCCTAAATCAACAAAAATCACAAGGGGTAAGCCTTGCATTTTGGCTCAAATTCAACAGAAATCACAAGGGGTAAGCCTTGCAATTTGACCCTAAATCAACAAAAATCACAAGGGGTATAGCCTTGCATTTTGGCCCAAATTCAACAAAAATCAAAAGGGGTAAGCCTTGCATTTTGACCCTAAATCAACAAAAATCACAAGGGGTAAGCCTTGCATTTTGGCCAAAATTCAACAAAAATCACAAGGGGTAAGCCTTGCATTTTGACCCTAAATCATCAAAAATCACAAGGGGTAAGCCTTGCATTTTGGCTCAAATCCAACAAAAATCACAAGGGGTATAGCCTTGCATCTTGGCCCAAATTCAACAAAAATCACAAGGGGTAAGCCTTGCATTTTGACCCTAAATCAACAAAAATCACAAGGGGTAAGCCTTGCATTTTGGCTCAAATTCAACAAAAATCACAAGGGGTAAGCCTTGCATTTTGGCTCAAATTCAACAAAAATCACAAGGGGTAAGCCTTGCATTTTGGCTCAAATTCAACAAAAATCACAAGGGGTAAGCCTTCCATTTTGGCTCAAATTCAACAAAAATCACAAGGGGTAAGCCTTGCATTTTGGCTCAAATTCAACAAAAATCACAAGGGGTAAGCCTTGCATTTTGGCCGAAATTCAACAAAAATCACAAGGGGTAAGCCTTGCATTTTGGCTCAAATTCAACAAAAATCACAAGGGATAATAAGCCTTGCATTTTGGCCGAAATTCAACAAAAATCACAAGGGGGTAAGCCTTGCAATTTGACCCTAAATCAACAAAAATCACAAGGGGTATGCCTTGCATTTTGGCTCAAATTCAACAAAAATCACAAGGGATAATAAGCCTTGCATTTTGGCCGAAATTCAACAAAAATCACAAGGGGGTAAGCCTTGCAATTTGACCCTAAATCAACAAAAATCACAAGGGGTAAGCCTTGCATTTTGGCTCAAATTCAACAAAAATCACAAGGGGGTAAGCCTTGCATTTTGACCCTAAATCAACAAAAATCACAAGGGGTAAGCCTTGCAATTTGACCCTAAATCAACAAAAATCACAAGGGGTATAGCCTTGCATTTTGGCCCAAAATCAACAAAAATCACAAGGGGTAAGCCTTGCATTTTGACCCTAAATCAACAAAAATCACAAGGGGTAAGCCTTGCATTTTCGCTCAAATTCAACAAAAATTACAAGGGGTAAGCCTTGCATTTTGGCCAAAATTCAACAAAAATCACAAGGGGTAAGCCTTGCATTTTGACCCTAAATCAACAAAAATCACAAGGGGTAAGCCTTGCATTTTGGCTCAAATTCAACAAAAATCACAAGGGGTAAGCCTTGCATTTTGACCCTAAATCAACAAAAATCACAAGGGGTAAGCCTTGCATTTTGGCTCAAATCCAAAAAAAATTACAAGGGGTAAGCCTTGCATTTTGGCCAAAATGCAACAAAAATCACAAGGGGTAAGCCTTGCATTTTGACCCTAAATCATCAAAAATCACAAGGGGTAAGTTTTGCATTTTGCCTCAAATTCAACAAAAATCACAAGGGGTAAGCCTTCCATTTTGGCTCAAATTCAACAAAAATCACAAGGGGTAAGCCTTGCATTTTGGCCGAAATTCAACAAAAATCACAACGGGTAAGCCTTGCATTTTGGCTCAAATTTAACAAAAATCACAGGGGATAATAAGCCTAGCATTTTGGCCGAAATTCAACAAAAATCACAAGGGGGTAAGCCTTGCAATTTGACCCTAAATCAACAAAAATCACAAGCGGTAAGCCTTGCATTTTGACCCTAAATCAACAAAAATCACAAGGGGTAAGCCTTGCATTTTGGCTCAAATTCAACAGAAATCACAAGGGGTAAGCCTTGCAATTTGACCCTAAATCAACAAAAATCACAAGGGGTATAGCCTTGCATTTTGGCCCAAATTCAACAAAAATCACAAGGGGTAAGCCTTGCATTTTGACCCTAAATCAACAAAAATCACAAGGGGTAAGCCTTGCATTTTGGCCAAAATTAAACAAAAATCACAAGGGGTAAGCCTTGCATTTTGACCCTAAATCATCAAAAATCACAAGGGGTAAGCCTTGCATTTTGGCTCAAATCCAACAAAAATCACAAGGGGTATAGCCTTGCATCTTGGCCCAAATTCAACAAAAATCACAAGGGGTAAGCCTTGCATTTTGACCCTAAATCAACAAAAATCACAAGGGGTAAGCCTTGCATTTTGGCTCAAATTCAACAAAAATCACAAGGGGTAAGCCTTGCATTTTGGCTCAAATTCAACAAAAATCACAAGGGGTAAGCCTTGCATTTTGGCCGAAATTCAACAAAAATCACAAGGGGTAAGCCTTGCATTTTGGCTCAAATTCAACAAAAATCACAAGGGATAATAAGCCTTGCATTTTGGCCGAAATTCAACAAAAATCACAAGGGGGTAAGCCTTGCAATTTGACCCTAAATCAACAAAAATCACAAGGGGTAAGCCTTGCATTTTGGCTCAAATTCAACAAAAATCACAAGGGATAATAAGCCTTGCATTTTGGCCGAAATTCAACAAAAATCACAAGGGGGTAAGCCTTGCAATTTGACCCTAAATCAACAAAAATCACAAGGGGTAAGCCTTGCATTTTGACCCTAAATCAACAAAAATCACAAGGGGTAAGCCTTGCAATTTGACCCTAAATCAACAAAAATCACAAGGGGTATAGCCTTGCATTTTGGCCCAAATTCAACAAAAATCACAAGGGGTAAGCCTTGCATTTTGACCCTAAATCAACAAAAATCACAAGGGGTAAGCCTTGCATTTTCGCTCAAATTCAACAAAAATTACAAGGGGTAAGCCTTGCATTTTGGCCAAAATTCAACAAAAATCACAAGGGGTAAGCCTTGCATTTTGACCCTAAATCAACAAAAATCACAAGGGGTAAGCCTTGCATTTTCGCTCAAATTCAACAAAAATTACAAGGGGTAAGCCTTGCATTTTGGCCAAAATTCAACAAAAATCACAAGGGGTAAGCCTTGCATTTTGACCCTAAATCAACAAAAATCACAAGGGGTAAGCCTTGCATTTTGGCTCAAATTCAACAAAATCACAAGGGGTAAGCCTTGCATTTTGACCCTAAATCAACAAAAATCACAAGGGGTAAGCCTTGCATTTTGGCTCAAATCCAACAAAAATCACAAGGGGTAAGCCTTGCATTTTGGCCGAAATGCAACAAAAATCACAAGGGGTAAGCCTTGCATTTTGACCCTAAATCATCAAAAATCACAAGGGGTAAGCCTTGCATTTTGCCTCAAATTCAACAAAAATCACAAGGGGTAAGCCTTCCATTTTGGCTCAAATTCAACAAAAATCACAAGGGGTAAGCCTTGCATTTTGGCCGAAATTCAACAAAAATCACAACGGGTAAGCCTTGCATTTTGGCTCAAATTCAACAAAAATCACAGGGGATAATAAGCCTAGCATTTTGGCCGAAATTCAACAAAAATCACAAGGGGGTAAGCCTTGCAATTTGACCCTAAATCAACAAAAATCACAAGCGGTAAGCCTTGCATTTTGACCCTAAATCAACAAAAATCACAAGGGGTAAGCCTTGCATTTTGGCTCAAATTCAACAGAAATCACAAGGGGTAAGCCTTGCAATTTGACCCTAAATCAACAAAAATCACAAGGGGTATAGCCTTGCATTTTGGCCCAAATTCAACAAAAATCAAAAGGGGTAAGCCTTGCATTTTGACCCTAAATCAACAAAAATCACAAGGGGTAAGCCTTGCATTTTGGCCAAAATTAAACAAAAATCACAAGGGGTAAGCCTTGCATTTTGACCCTAAATCATCAAAAATCACAAGGGGTAAGCCTTGCATTTTGGCTCAAATCCAACAAAAATCACAAGGGGTATAGCCTTGCATCTTGGCCCAAATTCAACAAAAATCACAAGGGGTAAGCCTTGCATTTTGACCCTAAATCAACAAAAATCACAAGGGGTAAGCCTTGCATTTTGGCTCAAATTCAACAAAAATCACAAGGGGTAAGCCTTGCATTTTGGCTCAAATTCAACAAAAATCACAAGGGGTAAGCCTTGCATTTTGGCCGAAATTCAACAAAAATCACAAGGGGTAAGCCTTGCATTTTGGCTCAAATTCAACAAAAATCACAAGGGATAATAAGCCTTGCATTTTGGCCGAAATTCAACAAAAATCACAAGGGGGTAAGCCTTGCAATTTGACCCTAAATCAACAAAAATCACAAGGGGTAAGCCTTGCATTTTGGCTCAAATTCAACAAAAATCACAAGGGATAATAAGCCTTGCATTTTGGCCGAAATTCAACAAAAATCACAAGGGGGTAAGCCTTGCAATTTGACCCTAAATCAACAAAAATCACAAGGGGTAAGCCTTGCATTTTGACCCTAAATCAACAAAAATCACAAGGGGTAAGCCTTGCATTTTGGCTCAAATTCAACAGAAATCACAAGGGGTAAGCCTTGCATTTTGACCCTAAATCATCAAAAATCACAAGGGGTATAGCCTTGCAATTTGACCCTAAATCAACAAAAATCACAAGGGGTATAGCCTTGCATTTTGGCCCAAATTCAACAAAAATCACAAGGGGTAAGCCTTGCATTTTGACCCTAAATCAACAAAAATCACAAGGGGTAAGCCTTGCATTTTCGCTCAAATTCAACAAAAATTACAAGGGGTAAGCCTTGCATTTTGGCCAAAATTCAACAAAAATCACAAGGGGTAAGCCTTGCATTTTGACCCTAAATCAACAAAAATCACAAGGGGTAAGCCTTGCATTTTGGCTCAAATTCAACAAAAATCACAAGGGGTAAGCCTTGCATTTTGACCCTAAATCAACAAAAATCACAAGGGGTAAGCCTTGCATTTTGGCTCAAATCCAACAAAAATTACAAGGGGTAAGCCTTGCATTTTGGCCAAAATGCAACAAAAATCACAAGGGGTAAGCCTTGCATTTTGACCCTAAATCATCAAAAATCACAAGGGGTAAGCCTTGCATTTTGCCTCAAATTCAACAAAAATCACAAGGGGTAAGCCTTCCATTTTGGCTCAAATTCAACAAAAATCACAAGGGGTAAGCCTTGCATTTTGGCCGAAATTCAACAAAAATCACAACTGGTAAGCCTTGCATTTTGGCTCAAATTTAACAAAAATCACAGGGGATAATAAGCCTAGCATTTTGGCCGAAATTCAACAAAAATCACAAGGGGGTAAGCCTTGCAATTTGACCCTAAATCAACAAAAATCACAAGCGGTAAGCCTTGCATTTTGACCCTAAATCAACAAAAATCACAAGGGGTAAGCCTTGCATTTTGGCTCAAATTCAACAGAAATCACAAGGGGTAAGCCTTGCAATTTGACCCTAAATCAACAAAAATCACAAGGGGTATAGCCTTGCATTTTGGCCCAAATTCAACAAAAATCACAAGGGGTAAGCCTTGCATTTTGACCCTAAATCAACAAAAATCACAAGGGGTAAGCCTTGCATTTTGGCCAAAATTAAACAAAAATCACAAGGGGTAAGCCTTGCATTTTGACCCTAAATCATCAAAAATCACAAGGGGTAAGCCTTGCATTTTGGCTCAAATCCAACAAAAATCACAAGGGGTATAGCCTTGCATCTTGGCCCAAATTCAACAAAAATCACAAGGGGTAAGCCTTGCATTTTGACCCTAAATCAACAAAAATCACAAGGGGTAAGCCTTGCATTTTGGCTCAAATTCAACAAAAATCACAAGGGGTAAGCCTTGCATTTTGGCTCAAATTCAACAAAAATCACAAGGGGTAAGCCTTGCATTTTGGCCGAAATTCAACAAAAAATCACAAGGGGTAAGCCTTGCATTTTGGCTCAAATTCAACAAAAATCACAAGGGATAATAAGCCTTGCATTTTGGCCGAAATTCAACAAAAATCACAAGGGGGTAAGCCTTGCAATTTGACCCTAAATCAACAAAAATCACAAGGGGTAAGCCTTGCATTTTGGCTCAAATTCAACAAAAATCACAAGGGATAATAAGCCTTGCATTTTGGCCGAAATTCAACAAAAATCACAAGGGGGTAAGCCTTGCAATTTGACCCTAAATCAACAAAAATCACAAGGGGTAAGCCTTGCATTTTGGCTCAAATTCAACAAAAATCACAAGGGATAATAAGCCTGGCATTTTGGCCGAAATTCAACAAAAATCACAAGGGGGTAAGCCTTGCATTTTGACCCTAAATCAACAAAAATCACAAGGGGTAAGCCTTGCAATTTGACCCTAAATCAACAAAAATCACAAGGGGTAAGCCTTGCATTTTGGCTCAAATCCAACAAAAATCACAAGGGGTATAGCCTTGCATCTTGGCCCAAATTCAACAAAAATCACAAGGGGTAAGCCTTGCATTTTGACCCTAAATCAACAAAAATCACAAGGGGTAAGCCTTGCATTTTGGCTCAAATCCAACAAAAATCACAAGGGGTAAGCCTTGCATTTTGGCTCAAATTCAACAAAAATCACAAGGGGTAAGCCTTGCATTTTGGCCGAAATTCAACAAAAATCACAAGGGGTAAGCCTTGCATTTTGGCTCAAATTCAACAAAAATCACAAGGGATAATAAGCCTTGCATTTTGGCCGAAATTCAACAAAAATCACAAGGGGGTAAGCCTTGCAATTTGACCCTAAATCAACAAAAATCACAAGGGGTAAGCCTTGCATTTTGGCTCAAATTCAACAAAAATCACAAGGGATAATAAGCCTTGCATTTTGGCCGAAATTCAACAAAAATCACAAGGGGTAAGCCTTGCAATTTGACCCTAAATCAACAAAAATCACAAGGGGTAAGCCTTGCATTTTGGCTCAAATTCAACAAAAATCTCAAGGGATAATAAGCCTGGCATTTTGGCCGAAATTCAACAAAAATCACAAGGGGGTAAGCCTTGCATTTTGACCCTAAATCAACAAAAATCACAAGGGGTAAGCCTTGCAATTTGACCCTAAATCAACAAAAATCACAAGGGGTATAGCCTTGCATTTTGGCCCAAATTCAACAAAAATCACAAGGGGTAAGCCTTGCATTTTGACCCTAAATCAACAAAAATCACAAGGGGTAAGCCTTGCATTTTCGCTCAAATTCAACAAAAATTACAAGGGGTAAGCCTTGCATTTTGGCCAAAATTCAACAAAAATCACAAGGGGTAAGCCTTGCATTTTGACCCTAAATCAACAAAAATCACAAGGGGTAAGCCTTGCATTTTGGCTCAAATTCAACAAAAATCACAAGGGGTAAGCCTTGCATTTTGACCCTAAATCAACAAAAATCACAAGGGGTAAGCCTTGCATTTTGGCTCAAATCCAACAAAAATTACAAGGGGTAAGCCTTGCATTTTGGCCAAAATGCAACAAAAATCACAAGGGGTAAGCCTTGCATTTTGACCCTAAATCATCAAAAATCACAAGGGGTAAGCCTTGCATTTTGCCTCAAATTCAACAAAAATCACAAGGGGTAAGCCTTCCATTTTGGCTCAAATTCAACAAAAATCACAAGGGGTAAGCCTTGCATTTTGGCCGAAATTCAACAAAAATCACAACGGGTAAGCCTTGCATTTTGGCTCAAATTCAACAAAAATCACAGGGGATAATAAGCCTTGCATTTTGGCCGAAATTCAACAAAAATCACACGGGGGTAAGCCTTGTTTGACCCTAAATCAACAAAAATCACAAGCGGTAAGCCTTGCATTTTGACCCTAAATCAACAAAAATCACAAGGGGTAAGCCTTGCATTTTGGCTCAAATTCAACAGAAATCACAATGGGTAAGCCTTGCAATTTGACCCTAAATCAACAAAAATCACAAGGGGTATAGCCTTGCATTTTGGCCCAAATTCAACAAAAATCACAAGGGGTAAGCCTTGCATTTTGGCCAAAATTCAACAGAAATCACAAGGGGTAAGCCTTGCATTTTGACCCTAAATCAACAAAAATCACAAGGGGTAAGCCTTGCATTTTGGCTCAAATTCAACAAAAATCACAAGGGGTAAGCCTTGCATTTTGGCTCAAATTCAACAAAAATCACAAGGGGTAAGCCTTGCATTTTGGCTCAAATTCAACAAAAATCACAAGGGGTAAGCCTTGCATTTTGGCTCAAATCCAACAAAAATCACAAGGGGTATAGCCTTGCATCTTGGCCCAAATTCAACAAAAATCACAAGGGGTAAGCCTTGCATTTTGACCCTAAATCAACAAAAATCACAAGGGGTAAGCCTTGCATTTTGGCTCAAATTCAACAAAAATCACAAGGGGTAAGCCTTGCATTTTGGCTCAAATTCAACAAAAATCACAAGGGGTAAGCCTTGCATTTTGGCTCAAATTCAACAAAAATCACAAGGGGTAAGCCTTCCATTTTGGCTCAAATTCAACAAAAATCACAAGGGGTAAGCCTTGCATTTTGGCCGAAATTCAACAAAAATCACAAGGGGTAAGCCTTGCATTTTGGCTCAAATTCAACAAAAATCACAAGGGATAATAAGCCTTGCATTTTGGCCGAAATTCAACAAAAATCACAAGGGGGTAAGCCTTGCAATTTGACCCTAAATCAACAAAAATCACAAGGGGTAAGCCTTGCATTTTGGCTCAAATTCAACAAAAATCACAAGTGATAATAAGCCTTGCATTTTGGCCGAAATTCAACAAAAATCACAAGGGGGTAAGCCTTGCAATTTGACCCTAAATCAACAAAAATCACAAGGGGTAAGCCTTGCATTTTGACCCTAAATCAACAAAAATCACAAGGGGTAAGCCTTGCAATTTGACCCTAAATCAACAAAAATCACAAGGGGTATAGCCTTGCATTTTGGCTCAAATTCAACAAAAATCACAAGGGGTAAGCCTTGCATTTTGGCCAAAATGCAACAAAAATCACAAGGGGTAAGCCTTGCATTTTGGCTCAAATTCAACAAAAATCACAGGGGATAATAAGCCTTGCATTTTGGCCCAAATTCAACAAAAATCACAAGGGGGTAAGCCTTGCAATTTGACCCTAAATCAACAAAAATCACAAGGGGGTAAGCCTTGCAATTTGACCCTAAATCAACAAAAATCACAAGGGGTAAGCCTTGCATTTTCGCTCAAATTCAACAAAAATTACAAGGGGTAAGCCTTGCATTTTGGCCAAAATTCAACAAAAATCACAAGGGGTAAGCCTTGCATTTTGACCCTAAATCAACAAAAATCACAAGGGGTAAGCCTTGCATTTTGGCTCAAATTCAACAAAAATCACAAGGGGTAAGCCTTGCATTTTGACCCTAAATCAACAAAAATCACAAGGGGTAAGCCTTGCATTTTGGCTCAAACCCAACAAAAATTACAAGGGGTAAGCCTTGCATTTTGGCCAAAATGCAACAAAAATCACAAGGGGTAAGCCTTGCATTTTGACCCTAAATCATCAAAAATCACAAGGGGTAAGCCTTGCATTTTGCCTCAAATTCAACAAAAATCACAAGGGGTAAGCCTTCCATTTTGGCTCAAATTCAACAAAAATCACAAGGGGTAAGCCTTGCATTTTGGCCGAAATTCAACAAAAATCACAACGGGTAAGCCTTGCATTTTGGCTCAAATTCAACAAAAATCACAGGGGATAATAAGCCTTGCATTTTGGCCGAAATTCAACAAAAATCACAACGGGTAATCCTTGCATTTTGGCTCAAATTCAACAAAAATCACAGGGGATAATAAGCCTTGCATTTTGGCCGAAATTCAACAAAAATCACAAGGGGGTAAGCCTTGCAATTTGACCCTAAATCAACAAAAATCACAAGGGGTAAGCCTTGCATTTTGACCCTAAATCAACAAAAATCACAAGGGGTAAGCCTTGCATTTTGGCTCAAATTCAACAGAAATCACAAGGGGTAAGCCTTGCAATTTGACCCTAAATCAACAAAAATCACAAGGGGTATAGCCTTGCATTTTGGCCCAAATTCAACAAAAATCACAAGCGTAAGCCTTGCATTTTGACCCTAAATCAACAAAAATCACAAGGGGTAAGCCTTGCATTTTGACCCTAAATCAACAAAAATCACAAGGGGTAAGCCTTGCATTTTGGCTCAAATTCAACAAAAATCACAAGGGGTAAGCCTTGCATTTTGACCCTAAATCAATAAAAATCACAAGGGGTAAGCCTTGCATTTTGGCTCAAATCCAACAAAAATTACAAGGGGTAAGCCTTGCATTTTGGCCGAAATTCAACAAAAATCACAAGGGGTAAGCCTTGCATTTTGGCTCAAATTCAACAAAAATCACAAGGGGTAAGCCTTGCATTTTGACCCTAAATCAACAAAAATCACAAGGGGTAAGCCTTGCATTTTGGCTCAAATCCAACAAAAATTACATGGGGTAAGCCTTGCATTTTGGCCGAAATTCAACAAAAATCACAAGGGGTAAGCCTTGCATTTTGGCTCAAATTCAACAAAAATCACAAGGGGTAAGCCTTCCATTTTGGCTCAAATTCAACAAAAAACACAAGGGGTAAGCCTTGCATTTTGGCCGAAATTCAACAAAAATCACAACGGGTAAGCCTTGCATTTTGGCTCAAATTCAACAAAAATCACAGGGGATAATAAGCCTTGCATTTTGGCCGAAATTCAACAAAAATCACACGGGGGTAAGCCTTGCAATTTGACCCTAAATCAACAAAAATCACAAGCGGTAAGCCTTGCATTTTGACCCTAAATCAACAAAAATCACAAGGGGTAAGCCTTGCATTTTGGCTCAAATTCAACAGAAATCACAAGGGGTAAGCCTTGCAATTTGACCCTAAATCAACAAAAATCACAAGGGGTATAGCCTTGCATTTTGGCCCAAATTCAACAAAAATCACAAGGGGTAAGCCTTGCATTTTGGCCAAAATTCAACAAAAATCACAAGGGGTAAGCCTTGCATTTTGGCTCAAATCCAACAAAAATCACAAGGGGTATAGCCTTGCATCTTGGCCCAAATTCAACAAAAATCACAAGGGGTAAGCCTTGCATTTTGACCCTAAATCAACAAAAATCACAAGGGGTAAGCCTTGCATTTTGGCTCAAATTCAACAAAAATCACAAGGGGTAAGCCTTGCATTTTGGCTCAAATTCAACAAAAATCACAAGGGGTAAGCCTTGCATTTTGACCCTAAATCAACAAAAATCACAAGGGGTATAGCCTTGCATTTTGGCCCAAATTCAACAAAAATCACAAGGGGTAAGCCTTGCATTTTGGCCAAAATTCAACAAAAATCACAAGGGGTAAGCCTTGCATTTTGGCTCAAATCCAACAAAAATCACAAGGGGTATAGCCTTGCATCTTGGCCCAAATTCAACAAAAATCACAAGGGGTAAGCCTTGCATTTTGACCCTAAATCAACAAAAATCACAAGGGGTAAGCCTTGCATTTTGGCTCAAATTCAACAAAAATCACAAGGGGTAAGCCTTGCATTTTGGCTCAAATTCAACAAAAATCACAAGGGGTAAGCCTTGCATTTTGGCTCAAATTCAACAAAAATCACAAGGGGTAAGCCTTCCATTTTGGCTCAAATTCAACAAAAATCACAAGGGGTAAGCCTTGCATTTTGGCCGAAATTCAACAAAAATCACAAGGGGTAAGCCTTGCATTTTGGCTCAAATTCAACAAAAATCACAAGGGATAATAAGCCTTGCATTTTGGCCGAAATTCAACAAAAATCACAAGGGGGTAAGCCTTGCAATTTGACCCTAAATCAACAAAAATCACAAGGGGTAAGCCTTGCATTTTGGCTCAAATTCAACAAAAATCACAAGTGATAATAAGCCTTGCATTTTGGCCGAAATTCAACAAAAATCACAAGGGGGTAAGCCTTGCAATTTGACCCTAAATCAACAAAAATCACAAGGGGTAAGCCTTGCATTTTGACCCTAAATCAACAAAAATCACAAGGGGTAAGCCTTGCAATTTGACCCTAAATCAACAAAAATCACAAGGGGTATAGCCTTGCATTTTGGCCAAAATGCAACAAAAATCACAAGGGGTAAGCCTTGCATTTTGACCCTAAATCATCAAAAATCACAAGGGGTAAGCCTTGCATCTTGCCTCAAATTCAACAAAAATCACAAGGGGTAAGCCTTCCATTTTGGCTCAAATTCAACAAAAATCACAAGGGGTAAGCCTTGCATTTTGGCCGAAATTCAACAAAAATCACAACGGGTAAGCCTTGCATTTTGGCTCAAATTCAACAAAAATCACAGGGGATAATAAGCCTTGCATTTTGGCCGAAATTCAACAAAAATCACAACGGGTAATCCTTGCATTTTGGCTCAAATTCAACAAAAATCACAGGGGTTAATAAGCCTTGCATTTTGGCCGAAATTCAACAAAAATCACAAGGGGGTAAGCCTTGCAATTTGACCCTAAATCAACAAAAATCACAAGGGGTAAGCCTTGCATTTTGACCCTAAATCAACAAAAATCACAAGGGGTAAGCCTTGCATTTTGGCTCAAATTCAACAGAAATCACAAGGGGTAAGCCTTGCAATTTGACCCTAAATCAACAAAAATCACAAGGGGTATAGCCTTGCATTTTGGCCCAAATTCAACAAAAATCACAAGCGTAAGCCTTGCATTTTGACCCTAAATCAACAAAAATCACAAGGGGTAAGCCTTGCATTTTGACCCTAAATCAACAAAAATCACAAGGGGTAAGCCTTGCATTTTGGCTCAAATTCAACAAAAATCACAAGGGGTAAGCCTTGCATTTTGACCCTAAATCAACAAAAATCACAAGGGGTAAGCCTTGCATTTTGGCTCAAATCCAACAAAAATTACAAGGGGTAAGCCTTGCATTTTGGCCGAAATTCAACAAAAATCACAAGGGGTAAGCCTTGCATTTTGGCTCAAATTCAACAAAAATCACAAGGGGTAAGCCTTGCATTTTGACCCTAAATCAACAAAAATCACAAGGGGTAAGCCTTGCATTTTGGCTCAAATCCAACAAAAATTACAAGGGGTAAGCCTTGCATTTTGGCCGAAATTCAACAAAAATCACAAGGGGTAAGCCTTGCATTTTGGCTCAAATTCAACAAAAATCACAAGGGGTAAGCCTTGCATTTTGACCCTAAATCAACAAAAATCACAAGGGGTAAGCCTTGCATTTTGGCTCAAATCCAACAAAAATTACAAGGGGTAAGCCTTGCATTTTGGCCAAAATGCAACAAAAATCACAAGGGGTAAGCCTTGCATTTTGACCCTAAATCATCAAAAATCACAAGGGGTAAGCCTTGCATTTTGCCTCAAATTCAACAAAAATCACAAGGGGTAAGCCTTCCATTTTGGCTCAAATTCAACAAAAATCACAAGGGGTAAGCCTTGCATTTTGGCCGAAATTCAACAAAAATCACAACGGGTAATCCTTGCATTTTGGCTCAAATTCAACAAAAATCACAGGGGATAATAAGCCTGGCATTTTGGCCGAAATTCAACAAAAATCACAAGGGGGTAAGCCTTGCAATTTGACCCTAAATCAACAAAAATCACAAGGGGTAAGCCTTGCATTTTGACCCTAAATCAACAAAAATCACAAGGGGTAAGCCTTGCATTTTGGCTCAAATTCAACAGAAATCACAAGGGGTAAGCCTTGCAATTTGACCCTAAATCAACAAAAATCACAAGGGGTATAGCCTTGCATTTTGGCCCAAATTCAACAAAAATCACAAGCGTAAGCCTTGCATTTTGACCCTAAATCAACAAAAATCACAAGGGGTAAGCCTTGCATTTTGACCCTAAATCAACAAAAATCACAAGGGGTAAGCCTTGCATTTTGGCTCAAATTCAACAAAAATCACAAGGGGTAAGCCTTGCATTTTGACCCTAAATCAACAAAAATCACAGGGGATAATAAGCCTTGCATTTTGGCCGAAATTCAACAAAAATCACAAGGGGGTAAGCCTTGCAATTTGACCCTAAATCAACAAAAATCACAAGGGGTAAGCCTTGCAATTTGACCCTAAATCAACAAAAATCACAAGGGGTAAGCCTTGCATTTTGACCCTAAATCAACAAAAATCACAAGGGGTAAGCCTTGCATTTTGGCTCAAATCCAACAAAAATTACAAGGGGTAAGCCTTGCATTTTGGCCGAAATTCAACAAAAATCACAAGGGGTAAGCCTTGCATTTTGGCTCAAATTCAACAAAAATCACAAGGGGTAAGCCTTGCATTTAGGCTCAAATTCAACAAAAATCACAAGGGGTATGCCTTCCATTTTGGCTCAAATCCAACAAAAATTACAAGGGGTAAGCCTTGCATTTTGGCCGAAATTCAACAAAAATCACAAGGGGTAAGCCTTGCATTTTGGCTCAAATTCAACAAAAATCACAAGGGGTAAGCCTTGCATTTTGGCTCAAATTCAACAAAAATCACAAGGGGTAAGCCTTCCATTTTGGCTCAAATTCAACAAAAATCACAAGGGGTAAGCCTTGCATTTTGGCCGAAATTCAACAAAAATCACAAGGGGTAAGCCTTGCATTTTGGCTCAAATTCAACAAAAATCACAAGGGATAATAAGCCTTGCATTTTGGCCGAAATTCAACAAAAATCACAAGGGGGTAAGCCTTGCAATTTGACCCTAAATCAACAAAAATCACAAGGGGTAAGCCTTGCATTTTGGCTCAAATTCAACAAAAATCACAAGTGATAATAAGCCTTGCATTTTGGCCGAAATTCAACAAAAATCACAAGGGGGTAAGCCTTGCAATTTGACCCTAATTCAACAAAAATCACAAGGGGTAAGCCTTGCATTTTGACCCTAAATCAACAAAAATCACAAGGGGTAAGCCTTGCATTTTGGCTCAAATCCAACAAAAATTACAAGGGGTAAGCCTTGCATTTTGGCCGAAATTCAACAAAAATCACAAGGGGTAAGCCTTGCATTTTGGCTCAAATTCAACAAAAATCACAAGGGGTAAGCCTTGCATTTTGACCCTAAATCAACAAAAATCACAAGGGGTAAGCCTTGCATTTTGGCTCAAATCCAACAAAAATCACAAGGGGTAAGCCTTGCATTTTGACCCTAAATCAACAAAAATCACAAGGGGTAAGCCTTGCATTTTGGCTCAAATCCAACAAAAATTACAAGGGGTAAGCCTTGCATTTTGGCCAAAATGCAACAAAAATCACAAGGGGTAAGCCTTGCATTTTGACCCTAAATCATCAAAAATCACAAGGGGTAAGCCTTGCATTTTGCCTCAAATTCAACAAAAATCACAAGGGGTAAGCCTTCCATTTTGGCTCAAATTCAACAAAAATCACAAGGGGTAAGCCTTGCATTTTGCCTCAAATTCAACAAAAATCACAAGGGGTAAGCCTTCCATTTTGGCTCAAATTCAACAAAAATCACAAGGGGTAAGCCTTGCATTTTGGCCGAAATTCAACAAAAATCACAACGGGTAATCCTTGCATTTTGGCTCAAATTCAACAAAAATCACAGGGGATAATAAGCCTGGCATTTTGGCCGAAATTCAACAAAAATCACAAGGGGGTAAGCCTTGCAATTTGACCCTAAATCAACAAAAATCACAAGGGGTAAGCCTTGCATTTTGACCCTAAATCAACAAAAATCACAAGGGGTAAGCCTTGCATTTTGGCTCAAATTCAACAGAAATCACAAGGGGTAAGCCTTGCAATTTGACCCTAAATCAACAAAAATCACAAGGGGTATAGCCTTGCATTTTGGCCCAAATTCAACAAAAATCACAAGCGTAAGCCTTGCATTTTGACCCTAAATCAACAAAAATCACAAGGGGTAAGCCTTGCATTTTGACCCTAAATCAACAAAAATCACAAGGGGTAAGCCTTGCATTTTGGCTCAAATTCAACAAAAATCACAAGGGGTAAGCCTTGCATTTTGACCCTAAATCAACAAAAATCACAGGGGATAATAAGCCTTGCATTTTGGCCGAAATTCAACAAAAATCACAAGGGGGTAAGCCTTGCAATTTGAACCTAAATCAACAAAAATCACAAGGGGTAAGCCTTGCATTTTGACCCTAAATCAACAAAAATCACAAGGGGTAAGCCTTGCATTTTGGCTCAAATCCAACAAAAATTACAAGGGGTAAGCCTTGCATTTTGGCCGAAATTCAACAAAAATCACAAGGGGTAAGCCTTGCATTTTGGCTCAAATTCAACAAAAATCACAAGGGGTAAGCCTTGCATTTTGGCTCAAATTCAACAAAAATCACAAGGGGTATGCCTTCCATTTTGGCTCAAATCCAACAAAAATTACAAGGGGTAAGCCTTGCATTTTGGCCGAAATTCAACAAAAATCACAAGGGGTAAGCCTTGCATTTTGGCTCAAATTCAACAAAAATCACAAGGGGTAAGCCTTGCATTTTGGCTCAAATTCAACAAAAATCACAAGGGGTAAGCCTTCCATTTTGGCTCAAATTCAACAAAAATCACAAGGGGTAAGCCTTGCATTTTGGCCGAAATTCAACAAAAATCACAAGGGGTAAGCCTTGCATTTTGGCTCAAATTCAACAAAAATCACAAGGGATAATAAGCCTTGCATTTTGGCCGAAATTCAACAAAAATCACAAGGGGGTAAGCCTTGCAATTTGACCCTAAATCAACAAAAATCACAAGGGGTAAGCCTTGCATTTTGGCTCAAATTCAACAAAAATCACAAGTGATAATAAGCCTTGCATTTTGGCCGAAATTCAACAAAAATCACAAGGGGGTAAGCCTTGCAATTTGACCCTAATTCAACAAAAATCACAAGGGGTAAGCCTTGCATTTTGACCCTAAATCAACAAAAATCACAAGGGGTAAGCCTTGCATTTTGGCTCAAATTCAACAAAAATCACAAGGGGTAAGCCTTGCATTTTGACCCTAAATCAACAAAAATCACAAGGGGTAAGCCTTGCATTTTGGCTCAAATCCAACAAAAATCACAAGGGGTAAGCCTTGCATTTTGACCCTAAATCAACAAAAATCACAAGGGGTAAGCCTTGCATTTTGGCTCAAATCCAACAAAAATTACAAGGGGTAAGCCTTGCATTTTGGCCAAAATGCAACAAAAATCACAAGGGGTAAGCCTTGCATTTTGACCCTAAATCATCAAAAATCACAAGGGGTAAGCCTTGCATTTTGCCTCAAATTCAACAAAAATCACAAGGGGTAAGCCTTCCATTTTGGCTCAAATTCAACAAAAATCACAAGGGGTAAGCCTTGCATTTTGGCCGAAATTCAACAAAAATCACAACGGGTAAGCCTTGCATTTTGGCTCAAATTCAACAAAAATCACAGGGGATAATAAGCCTTGCATTTTGGCCGAAATTCAACAAAAATCACAACGGGTAATCCTTGCATTTTGGCTCAAATTCAACAAAAATCACAGGGGTTAATAAGCCTTGCATTTTGGCCGAAATTCAACAAAAATCACAAGGGGGTAAGCCTTGCAATTTGACCCTAAATCAACAAAAATCACAAGGGGTAAGCCTTGCATTTTGACCCTAAATCAACAAAAATCACAAGGGGTAAGCCTTGCATTTTGGCTCAAATTCAACAGAAATCACAAGGGGTAAGCCTTGCAATTTGACCCTAAATCAACAAAAATCACAAGGGGTATAGCCTTGCATTTTGGCCCAAATTCAACAAAAATCACAAGCGTAAGCCTTGCATTTTGACCCTAAATCAACAAAAATCACAAGGGGTAAGCCTTGCATTTTGACCCTAAATCAACAAAAATCACAAGGGGTAAGCCTTGCATTTTGGCTCAAATTCAACAAAAATCACAAGGGGTAAGCCTTGCATTTTGACCCTAAATCAACAAAAATCACAAGGGGTAAGCCTTGCATTTTGGCTCAAATCCAACAAAAATTACAAGGGGTAAGCCTTGCATTTTGGCCGAAATTCAACAAAAATCACAAGGGGTAAGCCTTGCATTTTGGCTCAAATTCAACAAAAATCACAAGGGGTAAGCCTTGCATTTTGACCCTAAATCAACAAAAATCACAAGGGGTAAGCCTTGCATTTTGGCTCAAATCCAACAAAAATTACAAGGGGTAAGCCTTGCATTTTGGCCGAAATTCAACAAAAATCACAAGGGGTAAGCCTTGCATTTTGGCTCAAATTCAACAAAAATCACAAGGGGTAAGCCTTGCATTTTGGCTCAAATTCAACAAAAATCACAAGGGGTAAGCCTTCCATTTTGGCTCAAATTCAACAAAAATCACAAGGGGTAAGCCTTGCATTTTGGCCGAAATTCAACAAAAATCACAAGGGGTAAGCCTTGCATTTTGGCTCAAATTCAACAAAAATCACAAGGGGTAAGCCTTGCATTTTGGCTCAAATTCAACAAAAATCACAAGGGGTAAGCCTTCCATTTTGGCTCAAATTCAACAAAAATCACAAGGGGTAAGCCTTGCATTTTGGCCGAAATTCAACAAAAATCACAAGGGGTAAGCCTTGCATTTTGGCTCAAATTCAACAAAAATCACAAGGGATAATAAGCCTTGCATTTTGGCCGAAATTCAACAAAAATCACAAGGGGGTAAGCCTTGCAATTTGAACCTAAATCAACAAAAATCACAAGGGGTAAGCCTTGCATTTTGACCCTAAATCAACAAAAATCACAAGGGGTAAGCCTTGCATTTTGGCTCAAATCCAACAAAAATTACAAGGGGTAAGCCTTGCATTTTGGCCGAAATTCAACAAAAATCACAAGGGGTAAGCCTTGCATTTTGGCTCAAATTCAACAAAAATCACAAGGGGTAAGCCTTGCATTTTGGCTCAAATTCAACAAAAATCACAAGGGGTAAGCCTTGCATTTTGACCCTAAATCAACAAAAATCACAAGGGGTAAGCCTTGCATTTTGGCTCAAATCCAACAAAAATCACAAGGGGTAAGCCTTGCATTTTGACCCTAAATCAACAAAAATCACAAGGGGTAAGCCTTGCATTTTGGCTCAAATCCAACAAAAATTACAAGGGGTAAGCCTTGCATTTTGGCCAAAATGCAACAAAAATCACAAGGGGGTAAGCCTTGCAATTTGACCCTAATTCAACAAAAATCACAAGGGGTAAGCCTTGCATTTTGACCCTAAATCAACAAAAATCACAAGGGGTAAGCCTTGCATTTTGGCTCAAATTCAACAAAAATCACAAGGGGTAAGCCTTGCATTTTGACCCTAAATCAACAAAAATCACAAGGGGTAAGCCTTGCATTTTGGCTCAAATCCAACAAAAATCACAAGGGGTAAGCCTTGCATTTTGACCCTAAATCAACAAAAATCACAAGGGGTAAGCCTTGCATTTTGGCTCAAATCCAACAAAAATTACAAGGGGTAAGCCTTGCATTTTGGCCAAAATGCAACAAAAATCACAAGGGGTAAGCCTTGCATTTTGACCCTAAATCATCAAAAATCACAAGGGGTAAGCCTTGCATTTTGCCTCAAATTCAACAAAAATCACAAGGGGTAAGCCTTCCATTTTGGCTCAAATTCAACAAAAATCACAAGGGGTAAGCCTTGCATTTTGGCCGAAATTCAACAAAAATCACAACGGGTAAGCCTTGCATTTTGGCTCAAATTCAACAAAAATCACAGGGGATAATAAGCCTTGCATTTTGGCCGAAATTCAACAAAAATCACAACGGGTAATCCTTGCATTTTGGCTCAAATTCAACAAAAATCACAGGGGTTAATAAGCCTTGCATTTTGGCCGAAATTCAACAAAAATCACAAGGGGGTAAGCCTTGCAATTTGACCCTAAATCAACAAAAATCACAAGGGGTAAGCCTTGCATTTTGACCCTAAATCAACAAAAATCACAAGGGGTAAGCCTTGCATTTTGGCTCAAATTCAACAGAAATCACAAGGGGTAAGCCTTGCAATTTGACCCTAAATCAACAAAAATCACAAGGGGTATAGCCTTGCATTTTGGCCCAAATTCAACAAAAATCACAAGCGTAAGCCTTGCATTTTGACCCTAAATCAACAAAAATCACAAGGGGTAAGCCTTGCATTTTGACCCTAAATCAACAAAAATCACAAGGGGTAAGCCTTGCATTTTGGCTCAAATTCAACAAAAATCACAAGGGGTAAGCCTTGCATTTTGACCCTAAATCAACAAAAATCACAAGGGGTAAGCCTTGCATTTTGGCTCAAATCCAACAAAAATTACAAGGGGTAAGCCTTGCATTTTGGCCGAAATTCAACAAAAATCACAAGGGGTAAGCCTTGCATTTTGGCTCAAATTCAACAAAAATCACAAGGGGTAAGCCTTGCATTTTGACCCTAAATCAACAAAAATCACAAGGGGTAAGCCTTGCATTTTGGCTCAAATCCAACAAAAATTACAAGGGGTAAGCCTTGCATTTTGGCCGAAATTCAACAAAAATCACAAGGGGTAAGCCTTGCATTTTGGCTCAAATTCAACAAAAATCACAAGGGGTAAGCTTTGCATTTTGACCCTAAATCAACAAAAATCACAAGGGGTAAGCCTTGCATTTTGGCTCAAATCCAACAAAAATTACAAGGGGTAAGCCTTGCATTTTGGCCAAAATGCAACAAAAATCACAAGGGGTAAGCCTTGCATTTTGACCCTAAATCATCAAAAATCACAAGGGGTAAGCCTTGCATTTTGCCTCAAATTCAACAAAAATCACAAGGGGTAAGCCTTCCATTTTGGCTCAAATTCAACAAAAATCACAAGGGGTAAGCCTTGCATTTTGGCCGAAATTCAACAAAAATCACAACGGGTAATCCTTGCATTTTGGCTCAAATTCAACAAAAATCACAGGGGATAATAAGCCTGGCATTTTGGCCGAAATTCAACAAAAATCACAAGGGGGTAAGCCTTGCAATTTGACCCTAAATCAACAAAAATCACAAGGGGTAAGCCTTGCATTTTGACCCTAAATCAACAAAAATCACAAGGGGTAAGCCTTGCATTTTGGCTCAAATTCAACAGAAATCACAAGGGGTAAGCCTTGCAATTTGACCCTAAATCAACAAAAATCACAAGGGGTATAGCCTTGCATTTTGGCCCAAATTCAACAAAAATCACAAGCGTAAGCCTTGCATTTTGACCCTAAATCAACAAAAATCACAAGGGGTAAGCCTTGCATTTTGACCCTAAATCAACAAAAATCACAAGGGGTAAGCCTTGCATTTTGGCTCAAATTCAACAAAAATCACAAGGGGTAAGCCTTGCATTTTGACCCTAAATCAACAAAAATCACAGGGGATAATAAGCCTTGCATTTTGGCCGAAATTCAACAAAAATCACAAGGGGGTAAGCCTTGCAATTTGACCCTAAATCAACAAAAATCACAAGGGGTAAGCCTTGCATTTTGACCCTAAATCAACAAAAATCACAAGGGGTAAGCCTTGCATTTTGGCTCAAATCCAACAAAAATTACAAGGGGTAAGCCTTGCATTTTGGCCGAAATTCAACAAAAATCACAAGGGGTAAGCCTTGCATTTTGGCTCAAATTCAACAAAAATCACAAGGGGTAAGCCTTGCATTTTGGCTCAAATTCAACAAAAATCACAAGGGGTAAGCCTTCCATTTTGGCTCAAATCCAACAAAAATTACAAGGGGTAAGCCTTGCATTTTGGCCGAAATTCAACAAAAATCACAAGGGGTAAGCCTTGCATTTTGGCTCAAATTCAACAAAAATCACAAGGGGTAAGCCTTGCATTTTGGCTCAAATTCAACAAAAATCACAAGGGGTAAGCCTTCCATTTTGGCTCAAATTCAACAAAAATCACAAGGGGTAAGCCTTGCATTTTGGCCGAAATTCAACAAAAATCACAAGGGGTAAGCCTTGCATTTTGGCTCAAATTCAACAAAAATCACAAGGGATAATAAGCCTTGCATTTTGGCCGAAATTCAACAAAAATCACAAGGGGGTAAGCCTTGCAATTTGACCCTAAATCAACAAAAATCACAAGGGGTAAGCCTTGCATTTTGGCTCAAATTCAACAAAAATCACAAGTGATAATAAGCCTTGCATTTTGGCCGAAATTCAACAAAAATCACAAGGGGGTAAGCCTTGCAATTTGACCCTAATTCAACAAAAATCACAAGGGGTAAGCCTTGCATTTTGACCCTAAATCAACAAAAATCACAAGGGGTAAGCCTTGCATTTTGGCTCAAATCCAACAAAAATTACAAGGGGTAAGCCTTGCATTTTGGCCGAAATTCAACAAAAATCACAAGGGGTAAGCCTTGCATTTTGGCTCAAATTCAACAAAAATCACAAGGGGTAAGCCTTGCATTTTGACCCTAAATCAACAAAAATCACAAGGGGTAAGCCTTGCATTTTGGCTCAAATCCAACAAAAATTACAAGGGGTAAGCCTTGCATTTTGGCCAAAATGCAACAAAAATCACAAGGGGTAAGCCTTGCATTTTGACCCTAAATCATCAAAAATCACAAGGGGTAAGCCTTGCATTTTGCCTCAAATTCAACAAAAATCACAAGGGGTAAGCCTTCCATTTTGGCTCAAATTCAACAAAAATCACAAGGGGTAAGCCTTGCATTTTGGCCGAAATTCAACAAAAATCACAACGGGTAATCCTTGCATTTTGGCTCAAATTCAACAAAAATCACAGGGGATAATAAGCCTTGCATTTTGGCCGAAATTCAACAAAAATCACAAGGGGGTAAGCCTTGCAATTTGACCCTAAATCAACAAAAATCACAAGGGGGTAAGCCTTGCATTTTGACCCTAAATCAACAAAAATCACAAGGGGTAAGCCTTGCATTTTGGCTCAAATTCAACAGAAATCACAAGGGGTAAGCCTTGCAATTTGACCCTAAATCAACAAAAATCACAAGGGGTATAGCCTTGCATTTTGGCCCAAATTCAACAAAAATCACAAGCGTAAGCCTTGCATTTTGACCCTAAATCAACAAAAATCACAAGGGGTAAGCCTTGCATTTTGACCCTAAATCAACAAAAATCACAAGGGGTAAGCCTTGCATTTTGGCTCAAATTCAACAAAAATCACAAGGGGTAAGCCTTGCATTTTGACCCTAAATCAACAAAAATCACAAGGGGTAAGCCTTGCATTTTGGCTCAAATTCAACAAAAATTACAAGGGGTAAGCCTTGCATTTTGGCCGAAATTCAACAAAAATCACAAGGGGTAAGCCTTGCATTTTGGCTCAATTTCAACAAAAATCACAAGGGGTAAGCCTTGCATTTTGGCTCAAATTCAACAATAATCACAAGGGGTAAGCCTTCCATTTTGGCTCAAATTCAACAAAAATCACAAGGGGTAAGCCTTGCATTTTGGCCGAAATTCAACAAAAATCACAAGGGTAAGCCTTGCATTTTGGCTCAAATTCAACAAAAATCACAAGGGATAATAAGCCTTGCATTTTGGCCGAAATTCAACAAAAATCACAAGGGGGTAAGCCTTGCAATTTGACCCTAAATCAACAAAAATCACAAGGGGTAAGCCTTGCATTTTGGCTCAAATTCAACAAAAATCACAAGTGATAATAAGCCTTGCATTTTGGCCGAAATTCAACAAAAATCACAAGGGGGTAAGCCTTGCAATTTGACCCTAAATCAACAAAAATCACAAGGGGTAAGCCTTGCATTTTGACCCTAAATCAACAAAAATCACAAGGGGTAAGCCTTGCATTTTGGCTCAAATTCAACAAAAATCACAAGGGGTAAGCCTTGCATTTTGACCCTAAATCAACAAAAATCACAAGGGGTAAGCCTTGCAATTTGACCCTAAATCAACAAAAATCACAAGGGGTATAGCCTTGCATTTTGGCCCAAATTCAACAAAAATCACAAGGGGTAAGCCTTGCATTTTGACCCTAAATCAACAAAAATCACAAGGGGTAAGCCTTGCATTTTCGCTCAAATTCAACAAAAATTACAAGGGGTAAGCCTTGCATTTTGGCCAAAATTCAACAAAAATCACAAGGGGTAAGCCTTGCATTTTGACCCTAAATCAACAAAAATCACAAGGGGTAAGCCTTGCATTTTGGCTCAAATTCAACAAAAATCACAAGGGGTAAGCCTTTATATTTTGACCCTAAATCAACAAAAATCACAAGGGGTAACCTTGCAATTTGACCCTAAATCAACAAAAATCACAAGGGGTATAGCCTTGCATTTTGGCCCAAATTCAACAAAAATCACAAGGGGTAAGCCTTGCAATTTGACCCTAAATCAACAAAAATCACAAGGGGTAAGCCTTGCATTTTGGCCGAAATTCAACAAAAATCACAAGGGGTAAGCCTTGCATTTTCGCTCAAATTCAACAAAAATTACAAGGGGTAAGCCTTGCATTTTGGCCAAAATTCAACAAAAATCACAAGGGGTAAGCCTTGCATTTTGGCTCAAATCCAACAAAAATTACAAGGGGTAAGCCTTGCATTTTGGCCAAAATGCAACAAAAATCACAAGGGGTAAGCCTTGCATTTAAACCCTAAATCATCAAAAATCACAAGGGGTAAGCCTTGCATTTTGCCTCAAATTCAACAAAAATCACAAGGGGTAAGCCTTGCATTTTGGCTCAAATTCAACAAAAATCACAGGGGATAATAAGCCTTGCATTTTGGCCGAAATTCAACAAAAATCACAAGGGGGTAAGCCTTGCAATTTGACCATAAATCAACAAAAATCACAAGGGGTAAGCCTTGCATTTTGACCCTAAATCAACAAAAATCACAAGGGGTAAGCCTTGCAATTTGACCCTAAATCAACAAAAATCACAAGGGGTATAGCCTTGCATTTTGGCCCACATTCAACAAAAATCACAAGGGGTAAGCCTTGCATTTTGACCCTAAATCAACAAAAATCACAAGGGGTAAGCCTTGCATTTTCGCTCAAATTCAACAAAAATCACAAGGGGTAAGCCTTGCATTTTGGCCGAAATTCAACAAAAATCACAACGGGTAAGCCTTGCATTTTGGCTCAAATTCAACAAAAATCACAGGGGATAATAAGCCTGGCATTTTGGCCGAAATTCAACAAAAATCACAAGGGGGTAAGCCTTGCAATTTGACCCTAAATCAACAAAAATCACAAGGGGTAAGCCTTGCATTTTGACCCTAAATCAACAAAAATCACAAGGGGTAAGCCTTGCATTTTGGCTCAAATTCAACAGAAATCACAAGGGGTAAGCCTTGCAATTTGACCCTAAATCAACAAAAATCACAAGGGGTATAGCCTTGCATTTTGGCCCAAATTCAACAAAAATCACAAGGGGTAAGCCTTGCATTTTGACCCTAAATCAACAAAAATCACAAGGGGTAAGCCTTGCATTTTGACCCTAAATCAACAAAAATCACAAGGGGTAAGCCTTGCATTTTGGCCCAAATTCAACAAAAATCACAAGCGTAAGCCTTGCATTTTGACCCTAAATCAACAAAAATCACAAGGGGTAAGCCTTGCATTTTGACCCTAAATCAACAAAAATCACAAGGGGTAAGCCTTGCATTTTGGCTCAAATTCAACAAAAATCACAAGGGGTAAGCCTTGCATTTTGACCCTAAATCAACAAAAATCACAAGGGGTAAGCCTTGCATTTTGGCCAAATTCAACAAAAATCACAAGCGTAAGCCTTGCATTTTGACCCTAAATCAACAAAAATCACAAGGGGTAAGCCTTGCATTTTGACCCTAAATCAACAAAAATCACAAGGGGTAAGCCTTGCATTTTGGCTCAAATTCAACAAAAATCACAAGGGGTAAGCCTTGCATTTTGACCCTAAATCAACAAAAATCACAGGGGATAATAAGCCTTGCATTTTGGCCGAAATTCAACAAAAATCACAAGGGGGTAAGCCTTGCAATTTGACCCTAAATCAACAAAAATCACAAGGGGTAAGCCTTGCATTTTGACCCTAAATCAACAAAAATCACAAGGGGTAAGCCTTGCATTTTGGCTCAAATCCAACAAAAATTACAAGGGGTAAGCCTTGCATTTTGGCCGAAATTCAACAAAAATCACAAGGGGTAAGCCTTGCATTTTGGCTCAAATTCAACAAAAATCACAAGGGGTAAGCCTTGCATTTTGGCTCAAATTCAACAAAAATCACAAGGGGTAAGCCTTCCATTTTGGCTCAAATCCAACAAAAATTACAAGGGGTAAGCCTTGCATTTTGGCCGAAATTCAACAAAAATCACAAGGGGTAAGCCTTGCATTTTGGCTCAAATTCAACAAAAATCACAAGGGGTAAGCCTTGCATTTTGGCTCAAATTCAACAAAAATCACAAGGGGTAAGCCTTCCATTTTGGCTCAAATTCAACAAAAATCACAAGGGGTAAGCCTTGCATTTTGGCCGAAATTCAACAAAAATCACAAGGGGTAAGCCTTGCATTTTGGCTCAAATTCAACAAAAATCACAAGGGATAATAAGCCTTGCATTTTGGCCGAAATTCAACAAAAATCACAAGGGGGTAAGCCTTGCAATTTGACCCTAAATCAACAAAAATCACAAGGGGTAAGCCTTGCATTTTGGCTCAAATTCAACAAAAATCACAAGTGATAATAAGCCTTGCATTTTGGCCGAAATTCAACAAAAATCACAAGGGGGTAAGCCTTGCAATTTGACCCTAATTCAACAAAAATCACAAGGGGTAAGCCTTGCATTTTGACCCTAAATCAACAAAAATCACAAGGAGTAAGCCTTGCATTTTGGCTCAAATCCAACAAAAATCACAAGGGGTAAGCCTTGCATTTTGGCCGAAATTCAACAAAAATCACAAGGGGTAAGCCTTGCATTTTGGCTCAAATTCAACAAAAATCACAAGGGGTAAGCCTTGCATTTTGACCCTAAATCAACAAAAATCACAAGGGGTAAGCCTTGCATTTTGGCTCAAATCCAACAAAAATTACAAGGGGTAAGCCTTGCATTTTGGCCAAAATGCAACAAAAATCACAAGGGGTAAGCCTTGCATTTTGACCCTAAATCATCAAAAATCACAAGGGGTAAGCCTTGCATTTTGCCTCAAATTCAACAAAAATCACAAGGGGTAAGCCTTCCATTTTGGCTCAAATTCAACAAAAATCACAAGGGGTAAGCCTTGCATTTTGGCCGAAATTCAACAAAAATCACAACGGGTAATCCTTGCATTTTGGCTCAAATTCAACAAAAATCACAGGGGATAATAAGCCTTGCATTTTGGCCGAAATTCAACAAAAATCACAAGGGGGTAAGCCTTGCAATTTGACCCTAAATCAACAAAAATCACAAGGGGTAAGCCTTGCATTTTGACCCTAAATCAACAAAAATCACAAGGGGTAAGCCTTGCATTTTGGCTCAAATTCAACAGAAATCACAAGGGGTAAGCCTTGCAATTTGACCCTAAATCAACAAAAATCACAAGGGGTATAGCCTTGCATTTTGGCCCAAATTCAACAAAAATCACAAGCGTAAGCCTTGCATTTTGACCCTAAATCAACAAAAATCACAAGGGGTAAGCCTTGCATTTTGACCCTAAATCAACAAAAATCACAAGGGGTAAGCCTTGCATTTTGGCTCAAATTCAACAAAAATCACAAGGGGTAAGCCTTGCATTTTGACCCTAAATCAACAAAAATCACAAGGGGTAAGCCTTGCATTTTGGCTCAAATCCAACAAAAATTACAAGGGGTAAGCCTTGCATTTTGGCCGAAATTCAACAAAAATCACAAGGGGTAAGCCTTGCATTTTGGCTCAATTTCAACAAAAATCACAAGGGGTAAGCCTTGCATTTTGGCTCAAATTCAACAATAATCACAAGGGGTAAGCCTTCCATTTTGGCTCAAATTCAACAAAAATCACAAGGGGTAAGCCTTGCATTTTGGCCGAAATTCAACAAAAATCACAAGGGGTAAGCCTTGCATTTTGGCTCAAATTCAACAAAAATCACAAGGGATAATAAGCCTTGCATTTTGGCCGAAATTCAACAAAAATCACAAGGGGGTAAGCCTTGCAATTTGACCCTAAATCAACAAAAATCACAAGGGGTAAGCCTTGCATTTTGGCTCAAATTCAACAAAAATCACAAGTGATAATAAGCCTTGCATTTTGGCCGAAATTCAACAAAAATCACAAGGGGGTAAGCCTTGCAATTTGACCCTAAATCAACAAAAATCACAAGGGGTAAGCCTTGCATTTTGACCCTAAATCAACAAAAATCACAAGGGGTAAGCCTTGCATTTTGGCTCAAATTCAACAAAAATCACAAGGGGTAAGCCTTGCATTTTGACCCTAAATCAACAAAAATCACAAGGGGTAAGCCTTGCAATTTGACCCTAAATCAACAAAAATCACAAGGGGTATAGCCTTGCATTTTGGCCCAAATTCAACAAAAATCACAAGGGGTAAGCCTTGCATTTTGACCCTAAATCAACAAAAATCACAAGGGGTAAGCCTTGCATTTTCGCTCAAATTCAACAAAAATTACAAGGGGTAAGCCTTGCATTTTGGCCAAAATTCAACAAAAATCACAAGGGGTAAGCCTTGCATTTTGACCCTAAATCAACAAAAATCACAAGGGGTAAGCCTTGCATTTTGGCTCAAATTCAACAAAAATCACAAGGGGTAAGCCTTGCATTTTGACCCTAAATCAACAAAAATCACAAGGGGTAAGCCTTGCAATTTGACCCTAAATCAACAAAAATCACAAGGGGTATAGCCTTGCATTTTGGCCCAAATTCAACAAAAATCACAAGGGATAAGCCTTGCATTTTGACCCTAAATCAACAAAAATCACAAGGGGTAAGCCTTGCATTTTGGCTCAAATTCAACAAAAATCACAAGGGGTAAGCCTTGCATTTTGACCCTAAATCAACAAAAATCACAAGGGGTAAGCCTTGCAATTTGACCCTAAATCAACAAAAATCACAAGGGGTATAGCCTTGCATTTTGGCCCAAATTCAACAAAAATCACAAGCGGTAAGCCTTGCAATTTGACCCTAAATCAACAAAAATCACAAGGGGTAAGCCTTGCATTTTGGCCGAAATTCAACAAAAATCACAAGGGGTAAGCCTTGCATTTTCGCTCAAATTCAACAAAAATTACAAGGGGTAAGCCTTGCATTTTGGCCAAAATTCAACAAAAATCACAAGGGGTAAGCCTTGCATTTTGGCTCAAATCCAACAAAAATTACAAGGGGTAAGCCTTGCATTTTGGCCAAAATGCAACAAAAATCACAAGGGGTAAGCCTTGCATTTAAACCCTAAATCATCAAAAATCACAAGGGGTAAGCCTTGCATTTTGCCTCAAATTCAACAAAAATCACAAGGGGTAAGCCTTGCATTTTGGCTCAAATTCAACAAAAATCACAGGGGATAATAAGCCTTGCATTTTGGCCGAAATTCAACAAAAATCACAAGGGGGTAAGCCTTGCAATTTGACCATAAATCAACAAAAATCACAAGGGGTAAGCCTTGCATTTTGACCCTAAATCAACAAAAATCACAAGGGGTAAGCCTTGCAATTTGACCCTAAATCAACAAAAATCACAAGGGGTATAGCCTTGCATTTTGGCCCACATTCAACAAAAATCACAAGGGGTAAGCCTTGCATTTTGACCCTAAATCAACAAAAATCACAAGGGGTAAGCCTTGCATTTTCGCTCAAATTCAACAAAAATTACAAGGGGTAAGCCTTGCATTTTGGCCCAAATTCAACAAAAATCACAAGGGGTAAGCCTTGCATTTTGACTCTAAATCAACAAAAATCACAAGGGGTAAGCCTTGCATTTTGGCTCAAATTCAACAAAAATCACAAGGGGTAAGCCTTGCATTTTGACCCTAAATCAACAAAAATCACAAGGGGTAAGCCTTGCATTTTGGCTCAAATCCAACAAAAATTACAAGGGGTAAGCCTTGCATTTTGGCCAAAATGCAACAAAAATCACAAGGTGTAAGCCTTGCATTTTGGCTCAAATCCAACAAAATTACAAGGGGTAAGCCTTCCATTTTGGCTCAAATTCAACAAAAATCACAAGGGGTAAGCCTTGCATTTTGGCCGAAATTCAACAAAAATCACAACGGGTAAGCCTTGCATTTTGGCTCAAATTCAACAAAAATCACAGGGGATAATAAGCCTTGCATTTTGGCCGAAATTCAACAAAAATCACAAGGGGGTAAGCCTTGCAATTTGACCCTAAATCAACAAAAATCACAAGGGGTAAGCCTTGCATTTTGGCTCAAATTCAACAAAAATCACAGGGGATAATAAGCCTTGCATTTTGGCCGAAATTCAACAAAAATCACAAGGGGGTAAGCCTTGCAATTTGACCCTAAATCAACAAAAATCACAAGGGGTAAGCCTTGCATTTTGACCCTAAATCAACAAAAATCACAAGGGGTAAGCCTTGCAATTTGACCCTAAATCAACAAAAATCACAAGGGGTATAGCCTTGCATTTTGGCCCACATTCAACAAAAATCACAAGGGGTAAGCCTTGCATTTTGACCCTAAATCAACAAAAATCACAAGGGGTAAGCCTTGCATTTTCGCTCAAATTCAACAAAAATTACAAGGGGTAAGCCTTGCATTTTGGCCCAAATTCAACAAAAATCACAAGGGGTAAGCCTTGCATTTTGACCCTAAATCAACAAAAATCACAAGGGGTAAGCCTTGCATTTTGGCTCAAATTCAACAAAAATCACAAGGGGTAAGCCTTGCATTTTGACCCTAAATCAACAAAAATCACAAGGGGTAAGCCTTGCATTTTGGCTCAAATCCAACAAAAATTACAAGGGGTAAGCCTTGCATTTTGGCCAAAATGCAACAAAAATCACAAGGTGTAAGCCTTGCATTTTGGCTCAAATCCAACAAAAATTACAAGGGGTAAGCCTTCCATTTTGGCTCAAATTCAACAAAAATCACAAGGGGTAAGCCTTGCATTTTGGCCGAAATTCAACAAAAATCACAACGGGTAAGCCTTGCATTTTGGCTCAAATTCAACAAAAATCACAGGGGATAATAAGCCTTGCATTTTGGCCGAAATTCAACAAAAATCACAAGGGGGTAAGCCTTGCAATTTGACCCTAAATCAACAAAAATCACAAGGGGTAAGCCTTGCATTTTGGCTCAAATTCAACAAAAATCACAAGGGATAATAAGCCTTGCATTTTGGCCGAAATTCAACAAAAATCACAAGGGGGTAAGCCTTGCAATTTGACCCTAAATCAACAAAAATCACAAGGGGTAAGCCTTGCATTTTGACCCTAAATCAACAAAAATCACAAGGGGTAAGCCTTGCATTTTGGCTCAAATTCAACAAAAATCACAAGGGGTAAGCCTTGCATTTTGACCCTAAATCAACAAAAATCACAAGGGGTAAGCCTTGCAATTTGACCCTAAATCAACAAAAATCACAAGGGGGTATAGCCTTGCATTTTGACCCAAATTCAACAAAAATCACAAGGGGTAAGCCTTGCATTTTGACCCTAAATCAACAAAAATCACAAGGGGTAAGCCTTGCATTTTCGCTCAAATTCAACAAAAATTACAAGGGGTAAGCCTTGCATTTTGACCCTAAATCAACAAAAATCACAAGGGGTAAGCCTTGCATTTTGGCCCAAATTCAACAAAAATCACAAGGGGTAAGCCTTGCATTTTGACCCTAAATCAACAAAAATCACAAGGGGTAAGCCTTGCATTTTGGCTCAAATTCAACAAAAATCACAAGGGGTAAGCCTTGCATTTTGACCCTAAATCAACAAAAATCACAAGGGGTAAGCCTTGCATTTTGGCTCAAATCCAACAAAAATTACAAGGGGTAAGCCTTGCATTTTGGCCAAAATGCAACAAAAATCACAAGGTGTAAGCCTTGCATTTTGACCCTAAATCAACAAAAATCACAAGGGGTAAGCCTTGCATTTTGGCTCAAATTCAACAAAAATCACAAGGGGTAAGCCTTGCATTTTGACCCTAAATCAACAAAAATCACAAGGGGTAAGCCTTGCATTTTGGCTCAAATCCAACAAAAATTACAAGGGGTAAGCCTTGCATTTTGGCCAAAATGCAACAAAAATCACAAGGGGTAAGCCTTGCATTTTGACCCTAAATCATCAAAAATCACAAGGGGTAAGCCTTGCATTTTGCCTCAAATTCAACAAAAATCACAAGGGGTAAGCCTTCCATTTTGGCTCAAATTCAACAAAAATCACAAGGGGTAAGCCTTGCATTTTGGCCGAAATTCAACAAAAATCACAACGGGTAAGCCTTGCATTTTGGCTCAAATTCAACAAAAATCACAGGGGATAATAAGCCTTGCATTTTGGCCGAAATTCAACAAAAATCACAAGGGAGTAAGCCTTGCAATTTGACCCTAAATCAACAAAAATCACAAGGGGTAAGCCTTGCATTTTGACCCTAAATCAACAAAAATCACAAGGGGTAAGCCTTGCATTTTGGCTCAAATTCAACAAAAATCACAAGGGGTAAGCCTTGCATTTTGACCCTAAATCAACAAAAATCACAAGGGGTATAGCCTTGCATTTTGGCCCAAATTCAACAAAAATCACAAGGGGTAAGCCTTGCATTTTGACCCTAAATCAACAAAAATCACAAGGGGTAAGCCTTGCATTTTCGCTCAAATTCAACAAAAATTACAAGGGGTAAGCCTTGCATTTTGGCCCAAATTCAACAAAAATCACAAGGGGTAAGCCTTGCATTTTGACCCTAAATCAACAAAAATCACAAGGGGTAAGCCTTGCATTTTGGCTCAAATTCAACAAAAATCACAAGGGGTAAGCCTTGCATTTTGACCCTAAATCAACAAAAATCACAAGGGGTAAGCCTTGCATTTTGGCTCAAATCCAACAAAAATTACAAGGGGTAAGCCTTGCATTTTGGCCGAAATTCAACAAAAATCACAAGGGGTAAGCCTTGCATTTTGGCTCAAATTCAACAAAAATCACAAGGGATAATAAGCCTTGCATTTTGGCCGAAATTCAACAAAAATCACAAGGGGGTAAGCCTTGCAATTTGACCCTAAATCAACAAAAATCACAAGGGGTAAGCCTTGCATTTTGGCTCAAATTCAACAAAAATCACAAGGGATAATAAGCCTTGCATTTTGGCCGAAATTCAACAAAAATCACAAGGGGGTAAGCCTTGCAATTTGACCCTAAATCAACAAAAATCACAAGGGGTAAGCCTTGCATTTTGACCCTAAATCAACAAAAATCACAAGGGGTAAGCCTTGCATTTTGGCTCAAATTCAACAAAAATCACAAGGGGTATAGCCTTGCATTTTGACCCTAAATCAACAAAAATCACAAGGGGTAAGCCTTGCATTTTCGCTCAAATTCAACAAAAATTACAAGGGGTAAGCCTTGCATTTTGACCCTAAATCAACAAAAATCACAAGGGGTAAGCCTTGCATTTTGGCCCAAATTCAACAAAAATCACAAGGGGTAAGCCTTGCATTTTGACCCTAAATCAACAAAAATCACAAGGGGTAAGCCTTGCATTTTGGCTCAAATTCAACAAAAATCACAAGGGGTAAGCCTTGCATTTTGACCCTAAATCAACAAAAATCACAAGGGGTAAGCCTTGCATTTTGGCTCAAATCCAACAAAAATTACAAGGGGTAAGCCTTGCATTTTGGCCAAAATGCAACAAAAATCACAAGGTGTAAGCCTTGCATTTTGACCCTAAATCAACAAAAATCACAAGGGGTAAGCCTTGCATTTTGGCTCAAATTCAACAAAAATCACAAGGGGTAAGCCTTGCATTTTGACCCTAAATCAACAAAAATCACAAGGGGTAAGCCTTGCATTTTGGCTCAAATCCAACAAAAATTACAAGGGGTAAGCCTTGCATTTTGGCCAAAATGCAACAAAAATCACAAGGGGTAAGCCTTGCATTTTGACCCTAAATCATCAAAAATCACAAGGGGTAAGCCTTGCATTTTGCCTCAAATTCAACAAAAATCACAAGGGGTAAGCCTTCCATTTTGGCTCAAATTCAACAAAAATCACAAGGGGTAAGCCTTGCATTTTGGCCGAAATTCAACAAAAATCACAACGGGTAAGCCTTGCATTTTGGCTCAAATTCAACAAAAATCACAGGGGATAATAAGCCTTGCATTTTGGCCGAAATTCAACAAAAATCACAAGGGGTAAGCCTTGCATTTTGACCCTAAATCAACAAAAATCACAAGGGGTAAGCCTTGCATTTTGGCTCAAATCCAACAAAAATTACAAGGGGTAAGCCTTGCATTTTGGCCAAAATGCAACAAAAATCACAAGGTGTAAGCCTTGCATTTTGACCCTAAATCAACAAAAATCACAAGGGGTAAGCCTTGCATTTTGGCTCAAATTCAACAAAAATCACAAGGGATAATAAGCCTTGCATTTTGGCCGAAATTCAACAAAAATCACAAGGGGGTAAGCCTTGCAATTTGACCCTAAATCAACAAAAATCACAAGGGGTAAGCCTTGCATTTTGACCTTAAATCAACAAAAATCACAAGGGGTAAGCCTTGCATTTTGGCTCAAATTCAACAAAAATCACAAGGGGTAAGCCTTGCATTTTGACCCTAAATCAACAAAAATCACAAGGGGTAAGCCTTGCATTTTGGCTCAAATCCAACAAAAATTACAAGGGGTAAGCCTTGCATTTTGGCCGAAATTCAACAAAAATCACAAGGGGTAAGCCTTGCATTTTGGCTCAAATTCAACAAAAATCACAAGGGATAATAAGCCTTGCATTTTGGCCGAAATTCAACAAAAATCACAAGGGGGTAAGCCTTGCAATTTGACCCTAAATCAACAAAAATCACAAGGGGTAAGCCTTGCATTTTGGCTCAAATTCAACAAAAATCACAAGGGATAATAAGCCTTGCATTTTGGCCGAAATTCAACAAAAATCACAAGGGGGTAAGCCTTGCAATTTGACCCTAAATCAACAAAAATCACAAGGGGTAAGCCTTGCATTTTGACCCTAAATCAACAAAAATCACAAGGGGTAAGCCTTGCATTTTCGCTCAAATTCAACAAAAATTACAAGGGGTAAGCCTTGCATTTTGACCCTAAATCAACAAAAATCACAAGGGGTAAGCCTTGCATTTTGGCCCAAATTCAACAAAAATCACAAGGGGTAAGCCTTGCATTTTGACCCTAAATCAACAAAAATCACAAGGGGTAAGCCTTGCATTTTGGCTCAAATTCAACAAAAATCACAAGGGGTAAGCCTTGCATTTTGACCCTAAATCAACAAAAATCACAAGGGGTAAGCCTTGCATTTTGGCTCAAATCCAACAAAAATTACAAGGGGTAAGCCTTGCATTTTGGCCAAAATGCAACAAAAATCACAAGGTGTAAGCCTTGCATTTTGACCCTAAATCAACAAAAATCACAAGGGGTAAGCCTTGCATTTTGGCTCAAATTCAACAAAAATCACAAGGGGTAAGCCTTGCATTTTGACCCTAAATCAACAAAAATCACAAGGGGTAAGCCTTGCATTTTGGCTCAAATCCAACAAAAATTACAAGGGGTAAGCCTTGCATTTTGGCCAAAATGCAACAAAAATCACAAGGGGTAAGCCTTGCATTTTGACCCTAAATCATCAAAAATCACAAGGGGTAAGCCTTGCATTTTGCCTCAAATTCAACAAAAATCACAAGGGGTAAGCCTTCCATTTTGGCTCAAATTCAACAAAAATCACAAGGGGTAAGCCTTGCATTTTGGCCGAAATTCAACAAAAATCACAACGGGTAAGCCTTGCATTTTGGCTCAAATTCAACAAAAATCACAGGGGATAATAAGCCTTGCATTTTGGCCGAAATTCAACAAAAATCACAAGGGGTAAGCCTTGCATTTTGACCCTAAATCAACAAAAATCACAAGGGGTAAGCCTTGCATTTTGGCTCAAATCCAACAAAAATTACAAGGGGTAAGCCTTGCATTTTGGCCAAAATGCAACAAAAATCACAAGGTGTAAGCCTTGCATTTTGACCCTAAATCAACAAAAATCACAAGGGGTAAGCCTTGCATTTTGGCTCAAATTCAACAAAAATCACAAGGGATAATAAGCCTTGCATTTTGGCCGAAATTCAACAAAAATCACAAGGGGGTAAGCCTTGCAATTTGACCCTAAATCAACAAAAATCACAAGGGGTAAGCCTTGCATTTTGACCCTAAATCAACAAAAATCACAAGGGGTAAGCCTTGCATTTTGGCTCAAATTCAACAAAAATCACAAGGGGTAAGCCTTGCATTTTGACCCTAAATCAACAAAAATCACAAGGGGTAAGCCTTGCAATTTGACCCTAAATCAACAAAAATCACAAGGGGTATAGCCTTGCATTTTGGCCCAAATTCAACAAAAATCACAAGGGGTAAGCCTTGCATTTTGACCCTAAATCAACAAAAATCACAAGGGGTAAGCCTTGCATTTTCGCTCAAATTCAACAAAAATTACAAGGGGTAAGCCTTGCATTTTGGCCAAAATTCAACAAAAATCACAAGGGGTAAGCCTTGCATTTTGACCCTAAATCAACAAAAATCACAAGGGGTAAGCCTTGCATTTTGGCTCAAATTCAACAAAAATCACAAGGGGTAAGCCTTGCATTTTGACCCTAAATCAACAAAAATCACAAGGGGTAAGCCTTGCAATTTGACCCTAAATCAACAAAATCACAAGGGGTATAGCCTTGCATTTTGGCCCAAATTCAACAAAAATCACAAGGGGTAAGCCTTGCAATTTGACCCTAAATCAACAAAAATCACAAGGGGTAAGCCTTGCATTTTGGCCGAAATTCAACAAAAATCACAAGGGGTAAGCCTTGCATTTTCGCTCAAATTCAACAAAAATTACAAGGGGTAAGCCTTGCATTTTGGCCAAAATTCAACAAAAATCACAAGGGGTAAGCCTTGCATTTTGGCTCAAATCCAACAAAAATTACAAGGGGTAAGCCTTGCATTTTGGCCAAAATGCAACAAAAATCACAAGGGGTAAGCCTTGCATTTAAACCCTAAATCATCAAAAATCACAAGGGGTAAGCCTTGCATTTTGCCTCAAATTCAACAAAAATCACAAGGGGTAAGCCTTGCATTTTGGCTCAAATTCAACAAAAATCACAGGGGATAATAAGCCTTGCATTTTGGCCGAAATTCAACAAAAATCACAAGGGGGTAAGCCTTGCAATTTGACCCTAAATCAACAAAAATCACAAGGGGTAAGCTTGCATTTTGACCCTAAATCAACAAAAATCACAAGGGGTAAGCCTTGCATTTTGGCTCAAATTCAACAGAAATCACAAGGGGTAAGCCTTGCAATTTGACCCTAAATCAACAAAAATCACAAGGGGTATAGCCTTGCATTTTGGCCCACATTCAACAAAAATCACAAGGGGTAAGCCTTGCATTTTGACCCTAAATCAACAAAAATCACAAGGGGTAAGCCTTGCATTTTCGCTCAAATTCAACAAAAATTACAAGGGGTAAGCCTTGCATTTTGGCCAAAATTCAACAAAAATCACAAGGGGTAAGCCTTGCATTTTGGCTCAAATCCAACAAAAATTACAAGGGGTAAGCCTTGCATTTTGGCCAAAATGCAACAAAAATCACAAGGGGTAAGCCTTGCATTTAAACCCTAAATCATCAAAAATCACAAGGGGTAAGCCTTGCATTTTGCCTCAAATTCAACAAAAATCACAAGGGGTAAGCCTTGCATTTTGGCTCAAATTCAACAAAAATCACAGGGGATAATAAGCCTTGCATTTTGGCCGAAATTCAACAAAAATCACAAGGGGGTAAGCCTTGCAATTTGACCCTAAATCAACAAAAATCACAAGGGGTAAGCCTTGCATTTTGACCCTAAATCAACAAAAATCACAAGGGGTAAGCCTTGCATTTTGGCTCAAATTCAACAAAAATCACAAGGGGTAAGCCTTGCATTTTGACCCTAAATCAACAAAAATCACAAGGGGTAAGCCTTGCATTTTGACCCTAAATCAACAAAAATCACAAGGGGTAAGCCTTGCATTTTGGCTCAAATTCAACAAAAATCACAAGGGGTAAGCCTTGCATTTTGCCTCAAATTCAACAAAAATCACAAGGGGTAAGCCTTGCATTTTCGCTCAAATTCAACAAAAATTACAAGGGGTAAGCCTTGCATTTTGGCCAAAATTCAACAAAAATCACAAGGGGTAAGCCTTGCATTTTGGCTCAAATCCAACAAAAATTACAAGGGGTAAGCCTTGCATTTTGGCCAAAATGCAACAAAAATCACAAGGGGTAAGCCTTGCATTTAAACCCTAAATCATCAAAAATCACAAGGGGTAAGCCTTGCATTTTGCCTCAAATTCAACAAAAATCACAAGGGGTAAGCCTTGCATTTTGGCTCAAATTCAACAAAAATCACAGGGGATAATAAGCCTTGCATTTTGGCCGAAATTCAACAAAAATCACAAGGGGGTAAGCCTTGCAATTTGACCCTAAATCAACAAAAATCACAAGGGGTAAGCTTGCATTTTGACCCTAAATCAACAAAAATCACAAGGGGTAAGCCTTGCAATTTGACCCTAAATCAACAAAAATCACAAGGGGTATAGCCTTGCATTTTGGCCCACATTCAACAAAAATCACAAGGGGTAAGCCTTGCATTTTGACCCTAAATCAACAAAAATCACAAGGGGTAAGCCTTGCATTTTCGCTCAAATTCAACAAAAATTACAAGGGGTAAGCCTTGCATTTTGGCCAAAATTCAACAAAAATCACAAGGGGTAAGCCTTGCATTTTGGCTCAAATCCAACAAAAATTACAAGGGGTAAGCCTTGCATTTTGGCCAAAATGCAACAAAAATCACAAGGGGTAAGCCTTGCATTTAAACCCTAAATCATCAAAAATCACAAGGGGTAAGCCTTGCATTTTGCCTCAAATTCAACAAAAATCACAAGGGGTAAGCCTTGCATTTTGGCTCAAATTCAACAAAAATCACAGGGGATAATAAGCCTTGCATTTTGGCCGAAATTCAACAAAAATCACAAGGGGGTAAGCCTTGCAATTTGACCCTAAATCAACAAAAATCACAAGGGGTAAGCCTTGCATTTTGACCCTAAATCAACAAAAATCACAAGGGGTAAGCCTTGCAATTTGACCCTAAATCAACAAAAATCACAAGGGGTATAGCCTTGCATTTTGGCCCACATTCAACAAAAATCACAAGGGGTAAGCCTTGCATTTTGACCCTAAATCAACAAAAATCACAAGGGGTAAGCCTTGCATTTTCGCTCAAATTCAACAAAAATTACAAGGGGTAAGCCTTGCATTTTGGCCCAAATTCAACAAAAATCACAAGGGGTAAGCCTTGCATTTTGACTCTAAATCAACAAAAATCACAAGGGGTAAGCCTTGCATTTTGGCTCAAATTCAACAAAAATCACAAGGGGTAAGCCTTGCATTTTGACCCTAAATCAACAAAAATCACAAGGGGTAAGCCTTGCATTTTGGCTCAAATCCAACAAAAATTACAAGGGGTAAGCCTTGCATTTTGGCCAAAATGCAACAAAAATCACAAGGTGTAAGCCTTGCATTTTGGCTCAAATCCAACAAAAATTACAAGGGGTAAGCCTTCCATTTTGGCTCAAATTCAACAAAAATCACAAGGGGTAAGCCTTGCATTTTGGCCGAAATTCAACAAAAATCACAACGGGTAAGCCTTGCATTTTGGCTCAAATTCAACAAAAATCACAGGGGATAATAAGCCTTGCATTTTGGCCGAAATTCAACAAAAATCACAAGGGGGTAAGCCTTGCAATTTGACCCTAAATCAACAAAAATCACAAGGGGTAAGCCTTGCATTTTGGCTCAAATTCAACAAAAATCACAGGGGATAATAAGCCTTGCATTTTGGCCGAAATTCAACAAAAATCACAAGGGGGTAAGCCTTGCAATTTGACCCTAAATCAACAAAAATCACAAGGGGTATAGCCTTGCATTTTGGCCCAAATTCAACAAAAATCACAAGGGGTAAGCCTTGCATTTTGGCTCAAATTCAACAAAAATCACAGGGGATAATAAGCCTTGCATTTTGGCCGAAATTCAACAAAAATCACAAGGGGGTAAGCCTTGCAATTTGACCCTAAATCAACAAAAATCACAAGGGGGTAAGCCTTGCATTTTGGCCGAAATTCAACAAAAATCACAAGGGGTAAGCCTTGCATTTTCGCTCAAATTCAACAAAAATTACAAGGGGTAAGCCTTGCATTTTGGCCAAAATTCAACAAAAATCACAAGGGGTAAGCCTTGCATTTTGGCTCAAATCCAACAAAAATTACAAGGGGTAAGCCTTGCATTTTGGCCAAAATGCAACAAAAATCACAAGGGGTAAGCCTTGCATTTAAACCCTAAATCATCAAAAATCACAAGGGGTAAGCCTTGCATTTTGCCTCAAATTCAACAAAAATCACAAGGGGTAAGCCTTGCATTTTGGCTCAAATTCAACAAAAATCACAGGGGATAATAAGCCTTGCATTTTGGCCGAAATTCAACAAAAATCACAAGGGGGTAAGCCTTGCAATTTGACCCTAAATCAACAAAAATCACAAGGGGTAAGCCTTGCATTTTGACCCTAAATCAACAAAAATCACAAGGGGTAAGCCTTGCAATTTGACCCTAAATCAACAAAAATCACAAGGGGTAAGCCTTGCATTTTCGCTCAAATTCAACAAAAATTACAAGGGGTAAGCCTTGCATTTTGGCCCAAATTCAACAAAAATCACAAGGGGTAAGCCTTGCATTTTGACTCTAAATCAACAAAAATCACAAGGGGTAAGCCTTGCATTTTGGCTCAAATTCAACAAAAATCACAAGGGGTAAGCCTTGCATTTTGACCCTAAATCAACAAAAATCACAAGGGGTAAGCCTTGCATTTTGGCTCAAATCCAACAAAAATTACAAGGGGTAAGCCTTGCATTTTGGCCAAAATGCAACAAAAATCACAAGGTGTAAGCCTTGCATTTTGGCTCAAATCCAACAAAAATTACAAGGGGTAAGCCTTGCATTTTGGCCAAAATGCAACAAAAATCACAAGGTGTAAGCCTTGCATTTTGGCTCAAATCCAACAAAAATTACAAGGGGTAAGCCTTCCATTTTGGCTCAAATTCAACAAAAATCACAAGGGGTAAGCCTTGCATTTTGGCCGAAATTCAACAAAAATCACAACGGGTAAGCCTTGCATTTTGGCTCAAATTCAACAAAAATCACAGGGGATAATAAGCCTTGCATTTTGGCCGAAATTCAACAAAAATCACAAGGGGGTAAGCCTTGCAATTTGACCCTAAATCAACAAAAATCACAAGGGGTAAGCCTTGCATTTTGGCTCAAATTCAACAAAAATCACAAGGGATAATAAGCCTTGCATTTTGGCCGAAATTCAACAAAAATCACAAGGGGGTAAGCCTTGCAATTTGACCCTAAATCAACAAAAATCACAAGGGGTAAGCCTTGCATTTTGACCCTAAATCAACAAAAATCACAAGGGGTAAGCCTTGCATTTTGGCTCAAATTCAACAAAAATCACAAGGGGTAAGCCTTGCATTTTGACCCTAAATCAACAAAAATCACAAGGGGTAAGCCTTGCAATTTGACCCTAAATCAACAAAAATCACAAGGGGTATAGCCTTGCATTTTGACCCAAATTCAACAAAAATCACAAGGGGTAAGCCTTGCATTTTGACCCTAAATCAACAAAAATCACAAGGGGTAAGCCTTGCATTTTCGCTCAAATTCAACAAAAATTACAAGGGGTAAGCCTTGCATTTTGACCCTAAATCAACAAAAATCACAAGGGGTAAGCCTTGCATTTTGGCCCAAATTCAACAAAAATCACAAGGGGTAAGCCTTGCATTTTGACCCTAAATCAACAAAAATCACAAGGGGTAAGCCTTGCATTTTGGCTCAAATTCAACAAAAATCACAAGGGGTAAGCCTTGCATTTTGACCCTAAATCAACAAAAATCACAAGGGGTAAGCCTTGCATTTTGGCTCAAATCCAACAAAAATTACAAGGGGTAAGCCTTGCATTTTGGCCAAAATGCAACAAAAATCACAAGGTGTAAGCCTTGCATTTTGACCCTAAATCAACAAAAATCACAAGGGGTAAGCCTTGCATTTTGGCTCAAATTCAACAAAAATCACAAGGGGTAAGCCTTGCATTTTGACCCTAAATCAACAAAAATCACAAGGGGTAAGCCTTGCATTTTGGCTCAAATCCAACAAAAATTACAAGGGGTAAGCCTTGCATTTTGGCCAAAATGCAACAAAAATCACAAGGGGTAAGCCTTGCATTTTGACCCTAAATCATCAAAAATCACAAGGGGTAAGCCTTGCATTTTGCCTCAAATTCAACAAAAATCACAAGGGGTAAGCCTTCCATTTTGGCTCAAATTCAACAAAAATCACAAGGGGTAAGCCTTGCATTTTGGCCGAAATTCAACAAAAATCACAACGGGTAAGCCTTGCATTTTGGCTCAAATTCAACAAAAATCACAGGGGATAATAAGCCTTGCATTTTGGCCGAAATTCAACAAAAATCACAAGGGAGTAAGCCTTGCAATTTGACCCTAAATCAACAAAAATCACAAGGGGTAAGCCTTGCATTTTGACCCTAAATCAACAAAAATCACAAGGGGTAAGCCTTGCATTTTGGCTCAAATCCAACAAAAATTACAAGGGGTAAGCCTTGCATTTTGGCCAAAATGCAACAAAAATCACAAGGTGTAAGCCTTGCATTTTGACCCTAAATCAACAAAAATCACAAGGGGTAAGCCTTGCATTTTGGCTCAAATTCAACAAAAATCACAAGGGGTAAGCCTTGCATTTTGACCCTAAATCAACAAAAATCACAAGGGGTAAGCCTTGCATTTTGGCTCAAATCCAACAAAAATTACAAGGGGTAAGCCTTGCATTTTGGCCAAAATGCAACAAAAATCACAAGGGGTAAGCCTTGCATTTTGACCCTAAATCATCAAAAATCACAAGGGGTAAGCCTTGCATTTTGCCTCAAATTCAACAAAAATCACAAGGGGTAAGCCTTCCATTTTGGCTCAAATTCAACAAAAATCACAAGGGGTAAGCCTTGCATTTTGGCCGAAATTCAACAAAAATCACAACGGGTAAGCCTTGCATTTTGGCTCAAATTCAACAAAAATCACAGGGGATAATAAGCCTTGCATTTTGGCCGAAATTCAACAAAAATCACAAGGGGTAAGCCTTGCATTTTGACCCTAAATCAACAAAAATCACAAGGGGTAAGCCTTGCATTTTGGCTCAAATCCAACAAAAATTACAAGGGGTAAGCCTTGCATTTTGGCCAAAATGCAACAAAAATCACAAGGTGTAAGCCTTGCATTTTGACCCTAAATCAACAAAAATCACAAGGGGTAAGCCTTGCATTTTGGCTCAAATTCAACAAAAATCACAAGGGGTAAGCCTTGCATTTTGACCCTAAATCAACAAAAATCACAAGGGGTAAGCCTTGCATTTTGGCTCAAATCCAACAAAAATTACAAGGGGTAAGCCTTGCATTTTGGCCAAAATGCAACAAAAATCACAAGGGGTAAGCCTTGCATTTTGACCCTAAATCATCAAAAATCACAAGGGGTAAGCCTTGCATTTTGCCTCAAATTCAACAAAAATCACAAGGGGTAAGCCTTCCATTTTGGCTCAAATTCAACAAAAATCACAAGGGGTAAGCCTTGCATTTTGGCCGAAATTCAACAAAAATCACAACGGGTAAGCCTTGCATTTTGGCTCAAATTCAACAAAAATCACAGGGGATAATAAGCCTTGCATTTTGGCCGAAATTCAACAAAAATCACAAGGGAGTAAGCCTTGCAATTTGACCCTAAATCAACAAAAATCACAAGGGGTAAGCCTTGCATTTTGACCCTAAATCAACAAAAATCACAAGGGGTAAGCCTTGCATTTTGGCTCAAATTCAACAAAAATCACAAGGGGTAAGCCTTGCATTTTGACCCTAAATCAACAAAAATCACAAGGGGTATAGCCTTGCATTTTGGCCCAAATTCAACAAAAATCACAAGGGGTAAGCCTTGCATTTTGACCCTAAATCAACAAAAATCACAAGGGGTAAGCCTTGCATTTTCGCTCAAATTCAACAAAAATTACAAGGGGTAAGCCTTGCATTTTGGCCCAAATTCAACAAAAATCACAAGGGGTAAGCCTTGCATTTTGACCCTAAATCAACAAAAATCACAAGGGGTAAGCCTTGCATTTTGGTTCAAATTCAACAAAAATCACAAGGGGTAAGCCTTGCATTTTGACCCTAAATCAACAAAAATCACAAGGGGTAAGCCTTGCATTTTGGCTCAAATCCAACAAAAATTACAAGGGGTAAGCCTTGCATTTTGGCCGAAATTCAACAAAAATCACAAGGGGTAAGCCTTGCATTTTGGCTCAAATTCAACAAAAATCACAAGGGATAATAAGCCTTGCATTTTGGCCGAAATTCAACAAAAATCACAAGGGGGTAAGCCTTGCAATTTGACCCTAAATCAACAAAAATCACAAGGGGTAAGCCTTGCATTTTGGCTCAAATTCAACAAAAATCACAAGGGATAATAAGCCTTGCATTTTGGCCGAAATTCAACAAAAATCACAAGGGGGTAAGCCTTGCAATTTGACCCTAAATCAACAAAAATCACAAGGGGTAAGCCTTGCATTTTGACCCTAAATCAACAAAAATCACAAGGGGTAAGCCTTGCATTTTGGCTCAAATTCAACAAAAATCACAAGGGGTATAGCCTTGCATTTTGACCCTAAATCAACAAAAATCACAAGGGGTAAGCCTTGCATTTTCGCTCAAATTCAACAAAAATTACAAGGGGTAAGCCTTGCATTTTGACCCTAAATCAACAAAAATCACAAGGGGTAAGCCTTGCATTTTGGCCCAAATTCAACAAAAATCACAAGGGGTAAGCCTTGCATTTTGACCCTAAATCAACAAAAATCACAAGGGGTAAGCCTTGCATTTTGGCTCAAATTCAACAAAAATCACAAGGGGTAAGCCTTGCATTTTGACCCTAAATCAACAAAAATCACAAGGGGTAAGCCTTGCATTTTGGCTCAAATCCAACAAAAATTACAAGGGGTAAGCCTTGCATTTTGGCCAAAATGCAACAAAAATCACAAGGTGTAAGCCTTGCATTTTGACCCTAAATCAACAAAAATCACAAGGGGTAAGCCTTGCATTTTGGCTCAAATTCAACAAAAATCACAAGGGGTAAGCCTTGCATTTTGACCCTAAATCAACAAAAATCACAAGGGGTAAGCCTTGCATTTTGGCTCAAATCCAACAAAAATTACAAGGGGTAAGCCTTGCATTTTGGCCAAAATGCAACAAAAATCACAAGGGGTAAGCCTTGCATTTTGACCCTAAATCATCAAAAATCACAAGGGGTAAGCCTTGCATTTTGCCTCAAATTCAACAAAAATCACAAGGGGTAAGCCTTCCATTTTGGCTCAAATTCAACAAAAATCACAAGGGGTAAGCCTTGCATTTTGGCCGAAATTCAACAAAAATCACAACGGGTAAGCCTTGCATTTTGGCTCAAATTCAACAAAAATCACAGGGGATAATAAGCCTTGCATTTTGGCCGAAATTCAACAAAAATCACAAGGGAGTAAGCCTTGCAATTTGACCCTAAATCAACAAAAATCACAAGGGGTAAGCCTTGCATTTTGACCCTAAATCAACAAAAATCACAAGGGGTAAGCCTTGCATTTTGGCTCAAATTCAACAAAAATCACAAGGGGTAAGCCTTGCATTTTGACCCTAAATCAACAAAAATCACAAGGGGTATAGCCTTGCATTTTGGCCCAAATTCAACAAAAATCACAAGGGGTAAGCCTTGCATTTTGACCCTAAATCAACAAAAATCACAAGGGGTAAGCCTTGCATTTTCGCTCAAATTCAACAAAAATTACAAGGGGTAAGCCTTGCATTTTGGCCCAAATTCAACAAAAATCACAAGGGGTAAGCCTTGCATTTTGACCCTAAATCAACAAAAATCACAAGGGGTAAGCCTTGCATTTTGGCTCAAATTCAACAAAAATCACAAGGGGTAAGCCTTGCATTTTGACCCTAAATCAACAAAAATCACAAGGGGTAAGCCTTGCATTTTGGCTCAAATCCAACAAAAATTACAAGGGGTAAGCCTTGCATTTTGGCCGAAATTCAACAAAAATCACAAGGGGTAAGCCTTGCATTTTGGCTCAAATTCAACAAAAATCACAAGGGATAATAAGCCTTGCATTTTGGCCGAAATTCAACAAAAATCACAAGGGGGTAAGCCTTGCAATTTGACCCTAAATCAACAAAAATCACAAGGGGTAAGCCTTGCATTTTGGCTCAAATTCAACAAAAATCACAAGGGATAATAAGCCTTGCATTTTGGCCGAAATTCAACAAAAATCACAAGGGGGTAAGCCTTGCAATTTGACCCTAAATCAACAAAAATCACAAGGGGTAAGCCTTGCATTTTGACCCTAAATCAACAAAAATCACAAGGGGTAAGCCTTGCATTTTGGCTCAAATTCAACAAAAATTACAAGGGGTAAGCCTTGCATTTTGACCCTAAATCAACAAAATCACAAGGGGTAAGCCTTGCATTTTGGCTCAAATTCAACAAAAATCACAAGGGGTAAGCCTTGCATTTTGACCCTAAATCAACAAAAATCACAAGGGGTAAGCCTTGCAATTTGACCCTAAATCAACAAAAATCACAAGGGGTATAGCCTTGCATTTTGGCCCAAATTCAACAAAAATCACAAGGGATAAGCCTTGCATTTTGACCCTAAATCAACAAAAATCACAAGGGGTAAGCCTTGCATTTTGACCCTAAATCAACAAAAATCACAAGGGGTAAGCCTTGCATTTTGGCCGAAATTCAACAAAAATCACAAGGGGTAAGCCTTGCATTTTGGCTCAAATTCAACAAAAATCACAAGGGGTAAGCCTTGCATTTTGACCCTAAATCAACAAAAATCACAAGGGGTAAGCCTTGCAATTTGACCCTAAATCAACAAAAATCACAAGGGGTATAGCCTTGCATTTTGGCCCAAATTCAACAAAAATCACAAGGGGTAAGCCTTGCATTTTGACCCTAAATCAACAAAAATCACAAGGGGTAAGCCTTGCATTTTGGCCGAAATTCAACAAAAATCACAAGGGGTAAGCCTTGCATTTTGGCTCAAATTCAACAAAAATCACAAGGGATAATAAGCCTTGCATTTTGGCCGAAATTCAACAAAAATCACAAGGGGGTAAGCCTTGCAATTTGACCCTAAATCAACAAAAATCACAAGGGGTAAGCCTTGCATTTTGACCCTAAATCAACAAAAATCACAAGGGGTAAGCCTTGCATTTTGGCTCAAATTCAACAAAAATCACAAGGGGTAAGCCTTGCATTTTGACCCTAAATCAACAAAAATCACAAGGGGTAAGCCTTGCAATTTGACCCTAAATCAACAAAAATCACAAGGGGTATAGCCTTGCATTTTGGCCCAAATTCAACAAAAATCACAAGGGGTAAGCCTTGCATTTTGACCCTAAATCAACAAAAATCACAAGGGGTAAGCCTTGCATTTTCGCTCAAATTCAACAAAAATTACAAGGGGTAAGCCTTGCATTTTGACCCTAAATCAATAAAAATCACAAGGGGTAAGCCTTGCATTTTGGCCCAAATTCAACAAAAATCACAAGGGGTAAAAGCCTTGCATTTTGACCCTAAATCAACAAAAATCACAAGGGGTAAGCCTTGCATTTTGGCTCAAATTCAACAAAAATCACAAGGGGTAAGCCTTGCATTTTGACCCTAAATCAACAAAAATCACAAGGGGTAAGCCTTGCATTTTGGCTCAAATCCAACAAAAATTACAAGGGGTAAGCCTTGCATTTTGGCCAAAATGCAACAAAAATCACAAGGTGTAAGCCTTGCATTTTGACCCTAAATCAACAAAAATCACAAGGGGTAAGCCTTGCATTTTGGCTCAAATTCAACAAAAATCACAAGGGGTAAGCCTTGCATTTTGACCCTAAATCAACAAAAATCACAAGGGGTAAGCCTTGCATTTTGGCTCAAATCCAACAAAAATTACAAGGGGTAAGCCTTGCATTTTGGCCAAAATGCAACAAAAATCACAAGGGGTAAGCCTTGCATTTTGACCCTAAATCATCAAAAATCACAAGGGGTAAGCCTTGCATTTTGCCTCAAATTCAACAAAAATCACAAGGGGTAAGCCTTCCATTTTGGCTCAAATTCAACAAAAATCACAAGGGGTAAGCCTTGCATTTTGGCCGAAATTCAACAAAAATCACAACGGGTAAGCCTTGCATTTTGGCTCAAATTCAACAAAAATCACAGGGGATAATAACCCTTGCATTTTGGCCGAAATTCAACAAAAATCACAATGGGGTAAGCCTTGCAATTTGACCCTAAATCAACAAAAATCACAAGGGGTAAGCCTTGCATTTTGGCTCAAATTCAACAAAAATCACAAGGGGTAAGCCTTGCATTTTGACCCTAAATCAACAAAAATCACAAGGGGTATAGCCTTGCATTTTGGCCCAAATTCAACAAAAATCACAAGGGGTAAGCCTTGCATTTTGACCCTAAATCAACAAAAATCACAAGGGGTAAGCCTTGCATTTTCGCTCAAATTCAACAAAAATTACAAGGGGTAAGCCTTGCATTTTGGCCCAAATTCAACAAAAATCACAAGGGGTAAGCCTTGCATTTTGACCCTAAATCAACAAAAATCACAAGGGGTAAGCCTTGCATTTTGGCTCAAATTCAACAAAAATCACAAGGGGTAAGCCTTGCATTTTGACCCTAAATCAACAAAAATCACAAGGGGTAAGCCTTGCATTTTGGCTCAAATCCAACAAAAATTACAAGGGGTAAGCCTTGCATTTTGGCCGAAATTCAACAAAAATCACAAGGGGTAAGCCTTGCATTTTGGCTCAAATTCAACAAAAATCACAAGGGATAATAAGCCTTGCATTTTGGCCGAAATTCAACAAAAATCACAAGGGGGTAAGCCTTGCAATTTGACCCTAAATCAACAAAAATCACAAGGGGTATAGCCTTGCATTTTGGCCCAAATTCAACAAAAATCAAAAGGGGTAAGCCTTGCAATTTGACCCTAAATCAACAAAAATCACAAGGGGTAAGCCTTGCATTTTGACCCTAAATCAACAAAAATCACAAGGGGTAAGCCTTGCATTTTGGCTCAAATTCAACAAAAATCACAAGGGGTAAGCCTTGCATTTTGACCCTAAATCAACAAAAATCACAAGGGGTAAGCCTTGCATTTTCGCTCAAATTCAACAAAAATTACAAGGGGTAAGCCTTGCATTTTGACCCTAAATCAACAAAATCACAAGGGGTAAGCCTTGCATTTTGGCTCAAATTCAACAAAAATCACAAGGGGTAAGCCTTGCATTTTGACCCTAAATCAACAAAAATCACAAGGGGTAAGCCTTGCAATTTGACCCTAAATCAACAAAAATCACAAGGGGTATAGCCTTGCATTTTGGCCCAAATTCAACAAAAATCACAAGGGGTAAGCCTTGCATTTTGACCCTAAATCAACAAAAATCACTAGGGGTAAGCCTTGCATTTTGGCCGAAATTCAACAAAAATCACAAGGGGTAAGCCTTGCATTTTGGCTCAAATTCAACAAAAATCACAAGGGGTAAGCCTTGCATTTTGACCCTAAATCAACAAAAATCACAAGGGGTAAGCCTTGCAATTTGACCCTAAATCAACAAAAATCACAAGGGGTATAGCCTTGCATTTTGGCCCAAATTCAACAAAAATCACAAGGGGTAAGCCTTGCATTTTGACCCTAAATCAACAAAAATCACAAGGGGTAAGCCTTGCATTTTCGCTCAAATTCAACAAAAATTACAAGGGGTAAGCCTTGCATTTTGACCCTAAATCAACAAAATCACAAGGGGTAAGCCTTGCATTTTGGCTCAAATTCAACAAAAATCACAAGGGGTAAGCCTTGCATTTTGACCCTAAATCAACAAAAATCACAAGGGGTATAGCCTTGCATTTTGGCCCAAATTCAACAAAAATCACAAGGGGTAAGCCTTGCATTTTGACCCTAAATCAACAAAAATCACTAGGGGTAAGCCTTGCATTTTGGCCGAAATTCAACAAAAATCACAAGGGGTAAGCCTTGCATTTTGGCTCAAATTCAACAAAAATCACAAGGGGTAAGCCTTGCATTTTGACCCTAAATCAACAAAAATCACAAGGGGTAAGCCTTGCAATTTGACCCTAAATCAACAAAAATCACAAGGGGTAAGCCTTGCATTTTGGCTCAAATTCAACAAAAATCACAAGGGATAATAAGCCTTGCATTTTGGCCGAAATTCAACAAAAATCACAAGGGGGTAAGCCTTGCAATTTGACCCTAAATCAACAAAAATCACAAGGGGTAAGCCTTGCATTTTGGCCCAAATTCAACAAAAATCACAAGGGGTAAGCCTTGCATTTTGACCCTAAATCAACAAAAATCACAAGGGGTAAGCCTTGCATTTTCGCTCAAATTCAACAAAAATTACAAGGGGTAAGCCTTGCATTTTGACCCTAAATCAACAAAATCACAAGGGGTAAGCCTTGCATTTTGGCTCAAATTCAACAAAAATCACAAGGGGTAAGCCTTGCATTTTGACCCTAAATCAACAAAAATCACAAGGGGTATAGCCTTGCATTTTGGCCCAAATTCAACAAAAATCACAAGGGGTAAGCCTTGCATTTTGACCCTAAATCAACAAAAATCACAAGGGGTAAGCCTTGCAATTTGACCCTAAATCAACAAAAATCACAAGGGGTATAGCCTTGCATTTTGGCCCAAATTCAACAAAAATCACAAGGGGTAAGCCTTGCATTTTGACCCTAAATCAACAAAAATCACAAGGGGTAAGCCTTGCATTTTGGCCGAAATTCAACAAAAATCACAAGGGGTAAGCCTTGCATTTTGGCTCAAATTCAACAAAAATCACAAGGGATAATAAGCCTTGCATTTTGGCCGAAATTCAACAAAAATCACAAGGGGGTAAGCCTTGCATTTTGACCCTAAATCAACAAAAATCACAAGGGGTAAGCCTTGCATTTTGACCCTAAATCAACAAAAATCACAAGGGGTAAGCCTTGCATTTTGGCTCAAATTCAACAAAAATCACAAGGGGTAAGCCTTGCATTTTGACCCTAAATCAACAAAAATCACAAGGGGTAAGCCTTGCAATTTGACCCTAAATCAACAAAAATCACAAGGGGTAAGCCTTGCATTTTGACCCTAAATCAACAAAAATCACAAGGGGTAAGCCTTGCATTTTGGCTCAAATTCAACAAAAATCACAAGGGGTAAGCCTTGCATTTTGACCCTAAATCAACAAAAATCACAAGGGGTAAGCCTTGCATTTTGGCCCAAATTCAACAAAAATCACAAGGGGTATAGCCTTGCATTTTGGCCCAAATTCAACAAAAATTACAAGGGGTAAGCCTTGCATTTTGGCCAAAATTCAACAAAAATCACAAGGGGTAAGCCTTGCATTTTGGCTCAAATTCAACAAAAATCACAAGGGATAATAAGCCTTGCATTTTGGCCGAAATTCAACAAAAATCACAAGGGGTAAGCCTTGCATTTTGGCAAAAATTCAACAAAAATCACAAGGGGTAAGCCTTGCATTTTGACACTAAATCAACAAAAATCACAAGGGGTAAGCCTTGCATTTTGACCCTACATCAAAAAAAATCACAAGGGGTAAGCCTTGCATTTTGGCTCAAATTCAACAAAAATCACAAGGGGTAAGCCTTGCATTTTGACACTAAATCAACAAAAATCACAAGGGGTAAGCCTTGCATTTTGGCTCAAATCCAACAAAAATTACAAGGGGTAAGCCTTGCATTTTGGCCAAAATGCAACAAAAATCACAAGGGGTAAGCCTTGCATTTTGGCTCAAATTCAACAAAAATCACAAGGGATAATAAGCCTTGCATTTTGGCCGAAATTCAACAAAAATCACAAGGGGTATAGCCTTGCATTTTGGCCGATTCAACAAAAATCACAAGGGGTAAGCCTTGCAATTTGACCCTAAATCAACAAAAATCACAAGGGGTATAGCCTTGCATTTTGACCCAAATTCAACAAAAATCACAAGGGGTAAGCCTTGCATTTTGGCTGAAATTCAACAAAAATCACAAGGGGTATATATAGCCTTGCATTTTGACCCTAAATCAACAAAAATCACAAGGGGTAAGCATTTCATTTTGGCCTCAATTCAACAAACACTTACAAGGGGTAAGCCTTGTATTTTGTCAAAAAATTTGACATGTCACAAGGTCTTACCTTGATTTTGTTGAGGTTTGGGCAAAATGCAAGGCTTACCCCTTGCATTTCATCCCAAATTCAACAAAAATCACGTGGGGGAAGGCTTGCATTTTTCCCCAAATTCAACAAAAGTCACAGCGGGTAAGCCTTGCTAATTCGTCGCAAATACAACACAATTTACAAGAAGTACGACTAGGAGTTTGGCCCAAAACCACCAGGGGTAAGCCTTGCATTTTGAGTGGCCCAAACTTTGACAAAAGTCAGAAGGGGTAAGCCTTGCATTTCTTCCAAAATTCTACAAACATTACAAGGGGTAAGTCTTGCATTTTGGCCAAAATTCAACAAAAAATCACAAGGGTAAGTACTGATCATTCTGCAGCCTTGGAAGAACAGACCATCACACCAGCATTTTTTTGTTATTATTGGGCCGATGTATGATGTGGCGGATGATGGAAGTGCAAGCGGAAAGTGGTGTTACCAAACAGTCAGAGAAGAAGCTGGGAGTCTGGTGCAGGAGTCAAGAATTGAAGACAAACAGTAACATTCTGAAGACGACGTGTTTGTATACAGGAAGCCAGGTGAGCTTGAGTCATACCAGGAAGGGCAAGTACAAGTCAAGCTATTTTCTCAACAAATGAATAAAACGTCTTGTTACAAGGATCATTTATTTGCCTTTTTCATGATTAATTTATTACACATTATTCCTTCTTTCCTTAAATGGAAAAAACACTCTTGACTTTCAAAAAGCTATCAAATTTACAAACTGTTGCATCAGTGCAAAAGCGTTGTACTTCCATAGACCTTATGCATTGATGTCATCACGCTGGTTCTAGAGGTAAAACAATGATGGAACAATGGAAACGCACAACTACAGGATGGGCCAATGAGTGACCTTTCTTTTGACCTCTAGCCGAGGGCGCCCTACTCAAATGACGTCATGTGCATAAGGTCTATTTTGAAATAATAATATGTCTCGTAAGAGAGCTTCTCCGCACAAAAACATTACTTTGAGCACCAATTGGGTTAGTGTGCACATCTCGGATATGTTTGCCATTTATGTTTTTGGTCTTTTTTTAAGAAACGTTTTTCGCACTTACACAACAAAAAAATTTACATAGAAAGGAGAAAAAAATTAACTTTAGTGTATATAAATAAAGTGACATAAAATTTATCATATCAGACAAGCAAGAGTACTAGCTTCCACAGTTCGAATAAACCTTGTAATGTACATGTATGTGCATAAAATAATTGACAAACTGTGACCACGGAATTTTAAACAAATACTTCACAGGTTTAGTTTTGGTTTTTGTTAACTGAATACTAAGATTTATTTAATTAAATTGAATAAATAAATTTAAAGAATGGAACTAGTTTTCAAAATGATGTACTTTCACATTTTGAAGGGATAAATAAATTGGGGTCTGGTTTTGTTGTTGTTATATCAGGACTGGAATTTTATCTTTGAAAGGGCAAGGCTATTTTCATTTTGCACAGGGCACTTCCTTTGGAAAATCTTACAAGTCTAAGGGGCACTATGGCCAAGACCAGGGCAACAAAGGTCATGACCCTGTGACCTCCATGTACAACATTGGTGAGATTGAAAATATAAATGTTTACAGATTTGCACATAACTTACATGGTATTAAGATGATCGTGGTGGAAAACTTCTTTTGAGATAGTTTTGCTTGAAATGCTATAGTTTTTAGGAAATGAGTAAACAATTAGTCTTTATCACTGGTGATGAAATCCGATGTTTGAAAACAGTGAAAACATATAATGGGGTTTTTCACTGTTTTCTTATGACACTGAAGACCGATTTAGCTTAAACTTTCACATGTTTGTTATTTCATGTATATGTTGGGTCACATCGAGTGTGGATACAGGTCTTTGACAATTAACAATGTTGTACATTGTCTTTAATTCTAGGCCTGTTATATTCCCAAAAATGTATATACTTTACATTTAGAGCTGCAATTAACAAGGCCTCAACAAGGCCCAATTTCATGGCTCTGCTTACCACAGAATTCTACCCTTACCGACGCTGTTCTCCGCTTCTACCGAGCATTTCAAAACACTCTACTTTGTAAACAAAATCACAGCGCTTTTTTACAAAAAAGTGATTCACAGGAAAAAACACGGAGTAATGGATCATGATTGATTGTCTTTTAAAGGCAGGATACACTTTTGGTAATTGTCAGGACCAGTATCCTCACTTGGTGTATCCCAACATATGCATAAAATAACAAGCCTGTGAAAATTAGGGCACAGTTGGTCAATGAAGTTGCAAAAAAATCATGAAAGAAAAAACACCCTTGTAGCATACAATTGTGTGCTTTCAGATGCCTGAGAAAGGCTTCATGCCTGAAGCCTTTCTCAGATTCCAATTTGTTGGTGAAAAATTACCTCTTTCTCTAAAACTACATTACTTCAAATGGTGTCGTTTCTAACAATGTTTTATAATATAATCAGCTCCCCAGTGCTCTTTACCAAGTAAGTTTTTATGGTCATTAATTTTTGGAGTAATTACAAAAGGTATACACTCCCTTTAACAAGCCATACAAATCACCTCAAGAAGATCACTTCATCGTCACACCGCCTCTTAGCATCGAGTCGAGTTTTTCCTCCTTTGCTCTCCGTAAATGCATCGTCTGTCAACAGCAATTTAAAAATGGAAAACAAAAAACATAATTTCAAATATTTCTTAACATGAATGGAACGTGGACAAGAACATATGCATATTAACCCTCCTACTTTCTGACCGTTTTAAAAAAGTTGTCCACTGTGGTTTTGAATGATAGATAAACTATACCAGCCTGCAAAATGACATCATGTGGTGTATGCATCTACACAGTACACAGTCAACCCTCCTACTGTCTGACCAATCAATATCATCCACTGTGGTTTTGAATGATAGATAAACTATGCCAGCCTGCAAAATGATGTCATGAGGTGAAATGCATCCAGTGATTTGACCAACCATTTGAACCCAGTCAACTGCGCAAGTTATGAATGGTTGCATAACTGTGCACAGATAGCAAACAGCTAGTGTAAAGCACATGTGTAACATTGGTAATTGTCAAAGACCAGTATCCACACTTGATGTGACCCAACATATACATGAAACAACAAACCTGTGAAAGTTTAAGCTCAATCGGTCATTGGAATCACGAGAAAAAAGTGGGGAAAAACCTTAAATGCTTTCATTGTTTTCAAACGTTGAGTTTTTGACTAGCGAGATCAAAACTAAACGTTTTACTAATTTCTCAAAAACTACAGCATTTCAAGCAACATTTTTTTGAAAGGGATAACAATGTTACAAACACCCTTTAATTTGAAGGCAAATTCTGTACCTTTCTTAAATCGTTGTATTCTGGTAGAAATTCCTCCAGGGATAGCTTTCCTTCAAGGAAGGCCTCAGCCTTCGACTCTGACTCATGCTCAACGTCTGCTGCAGCCACCTTCAGATTGTCCAGTATATGTCTTGGATCAAATTGCTATAAAAAAAAATAATAATAAAAGGGAAATTCGGTCAGGGATGAGATTGGGAGGTTGTAGAATTTCCGAAAGATTACTTTGGGTCTGGGTCCCTCTAGTCTAGACCCAGAACCTCCCTGATGTTACAATTTAGAAGAGTTACAGACTACATCACCAGAAATGCAAAAAACAACAGGTTTTGACACACTGTGGGCAATTTTCTTTCTCCCTTTGGCGACTGCTTTACCTCTTTCAAGACAATGTTAAAGACAATCTTTCAAGACAATGTTAACGCTCAAGGAGGTTTTGAGAAAATCCTGAGAAATCACATCCCTGGTTGATACAATGGAGTGGCATAGTGCACTCAACCCAGTTCTAGACCTAATTTCATAGAGTACAAAAAGTGGCTAAGCACAATAAAAATATGCTAACCAAAATAAGGTTATCAGCCAATATACTATTTCAAATGTACCGTCTGTGACTGGCATCCTGCTAATTTTTGCTCAGCAGATTATTTTTGAGTGATTAAGCAGCTGTAAATTGGGCATAATTTTTACTCTTCAGTGGTTCATTTTAACCTCTTATAACAACAGGTTAAAAGGTATATGTGAATTTTTACTCTTACTTGTTATATTTCAGTTTCTTAATTTCTTTTAACTTGCCCATACAATTGTACCTGTTTAGTTTTTAACCAGTGCCAATTTCTTTTTATAACTGTGTTCAGCTCCTTAGAATATGCCTGCATGATTAGAACATGCCTGCATGATTAGAACATGCCTGCATGATTAGAACATGCCTGCATGATTAGAACATGCCTGCATGATTAGAACATGCCTGCATGATTAGAACATGCCTGCATGATTAGAACATGCCTGCATGATTAGAACATGCCTGCATGATTAGAACATGCCTGCATGATTAGAACATGCCTGCATGATTAGAACATGCCTGCATGATTAGAACATGCCTGCATGATTAGAACATGCCTGCATGATTAGAACATGCCTGCATGATTAGAACATGCCTGCATGATTAGAACATGCCTGCATGATTAGAACATGCCTGCATGATTAGGGCACTTTATAAATGTAGGTATTATTTTATTTTATAACAGCATGGAAAAGAAAGATCACATTTTCCTCTGTGCCGGCAATTCCTTGAGTCAGGCTACGTCCCAGAGCCTTAGATCTCAAGGGTCTTTCTTATTACATCAAGATGTTTCCCTAGTGCTTACGGAATGGTGCCGAGTGCTCCGACCACCGAGGGGACTACCTTCACTTTCACCTGCCAAATCTTACGATGTTCCATGACCAGGGGTCGATTTCACAAAGCACTAAGATTCATCTTAAGATGAGTTGTCAGTATTACCATAGTGATTTGTATTGTGACATCACTCTTTGCTAAGCAACTGCGATGGATTTGCAGTTACGATCAATCTTAACTCTTTGTGAAATCGAGCCCAGGTCTTGATACTTTTGGATCTTTTCTACCTCCTTCGAAGCTACCCTTATGTCACCTGGCACTGCTATGTCAATGAGATGACACATCTTCTTCGTCTTATCTTAGAATACAACATCCGGGCGCCTATGTTCTATTAGTAATAATTATTATTATTATTATCGTAGTGTTATGGGATATTTAGACATGTATTCTTACCTCACTAATGCTCTGCTGATTCAGACAATTCATGTCAAACCGATTCCTCAGATCATTCCTCTCTTGAAGCTTCTCTGTCAGTTGGACTTTCATCTTCTCAATCTCAGGATGGTAGCTCAGACTCGTCTCTGAAAATGTACATAGTGCAGAGTGGATTGTCAGGGAAGACTGTCAAATATTGCCGTGTCTGATTTGTAAGTGACTTTTTGGCAATGGCTATGGCTGTTTTACTGCAGCGACAATGTTGAAGAGTAGGTCTATTCAGCCATCTTGTTGTAGCCACAGCCTAAGCCATGAATTTAGACACAAAGGCCGTATCTGAATTGGCGGCTATGTACAGCTACAGCTATGACTGTTGCTATGAGGATGTCCTATACATCACAGCTTGGGCGTGGGCTTCGTCAGTTATTTACAAAATGTGTGCTGTTCTTATGGGCCTTCGAACAGGCAGGTTGAACCCAAGCCCAAGCCCAGGGCCCAATTTCATAGAGCTGCTTAACGGTAAGCAAATTTTCGTGCAGAAAAATTTGCTTAAGCGTTAGCGTATTTCACAGGTTAGCGAGAAAATTTGGCGGCCCGCTTGCGCGTTCACCATGGATTTGCATTGTAACGTCATTTTCACGCAGTAAGCACCGAAAGGTTAGCGTGCCTTTTCATGTGCTTACGGATAGCAGCGCTATGAAAAGGAACTCGCACAGTAAGCACAAAATCGGCCGTTTAGAAGCTCTATGAAATTGGGCCCTAGTTTTTAAAACGGCAATAGTGCCTGCTTAACGTCACACAGAGTAATTTAGGCTATTTTTACAGACAATGATCATCATTTTTTAAACCGTTATGTAACTAAGAAAAAGCTTGACCCTAACCATGTGAAAAAGCAACACTGGATGTAGTCCGAGATATTTTGATTGAGCATTCACTAGCGACAAAACAAGGCATTTCCCGATATCATTTGAATCTAACTCGCAAATGGCTTATTGAAAAACAGCCTTTAAAAACTAAGCATCTAAGATTTGTAATTATACATGTAATTAATTAATTCATTCATTCATTTAGGTTTATTATTCAACTCAAAATTACACAACTGTAGTTAAAGGGACTCAAATTGATATGTTAACATAAAAATAAAAAAAGACGAAAATAAGTCAATTTAAAACAAAAATTTGTAAATTGTACACACACAAAAAAATGTAGCAAGTAGATATACACATGGTATTACCGCAAACCAAATAGATAGTTCCCAGTAGACGCCATCTTTACGGGCAAATCGCATTTTGGCTTGCAGGCGCGTCAAGCGCTCAAATTATTAACGCAGCCGCGTCATTCACTAACCAATCATGCAATGAGTTTTGTGAAATGTGCGCGTGCTGCACGCCGTTCTCACGCGAAACGCATGACTGTGTGTTCCAAACTGCCCGTAAAGATGGCCGATTTACGTCATACTGCAACCTATCTATATACATTGATACCTCACCATGCAATGCTTCAAATCCCATACAAAAATATGTAAATACTCAACAGACAAATAAAATAATCAAAAACAGTGAAAACAAACAGCACAACAAACATTGTTGACAATTTTTGCTGAAGACTACTTTATGGTGCTTCTTAACCCTCTTGCTGTCTGACCATTCAATACCATTCACTGTGGTTTTGAATGATAGATAAGCTATGCCAGCCTTGCAATATGATACCATGAGGGAATGCATGTACACAGTACACAGTTAGTTCTGTGCACAGTTGTGCCACCATACACAACTTTGGCAGTTGAATGGTTTCAAATGGTTGGTCAACTCACTTGAAAATGTTGCGAACAGTAGTAGGAGGTTAAATGAAAGTTAGAAACCAACATTTTGATCAGTATACTCCGATTGTCTTCAAGATATTAAAGCTTTTCTCACGAAGAGGATCAGAGCATAGTGATCAAAATGTTGAGTTGCTACACCACCAATTGATATGAAAAGATCAAGAGATATTGATATGAAAAGATCGAGAGATTTCGAACTCACGAGCTAAATGTTCGCAGACGTCGTACAGCTCTTGTCGATCAGTGAGTAACCTCTTGACCTGAGGTAACTCAGAGAAGACTTTGAGCTCAACTTCTTCATCCTCTAGGATCTCCTCGAGCTGAGACCTACTCAGCGAGGATAAATGCTCCCTGAGGAAATTTGGTGAGACATCGGGCATCTTGTACATCCTTGGTACCTGTAGGAGCAGAGACAGACATTTCATCATCTGGAGCGTGTTTTGGCGACCATGACCGGAACAAGTTTCTGATGTAAAATTCATTGACCGAAACAATTTCCGAGAGCTACGCGAAAACGGCTCGGTAAACAGAAACAGTTCATGACGTAGGTACATCTCTTGAAAATTCATGTTCTTAAAATATACAACCTTCATTTTATTTTCAAGTAATGGAACTTAGTCTTTGTAATTTTATCAACATTATTTAATTGTTTTGCTTCAGGGTATTTCATTTGTTAAAGAATTCCATTGAAATTTTTTGATAGTTTTTGAGTCCGCCATCTTGAAACCAAGCCTAACCGAGCCAACAAGTTGGTCGGAACAGCCGCGTCACCGCGGTTCAACCGAACACGCGAAAACGCTCAACCAATGACCAAAGCTCAAACATGTTTCTGGTGTGGGGTCGCCAAAACGCACCCCATGTTCTCTACACAGGTATCTTCAGGCCTACAGGTCACAGTACTAGTCACTTTTCAGGGTCTTTTGGTTTCATTACCAGAAAACAATGATAATAATTGCAGAGCCAAATGTGACATCACAATCACGATCTTGATACTGAAAAAAAACATCTCAACAGAATGTCTGGTTCTTTGTGGTATGCTCAGGGGGCCCACACCCTTGCAAGCTTTGCTTCCTTAAGAGCCCCTCTGGCAATATCACCCACACTCCTTACTAATATTTTTTATTTTGACTCCATTATACAAAAATTGTATCTGTTACTCTCCCATTAAATTGCAATTGATATTTGATACAGCGGAAAATAAAGTTGAAGAAGTTGTTTTTGAGCACTGGGTTTGATTCCCATCCCTGTCCACTGAAAAAAGCCTCCCGCAGAGTTGAACAAGAATTTTGATTTGAACAAAGAAAAATTTACAAGAACGGGAAGTGAACCTGCTACCTTCGGATTAATGTACCCGCACTCTACCAACTGAGCTATCTAACTTTTATGTTGACGGTCCCCCTATTTTGTCAATATCTTTATTCAGGAGTTCCAGTCAGATGAAATTAAACCTGTCCCTGCCGTGTAGCCAGGGTTCACACCCAAGTTTATAATAATAATAATAATAACCAGTTCTTATATAGCGCATTTACAATAACGTATCAATGCGCTTTACATTAGTGCCCTGATCATTGGGCCAATAACATTCCTTTAATCTTTCTCAGCTCCCTGGGGAGTATACAGCCCTGGGCTGCCGTGGCGCTCCGAAGGCTTTTTCAAACACAAAATCAACCTCTACCCTTGCATGTACCCATTTATACCCCTGGGTGAAGAGAAGCAATTATAGCAAAGTGTCTTGCTCAAGGACACAAGCGTCATGACCGGGACTCGAACCCACACCCCGATGACTAAGCCACCAGAACTTGAATCCGATGCTCTTAACCACTCGGCCATGACACGGTACAACCTGGGAATTGGCAGCAGAGGGATCACCTTAAATAAAGTCACATCCTATGAAGTCAAAGTGATCCCGCTAACATAAGAACTAGTAAGCTCACCTAGTAGAGTGCCGGCAAGTTAATCTGGAGGCCGCATGTTCAAATTCCGCTCTAGGCAATTTTTGTTGTTCAACCCAAAACTATTTAAAATTTAACTAGTCAGTTTCCCTTGTGGTATATTACTTGCGAGTTGAAAAAAGACTTACCAAACCAGTGTTGGCTAGTCCTGTTGGTGCAACCAGTGGTTCAACACCAAGATATTCTAAGGTGTTGATTTTGTTCACACTCCGTATCTCAGCCTTCTGGTGAACCCCTGAGGACATGGCACCTGTGAACATGAATCAACACCATGATTGAATCTTCATAATTATTTCAAATTTGGTGTTTGAGAACTAGACTTTCGCAAAGTACTAAGATTCAACTTAAGTTGAGTTGTCAGTATTAACTTAGCAATTTGTATTGTGACATCACACTTTGCTTAGCAGTTAAAAGTGATTTGCGCTTAAGACCAATCTTAGCTCTTTGTGAAAAGGAGCCCAGGGCTTGATTTCACAAAGCACTAAGATCCATCTTAAGATGTGTTGTCAGTATTGCCATCGTGATTTGTATTGTGACATCACACTTTGATTAGCAATTAAGAGTGATACATAGTTAAGATCAATCTTAGCTCTTTGTGAAATCGGCCCCAGTGCTTGATTTCACAAAGCACTCAGATTCATCTAAAAGGGAATGTACCTGTTTGGTAATCACTCTCAAAATTAATGGCAATAAAAACCTATTGGTTAGAGGCCTACAGCAGCTTTCAATAGTATAAAGCGTTTTGAGAAACATTTCACTTCGAAGTTAATGTGGTTATGTAAAAGTATATCAGTTTGTATGCCCCCAAATTTGAATCTGAGAAACGTTTCTGTCAGAAACGCTTCTCAGATTGTGTGTTCCTATTAGGGATCATTCTTCCTGCATGGACATATTCGCTCCGGATTTTCGACGATATCTCAAATACGCGACCACCTTTTGAAATGAAATTTTCACAGATAAGTTTTATTGTATATATCAACATTTATATAGGATTAAAACAACCGAACGCTTCCAAAAACCAAAGGTATACTTTGCCTTTAAGATGAGTTGTCAGTATTAACTTAGTAATTTGTTTTGTGACATCGAGCACTGAACATGACAAACTCTGAATCCCATCCGACATTGTCCAATAAATCTGCTGTGGATATTTTCCCACAGGATTTGGAATGTACAGAGAGTATACAGTGGTAACCATAAATACCAGGTCTGGAATTACACAAAGGCCACAGAGGTCATGACCTCTGTGTCCCCTAGTATTGACCTTGGTGCCCCTTCAAATGTTTCCCATAGACTTTTTCCAAATGGAAGAGCCCTTGGAAATATAAAAAACAGCCTTGCCCTCTCAAAGAAGAAATCCCAGGCCTGAAATGCAACATATGTTTTGGAGTAGTCATATAAATTTGGATTGTGGTAAGGCCAAGTTTAAAAAAACACAAGTTTATCGCCCCGCCCTCATCCTGTTTTGAAGCAGCATTCTTTTTTGGAAACAAAGTGAGTCCGACTCACAAAATGACACAATTAAGATTTACGCTGGGTGATGATGTCAGGGCCCAAATTCAGCAGAGTATATTGCTCATAGGTTTCCTGCTATGCAACAAATTAACAGGAAACCAATCACAGATGGTACATGTGTTGACATGGTATTTTGGTTGGTAACCTTATTCCGGTAAGCAAACATTTTGTTGTGCTTAGCTAGTTTTTGTGTTTAAGCATGTCTATGACATTGGGCCCAGGTGAATGGGGTCAAGACCATGATGTTTTACTAGATGTTAACATCTATTCATAAATACATGGGACAGTTTATTCATTCTGATTGGTCGAGAGGACATCACGTGGCCATGTTTAAACGAGTGATATAAACACGGCTAGAAGTGTTTAAACATAGTTTGCACAACGCGGAACGCACATTCAGACATGATACGCGCACTTCCATTTTGGGAGTCAAATTGTACACAAGAATCATAGAGTTAACTCCCAAACTGGAAGGGCGCGCATCTTTCCGCGTTCCGCGTTGTGCAATGGGTCTAGAAATTTAACGCAGAATCAAAGTGAGCTAGCTAGCTGTGGACGACCGAAGGGGCAGATTGTCCAATTTGTTCTTAAACTTTTTCAGGTTTTTGTCTTTATTTTCAAGGGGAAGATATTTATGAATGGGAATCAAAGTGTGTTGAATCGGTTTTAAACTAGTGGTTTAAACCCTCCGAGGCCTGGTTCTAGAGGTAAAATTATCAAGAACCAGGCCTCGGCGGGTTTAAACCACTAGTTTAAAACCTCTTCACCACACATTGATTCCCTTATTAAATTGTTGCGGTACACGCAGCTAACACTGTAGGATTTGAACTGCCTCTCGACACCGGACTAGCTAAGTGGTCTAGTGGTAAGACATCCACTCTAGCAATGTAAAGGTTGTGGGTTCGAATTCCATCCAAGTGATTTGCCTGTGGATTTTGTTCACAGAACTCAGTAACGTACTGAGTAAACAGTGCTTAATGTACATCGGTGTTGGGTGAAAACAAATTATAACTATGATGCTGTTAGAAAGATGGGTTTTTTTTCACAAAAGTTTCACCTGGTAGATGGGACGGTTGGGTAGCAGCAATCAATGACGTCGATGGAGGTTGATTCCCCTGGAGGAGGATCCCTCCCGCCGCTAATCCAGAGGGGGAGGGTCTATACCCTGGAGCTGGTTGCTGATTGGCTAATGGGAGCCGAGTAGGCGGGGCTAATGAGGTGGGCGGGGCATACGATTGATACATTGTGCCTGCATTTCTGGAAAAGACAAAAGACAAATGTTTCTTCATGCAAATTGTTTCCCCAAGAAATTGTTTCCCCAAACAAAGGAGATCAATGAAACATGCTAAACATGAAATCAATTGAAAGAAACCAGATAATAGTCCATTGTTAACATAGTTCTGAGCATCCAATAGACTGCAATAAACCACAAAGAAAATTGTTCTTTGTTCTGCCTCCAAACATTACCTTTAAAATTTCCTTAAAAAATGTCCCCTAAATTTATTTTCTCAGTTTCCCTGGTGGTTTATTACTTGATATTTGAAATCAAAAAATTAACATCCCCTTCAGGTGACCCCTCTGCGGCCACTTCCCAGGTTGTATTGTTTACTTGGGTTTGATACCTGGCTACACGGCAGTTACAGGTTAAATGACTTCTGACTGGCACGCCTGAACAAAGATATTGACAAAATAGTGAGACTGAAAACATAGGGGTAGATAGCTCACTTTTAGCGCCCCGGCTTGTTAGTCTGGAGGTGGCAGGTTCTAGTCCCGATCAAGTCAAATTTTCTTTGTTAAACACACAAAAATTATATTTTAAAACTTACCCAGTCAATTTCCCTTGTGGTTTATTACTATTGAAAAGAAATTTTTAAAAATTCATCTTGAAACCAGACTGATCACAGAATGAAGGCTGAAAAAAGCAGTCTATATTTTTTCTGAAGGAGAAAGTGTCACATTTTATTACAGAAACCCCAATTTATTTATGTTGCCATGGCTACTTACGCCTGAACTGGATCTGCGGTGAAGACAAATGGTGGATTGTTTCTCATCTCCTGGATAATGCTCAGAATCACTCGACCCAAATCTGTCTGCACTCCAAACTGATACAGATAACAAATGAAAAATGAAAAACAGGCAAAATTATTCATTTATAAATCATTAATAATACGAAATAATAACTATTTATTATGTAGTGCTTTATCTACAGGTATCTCAAAGCATTTTTTTTTTTACAACAGGTTTTTTAATTTGTCAAAGTATGAAACTAATTTATGTAGCACCTTATAATGGTTTACAAGGTGTTGCAGCGCATTCAGCAGCCACTGCCAGAAACACCAGTGCGAACCTCTACCCTTAACGTTAAGTGTAACTGGGTTCTTTTATGTGCATTACACAACGCACAGAACCTATGGCTTTATGTCCCATCGGAAGTACGACGCAATAATGGATAAGTGTTTTGCTGTAGGACACAAGTGTCAAGACCGCGACTCAAACCCACACTCTGACGAACAGAAATACCAAAGCTAAAGTCCGGTATGCTTGACCGCTCGGCTATGACACGCCACTATAGTAAAACTATTTCTTTGGTTTCTCTAGATTCTGTTCAGCGGTGGGAAACCATCTTTTGATGAGTAAGAGCGCTCTATAAATGTATTTATTGTATTGTATTGTATTGTACTGTATTGTATCTGTAACAAGTATAATGGAGTAATGGTTGCCAATTTGTTCCTTTAAAAAAAACACCCCTCATCTTTCTTCTTAAAATCAAGAGTTAATTGATTGGAAAAGATACTGTTTAATGTCAATGACCCCAATAAGGTCATTTCAAGAAATACAGAGTGCCCTCTACAGTTTAAGCTGGAGAGGACGTTTTTCTAAAAAGTTGTTGATTAAACACAATCACAAGTCAGCACTGCATGGACAGTTTGGGAACTTGAAATGACTGAAATGAATGTGAAAAACATTCACCAGACTCACACACACAAAAAACATCCTATTCCAGAAAAAAACACATGTTGCTTTGAAAACTTCAAGAACTCCAACACTTTGCAAGAATCGATAGATAGAAACTAGATCTTGAAAATGTTCACTTACCTGCTGGTTAAGGTTCTAGCCCCACCCACTCATACATATTCAAATAAACCAACTTGTATGGAATCTGCTGATTAAGGTTCTAGCCCCATCCACTCAAACATATTCAAACAAACCAACTTGTATGGAATCTGCTGGTTAAGGTTCTAGCCCCACCCACTCATACATATTCAAACAAACCAACTTGTATGGAATCTGCTGGTTAAGGTTCTAGCCCCACCCACTCATACATATTCAAACAAACCAACTTGTATGGAATCTTCTGGTTAAAGGCCCTGTACACTATTGGTAAGATCGAAAAACACAAATGTTCACAGATTCACACATAACTTACATGATTTAAAGTAAGTAATGGTACAAATGGTTCCTTAAAATATTTCTGCCTAAAATGCTATCGTTTCTGAGAAATGAGTAAAACAATAGTTTTTATCGCGCGCGATAATAAACCCGATGTTTGAAAAACATTAAACACATAAGGTCTCTTTTCACTATTTTCTCGTGACCTCGATGACCAATTGAGCTCAAATTTTCACAGGTTTGTTATTTCATGTATGTGGTTGATTACACAAAACATGAACACTGTCTGTGATTATTTTGTCAGCTCTGCCAATCCTGTATAATACCTTTAAGGTTCTAGCCCCACCCACTCAAACATATTCAAACAAACCAACTTGTATGGAATCTGCTGGTTAGGTTATAGCCCCACCCACTCATACATATTCAAACAAACCAACTTGTATGGAATCTGCTGGTTAAGGTTCTAGCCCCACCCACTCAAACATATTCAAACAAACCAACTTGTATGGAATCTGCTGGTTAAGGTTCTAGCCCCATCCACTCAAACATATTCAAACAAACCAACTTGTATGGAATCTGCTGGTTAAGGTTCTAGCCCCACCCACTCATACATATTCAAACAAACCAACTTGTATGGAATCTTCTGGTTAAGGTTCTAGCCCCACCCACTCATACATATTCAAACAAACCAACTTGTATGGAATCTTCTGGTTAAGGTTCTAGCCCCATCCACTCAAACATATTCAAACAAACCAACTTGTATGGAATCTGCTGGTTAAGGTTCTAGCCCCACCCACTCATACATATTCAAACAAACCAACTTGTATGGAATCTGCTGGTTAAGGTTCTAGCCCCACCCACTCATACATATTCAAACAAACCAACTTGTATGGAATCTTCTGGTTAAGGTTCTAGCCCCATCCACTCAAACATATTCAAACAAACCAACTTGTATGGAATCTGCTGGTTAAGGTTATAGCCCCACCCACTCATACATATTCAAACAAACCAACTTGTATGGAATCTGCTGGTTAAGGTTCTAGCCCCACCCACTCATACATAATCAAACAAACCAACTTGTATGGAATCTGCTGGTTAAGGTTATAGCCCCACCCACTCATACATATTCAAACAAACCAACTTGTATGGAATCTTCTGGTTAAGGTTCTAGCCCCACCCACTCATACATATTCAAACAAACCAACTTGTATGGAATCTGCTGGTTAAGGTTCTAGCCCCACCCACTCATACATATTCAAACAAACCAACTTTTATGGAATCTGCTGGTTAAGGTTCTAGCCCCACCCACTCATACATATTCAAACAAACCAACTTGTATGGAATCTTCTGGTTAAGGTTCTAGCCCCATCCACTCAAACATATTCAAACAAACCAACTTGTATGGAATCTGCTGGTTAGGTTATAGCCCCACCCACTCATACATATTCAAACAAACCAACTTGTATGGAATCTGCTGGTTAAGGTTCTAGCCCCACCCACTCATACATAATCAAACAAACCAACTTGTATGGAATCTGCTGGTTAAGGTTCTAGCCCCACCCACTCATACATATTCAAACAAACCAACTTGTATGGAATCTGCTGGTTAAGGTTCTAGCCCCACCCACTCATACATATTCAAACAAACCAACTTGTATGGAATCTTCTGGTTAAGGTTCTAGCCCCACCCACTCATACATATTCAAACAAACCAACTTGTATGGAATCTTCTGGTTAAGGTTCTAGCCCCATCCACTCAAACATATTCAAACAAACCAACTTGTATGGAATCTGCTGGTTAGGTTATAGCCCCACCCACTCATACATATTCAAACAAACCAACTTGTATGGAATCTGCTGGTTAAGGTTCTAGCCCCACCCACTCATACATAATCAAACAAACCAACTTGTATGGAATCTGCTGGTTAAGGTTCTAGCCCCACCCACTCATACATATTCAAACAAACCAACTTGTATGGAATCTGCTGGTTAAGGTTCTAGCCCCACCCACTCATACATAATCAAACAAACCAACTTGTATGGAATCTGCTGGTTAAGGTTCTAGCCCCACCCACTCATACATATTCCAACCAACCCAACTTGAAACTAAATATTCATGAGCATTCCTCTGTGATCTACTTACGTTATTCAGACTTGGACATCCAACGATGGTTAAGGTATTGTTAACCCAAGGATGTCTTAAGGGTGGGGACACTTTGACTTGTGGTTTCTCCTGGGGGAACTGCGGGGGAAGGGTTCTGGAGGCAAGAAAGAATGACATTTCTAATCAGCGTCCAATTTTAACTCTTAAGTTATAATTCAGTTCTTCAAAATTATCACCATACACATAGACAGTGCTATTATGAAAACATTTTGGCTCAATTTCACAAGTGAAAGTGTCTGAAAAAATAACGCAAAACAGAAATTTGTTTTTGTTTCAGAAATTTTAATAATAAACCACAAGGGAAACTGACTGGGTAAATTTTAAATGATTTTGGGTTGAACAAAGAAAAATTGACTAGAGCGGGATTTGAACCAACGATCTCCTGATTAACGTGCCGGTGCTCTACCAACTGAGCTATCTAGCCCTATGATGGCGGTCTCCCTATTTTGTCAATATCCTTGTTCGGGGGTGCCAGTCAGAAGCCTAAGTATACGATACAACCTGGGAAGCGGCAGCCAGGGGAAATTTTAGACATTTATAAACTTTAATTAACATGGGAAACATAGGAAAATTTCAACTCAGGGTATGACGTTTACTATGACCTTCCTGGTTGTGTGGAAAAAGGTTAGATTATCTTCAGTAAAAGCCTGCCTATCCAATAACAATGTATACTTTTGGGTGGTTTCAGGTACTAAAACAAAGTACCTGTATTGGCAAAACTGCTAACGTGATGGTAGATAAGTGGTACACTTTATTGAGTTTCCTGTCATACAACAAAGGCTAATTTGAAACTAAGACTCACATATGAAGAGCAATGTTGGTTGTTCCAGTGCCGATACTGAATGTGACTCTGTAATCCACATCTCTCTTGAGTTCCACCACACTGTATAAGAGAAGATTGTTTGATAATAGTAATTTAGAATAATTACTAGAGCATAGCAGATAATTTAGAATAGTTACAAGAGCAAGAGCAGCAGACGCAGACATGCTAAACGGCGGAGTCGTCATGAACGGGAGCTACCACCCCCTCTGCCATCTGCTGCCTGCACACTACCGGCCTTGGCGTGTGGGCATTGTGGCAGATGTGTGACGTCAAAGATTTGATTTTTTTCTCACGAAAGAGATTGTGGCCGGCGTCCTCCACCGGTCACCTGAATCAATTAACTTGACTACGATGTTGTCATTCTCGTTAGCGAGCTGACAGCCCATAAATAAGAATAATTTTCAGAAATGTTCTGCCCTGGAAACAGACCCTCATGTTTAAGCCATTTTCGAAACCAAGGCTTGGGCCTTGGGCTTGATCTCCTTCATTTATTCAGAAAGAGTGCTTTGCTTACAGGGCTTCAAACAGGCAGATGTAGCCCAAGCTGAAGCCAAAGCATAGGTCGTGTTTTCGAAAACTGCCTAGGAATCTGTTTCTGTGTACAGCACAGCTACAACAAACTGCCAACTATATTTATCAGACAGACTTACTTGGGGTTGAGTGATCGGAGTGATTCAATTTGTTTGCTTCGTTGCTCTTGGAGGGGAGTGATCGGGGGAAGGTTGCTCTTAGACGGACTAAAAAACCAAGACATCACTGCTCCTTAGCACTAGGCTCTCCCGATTCAAACTAGTTTCAATCTAGCGAGTGATGAATATCTGTGCTGGCTTTTTACAACTGGACGATTACTGGAAAGGAATCACAGATTAATCAGCACTCTGGTGAAATATTGATATATTTTTGTGTGTGCCTGATACAGTGATCACTGATAGAGAGAGGAGAATCTCCTCAACAAACACTTCGTTTCTTTTGGGCAATCCACCTGGCTCTGGTTTGTTCATCTCTTTCCTTTTGTCAATGTTACCTTTGTAATTTTTATGTACTTCCCAAGAGTCTAAATATATACCGCACGCACAGTACTAGCCCTGGAAGGACATCAGTATCCGTTGCACTGCAACGGAGGAGTCAACGGAGGAGTCCAACCTGGGCTGGCACGCACAGATACTTGTCAGTCATTTTGGTAGGAAGGAAGAAACATGTCCTCTAGCTTAGAACTTTCACTTTGTCATGTTTACATTGTTTGTCATTTATTTATGTTAATTAAATTCATCAAGAGTTAAATTTCATGCAGTTTCTTCCAATTGCTTCCGTTTTATTCAGCCTGTGATTCCTTCCTGGGGCGGAAATTCATGTTTATTCCCCACCGAACTCGCAAAAAAATAAAAAATAAAAATCAGCCTGTGCTGTGGAACTTGGAAGAAACATGGAGGAAATCCTTCCTCCATGGAAGAAACTACCTGCTGCCTGCGATTCCAGAGTGCGAACCCTGCCCTCTTCATTCAATTATTGCATGCCATTGGTTTCAACAGTTTTACTATTTAGGAATGTTAGTAACAAAACAAATCAATGATAAAAAATAATGAACAATACGGTGCCTTTCTAGTGCCACTGCAACATGTAACAAAGCCCAAAACTTAATCTTTATAACTTACAATTTCCTACGATTTTCAGAGTAAATTTGAGTTGCCGTAACACGAAGTCATCCTCTCTGATGATCACATCTCTCTTACGATTGTGACCGTGTCATGTTTATTTTCGTGGACTTAATCTGAAAGTGCGCCCTCTTGTGAATGAACTTTACACCCCTTCCCACGATGCATTTGTGCTACAGATCAAAGTGCGAGAGTCACACAATTTGGCAGAATAGACCATCGATTTTGCAGAAATCCCCTAAATATTTTTCTCCAAGTTGTCTTCAGTTCGTTGTAGGTATGTGGTTGTTATTATTTACAATGGGATATTTTTTTCTAATAGAGCTGAGGAGAATTGTGATAAATTAGATGTATTTTGCGCACCGGGGGACACGGACGATGGATGGAGAGACGGGACGGATCTCTACCGCTTGGTCCTCTCGGACCAAACTGGGGAGGGAGTGAAGTTACACTGACAGTCGACCATAGATAGAGCCCGACACTGTATTTAATCATATTGCAAATAAATATTACTATTATAGGATGGAATACCCTATTACCGTGGTACTAAGAAAGTTTTTCTATTAGAATAAAACATGTTCAGCAGCCTAGCATGTTTCCTGAGATTTTTATATCGTAGGACGCCCTGTATTCAGGGGGTCCCTGAAATCGAGGCAAACCTTTGACCTCTCTGCGCGCGATGTAAACAGTCCCTAGATACAATTTTTGTGGTTTGACTTGCCAAGCAAAGAGTCTCCTCTCATTTGACCAAAACTTAGAAACATGAAAGGCTCCACTGGTTAGTTGCACTTGTAAATGCAAAAAGTTGTGGTATTTAGGCATTTCTGCAAGGTACAAAAATATGTCATACTGTCGGGGCCATAAAAAAAAAATTCCCCATCGAAAAAGTTTCATCAAACACTTTTTCAATTCACAATTCACGATGATCAAATCATGTGACTGAACATTCTGCTGAGCATTCTGGGGAAAAAAATACAGAGGCTTAAAGAAGCCACGTGCCTTATATCATTTTCTAATAGTCTGGATAATTTTTTTTTTGTAACACTCTATCATTTTTGTTATTAATATTAAAATTTAAACATCAGCTTTGTGATTCGATTATCACTGTTTATTTATATGCTTTATTTTAAATGTTAAGAAACATAAAAAGACACAAAACTAAATAAAAATAAGATTTCAAAGCCAAGAATTATTTACATTTTTTTTATTTTTTTTATTTTTTTTAATTTTTTGAAAAATACCATGGTTATTTTTAGAACTAAATAAAAAATATGTTGAATAAAATGAAGAAAACTGCTGGCTATAGAGTCATACACTAAGTCTCACAGAACACTTGTAGTCACTGCAGATGTTTCTTCCACGTATGGCTTCACCCGGACACCATACTTTCTTGTTTGCATCGAAAACAGGTCAAACTCAAAACAAATGGGACGCTATTGAAGTCATCGAAGATCAGTGCGTGGTGTGAAAGTTTCAATGTCCATCACGTTTTAATATATCTTTGCATATTTCTTATAAACAAAAGAAGGTAATTAGGGCATCAGTTGATTATGGAATATTTTTATTTTTTTTCAATTCAAAGAAAAAGGCATACTACATCGAAAACCGGACAGGGGAGGATACACTAAAAAAGTAGGGGTTTTTTGAAGTTAAGTATGACTTTCCACTTTTGACTTTAAAAAATTGAAAAAAATCACATTGCTTGTCTAAATTAAATTCGTCCATGATTCCATGAAGTCTTTAAAATGTTACACACCAGATGGACAAATTTTATGCATTTTAATTACGAAATTCGTCCAACGTATTGGCACTGCAACAAGTGAATTCTCTGATTGTAATGTATATTAAGCCATAAAAAAAAAAAATCCATTTAGTAAAATAGAATTTAAGATACCCAACTTCTTTTCAGTAATCATAATAATATAGTGCATGCATTTTACAACATGTACTTAAAATTAAACGTATTATTTCAATTTTGTTTGTCGTAGGATTGAATCTCCTTAATTTTGATTGCTTAACTTGAGACCAAGGAACAGCACTTCTATCAGTGCAGTAGAACGAGCAGCAAGCAGTCGGGGGTCAAGTCCCAGAGACTATTACCCTCTATGTAGTTTACCCATCAAGTGTCTCATCATGCCGGGCCAGACTAACGAGCCAGTCATTGTGGACGTTTGGGAATCAAACGTGGAGGAGATTTTTCGAACAATCAGAATAATTGTGCAGCAATATAACTATGTCGCCATGGTAATTCAGTTTCTTTCTTGTATTACATTTTAATAATACATCAATTTAGTTTTTTAATAACTTAGGGTTGAACAAAGACAAGTTTACTAGAGCGGGACTTGAACCTACTACCTCCAGATCTAGCCCTAATGTTGGCGGTCTCCCAGTCAGTTTCCCTTGTGGTTTATTACTTGAATTTTGTTTTTCCTCATTAAAACCCAGCAACAGGGCTCGCATTTGGGGTAAAATTCCACAAGATTGCAAGGCAGTTTCTATCTTTTTTTGCAATAACAAAGTTTGATGTCTGTACCCAGAAATATTTTACTCTATTTTGCCAATATAAATGGAACCCAGAATGCTGTATGTGTAGGTATTCCTATTACTATCTCCTGCCCAATTGAATCTTTTCACAAAGCTCAACAGGAGACTTCGGAGACTAAAGTCCGCAGTACATAATACCAGCTGTACAATACTGGCCTAAAAGCTACGGTACTTTGTGGCAGTCTGTGGTGCCTCGTCTTAATGGTGCATTTTCCAGCCAGACTGGCTCTTGCCACAAAACTCCTCAGGCAATGGTGGAGAGTAAGTCCACAGTACACGAGCAGGGATTTCAATATAATAATAGCTGTATAATATAACACCACAAATACCTGCAAAAACCCATGCACCCAATGCTAGCATGGAAGGTATGGTACTTTGTGGCTGTCTGTGGTACCAGTGTCAGCTGTAAAAACAGAAGAAACCCATGCACCAAATGCTAGCATGGAAGGTATGGTACTTTGTGGCTGTCTGTGGTACCAGTGTCAGCTGTACAAACAGCAGAAACCCATGCACCAAATGCTAGCATGGAAGGTATGGTACTTTGTGGCTGTCTGTGGTACCAGTGTCAGCTGTACAAACAGAAGAAACCATGCACCCAATGCTAGCATGGAAGGTATGGTACTTTGTGGCTGTCTGTGGTACCAGTGTCAGCTGTACAAACAGAAGGAAACCATACACCCAATGCTAGCATGGAAGGTATGGTACTTTGTGGCTGTCTGTGGTACCAGTGTCAGCTGTACAAACAGCAGAAACCCATGCACCCAATGCTAGCATGGAAGGTATGGTACTTTGTGGCTGTCTGTGGTACCAGTGTCAGCTGTACAAACAGAAGAAACCATGCACCCAATGCTAGCATGGAAGGTATGGTACTTTGTGGCAGTCTGTGGTACCTGTGTCAGCTGTACAAACAGAAGAAACCCACCCAATGCTAGCCTGGAAAGTATGGTACTTTGTGGCAGTTTGTGGTACCAGTGTCAGCCTGGAAAGTATGGTACTTTGTGGCAGTTTGTGGTACCAGTGTCAGCTGTACAAACAGAAGAAACCCATGCACCAAATGCTAGCCTAGATGGTATGGTACTTTGTTGCAGTCTGTGGTACCAGTGTCAGGTGTACAAACATAAGTAGCCCATGTGACCGATGCTAGCCTGGAAAGTATGGTACTTTGTGATGGTAACTGTGTAGGAGGGTTACCTGTGTGTATACTTTGGGGTTAGACAGTAAGAAGATTAAGGAAATGATTTTGTTCCTTTTAAACTTGACACAGGACACTGAGTTTCCAGGGGTTGTTGCCAGACCCATAGGTGAGTTTCGTAGTAACTCAGAATACCAATATCAGCTTCACCGGTGTAACGTGGACCTGCTCAAGATTATTCAGTTGGGCCTAACATTCTGTGATGAAGTAGGCAATTTCCCCACGGGAGCAGCAACGTTTCAGTTCAACTTCAAGTTTAATCTGACGTGAGTAGAAACTATAATAATAATGTATTACTGGAGTCCTATATTAGCTCATGTATCCACCAATAAGGTGAAACAAGAGAAACAAATTTAAGGCAGGTTTTGAAGTTTTTATGAATTATGAGACCTATTTATGAAACCGTTAATGGAAGGGTTTATAATGTGCTGCGGGGCACTTGGCAGCCACTCCCAGAAACACCAGGGCGAATTCTTTCTCTTAGCGATAAGTGTTACAAAGTTTGTTTACGTACATTACACAACACACAGGACCAATGGCTTAACCCTCCTACTCTTGGTAACATTTTCCAGTGAGTTGACCAACCATTTGAAACCATTCAACTGCACTGGTTGTGTATGATGGCACAACTGTGCACATAACATGTGTGTACTGTGTAGATGCATTCACCACATGATATTACATTGCAGGCTGGCATAGTTTATCTACCATTCAAAACCACAGTGGATGATATTGAATGGTCAGACAGTAGAAGGGTTAATGTTTTATTCTAAGGACAAAGCAATAATCAGGCATGAAATTCTTCCAACTAGAGTCTGATTTCCGGTTTTTTTAGGCCCTCAGAAAAATAAGCAAAGTTGTTTTTAAATTGCCTGAAAACAAATTATATTAACGCCTATACCATGTACAATGAATAATGGCCAATGGAATAAACCATTTAGTCTAAGTTACCAACAGATAAAGAAATAGCTTTACTTTTATCATCAGTGTTTTCAATTTTTCCTTCTTCCAATTTTGTTTGTCAACAGGGAGGATATGTATGCGCAGGACTCCATCGATCTCTTGTCGAAGTCTGGCATCCAGTTCAAGAAACACGAGGAGGAAGGCGTGGACGTGATGCACTTTGCTGAACTTCTCATGACCTCGGGGGTCATTCTCAAAGATTCAGTCAGATGGATCACCTTTCATAGGTACCCCACTTTAGTTCTAACATCTGTCAATAGACCTTTATCATTGTGTGGCCATCTTGATTTTCCCCCATTCATATTAGTGTAATCAAACCGAGCCTGGAAGGGCCAATAGTCTGGTTCCTTTTTGTACAATGAGTATTAGCTTCAATAACTGTTATTGAGTACGGGGAACATGACCAAGATGGTGGTAGCCATCAGTGATGTCAAACAATGAAAACGTGTACACACTGCACGCCGCGTCCCTCAGCCAATGATAGCTCTTCGTTGACCTCAGTGAGGGCGCTGTTTGGGCTTGTGACGTCATCTACAAGGGATCTATCTTACCCATGTAGAATTTGTAATGTGGCAGTGTTCTAGAGGTTTAAGAATCCTCTGCAGATATAAATTTGATGGAATGATTTGAGATTACAAAAGTGTTCCTGGCTTGGTAATAATCACTTGTTGTGAAAGAGGACTGGACGTTGAAAGTGTCTCGTCCTTTCACAAATGTTTGTCAGAAAAAACGAGAGCATTATTATGTATACTTGTAATTAACAAATAGTTGAGTCACTTCCTTGACATATTTTACAAATAAAACAAATATTTAAATTATTTTTTTATCCTACTTTTTTCCAGTGGTTATGATTTCTCCTACCTTCTGAAAGTCTTGACAGTTTCTCACCTGCCGTCAGACGAGTCCGAATTCTTTGAATTATTACGGATTTATTTTCCACGGATCTATGATGTGAAGTACTTGATGAAGAGCTGCAAGGACCTCAAGGGAGGTCTACAAGAGGTGGCAGACTTTCTTCAGGTGTGTTTTCAGTCTGCTTTGGGACAGTTTGGTCCAAGGAAGTTTTTGTTGGCACAGTGCAGAAATGTGTTGTATTTAGTTGTCTTGGGTTATATATTTTGTTGTTGTAGCAATTTATTTAAATCGGGCTGCTTTGATCTAATCATCCAAATGTGATAATCTAAACGCCATGATCTCAACTGGATAATCTAGACCTGATAATCTACATGTAGTAATCAAAACCTGATGATCTAAACCTGATAATCTAAACCTAACAATCAAAATCTGAAAATCTTCAACTGATAATCTTAACCTAAATATCTACACCTGATAATCTAAGCCTGGTAATCTAAACCTGGTAATCTAAACCTGGTAATCTAAATGTGATAACCTTAATCTGATAATTCAACCTGATAATCTAAAACTAATAGTCTAATCTGAATCTGTTAATCTAAACCATGAAGGAAGTACCCGTAGAAGAAATTTGTAAATTATTAAGATGCTAACCAAATGACAATGTCCTGGATTATAGATGTTGATTTGCTCTCTTCATCCCCAGATCCAGAGGGTTGGACCCCAGCATCAAGCAGGCAGTGATAGCCTCCTCACCCAACTTGCCTTCTTTAAGATGAGAGAGGTAAGTTAGCTAAATTGTATTTGTATTTAACCATCTTCAGTTTCCTCACGGCATGGTTAACCAATACGCTGAGTATGGTTGAACCTCATTCTGTTGTCATCAACTGCAAGTTGATTCTTTCTATTTTCATCTTCTGAAACCCAAATTAACGTAGTACTTTCTTTGCTCCTGTCTTATCTCCCCTTCACATCCCCTCCTGCACTAAACCAGAGTTACTTTGAAGACAACATCGATGACGACAAGTACTGCGGTCACCTCTACGGTTTGGGGTCAGGGTTCACGCAGAACGGCACCTACAATGACGAGATCAACAACATGTCGACCAACGCCACCACGACGTAGCCAAAGTTTAATTACGTAAATCATTACAAAGAGAATCCTTGTTTAAGGAAGCCTCGCTGAAAATTGTCAAAAAATATTCGAGATACCGTCAGATCGGGTGAGACATTTTTGCCCTATCAATGAACAATCACTCACAGTAAGATGTCACTGTAGGACATTTTAAGGTAAGGCAAGGTGTCCACCGAGGCAGAAACCTGAGGGATTATTAGATGTTGATATTTTTATAGTGGAAAAAATATGTGAACAGTGAAATCTTTTATTAGAAAAGTTTGGCAAACACCTGGAAAATATCTCTCCTTTTTTATATCTGTCGTCTTGTCTAGTAAGGATTTGAAAAGTTACTCTCTGGTATCTGTTCACATTGTAGTCTTTGTCAAATTAGAAATAGTTACAGAATTATAAGAATAACAAAACTTTGGAGACAAAAGATTTGAGACAATTTTCAGCAAGGACATCCTAATCTGTAAGTTTAACTCCTGTTTTATGTCGTTATTATCGTTATGTGATTGTCTCCTTGAGAGTGTGTTTTTTAAACTATAATTTGGCCTTAATTTTGTCCGTATTTGGGGGCCTGTTTAGTGTCTTGAATGTTGAGGGTCAGTCTTTGCAAAGTGTCCTATGATTTTTTTTTATCACCATCTCTGGATTTGCAGGGAACCATTTTCAAAGTATAAGTCGGTTTCGTGAGAAGCTTTTTTTACGAACAATATTCAAAACTTTTTTAATAGTGAAAAGAAATTCTTGCATTAATTCTTTGGAAAGGAAAATAAACGACACTTTCCTTAACCTGGATTTGTTGAATTTAACGATGATAATTATTAAAAACCAGTTCCAATTTTCCTCTATTCTTTGATCAATGAAATCAAACTTAACCATTTTCCTGGACTCCCAATTAAACCAAATTACTTATCAACTCACTTGCAAGATTTTTAAAAAGTTTTTTGTTAGGAATGGTTTTTTGCATGGATAAAAACAAACCTTTGTTGTCCGTTTATTTGCAAGGGTAAGCATGGGGGGAAAAATTCATGTTCGATTGTGATTCCGTCTGAAACTATTCGTCCAGTTTTATTGTTAGTATATCTCTGTAAAGTTATTGCCCAGGTTCTGCTGGCCAGGCCTGGTAGATGTAGGACTTGTTCTTAAGGTGAGTGCTAAGAATTCTGATAATGTAACAACTCATGCTCCAAACAATTTAACCCCACAATTATAAATTCTCTTTACAGAAAGTAAGGCCCTCGGAATTAAGGTTAGTCCTATTAAGGGAACAAGAATCAATTTACCCCTTGACAACGCAGATTGCACCTCCAGCCCAATTTCAGTCGGTCATTTCCGCCAATGTTGGAGTCAATTTCTTTAACTCCCAAAATGGTGGACAGTATAGGTGCGTGTAAGTTCGCTGAGCGCGTCGTGAAACGGGTCAGTAGGAATGTTTTTAAGGTCAACTTGCAAAGACACTGACAAAAAATGCATTGGGCTACTTGAAATTCCAAGCCTGTACATTCAATAGTATACTTAAATTTGTGAGAATTTTTAGCGTTGACAATCAATCTCCGGAAGACAACAGTTGTAAAAATGACCGGTGAGAAACGAAATCCCTTTAATACAGTGATCTCATTTCTTTGGATGGTTAGTTTTGTGCGTTTCGAGTTGACAAGTCTTGCCATGTTTAAGCTGCTTAAAGATTGTTTTTTAACTTTCTCACCTCGTTCGACATTTTTAATTTCGTATCATAGTATGTTAAGATGAGAGTATTGCAAATTTCTAAAAACAAAGGATGCGGTTTTTTGTTTTCGGTAAACAAGATCAAGTCGGTGATTTTGTTTTAATCTGGGGCTTTTGCACCATTCCAAGACCAAAAGTTTTAATTTTTATTTTTTCTTCCAATTGTCATTTCACTCTCAGTTTCTTCATATGGGATTTGATATTTCCATTGCCAATGTAACAAACAACTGCTCAGTCCGTGTTTTTACTTTCTATGGGGGGGGGGGGAGGTTGTGGTGGGTTGTTGATTCATCTTAACTCGCATTTTGTTTTCTCTGAAGGGGCACCATAGTTTTATTCCATCTGAAATATTAAAAGTCGGTTTTGATTTTTCAACTTGAGGTGATACTTGTGCTTTCAAGATATTAATGATTTGTAAAAGATTGCTTTTTAATGTAAACTACAATGACACGACTATGTTAAGACGGTTAAATACATGATTTCAGCTTGACCTTCTGCATGCCGTGTCAAGTAAGGGTCGGGTCATGCATTATGCAAATGTCAATGCATTGTGACTTGCTATGTCATTTATGGTGAAGGTTCGGGCAGAACTTTTCAGCGTTTAGACCATGTGACAGCACATGTTTACTAAAGAGCCACAGAGCCTGAACTTCCTGCAGGCACAATTTGTCAATGAAATATGACATACAATCATATATTTTATGGAGAGTGCACTGTCTGTTTTTTATTAACTGTTGATATGATGAAAGGGGGCACATCGCAAAACTTGTTCTACTGTTACTTTTACAACTCTTGAATACATGTGGAAATTATGACACAGAATGTACACATTTCCCGTATGACCAGTGTAGTAATTTGCCTGCCAGGAAGGCACAGGAATGTACAAGGTCACTCTTTTTTTAACACATGTTACATGGTGTGCGAGTCAAAAATTATCGTATGTATTCTCTTGACATTAAGTACGAGGCAACTAATCTTTAGACCATTGGCGAAATGAGTGTATTTTAGCAGTGAGGGTGTTATCAGGTATTGACAGTCACATTTGGTGCATGATATGTGGTATGGTGTATCCCCCCCCCCCCTTCTATTGTGTCTTCATTGTGTTCTGGAAATCCCAGGAATTAGAGCATTTTAGAAGGGACAATTCTGTACAAGAGGAAAATAGTGTGTTAAAAGTATAGGAACATGTGGGGGGACACCCTTTGCCACAAGTCAGGCATGGTATAGACGGTCATGCCATTATCTTCTATCAGTAGCATTTGTATATTTTTGATTAACCATACACACATCACATGACTTTGTGGCAGAGTAAGGCCAGTTTCAATTTGTACTCTACACAAAGGCAATGCTTCAAATCAGGGAAACAGTGTCAAATTGAATTTATTGCCAATGTCATGAGGATTTCATTTGCAGTTGTGTATTTGCTCTGTGCAGAACTTAGAAATGGATTCTCGAGAATGCCGTGTGTGTAGTTATCTTTTCATATCTGCCTGGAGGCAATTTGTGCAGACTGTCATCTGAGCTGTATGGCGAATTTCAGCTTTCCCATTGGTTGATTTTGCCGCACAGGCATGTCACATGCTATTGATGACCTTTGACCCCTTTCAAAATAACAGCTTCGGCTTGGGCTCCGTCCACCTATTTGAAGCCCCGTAAGGAAAGCACACTTTTTCTAACAGAGCCTAAGCCCAAGCTGTGGTTTAGAAATTGGTTGGGTCAGACAGAGTTCACACAGCAGACACAGATGACAGTTGAGCTCGGCATTCTCCATGATCTATTTCCATAGTACAAAATTGAGTACCGTCATGTATGATAACTTATTGCACGCCAGTTGTGCCTTCATCACATACACTTAACTTGTAAGTCAACAGGAGGGTTGCCTCTAAGTACACCTTATCGTGGTGTAGGTATCTCTGTCTTGTTCCCTATTAACCCAGTGGTAATGATAGTTCTAACTTGCCGTTGTGTAAAGGTACCATGAGACTTTTTTCTCCTTTATGTGTGATCAGAGATAACGGCTGAATCACAACTGGGTAAACGGGGTGCTAGACAAAGAATCTTTCAGTAAACCACGACTTAAAACTGTACCCTTTAGAAAGCGTGACGGAGACTTGGTGCAATAACTTCATTGAGATGTAATAGTTTTCTGTGTTTCTTTGTGTTTTTTATCAATTGTTAGAATGAGTACTGTTTCTTTGTTAATTTCCCTAAGGACCAAATATGAATGACTGACCCACAAGTTGTATTGACACGTACCCAAATCTTGTTTTATGACTTGTAAATAAATATATCCCTTCGTAAGAAAGCATATAAAATTGAGTCGTTATTCCTTTTATTTCTGAGCCTGTGGTGAGCTTGAACAAATTAATAAGAATAGTAGTGCACAGTTCTAGCAATTCATCTAATGGGACTTACAGCCGTAGTGTGTGTTGTGTCATGCACGTGAAAGAACACACATACTTTTGCACACACCATTGTGGGGACTTCCTATTCTACAATTCCCTTTTCTAAATAACCCCCTTTTCTAAATAACCCAGTTTAACAAAGAAAAACATTGTTTAAAAGTTCCCACAACTCTGGTATGCCTACCCCCTGTTACACTTATTGCTAAGAGAAGGTGATTTGCCCTGGTGTTTCTAACAGTGGCTGCTGAATGCGACCACCTTGTAAACCCTTATAAGGTGCTACATAAAGTGGTCTCATAATTCATACAAAATTTCACCTGCCTTCAGATTGGGTGCTTTTCTTATCAAAAAGTGAAAGGGTTCGCCCTGGTGTTCCTGGTTTGATTGGCTGCATATTGCGCCACAACACCTTGTAAACCATTACATGGTGCTATGTAAGGAATAGGTCTCATACTTCAAAACATAGCTCCACATATATACCTTGCAGGAAAATACTGACTGTTGAAGCGCCATGAGTGTCACTTAGTGACAGGTATGAGTGCTATATAAGAAGCCACTACATGAATTATTTTTATTATTATTAAAAAAGCATTTGTTATGAAATTAATATTATGTGGTTTTCCTGAGCTAAACACGGTCGGTAATTTTGTGAAGTAAAAGATTTCGTTCAACAAAATGGCAGATCAGGTCAGTTCACAAAGAGAAAGGAAAACCAGGCAAAGTATACCTATGGTTTTTGGAAGAGCTCGATTGTTTTAATCCTATATAAATGTTGATATATACAATAAAACTAACCTGTGAAAATTTCTATCAAAAGGTGGTCGCGATTTGAGATATCGCCGAAAATCCAGAGCGAATATGTCCACGCAGAAAGAATAATCCCCATAGGAATACACAATCTGACAGAAGTGTTTCTCAGATTCAAATTTGGGGGCATAAAAACTGATAAATTTTTACATAACCACAAAAGTTTGAAATGAAATGTTTCTTAAATGCTTCAAACTATCGAAAGGTAAGAGTGATTACCAAATGTAGAGCTTCCCTTTATTTCATAACAAACGCCTTTTTAGTGCCAAACCAAAGACAATGTGTCCCTTTAAGCACATTATTGGTGGATACATGCGCTGTATAAGGCTGCAGTATTGTTATATAATTACGAAAGCCACACCGCCTTGATCTTTTGTTGTGCTAGATGTATAGGGAGCATGCATGCCTTGAGTAAAAGCTAGGTTATGCTGGAAATCTACAAAAGATCAATTTAATTATTTTTGTTTATTTCATGCCAATTCATTGAGATCACAAAAAATGCTATCTGTTTTCCTTATGAAGCAGTCAGACACAACTTTGTAATTAAAAAAAAATTAAAAATGGCCCGCCAATCACACTAAATGTTGATTAGTTTCATGGCACTAAGAGTAAACAAATAAGGAAATTAGCTGATCAGCTGAAAACAAATTGCATGCCCGAGTACTACATATCCTGTCCATCATTTACGCAACTTTCTTCAATTGAGTAGATCATCGCGGAGTGCTAAAAAAAATGCATTGCCAATAGCAGGAATGAAAGTTTTTTCAACAGTTCACATAGCAACAAAATCCATATAATAACACCTACATCGACCCATAAGTTGACCCTGAATTGATCAAATAATTCACCAGACGTCATCACTCACGATAAATCTTGGTTACACAATTTTGGTAGAGTATCTCTGAGGTGACGTGAATGTGGTTTACGTACACCATAATTTAATAGTAATAATGCACAGTGCCTTTTGCACAACCGAAGAGCGTCCAAAAACGCTCACAATTTTGTCCTCAATGCATAGCTATGTTTTGGAATTATAAGACCCATTCATGTAGCACCTTGTAACCGATTACAAGGTGCTGTGGCACAACCTATACAACCACGTCAGAAACACCAAGGCGAACAACTTCTCTTATTGATAAGTGAACTGCCAGAAACACTGGGGCAAACCCCTACTCTTTGTGATAAGTGTAACTGGGTTCTTTTATTTGCATTACACAACACACACTACCTACAGCTTTACGTCCCATCCGAAGGACGAAGCAATAATGGTTAAGTGTCATACTTAAGGACTTAAGACCTGAAACACCAGAGCTTGAGTCTAGTTTGCTTGGCCACTTGGCCACAAAATGATATGCAGCAATTTGACTCCCCAAAAGGCAGAAAATAGGCAGAGAGTAGCCATGTGCGACATCAGAACAAGGGATTAAAAACAAGAAACTCAAAGGTTAAACCATCTACTTTGAGTTCAACATTAAGTCCATCTGCAACAAAAACGAAAACATACATAATTATTTCCTCAACTCAAATCTTCTTTATTCTGCCAATAGTATTCATTACATTTACACAAAACACCTTCCTTTTTCAAATGAAACAAAGCAGTGTTTAAATCAAAACTATTACATTACATTGTAGATATTCATAAAAAATATTTAGATTTTATTCCAGGAAAAAATATTTCTGGAACCGCCTTGTTGATTTGTATTATTACTAAGAATAAAACATCAAACCCATGAGGGTCATTAAGGTATTTACCAAATGTTTGTTTAAAACATTACATTTTCTTTATTTTTATAGAGTTAATATTGGCGTTATTGCTCAATATTGAAAAATTTATATTGAATAGTTGTAACAATTTGGTAATCCCTGGTAGCTGTAGACAATTCGATCTAAATGGAACGGCAGAGCCGTGTTCCAATTAAATTATAGGTTGTCCAAACTTAACCCTTTAGAGAGCATAGCGGCAACAAATGGCTTGTACAAAAATGCCAATACCAGCCACAAATGGCCCCAAGAATTAACTTATTTCCACTTGACAAAAAAGTTCAAAGTGAAGCTTAATATCTTATGAATGGAACTTTTCCAATGTTTCTCATGTTGTCATAGTATCTACATTTCAAAAACAAAACAAAATTGAATGAAAAACCAACAGTATGAGCCATATCTTGGTGTATGGTGATATTTTACAGAAATAAATAACGTTTTGTCTTTGCCTTCTCCCTTTTCCACATTTATCCCCTTGTTGGTCTGTCTCATCCACTAACTTTGTTTTCTCCTTCCAACCTTTAATTTTGTCTGCTGTGTTTCCAACCTCTTGTGGTTAAACCAGCCCCTTCCCTCTACCGCCTCCCCTGCTGTGTCTCCGTCTTCATTATTCATCCCTTGTTTTTCTGTGTTTCCTTCTGCCTCTTATTCTCTCTCTTTATTTCTTTCCACTTGACTGCTTCTAGTTTACCTGTTTATGCGTGTTGTGTTGTCATTTACCCTTTGAGAAAGACTCTGCTAGGGTCGAGATATTCAGCCATTAACTATTTTTTGCAGAAATAAGTCAAAGCAGACACTTGGGCGGCGCATTACTGGTTGTTCAATATCTTGACATGAAGCAATATACCTTACTGGCTTGAAACAAATGATCCTCCCAGATGTCTTCAATAGTTTTTATAATGGCCCAATCTGGAAGGGTAAAAAGAGAAAGAAGACGTCACTAATTAAAAAAACATCCTGATTATTGTTACATCACTGAGAAATAAAGAAAACAAGATAAATAGATAGATAGACAAATATCAAGAAATAAACCACAAGGGAAACTGACTGGGTACATTTTAAAAAAATTGGGTTAAATTAAAAAATAATTTGGGGTTGTACCAATGGAATTATAGGTTGTCTAAACATTACCCTTCAGAGACCATAGCTGCCACAAATGGCTTGTACATAAATGCCCACAGCGGCCACAGATGGCACTGAGATTTTACTTCCTCCCACTCGACCAAAAAGTGCAAAGTGAAGGTTGTGTCATGAATGACAAACAGAAAATTGATTTCACACTGACATCAACAATATTCACAATAAAGCAATATATGAAAATAGGCTGATGTATAAATTAATATTTTAAAGGTCAGCTTGTAGAAAAATAGTGAAACACAAAGCTTTTGTACTTTTCCCTACAGACCATGCAAGTCTAAATTTTGGGGACCACTTTGGTCCCATGTACATTACTTTAACATGTGAAGGAAACAAACTTGCACACTTTAAGGGGTTCGAATGTTCAAATACACGCAAGACTTGCACAGTCTATATGGTCTATTGGACAGCTATTGGACAGACAAAACACAGAATGACAAGGGACAGTAATGACAGCTGAGAACAACTTAATGAAGCAATGCTACAATTATACTAGTAGTTTACAAACAAGTTGCTAAAAGATTATTTTCAAGTTTTTTAAAAACAAAATTCAAACATGACTTGAAGCCATGCATTCTGGGATACGACGATGTGGTAATCTCTTTTGATACAATGAGAAGAGCTGGTTTGTTACTCAACATTTCGACCAGTGTGCTCAGTCATCTTCTTGTCATTATTCTCCACATCATGACTAAAGCACACGTTAAAATATTGAATAACATACCAACTCTTTTCAGAGCCAAGTAATGAACCACAAGGGAAACTGACTGGGTAAATTTTCAATTAACTTTGGGGTGAACAAAGAAACATTTACTAGAGCAAGACTTGAACCTGCAATCTCCGGATTAACTTGCCGGCGCTCTACCAACTGAGCTATCTAGCCCTATGTTGGTAGTCTCCCTATTTTGTCAATATCTTTGTTCGGGAGTGCCAGTCAGAAGCCATTCAACCTGTAACTGCCGTGTAGCCTGGGATCATACCCGAGTTTCTGATACAACCTGGGCCCAATTTCTTAGAGCTGCTTAAGCACAAAAAGTAGCTAAGCACAACAAAATTTCACTCACCAGAATAAGGTAACCAGCCAAACTACCATGTCACATGTACAATTTGTGACTGGTATCCTGCTCATTTCTGCTTAGCAGACAATTGTTAAGAAATATTTTCTGCTTAAGCAGCTCTATGACATTGGGCCCAGGCTGGAGACAGCAGCCAACACTACTCAAAAGAGATTACTACATGGTGTCAACACAAACCAAACTTGCATCAAAACTAACTTCATCAGGCATGTCAGGGGTGCATTCTATTCAAGTATACAGTAATCAATAAATTTTGTTTGCATAAATTAGAATAATTAGGCTGTATAAAGTCGAGAAGTTTTTTTTTACATTTCAGACAATCCTTAATTGTCTCTACTCCAAGGCAGAAAGACAACAGACGTTTATATTTACCTGTAGAGCATAGCTTTGCCTTTGTTGTTACCCACGGCCAGGTAGCCGCCGTTTGGCGAGAAGTCAAGTTCCGTAGCCAATCCAATGGTGTCAGCTTGGCTGGGAAAATTGGGAATGACGTGGCAATCCGGGAGGTGAATCTGGGACAACACATGGTCAAAATACTTTATCAATCTCCTTTTCTATCTTTCCACACCCAAATTCCCACGGCCCTCTCCAGACAAGCGTGGCCTTATGTTTTAAAATTTAAAGATTCATGAGTTTGATATACTGTGATAAAAAATAATAATGATAATATTAATGTACATTTAGTTGGTGCACACATCCAATAAAAAATGCTCAAGGGGCCTATCAGCGAGCACGAAGCCCACTAATAACATCTATCTTTGGTTTTTAAAAGTCCTACTCTGCAATCTGTGACACAATATATGTGGTTTTATCTTCATTTTGTTTATGAGTTTGATCTTAAGTTTAAAAAAATTAAAAAAATTTGGGGGCGGGCAAAAAACCCGTTTTTGGGGGGGGGGGGCAAAAAAAACCAGGATTTCCGGTTAAAAACGGAGAAATCACATCCCTGCCTATACAAGAAATCATGACAATAAAACAAATAAGTAACTAACTAAATGCTATGGCCATCAAATGTGTTTTGACTTGTCTCTTAAATGCTGGTATGCTGGAGCGTGACCTCAAGGATGATGGTAGTGAATTCCAAAGATGAGGGGCTGCTCATGCAAAGGCCCTGGAGTGGATTTCACAAAGAGTTAGGACTGGACTTATCTCGAGTTAGGACGAGTTTTGTGAAATCGATCCTGGGATCGATCTTAGCTAGGATCGATCCTATGTCTAGGACTAGTCCTAACTCCTAGGACTAGTCCTAAGATAGGACTATCCTTTGTGAAATCCACCCCAATGTCCCCCCACTATCCATTAGTTCTTAACTCAACCAGTTTCATCTCTGTTGATGATCAACCACCGACTCTTCAAGAACGAAAAGTTTTACATGACATGTTAAATACTCTGGTGTTAAATTGGACAAAGACTTGTAGTTCAGCAACAGGATCTTGTATTTGATTCGCAGCAGTGTAATTCTTTTAGTATTTGAGTGATAAAGGCTGACCTGCTTGCCTGCACAACAGGACGGGCAGCAGAGTTCCGAGTGTTCTGCAGCCTATGGAGCAACTATATATTATACTAAAATAACAAGGCTTGAAATCTTACCAGTTTTACGGCGTTTGCGCTGTGGACCGAGGCAGTGGCTACGATCTCGCTGTTGTGGTTAAATTTTGTCGCTGTTATCTGCGTTGTTAGATTCATCACCGCCTTGACGGGTTCGGGTCTTACTTCAGTCAGGCAGTGGTTATCATAAATATTCAGTACACCACTGTGAGATCTGAAATTGAAAACAAAACGAAAAATCTTCATCTGTCTAAAAACTTTTGGGGAAAAAAAAGGTGAAATTTGAACTGGTCTTTAGGAGAAAATAAACAAAGTTCCCTTTTCGAAAAATTGAGACCTACCTCACATCTGGGCTTCATTAATTTTGGGTCAAACAAAGAGCAGGATTTGAACCTACGACCTCTAGATTAATGTGCTAGTGCTCTATGGTGCTCGACCATAATGGCGGTCTTCCTTTTTTTCTCCATATCTTTGTTTGGTGGAGCCGTATACTTACAAAATAGGGAGATCGCCAATATTGGGCTAGACAACTCAGTTGTTACAGTGCCGGCAAGTTAATCTGGAGGGCATAGGTTCAAATCCAACTCTAGTAAATTTTTCTTTGTTCAACCCGAAATTAATTTAAAAGTTCACCAAGGATTTTTTAAACGTGCTCATGCTCTGTGATATGAAAACATTGAAGGATTCTTCAAGGAAATTTTACAGCAATGTTTTACTCACCCACAAGCTACGTACTGGCCATCCCTTGATACAGAAATGGTAGAGCCCTGGGTGCAGCCCTCATCAAAGAATTTGTGTACACAATCTCTAGTCTTCATGTCCCAGACGTAGACTTCACCATCGTCTGCAAAGGGGTACAAACATTTCTCCAAAGTGTACATAAATTGCGCTATATTAGAGCAAATAGATGATAATTTTTGCATCATGATAAAGAATACAAAATTTTGTTTACCTTACACCGATGAGTGTTAAGCACTGTATCCTCAGTACTTTCCCGCGAGTTGTGTGAACAAAAATCCACAGGCAAATCACTCGGGTGGGATTCGAGGGTGGGATTCGAACCCACGATCTTTGCACTGCTAGAGCAGATGTCTTACCACTAGACCACCGAGCTAGCCTGATGGCCCGCAGCGCTAGCCCGGAATCATTAGCAGCAGGTACCGCAACTATTTAATAGATGTAAATTTTTGCATCGGGGATGCAGAATATAATTTGGTTTTACTGAGTATACAGCGCTTAATACAAATCGGTGTAAGGGTAAACAAATTAAATTTTAAAAAATAATAAATAAAACAATCATATATATAAGAACTCTCCCGAAGTCTCCCGAATTCCGAATATTCTACTCCGCGGCAGTAGAATAAATAGCAAGACAAGTTCTCAAAGAACAAAATCTACCCAGCAAGTAGATATACACATGGTGTTACAGCAAACCAAACATACATTGATACCTCACCATGCAATGCCTCAAATCCCATATATAATAAGAGCTGTTACTATTTTTAGTATTATATTATTAACAGTTCTGGGGCAATGTAAATTGGTACGATCCAGCGAGAAATAGAGACATTTAGCAACGTCACTCTGAGGCCCTCATCCTACAGTGGATTGACAACGGCTAAAACACTCACCTCCAAAGGACATTAATCTAGAACCATCCCCACTGAATGCAATGGACTTCACTGAGCCATTCATCTTCAAGGTGCTGATCAATTCTTTGTTCTGCCATAAAAAAATAGTCCACAAGAAATATTTTAAAACGGTGTTTATAAAAACAAACAATAATTGTAACTAGATTTAATTCTACCTCATCAAAGGAAAGAAAAATTAATTGTCTGCCTAACTGCAGTATTTTATTGAGGAATCTTCATCTAAACAGACGTGGAATTTATTCTCTGAGAGGGCAAGGCTGTTTTCATTTTCATTTTGCAAAGTGTACTTCGATTGGTAAACCTTAAAGTGTATGGAAACTTTCGAACAGTCACCAAGACTAGGGTAACAGAGCCCATGGTGCCTTTGGCCTTTGTGTAATTCCTCGCCTATTTAAATAATAATAATAACAATAATAATTTATTGACTTTACATTACGCTCCAGGACCAGCCTGTTCGAGGGGGAATAACAATAAAAATACTAGTAAGAAAGTTACACTGGACAAGTTTAAAAGCAAAAACGGTAAAAACAAGAAAAATTGAAATCAAGATAAAAGACAACCACAATACTGTCTAAAAAGGGTACAAGCTTACATACAATAGCACTCACTTAGTTATTCACAGTTCTTTGCGTGAAAACAGTTTTGAAAAAGCTTTGAGAATAACACACATAAGCCATACTCAATAATTCAATCATATTTCAAAACATTTTTAAAAGGCACACAAACACTTTAGTTTAATGTTAGTCTTGTAATTGTTCACATAAATTAATACAACAGCTGTCAGTAGAGAAAATTGTAGTCACAAAATACATAAACACAAGTCATTAAACCTCCTACTTAATTTGTATGACCATTCAATATCATCCAATGTGGTTCTGAATGATAGATCAACTATGCCAGCCTGCAGTATTATGATATCATTAATAGTGATTGCATCTACACAGTACACAGTCATCCCTCCTACTGTCTGACCAGTCAATATCACCCACTGTGGTTTTGAATGACAGATAAACTATGTCAGCCTGCAGTACGATATCATGTGGTGAATGCATACACAGTACACATTTAGTGCAGTTGCATGATTTCAAATGGTTAATCAATTCGCTGGAAAATGTTACCATGAATATGAAAATTAAACTCACAAATCAAATACACAACAATTCCAACATTGCATTCACGTACAATATAACTCAACTCAATACACAAACACTATCAACAATGAAGACAATCATGATACAACAAAGAGTAATATCAGTTATCACACAAGCGCGAGTGGAATAAGGAAAAATATAGCACTTGTGCGTCCCGTACGCAATGAGGGCGATTTGATATTAGAGTATGTAATGATCATTCAGAAACGAGCGGTCTCTAAAGGGTTAACTACAACAGTTTATGAATATGAACTTACCTTAGCCGATAACAGATGAATAAAACCATACAATCCCTGGAATGCTATAAACTGTCCATCGGGTGAAACTGCAAATTTACAAAGCGGCTGCCTCTCTGAGTATTCTGTGAACAAAAGCGAAAATAATGTCATAATTATTCATTTCTGGTAATGAATCCAAGGATGCCTTATAAGTGAGCTAAAGCACTGTAGGTTGCAAGCCTGAGGAAACCTGTAAACAAGGGTGCTTGCTATGTGAACCAGAAACACCAGGGTTAACCCTTGCTCTTCCATGATAAGTGTTATGGGTTCTTTTACGTGCACTATCAAACTTAGTACACAGAACCAACTGCTTAATGTCCCATCCAAAGGACAAAGCATTTATGGTAAAGTATCTTGCTCAAGGACACAAGTGCTACAACCAGGACTCGAACCCACACTCTGCTGATCAGAAACACCAGAGCTTGAGTCCGTTGCTCTTAACCGCTCTGCCACGACACATCGTGGATTCAGATAAATAATTCACTCAACACACAGAGATAAAACTTTAGCACACAGACCACTGTACTTACTTGTTGGACCACGACAAGACCAACTTACCAACTGACAATATCAAAGTCATTCTATACGAAAATTCCTGATCAATATTTACAAATCCAATGTACTGTAACACTTTCCTACAACAATATAACAACAGAGGGCGCTAACACGACTAGGCCAGTCCTTACCAGGCATGCAACTCTTCAGCCGAAAAAAAAAGCGGAAAATTACCGATCAACGATGTCTTTCCTAGTGGACGCCATCGTTATTTTTCGAGCAAACACCATCACGTGGTTCACTTGCACCCTTACACAAATAGCAATAAAAACACTACGGAGCCAGACTGTGCAAAAAATAGTGTAGAAGGTATGCTGTACGAGGAGAACTTGTGTCTGTGTCTAGACTGTGTAATGCTTTTGTATGTGTAAACTTCCGCGGAGCCAGACTTTAAGAATCCTGAACCTTTATTTCTTTTCAATAAGCAATGTTTCCTTCAGCGGGATTTTATTTTTTTCATGCAGCATGATTTTTTTTACCGCGGATTTTTTTCGTAACGGCAGTATTCTATTTTATAAAAAGCGGAAATCCGCCGATCCGCGGAAGAGTTGCATGCCTGCCTTACATTGCAAACAACAGTTTGATTATCACATAGCAGGTACGGCATATTGCATGTTCACTGCATACATGTACATGGCATACGTTGATTACTGATAATCAATAAAGGATAAATCTATAATCAATCAATCTTAATCTATGTAAAACTTCACAGCTACAATCCCTCTGACTTTGATATTAAAGTATGTGAACAGTTGTATTTTCTCATCACAAGCTCATAAAAAATAAAAAAAATAATTACTTATGTATGCTTTCTTACGAAGGGGTATATTTATTAATGAGACGGCCGTCAGGTGTGACATATATAACAACTGCGTATTATTAAACACTTTGCCTTCATGAATATTCAACACCCAAATCGTTTAAACTCCTCATTTCTAAAGTTGTTTAACTCACCCCTAAGGAATGAAACCCGTTCCATTTTGCCCGCAATCATGTCGTAGACGTAGTACCAGCGTGACCTCGATGACATGATGACTTCCGTCCCGTCGGCGGAGAAATGAGCGCTTAGAATCGGAAACTTGTCCACGGCTACGCTCTGAATCTTTGGATTGTTTTTGCCATCCACCTGTTAAAGAAGCGTCAACAAATGAAAACACAATTTGACATGAAGATAACTGAGTGTCCTTGGTCTTTCAAACACCTGGATCCATCTTGTTAAAGTCCTCAGTTTCAATGGATGGACACCCCACACACATTGGTTGACCCGTAAATCCTGGACTTCTCTTCCCATTTTCTTGACTTAATTTATTTGAAGTGATGTCCCCATTGGCTTTGAACATGAAAGCAAAGCGAAGATGTCCTCGCTCTGTCAAACCACCCGGATCCCTTTAGTTAAAATCCTCAGTATCAATGGGTCGACACGGTTGTAGAGTTGTTATAGCGCCCTCTATTGATCATTTATTGTCAGTTCATTATTCATCCAAGATGGCTAATCAAGAATAAATCATAGAATCGAAAGTTAACAAATCTCTCCAATGTGTTCCTTCGTGGTTAAGCCCTAAACACCACAACGGTGATACACACAAATTCAGCAACATTACTAGTACAATACTACCAACATTAATTGATAATAATTGTCAAAGTTCACCTCCAAATATTCCGGAAATACAGAAACCAAAAAACAAACCTGAAATATATGAAGACTTTCGTCTTCTCCAGCCGTCAGCATCACCTGTGACGTTGGATGGAACTCCATGGCATGAAGTCGGCTCTGCACAGAAATAAACAAGTTCAATTCAATTATTATTAATATTAGTGTGTTATATAGCACAGAAAAAACACCAAGAAGGTGCTCAAGGTGCTTTAACAATGAGAAACACTTTTTAAGCCGGTTTGAAAGTTTTTATGAATTATGAGACCTATTTATGTAGCACCATATAATGGTTTAAACGATGTTGCAGCGAACTCAGCAGCCACTGCAACAAAACACAGGAGCGAACACTTTCTCTTAGCGATAAGCCTAACTAGGTTCTTGTACATGCTTTACTCAAAACATGGGACCTACGGCTTAATGCCCCATCCGAAAGTATCTTGCTCAAGGACACAAGTGCCATGACCGAGACTCGAACCCACACTCTGCTGATCAGAAACACCAGAGCTCGAGTCTGGTGCTCTTACACCACATCGCATAATTACCGAAGTGTACTGTTCCTTGTTAGCGTCAGTCACTCTCCTGAAATTCAGGTAACTCTTGGGTAGAGCCTCTGAAGACGTCAGGTAGTCACCAGTCCGTCTTAGTAACCCGTCTTCTTCATCCTCATCCTCGCTTCCACTCTCATCTACAACAAAACCCAAGAAGGGAAACATCTTAATGCAAGCCGACAACATTGGTAAATATCAAAGACACAGGGCCCAAGTTCATAGAGCTGCTTAAGCGCAAAATGTTGCTTAATACTTTTCTGCTAAGCAAAAATATACAGGATACCAGTTACATTTGGTACATATGACACGGTGTTTTAGCTGGTACCCTTATTCTGGTAAGCATAATTTTGTTGTGCTTAGCTACTTTTTGTTGTTAAGCAGCTCTATAAAATTGGGCCTGGTATCAACACTTTATGTGACCCAGAATATACTTGAAACAACAAACCTGTGAAAGTTAAAGCACAATCGGTAAAGACAGTTTATAATAACAACCGTAATAATAACAATTTATAAAGCACCCTAATTATGCAGGCATGCTCTAGGGCGCAGAACACGTACAAACAAAATGGCACTGGTTAAAACAGTACAATTGTATGGACAAATTGAAATAAATTAAGATAACTGAAATTATAAACAAAGTAAAACAATTATATTAAACCTGTAGTAATAAGAGGATTACAATTTACATGAATCACTGAAGAGTAAAAAACAGAATTAAATTGATCCAAGGATAAAACACTTATAAAACTATGGGTTATTAAGCAGGCTAAAATGTCATACTGCATATTAACATTAATAATAATAATAATAATAGTGGCTTCTTATATAGCGCTCATATCCGTCACTCAGTGACGCTCAAGGCGCTTCAACAGTCAGTATTTTCCTGCAAGGTATATATGTGGAGCTACTTTTTTGAATTTGGAGACCTATTTCTTTACATAGCACCATGTAATGGTTTACAAGGTGCTGTGGCGCAACATGCTGCCAATCAAACCAGGAACACCGGGGCGAACCCCTTCTCTGGGTGCACTGGGTTCTTTTACGTGCATTACACAACACACGGGACCAACGGCTTTACGTCCCATCCGAAGGACGAAGCAATAATGGTTAAGTGTCTTGCTTAATAAGGACACAAGTGTCACGACCGGGACTCGAACCCACACTCTGCTGAACAGAAACACCAGAGCTTGAGTCCGGTGCTCTTATCCGCTCGGCCACGACACGCCACATTAAAACATTAAAAACATTAGTACTATACCTTCAGACTCGCTGTTTCTTCTCTTGGACTTCAACTGGGCCCAAGCTGGTGTACTCCCAACAACCTTCTCAAACCTAAGAGTGAAAATGTTGAGAGTGTTTCAATTATGTATGGTCATATAATTAATTGAAGACTTTACGTCAGAACAAATTTCTATATTTTTGGACAGACTGTTCTTTGTTCTCTTAAAAGGGAATTTTGAAACTCCAGAATGTCAAAGGAAGTAAGCAACAGGGCTGGGCCCAATTTCATGGCTCTGCTAACCGTAAGCAAAGAATCGGCGCTTACGGAAGCAGGGAATTCAGCGCTTACGTCAAGTGTATTTCACAGAATAACAGGGACTTTTTGCTTGTGCGCTTGCGTAGTCTACGCTTACACAGCTAGCGCAGAAATTCGGCGCTTGCTCGGTAAGCGGAGAATGGTGATTGCAAGCGCAGAATTCGGCGGCCAAGCAGAGCCATGAAATTGGGCCCTGATGCTTCGTTTAAAGAGGGCACCAAGGCCTTTTCTCATTGGTAATTGGGCACGTCTATGAGGAAATTGTACATTCCTACTGGAATGTTTCAAGGGGCACCAAGGCAATGTCCAGGGGCAACAGAGGCCTCTGTAAAGTATCAGACCTGAAACATCATCTACTTCTTCTGAATGGAATTCAAACAATACTAGTTTATGCGTTTGACATTCAGGTTGGCTCAGTGGTTTCTTCTCTGCCTTTCACCTCTGCGACCCTGGCTTGAATCCCGGAGCCTTGCATGTTCAGTCCATATTGGACTACATGGGTTTTCCCTACTTTGGGTTTGCTACCCACATCTAAACCTCATACATATATCGCTAGTAAATTAGTCATCATCTTCTTTACACAGGTGTGTTCAGGCCTACAGGTCACAGTGCTAGTCACTTATGAGGGTCACTTGGTTCCATACCAGAAAGATAACAACAACCAAGATGCCATCTTTTCGGTCTAGAATGCCACCTTCAGTTATCCATTTTCATTTACCACATTTGTATATTTTACAGATGCCAGTGGCTTCTAACTATTATCAAGTAATAAACCACAAGGAAAACTGACTGGGTAAATTTGAAATAACTTTGGGTTGAACAAAGAAAAAGTGACTAGAGCGGGACTTGAACCTGCAACTTCCCAGGTTGTATCATACACTTGGGTGTGATCCCTGACTATACGGCAGTTACAGTTTGAATGGCTTATGACTGGCACCCCTGAACAAAGATATTGACAAAATAGGGAGACCGCCAGCATTAGAGCTAAATAGCTCAGTTGGTAGAGCCTTAGATAGCTCAGTTGGTAGAGCGCCAGCACGATAATCCAGTGGTCGCAGGTTCAAATTCTAATCCAGTCAATTTTTCTTTGCTTTACGCAAACTTTTATTATTATTGGTATCAAAGCACTGAAATTGTTTTCAATTACATAAATGGAACTTACTCTACTTTTCTACTTCTGCTGAATATTGTTCCGGTATTAACTGGAATTACATCCTCGTCTTTGTCTTTCTCGGCTGTCGAACTGTAACGAACAACAACAAAACAACCTTGGTGTAAAAGTTGCAACAAAATTGATAAAACATGATTCCAGCGTTCTCCCTTAACAGTGGTCTGCTGGCCAAATACCAGTTCTAACTTCTGAGGACCACTGGACCAGTCAAATTCTCTCCAAGTGGTCCTACCTGGCTAGTTTATTGCTTCCAAAATCTATGTGTAAAACCACTGCATGCTCGGAATGATCAAGGTTTGAAACTCAAGTCCTACATTGTATATGAAATGACAGTATTACAAGAAGACCTTAAAATAAGGACCAGTGAAAAAGCTGGTTGACTTGCGAAATGACAAGTTAGCTGGGCCCAATTTGATGGCTCTGCTTACCGTAAGCAAAGAATCGGCGCTTCTGGAAGCAGGGAATTCCGCGCTTACATCAAGCATATTTCACAGGTTAGCAGGGAATTTTTGCTCGTGTGCTTGCGTAGTCCACATTACTAGGCATTCTACGCTTACACAGCTAGCGAAGAAATTCAGCGCTTGCTCGGTAAGCAGAGAATGGTGATCGCAGGCGCAGAATTCGGCGGTAAGCAGAGCCATAAAATTGGGCCCTGATCCTGCTGGCTAGTCACTGAAAAGGTTAAAGGTGAACCCTGGATTGACCATGTGGAACTGGGCTAGACGGCTTGCACAGTATTGTCAAGGAACAGTACCCAAATGGAACAAAACAGTCGTGTATTGGACACCATTCAAAAGGAAAAGACAAAAAGAGTGGTCAACATAAAAGGTGAATGGATGACTCGTGCATTGGCGGTTGCGACCATTAAGAAATGGATATTTGATGAATTAAAGTTAATTTGCCAAAAAAAGTTGATCACTTTATCTCCATTAATTTAGGTCAAATTATATCCATATCCGGATAAAGAGGTTTACAAACTAATTCCAAAGTGTCAAAATTATGAAAAATAAGCCATATTTGGGTCCAAAGTGGTTTTGACAGCGCTAATCGCTAAACACCATTTCAGTTCCTTTGGGCATGAGTGCATGACATTACCAGCCGTGGGATGAAATGTCCACTTTAATTTTCTCTTTTAAAGGTCAATAAGTAGCGTTTTAGCAGCCAAATCCTTGAGAGGAATATTAAAAAAGGGAAATAAAGTCCAACATCAATCACAAAATCTTTGAAATATCCCTTAGAAAGTGGCAGTCGGACATGGAACATTTTCCATTCTACATGTTTGAGTTGTCTTTGCATCTGGACAATGTATTGGGAAAAACTAAGTGAGTCAGTCACTGAAAGAGGTAGGGTGGACAGGCTACCCTTGAAATAGACAGAGGAAGCATTTTCCCTTGACCTTTCTCATTATTTTAGTCTTATGGAGAGATGGGCATCTTTCCTTGAAAGGTTGGGATGTTGCCCTTGGCATATAGACATAACATCTGTTCAGGTGATCAAGGTTTGGTAAAAAGTTCATATATACATAGTTACATTATTTATTATTGGGAAAGGTTGGTATTCTATAAAAAAGAAATGATGAGTCGCAATTTATGTCGACCATTTTGGAGTCCTGACCTTGGTATGACCTCTTCATCGTCATCCTCCCAGGCTGGTTTCCTTTGCTCTTTATCCAACACACCAACCTCCTGTTAATTCATAAAAGGTAAGAATATCCAGGGGAAAAGGTCGTTAAATAAAATGACAGTTCTCTTTGGTCTTCCCATCCCAATCCCAACCCCACCCCTAAACGAGAGACAAACAAAACTCATGAAACTTGTTAGTTGCGATAATCATAACCCCCTCCATCCCCTCCCGAGGGTACGAGACTACAAGCACAAGATTCGACCATAAGTGCAATTTCGACCAATGTTGACAGACTAGTCACCAGATTTGCCCAATTTTTACCATATAATGTCTTTTTTTCTTCAAAATATTTTCTCAATGATGTTTTGAGTATTATGACTGGATTCATTAGATTTATGATCAAATCTGTGTTCTTAGAATTTGTGTCATGATTTTTGAAAGTGGTAAAAATTGGACAAATCTGGTGACTAGTCTGTCAACATTGGTCGAAATTGCACTTATGGTCGAATAACTTGTAGTCTTGTAACTCTCCGGTCTGCGACCGTCGGGAGGATGGAGGGAATACGACTATCGCAACTAGAAACTTGTCCTCTTTTTCAATTAAATATTCCCTATCATTCAATCAGTATCATTTCACTTTGCCAAAGTCTTTGGAAAGGTGTTTCCCCACAAGAAAAGAAAAAAATAAATAATATATTTTAACTACTTAATTAATTTAAAAAAATAACAATACATACAAAATAAAAAAATATTATTATAATAAAATTAGAATGACAATTTTTAAAACCTACCGGATTACCTCCATAGTTTGCTTGCAATGCAACAGCTAATTTAATTCCCTTTTCAAAATTTTATTTGAAATTAATTTGTTTACGTTTTTAATAATAATAAATGAATATTATTAATTAAAAACTTTTTACAAAAGTGACTAACTTGATTCTTGAATTGTCATGTATATAAACCTTATGAGCATATTTGCTAACAGAACAGTGAACACACAACAAGCATACCTACCCGATCCTCAAACTGCAATTTATTCACAATTGAGTCCTGACCACCCAGGACCACCTCCTCTAGTTGCCTCTCAACGTCCGGATTCTGGATTCTTGAACCGAGAACCGGCAATTCCCCCCGCCGCTGAGACGGTCTGGTTTCCCCATCAGTTTGTTTCGCAGTCTTCGGTGCCGAATCTGAAATTCTTTGGGACGAAATGCCATCGTCTTTTGTTAATTCTGTCGCTACAGACCGTTTCTTCGCCCGACGAAGCATCTCTATTTTCTTCGGTAAAGTTCAAAGACTTATTACCACAGACATATTCTTGTTATCTCGTTATATCTTTAATTGAAATTGACAACATCTTTCATGTTTTTAGCTTCGCCGCAGGTAAACTTCATCTTTCAATTTTACGTTGAACTTTTGCTACCACGTGTGTGTGTACTAGAAGCAATAGCGCCACCAACGGTTGTCCCTTTGAATTATTACCGACGACTGTTTAAATAAAGTTGGTTGAGTAACGGTATTGCAATATCTTTATGTTTAAATAATATTTCAGCATATGCGATACAAACTTTATTTATAAAAGGATACAATTAATTTGTTTCAAACATTTCAAAATAATTTATTGCCAATTATTTGAGCCTTCTTAGAATTAGTGTGCAAATTGTTTTAATACTCGGTCATAAAACAGTGATCCACGTGATAAAAATCGGAAAGGGTATTTAAATGATCTAGTTCCCGTCTCTTAATGATGCCGTTTCAAAACCACACAAGAAGTCTGGTTTCGTCAATCCCTTTCAGCATGCAACATCGTACGGTCCTTTTTAACCTCGCCGGCTATTCGCCCACATGATCATTTCAGTTCTCGCAGTGTTCTCCTACTTTTACCCCGATAAAACCATGGCTGACAACGCAGAGAGAAGTTTTATCATGATCAAGCCTGATGGCGTACAGCGAGGCCTCGTCAGCGACATTATGAAGCGATTTGAGCAAAAGGGCTTCAAGTTGGTGGCTGCTAAAATGATGAAGGTTCGAACCATTAATAATTTTTTGTATGCGATCAAGTCTAGTTGCGATAATCGTAACCCTCCTTTCCCGACGGGCTTTAGCCTAGACTTGTTGACAAGTCGTTAATGATGGTCGCGGTGAGTCGAGTCGCATCTGGTGCTGTCGCGTAAAAGAATGCTCTCGCGAGATCACTGCTCTCGCGCGAAGTTGCTGGCTGCCAACTCTTCTTCGTCATTAACGACTTGTGAAACCCGCCGGCGGTTCATATTCATTTATTCATGTACGAACGCAGTGTACATTACGGTTGCTGTAGCGACGATCATGAAGACGAGTCCATTTTATCTAAGGGTAGTAGTAATTTTAGTTACTGTAAATGTACTGAATGCTTGCGCTTGAGACATCTGTGGGTGTGTTTTGTGGGTGTTAACTCCTTCATTAATTTAGTAACTAAAGAAATAAAGTAAACTTATCTTAAAATTCATTATTATAATAATTGTTTAAGATGTGTGTTTTGCCTCATAAAAATAAATAATGCCTTCCGTGAATAGTTACTGATCGCTCCAATCATTTAACCCGATGTGTTCTACAGTGATTGTGTGTATTAAGTGTGTATAAACAACAGACACGGAAACCAGTCAACTCGCCCCCCTAGCAAAGTCGCCAATTTCAAAAAACACATGTACAAAGTCACCAACTACAAAGTCGCCCCTAGCAAAGTCGCCCCCTGACAACAAACTCGTCCCCTCTCATAGTCGCCCCTCACAAGGGAATTTAACAAATTTGTGTGATTGGACTACAGGGCTTCGAAAGCTATCTTAAGGGAACAAAAGCTAGCTATCTTAAGGGAACGAAAGAGGAATTTTGGGGAACAAAATCTCATTGCGAAGGAACGAGAGCGTATATTAAGGGAACGAAAGCATATTTCGGACGAATGAACGTATATTTCTGGCAACTAATTCAAAGTCGTATTTTGATGAAACAAACGCTTGTTTTTAGGGAAAGAAATCTCCTTTCGGTGGAAAAAATTCATATTTTTATAGAACGAAAGCATATTTCGGACGAATGAAAGTATGTTTCGGGCAACTAATTCAAAGTCGTATTTTGATGAATCGAAAGCTTGTTTTCAGGGAAAGAAATCTCCTTTCGGTGGAAAAAATTATTTTTATTGAACGAAAGCATATTTAGAGCGAACAAAATTATATTTTGTGCGAACAAAATCATATTTCGAGGAAACGAATGCGTATCTTTCAGGGAACAAACGCGTATTTCTGGGTAACAAAATCGTATTTCGGGTGGAGAAGGCGTGTTCGAGGGAACAAAAACGTATTTTCTAGGAAAAATCTATTTTGCTACCTAGAAAAACACAACTTTGTTTACAAATTTAAAAAAATATAATTTTATGTGACAAAATTATATTTTGATTGAATTATATAATATTTTGAGGAAACGAAATGACTTTGTTGGAATTTTGTGTGTCGAGAGTGGAAAAAGAAATTCAGAGTGAGAATTTTTTTTTCACATTTTAATTTGTAATTTATTTTTCACCTGTTCCTTCAGGGGCTCTGGTTTTGTGTGTTGTTGTTTTTTTTGGGGGGGGGCTCGTTTTTGTCTCACAAATTGTTTAACTTAATTGCACCGTCAATATAAGAGTGGTTTTCCTATTTATTGACATAAATCTTATTTAATTTCCAAATCGGGGGAAAGGAACGTACACCGAACATTGAAACGTAACGATTTTAAAACAGCGGATTCGATCAGCGAGGTTTACCGACTAACAAACCCGCAATGACAAGGTAGTTGGTGGTCTGGCTCCCTAACCCCTCCCACATGTTCATGAGCTTCCAGGTACAGCTATCTCTTGGCATGCTAGGGTAGGGGTTTCCGTCATGCTGAGCCCCACCGAGAGAAACTCTGCGCGCCATGGCATGCAGCTACACGATTTGCCCGTGTGTTTTACGTCATGTCCCCACACGCTGTGCACTGTCAAACACTGAAATAAAATCTTACGTTCGATTTGAATACGTATTTTCTTGTGTCAAAATATTCATGAACACAATCACTCTCACCACTCAGTGTTTGGTTTTGATCGTGCATGATCAAAGCAACATAAAACTCCATCCAGTACAGGATTTGATGTTTAATATTCATCTACAGTTTGAATATTCATAGATATAACGAAATTGACCAATCAGATGCGTCCGTACGAATTCGGCTGAAGTGGCCATAGGCCGTGCACAAACCGCCAGCGGGTTTCACAAGTCGGTAAATGCGACCAGTCGTGAGAGCAATAATCTCGCACAGAGCAGCCCTCTCGCGGGATATTGCGAGAAAGCCGTTCCGCTATCACCGCGACAGACATTTAACGACTTGTCCACAAGTCTAGCTTTAGCCCGGAGGGTTACGAGACAATGAGCATGAGATTCGACCATTCGTGCCAAAACATGCCCATGTTCTTAGAATTTGTTTCATGATTTTTGAAAGTGGTAAAAATTGGGCAAATCTGGTGACTAGTCTGTCAACATTGGTCGAAATTGCACATTTTGGCACGAATGGTCGAATCTCGTGCTCATTGTCTCGTAACCCTTCGGGCTAAAGCCCGTCGGGAAAGGAGGGTTACGATTATCGCAACTAGATCAAGTCATGCAAGTGGAACACAATCACAATGACACATTACATTGTCTTCTGATTAACCCTTTCAGCCCCAACGGCGACTATAGTCGCCCGTGCACTATACCCCACTCGAGCCCCAACGGCGACTATAGTCGCCCGTGCACTATACCCCGCTTGATCCCCAACGGCGACTATAGTCGCCGCGCGCATATCGTCTTTTTCGAGATGCAGTAATATTTTTATTTGTCGCCCTCTGTAGTTGAATTTAGTATAGCCAGAAAGTTCGTTGACTCCTCTTTCGACTGGTGCATTATTCAATAGGGGTTGCCATTGCTATTTTTCGAGAAAACGACGCGCGAAAAAAAAAAAACCTTCCGAACAAACCCAGATTTACTTCCGAAATTTCAGCAAAATGAGTGATCGAAATGCCGATTTACTTCGGGAGTTGTTTGCAGACAGTGATTCTGATATGGAATTATCTAGTTCTTCTGAAGAATCTGGTGTAAGTAGTGAGGATTCTTCAACTTCAGACGATGAAAATGCTGCTGGTCCGAGCGGCGTGACTGCTAATCATGGGCGCAGGCAGACCGGTCCGAGGGCTACCGTTGCCGGTGCTGCTCGTCGTGATTTGAGCTCTCGTGTAAAAACCAAAACTCAAATCAAGATATATTCGATATCATAAAAATCACCACATTGTAGCCATAAAATAGCATGCACAAAGTTTTTTGATGCAATAATTAGTTTGTGCAGAAAAACAAGTTTGAAAAACACGTTTAGTTCAAGCTGCAACTTTTCAGTCCTCTAGAAAAAAAACTTGGGCCACAGGAACTCCGTGTGCGTAAACAATGTGGTCACCACAGGATGCATGTAATAAACAATGTGGGGCTGAAAGGGTTAAAGACTATAGGCCTAGTATAATAATTAATATACAGTCGTTTGACCAGTTCCAGATCATTGACCAGTTCCGGATCACGGAGGGATCACTTAAACTTTGAAACAGCCACATAATTAAATTACTTCTCACATTACCAATTTCTGTTGATAAAAACATCCATTAAGTAGACCCAGTAACTGGGGCGCTGTACTCCTTTTTTCGAAATTTTGACATCATCGGTCGTACTAGCGCCCCAGGTTATTAGTACGTCCCAATTCTGGATTCCCTGATATGGCATCATTTTGAATAGGGTAGACACAAAAAATGCCTCAGAACGACCAAAATACCCAACAAAATTGCTTTAAAAACGCCTACTGGCTTCTTGATATGTCTAAGGTGCAACATCAGGTATTTAAATGTACTCACGATTTTGTTTTGTGCTTGAATTTTACGTTTTTGTCGAGCAGATCGATGAAAATGGTGGGCAGAGTCTCGTTTTGCCCAAATCAATGGCCACCGCCACCAACAGTTTCATCGTCGCGATGCATTCTGGGTAGTAGATTTAATCAACGACAGTTTGCAGCGAGTGCACCATTCTTTCCCATCACAACACGCGCCCCTTCGACGAATACATTGACCACACGCTGCAAACAGTCGTTGATTAAATCTACTACCCAGAATGCATCGCGACGATGAAACTGTTGGTGGCGGCGGCCATTGATTTGGGCAAAACGAGACTCTGCCCACCATTTTCATCGATCTGCTCGACAAAAACGTAAAATTCAAGCACAAAACAAAATCGTGAGTACATTTAAATACCTGATGTTGCACCTTAGACATATCAAGAAGCCAGTAGGCGTTTTTAAAGCAATTTTGTTGGGTATTTTGGTCGTTCTGAGGCATTTTTTGTGTCTACCCTATTCAAAATGATGCCATATCAGGGAATCCAGAATTGGGACGTACTAATAACCTGGGGCGCTAGTACGACCGATGATGTCAAAATTTCGAAAAAAGGAGTACAGCGCCCCAGTTACTGGGTCTATCCATTAAGAATAAACCAACAAACCCAAAATAAGGTGCCAAACATCATCGACAAATAAATTATGGCAATTTTTCTGAAGTTTTTCGGCGATAATGATCATTTTAAAAATAAAATGGTTGAAAAACGCTGATAAAACTTCTCACCTTTCAAATTTGAACGCCAGGGCGAATTACATTTATGTAAAAAAAATGGTAAGAGTGTGTAAAAAATATTTCGCGTAAATACGGGGCAGACACACATAAAAATGCCCTGTGGTGGGAACTTTAAAATTAAAAATTTGTGATATTGATAACTGTTATAAACTGTCTGGATCTGTTTTACTGTCTAAATTACTAATTTGTATTTATCCAAAACAAATAACTCTTTTCATCTTTCTTATTCTTAATCAACATTTTCCAAAATATCTGTCAATGATTAACCTTGGCCTACGAAACATAGACCATAGTCTTTTGCATGCAAAATAATTTCATCCATTCAAACTTCAAAGCCATGTTGAGAAAATACAAACTGACGAAGCACAGTCAAAGAAAGGAAAATTGTCCGTATCCAACTGCCACTTTTTGGCTCATTTGATTGTTGCCAACAAAACGGCAAAAGATTTCACTCAAGTCCTTGCCAAAAGCAATATCTCATTCTAAATGATTCTTATTTGAGTGAATAAGATATTTTATTATTAAATAATGAATGACAAAGTGGAAGTTGGATACGGAAATTTTACCTGACCTGACTAAGCCATTCACTGACTGCTAGCTGTGTCCGACATAGCCCAGGTTGGACTCCTCCGTTGCATACATGTACAACGCGACGGAGTCCAGGGTATAAAGGTCCTCTGCCATTGCGACAAAATTTATAACAATTTTTTTATATATTTTTACCTTTTTGAGGAAGCTGAAACTTGACTCACATATTCCTTGTGTCCTGAACTTTACGCCTGCTCTATTCAGAATTGTAAATTTTATCCTTGGATGACATTATTTCTGAAAATAAATCGGAGTTGTGCACTGGCGATGTGACAACCTCAACTGACATGGAGCCAAGTCCACAAAAGAGGGCGCCGTCTAACCCGTAACACTCAACGTTTTTTCTTCCGGGCGGCAACACGACGGAGTCACATCGCCAGTGCACAACTCACTTATTTTCAGAAATAATGTCATTCATGGATGTATTTGTTTGTTTTTGAACTCATCAAAAGAGTAGTTAAGGGCACCAAGAATAAATGAATGGAGTTTCAGCTTCTCAAATTAGGTAAAAATAGGAAAAAATTCAACTCAAATTTTTTTTCGCATTGTACAAGATCTTTATACCCAGGACGTCAGTGCAGTGGCACTGACTGACGTCCTACCAGGGCTATGTCCGACACAGCTTTCTGAAGGCTTAGTGAGAGCCAGCTTGCATCTTGATTTCAGGGGAGAATTGTGCTGCTCATTAAACAGCCGATCGGGAAGCTGTCGTTGGTTCAATTTTAATTTTTTGTTTTTTTTATGAGAGATTGCCACATCAAGGTGAGGGCTACACTTACCTGATCTGGGCTAGTGACCCAAATCAACTGTCACTAGGGGCATGTTGCCACATATTTCTGGGCTGAAACAGGGTTACCCCTTTCACAGTCCTACAGCCTGGCTGGTAAAGCAGAATGCACTACTTTCCCAACTTTTTTCGAAGCAGTTATGGTTAAGTGCCTTGCTCCAGGGCACAAGTGTCATGACCGGGATTTGAACCCACACTCTGCTGCTGACAATACCAGAGCTTGGGTCCAGTGAATTAGACCGCTCGGCCATAACACGCCACAATTGTTTACATTCACGGATGTCTGCTGTACTGTGGGAGTATGTGAGTTCAGACAATTGGACAGTAGATCGACAGTTGGTTCAACTCGATGGTTCAAAAATAAATGCTTGTTTTTCTTTTTTCTTACCACCTTTGCAGGCAGATCTTAAATTGGTTAAGGACCACTATATTGATCTTAAGGACAAAAAATTCTACCCAGGCCTTTGTGCTTTCATCTCTAGCTCTCCTGTGTTCCCAATGGTGTGGGAAGGCCTTGGTGTGGTCAAAACAGGTCGTGACATGCTCGGAGAAACCGACCCGGTAAGTTACTTAAGTGCTTGTGATTTATCACTGGAGTGTTTAGAGCCAGTAACTGGGGCGCTGTACTCCTTTTTAATAAATGTTGACATCTGCGGTCGTACTAGCGCCCTAGGCAAACTCTGTCGTAAGACAGTGCATAAATTGTGGTTCGGCTATTAGCTTTGATTTTCTGAAAACCCAGCTACAAATAATGCCTCAAAATAAAGAAAATACACACACAAATTTTGAAAATTGCCAACTGGTTTCTCAATACGTCAAAGATTCATCAGGCATTTAATTGTACTCAGAATTATTGTTTGCTGCTCGAAATTTATACTTTTAAGTCCACAATTAGAGAAACAATGTCGATGACTCTCAAAATAGACGGGTACCCTACCGACTGTCATTGTGAAAGATTATGTGGTTACGAGTCCGGTTTGCCTTTGACGCATTTTGGGTTGTAAGTGTGACACTCAGTAGTCGTTGGTTTTAATCGTTGATCTCTATTGGATGGAGATCAGTGATGTAAGCCAATAGATTACCAGTTCGTTACAGTTGTTGTATTTTCCTTATTGTTTGTTTTTGTTTCTAATGTGACCAGGCCAAGTCCAAACCAGGCACCATTCGCGGTGATTACTGCATCCAGATCGGCCGCAACATCATCCATGGATCAGACTCTGTGGAGAGTGCTAAGAAAGAGATTGCTCTGTGGTTCAAGGAGGAGGAGCTGGTAGACTGGAAGCTGTCCGGCTATGAGCACATCTATGAATAGAAACTTCATAGAGTTTTCCCATCACAATTCTGTTAAGATTTCACATAGACAAAATAGTGTTCGTATTATTACCTAGTGATATTATGTTCAACAAATTTATAAAAAAGATGGCAACGACTTTGCTGTGGATGATCTCTCAGTTCAAACAATCTGATTTTATCCGGGTTTAAGTTTCACGTGTTGGTTTATTAAAGGTGGAATAAGCCAATCAAATTGTTTGATTGCAATTGAAGCATTTTGATTGGCTGAATTTGGATTGTTGCCATTGTTCATCAGTGTGATCCAATGAGGAAGTGAATTTGGTTGCTTCGGGGAAAGGAAAAGCTGTGCATCAATAGAAGAGTATTATTTGAAATGAAATCTTCCACGTTGACAAATTAGACAACTGATGTTTTCCTTTAACCAAGGCATAGAAATGTATCAGTTCTGTATTTGATGGTTCAATCACTCACTCTACCGCATCAACTAGGGACTTGGGCTCCAGCCCCGGCTTGGCTTTGGGCTCTGTTCATGCTGTTGATGTTGGAAACACCGTGCAAAATGTGCCTAATTCTGCAGTTATAAGCTTGGTTTCAAAGCTTGTCAGCCTTGCTGGGTGGACCAAGTTGCTCGATCCAAGATGCTTGAGATGCTTGCCATCTTGTTAATAAAATAATTCTCTTTACTAAGTCACAAAGTGCACTTAGGTCAGTTTTAGTTATAAAAATCGGTGTGTGAACTCACCAAGTTGTTTGTTTGAGTCTTAAAGGTCACTTTGACTTTGTGTAAACCATCTCAAATTGAGATATTCATAACACACAGAAGTCTTTGAAGCAATAGTCGACACTCTCGGCATTTAAAAACTTCCATAACAATCGGTTATGAATATTGTTTAGGACCTACCTTCGAAGGACCAAACACCACTGCATGCGTTATCTGTTGTCATACTGTCTGTATTATGTATTTGTAAGATAGTGTTACCAAGTATTATGTACAATTAATGTTTACCAGGTATTTATGGCTTCAGAATATTGCACCGGTGAAAGGAAAACCAAAAAAAGGAGGCGTCATCTTTCTCATAAATAGTCTGCTTTACTTCTTATTCTTGTGACTCGAGTTATAAGAAAAAAAAGGAACGGCTGTTGTAAACTTTTTAACAAAATGACCTGTGGAATAAGAGTTTTAAAATATTGGCAATGGTTTCCCGTTTTGACGCTTGCAGAGTCTTTCTGTAAGGCTTAGAAAGGACTTTGCTAGGCTGGAAACATGAGGCCATCACAACTTTTTAATAAATTATTAGAGTTGGCATAGGTTGACCTTTTCAAATGCTCATTATTTATTTTGTTTGTTTGGGAATGATGAGAATAGCACTTTATTGTGTGTTGATGCAAGAATAATGTCATATTTGAGTTCAATTATTATTCGCCTGGGAACTGCGTAGGTGTGACTACTCGGGTAATAGCTCTAGTAAGTCTGTTTGTCACAACGTGCATCACAATCAAGTCATAAGTACTCAATTCAACTTGGGAACAACACATCTGTTCCACATCCAAAGTCCTCATTTCAGAAAGATCGTGTTTACAAACTGCAAAACTTTGGACACTTCAAATTGAATACGTGTATCCAGTTTGGATATCAGGGCTCAATTTCATGGAGTTGCTTTAAGCACAAGAAAATTATGCTTACCAGCCAAAGTACCATGTACTATTTGTGACTGGTATCCTGGTTATGTTTGCTCGGCAGAAAATTATTTAAGCTCAATGAAATTCGACCCTCCTCATGTATCGTTGATTAGAAATGGTTTTTAAACAATTTCCACTCGGACTTTGTAATTAGTGTCGTACACAACACACCTGTTAAAAGAAGTAACATTTAAAATGTCCATCTTTAATTTATTTCAGTATAAAAATCTACTTAATAATCATGACAACAAAATAAAGCTTCCATGTTTAAAAAACAGGGTGATGGAATAATTGCATTAAAGGATGATGATAAAAAAAGAGAAATTAGTGCTTGTGTGTTTGTTTTTGAGGTGTTGCAACTTGCAATCCATGCCCTTCATCTACCTCTTGTCCATAACGGATTATTTAAAGCTTCTTTTGCACGAATTCTCTATTGATATAAATCTTGCTAGGGAGTCGGGATTTCACATGTATGTAGTGTTCATTTTAGCACGCATGATATTCTTCCTACTTTAGTCGGATTTCTGATTTTGTTATGCCCTTGGGAAAAATCAGAACAATTGTGCTTAAATGGCATGAAAAGTCTATTGTAGCCTAAAGCCTACACCACATTTAGGTCAGCCATTGTACTGAATAATGTTCCAAGGACCAAACATCATTGGCAGACAAGACAGTAGCTGCTTGTGAGGTCAGTACAAAGGGTCTAGTTAATAGATTACTAATTGACACCTGCATTGCCAAATGAGAGGCAATGTAAAGCCAACTATTTCCAGGCATTCTCCGAGAACTTGCAGTTTTTAATTTTCACTTAATACAGGGTGGTGCAAAAACAAGGAAACCCACTTTCGTAAAATAATGTCCACACAGTGACTGCAACACAGAACTGTGTGAGTGTGTAAAAACGGACAAACTTACCCAAATTATGTTTAGTATAAGCCTGCATATCCACTCGCATGTTTAAACATTTTTGGGGTGATTTCGGGTGCAAAAAAAATAAAAATACAATCATTGGAAAAATTGGTACCCTTTATTGTGTTCCCTGTCATACCTAACATCTCTGAGCTGTAACAGTAAACACCCAATACAAGGATGACATTTTTTGTTGTTGAGTACACTGTCAATAGCAGGCTTCAAACATCTAAAACAGATGTGGAAATAAAATTCTTCTGTGACAAAGCTGGAATGAAATGAAAGGCCAAGGGCACGTACTCCTGTTAACCTTTTAACAAAGAAGCTTCAATTTGAAGGGCATCAAGGAAATCATGGTTAAAATAGAAAGCTCAGACCGTGATGTTATTTAAGACTCGATGCAAATATCATAATGTTCCTCAGAAAGGCACTTCTGTTAATCTAATAATAATCAGCATTTTTCAATGGTATCATACAGGATTGGCAAGGATAAAAAAACATCATTCTTTAGTCTGAAAGTTTACTGACAATGAAGTCCATACTAGAATCATTTTTTCTGTTAAATATTTCCCTTAGATTGAAGTGATATTTAAGAAAACTGGATCTAAAAATACGCAATCAGCTGATTTCGGTTGTGACCCAAATTAAGGACAATACTATACAAGCTGAAAATTGTGCATGCTTTGTCGCTATTTTCTCTTGCTCACACAACGGATTTATCACAAATTTTCACAGGTTTGTTATTTCATGTATATGTATATGGTTGATCACACAAAACATGAACACCGTCCACAACTATTTGTTCAGCTCTACCAATCCTGTATAATGCCTTTAAAGAAACATAGTGGAAAACTACACGCACACAAAAAAGATTTTGTGCCATACAGTTTAGAAAGATCATTACCCTGGTAGGCTTGCATTTATGCAGATAAGGCCTTGTATAACATAGTGCATTTTTTACAGGCAACTTGAAGATAACCAACTGCAGTGCCATACCTGCCAACAGTGAAACTTCAGAAACACGAACACCAGTTTTACAAGTTGACAGATACATGTAGCGACGCAAGAAATTGTGAGAGTAAAGCTTATTACATGTACCGGTACACATTATAGGCTGCAAATGATGAACATAACAATTTTTTTTTTTTAAACTGTATCCCGTAAGAAAATCTCCACAGTCGCAAGCAAATAGCACCCTCTTTTGCAAGAACTTTTTTATCTTGTTCATTGCTGTCTCTTGTCAGAAATAGGAATGTTCTGATTTTTTTAACGCCTATAATCTCATAAATCTGGACGATTCCAATTAAATCTGAACAGTTGGCAGGTATGCAGTGCATGTAAAAGGAAAACTTTGGTAGTACAAGCAATTTTCTTTTTCTAACAGCCTCTAATTACTGTTCCCAGGAATTGTGAAAAATTGTCTTTGTCATCAGACAGTCAGGTTGCCTCAGAGGTTTCTTTCCCTACCTTTCACCTCTGCAACCCTGGTTCAAAAACCCAGACCGGTGCCTTGCATGTGGATTGGGTTTTCAGTCCATACCTGTGCCCAATTTCATAACTCTGCTTCATGCAATTGCCGCCCATAGAATTAATGTTAATGCGCAGAATTCCAGGAAAAGCAGAACCATGAAATTGGACCCTGATTGCATGGGTTTTCCTGACCTGGGGTTTTCCTCCCACGTCTAAAACAGACAATTCTTCATTGTCTTCTTTAAAATAGTAAGTGTGAGGTTTCCAGTGTGAGGTTTCCAGTGTGAGGTTTCCATTAGGATGCTTTCCCGACGATTACAGATTCAGACATGTCCCTTATGGTATTAAAACACACACTTACGGGAAGATAGACTAAAATGATAACACACAACATTCTCTTGAACTTGAGTCTATTTTAACCGTGGAATCTCCAATGCTTTCTACATTAAAATCTACAGGGCTGATACCTGACCCTTGGAAACGAGTAGGACACTTTCATTGAGCACAAAAGCTGACCTACATGTACAAAAGGTGTGTGGGTTTTTTGTTTTTTTTGTTTTTTTTACTAACAATCTTGCTGATTATCGCAAATCTGACTTAAGTACGAAGAATATCACACCTGGGCTCGATTTTACAAAGAGTTAAGATTGATCTTAAGTGCAAATCCATCTTAGTTGCTAAGCAAAGAGTGATGTCACAACACAAATCACTATGGTAACACTGACACTTCATCTTAAGATGGTCGAATCTTAGTGCTTTGTGAAATCGACCCCTGAATCTATAATGATAAGTTGTATAGATCTGATGTACTATAGGGGGGGACTGTCATCATGATCATAGCAGGCCAGTGACTATACATGGAACTATGAACTCTAACCCAGTTACTGCATGCGCGCAAGCACTGGCCATCACAAAGATGGACATCATTATTATATTGTAATGTGACGGTCAGCGTGCGCAAGAGCAGTGACTGGTTTAAGTTCATAATTCCATATACAACCACAGACCTACTATGATCATGACAGCATTCCCCCCTTTAATAGTGACTAGTTTTGCAAAATTACATTTCCCTAAACAATTGTTTTATTCATTTTTTTTTATATGTAAAAAACCTACAAAAATATACAAACTTCTGTTGTTAGTATATTACAAGTCCACTGAATTCCTCAAATTGACAAACCACAAACCACAAGAGAATTTATAAAATATCATATTTTGCGGCCATAAAAATATGTCTCCTTGCAAATAACAGAGAATATTGTTCAAAACAATAGGTATCAGTCTTTTCAGAACCACATATTATATTCAAAAGAGAAAATTCACATGGTGTCACCTCAAACGTATAATTCTCATTGCCTTGTTATCAAAATTGTTCCACTCATTGATTGGCTATCTCCTAGACTATGACTGTATTTAAGACAGAAACATTCCTCTGGCGGATTGGAACCAATTTGAAGCCAATAATCGGGGAACTTTCAGATGGAAAGCTTTAAACAATTCATGATAACTCCCAGTTCTATACTTACATCTTTAAACATCTTCTTGACACTGTGTCCTTGAGCAAGACACTTTTATAATTACTTCTCTTTACCCAGTGGTAAAATGGGTACCTGTGAGGGCAGAGATGGTTCTTGTGAATGATTTAGCTTGGTGCGCTACATTTGGCATCACAGGCTGTACTCGCGAGGGAACTGAGATGGTTTAAGGAATGATATAAATGGCCCAGTGATCAGGGGTAATAATTTTGGAGTGCCATGAGCGTCACTGAGTGATAGAATCGAGTGCTATATAAGAAGCCACTGTTATTATTATTATTATTAACATTGTTATATGATTTTTGACTCGGGAGATTAAAACTACCTGTTTAACTCTTTTCTCAAGAACTATAACAAGTCATCAAAAATACATGTATTTTAACAGATGTTTTCCACCAGGACCATCTTTATCATAATAATATGGATTTATATCGCGCTTTATCACACCCAAGGGCGTCTCAAAGCGCCTCTTAACATTATTACCCCTGGTCACTGGGCCATTTATTTCATTCCTTAAACCATCTCAGCTACCTGGGGAGTATACAGCCTGTGCTGCAATATATGCGCTACTAGGCTAAATCAATCACAAGAACCATCTCTGCCCTCACAGGTACCCATTTTACCCCTGGGTGGAGAGAAGCAATTATAGTTAAGTGTCTTGCTCAGGGACACAAGTGTCACGACCGGGACTCGAACCCACACTCTGCTGAACAGAAACACAAGAGCTTGAGTTCGGTGCTCTTAACCACTCGGCCACGACACTCCACATCATCATGTGACTTGAGTACAGATCTGCGAACATTGATATTTTACAATGTTACCAATGTTGTGAACACCCTTTAAACAATGCATTTAATGATACCATCCCAAATAACCATGTTAAAAATAAGAACATATAAAATAAAAAGTAATTTTTCTTAAACAAATAATTTGGATCTTGGTCACTGAAGTGACAAAAATGAAATTGACAACAGGCCTGGCATTTCATATTTTAGAGGGGAAGGCCATTTTCACTTGAAAAGAGTGTTTCCCTTGGAAAATATTATAAGTCTATCAGAAACTTTTGAAGACGCACCACTAAGGTCAATAACAGGGCAACGGGACCTCTGTGGCCTCCGTGTAATTCCAGGCCGTGATAAAGTATAAAGCAAAGTAACGACCCACCTCCAAATGTAAAATTATAAAGTATAAAGCAAAGTAACGACCCACCTCCAAATGTAAAATTATTTTTTAAGGACACTTACTTTTTGTCCTCTTTTTTTTTCTTTTGAATGGCTAAGCTTTGGGAGTCAATGTCCCTGTGTATGTATTTTAGGCCATGCAGCGTTTACACGCTTTTTCACGTGCAATAGATCCCTTGTATAATGCACTATGCTGCTGATATGCTGTGAGTCACATATCAAGAATGGCCGTTGTTAAATGATTCGCCTCCTTTTTCCTCAGTGAGGGCGCTGTTTTAGAGTGTGATGCCACATTCATGGAGTCTATTTGACTCCCAAAATAGTGAGCGAAGCAGGCAGTAGTAGGGTGTCACATTAGTGCAAAGGGACAATATCTCCATTATTATGGCAGAACCCACAATATTGAAAATTTTCACAATTTATTTGTTAAGAACCTACACAGGTTACCACTTTTGAACCAGTATGGTCGTCTATAATCAAGTACAAATAATGTCACAGTTAGATCATCCATTTGTGACTTTATTTGTGACTTTATAAAAATATATACCATTTAAATTAGTTTTGGGTTGATCAAAGAAAACTTGACTAGAGTGGGATTTGAACCTGCGACCTTGCAATGTACCAACTGAGCTATCTAGCCCTGATGTTGGCTATTTTGTCAATATCTTTGTTCAGGCGTGCCAGTCAGAAGCCATTTATCCTGTAACTGCAGTACAGCCAGGGATCACATCCAAGTTTACGATAGAACCTGAGAAGCGGCAAGAGAGGGATTAATTTAAGGGCATGCAACTTCTGACTGGCACCCAAACAAAGTTATTGAAAAAAATAGGGTGACTGCCATCATTAGGGCTAGATCAGGTTCAAATCCCACTCTAGACATTGTTTCTTTGGTAGACCCCAAATCGTTTAAAGTTTACCCAGTCAGTTTCCCTCATGGTTTATTACCTGATGTTTAATTTAGCATACAATTTACGAGTAACACTAAATTTGGTACAACCAACATAGAGGTCATTGGACTAGTCTATTGACCATTGCATAGCTACGTATCCTAGTACTGGCATAAGTAATTACAAAAGCATTTATCTCTACTTTAACCATGGCCCAATGTTATAAACCTGCTAAACCACTTCACAGCGGTATTACACACAAAAATAGTGTGTTCTCTTTCGAGAAATTATAGAATGTCTTCACCGTGAATCTACCAAACCTTGGCAATAAGACAGGGTTTACTGGAATCTCAGACTTGCCACAAATACACCAAGCACAATTATAAACAATGGTAGTAGCATATCGATCTCGCCTGGAATCGGGTATTACACAATAAGAGAAAGGGAGATTTGGAACATGAAATTCATGACACTTGTTCCTTTTATACAGAGGTAGGAAATGAAGAGTAGAACGGTAAACGCATGCCTGTGCAGGCTAGACAATGAAATATCCAGGACATGACCGACCCAACCAAAGAGGGCGTTCCAAAACTATTGTGCTTGCTGAGCATACATTGTAAATACGCAGGGTACCAGTCGCAATCAATGTATAATACATGGTGGTTTTGCTTACCAATTTTGTTCTCTGCTCAGCATGTTTTGAGGCTAAGCAACTTTATATAAAATAGAGTCCTGAGTTACCACACATTTCTTTTATTTCACAATATTGTCAAGTCAGTAAGACAAATATTCATGAAATGTGAAATGAGGTGTGATAATTGTCCAAAAACTGTCAAAAAAACTTTGAAAATATCAACTATGAGACCAAGGTTTTGTTCTTTAAATCTAATAAAAGCATTTCTTACATATAACAATAATTTTTCTGTGTATTTACCAAAAAATAGAATTTTTCTTTTGGCATTAAGAAAGAACACTAAAATCGTCATCTCGTCCTATGAGTCTCTTCAATCTGTTTCACCGACTCCATCTTCCCTCGGCCCTAAATCTTCCACGTTTGCATTGTCCTTGCTACTTTGTTTGCTGTGCTCAGTGTCAAGGCCATTTTCTTCAAGACCTTCTGGAGCATCATCATCGTTATCCTCATCTCCATCACTATCAACTTGGTCATCTTCATCATCGACACCCTCCGTCTCTTCTGATGGTACTCCATTTTCCTTCGTATCGTTCTCATCAGCTTCCTCTCCATCTTCTTCTTCTTCATCTGTCTTCGATGACGCCTCCTCTTCATCTTCCTCCTTTTTCTCGGCGGCTGCCTCATCACCTGCTTTCTTCCTTTGCTCCTGGCGTTTTCTTTCTTCTTCCTCAAGATGCTCCAGCAGTCTTGGGTCCTTCAGCTCAGGGCAGACCTCTAAGAGCGCTTGCTCAATGATGGTCTACAAGGAACAGCAGAATTATAAAATGATAAATATTTTCTGTTTCTATATTCACAAAAATAATTGATTTCGCTTTGAGCAAAAACTGACATGTACGACATTATTACAACCTTTTTATGAAACATACTTAAAAGAAGAATAGTAAAAATACAAATATATTTCAGTGAGCAGAACAAAACCTCATTCAAAGAATTGAAAGTATTACTTCAGTATACTGAAAAAGAATTATACAATCAATAGAACTATGTGATAGCTAAGTCCTAGGATCTCAGACAACGTGTCACATTTCACTTTAAACTTACACGTGCACGTACATGTCCAAGTTTTATGTTTACTTGCATGTACTGACTGTACTACCTGTGGGGTTTGAAGCGCCTATGATGCGGTGATCGCGTAAGTTATGGAATGATTGTCTGACAGTCGGGTATTTTTAGCAAAAATGACAACATTAGTGCAGAGTACTATTAAGCAAAGGAAACGGTAAGTAAAGAGGCACAGAATTTGGGACTAAAAGGCTTTAACAAAACATGAGTAAAGTTTTTGGTTCAAAAGAGCATTAATTCTGAAGATGCAAATAGCAGGAATGCAACTTTATTTTCTAAAAAAGAGAGGAAAACAAGAGGAAACTGACATGTACATAAAACTGTGTAAATGTGTTTTTCAGTTTTTATGGCACTAAAAAGAGGGAAGAAAAAAAACCGAGCTTATCAGCTGAACAATATTATGCCTGAAATATATAACAAACAAAATAACAGCATTACAGTTAGTTGGAATGCACCGTATTTTTGACCGCGTGAGGGCGCCCTGAAAAATATTTCTATCACTTCCGGGGGTATAACTTTTAAAAGCTATTATCGTCTGCAGTGTACAGTTAGTTTTAACATTCGTTTTAACATCGTCGTTCTGTCGCTTCCTGGTCACTTCTGTGTGCGGTATAGTTTTTTGTCGCTTTTAAGGATTCCCACTGCAGAATCGGTTATTCGGCTCAAACGTTGGCTAGCTTGAAGAAGAGGAGCATCAACTTCTGGCAATTGAATAAGTGAATAAACCAGAGCTTGTGAAAAGGTAAACGAACAGTTCACGTTCACTGACTGTCCATCCATCCATGCAATCTTGGATTATCCTAAACTACATCGTGTGTTGGGCCTGTCCTTTCTCTATGGTGTGTGTGTGAGTAGGAAACCACATTCAAACCTGGGACCTATAACAAAAGAGGACAATAGGTTCACGGTTGCTATCACAAAGGAAAGCTTTGTGGTCCACGGTTGCTATCACAAAGAGTTGAACAAAGGAGGGTCCACGATTGCAGGCTGTTACACACTTGTGTGTGTGGGTGAGTAGGTAACCACATTCAAACCTGGGACCTATAACAAAAGAGGACAATAGGTCCATGGTTGCTATCACAAAGGAAAGCGTTGTGGTCCACGGTTGCTATCACAAAGAGTTGAACAAAGGAGGGTCCACGATTGCAGGCTGTTACACACTTGGGTGTGTGTGGCGGGGGTACTGCCTTGTCCTTATATTCAATAACAAAATGATACAGAAATCTCTCCAATAAATACGCGAACTCTACAAGTACAACTCAGTTAATTCAGTTCAGGAGTAGGGCTTATGTATGTGAAAGATTAAACACTAAGAAGACATGTCACTGATTATCAGAATAATTAATAATACACTGATAATATAGTTATTGTTAGTGTTAGGGCTGAGGGTTATATTTCATGCTGGGAGGATGGCAGTATCTGAGTAGAATGTGTGCATAGTTTGGCAGGGTCTTCACTAGTGTAGTATAGTACTCTGGGTAGTACAAGTAGTACTGTATAATAAAGAAAATGCATGGGGGCAGTATTCCCAGTAGAGTAATCAGTTTATTGGAACAGCCATTTATAATGACTAAAAAAAAAAAAAGGTAAAACGAGGCTGTGCCTTCCAGAAGACTGGCAGGGACACTAACATGTTTGGATTTAATTATACATTCTTGATGAATCTTTTTGTTTCCTTTCAGAGTGAATGATTACATCAAAGGTGAAGAATTGCTCATTGACCAAATAGCAAGGGGAATGCCCATATTTTTCCACCGCTTGAGGGCACTTTAATTTACTTGTGACATGTTTTGGATAGTTTCGAGATGCGATACTGTTGTGTGCCTTTGTGCCCAAATAAAACAACAATTAATAAGAATATAAAGTTCTATCGCATTCCAAAAGATAAAAAGTTGAGAAAGTGCTACGACATCGCTATAAGGAACAAACATTTGAAGGTAGATTCACCACATACTAGAATTTGTAGCCAACATTTTGAAGGTGGGAAGAGATTGAACAACACAGTCATTCCGACCATTTTTCCATGGACAAAGGTAAACAAACCAAGAAAACTACCCACTGTTAGACAATTATCTTTAAAGGCAGATACAGCAAAAACAATCCAAGTTTCTCTGTCGGATTTTGTGAAATCCACTGACATCGGAGTCCAAACCGAGAGCCAACAATGTGAGCGTGGCGATGAGATTGCCCAGCTGAAGAAAGAACTCAGTGAATGCCATATGAATTTAATGAAAACTCAATCAGAACTTGACCATAATCGATACGTTAGCGTTAAGAGTAAGTTTTGCATTGACAAATTTCAAGACTGTGACAGCGAAATTTGTTTCTACACTGGCTTTCCAGATTTTGACAGATTTGCAATTTGCTTTGAATACTTAAAGCCATCTATCAAATGCTTGCCAACATGTACATCTTTGGCCAGACAGAAACTGACTCCCATCAACCAGTTTTTCTTGGTGATGTGCAGACTTCTCAAGAACGCATCAATGAAACAATGCCAGAATGTTTCAAGGCATCCTACCGCTCAACGAGAATAATCATTGATGCTACAGAAATCCAAATGTAGAAACCATCTGCACCAGACATGCAGTCTGTAACATTCTCCAACTACAAAAGCCGCAACACAGTGAAAGTTCTCATTGGCATTACCCCAAGTGGAGCAGTGTCTTTTGTTTCTGATCTCTTTACAGGTGAGCATGACTTTTGAAATTAATTTTTTTAAATTAAATATGCATTGGCCGAACTTTGGCCTAATTAAAATTGGATTTAAAACATAAATGTGATGTGAATATTAGAATTCAATCTCCCTTCCCTTGTAGGTACTATAAATGTATGACTTTTGTAATTTTACGGTTGATTTACTTGGACACACACATCCATCTCAGCTCACCATTCACTGTATGTCTAAAAGTTTATATTACATTATAACAAGATAGGTTGCATGGATGGACAGTCAATGAACGTGAACTGTTTGTTTACCTTTTTACAAGCTCTGCTTTATTGCCAGATGTTGATGCTCCTCTTCTGCAAGCCAACCAACGTTTGAGCTGGATAACTGATGCTGCAGTGAGGTCTTCAAGCTGTGCTCCTGGGATGTCTTTTTGTGTCATAAATAGACGGGAAGTGGCAAGACTCTCCACCATGGTCAGGCTGCCGTCCAAATCCCGGCAGGAAAGTTTTATAATTTACAACCGGTCACAGAACGCCAATCCAGACACAAACAATCACATTCACAGCAATCTTAGCAACAAGACAAGGCCTACCAACCAACTCAATTGTTCTCCGCAAACAACAAACACTGACAAAGCGAAAGAGTAAGAGAAAGACTGCTTCAAATACTTCCCCAGACAGTTAACTTAAAGACTGGAACACATCACCACCAGACATCATATCCATCACGGACAATAAGACCTTTAAAGCAACTAAAAACTATACCGCACACAGAGGTGACAGAACGCCGGTGTTAAAACTGTACACAGCTGCTGAGCAGACGATAATTCGCTTTTAAGTTATACCCCCGGAAGTGATAGAAATATTTTTGAGGGCGCCCTCACGCGGTCAAAAATACGGGGCATTGGCTTCAGCAACATGCAAGCCACAAGTTAGTCTTGGTGGAAGACCTTCTCGTGTTGATTTGTCACAATTTTCCCCACGAGAGGGCGCTATCATTCACGAACCGCTCTCACGACACGAACCGTTCTCGCGGGGGCGGTTCGTGGGCTAAGTCAGGTTAGTGTATACGGGCGGTTTGAGGGCTATAACATGCGTGAAAGGTAAACGAGAAACGTCTTGCACCAAGACTAACCACAAGTAAGAATAAATTTATTTTAATAAATGATAACAATGTCAAATATCATTGAAATACACATTACACACCAGTCCAAACTCACAGTTCAAATCTTGATATTCACAACAAATAGAAATATATTGATAATTTATCATTGATTGAGTACTGATTAATGATTGATTGTGTATTGATTAATGATTAATTATTGATCATTGGATGGTTATTGATTAATTATTGATTATTGACCATTGAATGTGTATTGACTAATGATTGACTATTGAGTATTGACTATTTGATACTCACATAGGCCAGGTGTTTATTGGTGCGGATATCTTGGAAGGCATCAAACACTTTAATGGCGCCAAGACGACTGTTAGTCTTCCCCAAGATGGACTGCAGAAAATCTGACCACAAAACATGCATCAAGAATAGAAGTTTATTCAAATTCAGGAAAAAGAAATATGTCAAAACAAATTCACTCTTGCTAAACAGTAATAACTGCCCCCAAAAAAAGAAAACCCTCTTGTTAACAAATTAAATCATAAACAATATTAGAATAAGAATTAGAAATATCATTGTCCGTATCATGAAAATACAGCAATTTAGTTTCTATTGGCACATAAGAGTAGAACATTCATGTAGTCAAAAACAATAATTAAGATCGACAAAGTAATACAGATTAAAAGGAAAGAAACATTCACTTAATAAAACATCAATTTAAATATGAGAAAAAGTTGTACAATGAATGGGAAAACCTGCAGTGAACAAACATACAAATTAACAAGTACCCCTAATCATTTATGCACAGCTGATGTGTTAAATAAATGAATGGAGTAATTAATGGAGTTAGTAACAAATGAGTGCCTGTATCGAGTACGGTTCGTACAAAGAACACAAAGAACACAAAGTCCAAGACCAATCTATTAAAATCAAAGCAATCACAAAGGGGACAAGTCGGATCAGATAAAATTTGATGTATTTTATAAATTGCACGTTCAAAAAACAATTTGGCTGTGGCTATGGCTACGGCTAGATCACTGATTCTGCAGATAATAAAGCGGCATTGCACTCCCCATACAGTTTAAGCCTTGGCTATGGCTTTGCTCTAAGGCTAGATCAATGAAGCCTTCTATACTCAATCTTTCTGCCAATGAAGCCAACAGTCGCAGCCATAGCAAAACAAAACTACTCAATTCACAAACAGTCTAAAAGGCAGCTTATAAAACAACACACTTGGCTACGGCTATGGATTGAAGTCAGCAGCCACTGCCATAGCCAAGGAAAGTTTGACATGAGTCAAGTTTTTAAATAATACTCATGTCCAATCTTTGATTCAGATATTATGTCAAAATCATGTGAAGTTTAACCGTGACTTATATTTCAGAAATTTTGTACCTGGCAGATACTTCAAGAACTTCTCCTTGGCCTTCTTTTTCATCTTATCTCTTTGCTCGGAGCTGGGTACCGGTTGAGGGGGAGCCAGTTTTCCTTTCGGCCATATCGAGTCTTGGAGAGTACGTATGTAATAGATGATCATTGGTTCCGATACGATCCATTCAACTGTCTCTCTGAGCTGCCTAGGGATAGAGATGAGACATCAGAGGGTTGAGTTAAGAAAAACACACAAGTCTTCACTTATACGGGGTTTGAGGCATTGTATGGTGAGGTATCAATTTATATTTGGTTTGCGGTAACACCATGTGTATATCTACTTGCTAGGTAGATTTTGTTCTTTGAGAACTTGTCTTGCTGTTTATTCTACTGCCGCGGAGTTGATTATTCGGAATTCGAGAGACTTCTCAGTTCTGAAAAGAACTGTCCTGCTTATTAACTACTACCTGGGCGGAAGGTAGGAAATCGGCTGGGACTACTACTTTCGCTATGTGGATCGGGGGGAATTCTCGTTATTAACTTCTTAATTGGTCTCAATGTTCGACTAGCTTGCTCTAGTCAAGTCTTCACTTCATCTAGTGAGAACTTGTCTTGCTATTTATTCTACTGTTCTACTGCCGCTGAGTAGATTTCGTAATTTGGGAGATTACTTAGTTCTAAAAGAAATTGCCTGCTTGTTAAGTACAACCTTGGGAGGTAGGAAATTGGCCGGAACTACTATACTCTCACTAAGTGGAACAAGGGGACTTTTCGTTATAAGGTGGTTGCTTTGTTATAAGTGGTGGCTACTTACTTATTGATTGTCCCTCCAAACGTTGACTGTACAAAGAAGATCAGCTTCCTACGTAGCCATTTAAACATCCCATGGAGCTCAAACACTTCACTGATTAGAGTATACAGAGGCTCCGCGGTAGAATCCCAACGATCCTGAGAACTGTCGTGAGGAAGATGGAAAGAAAACTCACATGAAATTTTACGAAAAAATAACTATCTGTTGCGGACTGCTTACCAACCAAAATGACCTGTGGTATAAATGTAAAAGTAGTAGGGCCTCATGTTTCTCAAAGGGCTAAACACTACAGATATAAAACAGGATTGGTGACGATAACAAACATCATTGTTTCATTTTAGTCTGAAAGTTTACCAATAATGAAGTTCATACTAGAACTGTTTTTAGTCTAATGGTCGTTTTTAGTCTTATGGTGTGCTTATGGTCGAAAAAGTTCCCCCATATGCAATTTGTATACAATCTTTGAAAATTTCAGGGATTACTCCTGAAACACTAAAGAATACAAATACACTTGATGCCAATGTTTCCTTTCCCCGGAAAGATGTTTTTGGTGGCTTTTTCTGAGCCCCCAAAACAGACAACGAAACTACACAATGTGTGATTTTTCAATTTTGTGAATTACTTCACTCTGAAATGAAGTAATGTTATACAGAAAACTGTATCTGAAAACCTACATGAAAAAACCCCACACCTGGTTTTGAATGTTACAAACAACAAAAATTACGTACAACATGTTTACATGCTGAAAGTTATGTAGGTTTTTCTCTATTTTCTCCCGACTCACACAATGGATTAAGCCAACATGTTCACAGGTTTGTTATTTCATGTATATGGTTGATCACACAAACATTAACACTGTCTGTGACTATTTTGTCAGCTCTACCAATCCTGTATAATAACTTTAATCCTTTGAGAAAGACTCCGATATGGTTAAAATGTTATACCATTCCCACTTTCTGCAAAAAAAATTGATATGAAAAGAAAACAACTTATTTTTTTTCTTTTTGTACAAACAACTTAATAAAATGAAAATAAGATAACACAGTTTTAGAAATCAATGCCTTCTACTTAGCATACACTTAAATTATCAATTTAGAAACGACTTCAGCGACCAGACAAAGCCATGCATCCAACCAGGGCCCAATTTCATAGAAAATAGCTAAGCACATTAACCTCATGCTTACCAGAATAGAGTTACCAGCCAAACTATCATGTCACATGTACAATTTGTGACTGGTATCCTGCTCATTTCTGCTGAGCAGGACACTGTTAAGCAATATTTGCTGTTTAAGAAGCTCTTTAAAATTGGGCCCTGGGCCTAATTATATAGAGCTGCTTCAGCAAAAAATAGTAGCAAAACACAAACAAATTATGCTTACCAGAATAAGGTTACCAGCCAAGCTACCATGTCAGGTGTACATTTTTTTTACTTTTATCCTGCTCATTTTCGCTGAGCAGAAAATTTGTAAGCAATTTTTTTGTGCTTAACGCAGCTCTATGAAATTGGGCCTTAATAAACAAAACATCCAATGTAAGACAACTAAAGAAACATGCATAGAAATTTGTAGCGTGTCGTGGCCGGCTGGTCTAGAGCATCGAACTCGGGTTCTGATGGCCGAGTCATCACAGTGGGGGTTCGAATCCCGGTCCAACACTCTTGTTCTTGGGCTAGACACTTAACTATTATTGCTTCCCATCACCCAGGCGTGCATGGGTACCTGTGATGGTGTAGATTGTTGATGTGATTGATCAGCAACCCGTGTGCCCATTTGGTTGTTGGTGTTGCCAAAGGAATTGGGATGGTTTTAGGAATGTTTTTTTTTTAACGCGCTTTGATACAATGTTTACAAGCGCCTAAAAGTTACTTATTACTTTTTGTTATCATATCAAGTACTTGATATTTAAAATAAAAAATAGCATCTCCTGAAAGTGATCCCTCTGCTGCCACTTCCCAGGTTGTATCTTAAACCTTGGTGTGATCCCTGGCTATATGGCAGTTACAGCTTGAATGGCTTCAGAAAAAAGATATTGACAAAATAGGGAGACTGCCAACATTATGGCAAGTTAGCTCAGTTGGTAGAGCACCGGCAGGTTAAAGTTCGCAGGTTAAAGCCCTGCAATTTTGTACTATCATTTTTATCTATCACTATTATTTTTTACTATCATTTTTATATTACTCTAACTCTCTTAAGCATTAGGGTCAGTTGGGACTAAACTTCATGATGACAAACCTCTCCTCATCAGCGTCAGCATCCTCCGCCCCGCGGTCATCCTCCTGGTCTCCTAACGCCGACTTGAAGATTCCCGCGATGGAGAAGACGCCTTTCTTCTCTTTCTTTTCCTCTTTGCTACAGATACCATGCAACGGAAACAATGAAGAGCAGGCACAGTGAATAGAGGAACGTGACCAGAGGTGCACAAGACATGAATAAGAAACATGACACAGTGAAATAAATCCATGACCTACACCCCCCAACCCACCGTCCCTGTATAAAGAGTTTGACATCCATCACTTCAGGGCTAAAGTTTCACAAAAAATACAGTGAAACTGGAGAGCTGACATTTCAATGGAAACATTATTTTCGTAAAGTCAAATAAATCTTTGACCTTCACCCCAACCCACCGTCCCCCCAAATAAAGAGTTTGATATCCAAAACTTCAGGGTGAGAGTTTCACGAAAATACAGTGAAACTGGAGAGCAGGCAATACAAACAATGAAAACAACATTTTCAAAAAGTCTTATAACTGCACCTCCAATCCACTGTCCCCCAGAAATCCAGCACTTCAGGGTGAAAGTTTTTAAAAAGTACACTAAAAATTGAGGGCAGGCATTTCATCGAAAAAACTATGTTCATACATTTAAACTTTTGAGATATTTTGTGAAAGCAAGTTATAAATGAACACAGACGAGGTAAAGTAACTTTCAATAGATCCCTTGTATATGATGTCAAAAGCTCAAACAGCGCCCTCACTGAGGTCAAAGGAAGAACCACCACATGCGTGCACGTTTCCATTGTTTGACCTCAGCGATTGCGGCCAATGCAAGGGATCTATATTCAAGGCGAACAAACTCCTGATGAACAAGCACTTTCAATACAAGACACCAACAGAACATTGTTCTTTGTTTTCTCTGGCTAATACTACATTATAAGAACTACGGCTTACAAAGAATTCTCAAAAGAAAAAAAGCATACGAGTACCTTAATCTCATTAAACAAAATAAATAAAACGATTGATGTTGACCAAAGACAGATCCGTTAAGCTCCACCCCTTCTTGCATTGACCCATCGCGGGCGCAAATACGGGCGTAAAAGTCTAACAGAAGTCATGCATATTCATATCCCTTGAAATTAAATTCATCCCGTCAGTTTAGCTGCTGCTATTTGGGTTGCTGCGTAATTTCTTTTGTGTTTGGCACAGTGCAGAGCATCATTTGCACAACCCATGTGAGCCCCACTGATACACGGTTTCTATGGTGGGCGGAGCTTTGCGGATTTATCTATTACTGATGTTTTTTTACGATATCATGATTTTATGATCATGCAAATGACGTGACAAAGCAGTGACAAGCGATAGATACGGCTTTTTGTAATACAATGAAGAGAAGAATGCAATGAGGTCCAGTAATCTTGGTACACCATTTGTGAACATGCTACTAGGCAAAGAATAATCATGACATGACCTAAATCACCACCTTCACAAGCTACATCATTCTAACAACTTCCTGAAAACTTCAAATCAATAACTGAAGTCTATGTAATGAGTTGGCAAAATTTATCAGCAGAAATGTTTTAAAGGCAGTGTACTTTTGGTAATTGTCAAAGACCAGTATCCTCACTTGGTGTATCCCAACATATGCATAAAATACCTACATGTAACCTGTGAAAATTTGGGCTCACTTGGTCATCGAACTTGCAAGAAAATAATGAAATAAATAACACCCTTGTTGCATAGAATTGTGTGATTTCAGATGCCTGAGAAAGCTTCAAATTTGTTGGTCAAAAACTATCTCTTTCTCTAAAACTACACTACTTCAAAGGGGATTGTTTTTGACAATGTTTTATAATATCAACAGCTCTCCCTTCAAAGTATACTGTAAATTTCTATGCCAAAATCCAAGAAACTTTTTTTAATTTATTGCTACATTAGTTTGAGAATTGAAAACGCCATGTAGAGAAAATTGACCTTATATCTATACAAAAATTGATACAATTTCTAAGAGATGCTTAAAATATTTAACTCTTGCTTAGCAAAAACAGTTTACCGACCCAAATGCAATGCGATATATATTGTTTATGACCGGTTCCCCTGCTCATTTCCGCTTACTTGTTAATTTGGTTATTCTAGGAAACTTAACACTGGTAACCGCATGGAAAGACTTACCTTGCTGTTCTCAGGCATTCAGGAGTGGGTACCAGGAAGGTGTATAGAACCTCACTGTGTCTCAGTGTCTCATCTTGAACAACAGACTAGCACAAACAGAAACAAAAACCCAAGAAACTAAACAAAACATCTTTAAAACGTCTTTCTTTGTTTTCATTTCAAACTCAAAAGGACACTTTTTTATCGCTGGCGCTGTGTACTCTCTGAATAGTGAAGTAGTGGCCAATATAGACCCTTCCCATGAAATATGCTAATTACAATCACGCATGCGTACAGACATTATTGGTTTGCAAATGCCATAGAGATGTGTACTAAGCAGATGCTCAAACGCGTCTGCATCACGCCACCATCAGCCCCATACAAAAAATGCGCAATGTTCCATCATTTTGCCAACCAAAATGTTAGTGCGCACGCGCGATGTGCAATTTGCATATTTCATGGTAAGGGTCTATTGGTCTAGTGTAACAAATTTTAAGTTCTGTTGTTTACAGAGTGTGGGTTCGAATCCCCGCCTGGCTGGTTACGATGCTTGTGTCCTTGAGCAAGATACTTTACCATAATTTCTTTGTCCTTTGAACTTGTAGTGCACATAAAAGAACCAAGAATACTTATTGGGGAAGAGTAGGGGTTTGTCTTGGTGTTTCTGTTTCGTTGCAAGCAACCTTGTCTACAGCAGGTTTTCAAAGGTTTCCGAGTTACGGTGATTAAGTTCACTCTTGTAACATCCTTGGTTTTATTACCAGAAATTAATAATAATAACACTAATAATAACCATGGGGACCAGTTAGAATTCTCTCCATGTGATCTGGCTTGCTCATTGATTACTTCCTAAAACCACTTGGAACCACTGCCAGCACAGATGACTTCAAATTTAATGACAAAAAGGGACAATGTTGAAAGGAAACCAGGCGATATAGACCAGAAGCAAAGCTGAGCAGACTAGTGAAACAATCAAGCTAAACTGGTCTCGCTGGCTAGTCACTGAAATAATTCTGGGCAATGTTATGACTTACTGTGAGATACTTCTGCAGCGTCACTTGTGAGTTTGTCAAGAAGTCTTGATCAAGTTTCTTGAACGGTTTCCTGCTGACCTGTGGTAGTTCCATTTTACCAACCCACTTAGAGCACTGTAACAATTCAGAAATATTCAAATCAAGTTGTTGCCTTATATAAAAATAGAACTTAATATAGTAGTGCTGCTATTAAACAGAAAAGTATTTGGGGATTTTTAATCTGAGAGCTTGTTGCTAGGATGAGATTGTATGGAAATACAAAATCCTGAAAATTGAATAAAAGTTCCTTCTTTGTGTGGAGATAAAGCCAATAGAATTGCCGCGGCATTAAATTGCAGAGGTTTACAGACCCTCTACTCCACTTCAAATAGATTTCTAAAGATTTGGTCACAACTGGACAAGTCTTTTCATCTCTGTGATGGCAATTTCGCCCTTTTCTAGAAAATCTGAAGGTGCAGGGAGCAGATAAAGAATCCTGAAATCAGGATAAAATCTGGATAAATCACATGCCTGTAAAAGTAATAAAATGAATTCTGAACTACTGTCATTTTACACTGTTTGGCAAGGTCAATTTAAGTAAGCTTTAAAAATACACCATAAAAACAATTTCACAACAACCGGAGGATCTTTTACAATTGAACCTTAAAGATGCATGGTGCGATTCTCGCCGAATTGTGTTAATTTTTACACTTTTTTCTCTGAACTTCTCTGAATTAATTTTGACAGGTAAAGCTGTTTCAAATGAAAAAACAAGCACTAATTTTCGCATACATGTATGCCATGGACAATACATTGTCATATGCAAGATTGTATGTACAAGGCTGATGGATGTGAGATAATGTCGGAATCCCGAAAATATTTTATTTTTAGTTTTCAATTAACTACCACCTATTATTGGCAAAAATGTTTTTGCACTACCTTAAATAAAAGCTTGACTACCTCTGTTACATTAGTATACTTGTTTGCATGTGTTGTTTTGTCATTTAGCCTTTGAGAAAGACTTAGCTAGGGTCAAACATGAGGCCATTTACAAAAGCTTTTTTCAAATAAAAGCTTGAGAAATTATAATTAGCTGTTGCAAACTGCATACCAACAAAAGAATCTATAGTTTAAATGCACAAAAATAGTTAATGGCCTGACATTTTGACCCTAGCAGAGTAAGTAAAAGCTTATAATTTTCCAAAATCTATTCAAAAAGCTCTTTAAAATTTGAATCTAAATTTTGAGATTTGTCAAAAATTGGGCGAATCAGAATGTCTAAAGTACCTCTTTTAATCTCTGCTGCAGTGCATGGAAGTCACTCAGACGACGTGAAACAACCCATCCTGGTATGGCTATTGATGGGTCAATGGGATGTACCACTATCACATAATAGGGGACAACTTTATCACCCTCCTCCAAGATCTACAGAAAAACATAATAATCAGTGCTTCTTGTGTGATTTTAATGTGTCGGAAAATCAAAACAAAAATTGTTAAAGATGACTCCACTCTATGATTACTTTGCCAAGCATTGATGAATGTCTTATGCCCATTTGGTTTGATAACCAACCCAAATTTCAACCATTAAAAAGCTTCTTAAAAGAAAAAAGAAAAGGGGGAAAGAAAAGTAAATAAAATAAAACTAAAATAAAAACATAGTGAGCCACAGTGAACCACTTATTTTATAAGCTTCAAAGGTATCCAAAGGTGAAAAGTTCACATCCTCCTTCAGTCATTTGAGTTTGTATTACATCGGTAACTCACGTGTAACTCAAAAACGTAAACTATAAATAGAGTGAACAAATTTTATAACTTGTATAAGCCAGAAAGGTCTCATTATAGAGTAAATAGTGGTATTGAAAGGTAACGGGTTCACATCCTCCTTCAGTCATTTAAGTTTATACTGCACCAGTAACTCACGAGTAACTCCAAATGTAAACATAGTGAGCAAACCACTAATTCTATAAGGCCGAACAGTCACATTCTAGAGTACCTGAATGATATCCAGAGGAGACAGGTTCACACCCTGCTACAATCAATTGAATTTTTTATTCCCCAAGTAACTCACCTGAGCGGAGCAGATGTCAGTCCTCCACTTGCCGATGTAGTCACACCACAAGTCAGTCCTCTCGATGTAAACCTCTAGGGCTACTTTCTCAAGACGGAGTTGCTCAATTTCCTTCTCCAACATTTGCTGCATCTTTAAGGATAAAAAAAACCAAAAACACAAGACTTCATAAATCAACTGATTACAACTGATCGGTTTCAGAAGACATTCTGAAAATCATTCCCACTAATAATAGACTCAAGAGGAATTTTTTTTGGTTTCATTACTTGTTAACTTTTGGCCAGTTGCTGGGGGTCTTCGGCTGAGGGTACAAGGCTGGTAGCTCTTTGGGACCAACTAACAACTGGTAACCAACAATGGGGAAGACGCGCCAACTAAACAATGCCACCCTCTCACAGGGTCCTAACTGTATGTACTATGACTATGAGTAGAGACTCTCAGACCGGGACTGGTACTTCAGCTTGTCACACCATACCATGGAAATGGAATTGCAACTTTGAAGCTACAGTAATTTACTGCATGTAAGGCGCTCGGCATAAAAGGCACAATACCCATACAATACAGAATAAAAATTCAAGTATTAACATGACTTTCACATACAGGCTAGCCAGGTCCCATTCACTGCTGGTACATCAACACATACAGGGGTCATTGTGATCGTATAAGAACACTTACCATAATGTATAAGAATCAATATTTTTTTAATCACGAGCATGAGTAAAACATCGCTTTTATTATTATTTTTTCCCATTTTCGTTTTTAAGATTAAAAAGCCCACCATAGCTTTATGGATTTTCTTTTAACAGAACGAGCGTGCACACACACAAGTTGTTGCACTGTTTCACCATGAATTGGCTGTTAGTCTTCGTTATCTCGCTTTTTTGCATGCTACAAGAACCAGCTGAAGGGCGCTTTCTCCATTGGCGAAATCTAACAGCACATTAAGCCCGTTTCATACTTCCTGCGAATGCGAATGGTGATACGAATTTTGATGTCACAAATTGACAACGAACAATTCGGAAGAGTTGACCTGTGCTCAACTCTTGCGAAACACTCGCAGCGAAAACAGCCCTGTGACGTCAAAATTCGCTCCGCATTCGCAGGAAGTAAGAATCGGGCTTTACACAACAACATACAAAAATTACTTGATTGATAAAAAACTGGTATGTCACTGGTGTGCGCCCCATGGCAGTGTACTGTGTACAGCTCGGGTTAGCCTTTTGTCAAGGCCTTCGTGTCTTGGAGCCGCGATCCCAAGCGACTGAAATGGGAGACCACGCACGCGAGTGGTGAAGCCACGAGGGCCTTTTCCAACTTGTTTGCGGTTTCTTATGTGTTTCTTTATAATCTCGACTTTTGCTACCCGAAACGGTAGCAAAAGTCCAAACCAATCAGAAGTGCATAACGCACGTTTCATACTTTATGAATAATTCATTACAAAAACCGCAAACAAGTTGGAAAAGGCCCACTCGGCTCGCGCGCGTGGTCTCTCGTTCCAGTAGCTCCACTGTTTACAAAGCTGTCCAAGCCACGATGGCCTTGACAAAAGGCTAAGCTCGGGTCGTCTCCGGTTCCCATCGGTAATATTGTTATTATTATTATTGAGTATTAACAGCACCCTACCTTTGAGTCTGATGAGTGAGCACTCTTAAGATTACTCAGAGCTTGTTGTTTACTGCCGAGTCTCTCATCAACGTGATGAAGTTTACTCATGACGGACACTGTCTGCTCTTCAAAGCTGGTTTCATCCGTTGGCAGAACCTCCTGTGAGGGCTTGACCTGAACAATAACATACAGTTTCAATATAAACTTGTGGGAACAAATGGCACTAGAAATCAGGTATTAAATCTACACAAGTTTTTCACACAAGTATTGTACAGGATTGGTGAGGAAAAATACAAATTACAGGTACGGAAATATTTTCAGTGTTGCGATCAAAAGTTAAACATTTAATTGTAACAAAATACATCGTTATTTAATTTTAGTCTGAATGCTTACTGATTATGAGGTTCATACCAGAACCATTTTTTGTCTGTGAAATATTTCCCTCTGAAATGAAGTCATATTCGAGAGAACTGAATCTGAAACCCACCCAAAATGAAACAGCTGATTTCGGTTCTTACAACCAAAATTAAGGACAATGTGTTTACGTGCTGAAAATTTGTTCATGGTTTTTTACTTTTTTCACCCGACTCACACAACTGATTAAGCCAAAATGTTCACAGGTTTGTTGTTTTTATGTATAATCAATGTCTGTGACTATTTAATCAGCTCTACCATTCTTGAATAATACCTTTTATAAAACAAGTCATACATCACAAATTCTTAAGAGGGCTTCTCAAGGAGAGGGGGGGGGGGGCTGTAGAGAAAAAGAAGCTTTAAAGGGAAGAAAGATAATACTTTTGATAACCCCTGGTAGTATAGATTCCGAGGAGATTCTGGGAGCAGTATCCTCGGCAATATCATGAATATAGAAGTAAATCAAATAGCAGGATTTATCTGGAGAAAGTAGAAGTAATTTTTGCGTCACCAAGCAGACACTCAAAAGTCCGAGTTCAAATAAAGTCTGACATTTCTCATTCCTGGGTGACAGCCAAACAGGGCAGACACAATGGTACAGAACTAATGAGCTAAAATGTATTGTATGGAGATTACCTTGGTATTAAAGCCTTTCTTCTCAAGGACCTCTGGGCTCAGGTCCTCCCTGGGCCCTTTGTCTTTCTGCTCCCCTAGTGAGGCCATCAGCTTAGTGTAGATGTCACTGACTAAGAACGATGGATAGTACGTCTCATCAAGCTCTTGGTACACCTGATGTTGGGCGCTGTAGAATGACTCTGGACCCTACAAGAAAGAGAGTCGACAAGTGTGAGGACGTGTCTGAATTGGTAACTACAGCAGCGGCTATGGCTGTGGCTATCCACGTTATCATGAGTTAAGTATTGTATGTCCTTAGCAACACTTAACACCAGCCGTAGCTGTAGCGGCAAATTTGGAAATGGCCTAACATTACCTCTTAGATTAGGAAAGTGGAGTGTCATGTCTGAACGGTCTGGTACACCGGACTCACACTTTGGGTCCAATTTCATAGAGAAGCTTAAGTACAACTGAACTATGCTTGCCAGAAAAAGGAAACCAGCCAAATTACTAAATTATCCACTGGTATCCTGCAAATTGTGACTGGTATCCTGCTCATTTATGCTAAGCAAAAAATTGTTAAGCAATATTTGCTGCTTAAGCAACTCTATGAAATTGGGCCCAGGTGCTGTCAGAGTGAGGATTTAGGTCCTGATCAAGGCACTTGTGTCCATGAGCAAGACATTTGTGACTATAGACCATGTGACCTGTGACATCACATGTTTACAAAAGAGCCACAAAGCCTGGACTTCCTGCAGGCACAGTTTGTACACAGCTCAATGGAAGAATACGCTAAATCGTATGTTTTATGGAGATTGCACTGTCTGACTTTTCTCAACTTTTGATATGAAGAAAGGGGGGACATCTCAAAAGCTGTACAGCTGTTGCTTTTGTAACTCTTGAATTTATGTGAAAATTATGACACAAAATGAAAATTTTCCCATATGGCCTGTGTAGTATCTTGCCAGTCAGGAATTGCATTAGAATGTACAAGGTCACTACTCTGTAAACAGAGGTAACATGGTCTATAGTTGCTCTGTCCTTCAGATGTGATGTAAAGCCAAGTCCCGTGTGTTGTGTACGGCAGGTAAAAGAACCCAGTACCCTTATCGTTAAGAGAAGAGATTGCCCCGGTGTTTCTGGCAAGGCTGGCTGCAGATTGCACGGCATCACCATTCTATCACTATTAAGAATTCCATCAAAAGACTTCATGTGTTCAATTGCTGCCTTTTCATTTTGTTACTTGGGTTTTCAATTTTTGCTCTCTACACCCCATACCCATTCTCTTCTCTCCCATCCTCGGCCCCTCACTCCTACTTTTTAAATCAATTTATGAATTAAGGTCTGTAAATTTATAATCCAGACATCCTGTTACCTATCCTATTCTATATTGAATTATCATTCACTCTCATGTATGTCTGTAAGATTGTTGCATATTAAATTCTGGCCGAATAAATAATAATAATAATAATTTGGTCTTCAAATCAAAATTCTTGACTTTCATTAAATCCAGAGCATTTCCAGACTAACAAGAAAACATTTTCCAAGGTGTAAATACTCTTGTCAGAGCTGAGTGACGAACCTTATCAGCTGCCAAGAAGTCCGCCATGCCTTGGACATGAGCTTTGTCAACCTTGACTGCACTGGTTGTGGCTATGTAAGTCTGGTAGATCTCATTGGCATACATGTGCTGATCCTTGGCCTAAAAAAACAAGAACAAATCAGGGCTTGAATCTAAGGGGGAAAAGCCACAAGAACGCAGGGCTTGTACCTCAACACTTTTTACGAGACAAGAATTTTTCTGTTAACAAGGCTAGAATCAAAATGAGTCAAAGCAGTCTTCACAGTTTGTTTTTATTTGAACAAGCACTGAGAGGTTTATCTCAGTTGTCTGTATATGTAGATTAGTATATTTGAAGAAAAAAAAATTGTTTTGCTGAAGATATTCTACATTGAAATGTTAATACTTTTCAGTTGAAAAACAAGGGACCGCTGGACTCTTCCAGTCTTGAGTTTGCCGAACCAAAGCTAAAACCAGTGGCCTAGGGCTTGAAGTCCGGTGTAAATTTTGAGCCCTGACAAATTTCAAAACCCAAAGTCATTCAAATCAGCATGGGACTGTATTTTCACCCTAGCAGTGCCCTGTACTAAAGGCAGGGTCATCCTTTGGTAAATCAGTCAGGAACACTGCTAGGGTTTAGAGAGTCAGATGGTGCCCTTTAAAAAAGTCTGTTTACACTGAGACTGTGCATCGGTAGTTAGTATACAGCAATCCTTCACCGATCTTGAACTCTTGGTGGCAGCAGATATGCCTCCATTACTGCGGTGTACCTGGGTGGTACTGCACTGCCTAGCGACTGGTATAAGGTTTGGGCTACACGGCGATCATTTGATCAGTCGCGGGTTATTGGACTTTCACTTTGCAAATCGCTTAAACCCGTCGCTAGGCAGCGCAGTACCACCCAGGTACCACCGCAATAATGGCGGTATCTGCTGCCACCAAGAGTTCAAGATCGGTGAAGGATTGCTGTATAGACGATGTGACCTCTGTTTACATTCAAACCGCCCTCTGTTGACAAGTCTGTTGTCCAAGTCATGTTCCGCCGGGCAAAAAGACGCGTAGTCATGGTAATATTGCGTGTACTTTCTAGCTGGCTGTCAAGTACACAAAGGTTTTGCCCGGTGACATGCGCGCGCATCATGTTATGATTTTCAAATGACGTCAGAGGTCACATCGTCTATATCAGACCAGTTTAGAGTAAATACTGTCCAATTTCAACAAAGTAACAGACAATTTTATCAATGAATCTTGTCTCACCTTTTTACTAGCTCTCAGTCTATCAACTGCCACCCAGAAGCTGTCAAAATATAAAAAACAAACCATAAAAATAAAAACATTTATTGATCTGAAGTTATTGTTTGTATAATGTGTAGTTTTGTATCTGTAATTATTGTTGTTGTTGTTGTTGTTGCTGTTTGTTAAAATGCTTTGTATCAACTTTTGTAAAAAGCGCTATATAAATGTTATTATTATAAGAATTCATGTGATCCACTCATTTTCCAATAGACCTTATGCATTGACGTCATCACCAAGCCGCCATCTTAGAGGTAAACTGATGATGAAACAATGGAAACGCGCTGATTTGTACGCGCGGCGCACACGACTGGCCAATGAGCATCTTCCTTTTGACCTCTAGGTGAGGGCGCCCTACTCAAATGACGTCATATGCATAAGGTCTATAGATGGAGTCCTTAATCTCACGTTAAAACAGTGTAAATTGCCATTGTACGTTACACCCTTCCAGTGCAAATTTTTCCAACATCCTAAAACATCCAATGACATCACATTTCAAATGTATGGGTCTGTACATATTTGTAAGGGAAATTTTAAGTTAGTTCCACACTTTTGATGATTCCCAATCAAAAAAGACATTACGCCTGACCTTTTGACTAGCGTAAAAATTCGCCCTTTGAATGTACAGACCTATTTGTTGTTCATATCCAATGACGTCATGTTTCAACTTTCGCTCTGAAGGAGTATCAAATAAAATGAAAACTTGCTTGATGGCCTTTAGATCTTTTATTTAAATACATCTTACTTGAGGAGGTCATCCTTGCCGTCCTTCTTGAGGAAGTTGGTGAGGTACGCCCTGGCCACCTTGTTCGATAGGATCTCATCAAGGGTGAGTACCCTCTGTGGCCTGAGATCATCCAGTGGTTTGGAGTATGCGGACCGGTTGTAGACCTGGTACTCTGGCCCGCCGAGAAGCGCTAGGCGTCTCTCACACTGTACTTTGGCAACTTTGCACTGTAAGATGACAAGAATCAAGTGACCTCAGAATGACCTCATATTGTCAATGTAAGAGGGCGCTCAGCAGCCGTCAGCTGAGGGAAATACTCTTTAATTGGTGTCCCACACGACTACACTATTGGCAAGAACATACATCAAAGGCATGTGAAGAAATTTTTTTCTTGCAGTCCATCCAGTTTGATTAGTAGCAATTAAGTATGCTCGGCAAAAATGAGCAGATAGCCAGTCACGGGCAATATACATTACATGGTAATTTGGTTGGTAACCTGCCAAGTAGAAATCTTGCGCTCTTTTATTGTGAAACCATTGGCAGACAAAGCATTTGCCAATCAACACCAGCAATTATGCCTTCCACAGGCTACATCATAATACTGCATCGTTGCATCTCACAAGCTTGCCAGGAACAAACTATACTGTATCGTTCACATTTTTTTTAAAGTTCTTGAGCACTCACAAATAATTAGTCTTACCAGGCAATAGATAGTTCCCAGTAGACGCCATCTTTACGGGCAAATTGCATTTTGGCATGCAGGCGCGTCAAGCGCTCTAATTATTAACGCAGCCGCGTCATTCACTAACCAATCATGCAATGAGTTTTGTGAAATGTGCGCGTGTTGCACGCCATTCTCACGCGTAACGCATGACTGTGTGTTCCAAACTGCCCGTAAAGATGGCCTATTTACGTCATACTGCAACCTATCTATACAACATCTATTAACTCTTTCATGCGCCGACCGGTTGCTAGCGACCGATTTAAATCCCTTCACACAAAAAATTGTAAAACAAAAACTTAAGATCACTCGACCACACAGTTTTCAGGAAGGGAAAGAGGACTCTAGAGGGCGCTAATGTGAATGTTTTTGGGGGGGGTCACCATTTAAAAAAACAAAACAAGTAAATAATTGAAGTGTTCATATGATCAATTTATCACAAAGGTTAAAGTTGTTCTAGTTGCTCTGGTGTCTTTCTGACCAGAGGAAGTCTTAACAATTCTCAAATTTTTCCACAAGGCCCAAGAGTTATCATCTTACCTGGTTGATGTACCTCTTGAGATTGCGGACTCTGAGAAGGTTGGCCTTACCGCTGCTCTTGGCAGACTTATCAGCCTCCGGTCCGCGGGATTTCTTCAGATCTTGGATCATGGTGGCATGCATTATTTCAGTGATGATGTGATACCTGAAGAAGAAAATCAACTTAAGAATTAGAGAATCAGAAAGAAATCTTGACAAAAGATATAAAAAAAAGTATTAAGGTACATTTAATTGTTTTCCCCATTCAAATAACTGTAACCAAATTGTAGTCCGAGTCCTTTTTGGTGATATACAAATCAGTAGTGACTGTACTATTGCAGACAGGGTACAGGACAAAAAAACAATGTCAATCCATTGATATAGAACAAGGAGAATGATGAGCTCAAATTGCCACCTGTGTCTGCTGTGCACGCCCTCTATGTCAGCTGTGGACATAGAGCATCAATAGCATGTGACATACCTTTATGGTTAATTAACTAGATTCTGGGAAATCTGAAATTTGATGTAACACTAAATTTGGAGCGCCAACTTTGAATTCCCCCAAGCAGCTACACACAGATAACTACACACACAACATTTTTCTAGGTCAATCTTAAAGGGAGGTTATACCTTTTGTAATTACTCCAAAAATTAATGAGCATCAAATTTGCATGGTAAAGAGCACTGGAGAGCTGTTGATATTATAAAACATTGTTAGAAACGACCCCCTTTAAAGTACCGTAATCTTCGGAATATAGGCCGCGGCTTATACATTGATTTTGGCCCTTTTAAACATTTCGGCGGCTTATATCCCGGGCGGCTTATACATGTACAGCGAGCAATAAAACTTGTTTTAAAAAAGATCGTTTGTAAAATATTTCTGCAACGAAACAATTTTCTAAAACGAAAAAAATCCCACCAAAACATGGCCTGTGTGATATAGTGATAGTTTTTACGAAATGTTGAAAATCCCAGCTTATCTTTTGAGCTGCGAGGAGTCGTCAAACTTGCGTCCACCATGCTTGCTTCGACTTTCGCTGGTGATCGCTTGCGTGTACCGTACTTAATGCCGTGAAGAAGCAGGTGACCAGTGTGGTATCGCCATGCAGTGTTGTTTATTAACGTTGTTGTAACGTTTTCCATAAATGGTTACAAATCTCCGTTCTAACTAGCGTTAGCCATTCAGTAGTTAAGTTGTTCTAGCCATGGTTGTCTTTCTTCATAATTTTCAGAGCACGAACGTACTTCCCACAGGCCGCTTACCATCCCACTGCCATCCCATATTATTCATCACCTTGACCCCGCGGATGTGCTTGCTCTTTGCTATACTTTATTATCGGGGGATGAAGAAACGGCATATAGCCGTGGGAGCGAGGGTGCAAGGGAAATTCCCTTAGTGAGAAATCACCATGTGTTCGGGAAACGTCAAGTCTCGGTTCCAACACGCTCCAGTCGTGTAGTCACGAAAACCTAACCGCTCTCCTGTAACCGCTACCACACCACGACCAAGACGCTCCATTTGTGTAGTCACGAACCAAGACTATGAAACGTCACGTGCACGTGTATAAGAATAAAAAGCGAGGCACTAGCTTTCAGAGATCGCGCGCAACGTTCCTTCAATCGTGGAGGTAGAAACCATTAATTAATTGAGTCGGAACTAGTGAAAAAAACCACATAAAAATGTAAAGACGTTCTGTTGTCATGGAAAATGAATATTAAATTCAGTGATTTTACCCCAGCAGTTTATCAAACAGTCAAGTCTTGTTTGTTTATAATTGCTCACTTCCTCCCTGCGGGGTAAAACTGTTTTTCCGCGTTCGAAAAAACTTCACGAATATCGAGATCTCTGCAATATTTACCCCAAAATATATCACCATTCAAAATTTACGAAAAGAAAATAGACCCACTTAACTGCAGACCATTCTCATAAATTATTTCAATAACGATCGACTGTTGTGCCGTCCGCTAGTCACTGTATGTACATCACCACAAAGGACCGCCAAACATGCACGCCCCCCCTGTGTGTGCAGTCATTACTGCGGCTTATACGCCGGGCGGCTTATACACTGACGCATAAATCTTGTTTTGACAAATTCTTGGCATAGCGGCTTATACCGCGGGCGGCCTATATTCCAAAGATTACGGTAATGTAATTTTTGAGAAAGAGGTAATTTTTCACAAAATAATTTGAATCTGAGAAAGGCTTCAGGTCTCAAGCCTTTCTCGGAAAGCACACAATTCTATGCAACAAGGGTTTTGTTTCTTTCATTCTTTTCTTGCAACTTCAATGAACAATTGAGCAAAAATTTTCACAGGTTTGTTATTTTATGCATATGTTGGAATACACCAAGTGAGGATACTGGTCTTTGACATCTACCAAACGTGTTCAGTGCCTTTAAAAGGATTGTAGTAACATTTGTTAGCATCGGTTTAATTAACGAGATTGATATCTTTCAGTAACACTTCTAATGATTCAGAAAAGATGGAAACAAAGACCTAAACACAAAAAACAGCTCTTACCTTATCTGTTGTAATTCCTGTATCTCATTGCACAAGTTGATCAGCTTGATGAACTCTTCATAGGAAGCTGCATAGGCGTATTTACGCTTGTGGTTCTCGGCCAGGCTCTCTCGATGCTCCAGAAACGACACCAGCATGTTGTTGATGAAGTACGGGTCACAGATCATATCCACGGCAGGTTTCAGTACTGTACACACACACAAAACGGGCTAATTATGATGTTTCGGCTGATGTTATGGATTTAGACTGAGCAATTTTCTCAACAGGAGGAGATTGAACTTGAGAACACAGACAGATTATTTAAACATCCGACCAGAACAAGATGAATTTACCAACTGACAATATTATCATTGCATTATATCAGGTAATCCTCGAATCAATGTTTACAAATTGCATGTACTGTCACGCTTCCTTATAAATTATTATGGTGCAGCCTTTGCCAACAGAGGGCGCAAGTGCAGCTAGTAAACACATATTGCGCTTTACAAAAAAGTTGATTATCACACAGCAGGCATAGAATATTGTATGTTCTAGCCGATTGCTGCATACGTAGGTACAAATTACTGATAATCAATAAAAGATAGACCTATAATCAATCACCATTAATCTATGCACAATTTCAAAGAACTGATCAATAATTCACTCTCCAAAAAGAGGAAATTATGCAAAATGATTGGAAGTCAGGATTTCATCTACTTCTCAGAAATTTACACCCTCCAGACAGATTAAGATCAATCTTAAGAATTTGTACAAACCTCCACATGTGATGATTTCTCGCAACAAATGCCTGGCCGTGTCTGAGTTAGCGATGCCGGCTGGGAGCATGAGTACCAGCATGACCTCCGTTGTCTCTCGTAAGAACTCCCTCTCTGCCTCTTCACTGATGAGACAGGGATGAAGGAGGAAGGGCTTGGGGTTCGGGGCATTTCTGAGGAAGAGAAAGAACAGAATGAGATTACATTTCCAAAAATCTATTTGAAGCTCACAGAAAATATTGGTAGTTTTAGTAAAAGACCAGTATCTGCACTTTATGTGACCCAAACACTAAATTAGAAACCTGTGAAAGTTTGAGCTCAATCAGTCATCAGAGTCATGAGAAAATAGTGAAAAACCCCTTCATATGTTTTCACTGTTTTCAAACATCAGATTTGATCTTTACCTAAAAGATGACAGAGTTATGACGTCAATGCACAAGGTCTAGAGTTAATGGAATAAAAACTATGGCATCCGGGTACGTTTTCTTTTCTGTGTTGTTGTAGCTCTAAAATCTCTAGAAATAGCCAGAATAAAAACAGCAGGAAATGAAATCCACACTTACTTCACAGTGGTGTCTCTCAGCTCAGCAAAGTGGTCGCATAATTTATAAACAACATCACTGGTGAAGAATCGCACCTAGACAGAAGAAACAAAAAATAATAAAGACTTTAAAACTCAACAGGCCTTATACATTCTGGGTCCAATTTCATTGAGCTGCTTAGCACAACAAAATTATGCATTTCCAGATAAAGGTTACCAGTCGAAGTACCATGTTACATGCGCCATCTTTGACTGGCATCCTGCTAAGTTTTGTTTAGCACAAAATGTTCAAGCACTATTGTGTGCTTAAGCAGCTCTATGAATTTCGGCCCAGGTTGGCTCCGTGTTTTTTTCCCTGCCTTTCACCGCTGTTGACAAGGGTTCGAATTCCTGGACTGAAGACTTGCATGTGGATTGGGCTTCAGTACCTACCAGGACCCAATTTCATAGAGCTGCTTAAGCACAAAAAGGAGCTAAGCACAACAAAATTATGCTTACCAAGGTTACCAACCAAACTACCATGTCACGTGTACAATTTGTGACTGGTATCCTGCAAACTCCTGCTCAGCAGAAATTCTTAAGTAATATTTTCTGCTTAAGCAGCTCTATGAAATTGGGCCCAGGACCCAATTTCATGGCTCTGCATACCGAGGAATTTTGCGCTAATACGGTGACCTGTAAAGCACTTAATTGTATGGGGCTGTAAGCACATAATTCAGTGGTGATATAACGCCCTGATTGCATGGGTTTTCCTCCCACACCTAACATTTCTTCATCAACTTCTTTACACAGGTATTTTAGGCACACAGGTCGCAGTGCTTCAAGTGCTTTTGAGGGTCCCTTTGTTTTATTACTAGAAAGATGTAATAATTAATGAACATCATCCCACATCCATCTTATGAAATAATAGAAATTATGCATAATTGTGTCCATGTAGCACACACTGAGGGTCGTTGTATACTGCTATACCTCATGTTTATTCATGATCGGGAGCTGAATTCTCACTTGTACATTCACCATCAAATGCCAGATGCTTTTTGGGTTGTTTACCAAGCACGCACACCAGTATTCGGGCACAGGGTTAACAAGCATAAGTACATGTAGTAGACTGTCATAATGTGTAACAGTCGACTATGCATGTACTTTATAAAGCAATCGTAAACTGTCGCACGGGTAAAAGCATCACACTCTTGAACAAATCATCCTAGCTGCATATACATGTACATGAAAAGTTGCGGCACACACAAATATCAATCCACATTTTCCTGAGCTCAATAGTGCCAAACTAGAGAAGTAAGAGGTGTTGGAGAACAAATATAACTGGTTTATTTCGGGTGGACAGTCACCATTAGCCCCCCTCGGTATTGGAAGTTGACAAAGATCCCTCGGCTACACCTCTGGAACTAGCTTGTCAACTTCTAATAGCTCAGGGGGCTACTATTGACAGTCTACCCTCAAACCATGTTATATTTGTATTCAGTTTAAAACGTCAAGACCACACCAACTCATCCCCAAAAGAGATTTACACATGATTGTACCTGCAAGTTTAAGTACTTGTAATAAATATTTCCCACATCAGTTAATACATTTTGGGATTCGACAGTGCTAATTTAGTGTAATGAACCCAATATTACACACACCAAACCTTACAGATCAGGTTCATGGGGTCCTGCTATTGTTTTTCTATTCTTTCCTTTTCGAAAGAATTCCTTCATGGGGTCCAAGTTGAAAGAAGAAAACTTTTGTGGAGTCTATTGTTCCATTTTCTAAAAGACCCAACCAGGGCCCTTCCGTAAGCCCACTTGGCCTCCAATCATAGACCCTGCTTTTTCAACTCTCTGTTCTGACAAACAAGGACCCCATTGTTTTTCTTTGTGACAGCAATCATGGACCTATTGTCCATTTTATTATAAGTCCTCCTTTTGAATGTCACTAATACAACACACATCCAAAAAGAAATCAAGCATCCTTAAATTTTGATATTGTGAGTCTAAATCAAGCATTGCTCAGATGCCAGACATCTTGGGTCTCACTAACCCTGACATGTGAAATGGTGAAGGTTGGACTATAATATGGAAAGTACAACAATGGACGATCAACATTAGGGAAGGACACTGGGATAAAAGAGAACCGAATCTAGTGTATGAAACCTGAGGAAGCAATGAACTGTAACGTGGTTGCAATGAGCCATGTGAACGTTACAGGGATGAGATTTCACAAATGAGAAAATCCGTGTTTTCCTGAGCTGAAATGTGTAAGGGCGCAATTTCAGCAAAAAAATGTTTCGCTACAACATTAATAGAATGGTCATTGTCTGCACTGATCTATCGTTGAACTAAAACGAGATGCCTGCTGAAATTGTGTCCAGAGCACATTTCACATTTCAGCCGGAACTTGCGCTGTATAATCTTTGGATGAAATAACTAACCAACACGATAGCAGCATATTTGCTTCCACTGGCCAAATGCTAGTTAAAACACCTGAGGGCCAGTCAAAATTCTGTCTCACTCTCAGTGCCTTTCTGGCTATTTCACTGTTGAAAAGCATCCCTATTTAGTGTTTGAACAAGATAAAAAGCTAGCAGACTAATAAAGCTAACTACAATTTAGCTAAGTGGTCCCGCTGGCCAGCCATTGAAAATATTATAGGCATTCCCTGCACAGTTTCAAGTACTAGACAAGAAAAACCTCAAACTTTATGACTGGAAAACAGTTACTTGCCTCGTCGATGTTCTTCAGCCTCTTCAACAGATTTTCTAAGAACTCCCACATGTCTTCTCTGTGAAAGGAGTTTAAAGAAATCAAAAAAATTATATAGAGATGAATAACAATTACGTCTGGAATAATAAACATTATTTTAATTCAAACATTATTTCAAAATTATGTTTTTTAAATCACAGTTACAAATGTTGTTATTATTTTGGATAACGAACAAAACTAAATGAAACTTTTAAAATAAAAAATCATTACAAAACATGAATTTGAGAGTAATTGACCGTTTTTTTACCGCATGACAATGCTTTTAACAGCAAATTCCTTGCATCACAATTACAGTTTTATCTTGTTTTGACTACCTGTATTTGTTTTCTTGTATCAATGGCCAAATAAATAATAACATAATAGCGCTATAATAATAATAATGACAACAATGACAAAAAAATTAAAAATTTGGTCCACATACTCCCTCACGCATTCAAAAATACTGCGAACTGAATTCATCCCATTGCAGATATCTTTTTGATTTTAAATGCAAAGCCAAAATAGTCTGGTGCCTCAATGTAAATAAAAGCCAGCATTCACTAGGGATCCTGACCAAGGCACAATGCAGGCCTGTTGCAAGGTTAAACAAAGTAAACAAGAAAAATCAAATGAAATTGTTTGTTAAATAAAACCGAGGACAATTAGATATTAACTTTTAAAAATTCAAAGCTCAAAATAAAGCCGTATCGGAATTAGCGGCTACAGCTATGGCTATGACTGTTGCTATGGGTTGTTACCAAGGACGTACTATGTACTTCAACGCATATAATGATTTGGAAATCTAGCTATAGCCATAGCCGTAGCCGTCAATTCGGACACGGCATGAGTTTCAAACTTACTCTAATGCGGAGGTGAACACATCTGTGTCTTGTCCAAGTTGAGTATACCAACTCAACACAAAGTCCCTCATGACTAAATCAAAAACTGTCACAAAGAAAACAATTTTAATTATCAGAAATTTTGCAGCAGTACCTGTATGTCCACCCCCAAAAAAAACTTTGAAAATGATTGTTTAAGATTCCTTTTTTTTAAATGAGATATCAACCTAACATCACAAGGCCGAACAGCCACTTCAAGGTGAGGGCTACACTGTCACCAGGGGCACAATGCCACCAACTCCTGGGGCTGAAATAGGCTAACCCCCTTCACAGTCCAAGGATGGAGCCATGGGTATCATCCACTAGGAGCCTGGCTGGTAGAGAAGAATGCACTACCTTCCCAACTTTTTATGAAGCAATAATGGTTAAGTGCCTTGCTCTAGGGCACAGAATATGTACATAATGATCCCTAATTATACAAACAAACCACATGGGAAACTGACTGAGAAAAATTAATTTTGAGCTGAAGAAGAAAAATTTACTGTAGCGGGATTTGAGCCTACCATCTCCATACCAGCACTCTAAAATTTACATATATTTTAAAATACAACAAATTTCTTAGAAATGCCACACAAATAAACAAATAAATAGTCAAATTATAATCCTCAATATAAATAGTCATAAATAATCAGCATATATAATCATCATAAAATCTTCAAAAAAGTTTACTTCAAAACTTCTCCAGCATTTTTTTACCATGACTTAACCATGTTAACCATGTTAACCAATGGCTAATTTTGGATCAATCTATTGCTGAAGGAAAAGCAACATTATGAAAACCTCAGATCTAAGGGTGATTGCAGCATTTTGTTAACTAACACAAAACAAGGGGAGCTATTATGCTAAAGCTCGCTGCTATTTATACACTATTATTACGTCTGTTCGATAAGAACATTCCACTGTGAGTTGAACATTAAGATGAAAATATTTGGTCAATCTTGGTTTCCTAGAAACTCAAGGTGGTCAACATTCTCCAAACAAACAAACACAGATTATGTACAGCTCTGATCACTCAACCATCTTTGGTATTTCTCAAAAGTCCTTCAAGACTAAAAGGGGAATTTCCAGTCATAGCTGTTGCCTGTTGAGATGTCACCTTATTTACAAAAAGTGTGATTTTGTAGATTCCATGGCATTTCTTGGCAGTCAAGAAACTACACTGGTCATATGAAAAACTTTACTTTTTGTGTCATAATTACTACTTAAAATGAAGATTTGTATTTTTAAAAAGCAGTACACATTTTGAGATGGGCTCCCTTTTCTCATATTAAAGGTTAACATAAAATTGTACAGTATAATTGTTTTTGATTTATGTTTATATTCAGTTGTAGAAATTGTGCCAACAAGAGTCCAGGCTCTTTGGCTCGCTTTTGCAAACATGTGATGTCAAGGGTCACATGGTATATTGGTGTTTGCGTTAGCGAAGGTTCTACAAATTGAATCTACCCCAAAAGAGCAACAGATTCTTATTGTTGTTTTGTACAAGGGAACTTTATCCTTGATGAAGTCTACATAAAAGATCAAACTCAGTTCAAGGTACATGTAAACGGCCACTCAACCATTGTGTAAATTGTATCTCTCGATATAAGAAACTATTCATAGAAGGACACCAGTCCATGGATCTGTTTTGTCACAATGTACACAACCTTGGCAAACCTGTACAATATGAATAATGCAAAAGTCTTGTTTGATAAGTGGCTTTATGACTGCATCTTTCCTCGACTGACCTTTAGATTTCTGGGTGAACTTTCGGAACAGGGATTATCTCCAATACATCAGAAACTGTTTTGACTTTCTTACTTAATATGTTTTTCTCGCATTGTTTGTTCTTCTCTCGATATATCCGGTTAGTTTTGCTTATTTTATTTGCTTACTTTTATTTGGTTCACTTTTATTTGGTTCATTTTCTGTTGTTGTTAGGTTTTTGTTTTACTTTGTTTTTATGTTTTTGGTTTTTGGTTTTTGAGTTTTGGGGGTTTTTTTAGGAGGGGGGGGGATAGGGGGAAATAGGCTCCTTTACATTATTTTACTATAATTCCTCATTGATAGGGTTAGAAAAACTGAATGTAAACATAAATACTTTTGAACATATCGATTTTTAGTTCTTTTTATTAATTCAGATTTTGAATGTTTTGTTTTGAATTTTTGTCTATTTTTGTTTCGCATATTGCATTGTCTTTCTGTTTTTGTCATTCTCAGAACCACATGGGAGAGACCACATTGTTTGTGAACAAGTTACCCTTACAAAAGATATGAAATATATCAATGAATAAATAGACTTTAATGTTGAATGATGTTGGCTTTCATCATTTTAAGGGTTCTAATAAAAGCAATGGAACCTCATTGACATTTTCTTGACCTTCTGAATGAGTTTCATCTTCAGGGATGAGATTATGAAAAAATTTAAAAGTCGGAAAATTGAACATCACTCGCCGACCGTAATTTTTTTTTGCACTAGCCTGCACGTACGCTGCGCACAATTTTTGAAACATCGAGAAAAGAAAAAAAAGGAAAACAAACGTGAAAATTGCATGTTTTCCTAATTTCTGCCTAAATATTGGTAATTTCTTCGACACAAATGTCTATAGATTCGTGATTTGAGGATTGGTTCTGTATAGCTTCTTTTTCACTGACATCTTCGTGATTCAACGATAGGTGCTCGACGATGCACATTGGGAAAACCCAATCAACTTTGCCCCGCATCGATCGCACACAAGGCCCTCCATCGGCAAAAGTTGTCAATGTTATAGCCTTAATCCAAGGCTGTGTAAAGTCCAGAATCCATAGGCCTGCGCGAAACAGTGCAGCTATGTTTTACTTGGCTCGTGAACGTGTATTGAGTTGGAGTCACATGGTATATTGGTGTTTGCGTTAGCGAAGGTTCTACAAATTGAATCTACCCCAAAAGAGCAACAGATTCTTATTGTTGTTTTGTACAAGGTGTCGCAAGAGGACTTTGATTTATATGTGAATATTTAGTTAAGTATATGAAACGCACACAAAACGTAGTATATGGGGCGTTGCCCTACGTCATAGACCATATAAGGAAGTTTTAACCGAGTTACTTTTGTTAGTAAATTTTTGAATAGTTAATGAGGTGATTTGTATATAGGAGCCTGTCGTTTAAGGAACCGTACGAGCATTGGAATATTTTGGGGATCAGATCCGTCCAGCATCTCGAGGGTGCGATAGCATCAGATTGGCGTTAGCCTATACTCAAATAAGAGTGAAGAAACATTTGGCGATAGCCTATGAGGTCAGCGATAGCTGGGAGTAAATTAACGGTCTTTGGGTTAATTTAACTGATGCAAGCTGACAACGAACAGTACAAAGTTCTGGAAGAATCTGCTATATAAATACACTTTTAAGGGGAGCCAGTTTTTTAAGTAGAGAAATCTCGCCGAAACTGTAAGTTATTAAGTTATTGTATTTTCCATTGTTTCCGTTGTTAAAGAACATTAGAATGATTTATTTTGAGATAAACACTGGAAGAAATAAACCTTTAATTAAAGATTGCCGGTTTTTGAACCAGTTTATCCATTTATTAGTTTTTCGGTGTAAAGATGTAGGAAAGTTTCTGTTAACAGACAGCTGGTCCTAATTATTTTTAGTACAACATGTGAGGAAAATAACTCAGCCGAACCTGTATTATTTATGAGGTTTTTTTGGCATAATATTTCAGGGCTCCCATTATTGGAGCCAGAGACGGGGGCAACGCTAGCTGCCGTGAGAGTCAAGTGGCTGTGGATGTCTACTAAGTAAGAGACATCGCAAGTATGCAATACCCGATAGGAGGGGAGAGACTCCAAGTATGCAATACCCGATAGGAGGGGAGAGACTCCCGTCGAGGGCAACACGTTTGGACGTTGTGACAATGGTAATCACCGAGAACTTAACTTCGAAAACTTGAACAATATACCAAACAGGCGAGACAAGTGCAACCTTAATTTAGTAATGTATTCCTATTTTCTTCATTTAATTTGTTGAGTGTAAATACTGTAAATAAATAGGTTAGCGTATAAAGAAACATTCGCTACGAAACCTGTGCGTCTATTTGTAACTTTGTGGGGTCAAAGAGAGGACCAATTATTGGCTAGAGTGTATTTTGGACTTTGTGAAAACCCCGCTTTGTGACACAAGGGAACTTTATCCTTGATGAAGTCTGCATAAAAGATCAAACTCAGTTCAAGGTAAACGGCCACTCAACCATTGTGTAAATTGTATCTCTCGATATAAGAAACTATTCGTAGAAGGACACCAGTCCATGGATCTGTTTTGTCACAATGTACACAACCTTGGCAAACCTGTACAATATGAATAATGCAAAAGTCTTGTTTGACAAGTGGCTTTATGACTGCATCTTTCCTCGACTGACCTTTGGAATTCTGGGTGAACTTTCGGAACAGGGATTATCTCCAATACATCAGAAACTGTTTTGACTTTCTTACTTAATATGTTTTTCTCGCATTGTTTGTTCTTCTCTCGATATATCCGGTTAGTTTTGCTTATTTTATTTGCTTACTTTTATTTGGTTCATTTTCTGTTGTTAGGTTTTTGTTTTACTTTGTTTTTATGTTTTTGGTTTTTGGTTTTTGGGTTTTGGAGTTTTGGGGGTTTTTTGAGGAGGGGGGGGATAGGGGGAAATAGGCTCCTTTACATTATTTTACTATAATTCCTCATTGATAGGGTTAGAAAAACTGAATGTAAACATAAATACTTTTGAACATATCGATTTTTAGTTCTTTTTATTAATTCAGATTTTGAATGTTTTGTTTTGAATTTTTTTCTATTTTTGTTTCGCATATTGCATTGTCTTTCTGTTTTTGTCATTCTCAGAACCACATGGGGGAGACCACATTGTTTGTGAACAAGTTACCCTTACAAAAGATATGAAATATATCAATGAATAAATAGACTTTAATGTTGAGTGATGTTGGCTTTCATCATTTTAAGGGTTCTAATAAAAGCAATGGAACCTCATTGACATTTTCTTGACCTTCTGAATGAGTTTCATCTTCAGGGATGAGATTATGAAAAAATGTAAAAGTCGGAAAATTGAACATCACTCGCCGACCGTAATTTTCGAGAAAAGAAAAAAAAAAAGGGGAAAAAAACATGAAAATTGCATGTTTTCCTAAGATTCTGCCTAAATATTGGTAATTTCTTCGACACAAATGTCTATAGATTCGTGATTTGAGGATTGGTTCTGTATAGCTTCTTTTTCACTGACATCTTCGTGATTCAACGATAGGTGCTCGACGATGCACATTGGGAAAACCCAATCAACTTTGCCCCGCATCGATCGCACACAAGGCCCTCCATCGGCAAAAGTTGTCAATGTTATAGCCTTAATCCAAGGCTGTGTAAAGTCCAGAATCCATAGGCCTGCGCGAAACAGTGCAGCTATGTTTTACTTGGCTCGTGAACGTGTATTGAGTTGGAGTCCAGCCAAGCTACCGACGGCCGGCCGTGCTGCGTGCAGAGAGAGAGACAGCGTGCACGTACGTCTGCAAGGCATTATTATTACAACATTTGAGAAAGACGCCCACAAAGCAACAGTATCATAATCAAAAACCGTTTATTTCATTTCAAAATCTTCAAAACTTCATATTAAAATGTTGGAAAGTGAAAGTTTCAAAAGTCAATTTGCCAAAGTCGGAGATTTTTAATTGTCGGAACTGAAAAGAAAAAACGGTTTTTCAAAGTCTGAAAGTCGGAATTCCGCCAAAAGGCGGAAGAATCTCATCCCTGCATCTTTAGAAGTAGATTATCTAGCTTCTTATACAAAGAGTTATTGAACATTTTCTTCACAACTCTGGTGTAAGATGATTGTCATTGTTTTTCAAGTTCTCAAACATCCCTAAAATAGAATCAATAATAATAAAATAATACTCTTATACAATGTTGTTACATAGCACTTTAGATAAAGAGCTCATTAGTTTGTTTTAATGACACGGGAATGCAAAGCTATGTTTTAAATTATAATACCCATTTATATATCAGCAATCTGTAAGTTGATGCGGTGCAATCTGCAGCCAGCCATGCTTAAAACAGCAGGGCAAACCCCTTAGTCTTAACAATAAATGTGCTGGGTTCTTTAAAGTGCATTACACAACATATTGGACCTAACTTTACATCCCATCCTGAAGGAAAAAACAACCATGGGTAATTTTCTTGCTCATGAAAGGACACATGTCATGACCAGGAACAGAACACTTACTATGACAAAAACTACAACTTGAGTCAAGTGCACTAGACCCTGCTCGGCCTTGACATTCCACAAATGAATAGTTCTCTCATGCACAACAGCAAAATAAAATGGTAAAGACTAATATGTAGTCAGAAGGTTCTTTTTGGACTAAAGGAAGTTATGATTTAAAAGTTGGTTCTGAAAAATTACTTGAGGAAAAACTGTTGCATCAGCCTTTTTAGACAGACTTGATTTAACTCATTATTTGTTTTGAATAAATCACCTTTTCCAATATCGAACTACTACAGGACCAGAATTTCAGGTACACTGTAGATCAACACGAGATCCACGACAAAAATAAACACAAACAAAAGTCATTCACTGCTGAAGGCCGACTACCTTATCAGTGAGACAGTAGTAACAAATGCGGCAACAGTGAAGGAAATTCTTTAAATGTTACAACAAGGAAATAAAAAAACGATAAAAGACTAATTTGACATTATGGACAAAATATACTTGGGTTAAAATTTATTTGAATACCTGTGAAAACTCTGTCACTTAACAATCAACAGTGATTAAACCCTAACATGATATAGAAGATGTCATCGAGGTCAAGAGGTCAAGAGGTCAGACTGCAGGACTTGCAATCACCCAACCCACTCAAGCTAACCGCTGATTTCACAATGACTAGTTGTTATCTAGTAAGAGCGGAGAGGAGTGTTGGTTTGGAAATGAGTACAAAGTCTCCAGCCAACCGCCAGGGTAAACAACAATTGTTTATTTACACAACAAATGTTAATTTCTTACCTTCTTTGACTGCCTTGTCCATATTCCTCGAGACAACCAAGCCTCTTGGCCGACGATGCTTCCGAGATAAAACTTCCTGTTTAATTAAAATATGGACACATTTTATTAGTTCTCCATCGAAAACAAACTACATTTCTACAAACAGCACAATATTATTCATAAAACTTGAAGTCAGTAAAATAAAAAAGATGCCCACTGACGCATCAGCCTTTTTAGACAGACTTGATTTGACTCATTATTTGTTTTGAATAAATCACCTTTCCAATATCGAACTACTACAGGACCAGAATTTCAGGTACACTGTAGATCAAATTTTTCACCCCTGATAAACATTTGAACCACAAAATAAAAAATAAATAACAATTAGCTGATTTTCTAAACATACATGATTCACAAATTTTGTCATGGTTTAAATAACAAATTTCGAACTACCTCTATCCACCGGTCTAGCTCGGTGGTCTAGTGGTAAGACAGATCTGCTCTAGCAATGCAAAGGTCACGAGTTTGAATCCCAACCGAGTGATTTGCCTCTGGATTTTTTTCTCAGAACTCAGGAAAGTACCGAGTATACAGTGCTTCATAAACATCGGTGTAAGGGTAAAAACCAATAATATTCTTTATCTCCTGATGAAAAATTAATATCTATTAAATTTTGTTTCTGTCGCTCTCATTATCAACAGCTCTTACCATGACTTTCATGACCAGCACATTAGCAGCAGGGGAAGGGTTCGCAATCATCGACCGTTTCCGCTTCTTACCAGAGAACATCACCATGATGAACCCCAGAATGAAGCCCACCATGGTGACCCCGAGATACACCAACACCGAGGTCATGTTGGTGAGATGAATAAGTCCGAACTGGTAGGACACGGCCAGGATGGCGGCCAGTCCTCCAATACTGTACATGTTGATGTAACCCATGGTGCTGCATAGAGGTATGGCTTCGCTTTTAAAATCAGACGCCCAAAAGTTAAAGTCCTCTTATTGAGTATCCATTGCAACTACGTGGCTTACTAGCTGTAAAAGCCAGCTGAAATTAAAAATGAGGGAAGTTCACGTAAAGAGAATATTACATACAGTTCAATGACAATATGTATGGTCCAGGAATCACAGTGCTCTACAGTAAAGCACACCACTAAATGTATGTGCCAAATGACTGACTTTGAATAATGCACTTCTGCTTGCTTAAATTTCTGTGTGTGTGAAGTCTGAAATGTAATGGCTCACTGCACACACTGCATTCACACTGAATATTGACATTTGAGATTTCCTGCAGCACAAAGTTTCTTTTTCAGGGAATCATGTTTTAATACACCAGCGAAATGACAAAGGGGGAAAGTTATACAAATGCAAGCCATGAAGGTTTGAATAATATGCAAAAGATCCCAAAAGTAAAAAGCCATGAAGGATAACTTTATCCTTGATGAAGTCTACATAAAAGATCAAACTCAGTTCAAGGTACATGTAAAAAGCCATGAAGGGGTCACAGTGGTGTCAGCAAGTCAGGGGATCAACGGAATGAAAATGAACCTGTTTATTAATATGTTGTTTTTCATTCGAGTATTTTATAAAAATGTACATTTTAAGTTTCCTTCTGTTAAATTACTTTTGTCCAACTACAAATGTTTTTGCAACCTTAACATTTTTGCCATCAACTTTTTAAATGACTAGCCAGCTGGACCAGAGTAGCTTTGCCGCCAAATTTTTCCCTAGTCCATACATGTACTTTTTAGTTTTTTTTGTCGAGTTGGTTTTAAAGGTACTTATTTTTAGTTAACCAGACATTCATTTTTCATAATTTTTTTTACAAGCCCATAAAAGTACTTTGACATGTTTGAGTGCTGGTGCTTTCTTGCAACACTGAACTAGCCAGCCAGACCACTTGGATATTGAATATTGACTGGTCCTCGAGTGGGGAGACTGCCATATTATCATCAATGTTGGTTTGCACAGTATTTGATTTGTGGAATACACAGAGATAGGTCTACTTTGCTGTGTAGATTGCTCTTATATAAGGACTGTCTAGCTATTAATTGTCTACTGCCTCAAAGTAGATCAGGAAAAAAATCCAAAAACTTGGCTCAGAAAATTTTCCTGACTCTCTGTGGAGTAAATAGGACAAAATCAAGGGACCTAAATACTTTGGCTTATAGTGGATAGAGAGAGGCTTCTCATATCATCTCATATTATCTTCACTACAGCAGAGTGAAATTTATTTTTTCTTTCAATGTTTCGACTAACCTGGGCCCAATTTCATGGCTCTGCTTACCGCAAGCAAATAATCGGCGCTTATGGAAGCAGGGAATAGATCGATCCATTAAGCCCCGCCTCCTTACGAGTTGACCAATCACAGCCGCGAAACCTGATCAACATTAGTGCAAAGATCACCAAACGGCTCAAATGGTGATCAGATTTCGCGGTTGTGATTGGTCAATGAGAAATGGGCGTGGCTTAATGGATCAGTGTATTCCGCGCTTACGTCAAGCGTATTTCACGGGTTAGCAGGGAATTTTTGCTTGTGCACTTGCGTAGTCCACGTTACTAGGCATTCTACGCTTACCCAGCTAGCCCAGAAATTCGGCACTTGCTCGGTAAGCGGAGAATGGCGATTGCAAGCGCGGAATTCGGCGGTAAGCAGAGCCATGAAATTGGGCCCAGCTCCAGTCATCAGTATTCTCCCAATTTCTTCCAATCTACTCTACGGCAGTAGACAAATAGCTACACAATTCTTTCAAAAACATTCTACCATGGAGATAGAATTTGTTACTAATTCTACCTCTATGATTCTACACAGCAAAGTAGATCAATAACATGAATACACTGTTACCGCAAACCAAATACATCACCATGCAATGCCTCATAACACTTCTTATGTGAATAATTTTGTTCTAGATTCAGCAAATCTGTTTTAAAAGCATCTATAGGCCTACAATGCGAGTTTGTAATAAATGGAACCCCAAGGGCTCCACCACACAAATATTTTAAACAAAAAACAACTCTTTTGTTGAAAGCAATCATGCATGAAAAGGAAATGCAGATCCGCCCATTTGAAAACACCATGAGCATCCATGCATACTAATTTTGTGATTTACAAGGTATGTTTCACCACAAAAACCTCAGTAAGGTGACATGTCCTAACCAGGGTTCTCCCAAGGATTTTTCAAAACTGTGAGGCATTCTGGACCCAAATTTGGGGAAGTTTGGCTGAAGCACACTGAATTGAAACAAGGTCTTCAACAAAAATTCATCTTGGTATTATCTTGGTTTTAAAAGCCCTACTGGAGCATTCTCTATGTTTTCTCTCTAAATGTTGTTTGTGATTTTTTATTTTGTTTAAACCTTTTTTTTTTTTTTTTTTTTGGGGGGGGGGGGGGCGTTTCGGCCAAAATGTGCGCGTATGGGCCTGCAATTCGTGTATTGGCCCGTGCACCCTTCTAACTACAGGATTGGCCTAAACCAAGTGCTCGAACTAATTATAGTTGGGCAATTCCAACTACAGTTGGGCTTTTTTGGGGGGGGGGGGGGAACAATGATATTCAATCAGCTCTGGGTCAGAAGAGTGCCTCAGTGGATTTTGGACGCTCTGTTTTAAATACAAAAAACCAAACTGTATCAATAATTTAAATTTTTTGTTTAATATTAAGTATTAAAAAAGTGAGCAATTTGAATGTCCTACACTTATGTTTAAAAACTCAAACATATTTGGATACATCTATGTAGGTTTCTAATTTTTTGATAAAACATGTAAAATCATAGAAGAAACTCTTCCTTCTTGTGATTTAGTAAGAGAAAGATGGAAGAAGGCACCCTCCCTGAATGATAACAAGCAGTGAAAGGTCAACTGATCAGTGATAGGTCTACTCCAGCTAGAAAATAGACTACCATGGGCATCTAAATCTTTCTCATACCATAGTCAATTATAATCAAAATGTACAAATTGCTTAAATTCACAAACTTTAACTAGTACGCAAAATTTTGAACAGCATCCTACACCTGATACTTTTTATTTTACAAAAACTGTTTTGCCTCAAAGAAAGTGCAGTTTAGAATCAGGCAACTGCCCATTTGCAGAAAGAACAATTAGCCTGGACATGATATCTTTTGACTATCCATCGCAATTTACAAAACAAAGCTCTGTCAATCAAACCCATCTTTTTCACATGTTGAATTGTCTTTGTAAGGTTACAAACAAAAATAAGTTTGCGTTAAGTTGTGTTTATGAATTATGATAATTGCGATTTTGATCATTTTTGTGTAAAGGGCGGAATATTTAAAAAAAAATTGACTTGATATTATGACTGAACACTTGGTGAATCCTGACTGGATACTTGACCCGTAATTGTGAAACTTTCAAGGTGCAATGGAAGATAAAAATTAATTAAAAGGAATATGAAAATACAGAGCTAAATTGAAGTGAAAATAATTAAATGCAAATATTATTTCTTGATACAAAAAGGTTTTAATGATCCGTTCGACCATTGAGGAAGGAACCCTGCATGGTTCAAAGATGATCTACACAGGGCCACTCATGCAAAGTTCTGCAAAAAAACATTACCCAAAGTGCCAGGCATAGCAAGACTTTGTACAGTACACTACTTTGTTTTCCAATTTTCAGAGGCACGTCTGAGAAAGCCCCCCAAAACCAGCTGATCAGCTGATTCCTAAATGAAACACAAGTGAACAGGTGAAACAGGAAACTTACTGGAAAATTTACAGAACAGATTAAATTTAGAAAAAAAGAAGATGTGGTTTCGGACTGCCACTTTCCACTCCTTATTTCCCAAATTAGTATCTTATTTACTCATTAGTCATAGGCCTAAAGATATGCTTATACGCTTTTGCTTCTGGTCATTAAAAGGTGAAAAAAAAAATCATGTTTAGGGTCCCCGCCCGCTTCCTTTTTAAAGGCCGACTGCTTTTTTTCTCTTTTTTTTACACGAAAAAGGTACATTTTTAATAGTGACATCATTTTTGTGTCATTTTCTGTTGCATCTTGCCCACAAGAAGCCAATGTCATTTCCCGAGTCCAAGTGGCGGCCATTTTGAAAAAACTGGCAACCATTCTGAGAAATAGCGTGGCCATTTTTGAAAAAAAAAAAGGCAGGACGCTAAACTTGTTTGTTTTGTTTTTTGCCCATTAAGTGAAAGAAGTGGCAATCAGACATGTATTTCCTGAACAATTCTCTATTAACAAATTATTTTACTTTTATTTTACCCACTTCTACCTCAAAATATTGCAGGCAACGTCCCTCTAGTCTTATTCTGGAGGGTTTTGTGTTTATAATGGTATACCAGGGTGAAAGTTCAGATTTGGATGCACTGAAGTTGTCACGAGGAAAATGCACTTGCAACAAGTTGGCACCTCTAACTTCTAAGTTTTTAGGATGGGAAAAAACGCAGATAATACAAAATAAAGTTTAAAATAAAATTGTATAATGTTAATGCACAACAAGCGTCTAAATTGACGATTGAAGGATACTGGCGCTACTAGAGTGCGAGGGTCCTTTTTTTTACTACAACTTTTTTTTATTACTACTTAATTTTAAAATGTAATTATTTGAAACACCGTTTTTACTGACTGCAAAATAAGGTTGGTTTCTACCACCTCTTCTTGTCCATTACCGTAAAAGAAAGCCACAGGTATTTCAATGACCCGTAATAGCAAAATAAAGCAGCGGGGCAAAAGAGACGTGATTAGCTGGGACTAGACCCAGTAACTGGGGCGCTGTACTCCTTTTTTCGAAATGTTGACATCATCGGTCGTATCTATACGACCGATGATGTCAACATTTCGAAAAAAGGAGTACGACCGATGATGTCAACATTTCGAAAAAAGGAGTACAGTGCCCCAGTTACTGGGTCTAAGCTGGGACAAAATTTGTCCTTTTGTTGGTCGAGTCTTGTGTTTTGTTTTCATTATTATCCAGGAAAAGGCACACTGCATCAGTGCATGTCCCAGAGTCTTAACAAAGGCAGAGTAGTTCCTCTTACTCTTAGTCTACTCTTAGTCTTATACTAGTCTTAGAACTACTATGGAGACGATAGCGAAACGAAAGGAGAATTCTCTACAATCATGTCTACCCTGCTTGCTGTCTTGAAGTTGCATTATTGTCAATGCAAGATTGCTAAAAATGCTAGAGCCTATCCTGACAATTTTGTCTTCATAATCCCTGCTTACCCCCTGCCTTCTCTGAATGCTTTCTGCTTTTCTCCCTCTACTCTCTCTATTCATGTATTTCCACTTGACTACTCTTGCAACAACTCTCGTCTGCTTGTATGTGTGTTGTGTTGTCATTATTTAGCCTTCGAGAAAGAAAGACTCTGCATGCTACACTAGGGTCGAAACGTCTGGCCACTAACTTATTTTTTGAGCAGTTTGCAACAGCTAATTCTATTTTATCAATTTTGAAGAAAACAGAAAAAGAAAATTCAGACACTAGACAGTGTAGCCCCACTTGTGTGGCCAAGGATTCAGCTAGCCTTGGCCACACAAGTGGGGCTATAGAGTAGACAGTGTATAGAATAAAACTAAAAGCTTTTAAAACAGTCACACTGTACCTGAGACGAGAGTCATCTGATCAATCAAGGATTGTGTAGAGTTGCTTAGAATAGAACATAGCACATTCTTTCTCCAAAAAAACTAAGACTGTGTAAAAGACAAGAGGACCTTCCTCTCCTCCTGATGTAGCATGGATCAGATTCATAAGATTGGCATTGGAACCGCACGTAAACATTACTAACTAAAACAATTAAAATAAAACAGCCGTTGAAAAGAAACTTTGCTATTAAAATTATGGATCTGAAAATAATTCCAACGGCCGTTTAAAAACTAAAGAAAAATTGTGATGACCGCAGTCTGCCACCCTGACGTGGACACAGCTCAATAGAATAACGAAAATGTATTTCTAACAGACTAAATTTATTCTCCTAGGAAGTTCTATTTATATTTTTTGACGGGGGAGGGGACGGTTTCGGTGTTAGAAATGTCAGGTTCTCAGATCGTTGGGGCATCAGATCGGACCCCTTTCACGGGACCAAGGACCCCTCTGGAAGTAAAGTTGATGGCAAAAGGCCTCAAAAGTGTTGATAAAGACACGTTTAGGAAGCTTTTGAAAGGTAAGTCGGTATTCTATTGTCCGTAAACTAGGCAAACGGTACAGTAACACACAAAGTCACACTTGCACTCAGCTCAGTACACTTACAGTGTACAGCACTACGGTAATACTGTACAGAGGAATACCGGACACTTCGGCACCTTGCAAACTCGGCACCCACAAACTCGGCACCTTGCAAACTCGGCACCCACTCGGCACCAAGAATGCAAACTCGGCACCAGCTGATTTTTTAGTAAAAATAGTAACAAACGCGGCACATGTTCTTTAAGTTTAAAATCTTTCGAATGTTTTCATTTATTTTCTGGCCGTAGAAAACTGTTTACAAACGAGAAACAAATCCAACAAAAACAACTTTATTTATTTCTTGTTTACATATTTATCAACTTGTTTATTCATTTATTCTTTATTTTATTTCTCCATTTAGTCAACTTTTAAATTAACAACGAATTCATTTTATTCATATTAAACATTACGTGATTGTTTAATGGTGATTCAATTTGTTAAACAATCTAAAACAAACTCATTTATTTATTTATGTGTTTATTTATTAATCTATTTGTTTATTTATCATTGTTATTTATTTTTTTAAATTTCATTTGCCGTGAATAAATAGTGATTAATTTTGACAGCTAGTCTAAATAAATAGTTTTGGGGTTTTTGGGGGTTTTTTTACTACAAGTTTATTTTATTCATAAAATCACGTTATTGTTTAATGGTTATTCATTTAATTAGAAAATATGTATTTATTATTTAGTTAATTTCTTTAACTAATTGTGTTTTTGTTTAAACCAAATAGTGGTACATCCCATCTGCTGAGTGCATTGATGTTTCAGCTTTCAAGACCATCGCTGCGGTAAATCGGCTGGGTGCCGAATTTGTGTTTGTACATGTGCCGAGTTTGTGGGTGCCGAGTTTGCTAGGTGCCGAGTTTGTTGGCGCCGAGTTTGTCTGGTGCCGAGTTTGTTGGTGCCGAGTTTGCAAGGTGCCGAAGTGACCGGTTACCGTACAGAGTATTATTGTAAAAGGTTTTTTAAATTCTTTCAAGCTGTTCTAATTAAAATATAATTAAGAAAAACAAAAATCTTTATTTCTACTGGTAGGCCCTACTACTGGTAAAAAACTTAAATTTTATAACATAAGTCAATTTTTGCGATAGCATTGATCATTGATGGACCACCCAACCCACCTAACCCTAAACAACCCTAACCCTTGCCTTAACCTTACTCTTCACATAAACCCATCAGATGGACCGATCGCACAAAACCGTACATGATTGACCGATAACAGTTATACAACACCCTTCCTGATCTACTGTTCGTGCAAACCTGTTGCTACACGATTGCTCAATACCACAAGTCTTGCATTGCACAGTATGTCAATGGCTCAACATTTCCTTGCGCACTCACCAAATGGCTGAGCGATCACCCGATGGCTGTGCAATTGCCCGATAGCTGCGGCATCGTCCAAAGTTGTTCTGGGCATTTAAATGCAACCGCCGTAAGTCTGTCCCAAAAAAATTTGCACCTTGAGACGTCATCCGTAATGGGTTGAGCTTAATAAATAGATGTAGGTCTATCAATGTCTGTAACATAAATGTTAATATTGTTTTCCCTTCCCAGCTGCAGTAGTGTTGCTAGGTGGTTCTGAAGTACCAGAAAGTACATTCTCATCTCTTGTCACGGCATCGCTCACACAAGAATTCCTCAGCACAATTTATGCAGGAATCTGTACCATTCTAAGATGTGCGCTACGTTTACCTTCATCTTCGTTAAAACCGGAGGTAAAAACTCTTTTCAGTTTTAATTTTTTTAATTTTATTTTTTTTCATAGAGGGGGGGGGTAAAGCTTTAATGTATAAAAAACAGAAGATTTGTTTTGGAACAAAAAGGAGTGGTGGTCAAGCGATCAAGAGCCACAAACTCAACTTCTAAGTCGTCAAAGTGTGGGTTCAAATCCCGGTCATGACACTTGTGTTTTGGGGCAAGACATTTAACAGTATAATTGCTTCTCATCACCCAGGGGAAAATTGGTACCTACGAGGGATGAGATTGTTGATGTGAACAATAAGCAACCCGTGCGCCACATTGGTTGCCGGTGCTGCATACTCATACAGAGTTTAGATGGTTTCATGAATAAAGGCTCAATGAGCTGGGGTATTAATAGTGTGGGACACTTTAATATGATGTTTAAAGGCACTGTACACGTTTGGTAATTACTCAAAATATAAATTAGCATAAAAACTTACTTGGTAACGAGCAACGGAGAGCTGTTGATAGTATAAAACATTGTGAGAAACGACTCCCTCTGAAGTAACGTAGTTTTTGAGAAAGAGGTAATTTCTCACTAAAATAATAAAAGACTTCTGGCCAGAAGCCTTTTATTCCTATCTGAAAGCACACTAATTTGTACAACAAGGGTGTTTTTTCTTTCATCATTTTCTTGCAACTTCAATGACCAATTGAGCCCAAATTTTCACAGGCTTGTTATTTTATGCATATGTTGGGATACACCAAGTGAGAATACTGGTCTTTGACAATTACCAAACGTGTTCAGTGCCTTTAAAAGTGCCTTATAAAAGTGGATATAAAAATAGATATGAAATGTTTAACAAAATAATATGTATAAAATATAAAATATAAAAATAAAATAAAAATAATATAAATTGTTTTATTATAAATTATATTTTATATTTGTTATATTTTATGTTTTTTTTTTACCAATATAAAAATTTGACATTGACTTGAGAGACAGCAAAAGTTGATGGAAGAAATGCCAAATCCGATTCTCACTTCTTTTTTTTTACTCTCATTATGACTCCAAAATAGTATCTTATTTACTCAAATAAGATTCTGTTTTTGGTCATAATGATGAATGAGTGAAAAATTGGAGGTCGGACACAGCATCATACCCAATATGCTTCAATCAAGACTAGTAGTATCTGGCTAAACCAGAATACCAGCCATAATAACATGTAATTAACATTGTTATGACTGGTTCCTTGGTAGCTCGTTAACTGAATAACTAGAAACCTTTATGGATGAGATCAAATGAATGAACAGACATTCCAATTTTCAAAATCTAGGATTTTTTGTTCAATGATAAAAGAGGGAGTCCAAGAGAGAAATATTATTTTCTTCAAAGATCACAGTTTGTAATTGGAGACACAAAAATAATGATGCATTGACAGAAATTTCTGTTGTTAACCCCTTGAGCACGGTATTGTTTTGAGAGTGAATGCTGGTCGGCCGGGATTCCGTGAACAATAGCGCGGATTACTGAAACAATAGCCCGTATTCATCGCACGAACAGCCCGTGTGAAAAGCACGGAGCCACATGTTGCAGTAGCTTTTCACTCGAAAATACCAATCTATTCAAACACAAACAAAAGGGCAATTTCTATGAATAGATCCATGATACAGGGCCAAGAAAGGTTCAGCAAACTCTTCCCTTCGCAGAGAGTTGGTCTTTCAATAATAACCGGCCAGCAACCTCAGAAACCACAGGTGCATAATGAATAGAAAGTATGCAACCAGTATGCGGCTATAGCCGTCACCCGACACCCTAACCTTCTATCAAGCCGAGGCCATAGCTGTCATCCGTCCGCAAGAGGTTAACAAACTGAGCAAGATACTGAATGATTTATTCATGAACTTGTTTTATTTGGTGTTTCAGATATTTAAAGAAGACCTGAAAGAATTAAAGTAAGTGTTAGAATGTCAACTTCTACATCTTTCATTAGTTCAATTACTTGTTAATTGTCATCCACAATGACCTTTTGTGATCTTACTGAAACTTGCCACAGAAGTGCAGTTAAGTTAACCCTACTGGTCCCAAATCCAAAGTTCTATTCAGGAAGTTGTCTGATTTTGGAGGAAACAGTGCACCATACCAAAATAACAATTGCCTATCGTTGGAACAGGTTGACCAATCTTATCCTAGCCCAAACATGTGGGTGATGCATGTAGGTTACCTCAGAGTGGAGTACTTTGGAGAATATGTGAGGTTCCCTAGCCAAAGACACTTGGGGTTAGGGTTGAAGTTTCAGGGGATTATTTAAGTAAAAAAGGGTACATTGAACCTCAAACTGTGTAATTTAACAAATATTATTAATGCGTTTAAAACAAAGAATATTCCAAGAGTTTCACTTTTGCCTTGTAGTAACTGAACTTTTCCTCATATTATCTGACAACAAATGCAGAAATATTGGAAACAAAATCCCAAACTCTCCCAATTATAAATATTTAATAATTGTGTTATTTGGTTTTTTCAGAGTTCCAAAGGAATTCATTGCAGATTTTAGCAGTGCAGCCTTCGGCTCCAAGTAAGTACATCTCATTCAGGTCCAAAGAGTTTTTCATTGTCTTTTAGAGTCTACTCTTCTAACCCTCCTACTTTGTGACTGTTTAACGTCATCCACTGTGATTAGGAATGATGCCAGCCTGTAATGTGATACCATGTGGTAATTGCAAATACACAGCACACAGTTGCCCCTCCTACTATCACACCGATCAATGTCATCCACTGTGGTTATGAATGATAGATGCACTGTGCCAAGCTGTAAAATGATAACATGTGGTGAGTGCATCTAAACAGTACACAGGCAACCTTTCTTAGTCATCTGAACATTATTACCGGTCACTGGGGCATTTATTTTATTCTCTAAACTTCCTCACCTCCCTGTGGAGTATACAGCCCATGCTGCCAAGTATGTAGCGCACCAAGATAAATCAACCCCAAGAAACCATCTCTGCCCTCACAGGTACCCAGTTACCACTGGGTTAAGATAAACAATTGTAGTGAAGTGTCTTGCTCGAGTATACAACGATCAAGAACAGTAAATTTGAACCAAAATTTTGATGTCTCATCCACAAGAACTAGGTCTTCTGAAGAAATTAATATGACTTTTGTTCAAAATGTAATCATCATTTTAATAATTTTTATGATTTTTCTCCCCAGGCGTCAGACATTAGAAGCGTCACTAGTGAGAAATCGTAGCCGATTACCGACCCTAGATAGATTCAGATGGCGGCTAGATGTGGCCATCTCCACCAGGTAAATTATACTATGCAAACTAGGTTCAGCTCAAAAATTTGCATAAATTTACTTACAAACGTGTTCATAGTTTTCAATGTAACACAATCAAGTTAGGTTTTTGGTGACACCATGGACATGAAAATCTCTTTGATAAGATGTGATGGTTCTGAAAAAAACCATTTATGTAACCAATCAATTGCTTATTTTGGTGGGTGGCATGGGTGGCGTTACGCACATGGCTCTCATCACTGTGGCCCTGGTTCGAATCCCAGCTATGGCAAAATGTTAGTAGAGTTGTGCGTTGATTCGAGTTGTGCAATGCCACAAGGGTTTTTCTTCGGGCCCTCTGGTTTTCATCCCTCTTTTGATATCTGGCTTGGCTCTGTGGTCTTACATGTATATGGGTTGATGTGGCTCGCTGACAACGGGGCAATTGCATGCCTGCAGCTCGAACACGTAGTAGCCCTGTCCTTCGCAGTTCAGCTTCTCAGCTGCAAGTAAGAATGATTAGCCTTTCCAAATTATTATTATCATACGGCCAATCCAGAAACACCCATCCCCTATCTCTTTTTATGATAAGTGTCCAGTGTGTTTCAAGACCAACCCCTTCACGTCCCATCTGGAAGAAGTGGGCTTGATGTTAAGGAGCCCTGCCATGTGCTTACTTGGTGTTAAGGAGCCCTGCCATGTGCTTACTTGGTGTTAAGGAGACCTGGCGTGTTTTGACCGAGCATTTAAGAGCACCCAGACTCAAGCTCTGGTGTTTCTGATCAGCAGAGCGTGGTTTTGAATCCCAGTCGTGTCCTTGAGCAAGATACTTTGCTATAATTGCTTTGCCCTTCGGATGGGACGTTAAGCCGTAGGTTCCCGTGTACTAGGATTGGTAGTGCACGTAAAATAATCCTGAACACTTATTGTGGAAGAGTAGGGGTCAACCACAGTGTTTCTGGATCACATAGCAAGCACCCTTGTTTACAGGTTTCCTCAGGCTTGCGAGCTACAGTGATTAAGTTCACTTAGGAGACATCCTTGGTTTCACTAAAAGAAATATAAATAAGTCCTGGACAGGCCATAAATAACCATGGTACTACATGGAATGGCTTCCCATCCATTTACTGACCACAGTTTGGAAGTTCTATCTTTAGCTCTTCCTTTAGTGGAGATCCTGTCTCAGACCCAAGAGACCCGTACTGTGTGTGATCGAGATTCCTAGAAGACTCCCAAGTGTTCACCTTGGCTCAAAATATCCCTTCATCATTATCTTCTTTTGAAGGTCAAGAAGTCAATTAACCAATGAATAAGGAAAGGATGTTTTAAATTTTCTAAGAATTTTGTAGGTCTTTTTTTGGCTTTTATTACTTAATAAAACTGATAAACACCTTGGAGAGTTTATGCACTCTGATTGGATGTTAATGTGTGATATAAAGACGGGCTCTGTGGATAGCAAATAAATGGCCCCTGAACAAGCACATTGTTGTGTAAAAGTTTTGTATGCACCGTGCTTGTTGTGCACGGGAACTGGCAAATCAACTGTTTTATTTTATTTATTTTTTTGGCAAGGAAATATTGTGCCAGGTGAACGTGCATACAAAAAATGTAAGCGTGCAAAGCATAAAGCCGAACTCCAACCAAAATATTTGTATTTATGGTGCTGTTATTTTTCAAAACTCATACATGTAGTCTGGTTTTTGAAAATATGCATAAATAGTTAAATATGTGTAAGAAATTAAGCATAACAGCATAAAGAATGGTCCTTGCACGAACATAGAACAATTCTAAATGTACCAACAAAAGAAAAATAATAAATTCTGATGATTTTTACTGTGTATTTGTAAATGGTATTACGATATTTGTAAATGGCAATAACAGTCTTCACAGCGTGTTTAATGGAATTCACTTTCAGCTCAGTCCAGAGTCCATTAACATTAGCCAGCATCAATGTGAATTGGGTTTTCAGTCCCTACTTTATTGCGTGGGTTTTGCCCATTTGGGGGTTTTCCTCTCACGTCTAAAACTAAACATTTCTTCTCGTTTCCTAATCACCATTCTTTTATTAATGCTTGCGCTGTTGGATGTGTAATGAAATAAATAAGTGCTTTTTTGGTTTGTTTCTGACATAAATGGTTTTTTTAATTATTTGCAGTTCATTGAACAGAGTTTTAGAGCCCACCATATCAATGCAGATGACTTTAAGCAATGGTCGCATTCACAACTTTGAGGTTTGTATTACATTCTTTATCATTTCTCATTTTCTTTGTAATTCCTTGGGGTCCCCCATAAAAAAGATAGAACTAAAAAAATGTGCACATTTAACAGACCTGATATTTTCCTATTTAATTCGATTTCCAATTGTTTTGCTCTTGGGGAAAAATCAGAAAAATTGTGATTAAATAGCCTAAAATTAAGCCCACATCACATGTCAGCCCTTGTACCCCTCCCCCAAAAAAATATAAAAATATATATATATATAGATATAAATTACAAAAATATTTTAAAATGCCTACTTTTTTCCAAGAATCAAATTTCATGCCTGATTTGATTTGATTTGATTTGATTTGATTTGGTTTCAAGTGGTTCATTAAAATTTGACCATCACACCCAACAGCTGAATTGTTGCCAGAATGCATAAAAAGTTACATTCAAATGTTGTACATAAACACTACAAAAACATCCTAAATTGTAACATCTGGGAGGTTCTGGGTCTAGAACGAGGGGACAAAGACCCGCAAGCCATTAATCAGGAATGTCCTCCTTCATACAGTCTCATTCCTGGTTAGATAAGAATTGTCAGCAGGTAATCAGCTGTTTTGTAACAGTTCAAAGTGAACGTTATTAATGATGAGTGTCTAGCATTGAAAAATAAAAGGAATGTTTATAAAACAATTTCCGTTTTATAACATCATTATCGTCTGCATTATAGCATTCGGTTGTATTATTGTAAAGTTTCCGGGTTTTGTTATGTCTTATGTTTTGGTTTTTGTGTGGGGGTTTTTTTCGGGTTGGGGGGGGGGTTCAACCAGCTAAAAATAAATGTATTGTCAAAGCACCATTTAGAATAACCAATTTGTAAAAATTTCAATCTTTTTTCAAATGTTTTTTGACTCGACCACCCACCCCTGATTTCAATTTTTTTTTTTATTTACTGACTATTTAATACACCCTATATACAAAGTAAAACAAAGTAATGCTTCAAGTGAAGCAGATATTTTATACAATGCTCTCCCAACTCAGGAGTTTTCATTCCTGGCTTCCAGCATGCAACTTTGTAGTTGAATTAGAAGAGGAAATTCTCGCCAACTCCCCTTTGTTGGCTATCGAAACAAGGTTCACCAATAACTATGGAACTGCACAGAAATGTCAGACAATCTGGAAGGGGGCTCTGTGTGTTTTTCTTTTTCATAATATTTTGAATTGAAAACTGAATTTGGATTTTCAGATATTTCTTTTGGCCTAAACCCCTCCCACAATTTCGGGTGAAATAACAAATCTACATGTAAATTTGTTACCATTGATTATTAATGGGGTGGCATGGGTTGCTAAAGCCCTTGCCTCTCACAGGTAATAGTATGGACCTGGTTCGATACTCAGCTAAGGCTATTTTGATGAGTAGAGTTGTGTGTTGGTTCTCTCTTATGCCATGAGGTTTTTTTTCTTTCTTCTGGGCCCTCCAGTTTTCCTCCCTCCATAAAAAATCAAACACTTCTGATCTCTGGCTGTGCTTCATGGTCATAGTGGCTGGCTGCCAAAAACGCCCTGGCATGCCTGCTTCCCAGACATTAAGTAGCCGCGTCCTTCACTATTCAGCTTCTCAGCTGCAAGTAAGGATGATTAGCCTCCCAAATTATTATTAGTAGTAGTATTATTATTATTATTATTATTACTATTCTGAATGGCCCCAAGTAATTGGCTGTTGGTTTTGTAATAGTCCAAGGTGAGCATTATTAATGCTGATGTCTATCGCCATTTGCATTGAGAAAAGGGAATTATATTACAATGTTTTATAACATTGTATAATTCTTTTGTGTAATAAATTGTTTGAGGCGTGTTTTGCCATATAGCTTGATAACCTATGAGTATTAAGTATGATAGTGCATTTTTCTCGTTCGGACTTAATGCCGCTTTTTGTTTTGTTGGTTTATTTGGGTTTGGGCATTTCCGTCATAATTCGATTGTGTAACAAATTGTTTTGAAGCATGTGTTGCGGAATAGATGATAATCAAGGACAGTGTATTTCTCTTTTTTTCACTTATTCTTTGTTTTGTTTTGTTGGTTTTTATTTGTTTGTTTGTTTGTTTGTATTTTTGTTAGTTTTTTGGGGGGGGGTTGCAAATCATACAAAGTGTTGCCTCTAATTTACATATTACCAACTTTCAATACCTTCACTGTTTTTTACATTTTGCTCTCATTCATTTTTGTAAAATTCATTAACTAGGTGTATCCATATGTTTTCACTTAAAATTTGTTTTACAATTTACGAATCACTGAGGGGACAGTGTTTCAACACAAAGCTGCAAGTAGATATAGTTTTATCTATTTATTCATTACACATCCAACAGCACAATTATTGCCAATAACAGGATGAATGGGAAACGAGAAGAAACGTTTAGTTTTAGATGTTGGAGGAAAACCCTATTTGGGAAAACCAACGCAGTCAGCTAGGGACTGAAAACCCAATGCACATGCCAGGCTCTGGTCTGAGGTGGGATTCAAACCGGGGTCCACAGAGGTGAAAGGCAGGGAAAGAAACCACTGAACCAACCTGTATTTTAGGGCTGACTAGAGTTGACCAAAGTCGATCTAGATGTCACTTGAGCGCTGCATGGTTGAATTAGCTAGTCCGACTGGATCAATCTAGCTCCAGGGCACTGTTTATCTAGTCAACTAACAAAGCAACGTCACTCTGTCAAGATGGTGGCCTCCATGGGTTATACGTGTTGTTGCCATATTTTGTTGAATCAATCGACTAAACACGTTTGAGTGAAACATAGACCATGCATGTGTGATTTAAATGGCAACTTGACTAAAGGTTAGCATCCGAACTTGCTCCATTCTATGCTCAAGAATAACCTTCTACTCAAATCCTTTGATTCTGAGTTACATTGAGGATCAGTGAACGTTTCCCCTTTACACTGCTAGCATTAATTGTCAAGGGTATCCAACGAATTTAAATAACTTTTATTTTCCCCCTTTTTCCCCCTCTCTTCTTGCAGGTTCCAGTTTCCAAGTTTCATGAGATGCGATACAACGTGGCATATGTCCTTAAAGAAATGGAAGATTTAGAGAAGCGGAGCATCTTGAAAATTGAGTAAATTGATGAGAGGGGGGAAAAATATAAATTATTTTTTTTACCTCGGGAATAATGTAATCATTATAGATTCTTAATCAATTGGGGTACTATGAGACTTTCTGCCTAATTTGCAGTTGTTTAGTCATGAAGTATGCAATTGTTTAGTTCTGTTCATGCGAACATCAATTAAACAATATTTACCCAATGCGTCTGCTGCCACCAAGTGTTTTAGAACAAGGGGCATTTTCCAAACCTCGGCTTGGGCTCCAGCTCCTGCTTGGGCTCTGTCATCAGTTTTGGAGCTGTGTACATTTTGCACGGTGTTTCCAACATCAAACGGAGCATGGAGTAAGAGCCTAACACCCGGTTCAGACAGGCGCTCTAGAGTCGCGCCGAACCAAATAGATTAGGAGCGACTCTAGGTCGACCCAATTAAATTTTGGTTTCAGACAGGCGAACTTAACAAAACATTTACTGTAGGTTCGGCTCATGACAGGATCGACATCTGAAACCAAGGCGCTCCAGAGTCATTCCGAACGACTGCAACAGTCGATCTTTCGACTTCTAGCGCGTCCAGTCACTCCTAACTGTTTTAGACTCGTCGAACTTTTCATGTACTTTTAATTCAATAATTTGGTTCGGTGCGACTCTAAAGCGCCTGTCTGAACCGGGTGTTAGTTAAGGTTTGGAAAAATCCCCTGAGGGCTGGATTTCACAAAGCACTAAAGATTCAAGATGAGTTTTCAATATCACCATAGTGATTTGTATTGTGACATAAAAACACTTTGCTTAGCAGTTAACGATTGATTCACACTTAAGATCAATCTTAGCTCTTTGTGAAATCATCCAGCCCTGGTCTCACAAAGGCAAACTTGGACTGGTCCCCTGTCTTTATTCGCAAGGAAACAGACAGGCACTGGTCGTGGGTTGCATTGGATATAGACATTTACATGCAATGAGTCATGACTACCAGACTGTACGAGTGAGGGTAGCATGCGAGTATTGGCATGCGAAGTCAAAGGTATATCTGGCAGATAACTGCCAGGTTCTAAAGGCCGGTTTTGGTGTTATTCAGGGGCCTCAAAAGATTACGTCAGATGTTCAGGCTAAGGCAAACCATTCTCATCTTACTTTATAATCTAAGTGAATGTTTATTTTATGGACCCCTTGCATATGACGTCACAAGTTCAAACAGCGCCCTCACTGAATTCAAAAGAAGATCTATCTATCTGGCTGATAGTTGTGCATGGTGTGTACACATGGGGGTCGCTTCCATTGTTTGACCTCAGTTTCAGAGTCAGATGCAGGGGGTCTGTTAGGGCATGCCTGTATTGATGACTTTGGCAATGGCTATGGCTGGAATGCCAAAATGTCATATTCTTCAACATTGTTAATGTAGCCAATAGCCGCAGCCAAAGTTGCTTAAGTCAGACACGGCTTTAGGTACTTTATAGTGCCAAACTTGTACATGTGTTACTATTAACCCCTAAGGTTTCTGCCACATGATGCTGGCTGTTCATAAAGTTTACCTGTAATTTAATTTGATTTTGGGTTGAACAAGGAAAAATTGACTAGAGCGGGATTTGAACCAACGACCTCCGGATTGACGTGCCGGCGCTCTACCAACTGAGCTATCTAGCCCTATGATGGCGGTCTCCCTATTTTGTCAATATCCTTGTTCGGTGGGTGCCAGTCTGAAGCCATTCAACCGTAAACTGCCGTGTAGCCAGGGATCACACCCAAGTATACGATACAACCTGGGAAGCGGTAGCCAGGGGATCACCTTAAGGGGATGCGACTTTTTATATCAGATATCAAATAACAAACCACAAGGGAATTTAATTTGTTAACTCTTAACACCTTTGTACATAAACAGTGATTGATAATAAAATAAATTCAATCTATACAAAAAGGAATTGTATTATTCAGCATTTGTGTTTTAGGCAAAACAAAACAAATATCTACATTTTTAGTGCCCAACCTGCTTCCTTTTTTTTTGAGCCCGCATGCATTTTGCTCTGTTTTAAGTCTTCGATCAAACTGGAAAAAGAAAAGTCTCACCTGGAATGGGGATACAGAATGTAAATTTGACCAAACTCTAGACTATTATTGTTGTTTTACCCTCACACTGATGTCTGATGTGGTAAGCATTACATACTCACTGCTGTAAGAGGTCTGCAGAAGATAATCCACTAGCTAATCCATCAGATTTTAAACACATTGTTCCCCCCCCCCCCCCACCCCACCCCACCCCACCCCAAGCGTGCCAAGTCACAAGAGGCCATTTGGAATCACATAACCCCAGGATTGTTGTTACATAAGTGCAAAGTTGCAAAGTTATCAGAAAAATAATCAGTAGGAGAAGATAACAAATGGATGTAAGAGTTACAGAACAGTCTGGGCATGACCCTGAAAATGCTGACCTGTAATTGAGAATGACACCATGTGTGTATATCTACTTTGCTGTGTAGATTTTGTTCTTTGTCTTGCTATTTATTCTACTGCTGCGGAGTAGATTTTGGAACTAGGGACTAGACTACTTAGTTCTGAAAAGAACTGTCCTGCTTCACAGAAGGCAGGAAATCAGCAGGGACTTGCTTTCGCTTTTCCCTGATCAAGGGGACTTCTCGTTACTAACTTCACTGCCGCAGGGTTCTTAATTGGTCTCAACATTTCGACTAGCCTACTCTAGTCATCGTGTAATTGAGAAGACACTACGTTTCCCCCCCCCCCCAAATGACAATGTCTGGTTTCACAATAACTTTGCTGACTTATGAGCTATTTCTAACAAATAAATCAAGGAGCATTAGACTAGTGTGTCTGGTTGGATGACTTGGCTTATCTACAGTTTGCTTAATTGCTTTTGAATGTTTTCTGAAGACCTATAACTTTGAGGAGATACTGTCAAATCGTTCATGGAGGACAGAATAAGTTTTCAGGGTCATTACCAAATTATGATCCTTCATTTAATATTAGAATGAAGATGGATTTATGAAGTATGGAAATTAAGCTTGTTGAAAATGAGAAATGTGTATCCATCATTCAAAATTTGTACAGTGTTTTTAGTTTGGACTTTTTATTTTCATTTAATTATTTTAATTGTAATTCTGGTTGTGAAGCCAGTTATTCTCAGCAAAGCAAACTTAATCACTTCACTAGCCGAGAACCCCCTGGAGAGAAGACGGGGAAGGAAGTCTCAGGATTATGTGTGGGAGGAAAACACCAGAACTATAGGTTTTCTCGGTCAATCTCGGCAAATGAGCAGCCAATTTAACCACTATGCTATTCTATTTCGCGCGAAATCGAATGCTACCGAAAAGGGTCATTCGATTTCGTTTTATGACTAGTCAAATGTACTGTTGCATCATTCGATTTAACAAAATAATCATTCAATTTAACGATTCATCAAAGCAGCATTCAAATTCGCAGGAGCTTTTAGAGGCGTGTGTTTAGTCATTCAAATTCATTTTTGGGCAGTCATTTCTGTAATTTGTGCAATCTAAAAAACGCTTTGTTAATAAGGCATATACGGTTCACTTATTTGCACTTAGTCACTTTGTACTTCGAAGACGAGCTTTTGCTACAGTTTTACACGCATATTTCAATAAGTTTGCAGCTTGTGGTACAACCATACCTAAATATATACGCCAAGATGTCTGGCACGCCAACAGATTGATGGTTGAGGAAGAAACAACATAAACAATAAAAACCAGGAAAAACATAAAGAAACACCCCATTCAAACACAATACAAAATTAGGCCAGTTAACCAATAAAGATCCCCCAAAAAAGAATATAGGAGAAAACAAAGAAGAAAAAACACCATGGGCCCCATGTAAAGTCTACTGGAACCATAAATAAAGAAAATAAGGTTTGCCTGAATTAAAGTGAAGATACGAAACAGTTGCCTAATACAGATTATCTGTTTATTCGTATTTCTTTAGTCGTACTTATTTGAATTCTCATTTAGCGAAATTGATTGCCTCTTTACGAAATTGAAAAAAATTAAACCAGTAAAATCTCCAGTCGAACCAGCTTTGCTAAATTGAATGACGATTGTGCGTCACGAAAAAGAATGACGATATGCTAAATTGAACACAGTGCAAAAGGAATTTGAATGCCTCAATACGAAATTGAATGCCCGAATTCTGAATTTGAAACGCAGTAACTGGAGAGGCAAAATAGCTTTAATTCGAACACACGAAAATGAAATCGGCTGCTCATTTGCCGAAATTGACCGAGAAAACCTATATTACAAAATAGAGGACTATTCCAAACCCACACAATCAGGTAGGAACTGTAAACCCAATCCACATAGTGCCCCCGGCGGGATTCAAACCTGGGTCCTTCAGGTAGACGGTGAGGAAAGATACCACTACTTTTTAGCTGTTCATTCCTGTGTTGTTTTTATGGCCAGATGCTGAGGATCTTGGCTAAGAGTGCAAGTGCTGGTAACCTCTTCCTTTTTAAAATTCTTTTCATTTTTATTTTTTTTTGCTTCTTGTATTTTGTCTAATTTGCTGGTATTTTTATTCTTGTAGACCTACTTTTACTACAATGTTTGTTTCGTTAGTGTTTTTCCTACTATTTCTCTGGCTTTTTTGCTTTGTTATTTTATTTGTAAAGCGCTTTGAAGCTCTGCGTAAGGCGCTTAAAAAGTATGTTTTAACATCATTACGCCAATCCGATCGCCATCCCGTCTTTCCGTCTTTTTCTCTTATAACTTTTTCATAACCTACAAAAATAAATTAAAGTTTACAAAAATCAACACATAATAGACTAGCTAAAAATTATTCATCATGGAAGCCATTGTTTTAATGAGAATACAAATTCACAAAGACACTTCAATTACCACCAGTTGATTGATTTGTTTTGTAAGTGAACAATAACACTAAATACTGTCTACATTATAAAACAGGTTAGAAACCAAAGAACACACAAAGAATATTTCAGTGTACAATTCGTTGATATGTACTGGGGACATGTTAGGAATATAGGGAGAACAATACAACTTCATAATTATTGCGCTGGTATCAGCCCTATTCAGGCCTTACTGATAAAACAAACATGAAGTGATTTTATTTAATTTTCGGTTTTGGATGAAACGTTCTTCATAAACAAATTAATCTTCAAATGCATTCTATGCTTATAAGAAGCCGTTTGGATATTTGGTTCCGTACAATGCCAGGAACAAAAAGGGTGTGTTTGGTGTTCATAACCTGTTTAGGTCATCAACCCTAAACACTTGTCATTTGGCCACAACGGAAACAGCTTCTTTTTCTTCGTTTTCCCCTCCATTTATTTTTAAGGAATGACGAAACATCCCTCATTATAAAATGGACTTTCCGAATGAGACGAACATAGAATCTTACTGGTTTCTTTCACAGGCTGGATTTGTGTGTCGCTATTGTGAACATTAAAGATATCCATAATACAGTCCCGTTTTTCCACTATTTCTAAAAATCAATATCTTTTATAATCTTCAAACAAACACTAGATGATAATTTTCCAAATGAGTTATAATAAATGTAGTTAAAAAATAATAGTCACACATACAGAGGCCTTAATTCAGATATTATAAACGCTTTATATTATATTATATTACAAAAAAAGTGGGAATGAGAGAGTGAGTTTTTAAGAAATCAATGGAAGTTTTTTAAACAGATGTGAGAAAAAAAAAAATCCAGATTGTTGGTTTGCCACAAGTGAAAGTGAAATACTGAGACACTTTCAAATGCCTGACTAGACGAGTAAATAATAAAAATTATTAATTCTAAGACAGGTTTGCAGAGATTCAGAATGTTGAAACCATGTCATATAGACCGTGTAACCTTTGTTTGCAAAATAGTAAACTTGTAACTGTCCCTCTAACAGCTTCGTTCTGACCAAAGCACCAAGTTTCTGAGCCCAATTTCATAGAGCTGTTAAAGCAGAAAACAGTTAAAAATGTTCTGCTCAGCAAAAACTGGCAGGGTACCATTCACAGATCTTACATGTGACATAGTATTTTGGCTGGTAACCATATTCCGATAAGTATAATGTTGTGTTTAGACACTTTTTGTGCTTAAGCAGCTCCATGAAATTGGGCCCTGGAGTACAAAAGCAAAACTGCAATTCCTGTGTTTTTACATGTAGTATACTTCTATGTACCAAAATAAAAATCGAACGTTCTGGTTGCAAAAGAAATACTCCTTATTTTTTAAAATGGTGGGTTTTTAGGTAACGATGTACACAACATGATGTAGCAACGACTACACACGTAGGTTACTATCAGTGGGCAATAGACACTCCCCTAATTCGGTTTCACAATATTCGTTTTTTTCCAAAGATTTAAACTGATGGCTTCAGATTGCCCATATCGGCAATCGGTACACAAAATAAAGCAATTTGAAGTAAAGTAAAAATAATTATGATATGTACAATTGTTATCTGAGGTGATGGGATTGTGCCTTTGAAGATGCAAGCATGCATTTTGGAACACAGACGGAATATGTCATGACTTAGATATAAGGCTATCATAGATTTTTCCTTTGAAAAAAAATATAAGCAGTATAACAAACAATGGCAGCCATTTTGAAAACTTTGAGAATTGCTTGTTTTTCTACTAAGTTTTTTCAAAATTCAAATCTGCGATGGCCCTATAGCCAAATATCTTTCTCATGACATACTCTGACTGTGTGCCAAATTCCATAAGGTTTATCGCGAATAGCAAAATACCAAGAGAGGGCGCTGTTTTGCCGCGCATGATAGTGTAGTGAAAGGGGGCAACCCTGGAACTCGCGCACGACGACCGACTGTAGCATTTGCCCCCTCTGCCCTCCCATGATCCATTGCGATTCTGAATCGCGATAAACCTTATGCTTGTACATGTATCATCAAAGGCACAATTCCCCCCAAAACATTCCCTTATCTGTCCCACAATCAATCTCACCAAACTGGAGGTCCGACAATAAATACATACTGACATACAATCTGAGAAATCCAACTTTAACTTGCTACCCAATGCATTTAGAGAGGCCAGCCTTTAATTGAAGACTATAAAATGGCAGCTCTAACTGCTGCAGAAAAACAATTGTCTAACACACTGAAATGAGACTTAGGGGTTTTTACCAACAGAACCTTCCAAACCATTTCCATTTCCTTGTAAAATATAAAAATCGTCAGGACAAAAATCTTTTTTTTTTTTAATTGAATCGAGTTCGTCTATTTTTGATCAAATTTGTATTTACCCATATTGGCATGACTAGTCACAGCACACAACCACTGTTCCTGCCTCAGCCCATGTGGCACTTATGGCTGCATTTGGCTTGAACTCCATGTGTCTTTCATGCCGTGTGCATAATACGCAATGCGTAAAGCTAAAAATACACGCCAAGCAGTGCACATAACTCCATGTATCCATACTGCGTACTGCGTTATCCTTGAAAACACATAAGCATTACTAGCGATGCATTTTTATTTGAATGAGTTGCGCACGACGAACACATGGATTTCCGGCCTGACAGTTAAGACTAATTTGTATTTACTTCTTTTCAAATAAATGTACCCCAAACAAACTGCTTACTGTTTGGAACATGGAATGAGCACATAATTTCAGAGTACCTAATTTCAGAGTACCAGCAATAATATGCTGTTGTCCTTCTTTCTTGAGTATTCCTTGTGGTGTATGCTGAAAACATGCGGGTGCTGTTGTTCCCTTTTGTGTAATAGCCCACAACAAATGACACGTAAGGGCGTCTTTTGTTGACTCTAGAAAATGTGGCGATCGCCAAAGGAGATCACGTCCATTAACTGCCGTCAAGAGATAAGATACTAATTTCATCTAACAAGTGACTTGGTGTATCTACAAGGCACTCTAGTCAAAACCGGTAGTCGGATATGCGGACGAGGCACCTCTGCAGAGCGTTTAAGCGATCCTTCAGGCTGGGCATGGACATGATCCCTGTCTGTATACGCTTGTTGAGAGGAAGTATTGCTAGCAGCCACCACGTCCACGACGGCCCTTGAGGACAAGCCTGTCAGGAAAGATAAGACAGTATCGTTAACACCATGGAAATACATCCTCAATCAATCAAGTCGATTGAGCCAAATACATCCTAGATTCTCTTGAACTACTTAATATTATTTTACCAGAAATCATAGCAAAGAGACACTAACGGTGGTTTAAAGTAGCACCAATTAGAGTCTTTGGTCATTGAAAAAAAAAAAAAAAAAGATTCTGAACTCGTCGTTTTTAGGATTTGAAACTTTGCCAGGTGGAAATACAATCTAGTAAGGTTTGCGGTAACACCATGTACCTAGACTCCATTATTAACTGTGATGGTTCCGACAACAAATCATCTCCACACAATCATGACGATACTTTCTAGAAGGTTTTTATGAGGCACCTTCATGGGTACTTTTCATATAAATTCACAGCACATTTGCTGGGAAATCCTGTTCACACATATCCTTAGATCCCTGTAGATAAGTCGGTTATCACAAACCATTTTACTTTTCAATGAGATCCTACCCTGAAGACAGGCAGAGTGCACTTTTTCGCAGCATAGAACCCCCTTGCATATGACATCACAAGCCCAAACAGCGCCCTCACTGAGGTCAAAGGAAGACCTATCATTGACTGAGAGTTGTGTGCGACGCGTACAAACTTCCATTGTTTGACCTCAGCAAGCCAATGCGAGTGGTCTATATACAACATTATCAGAACCAACACTTGTTCAAGAAACTGATTTCATGCACTACTTGTAAACCTAGTCAGTTTAAGATCTTACCAGTGGTTCGGGCTCTCTGGTTGGGGTAGGACCAAAATGGGCCATAATACGAGTCTGATGGAAGATCGGTAGGGATGTGAACCACCTCTGGGCTTGCTGGTAGACTTCTAATTCAACGGCTGTTACTATGGCAACTTCATCACCTGAAACAAGATTTATTTATTTGTTAATTTATTTACTTATTTATTTATTTATTTATTTATTTGTTTATTCATTCAGGTTTAAAAAAAACACAAGATTACATAAAGAAGACTTAAAATATCTGTCAGACCAACAATTACGAAAACAAAAGGAATATATGGTAATATAAAACACAAACAGAAGCCTAGAAATTACCCAAAAGTGATCTAAATCACTTATCTAAATAAAAATCATAAGATTACAATAAGAGGACTTAGTATAACATCTAGACCAACAATTACGAAACAAAAGAAAATAAAAACAAAACGGCAGACTAGAGACTGCCCAAAAGCAAACTTAAATCACTAATCTAAGACGACATCACTAAATCAATCAGGAAAAAGAAATAGTTTTTACTAAGACGGTAAAAAATACACATAGCTGATAAACATTCTAAATTTAAGACACCTACTTTGACAATATATAAAACTTATAAATGGCAGCTGAAACAAAAAATCATGCGTTTGAAAGAAATTGTTACTATAAAATTTCTTCTCATAAGAAATACGGAAAAATACGAACAAAACAAACAAACAAACACTGTTATAATGCAAACACAGTCAACACAGAATTTTAGGCACAAATATCAAAATTATAACCACAAATTTTTAATAAATAAAGCAATGAAAAGTCACCAGCAAGTTGTAAATTTGAATACAAGTGGTTACAAGAAATATTAATGACAATCTTTTTCCTATTTTTAAACATTTACCTCCAATACTTTCTCAATAATAAATGAAAACAATCTTAGAAAATCTTTTCAGCAGATTGAACAAAATCATTTAAGGAGCATCTTAAAAGTCAGGCACGTTCTTGGTGCAAAAGAAAGTTCCCGTGGGCACACTCCATTTGACCACCAGAACATTCTGTTAGACTGCATAATAGATCGATCCATTAAGCCCCGCCTCCTTACGGGTTGACCAATCACAGCCGCGAAACCCGATCACCATTAGTGCAAAGATCACCAAACGGCTCAAATGGTGATCAGATTTCGCGGTTGTGATTGGTCAATGAGAAATGGGCGTGGCTTAATGGATCGGTGTATTATGCCGAAGTACTGCAGTAATCCTTCTTATTTGAATAAGCATGTTAGTATTTCGAATGCTCCAATGGAATGCTCTATGGGCACGCGTTGGAATACTTATCCAATCCAGTTAGAACATTCCTACTGTTCTGAATTTTAAAATGCCCCCATTCAAGTATTGATGCAGATCATTTACAAGAATAAAACTAAGGAATCTAGATTGAAAGTGTTAAATGACAATTTATTTCCGTGATGATTGCCCTACATGTACCACCTTAAACCAATGATTTCCGAATCTTGGAGAATATAATAAAAGATCTACAAACTGAGCAGAAATAAGAACTCACCAGTAACTTCAATGTCTTTAATGAACTCCACGAGGGCAGTGTTGTAACCGTCCCTCATTCCCGTCGACAAGACTTTAAATCGGCGACCACCAATGGTCTTGATGACTGAGCGTCCATCCGGAAGATGTTCAACTTCTTGGATCTCCAGCATACAGCCCATATCTTCATGACTAGTCACAAAGAAAATATTTTAAATTAATTATAAGTTAAGGTTGCTTTGTACTCGATACCTTTCTCACATTCTATAATATATGCTGGTAAGTTAGACAAGATTCAGTTTGGCTCAGTGGTTTCTTTCCTTGCCTTTCACCTCTGTGGACTCCAGTTCGAATCCCACCTCAGACCAGAGCCTTGCATGTGGATTGGGTTTTCAGGCTGTACAAGAATAAGCTTCCCCCATTGGGGTTTTTTCCCTCCCACATCCAAAATTTAAAATTTCTTCTTGTTTCCTAATCATCCTGTTATTGGGGCTTGCGCTGTTTGATGTGCAACCAAATTCAGCAAATAACTACAGAACCATTCCGCTAAGTTGATATAATGTGCAGATGCATTCACCACATGATACCATACCACAGGCTCACATAGTGCATCTATTGTTCAAAAATATACGAAAGATATTAAATGACCAGGGGTGGATTTCACAAAGAGTTAGGACTGGTCTTATCTCGAGTTAGGACGAGTTTTGTGAAATCGATCTTAGGATCGATCTTAGCTAGGATCGATCCTATGTCTAGGACTAGTCCTAACTCCTAGGACTAGTCCTAAGTTAGGACTATCCTTTGTGAAATCCACCCCAGGGCCCACTTTCATAAAGCTGCGTAAGCACAAACAAATTATGCTTACCAGATGAAGGTTACCAGCCAAAATACAATGTCACATGTACAATCTGTGACTGGTATCGTGTTTATGTTTGCTTAGTAGCATGTTTTTAAGCGATAATTCTGCGCCAACAGCTCTATGAGATTGGACCCAAACAGAGAAGTTGTACAGATAAAAAATAGTCCATCTCTTACCCATCTGGATTGTTTGGATTAGGGAGACACATGCCGAACTGACGAGCACCGGAGTCCATCGTCTGCCGAACCATGAGGCGGTACCGAGGTTCAAAGATGTGAAGTGGACAGGGGATTGTGGGGAAGGCCAACGTGCAGACAAAGATCGGGACTTCACACTGGCTTTGGTCATTCACAAACCTGCAAGAGAATAAATCAGGATTGTTGTTTTTAGATTTGCTTACTGAACTTAAAAACATACAGTCATCTGTTATGGATTTAAGTTGAACAAAAATGAGTGTTGACGCTCAAGGTGCTTCAACAGTCAGTATTTTCCTGCAAGGTATATATGTGAAGCTACTTTTTGAAGTTTGAGACCTATTCCATAGCACCATGTAATGGTTTACAAGGTGCTGTGGCGCAATATGCTGCCGATCAAACCAGAAAACACCAAGGCGAACCCCTTCTCTTTACGATAAGTGCACTGGGTTCTTTTATGTGCATTACACAACACACAGTGAACTTAATCACTGTAGCTAGTAAGCCTGAGGAAACCTGTAAACAAGGAATTGGAATTAACTTACTCTACTTTTAGGTCAAAGAAAAAATACCCAGGATTCACAGCTTTCTTTTTAAACTCTTACTTTGCCATGGTTTCCATTTCTTCTTTGTGCTGCTGTTCTCGTTGTTGGTATTCCTCCCCCAGGTATTCCTGTAGGAGGTGCAGAGTGAGCTCATTCACGGTGTTTTTGCGTGTAGCCAGATACTGTCATACAAAAGGGAACAAAAACTTGTGATATTATTATTTCATCTCAGATTTTTACTTCTCCTCCAAACAGTGTATTGCAGCCTTTCCCAATTCCAAATCTCTGTCCTATTGTTGTACAAATGTGGCGTACAAGAACGGACTTAATTATCTCACACAGCAACATCAAATCCCAGAACCAATTATGAGCACCTTTGTTGTTTTTCCTTTCTTAAGTCAGGGTTTAATTGTGGCAACAATATTTTTAAAGAAAAAATTTGAGTGGGCATGAAAAGAAATTAAAAGAAATGCAGACGTGAAGTGGTAAAAGTATTCTCAAAAAGTTTTGATTTGGCGATACTTACATCAGATAAACAGTCTTTGCAGAGGGGGCAGGCCTTGCTGTAGTCCAAGGATCGATTCAGACAGAGTTTGCAGAACGTATGCCCACATGGGGTTGTAAGAGGCTCAAGAAATAATCTGAAAAAGAAAACGGCAATAATTAGGAACAGGCTCAAAACTTTCGCTTGTGTTGAACTAATATAAACCAAACAAAAAAGTGACATCCATGTGGTTATAGTCTCTACAAGATTGACAAAAGATTTGCTGCGAGAAGAAACTCAAGGGCATTGAGTGAGTTTGTAAAAAGGAAAGACACACGGTAACAAAAACTTTCCATCTGCAAATTTAAGCAATTTGTGAGTTTAATTTGAATACATTAAGGTACAATGACTTGCTTGTCACAAGAGATTGCTTAAATTTAAAATTGTGAAACTAGAGAGAGAGTTGCTGTGTTACATGGTTCAGGCAAGCTTTTGCGTAGTTACATAAAAGCAGGCAAACACCCATACACTATCAAATAAATGCGTATGGAACAATGGTACCAGGCTTTGCTGATCCAGAGGTTGCTATACAAAAACATGCCCCAAAACTATGCGACATAGCAACACTGTCTTCAGTCTGGGAAATCCAATTTGAGTATTCCCTAGTGACCAGACAAGTCATTGTACCTGATATTATTCCAAATATTGTGGCAAAACTAGACACCTCAAATTAATCGTTCTAATTTTGGTCCAGAAATCTTTTCTTACATTGTGCTTTCAACTTTACAAACAACTTATCCCTACAAATTCCAGTTACTAATTTCCAATAATTATCATTGTTTATTTCTTCTGCCTTTTGTTGTTGCAGAATCATTTCAATCATTATCTCCTCACCTGAAGCACAGACTGCACTCGTAATCTTCTTTGTCAATTTTCTCCTCGGGAACTTTCCTGATTTTCTTTACCAAGTCCACACCTGCAATAAAAAGAACCCGAACAATATGCTTTATTACAAGATGAAGAATTATAAATTAACTTGACCTTTAACCCTAAACTAGTGTTTGCTTTGTGTCAGTGTTAGATGTGGGACGTAAAAACCCGGAGATTTATTCCATGGGAAAACCCACACAATCAGGTAGGGACTGAAAACCCAATCCACATAGTGCCCCCGATGGGATTTGAACCAGAGTCCCAGAGGTGGAAGGCGAGGAAAGAAACCACTTCGACAACAAAACCAACATTTTTTTTAAAGACCTCTGCCCTCAACAAGCCAACTTTTTTTATAAAGAACTTTCATTTCATATTTGTCAACATTTTATACTTTTGGGGTTAAACAAAGAAAACACTTGGGATTTATAACTTGATATTTTATACTTTGATTACTCAATACTCACGAGCAAACTTGAATTCCACATTCCTCTTCGGACTCATCAAAGAGTCACTCACAGACTGACATCTCTTGCGCTTTCTCATCACCAACAGCTCAGATGTTGACAATTCCTTCTTGCCCTGTGCCGCCTTGGATGACTCTAACGATGCAGGGGGTGGGGTTCCTGGACTTGGCGGGTCTTCAGATGCGGGCGGGCTGGGGGTGGAAGGTGTGGTTTTGAGGTACTTGTCTTGACTCTTCTCATTGCCGGGTGGAGAAGGGCTCTCTCCAGAGGGCATCTCGACAGCTTCAACGTCACCCTTCCCTTTTGTCTTACCATCGTCAGATCCTGAATTGTCTGTTTCCTGTTCAATCAATATTAAAAATCCTCCCACAATTAGTTCACTTTATTCAAAAAACAACTTACAGCTTTAGTTAAAGCATTTGGGTTGAATATTAACCTGTTATCTAACATTCATGTCTTTCGCTTTGAGCAAGTTACAACATAAATCACCACATACTCATAGCATTCCCATGGTAAACACACCCATTAATGAATAGACTTCCCCCTGGGTACACTTTAATGGTTCCAAATAGCGACTGTTCCATTCCCAAAAAGGGGTGAACAGACAAAAACATAATTATTTACCTGTTTCTCTTCCACTAAGAGACGATTGATTGCTTCAAATCCAAGAGCGACTTCATCAGCCAAATTGGCAATGCTAATTGAGGCCAGCCCAGGGGCGACAGGAGCCCCAAACCGTAGCCGACGGGAAAAATTACGCTGGAGCTCCAAACACTTTATTGATTCTGGTTGTACGGGTGACAAGAAGTTGTGAAGGATCTTTGGAAGAACGGAATCAAAAACTGGTTTAATTTACTTTTTTAGACTTTCATTTTCAACCATAACGAATCGTGGGTTCAATATTGTTGGACGGTACTTTACAACAAAATTTAGCCATTCCCTCTTTATATACCAAAAGTAAACGCCCCAATTTTTAAGTGCCCCTTTGAAAAAAGACAACCGCATTTAAAATATTCCTTGCCGAACTACCTACTGTTAGGTGAAGGTCGATGTAGAATTCAACAGTTTAACTGTCAGGCATGCAACACTATTGTCAAAAAAGGAAAGCATCAGGCACAGCAAAACTTTGCATTGTATTTTTTTTTTTTTAAAATGGCACAGCTAACTGAGAAACTGAAAACGAGGAAATCTGTAGATCGGTAAAAATGTTGCATGTCTGGAGCTGTACGTTCATGTCACTGCACTATGAAAATTGGACTTATTCGTGCAAGCACACAATGGCAGTATCTGCACATACATGTTTTAAAAAGTAATGTAGAGGCAAAGGAAAGCGGTCGGCCCTCTAATGAAAAAAGATGAGCATTCACCAAAGTACCACAACCAAATCCACAAATAATCTCCTGTACTTGAATCGTTTTTAATGCTCCAATCAATGGCAAACATTACAAATAGCACAATGCAGTCACTAATGTGAAGGGGAAAAGGTCAACACGAGGCTGGCTCCACACATTACCAGTTTACAAATATAGTAATTAGTATATCCGGTACAACTAACTATCCCTAAATATTACAATATTTCTTCGCTAAAAAGGTTATTTTAAAACACCAAACAATACTCAGTATTCTGCAGAGCCTCGCTCCCTACAAAACAGAAAGAAATACCCACAGAAAGTAAATGCGCTCCCTCTTGCTCAAAGCAAAAAAAAGGAAAAGAGTGTGGTCCAAAGGTTGCGGTCACAAACGTTTAAGTTTTTACAGTAAATATGCAAATAAGAAGGCTGCATCAGGCCCGGGTAAGATTAACAATCACTTGCATTCACTACAGTATACATACCTTGGCTAAACACTTCTTGGCAGAGGCAGAGAAAGGGTCAAGGGTCAAGCTCTGGAGAAAAGCCACCATGGCCGCTTCTTGCCTGTGCAGTTCCTTCAGGGCCACGCCTTTACGATAATAACCCTGATAGAACAGCAAGACAAATACTGTGAAAGAATTACGTATATTTAGAAGTATTATAAACTGCTTCCTCCATGGGTCTGGTACAGGTTCATTGAAAAATGACCCACAGAGGAGTTTACATGTAACATTTTATTGAGAATTCATAAAGTTGATTGCATTTTGTTATTTGATGACAAACTGATAATTGACTGATTAACCTTCCCACTCTTGATTAAATTTCCGGGGAAATGAACGCCCCCCCCCCAAAAAAAAGGGACTGTAACAAAAACATAATTTTTTAAACCAATACAAGATTCAGTGATTCTACTTTTCTTTTCAATTTTGTTTTTTCATAATAATTGTTTTCCACTCCGTTTAAGTTCTTGCATTGTTTTATTTAGTACTACTCATCATGTACTTTTGCACAGAAACAAAACATAAAACTATTTTGATATTATTATTATTACAATTTTCACTTTAGATTACCTTGGGCCAGTCGGGTCTAATCTCACACACAGCTTCTGCGTCTAATAGTGCCTCTCCATAGCGTTCTAAACCTGTGTAAACATGGGACCTGTTGCTAAATGCTAGATGGTCATGAGGTACTACAAAACAAAACAAAACAAAACAACAAAATTAATCACAATTTGTCACATTTCCTATTACATCAAATTATTAAGCTAAAAGTTTTACGCATTGTTCCACTACATTAAGGATTAATTTATCAAAGGGTACAAGTCACAATACTGCGTACATGACATTGAATGAGCAGATAGCCTTCAGATTGAGCGCTTTGAGCTATAAAAAGCATTTGTTATGAAATGAATACATATCCGGAGGTCGTTGGTTCAAATCCCGCTCTAGTCAATTTTTCCTTGTTCAACCCAAAATCATTTGAAATGAATACATGTATGTTCGGATGGATGATTGAAGTAGAACATAATGATTCACACAAATATCCTTCAAAATAGCATTGTTTTATTTTTACTTTGTGATTTAACACAGTCCGTAAGTATGTAGAGTGAACAATTTGGTTCTACAGAATGGCCGACCATGTTACATGTAGTTCAAGAAGTAAAAAAAAAGAGCCACAAAATTTCAAGTGATATTTGTGTTAACTATTATATTCTACTTCGACCATCTTTCCAATCACATACAATTCATAAGAAAAGCTTTTTAAAGCCCAAAGCGCCTAATCCGAGGCAATGTGTTCCTTTTTTTTTTTTTTTTTTTTTTTTTTTTAAATTCACTGTCGACTCTGTACAGGCCTGATATACGCAAGGTTTCCCCACAACAGACACCAGAAGATAATACAAATCTTGCTTTTTGATCAAAACACAACTCTCACTTATTGAAAAAAATACTAAATACATTGCTTTTTTATACATGTAGGCCTACATGTACTGCAAACGTTTTAGGTTACTGGCCAGCAGAACAAGTTAGCTTGTTATTTTACTAGTCTGTCAGCTTTTTTCACTAATATTTCAAATAAAACAAGAACTAGCCAGCGAGACCCCCCAAGGATGAAGTATGATTGATCCTCAGGTGTTTAACTGGCATTTTGGCCAGTGAACCACTGTTTATGGGAGAATGCTAACTGTATGTACTGTGTACAAAATATTGCTATGACATGTTTGACTGAGTGAAGTATATGCCAACGCGTCACATGTTTGAAATTATTCCACTCCATTGACAGAGAACAGCTAGTAGATAAATGAAAATCAGATTTTTATTGGTTAGATACTTTCATAGCAATTGTGCCAGTGTGAAAATGGCGCAAAGAAGGGCAAGGACATTGTGTACGTGTTGCTTGGCAATGCACGCACAACTGGGTCTTGTCTTGGTGATCTTTGATCAAACAAACAGCCAACTAACAGCCATAGACCTACATTGTACAAAGTAAACCTGAAACTTATTATTTATCCCTTCTCTATACAGAAATTTAACATTTCTCCTATTTGGCCTGTCAGTCATTCAAACGTTTATGAAAGCCAAGATATTACAAGATTTGTAGCTGACAAAACATTCACTGACAGTGTTCATGTTATGTGTAATTAACCATGAAGTTAGCAAGTTCCTATACAAATTTGGGCTCTGTTGTGTGAGTCAGGGGAACACAGCTAAAACCATGCACAATTTTCAGCATGTTAACACTAACAGCCTTAATTCTAGTTAGTACACTGAAATCAGCTGTTGAGGTTTTTTGGGGGGTTTTCAGATACAGTTTTCTCCAATTTGACTCCATTTCAGTAGAAATATTTCACAGAAAACATGGTTCTTGTATGAGCTTCATAAGCTTTCAGACTAACTAAACAAGGATGTTTTTTATCCTTACCAACCTAACATACTGTACCTTTAAATAAACTTATTGCAATTCTCTGTTTATATTCACCCTAACTCCCTTGAGTAAATTAGGCCATTCGAATTGGCGGCTACAGCTGCGGCTATAACTGTTGCTAAGGATGTGTTGCTAAGCGACCCAGCCGTAGCCGAAGCTGTAGCCACCAATTCGGACACGGCCGTTGGATTATTTCCTCACTGTGAGAAAATCCAACCATTAGGCCTATCTTAATAACCAAAATGTTGGACTATGAATATTAGGGTTCTCACCATGCACAAGCTGAAGTTTTTTTGAAGAACTTTCAGAGAGTGTGAATATATAAATAAAATATAAAATAGTACTAATATTTAATAAGGATAATAATGTTTAAAAACAAACAAATAAATAAATAAATAAAATTAATACAAAAATGGCTAACTAAATAATCAAATACATTTAGAGATGATACTACACAATTTGTAGTAACAAAAAAGAAGGAAAGACAAAATTCAAAAACAAAATGACATTATTTCCACTCGTGAACAGATCCCATTGGAAATGAAAAATGCAATCGTTACACAACCCGAGTCAGCCTGTTGGATATACTACCCACAGTGCTCAATAGCCTTCCTTATGCAACCTGTGCAATTTTCTGGTTGAATAATATGCACACATAAACTATTATGTGTTACAAAACGACACAGGATATTGTTTACACTGAGCTCACAATGTGGATTATGCTTTTGGGTTGGGATGGGATTGATTAACATTTTTATTGAGACTTTCCGTTTTTATGTAACGCTCCTTTTGTAAAGGGGGAAAACAAGACGCACAGGGAATCTAAGACTAAGAGCGCTGTATACAAGTAGATGTGATCCTGTTCAGATCATTTTAAACATAGGAATAAAATGGACGAATGTAAGACTGAGTCTGAGATGTTTTCTCAGATAGCTGCTGTAAAAAATGAAATATGCTTTTCATCAAGAAATAATCTTCTGGCTTTTGAAGTTTGACTTCCACTTTGCTTATATTGCAATAAAGATAAACTAACAAAATAAAGTGATCCTTTTCCATTATATGCAAAAACTATTTAGTGGTCTGATGTACAATCCTCACAGAGTCTTTCCCAAACCTTCGCTAGGGTCGAAATGTCAGGCCACAAACTAATTTTTGCATTTAAAAACCATTGGTCCGTTTGGTTTGAAGCAGTTTGCAATGTTCAGCCAATTCTATATTCAAGAAGGGCAATTGACAATTAAGTTGATGTCTTAATTTGTAAAACATTCTTTGTTGTGTGTTATGTTGTCATTTACTTTTGGCCTTCGAGAGATAGTCTGAGAGGGTTGAAAATCTTACAAATTTCTTGCATTTAACATCAGTCCTCTGGGTTGGTAAGCAGTTTACAATCAGCTAATTCTATTTTCTCATATTATTTCTTGTAAAATTTAAATGTGTGACTGTGAGTTAATAGTAAGTATTACATTTTTCTGGGGAAAATATTTTTTCAAATTAAGAACATGCACAATTGGTTGTTGTTGTTTTCTTTTTAAAAAAATGTCCATGGATTTCTGTGATATACTGTACATTGTAGGCCTACAAGTCTTAAAATATTGTCCAAATGCTAAAAGTAAGAGTTTAGATGCAGTTACATTTTTGTCATCATTTAGAATCCCATACATATTGAATCAACATTTGAAACCTTCAGTTACACAAGCCACATGAAGCCGAAAGTTTGAAAATTTATGATTTTTTCAAATAAAAAAAAATAAAATAAAAAACATACTCAATCAACACAATAGACCTAAATACAATTGCACAATTTTATAATTTACAGAAAATGGCCATCTTGAACAAAATTGATAAAACACACAGAACACAATAAAGTAAAATGTACAGTCATTTGTATAAAAAATATTATGCATCGTGAATTATGCGCCCGGTCAAAGTTCAAAGCTGAAAATCATTTACCTCTACACAAAAATTCCATGAAAATATACCAAAGTACACATGATGTATACTGGTTCATTTGCAATGTTGACTGTTTAGGCACTACAACCTTGGATGTAACCCTCCCCCAATGTTCCTATACTTCAACAGTAAAATAACACACTATTTTCCTCTTGTACTCAAGTAACACCCCCCCCCCCCCCCCCTTCACCCTTAAAATCCTCTTAAAAAAAATCCTGGGATTCCAAGCACCCAATGAATACCCAACAGGGGGAGGGGGGAGGGGCTACCACCATGCCCCATATCAAGCACTACATGCTATTCAAGGTAGTTACACCTAGTGACATAACTCAAAAACTAGGCCAAAGTACTCCTGACAATTCACAATGTTCACTGGAGTCCAATGTTCAGTTCACCACTGAAAGGTGTGGGCCTTAACTCGTTGACTGCCGCCTACGAGTATATTCGTAGTAACAGGTGTAACGGATTCTGCCACTACGAGTATACTCGTAGAGAATGAAAGGCTTTTGTATAGTGAATTGAATACACTGGCATCGCTGAGAAGGCAACGAATATGCTTCTGGCAGAATTTGTATGCTACAACATGTAGACACACACAAAAATACATATTTGGTATGCGCGCATGCGCACCACACTTAGATGCTTGGCAAATGGGATGCCCCTATGAATTTATGACCGGCAGTCAATGTGTTAACACATGATGTAACACAAATTGGGTCAAAGTACTCGGGTACATTTGCAATAAAGAACACAATGCTCTATGCTTTGGAAAACATTGGAGGAAGAATACAAATGAAGCATGTCATCATGGTGGCAGATTAAATGTATTGGGTTTTTTTCCCTGGCTGCCACACTCTTATTTAACATTGGAGCCCCTCCAGACAAACCTCATAGTATAGTATTTTTTACAGACTGGTGCTTTACCAATTAAAACTGTGCTGTAATGTTGGTGGTCTCCCTATTTTGTCAACATTATTGTTTAGGGTGCCAGTCAAACTCAAAGACTAGTCAACCTACATGTATAACCATTTCCTTCCTCCATGCTATAACTGCAGTACATGTTATATATTAGGCGTAGATACTTGCAGCTCAGTTGGTAGAGCCATGGAGCTATTTACATGGCGGAGCGCTGGCACATAAATCTGGAGCTCACAGGTTCAAATCCCACTCTAATCAATATTTCTTTGTTCAACCCCAAATTATATGGCTAATTTACTAAATATTGAAATTTACAAACGAGCAGGCCATACATGTAGGTCCTATTATTTTATGAGCCAATAACACATTTAAAATGAAGGAATATTTTTACAATTTTATTAAGCATGATATTTTGAGCACCTCAAGCTTAAGGCCAAATTAAAAAAAATATCAGTTGATCGTCCTGATTTTTCCAAAAAGAGGAGGATGAGGACCTTTTTATTTTTTATTTATTATTTTTTTTCCAAGATGGCCGCCAAGTATTTCAATTCAAACAGGCCACCAATTCTTCAGTTTGAAATCACCGCTAACTTTCTTTATATCTATTTGTTGCATGAGGTAAATTTACATCAAAAATTAAAATATATATGTCAAGGGTGGATTAAAAATACAAACAATTTGTTTGTTTTTTGGTTGTTTTTTTTTGGAAAAATCGAAAATAAAAAAAAATAAAAAAAAGGATGTGGCCTCAAAAAAGGATGCGGGCGGGGACGATCAACTGGTATTTTTTTTTACTTGGCCTAACATCCCCAAGCAAAAATAATGAACTCACCCAATTTGATTGCCTCGGTGTATTTCATTATTGCATCTTCATGTTTTCCTTGTGCATAAAGTTTGTTCCCTTCTACCCGCCGTCGTCTCGCTGTTGTCTCCTCAGGAAAGTATTTTTCAAGGAGTCCTCCAAGTACGATATTAACTCTCGGCACCTTGGAACTGACCAACTGCGAGTGGTTCACTTTACACTTAGCACAAGTTCTTGGCTCCAGTGAGATATGAAGGCAGTCTTTACACAGACTGTGGCCACATGGAAGAGTTGTAGGATCATATATTAAACACTCACATATCGGACAGGAAAACAGATCCGACGGCTGTTCTTTTAACTTGGTTTGGCATCTCTGAATTGAAGAAGTTAGTCCGCCCTTTTTCGATACCGAAGCAACAAGAGCATTTACAAGTTCATTGAGGCGTTCTGGCATGACTTCCCCTAAGCGGAAGGCATGAGCATAGTCTCCAAAGGCCTCATTCATGCAGCCCCTCCTCGCCAGCGAGTCTCCTCTGCCTATTAGCCAATCCATATTTGGTCCGTGTGTTTGTAATAGATGGTCAAAAATATCTGTAGCAAGTTCAAAATTATTGCACCCAAAGGCTTGCTTAGCAAGATCCATACTAGATAATTCTGTGGGCAGAAAAAAACAAAAATGCAATTTGTATTTCAGTCTTAAATATAACTCAATAAAATTGCAGCAACCGCAATTTTTTTACACTTTTATGGATGTGCGACAGAAGTAGAACTTGTAAACCTTAAACAGTGTAAGGTCATTCTCTGTTGCAGAAACCACAATTGAGTTAAACGCAATGGCATGATGCACCAGATGCCAGAAACACCAGGACAAAACTTTTCTTAGGGATAAACCACATGGTTCTTTTGTGAGCGAAATACAACACACAAAGATCCACCTCAGCTTTACATCCTATCCGAAAGACAAAGCAAAATATCTTGCTTGAGGACACTATTGACGGTGTCAAGACCAGGAGTCAAACCCATACTCTGCTGATCAGAAACACCAGAGCTTGAGTCCAGTATTATCTTAAACACTCAGCCACGACACGCCATGCCTTCTGACTTGAAGGATACCTAATGTGGCTTGTTTCTTTCTTCTTCAGTTAACATAAATTTTACAATGGATTCGTTTTAGAGTAGTTAAAATTCAGCCTTGAGTTCAAAACAAACATATTTGGGTTTTTTTTACAATTACTCAAGCAAATTATGTATTTTCAATATTCTTTCTAATTTTGTTCATACTTTTTAATTTTGTTTTTCAGGAAATATCTACCGGTAGATACAATTCTACTAGTACTACTACTACAGTCGTTTTCGGGATCATTGACCAGTTCCGGATCACTTAAACTTTGCAACAGCCACATAATTAAATTACTTCTCACATTACCAATTTCTGTTGATATATTTGAAGAATAACATCCAATAAACCAACAAACCCAAAATAAGGTGCCAAACATCATCGACAAATAAATTTAAGTTGCACTGGAAGCGTGCATTTGTATACTTCAAAGCATGTAAAACTACATGTACTTCATCCAACAGCCGTCGATAACATTGCATGTATTTTCAGTTTTATGAATGGGAGTATGCAATATGTTTGCAATAGAGGGCGCCCTACTGATTCGGAATAGAATCAACCGATCCGGAACTGGTCAAACGGGTGACGATACTTTTCTCGAAGCCACTTCAAAAGTATTACTTTTTTTTGCCAATGGATACTTGGTGAGTGTTAGGACATGTAAAGGTAAACTGATCGACTTTTGTTTGTTTAAAATGTTAAAGAGAATGCAACAAAAACATTGTGAATTCAAAAAGTGATCCGGAACTGGTCAAATGACTGTACTTTTGTTCAATTATCTTAAACCAAGAAATAAATATCTATTCAACACGAGTGTTTTATTCCAGACTTAATCCAGACTATTAATGAGAGAACATCAACATGTCAGAAGTTAATCTGTGTTACAATTTGTTTGTCTGGGTTACTAGTTATTTTTAATTTTTTATTTGCACTGAAACCTACATGTAAATATAAATTTTTAATTTTTCATCAATTGACTTGAAGTTATATATTATGGATAAAAAAATGGGAAATTAAAGTGAATAATTTCCTATTTTCTATTATGAAACACTGTTTTTCACAATATCTTCTTAGTTTAGTACATTTAGAATCACAACCCTCAATCCTCCCAAAAGTTGAAGAAATTTTGCAATTTTGCAATTAATTTTATTAATTTATTTGACCTTTTTCCCCCTAAATTGTTATTGTACCCAATTTCGTACGATGTAAAATGTTGAAAACAAACTTATTATGGTCTATGGTCAGATGGTAGCCCTTCAGAACTAAACTAAGAGATGTGACCAACAAAAGGTAAAAGAGATGTTCTGGGTGCTTTTTGTATTTGCAATGTAAAAATACTGTAGAACCAGTACAAACTTTAGACCAGTACACCATTTTAAAAAAATTGAACGCATATTATCAACAATCATTTTTAAAGAGAGCATAGTGATAGTCCAGTTCTGTTTTCCTGTTACATTTTTGTTATTGTTCATGAACCAGTCCGGATCATGTCAACACACAATGTTTGACAGAATTCAACTTGCAATACTTACAGATTTTCATAGCTGCCGTAAAACATCGAAAATTCCGGACTGCTGTTTAGTTAACATGTTCCACCACTGTTTACTCCTCGACGGGGCAGCATTCTAAACTGAGACTTTACTAATAATGTTTTTGATGTTAATCGACATCCCGCGTACGTCTATGCGTTTACAAAATGCCAGCTATTACCTAAGATTTCAACTTTGACCTTATATAATACTTTTGAGCGCTTAGTAATCGATACTAAGAGTTGGATATTACAGTATTAGAATCTTTGATGACAAACAGTGTTTTTCAGTCGTAACATCAGTGTCGATGCTGATGTGACTGTCTACACGCAAGTATCGATATCTACGCATTGGTATCGATATTAAGATCCAGGAATTATTGCATCCATACTACATATAACTCCCACACAAGGCGATAGCGTCAATATTTCCTGCAGAAATTGCCACTGCCATGCAGTGCAAGCAAGACTGTACATTAGCTCGCCATTCTATTTATGTAAAAAATACTTTATATATACACACATAACCAGTGCAGTTTTGTGCGCGCAAGGTTAAGGACAGTCCATGGGTAGTTGGCCAGCCAGCAGGCTGCGTAATGTTACATGTGTCGAATTTATAGTTTGTGTAACCAACTGATCACAGAGGTCATAATCCATTGATGTAACAAATAATGAATGCTGAGCTGGTTCCATAAGTCCTCAAAACGGTCTACTAGTACTAGTACTAGTAGAGCTCATTATAAATGAAGTCGAAGAGTTTGTGGGAATATGTGTCAGCTCAGAGAATTGAACGGGCTGCTTAAAGGTATTATACAGGATTGGCAGAGCTGACAAAATAATCACAGACAGTGTTCATGTTTTGTGTAATCAACCACATACATGAAATAACAAACCTGTGAAAATTTGAGCTCAATTGGTCATCGAGGTCACGAGAAAATAGTGAAAAGGGGGAACCTTCTGTTTTCTGTTTTTCAAACATCAAGTTTATTATCGCGCGCGATAAAAACTATTGTTTTACTAATTTCTCAGAAACGATAGCATTTTAGGCAGAAATATTTTAAGGAACCCTTTCTACCATTACTTACTTTAAATCATGTAAATTATGTGTGAATCTGTGAACATTTGTGTTTTTCGATCTTACCAATAGTGTACAGGGCCTTTAAGTAAAATCTTGCTCAAATAATGATGGAGGAACAAGAATATATTGGAGGGGGGGGGGGTAACCAGGGTGTTTCTAGTTCACACATAACAAGCACCTTTTCATAGGTTTCCCATCGAGCTACAGTGATTGAATTCACTTATCTTTTGTTTCATTAACAGCAACATATAATTTCCTATATATATTTTTTTTTATCGACTAGGCTTCTATTATTTATGTCACTGTGAGATTTGACAGGCTTCTGCATTGAGAATAATTATAATACAAGCTTGTAAAACAATCTTTCTAAGGCACTCCAGAAAAAAAAGATTCTACAAAACATCAAAGCTCTCCACAGAAAGTTACACCAAACATGAAGATTATGAATAAATATTTACACTCAAAACATAAATGAATTGCAGTAATCAGAAGTTTCGTAATTTGAGTTTTACATGTGTTGAGAGTGTGAAAATGTTTGTTATGTCACTGATGGTCACTGGGCAGATGGTTCAGCGACTGCTTTGTATGTCGCCCTATGTTATGGAAAAAACCTTGTCACGATTTACACAAAAGGGCGAGCCGGGTTAGGGTTAGGGTTAGGAAATACACAGGGGGTTTCGTAACATACGTGTTTAACCAATTGTTCCACAACATTGTTGCAATGTGGGTAATGCACAATCGCAGTATTGTGTATTTCATTATAAATATCCACGTTATCAAAGGTCTTATTACTGCGACGCCCAGGCACTGAATTCACTGGTTCGTTCCAATCTGGCCATTGGCTGACTGTCGGGTCACAGTGTTTGATTACACATTCCTTAATCCTGGTCGACTTGATATGGGCCATCCTTGGTTTTTTTTGCTTTTATCCCCCATTTCTTATGTTATACTTTTAACAAATTTGTCCAGATTGCAAAGTGACTTTTTTATTGTTTGATACTACACCCCTTAAAAAAGTATTCCAATTTATTGAGTACAATGGCTGACCTACATAAGGTATAGGTTTTGAAAGACTTTTAGGTTATTTAACAACATTTGAGTTATGTCATAATAATCTTACTGATTCCCCCCACGCCTTCACCCACCATATCCCTTAACTCAAGGTTCAAGATTCATTTATATTCCACAGTGTCAAAAAAAGAAGAAGACACTATCACTCAAAGCAATCAGTAAAAAGAATACAACTTTACAGTAGTATAGATTTCAAGAACTAGATGGAAACAAATGTGACACTGCAGAGGGATCAATTTTAAAAGCAAAGCTTGTAGGCAATGGTCCCTAAAGACATGCGATAAGCTCAATAAACTTCACACCATATTTGCACAATACAAAATATAACAATGCATCTTTTTCACACTGCACATTTTTCTTTCAAACAATTTCTTTATTAATGTGTTCTTTCTTGTCAACAAATAATTTCTACAGTAGTTGAACCTGGATGAAAATTATATTAGTTAGGGAGCATCTTGAATGGTAGGAACGTTCTGTTGGATTGGTAAAGTATCCCAACGCAAAAACAATGCTAATGTGCATATTCACTTGTGTAGGAATGTTCAGCACAATGTGGCAGTCGTGCAGAACGTTCTGCCGGCCCTATGGATTGCTTGTATATGCCTACAGAAACATTCCTTCACGCCTAAAGTTTTGAGATGCTCACTTAGAAGATGAAAAACTATAATTTTGTCAAACAAAAAACATTACATTTCCTTCAAGCACTCTAATTTGCCCCTCCCCCAAAATGTTTGTTGCTTCAACATTATTGCAAACATTGGGTTTAGGGGTGCTTGTTCTTAAGTACTAGACTTTTTTCCTTTGGTTTAGTGTGGAGAACATTGTTAGTTGGCGAGTCTGCCAACAACTCCCCGATCCCGCAACTCCCTGAAAGGAAAGTTACCAGTCAGCATTGAATTCCATCGCCTATCCCAAAGTAAATTTTATGCCCTTGAAACCACCCCAGGGCACATTATTGGTAGCAGAGATTGCAATGAATTGATGTCACGTCTGACGTGTTGTGCTTGAGGTGCTCTCATCTATAGTCATGTAATGGATGGCATTTACAAGCACAACAATAACAGGTAAACAAATTTGTTTAAAAAACCCATGTAGAATCAATCCAAAACGTATCTAGACATAAAGTTGTCTGGATTGGCGACATTGGCTTTGTTAACATAGTCGCAGGTATTACAATACAAATTACTGGAGAAGAAATATATGTACCAAATAAGCATTGTACGTTTGCCAAGTCCCTCTGAGCAAGTTGATGTTGCGCCCACTACCGGTGACTTTTAGAATAAAACTATCGTTGCCAACTTAGACTAGACTGAGAGAGGTTTGCGATGCCAAGATCTCTACCAAGAGTCAGAGTCAGCCAGATGTAAAACTTATCATTTTGAACCCGAACCACATCTTTTCACAGTACCCACATCTTCAACAATATATTTTTAGTGCACATAGTGTACTACATTTGTATCACAAACCTATCTAGAATGTGTGTTCAAATTCTTTTGGAGACCAAGGACAACACAGAAAAGGGACAACAAAAAGGCTCCATATGGAAATTCTAAAGACCGGGGTGCTCAATAAGAAATGTGTATAACGTCTACCAGAAGATGTTCATACAGAAACAAATGAAAGAATAATAGAAGTCTCCACAGGGATGCATTTTTGAGGTTGTGTGTTTTTACAAAGCAAAAATTCAAATATATCTCAGGCAACTTACATCCTTCTGGGTTTTTTCCTCAGATGTTCATGTAATTCTCCTTTACACAACATTGAACCTTCTCTCACAGTGTGGGGTTATACAATGAAAATGCACTAACGTGGCTTTAGTCTGTGAGAAAGTAATTTAATTTCAATTCACAAAAGGTATTCTCTCAAATTATCTTTAAGTATTATTTGTGATTTAACCCTACACCATGTACACTGATGTGTAAAGCACTGTATACTCTGTACTTTTCCTGAGTCCCGGGATTCGAACCCATGACCTTTGGCATTCTAGAGCAGTCCCCATTTTCATGGCTCTGCTTGCCCATAAGCAAATAATTGGCGCATACGGAGGCAGGGACTTCAGGGCTTGCAGCAAGTGTATTTCACGGGTAAGCAGGGAATTATTGCTTGTGCACTTATGTACTCGTTACTAGGCATTCTTCGCTTACACAGCTAGTGCAGAAATTTGGCGCTTGCACAGTAAGTGGAGAATGGTGATCGTAAGCGCAGATTTTGGTGGTAAGCAGAGCCATGAAATTGGGCCCAGATGTCTTACCATTAGACCACCGAGCTAGCCCGGGGGCTAGAGGCAGTTCAAATCCTATATTTTAGAAGTGGGTACCAATGTGTAAGGGTAAGAAACAAATAGTATTCTTTATCCCCAATGCAAGTTTAAAACATCTTGAAATAGTTGGGAATTCCTCTTCACTTGACCTTCCAAATAATTATCTTTAAAAAAGCCGTCCTTAATTTGGGAGATTATCATCTTAAACTCTCCTCCTCGGTTAAATTGTCTTTGTTTGATCCACTAGTCTCTTTTCCAGCAGGTATTTCCCGACCAATATTGTCAAGTTTCCTGTTCACAATAAACTCGCCATTCCATTTGAGGAGGGTGGAGTTGTAGTCTCCGTTGGGCAGACCGTATTTGAGGGTGAGGGGTTTGACTCGTATCAGATGTCTGACTTTACGGAGGAGGATGTTGACACTTTCTATGTTTTTGTGGACAACAGGGAAGTCATTCTGTCAATTTGGAAAGGAGGAAAAAAAATAAGATTAACTACATTGAATTAAATAGTAACATCAATTATCAAATAACATGTAATTATGGATTGAAATTTGGAGGAAATGTTATTTTGAATGGTATTGTTTATTGTCAACCTCCATTTCCCAACATTTTCAGTCATTTCCAGAATAGATAGTTCCCAGTAGACGCCATCTTTACGGGCAAATCGCATTTCGGCACTCAAATTATTAACGCAGCCGCGTCATTCACTAACCAATCATGCAATGAGTTTGGTGAAATGTGCGCGTGCTGCACGCCGTTCTCACGCGTAACGCATGACTGTGTGTTCCAAATTGCCCGTCAAGATGGCCGACTTACGTCACACTGCAACCTATCTATAGGAAATCTAGCTTTGCAACGAAGAGACAGAAAATGGTTAAAGATAAATACCTCCCACCCCCTTCTTCTTTGTCTGATCATTCAACGACATTCATTAGTGTTGAATGGTATACATGTACAACCATGCCAGCCCTCAATGTGGCGGGTATACACAATACAGTGCAAAAACAACAACAGTGGTCCACTGATCAAATCCAAATGCTTCTTAAACTAGGGTTGGGACGTTAAACAGGTTCAAAAACATTGAAATCAATTTCAAAATTTCATAGAAGCCAAAAGTAAAAAACATGAGACATTCCTTTTCTTTAAAATGTAGCCCAAGACACTTTTCAGGGCGAGTGATTGCCCTTCTGTTGGTGGGAATGTGTCTTAAATCTTAATCCCCTAAAATTGGTGATGCACTATTTTACACAATTTGCTTGTATGGGAAAACACTACGCCAACACAAAGGATGTGCGCCACACTGTAGATATGTGACCATCAAGACTGGGCAAAGTGTTCTTTTTTAAATCTTGGATATTGTGTTGACATTAGCCTGAACATCTGACGTCACACTTCGAGGCTCGTGAATAACGCCAGATACCAGCCCTGAGCACACGGCAGGATCCTGTCGAATGTAACTTGGAACTCGCTTCCATTCACACAGCGGAGATTTGTAGTTTACTTACACATATACAAACACTATGCACACACAGCATGCAGCAGACGTGCAGCAGTTGATCGAACAGCTGCTGGTGTAGCTGACAAACTATACGTCATTTTTTAGCAAACCAATCATAACACAGAAGTGGAAAGCGTACGTCACTGCAAGTTTATCCAATGAAATCATTGGGCCTGTAAAACCAGTGCCTGTCTTTATCCTTTCTTATAACTGTTAGTTTTTGGGTTTTTTTATTTGTTGGGTTGGGGTTTTTGGGGAGGGGAGTGGGGCAGGGGTTTGTCCTTGACTTTTTTAAAGTGATTGCTCAGCAGGACCAGTTAGCTTGTCATGTCACTAGTCCGTCAGATAGTTGACTAATCAACATTTCAAATGAAGTTGGATGCTTTTTAACACTAAACTAATCAGCGGAACCACTTTGAGTGAAGTTTGACCACTCCTAGGGTGTTTAAACTGGGTCTGGCCAGCGGACCACTGTGGGGGCTTAAGGAAGGTTTCCCATGCTGGACCCACCCTCTGGAATGACTTACCACTACAAATTCGTATAACTTCTCGTGTTGACAGTTTTAAGATTAGTTTGAAAACTTGCTTGTTTAATATGGCTTTTTCTGTAATTGTTCACTGACTGATTTTCCTGTTACTTTACTGTGTGAGGATTCACATTCATGCACCTTGGTGGATTTTGTGCTATACAAATACTCTGTATTATTATTATTATATTATTTCATCTTATCACAGGATGCAAAAGAAAGATAACATTTTCCTTTGTGCCGGTAACTCCTCGAGTCAGGCTGCAGGATCCTCGCTTTTCCCAAATAAAAGCACCGCCTTCTGTAACTAACAGATCTCCCCTCACATTTGTCCCTATTTCATCTAGATGTTTCCCCAGTGCTTTCGGAATGGTGCCAAGTGATGCAACCACTTTCACTTTCACCTGCCAAATCTTACGATGTTCCCTGGCCAGGTCTTCGTACTTTTATACTAGATTATTAATTATTATAATTATGTTATTGTTATTATTAAAAGAATATCAAATAATAAACCACAAGGGAAACTGACTGGGTAAATGTTTAAATGATTTTGGGTTGAACAAAGAAAAATTGACTAGAGCGGGATTTGAACCAACGACCTCCGGTTTAACGTGCCGGCGCTCTACCAACTGAGCTATCTAGCCCTATGTTGGCGGTCTCCCTATTTTGTCAATATCTCTGTTCGGGGGTGCCAGTCAGAAGCCATTCAACCGCAAACTGCCGTGTAGCCAGGGATCACACCCAAGTATACGATACAACCTGGGAAGCGGCAGCCAGGGGATCACCTTAAGGGGATTCGACTTTTTATATCAGATATCAAATAATAAACCACAAGGGAAACTGACTGGGTAAATGTTTAAATGATTTTGGGTTGAACAAAGAAATTATTAAAGAAATTACCCTTTCCAGCATTAGCTGACTGATGATTTTTCTCTCCCAATAAGGTCTCCTCTTTATAGAGCGAGTCCTCCACACTACGTGGAGCATGTGAGGCCTATCCTCATCCTCCTGAAGCACTCCTTCTGAAGATGTTGGTCTTGGTGGTGAAGATGAGCACGGCCTTGTTGGGATTTGGTTTCCTGGGATGCTAAAACACGTTCCTGGCCTCAGAAACTGTAATAAGACAGTCATGTAGTTCATTTTAAATAGATTTAAAGGGGCACATTGCCTTGTTGGGCAATTTGGGCAATTTGGGCAATTTGGGCAAATTGGGCAATTTGGGCAAATTGGGCAATTTGGGCAAATTGGGCTATAGGCCTAAAAAGTGTTTGTTCTGAAATGATTATGGTTGTATTGATTTTAAAAAGTAGAATATAATGGTTCACTTAAATATCCCTTGAAAATGTGTGTTTTTTTGTTTAAATTTTAAAACAGAACACAGTCCATCATTTTAAAAAAAAAAAATTTGACTCCACAAAATAACAGACAGTATTTACCACTGGTTGTATTTCCAAAGGCAAACTTATGTTTCTCTCACTACATACATGTACTACTTACACTTTTTACAGCACACTGTGTTTTAGTGCATTTACGAATAACTCTTCAAAAGGATGAGCAAATCCAAACAGCAAAATTTTATGAAATTTGAAGGCAATGTGCCCATTGAGGAGTGGGTAAGAAGAAGGTGTATCAGACCACCACATTTGCACATGTTAAGTTGGTGTGAAAAAACCCATATCTCGTTAATATTAATATTAGGGTCAGCATACCAGCTCAAAATTTCAGCGGCGGCCATTTTGTGAACGGAAGGCGAGGATTCTGAAAACGGTGAGAATTTATCATTTTTTGCAACTTTTTTTTGTGGAGTGAATTTTCTGGACCCGAGCCGAGCTCACTGTGAGAACAAAGAACACATAGAGCCTAATTTTGGCGAGATTCGGTGTGGGAAAATAACTGTAGGTGCAGAAACGTGAAGGGAAAAAAGTCTGGCACGATCGACCGATCGCGCAAAAACCATTGTTGCCTGATCGGTCGATCGCGCAAAACCATTCTTCCTGCACGGTAGGTCGATCGCGCAAAACCATTCCTGCACAATCGGCTAATCGCGCAAAACCATTCCTGCACAATCGGCCGATCGCGCAAAACCATTCCTGCACAATCGGCCGATCGCGCAAAACCATTCCCGCACGATCGGTCGATCGCGCTAAACCATTCCTAGCCTGCACGATTGATCGATCGCGCAAAAAATACTCGTAACGCATAAAGATGTTCGTTGCGCGATCGCCCGATTGTTGCGCGATCGACCGATTGCTGCGCGAACAATAGATCTTTCAATAGCGCAGCGCGATCGGTCGATAGCGCAGCGCGATCGGTCGATAGCGCAGCGCGATCGGTCGATAGCGCAGCGCGATCGCGCCCAACATTATTAGTATGGGGGTACAACTTCAAACATGAACTAAACTAGTCACACTCTTTGCCACACTCTTTGCCACACTAGTGGGGCTAGAACTAAACTAACCCGATTCCAATAACTTGATCCCCCTCTCTCTCGCACCCCCCCCCCCCCCCCCTGCCTGCTCCTGCTGCCAATGGGAATGATTGTTGAATGGCTACCGTACAAACTCATACATTTACGGCCTAACATTGGTTGGTCAGCGGCACCTAAATGTACTACAATAAAGCAATCAAAAACAAACAGGTAAAAATTAAAAATCACGACTAGACTTACTTACCTGAAATATTTGGTGAAATCGTAATGTTTCTCTGATGCGAGCTGCCATTTTGCTTTTTACTAGTTCGTTGATACAAAGTTGAGGGCGCTGTACAATTTCAATGGATGAAAATTATTTGATGCCAAAAAACGGACAGAAAGAGGGCGTTCTATCTTTAAAATGGCGACCACCAGGAGCGCATCGAAACGTGAGAAGGACCTTGCAAAAGAAACACCTCCGGAAGAAATGGAGCAAGAAGATATTGACAGTGATGTCGAAAAAGAAGAACTTCCCTCTCGCCCCGAGACTGTCGAGACGCGAAGGATGCGTGTTTTCCCACGAAGTTTCTTGAGAGAAGTGTTCTCAGAATCGATTTTGGGTGAGTGAGTCCATTTTGGTAAATTGAGGGCGCTGTTTGCTGTATTTTATTTAGTGGTCACCCATCCCCCAACCTCAGTACTACTAGCGCCTTAGCGGTAATTGGTAATTCTGTTTCCCCTGCATACATGACGGAAGGTCCATCCATCCATCCATCCAGAATTGCCAAGCTACTACAAAACTAGGGCGGTACTGCTACTCTATCGTAGGACGCCCTGTATTCAGGGCGTCCCTGAAATCGAGGCAAATCTTTTACCTCTCTGTGCGCGATGTAAACAGTCCCTAGATACAATTTTTGTGGTTTGACTTGCCAAGCAAAGAGTCTCCTCTCATTTGACCAAAACTTAGAAACATGTAAGGCTCCACTGGTTAGTTGCACTTGTAAATGCAAAAAGTTGTGGTATTTAGGCATTTCTGCAAGGTACAAAAATATGTCATACTGTCGGGGCCATAACAAAAAAATTCCCCACCGAAAAAGTTTCATCAAACACTTTTTCAATTCACAATTCACGATGATCAAATCATGTGACTGAACATTCTGCTGAGCATTCTGGGAAAAAAAATACAGAGGCTTAAAGAAGCCACGTGCCTTATATCATTTTCTAATAGTCTAGATAATTTTTTTTGTGTAACACTCTATCATTTTTGTTATTAATATTAAAATTTAAACATCAGCTTTGTGATTCGATTATCACTGTTTATTTATATGCTTTATTTTAGATGTTAAGAAACATAAAAAGACACAAAACTAAATAAAAATAAGATTTCAAAGCCAAAAATTATTTACATTTTTTTTTTTTTTTTTTTTTTTTTTAGTTTTTGAAAAATACCATGGTTATTTTTAGAACTAGATAAAAAATATGTTGAATAAAATGAAGAAAACTGCTGGCTATAGAGTCATACACTAAGTCTCACAGAACACTTGTAGTCACTGCAGATGTTTCTTCCACGTATGGCTTCACCCGGACACCATACTTTCTTGTTTGCATCGAAAACAGGTCAAACTCAAAACAAATGGGACGCTATTGAAGTCATCGAAGATCGGTGCGTGGTGTGAAAGTTTCAATGTCCATCACGTTTTAATATATGTTTGCATATTTCTTATAAACAAAGGAAGGTAATTAGGGCATCAGTTGATTATGGAATATTTTTATTTTTTTTCAATTCAAAGAAAAAGGCATACTACATCGAAAACCGGACAGGGGAGGATACTGTATCCTCCCCTGTCCGGTTTTCGATGTACTACTACTATGCTATGTGCCTTTTTATTTGAATTGAAAAAAAAAAAAAATTATTCCATAATAATCAACTGATGCCTAATACTAATTACCTTCCTTTGTTTATAAGAAGTATATATGCAAACATATCCTCCCCTGTCCGGTTTTCGATGTAGTATGCCTTTTTCTTTGAATTGAAAAAAAATAAAAATATTCCATAATCAACTGATGCCCTAATTACCTTCCTTTGTTTATAAGAAATATGCAAACATATATTATTAATTAAAACGTGATGGACATTGAAACTTTCACACCACGCACCGATCTTCGATGACTTCAATAGCGTCCCATTTGTTTTGAGTTTGACCTGTTTTCGATGCAAACAAGAAAGTATGGTGTCCGGGTGAAGCCAAACGTGGAAGAAACATCTGCAGTGACTACAAGTGTTCTGTGAGACATAGTGTATGACTCTATAGCCAGCAGTTTTCTTCATTTTATTCAACATATTTTTTATTTAGTTTTAAACATAACCATGGTATTTTTCAAAAACTAAAAAAAAAAAAATAAAAAATGTAAATAATTCTTGGCTTTCAAATCTTATTTTTATTTAGTTTTGTGTCTTTTTATGTTTCTTAACATTTATAATAAAGCATATAAATAAACAGTGATAATCGAATCACAAAGCAGATGTTTAAATTTTAATATTAATAACAATAATGATAATGAGTGTTACAAAAAAAAATCTTCAGACTATTAGAAAATGATATAAGGCACATGGCTTCTTTAAGCCTCTGTATTTTTTTCCCCAGAATGCTCAGCAGAATGTTCAGTCACATGATTTGATCATCGTGAATTGTGAATTGAAAAAGTGTTTGATGAAACTTTTTCGGTGGGGAAATTTTTTTTTATGGCCTCGACAGTATGACATATTTTTGTACCTTGTAGAAATGCCTAAAATACCACAACTTTTTGCATTTACAAGTGCAACTAACCAGTGGAGCCTTTCATGTTTCTAAGTTTTAGTCAAATGAGAGGAGACTCTTTGCTTGGCAAGTCAAACCACAAAAATTGTATCTAGGGACTGTTTACATAGCGCGTTTACATACAGGGCGTCCTACGATACTACCTGTAGTGTAGGCCTACCGTCTGTGTCCCCCCACCCCTCCCCCCACCGTGACCATGGCCATGCCCACACCACACACATGTCACATGACACACACACCCAAGTGTGTATACGCCTGCAATCGTGGACCTCCAATTGTCCCTCTTTTGTTTATACTCTAACTTTTTTGCAACAGCTCCCATTGGTTTTGTACACGTTTTCCAACCGTGGACCTTTCCCGAACCGTGGACCTATTGTCCTCTTTTGTTATAGGTCCCCGGTTTGAATGTGTATACCTACTCACACACACACACAGACCCACAGTCGTACAAATCCGGTTTGTGGGGTACTGCTATTGTTGTTCTATTATTCCCTTTTTTGAAGAATTCCCTTGTGGGGCCTAATTGTTCCTATTGAAATTACCTTGTGGGGTCCATTGTTCCATTGTTAAAAGTACCCCATAAGTTGGAATGTGTACGAACATACAGTAGACACAGGGGATTCCCATATTCCATAATTCTAACCCTCCATCCTCCTAATCATTGGTCACAGACCGGAACGACCGTCACATCAGGAGGAGGGTTACAATAATTGCAACTAACCCATGGGATGGAGTGCTCAAACGCTTCCTCCATGCTCAAAAGAGTCAAACATGCTTTTAAAAATCTGGAAAATTAGTCATAGGCGCTGTCATTTTACACTGTAGGCATGAATTAGAATAATTTGTTAAGAGGCTTTGTCATCATGATCCTAGCAAATGCTGTTGACTATCAAAATGTAGGCCTTTTTACCCACAAGACAAATGAGACAGTTTTCATGTTACACCTTTTAGAAAGTTCTTTCTCATTAAGAGTCTGGTCTTGTAAAATAGGTTTTGGTCTGGTAAATTTTTGTATCTGAAAGCCCTGCAGTCTTGTGGAATTCTACCCCAAGTTCAAGCCCTGACCTGGCATCATTATCACAATAAATCTTGGTTTGCATCATTTTGGGAGTCGGTTTCCCAGCGTGTGAATTGTGTAGTTTATCAGTGTGTGACGGTAGGGTGCAATGGTCAATTAGGGAAGCAACCAACTCCAGGAATTGTGGGTTCAAATTTCCATTTTAAGGGCCTTTGTCATCATGATTCTAGCAGCCCCATGGCTATACTTTATACATGAACTCTCACACTAAATACTGTATGCCCTCTCACTATATCAAATCTATAGAGAGCATTAGTGGGCAAAGGAACTGGGTGAGATTTTCATAATTCTATGTACAACCACAGGCTTGAGCTTTGATCGCGACGTCACAGCCCCTTTTTATTTAGAAATCCAAAAATGTAAAGCAATTGTGTCAAAAAAGCATCATAAGCCGTCAGCATAGACTGTAGAGTTGAGGGGATCAAAGCCTGTGAAAATACAAAACAAACAAAAATTAATAAGCCAAAAAATATATTCATAGTTGAATCTTGAATTTAAAAATAGAAGTAAAACTAACCACACCTCAATTTAACAAGAGAGACCTTGCTTACAATTACTGCCATGAATTAAGTGTAAATGAATGAGCAGACCTCGGGGCACCTGTCAGGTCTGTGTGATATTGATGGAATGAGTCATACATCGATGGCTTTATTAGTTTATTGCTGATGCATAAAGACCTGCCAAGGCTGTTATGTCACAATAATGACACTCATAAAAATCCAATGAAGATAGTGAACATTCTTAATACCTTAGAAATAAAGGTTTTAGCAAGGATTTGGTAAAAGGGTCAAAATTTGCTGGCAATTAAAAAAATAGGTGTCCAAATTGTTCACTTACATGCACAATACATTTACATGTAAATGTTAGATAAAACAGGGTGTCCAAATTTAAAACGGGATGTCCAAAAGGCACCCAGACACCCCTCTGGCTAACGCTTATAACTTCATGTAATAGGTTTAAAATGGTAATATGTCCCATGTGAATTGTATTCAGGAAGTCTTGTCATGCAGGCACAAATAACAAAATTGCTTAAATCATCGGAGCAGGCATACCAATTTTATCAAAGACGCAAAATAGGGTTGTTGAGTAACCATAACTAGAGTGGAGTAAAGGTCATACCAATAATTAGTAAGGCATGACATTAACTGAGTGGGGTATTTCATGGGATATGGCATGGGAGGATATTAGGCCAAAAACACTAATAAGGGATTAGGGTTAATCCGATCAATACACTAATAAGGGATTAGGGTTAATCCGATCAATACACTAATAAGGGATTAGGGTTAATCCGCTCACTACACTACAGCCTATTTTCTCAAAATCCTTGAATTTTCATCTGAAGCTTTTGCCTTCATTTGATTCATTGGAAGGTACAATTTGTACACAGCTCAAAGAGCCTGGATTTCCTGCAGGCACAATTTGTACACAGCTCAAAGAGCCTGGATTTCCTGCAGGTACAATTTGTACACAGCTCAAAGAGCCTGGATTTCCTGCAGGCACAATTTGTACACAGCTCAAAGAGCCTGGATTTCCTGCAGGTACAATTTGTACACAGCTCAAAGAGCCTGGATTTCCTGCAGGCACAATTTGTACACAGCTCAAAGAGCCTGGATTTCCTGCAGGCACAATTTGTACACAGCTCAAAGAGCCTGGATTTCCTGCAGGCACAATTTGTTCACAGCTCAAAGAGCCTGGATTTCCTGCAGGCACAATTTGTTCACAGCTCAAAGAGCCAGGGCTCGATTTCACAAAGAGTTAAGATTGATCTTAAGTGCAAATCCATCGCAGTTGCTTTAGCAAAGAGTGATGTCACAATACAAATCACTATGGTAATACTGATAACTCATCTTAAGATGAATCTTAGTGCTTTGTGAAATCGACCCCTGGACTCCCTGCAGGCACAATTCGTACACAGCCCAATGTGTACACAGGTAACACAGCTCAACAAAAGAAAACATAAAATCTTGATATTCATGGAGATTGCACCAAATAATGTTTATCGACTTTTGATACGAATGGGCACAACTCAAAACTTGTTGGGCTGCTATTTTTACAATGTTTTGTTATGTGGTTATATGATACAAAATGTAGAATTTCTCATACTTGCCTGCCAGGAATTGGTCTGGAATGTACACGGTATTTGTGAAGAAAGTGACATGAGTTGGATACTTGGTTATAAAATTATTTACTGTTAGTGTGATTAATAATTGATGTTTACTACTGAAGAGAGAGATCAGAGCATACTGATCGAAACATCAAGTTGTCAATATATTGTCAAACCACTGGTTCTTCTCAGAACCACCACCTACTCACAAAGAGATTTATGGACAATGGTGTCACTGCAAACCTTACTTGATTGATGTTCACTATTTTTCCAGGATACATTTTTTGGTCGCTGTTCCATGGCTTTGCCCCAATGATCTGGTTCTACCCCCTCAACCAGCTGCAAGTTACTGGTTATGAAGCGTATGCGCTAGTCTGGTTCCTTCCTCTACTCTGTTTCATCGGTGCGATCAACAACGCTGTGCAATCTAAACGCGGGATGTTTATCTTGAGGGTGCTATGCGTGGCCAGTGTTGGCTCGTTTCAGGCGTCGACCACGCTGCAGAGATTGCACATCCTGACGATGGGAAATGGGGCTGCAATGTTGCTTCTATGTGGGACACTGTGGAACAAATCTCTGCACCAACGGTAAGTATTGACCAAATTTACCTTCAGGGCTGAAATTTAACCCTGGACACAGGCCCAAGGCCAGTGAATTTAGCACCAGGCTAGTAAACTCATGACTGGACAAGACCGGTGGTCTTGTGTTTTTCATTTTAATAATAATAATACCTCACTGGGTAGTATCTTTAATAACATGAAGTGATGTTCAAATGTTGACTTTTGAGTCTAGCAGAAAACTTTCAATGCTATTGAGTATCAAAATGTAGGCCTTCTTACCCACAAGACAAATGAGATAAATCTTCTCTTAGTACTTGTTCAAATAAATACGGTTTTTATGTTTCTTTGTAGAAAGTTCTTTCTCATTAAGAGTCTGAAATAGATTTTGGTCCGGTACTAAAAATTTCAAGCCCTGCAGTATTGTGGAATTCTACCCCAAATTCGAGCCCTGGCCTGGCATCATTACCACAATAAATCTAGGTTTGCGTCATTGAGGGGCTCAGTTTCCCAGCGTGTTAAATGTATCAGTGGCTGTGTGTGACATCAGTGAAAGGGGTCGATGTACGGTCTTTTCACATGTGGCATATTAAGAAACTCAGAATTGTGGGTTCAAAAAACCTATGGATTTGTTGCTTTTCCTGTAGGACTCGGTAGAAAGCTCCGAGTATAAAGTGCCTACCACAGTGTAAAGCCAAACAAATCATCTTTGTTATTGGAACTTATCCCCAATGCAATAATCACATCATTTAATAATTTCATAGTGTAAAGATTAGTTCAACCTATTTTGTTGCTGTTTTCTTCTGCTGTAGGGCTGCCTCTTTCTGGGGTTTGATGGTTGGTTTCATCGCGTTACTAACCTCCAGGATTTGGTACGTGTCTATTAATCCAACGTGGAGTGATCCCACCAGTAACTCTGTCGTCATTGCTCTGGGAGTCCTTGCAACTATTGATAGATTTATGTCAGGTAAGGATTTCACCACGAGGCCATGGCCTATGTTGCCCTGGTCATGGCCTTGGTGCCCCTTCAGAAAATTTTCCATTGACTTTAAGAGCCATTCAACTGGACTGGTTGTGTGTGGTGGTACAACTGTGCACAGAACTAAATGTGCGTGCTGTGTAGGCAGTCACCACTTGATGTCATATTGCAGGCTGGCATAGTTTATCAATTGTACAAAACCAGTGGTCAATATTGAATGGTCAGACAGTAGGAGGGTTGACTGTGTAGGCAGTCACCACTTGATGTCATATTGCAGGCTGGCATAGTTTATCAATTGTACAAAACCAGTGGTCAATATTGAATGGTCAGATAGTAGGAGGGTTGACTGTGTACTGTGTAGATGCATTCACCACATGATATCATATTGCACGCTGGCATTAGTTTATCAATCATACAAAACCAGAGGTCGATATTGAATGTTTAGACAGTATGAGGGTTGACTGTGTACTGTGTAGCATTCACCACATGGTATCATATTGCACGCTGGCATAGTTTCTCTGCCATTTAAAAACAAAATTGAATAATATTGAATGGTCAGACAGCAGTAGGGCTAACTGTGTACTTTGTACATGCATTCACCAGTCACCACATGAAAAAAAATTGCAGGCACAGTTATCGTCCAAGCTCCATTGAAATAAAGTCAAATGTAATAAAATTTCATCTTCTCTCTCTTGCCATTTCAATTCTATCTCCTTCTAGTGGAATACCCTGAGCCTCAGGCCGGCCATGATCCTGAGCTGGCTGCATCCTGGAGGCGTACAGCGATGGGTTTTGGGAGCCTCCTATTCCTGACCCATTGGCTCTATGGTGAGGTGTCTGTGCTCTGTCGATGGACCGTCAAAGGATCACCGTACCCTGGCCCTCATCCATTCCCTGGAGGGTAAATATTGATAATGTTTTGTTTCTTCCCCCCCTTTTTTATTTAAGAATCTTTGTTTCAAGAGTTTTCTAAAATGCACATTTAGTTACACACTTATTTATTGAAGTCAAAAGCTGGATATGTGGCACTTGCAATGCTTGAATGTAACAAACCTAAATAATATCCCCCTCACCCCCCCCCCCAAAAAAAAGAAAGAGATTCACATCAAGGTCTTTGGTCTGACAGAATGACAACATATATTTGCAATGGATTTACACAAAAGAGCTACATTGTTATCGATAGTCGATAGTTGATCTTTCGTAAACAGGAAGAGGTGACTGGGTGGTTATTAGGTCAGGATAATGATCCAACGCGCATGTGTATATGTCAGGCCATTCCTGCGCCTTTTGGATGAGGTGCTAGAACCGAGAGAAACATTCCTCATAGTTTATCATAATTGCCAGTTTAAGCATGGCTTCTTCCTTTTTTCCTGCTCTCAGCGCCGCTGTCTTTGTGGAGCTCATCACTGGTCTCCTAATGTCCTCCAAGAAGAACCTCCCGACCAACTTCCTCTGGTCGTGGTTCATCGGTATTCACTGCTTCCTTGGATTGTACTACCTGGGAGCCTACATCGGGTTCTTCTGTGGCCTCCTCCTGTCCATGTACACCATGTCTATCTGGCCAGAGATGGTGGACCGTTTGACCAGTTGCCCACCGGCGAAAACGCTGACCTTCGCCATGGCCGTCTACCTCTTTGAGATGCTGTTCAGTGTCTGGACGACGGCGTTTAATTTTGTCCCCGGTGGATGGATCTCCAGGTGGGTTCAAATTGGAGGAACATGGATCTTATCGAAACCTCACTTTATCGATTCGGTAAAGTGCTGGTATTGTAACTTTATTTAAGCATAATTTTAGCTGGGTATAAAACTGGTTCTGGGTTTCAATTTCACAGTGCTGCTTAAGCACAAAAAGTAGCTGAGCACAACAAAATTATGCTTACTGGAATAATGTCACCAGCCAAAAAAAACATGTCACATGCACCATTTCTGACTGGTAACCTGCTAATTTTTGCTAAGCACATAATTTGTAAGCAAAGTTGTCTTCTTAAACGGCTCTGTGGAATTGGGCTCTTGTACCAATAGGGATAAGACATCTTTTAAGATAATTTTTTTTGACTTGCTGCCTATCCTTCACCGAGCTCGACGCAAGCGCAACTTGTAGTTGATTAATAATGATGATGACTTTCTTATGCCTGCCTCTGAAGAAGCACTGAGGATGTTTTTTTTTGAAGCTCCTTGAAATATGTAACTCCAGGGGTTACTGAAATGTACAAATTCCATCATTTCAATATGCCGCTGGAAACTTGTTCCAGACTGCTTTGTCAGAATTGACTCTCACTCTTGAATAATCAATTGATGGCAATTGTTTATTTTTCTGAAAGACACTATGTCAGATCTAACTCAGGCATGAGAATCTTCCGGATTTTTCAGGATTTCCGGATTTCTCACTTTTAAAATATGTGGTCTCCGAATTCAGTGTGAGTTTGATATAAAATTTTGGGGGTAGGGTGTGGGTGTATACATGTAGATTTCGCTAATCTCTCTTCTTGGATCAGAAAGTGCAATTCCTATATAGCGCTTTATCACACCGAGGGCGTTTCAAAGCACTCATTAATAATATTTTCTTCAAGGTATGCGGAGCTATGGTTGAAATTCAAGACCAAATTTATGTTACTTAACACCATGTAACCGTTAAGATGGTGCTGCCGCCAACCGTACCAGAAAATACCAAAGCGAAACCCTTCTCTTAATGATAAGTGTACTGTTTTTTTTTACCTGCATTACAAAACACACTGGACCTTAAATGTAGCAATAAAAAGTGTCTTGCTGAAGGACCAAGTGTCAAGACCCAGGACTCGAACCCACACTCTGCTGATCAGAAACACCAGAGCTTGACTGCTCGGCCACAAATTGTCACATCTACTCACAACTAAGTAACTTTTGATGTTGACTTTTTACCATCTTAGAGAACAGACTCTGCTCCTAGCTGCCTTTGTCATGTTCAACATTTTGAGAGCTTTACTATTTGGGAAGTCGAAAGACCATGACGAGCCGTCCAGTAAACACACCGCCTTCCCCAACTTAGACGGCACAGGGACATACCAGATATTTGCCGATGCTAAGATATGTGAGTTACTTTTATTTGATGTGAATTTTTAATGAGATCACTTTAGTCTAATTAATTTTTTTATTTTGGTTCAGTGAATTGTGAGACCCGTGTACATATACAGCTCTGATACAACAACAAAAATTTGAAAAGTTGCGTGGGAATCAAGCTATGGCTATGGCTGTTGACTGCAATGACAATGTTGAAGAATAGGACTTTTAGGCGTTCCAGCCGTAACCACTACCTAAGCCATTACTTTGAATACGACTTAATGGCCATGAGATGCCTATGATAAATTGTCCATTTTAGCAAATCTTGGTTTATCATCACCAAAAGCGGGCTGAAATGTAGAAACAGTTCGTCAGTGGTTTGTGGTCTGTTTGCTGCAAACATGGAGATGACATGATCTGCCATGGTAAACTCATGATAGCTGATGCTTCTGCCGAGTGCAGCCAAAAGGCCCAAACAAATATTCCAGGGAAAACCCACGCAATCAGGTTGTGCCCCTGGCGGGATTTGAAGCGGAGTCCTAGAGGTAGAGGCGAGGAAAGATACCACTACACCAACCTGACAACCCTGTAATAGACAAACATGCACGAAGTGCCTTCAATACAACAAGTCCTAATACATTACAGAAACTAACATTCTTTCTTTACTCCTTGTAACAGATCTGATTCTTCTCCTCTTGATGGGCTGCGGAGGTTTCTTGACTCGTTTCAATCCTGACAGATACAGACAAACCGTCAGAGATAACCCCAGACAGTTTACTGGGATGGTGTGGACTGCACATTTCCTCTATGACAACCAGGGATGGCCAAGCTTCGAACGGGCTTCCAAAATGATGGAAGATTCAGGTACGAGCAAAACGCTGGACTAAGATCTAACTCTTTAGAGACTGGTACAGTGAGAGGCATTTTAAGGAGTATGGACTCAAATTTACAGCTTCTTCACGTCAGTATTCAAAAATCTTGTTTTTGCCTCTGCACGATATTAATTTTCAGAACTTCTGAGAGATTCTGGATTTACGTTTTGTCCAACACTTTGGTAGCAAACAGCTTGAGTATGGGTGCTCAGAAAGCTGCTCACCGAAGGAATGATTGAAGGGCTGATGAGTAGTGCCTGGTTTATGACACTGTACTCAGTGGATGAGTTGTAGCCTTCATCAGCCATTTTTTTAAATATTCCACAGGTGCTGATGTTATTGCTTTACTTGAAGCTGATGCATCCAAACCATACCTTGGATTGAATGACATCAGTATGTGGCTTGGGGAGAGACTAGGCATGTATGATGACTTTGGGCCAGCTACAAAAGACCACACGTGGGGGTGAGTCCAACTTGATCAAATATGGTTTTCTTCTCCTTCGGTCTTGGGATTTTCTTCTTATCCAAGTGACCTGTCACCTTCTCTCGTCCCCATGCCTCCTCAAACACTACTGTGCCTCAAACTTCTTTTTATCATCTATTACTGATCCTGATCTTATCCTCAAGGAGTTTGTTCTTGTCCAAGTAACCTATCATCTTCTCTTGTCTCCATGCCTCCTCCTACACTCCCTCCCCCGCCTCCCCCTCAAGTCTTCTCTTGTATCATCTATAATCGATCCTGAATCCATCTATCTGTCAGGAGTCTCTTCTGAACTTAGTTCATCTTCTCTTGTATCATCTATTATTGATCTTGAATCTATCTTATCTTCCTGAAGTCTCTTTTTATCTTATTACCCTATCGTCTTCCCTCGTCTGCATGCCTCCTACACTCCCTCCCCCACCTCCTCCACTCCTGCATCATCTATTATTCTTGATACTGATTCCTCGCCTCCACCCTTATCTTCCAGGAGTCTCTTCTTATCCAAGTACCCCATCGTCTCCTCCGAGCACTACCTCCTCCCGTCTCCTGAAGGAGAGTTAGCTCCAGGGATCCAGATCACTGTCAACATCTCGGGCACTTTGGTGGATTTTGTCACATCTCACATGGGCAACCACAAGTAAGATTCATCTTCCATATGAAGAAACGTAGAGTTCTTAGACCGTCCGTAAATGATTGACCATTCAATAACATCCACTGGTTTTGAATGACAGATAAACTATGATAGCATACAATGCATCCACACAGTACACAGTCAACCCTCCTACTGTCTGACCATTCAATATCAACCACTGTGGTTTTGAATGATTGAATTACCAAGAGTAGTAGAAGGTTATTTGAAGAAGAGGAATTTCTCCCTTTCAATATAAAGAATTTGCAAAAGTATTATTGTTGAACGGATGTAGTTATTGCATCTGGGATAATCTGGTTTAAAGGCACTGAACACGTTTGGTAATTACTCAAAATATATATTAGCATAAAAACTTACTTGGTAACCAGCAACGGAGAGCTGTTGATAGTATAAAACATTGTGAGAAACCACTCCCTCTGAAGTAACGTAGTTTTTGAGAAAGAGGTAACTTCTCACTAAAATAGTAAAAGACTTCATGCATGAAGCCTTTTATTAGCATCTGAAAGCACACAAAGTAATGCAACAAGGGTGTTTTTTCTTTCATTATTCTCTTGCAACTTCGATGACCGATTCAGCCCAAATTTTCACAGGTTTGTTATTTTATGCATATGTTGCGATACACCAAGTGAGAATACTGGTCTTTGATAATTACCAAACGTGTTCAGTGCCTTTAATGTTGCCTTACACCAATGTGCGAGAAGCACTGTATAGCAAGACAAGTTCTCAAAGACCAAAATCTACCTAGCAAGTAGATATACACATGGTGTTACAGCAAACCAAATATACATTGATACCTCACCATGAGAGCTGCAGGAAAAACTTTCACAAGTGCCTTGTAAGGGGTCCACATGTTTAATTGTTATGGACAGATTTTGTGATGTATGACTTGTTCCACAACCAACACCATTAACTGATTCCAGAGATGAAAGCGTGGATTTCATTTTTCACAAGATTTGATTGTTTGAATTTTGCAGCAATGACGAAGACAGAAAGTTGCAGGCCGAAGTTCTTGCCAACATCACAAGACGAAGGTATTGTTTATTCTTTGGACTTTTATTTGTTTTCAAAAAGGAAATTGCTCACCAACCAAACTGACCTATAGTATAAATGCAAAAATAGTTAACGGCCTACAGGGCTCACCCTTAACACTAGCAGTCCGGTTGGTGTAGTGGTATCTTGCCTCGCCTTCCACCTCTGGGACCCCGGTTCGAATCCCACCAGGGGCACTATGTGGATTGGGTTTTCAGTCCCTGCCTGATTGCGTGGGTTTTCCCCGGAATAATTCTCTGGGGTTTTCCTCCCACATCTAAAACTGAAACTTCCTTCCTCGTCCTCTCTCCATGGGGTTCTTGGCTAGTACGGTGATTAGGTTCGCTTTTCTGAGAGTCCTTGGCTTCACAACCAGAATAATTAAATAAATAAATAAATAAAAACTAGCCTGGCGTACATTGGCTAGTAAAAACTGCTAGGGGCCAGTAAATACCAATAACCAATAAAAACACTCCAACCTACTTTTAAAAATTGTTTGTATTTCTTCCTTTTCTAAATTTATGTATGTAACTTCATTTGACCATTAAACCGGTTGTGATCGCTACCATTAATACATCAGAAAGATACATTTATGACAGACAATACATGTTCACAAACACTGGGCTACTATAACTTCCTGGGGGGCAAGTAAAATGCACAGTTTACTAGTCCTTTGGACTACCTAACCAAAAGCTAAAGTACAAGATCTGGCCCTCACATTTCTACCCTAGCAGAGGCTTTCTCAAAGGTTAAAACTTGACACCATTAATCAATTTGTTGCTCTATCATTTTATACCAAATTTTGTAAATAAATCAAATATATTAAATATTTACTTTAATTTATTATCTTCTTTTTAATTACAGCCCAAATCCCACAGTGTTTATGGGATATGTAACCTCTGAACCCAAAGGCAGAGACTACAACAAATTTACACGATTTGGAAAACTCAAGGTGAGTTATATTAAAATATTTCTATTTTAAAACAAGCACGGCAACTACTGTTCTTCAAACCCGTCCGGACATTTCTTGTAAAGTTTGTTTCTAACTTGCTTAGTAGATATCCTTTCTTATCGCTACATTTCCATTAAGCAGACTCGGGGCCTATTTATATAGAGCTGCTTAGCAGCCGATTTTGTGCTTACTTTGCCAGTTCCATTTTATACGCTACTAAACCGTAAGTACAGGAAGAAGCTTGCTAGCCTTCCGGTGCTAACTGTAAGTAAGTGACTGACGTAACAATGCAAATTCTTGATGAACGCGCAAGCTCACCACCTAACTTTCTTGCTTACCTGTGAAGTATACTTATGCTTAAGCAGATTTTTCTGCTAAAGTAAGCCAAAAAATGTGCTTACCATCAAGCAGCTCAAAGAAATAGAATCCCTGGATTCACCTTGTTGTAAATTATGTTTTTCTGGTTTTATACGTGTCTTTCTCTGTTGATGAATAAAGGACGTGGATTATTTTGCAGGATATTGACCGTACGGATGAAAACAGGTGGTGTGAGTACATTTTCTACAAGGGATTAATAAGGTATGGTCTTGTTTTGATTAATATTATCATATTTCCCCCCCCCCCCCCCCCCTTCCTTACACCGGTGTTTGATAACCACTATGTACTCAGTGCTGTTCGTGTCCTGTGGAAACAATGTTACAGGATGGAATTAGAAACCATGACCCCTGCATTCTAAGGGTTTGACCATTCTTCCATTTGACCATTTCAGAATGGATTGTTTTCACCAAAACAACTGTTGCACGCTTATTCAAACCTCGGTGCCCAAAACAGTACGATTGTGTTATAATGGTCATAGATTATCATACTGTACCGTAGTGATTCAAATGAGCTCTTGTGATAATGATTGCACCAAAATTAGTGAACCAAAATTAGCTGTTATGATATTTCTTTCATTTTGATTGCAGGGAAGCCTACGGTCGGATTTCCAAAGGAGAGCTGAGTGATACTGAGGTACAGATTGCTAAGTTCACCATTCCTGAATCTAAAAAGTACAAGGATAACGACGCCTTGACGATAGATAAACATGAAGTAGACGAGTCTGCGTGGCTTCCTGATGCGTAAGTATAAATCTTCTGATGTTTAAGAATGAGACGAAAACAAACGTCTTTTTTCACAGTGAACTGCGTCTAGCTACCGGGCAAGCTCGGTTTTTGACATCTGCTCTAGGATGACAAAGGTTGTGGGTTCGAATCCCACTCGATTAATATGGGTTTCAAAAAGCACTGAGTGTACAATACAAGGCTTAAATTTGGGGGGCAGGGGGAACATCCCAAGGCTCGTAGCTCAACATTTTGCTGTACTGAAAATTATTTCACAAGACCGGAATCAAAATGAGAAAAAGCTTTCTTCAAAGTTTAACATAAAACTGTTTTTATTTGAACAAGCACTAAAAGAAGATTTGTCTCATTTGTCTGACGGGTTAGTGTACTTCAATACTTCATTACTCAACAGAGTTGAACGTTATTATCAGACTCAAAGTCAGCAGTGGAACTTCTTTTTTTTTTTATTAAGATATTGCACGGTGAAGTATTATTGTTCAATTGAAAAAAACAAGAGTGCTGGACTTGTCCGAATATCAAATCATTGGCCTTGGGCCTGTGGTCCAGTGTAAATGTTTAGCCTTGCAGTGCTTAACACACATCGGTGTTAGGGTGCATGGTTTTACCACAAAGCTTACCAGAAAACAGAACTAATCGTTCAGATTTCTTTATTGTTTTTCAGATTTGGTTCCCACTACGACCATCATTACTACAAACAGGATCACCACTATCACATGGGCACACCAAAGTACTTTTACCGCCGAAGCGAAACTCCAAAAGACAAGACGGAGAACTCGCAGGAAAAGCCCAAGGAGAGTCCAGAAAGTATTAATGTCTGAGACGGAATAAAAACACATTCACTTTGTCATCTTGTTTCATTTTTCGTTTTTTTATTTCATGACACATCCAACAGGGCAAGCGCCAATAACAGGATAGGAAAGGAGAAGAAATGTTAAGTTTTAGATTTTGGAGGAAAACCCCAATTTGGGAAAACCCCATGCCATCAGGTAGGGACTGAAAACCCAATCCACATGCAAGGCTCCAGGTCTAAGGCGGGATTCGAACCGGGGTTCACAGAAGTGAAAGACAGGGGGAAAAATGGCTGAGTCAACCTGATCTCTCGCTTCGTCTTTGCAAGAATGTCTTATCTTGATTATGTAATAACACATGGCTTAATAAACGGTTCAGGCAAGGTGCTTTCTGAAATATCTATTTTTAAAAAATGCGATCATGGATAAAAAATAAAGGAAATTATTTTTAATCTTGAAACTTAAATCATGGTATCAGTACCTATCGTCCAGAAAAATTATCCGTCTGAAATATTTCAAAATATAAGAAACTTGTTTCCCTATAGACCGTATCGAATATGACGTTACCTTTCAAATGCTCACAACATGGCGTCTGTGCGCGTGCCATAGAAATCAAACCAGGAACGCAGAGTGCATGAAAGCGGCCATATCATAGGACAGGCCGTATGTGCGTGTAAACGCGTCTTAGCGTTCCTGGTTTGATTTCTATGGCACACGCACACGCTCACAGACGCCATGTTGTGGGCATTATTGAAAGGATACGGTCTATACTCTTCTTTTGTTTATCTTTTTTTTCTTTTCTTTTTTCGGGGGGGGGGATTTACCAAAATGAACCTTCACAAAATTCATGTTTAAAATCAAATTGTATGGTCCTCAACACAGGGGGAAATAGACCTGTGACATCACATGTTCACAATTTAAGAGTTGCAGAGCCTGGACTTTCTGCAGATATGATTTGTATCTGAATGGAAGAAAACGTAACACCTTATACATTTCGTGGAGATTGCACCGTCTGACTTGTATAATTTTTTATAAGGAAGTAAGCGGGCCCATCTCAAAACTTGTTTAGTTATTTTTATATCAAATAATAAACCACAAGGAAAACTGACAGCGTAAATTTTAAATGATTTTACTAGAGTAGGATTTGAACCAACGACCTCCGGATTAACGTGTCGGCGCTCTATCTATTTTGTCAATATCTGTGTTCGGGGGATGCCAGTCAGAAGCCATTCAACAGTTATTGAATTATTTAACAGAGTTATTTTTATTACTCTTAAATTGATGTGGAATTTACGACACAAAATGATACATTTCCCATATGACTAGTGTAGTATCTTGCCTGCCAGGAAATGCCTGAGAATGTACAAAGGTTACACAGTCTATATTTACAGGTGAACTTAGAGGCAACCTTGTAGAACATGCGAAAGGAACACAGTAGCGCAGGAAATACTTTCTGATAAACAATGTTTTACGAACCCTCTTCTTTTGGGCGACTGCCTTGAGCCGGTTGTCTGTAAATTACCGTATGGGAATTGAACCTTATTTGGTGTCATGTCAAAGATGTGACCATGGAATTCGATGACATTTTCACATATAACATGGTGTGTTATTTAGAAAGTAAATGATAGAATGAATGTACTCTTTCAAAAACTGATGATGATGTGGCATCCCTTTTAATGGAATGTGTAATGCATGACAAATTGAGGGGAATTATTGTAGCAATAATTGACTGGATGTTTCTGAGGATAGTAATGAGAGCAATAACAACAAAGAGGAATTCAAATCCTTCTTATGTTTTTGTATTTTATCCACATTTGTCTTTAGTGTATTGTGACTTGATAAATTTAAGTGGAAATATGCTGGACTTTTTGTTAAAGTATTTTTCTGTGGAGGGTGTTGTAGATTAGCTGGAATGACATTGGTAAAATGTCAAAGACCAGTGTCTGCACTGAAATCAGTCAAGTCTGGCCTTGTGATGTTAGGGGTATCTCATAAAATAATACACAAAATTCAAAAAAATTTACTTAAAAGGCACAGTACACGTTTGGTAATGACTCTGAAAATTAATGTCAATAAAAACTTACTTGGTAAGAAGTGCAGCAGCTTTGGGTAGTATAATGAATTTTGAGAAACTTCAAAGTACTACGGTTATGGAAAAATATATCACTTTTTATTCCCCAAAATTTGAATCTGTCAGAAACGCTTCTCAGACTGTGTATTCCTATGGGGAATATTCTTCCTGCGTGGAAATATTCGCTCCGGTTTTTCGGTGATATCTGAAAAACGCAACCACCTTTTTAAGTGAAATTTTCACAGGTTAGTTTTATTGTATATACCTACATTTATATAGGATTAACACAATCAGTAGGCTCCAATTACCAAACGTATACAGCACCTTTAAGATGAGTTGTCAGTATTACCATAGTGACTTGTATTGTATTGCTTAGCAATTAAGATTGATACACATTTAAGATCAATCTTGGCAGTTTGTGGAATCGAGTCCTGGGGTTGCTTTCATCTTAAGACGAGTTGTCAATAAAGATATCAATAGTTTTTACTATTTATTGCTGATTACCGATTGTCCTGTGGGCCACAAAATGTGATGAAATGAAACCTTATGCATTGTCGTCAGAAGTAAGCCGGTGATGAAACAATTGAAACATGCAGATTTGTACGCACAGGATTGGCCAATGAGCGCCCTTCTCAAATGACGTCATATATGCATAAGGTCTAATTGCCATAGTGATTTGTATTGTGACATCACACTTTGCTTAGCATTTGAATCTTAGTGCTTTGAGAAATTGAGCCCAGGTCTAGTGATTAGTAGTGGTTAAGCTATCTGCGCCAGAATGGCAGCGGTGATGGGTTCACATCCCACCTGAGTTATGCGTGTGTATTTTTTTTCCCCTGCATTTAAGATTGATACATTTGTTAAGATCAATCTTAGTGCTTTGTGAAATTGAGCCCAGGTCTAGTGGTTAAGATATCTGCTCCAGAATGGCAGCGGTGATGGGTTCACATCCACCTGAGTAGTATGCATGTGTATTTGTTTTCCCCTTCAGGTCTTGAGATGCACTGAGTATGTGTTGGGTTAAACCAAAAATACTAATAAATGTTGCGAAATGTTTTTTACTTGTTTTGTTCAGTACAAGTGTACTAGATTTGTTGTAACAGTGTACAATATGTTTGTAGCCAGTGAAAAGTTACTTCCCTTATTATTTTACAAATGATTTCAAGGTATTATACAGAATTGGTAAGGATAACAAATACCATTGTTTCATTTTAGTCTGAGTAACATTTCCTCTGACATTAAGTAATATTTAAGAAAACTGTATCTGAAACCACCCCCCCCCCCCAAAAAAAATGCAATCGGCTGATTTCGGTGAATTTAAGGACAATGTGTTTACATGCTGTAAATTTTGCATGGGTTTTGACAATTTTTTCATGTATATGGTTGACCACACAAAACATGAACACTGTCTGTGACTATTTTGTCAACTCTACCAATCCTGTATAATAACTTTATATTTTATTTTATGTTGCTGTAAAAGGGCACGGAAATCTGTGCATAATCTAAGCTTTGTATGGTGGGAAGAAACTTCACATGAAAATGGTGTTTAAACCTTGATATAAAGTTTGTCACAATTTTCTCTTTATTATTGGTTTTCACGGTCATTTTTGGCTAGTTGAGTTCACTTTCTTGCATTCGTAATAAAGTGATTTTGCTTCTGCAGTTGAAATTGTCATTCAATTTCACTTAGAGCCATGCAATTTTGTATAGCATTGTATTCAATTAAACTTCAAAGGCATTCAGTTTAGCAGAGTAGGTGTAACTACAGATTGCTGCAAATTTGAATTGGATGGTTTTCTTTTTTAATTGCATTTGGTGAAATTAAATGACTGTTTTGCAAGAAACAGAATAACAACATTTAAATCAGTCACTTATTTGCTGAAAATAGCCAAGAAAACATTGACTTATTGCATTTTATTTGTTTTTACAACTCGGCAGAAAGTATTCAGTCAAAAATAATTATGATCAGAAATCTTCAGATACAGACTGTTTGATATTTCTGTGGATATTGTTCTCTTAAATAGTTGCATTTTTTACCCTTTAGAGACCATTCATTTCTGTATAATCACCATGTGCCCAGTTAATGCAATTTTTGTGTGATTTTGGACTCAAGGTGAAAAAACAGAATTGTAGATTCTATGTCAACGCGGCCGCTAAAGGGTTAATGGTCATTTTTTTAAACTTAAGTTTTGTTTAGCAGTCATGAACAATTAATTGTAGTGATTAAACACTTTGAACAATAATGATAAAATTACTTAATGGTCAATTTCAAAAATGTAAAAGAAATTGTGTAATCTGTTTGTAATCTGATGTGGATATTTTTTATTTTTTTCATTGGTAATATTTGTATATGAAGATTTGGATATGGAAATAAAAATGTCAGACTCTTGGTACAGTTTACTGCTTTATTTTCATCTGTAGGGATTACATAGACACATTATGCAAGATCAAATACATTACTCTCTGAAAAACTTGCGGGGGGGGGGGGATGAAATTATTGACATGATTTTATGTTACAGAAGGGCTCCAAGGTAAAAGTTCAGTTTTGTGATTCACTCATTTTCCAATAGATAGATTCCTTATGAAGATGAAAACAAAATTACGAGTCTCTATTACCTTATGTTAAAACGGTGTGAAATGTCACTGTTTCATACCCTTCAAGTGCAATTTTTGTCAAAATCCCAAAAGGTTCGATGATGTCACATTAAAAATATATGGTCTGTACGTTTTTGTATGGAGAATTGTTAGTTCATTCCTGATTTTGATAATCAATTCGGCATTGAATCTGACTGTTTGACTGTCTCAGAAATATTTCCTTTAATGTACAGGCTCGCTTGTTTTTGTGGTTCGACGATGTAACATTTCAAAATGAGTATCAAATAAAATGGCATTTTAAAACTTAATTTGACTTTGGAGCCCCTTTTGAAAGAAGGTAAGGGTTAGGTACAGGAATATAACTTTACATGAATAAATACCAATATAACACAGGTGACGTCCCATGCCACAATCAGGCACTTCTTAGAAAAAGTAAGATGCATTAAAAGTGAAGCCAACCGAAACATCACCCATGATATCACCGTCTTTTAGGCAGGATGTAATTGTATGAAAATTAAAAAAATCCTGAAAATCGGATAACAGCATTCTCTTGGTGTGGAGATGGAGCCCCTAAATTTACAATATGTTCATGTTAGAGGTTTACAGACATTGTTTGAAATAGGTATCTGAAGGTCTGGTCATAACAAAGGCCAAGTCTTTTCATCTCTGTGATGGCAAGTTTGGCCTCTTCCAAGTCTGAAGGCCAAGGGGAGCAACGAAAAAACCCCAAATCAGGGGGAAAACTGATAAATCACACGCCTGATACCTAATAAGGTGATATCTGAAAGATCTTATTCTCATCCAGTTGATGAGCAAATAAGCCCATGATAAGTAGGGTTTGAAACTTGAAGAGGATACCGATCGAAGTGTCGAGTTGTCAAACCAATGGTTCTTTTCAGAACCACCACTGCCCAAAGAGATTTCTGCACATGGTGTCATCGTAAACCTCACTTGATCAAATAAACACAGTTTTGAGTTTTGGCAGGAAATGCTTTGTTTTAGGAGCATCACATATAAATCAATCAATACTTCAATTAATACTTTATTTCCATTCAATCAATCAATCATACATATAGGGTTAAATACAGAGTAGAAGGTGATTAAAGGTGTTGTATACGTTTGGTAAATGGAGCCTACTGATTGTGCTAATCCTATATAAATGTAGGTACATGTATATACAATAAAACTAACCTGTGAAAATTTCACTTCAAAAGGTGGTCGCGTTTTTGAGATATCACCGAAAAACCGGAGCGAATATTTCCACGCAGGAAGAATATTCCCCATAGGAATACACAATCTGAGAAGCGTTACGGCCATAACGCTTCTCAGATTCAAATTTTTGGGGAATAAAAAGTAATATATTTGTCCATAACCGTAGTACTTCAAAGTTAAAACTTTCTCAAAATGCATTATACTACCCAAAGCTGCTGTACTTCTCACCAAGTAAGTTTTTATTGCCATTAATTTTCAGAGTCATTACCAAACGCATACAGACCCTTTAAGTGGTGGAGGTCTCCAAAAAAGCAGAGCTTGTCGAGTAGAGACCCCCATGACATGTGTAGCTTTAATGTATTAATTAGCTTCCAAATTTTAGTTTGTATATAGATACTTATGTCTATTAAATTACGGTTATACTTTATTCGATTTTGGGTTGAACAAAGAAACATTGACTAGAGCGGGACTTTTACAAATTTACCCAGTCAGTTTCCTTTGTAATTTATTACTTGATGTGTGAAACAAAAATTTGCAACCCCTCTGCTGCCGCTTCCCTGGTTGTATCGTAAACTTGGGTGTGATCCCTTGCCACATGACAGTTAATGGTTGTATGGCTTCTGACTGGCACCCTCGAACAAAGGTATTGACAAAATAGGGAGGGAGACTGCCAGCATAGGACTAGATAGCTCAGCTGGTAGAGCACTGGCACAATAATCCAGAGGTCGCTGGTTCAAGTCCCGCTCTAGCCAATCTTTCTAAATTCACCCAGTCAGTTTCCCTTGTAGTTTACTACTTGATATACATTGTTTGGTCTCCCCATCTTATCCATCTGTGAAGCCTGTCCTGATTGCATCACTGCTTCATTTCAGGGTCTCCCCATCTTATCCATCTGTGAAGCCTGTCCTGATTGCATCACTGCTTCATTTCAGGGTCTCCCCATCTTATCCATCTGTGAAGCCTGTCCTGATTGCATCACTGCTTCATTTCAGGGTCTCCCCATCTTATCCATCTGTGAAGCCTGTCCTGATTGCATCACTGCTTCATTTCAGGGTCTCCCCATCTTATCCATCTGTGAAGCCTGTCCTGATTGCATCACTGCTTCATTTCAGGGTCTCCCCATCTTATCCATCTGTGAAGCCTGTCCTGATTGCATCACTGCTTCATTTCAGGCATAATATTTTATACTTGCTTAATCTGATTTCAAATGGAAATATGCTCACTATTGATATGACAATACTGTTCCTTCAAACCTTTAACTTTACAAGTTATACATTCATTACAACGAAATGTGATTGCTAACAAATTTCGAAAGTAACCGAGGGAAACAAAACATGAACAAACAAACATGGTAAAGTTGTTGTACGGTTTGTATATATAGTGTAGTATAACCTTAGAGTAATAAAATACAACTAGAGAGCACACTCATTATTTAAAACACTTGTAACCGTACTGTCCCACCATTGGGGACAAATACAGATGTCCGCTTACAAAGTGTTGGCTGTGTGAACTGGTTTGGACCTGTGTTATATGATGGGTCAGCATCATTTTCTCAATGGCAAAAAATGCTTTTGTGTGGCCGTGTCACATGGTTTTGTAGGCCCTCCAGCAATATAGAGATAGTTCTCGCTAGACGCCATCTTTACGGCAACTTGGCTTTTGGCTTTGAGCTGCGCCAAGCGTTTTAGTTTTTCAACGCGACCAAGTGGTTCACCCACCAATCGTGCAAGGAATTGGATAACATTCTATTGCCGCACACAGCATTTACGAGTAATACACAAATTATGTATCATTGTCGGTAAAGATGGTTGACTTTACAATGTGTGACGTCAAGTTGGAATCATCCATTTGAGTTTCAATCTAGAAATATAGTTTAATCTGCTCTCAGTGGTTCTCATCAAAATAATCTTATATCAATAATGCTGAACAGCAATCATGGTACAGGCCTTCCAGATTTAATAAATGCCTCTTACATTTAATAGAACCCTTGTTTATGACATCACAAACTCACAAGCTTAAACAGCGCCCTCACCAAGGTAAAAAAAAAGACCTATCATTAGCTGAGAGTTGTTTGTGATGCATACACAAGTGAATGTTTCCCTAATTTTATCTTAGCGATGGCAGCCTATGCAATGAGGTATTTTGAAGTCAAAGTCAAAGCTTGTGGAGCTTTTAGGATCTTATATACCAGGGTTTGATCTCAAAGAACTAAACAAAATTTAATACTCCTTAAAAGGTCAATTACTAAGCAAAATTTAGCAGGGTCCCCTTCAAAACCAATGAAAATCACAAGGTAAATTAGCCGGTAGTTGTTTCTGCTAAGCCATAGTGCTCTTAAAAATGTCTGATCAGCAACAATGCGTTCTCAAAACTGTGCCAACCAATTTTTTTGTTCTAAGCAATTAGAAAAAAAATTCATACGATTACTAAATTCTTCTCTCAACTCCAGACACTGTTAAAGAGGCAGCAGGGTTAAAGCTACAGCGATCAGTCGTAGCCTGCACAGACTTCTACCGGTCGGCTCTGAGCTCAATTTTACAGCCCACCGGCCGGCACAAAGATATTATAGAAAATACATCACAATAGAATCCCCTACAGTTGAAATGCCAAAAGGAGGTGCTTGGATTGTTGATGGGATGGCCCTACTTCAGCAGCCGAGTACAAAGAACATGCCACCAAACATGGGGGGTTCTTGCGGGCACGGTACTCACTGCAATGAATAGGATTTAAAACAGGCAATTTTGCTGTCATTTATTTCTCAAGTATGTTAAAACATCAATCAAGTTTGTTTTTTTTATTTCTGACTTATCTAGCGTATGAAATTAGCTCATTAATAGTGCCTCCCCTTTTGCGGATTGTTACCGCCCCCCTACCATCGCGAAAGTCGTGACGTCATGTCAGAAATAACAATCGTCGGCGAAAATAGTCTGATCCCTAACTACACTTCTTGGTACCAGGCCACTCACGTGCATCATGCATGCGCAACAGCTATACACGCGAGCAGCAGTTTGCATGCTAAACCTATCAACCTTCAAGTCTCTTAGTCTAGGTGCACCTCAAGGGTGTGTTATGTCACCTGTTCTATTTTCATTGTACACTAGTGATTTTGATATTGGGAGCACCAAATGTAGTATTATCAAGTATGCTGATGACACGGTCATCAGCGGTTACATAACCAACGATGACTCTCTTGGGTACACCAATGCTGTTCAAAGGTTTGTTGAGTGGTGCGATCTCCACCACCTAGTCCTCAATGTAAATAAAACCAAAGAGATGATTTATGATTTTCGCCGTTCAGCCCCAAATCAGGAACCCTTAGCTGTTCACAACCACGCTATACAGCAGGTTACGGAGTATAAATACCTGGGTACGGTCATCGACAACAAACTAAAATGGAGCAGCAACACTCAAATGCTGTGTGGTAAAGCAAACCAACGGCTCTATTTCCTCAGAAAATTAAAAGAGTTTAAGGTAGATAACCGTATCTTGGTTCTTTTTTATCGATCTTTGATTCAAAGCATTCTTAGTTTTAGTTTCATCAGTAATTTTGGGAATCTCTCAAAAGAAAATGTTCATAAACTGGAAAGACCTAGGAAGATCGCTCAGCGCATAATTCGTAAAGACCTCCCCTCAATAAGTTCTCTCTATGACAAACAGGTTCTGTTAAAAGTTCATAAGATAATGCATGACCCCTCACACCCTTTGCACAATTGTTTTTTATTCAATAGATCAGGTATCTGTCTCCATGTCCCAAGTACCTCCCATTGTCGCTCCAGACAATCATTTGTTCCCAACGCCATTCATACTTTTAATGCTACTGCTCATAGGGGCATTAACTTATAATGTGTTTTTGCCTCCCTTTGCCCACTGAGCTTGCTTAACCCCAGATCTCCTGTACCTTTTATCCTCCTGATGTGATGTATCCTTTATTTGTTTATGGTAGTTTTTTTATGATGCAGTTTTTGATGTTCACTGTATTTGCCCGTGCATGTTGTATTTTTCGTATTTTAATGCTAGTTTTTTACTGTTCGTTGTACTCCACGCCTACATATTATGATATTGTATATTGCATATTTAATGTTTAGTTTTTACCCATTTTCCAGTGGAAATCGAATTTCTATATTTTTTAATGTGGACAATAAATGCTATCTATCTATCTATCTAACAAAGTTATTTTCACGCGTCTTCATCATCAAACTCTTCTTAACAAAACATGGCTGGTCACGACTCTTTGGAAGACTCTCCTGGTTCTTTTTCTGGGAGTGACACCGACAGTTTCTTGGACGGGGAGGGACTCAGCGCTCGTCCATACATGTACGAGCCCTTAGGAGAATCAGACAGCAATGATCATGACGATTCTGGATCCGACAACATGGATCGGGTTGGAAACAACGAGTGGTAGGCTTATTTGTTCTCTAACTTTTGAGGAAGAAAAGCTCATCCTAAATACCGCCCATTATTGGAAAATTGTCAAAAAACACAATCCAAGAAGAATGAATATTTGATAGTCTGGTTTGAATGCAATGCACGCCTAGCCTGTACAATCCTGGAGGAAGGATCCTTCCTCCAGGGTACAACCATGTGCGAGTCGTCCTTCCAGCCTGTGCAGTTTCACACATCAGGCAGAGTTTCCCAGCCGAAGATGGCCAGTATAAGGGTTTCACTGCTGTTTAAACATTACAGCAGGATGCTATGACACTGTCCACTTTGTAACAGGCAGGTATCCATTATTTAGTGTGACTGTGAAGTATACCGAAAGGCAACGCAGAGCTGTATGCTATTCTGAGAGAATTAGGGTAGCCAGACAAGACCAGCCAGTGCCAAATTAATGGAAGAAATACCTGTCAAACAGCTACAACAAGGAACAGATAGTGCACTTCCTGTTCAAGAGGTGGCAACTCTGCAAGACAGGCGACTTAAAAGGGTGTCACAGTGTACATAGCACATGGAGAATTGTGTCATGTGATATTACCAAGGAATGCACAAGTTGTAGTAACTATCGTTGATGAACTGCATTGTTCCCAAGAGGAAGCAGATACAAGGATGTACCTGTATGCTCACTTCACACCGTCCTTACTGGCTTTCAGTTTGTCAAAGAATTCACTTCAAAATTATATTGCTTGCATGGAAAGCTATGACTGACAAGGCACCACAGTACCTCAAGGAACTTCTCTCACCTTATATACTCCAAGTCCCAATCTTCAATCTATGATCAAACTTCTTCTAACTTTCCCTAAAACAACCACACCCTATGTTGATCCTGCCTTTTCAGTCTTCGCACCCAAACTTTGCAACTTTTTACCATTTAATATCCCAGCTACCCGATATGGGAAAGTGCTACAATAGAGGGTTTCTAAGATTGAAAATTCAAGATTTACTCAAGGAATGGAAGAAGTTTGATCTGTGACAGACAAGCTGTCTGGAAAGTGTTACAATAGAGGGTTTCTAAGATTGAAAATTCAAGATTTACTCAAGAAATGGTAGAAGTTTGATCTGTGACAGACAAGCTGTCTGGAAAGTGTTACAATAGAGGGTTTCTAAGATTGAAAATTCAAGATTTACTCAAGAAATGGAAGAAGTTTGATCTGTGACAGACAAGCTGTCTGGAAAGTGTTACAAGAAATGGTTTCTAAGTTTGACAATTCAAGATTAACTCAAGAAATGGAAGAAGTTTGATCCGTGACAGACAAGCTGTCTGGAAAGTGTTACAAGAAATGGTTTCTAAGTTTGACAATTCAAGATTAACTCAAGAAATGGGAGAAGTTTGATCTGTGACAGACAAGCTGTCTGGAAAGTGTTACAAGAAATGGTTTCTAAGTTTGACAATTCAAGATTTACTCAAGAAATGGGAGAAGTTTGATCCGTGACAGACAAGCTGTCTGGAAAGTGTTACAAGAAATGGTTTCTAAGATTGAAAATTCAAGATTTACTCAAGAAATGATAGAAGTTTGATCTGTGACAGACAAGCTGTCTGGAAAGTGTTACAATAGAGGGTTTCTAAGATTGAAAATTCAAGATTTACTCAAGAAATGGTAGAAGTTTGGTCTGTGACAGACAAGCCGTCTGGAAAGTGTTACAAGTTATGGTTTTAGGTTGAAAAGTCAAGATTTACTGCATCCAGATGGAGTTTGACAAAAATAAATTCATAACTACTGAGACAAGACTATTGATGATATCTGTAGTGTTTACGGAGATGGTTACGCTTTTCTTTAAAGCAGACAAGACTTTTGGAATTTGCTAAAAGAAATGGTTTCTAAGATTGAAAATTCAAGATTTACTTCATCCAGATGGAGTTTGACAAAAAAAAAATTATTACTACTGAGACAAGACTGTTGTTGACATCTGTAGTGTTTACTGATATGGTGAAGCATTTCTTAAAAGCATGTGAATATCCATTTCTGACGTCACTTTTACTTCGCATTCATGTTGGCATTGAGTACGAACGGGCCTTCAATTTCATTGTTAAAATGTTAAATTTGTTTAAAGTAAAATTGTGTTTTCCACTTTGGGATGATTCTTTTGTTCATGTTCTTTTCAGTGGTTGATGAAAGACTTCCTGGGCTTTCTGTCAGATTGGGAGATCAAGTCAAAGATCAGCCAGATGTCGACCCTGCCACACGTAAAAAGCCACACGTCTCAGCAAGGAAACAGTCCAAGGTCAGCAGATTACAGGTACACTTTACTAGTTTTTGTTTCGGCTTTTTATTGGTCATGAAATCAGATGCAATTTTCATTTTCCCATCAAGCCCATCCTTAAATGAGGTTGAACAGTTAGAATGCTGCAATTTTTACTCTGCCAGCTGTGCACTTTTTTCCAATTTACCAGTTACCATTTGCTCTGTTTTAGTTGTATTTAACCAAAAGAAATTAGTCTTTGTTGTCAGGAAACCAATGTAGGTTCTTTTTTTCCCCTTTGTTTTGATGGACAGAACAAGACAAAGGGTATGAACAGCACAGCTGTAAAACTTGAGTAATACTTCATATCTGTTCTTGTTTCATTTTCCCTTTTAATTTTAGTGCATTCCTTTGTTGAGCTGTCCAAGGAATTGCCGAGCAAAACCAGTATGCGATTTCTTTTAATCGAGAAGCTAAATCAAGATCCTCTAGAGGAATACTTTAGTAAGCAACGTGGTGCGGGAGGGGCTTCTGACAACCCAGCTGTCGAACAGTTCACCCACAATGTCCTTGCCCCTCATGTTGCCTCAAGCAGTGTAAAAGCATCAAAGCCATGTTAGAAACAAGGAGCGTCAAGAGGAGGGTAATATACTGGATGCTACCCCTCTGCCTAGAAGAAGATGAAAGATGCATTGTAGAAATTAGAAGTACATGAAATGAACGTTGCAACTGACATGGGGAATTTTAAATGTGTGTGTGTGTGGGGGGGGGGGGGGCAGAAAAGACTGTACTCAATGCTTTAGCCACTTGCACAATAAAGTCAGTATCTTTTCTTAAAACCTCATTGTATTAAATTGCAGATTATTTTGTTTGGTTAACAGAAAAGCTTAACAGAAATGCTGTAGTCCAGTACAAAACTTATCTAATGTCACAGGTTTTCAAGGAATAATTTAGTTGTTTCTGTTTTTCTTTTGTTTATTTTTTTGGTTTACTGCGCCTTGAACACCCAGCAGGGTGGATATGTGCGCATAACAAGTCTTTATTATTATTATTATTATTATTATTACAGTTAAAAAAGTCTAAATTAATTACAAATTCTCACATTGTCATGATTTATTTGACTTTATTGTATTTTACTATAAATAGCTTGAATTCCATCAGTACAAGTAGTTTGGAACACTGGTTAGCAATGTACAGCGCAACATAGTTTTGGTTTTGTTCTTTCAGTTGAGTCACATAATAGACATATGGAATGTAAAGTACAATAGGAGCCAGAGCTTTTCTCATTCAGAGTTTAATGAGTTCTAGATAGCAAGGCAGTAACTTATGCAAATAGCAAGGAAGAGGTATGTAGGTTTTGGGGCGTAGTCCAGCAGATCACCATGAGACAGCATTGATGCAAGACGTCTTTTTCCCACTCTCTGTTGGCTGCTGAAGTTTGTGATCGCAATGTGCGCCGACAAGGAAGGCTCAATAGGGCCAGTATAGCCTGAGAATTCTCAACCCGCCGCAGGACACACCCTACACCACCCTCAAAACTCAGCTAATTAAAAGAACAACAGCATCTGAACAAAAGCGCCTTCAGCAACTACTCACGGACGAAGTGCTTGGTGACAGAAAGCCAACCCAACTCCTACGCCACATGCGCCAACTGCTTGGTGACCGGGTGTTGGAAAACTCAATCCTCCGGCAGCTCTTCCTGCAGCGCCTACCATCAAACGTACAGATGGTGCTCGCATCCACCGGCGATTCAATGCATATTGAAAAACTGGCAGAGCTTGCTGATAGAGTCATCGATGTGGCACACTCTAATGTCAGTTTAGTGACACCTGCACCCCCAGCTCAGCCAGCAGTTCCACCCACCGTTTCACCAATGCCTTTGGATGTTCGTGCAGAACTGGATCTTCTACGCAGTGAGGTGAGCCGATTGACTTTACAACTTCAGAATGTCACAACGCATCCCTCACGCTCACGATCAAGGTACCGCCAACAGCGTTAGTTTGATTCCGTTTTTAATGATAGTTGTTAGATTTGACTTAAATTATGTGTGTCGTTTGTCCGTAATTGTCTTTGATTGTTGTGGGGTTTTTTGGGGGGTGGGTTTTATATTTATTTGTATTTGATTGATTGCATTTTTTTGTTTTGTTTGATTGAGAGTTAGTTTGTTTGATTATTGTTGCGTTTTATAGTTTGATTTGGAATTGTTTATTATTTAAAAACAATTTTATTTGATGGTTGTTGCATTTGTTACTTTAGTTTTAACAATTCTTTTCTTTGATTTTTGTTTTGTCCTTTAGTTTGTAAAATTATTAGTTTTGGCCCTTTTGGCTGCCCATACCCTTATGCCCTAGATACTAGGTAGGCCTACATGTATTTGCTAAGTAGCGGGTCCCTTTAATTCCAAGAAATAGCCTTGGGATATGCACATTCCTTTTGTGGTTTAGCAAGCCCTCACAGGCAGCTGATTGTTTCAATAGCCCCATTGCTATATGTACACAGATTCTTCAGGACTTGCTAATAATAATATTCTTACACAGTCAACACTGTTTTTTAGCACTCTCACTTTGAACACAATATTTCTTCATTGGTTTTCCTTTCCCCCATGGAGATTCACAGTCTTGTAAGTAATTCTTTGCTATCTACTCTTTTAGATGAATTATAACCCTGAATTATTATTCCTAATCTTTAGAGTTAGCCTCTTATCGTTAATCCCCATTTACTTTGATAAATTCTTGTAGCTAGTCTGTAGAGTCAAGTAATCTTTACAATAGTTCAGAGAAATATAAGTTTTCAGTATTTTACTGTTTCCCCAAGTTGTATGTTCTGTGAGCAATCCCTATTAGTTAGCTTTGTGATTTGATTGGACACAACTATTACTAGCTAATCATGCTGGAACAATCCCTTGATTTAATGATTCATGGCTGCATAGCCTTTTTCACCATGCTTGGACTTATAAATACCGAATGCATCGTTTACATTCCTTTTTCATATTGTTTGGTTTAACTTGACCTTTCGATTACTGGACCATTATATAATGAGTTATTTTGAATTGTTTCATGTATTTTCTATTACAGTTCACCGTAGAATAAAGACAATGGGAACCAGAGCTCTGTCCTTTGGCCGACTTATTTATGTTATGGTTGACACTCACCGGTGATTTTGGGTTAGGCATACGTCCTAACTAAGCTACACCCTCTTAATCCAGTACACAGGTGATGAACACCAGAACTCGGCCTTTATGTAAGGTTGTGAGTTCCGTCTTCATCGTCTTTCTAGCCTTGTCTACTCTTTAATTTTGTCTGGAGCTAAGCGTGTATTTGTTTATTGAAACTGGTCATGGCGGATGGCAGTAATGTCCAGGTCGACAGCAGCATCCAACAGATAATACAGTCAGCTGTCAGGCAAATTTCTAGTCAGCTGCGACAAGAAACTCCGAACAGGGGAGGGGGGACTACAGGTGGTTGTAATGTTGTCGTTACTTTACCACAAGGCAATACCCCGGCAGTAGCACAAGCAACAACAGCCTGAATAGCACTGCTACTACTACTGTGGTCCAATCGACACCAACAACTGCTAATCCTACTCCTACGGTAAGTATGAAGATGGTCAATATCATATTTGGTTAACAAATAAAACTTTTGCTTTTTCAACAAACTCTCCAACCCCCATAATGCCACGCACTGCTTTACCAACTGAATTACTGCTGCGGGGTAACTTGGTGTCACTGTGTCGGCGAGTGTGCCCATTTATTTTACTTTATTATTTGTTTTATTTTTAAAAAAATAGCCTTTTTGAGGCACTGTTTCTTTTAATGTTCATAATTATGGCTCACATAAATAAAATACCGTAACTTGTGGGTGTGTGTGTGTGTGATTCCTTGTCAGTCATGTGGGAGATTAATTTTTCATCAATGTGAACATTTTGCTATTTGTTTTCATCATCTGTAGGTACTGTGCATGTACAAATTATATAATTACAGTCAAAAGCTAATTTAATTGTTTGTCGTCCTTCGGTTTCCTTTTGTTTTGTTGGAGGTTGCAGGGTTAATGATATTTGTGTCTTGTCTCTACTTGCAATGTTTGACCATGAGAACAAAAAAACTTTTTTTTTTTTTTTTTTTTTTCAAGGTAAGGGGCTACACTTAACTCATCTGGACTATCGACCCAAATCAATTGACACTAGGGGCACTTTGCCACCTACTCCTGGGGCTGAAACAGGGTTACTCCCTTCACAGTCCGTATTAGGATGTAGGCATGGGTATCATTCACTAGGAGCCTGGCTGGTAGAGCACAATGCACTACCTTCCCAACTTTGTACAAAGCAATTATGGTTAAGTGCCTTGCTCAAGGGCACAAGTGTCATGACCGGGTATCGAACCCACACTCTGCTGCTGACTACACTAGAGCTTAGGTCCAGTGAACTAGACCGCTCGGCCACAACACGCCACTACTAATATTGCTTTCTTTGTGTGTCAGACATATCAATGGCCCACTCCATCCTTCAGACCAAGGCCAAGGACTCATCAAGACAGAGCTTCAAAATCAAAGGCTTCAAGATCAAAAAATGTGTCTGCCATTTGACTCTTCAAATATTGTAACCATTCCACGCGGTAAACAGGTGAAAATTTTCTTTAAAGCAGACAAGACTTTTGGAAAATGCTACAAGAAATGGTTTCTAAGAGTGAAAATTCAAGATTTATATTGGAAATTACGGTGGAGTGTGGGAACTACAGATCGGGACAATCCGGCGCATACTAGAATAACTCACACACGATACTCTCGCAACATTCATGGCAGAGGCCTGCGCCATAGTGAATTCCAGGCCCATCACGACTGTCTCCTCAGACACCAATGATCTCCAAGCACTTACTCCTTCAATGCTTCTGACAATGAAAACTCAGCCACAAACGACACCTCCGGGTGAAGAAGAAGAAGAAAAGAAGAACTCTATGGACGACAACGCTGGCGCCAAGTCCAGTACCTCGCCAACACTTCTGGATTCGATGGAGAAAGGAGAGTCTCCATATTCTACAACCACGTTAGATGTGGAACAACCCTCGGCCCAACATCAACGACGGAGATATAGTTCTTTTAAGACAGAAGGAATCCCCTCGGACTGACTGGCCCTTAGCTCGAGTTGTCAAGATCTACCCCAGTGTCGATGGAAAAGTCCGGAAGGCAGGTTTCATGGTGTGCAGCAACGGCAACCATCGCACCTACCTGAGACCAATACTTCTGGAGCGATCGCCTCATCAATCGGAAGACAGCAACGCTTAGGGCCACAGAATTCTCAATAACGAACGATTTGATATTAATAACATTTTCTTGAATCGCAAAAGTGACATAAAGAATCTTGATGCGATTTGCAATGAGAGGTTTGTTTGTGGGCCTCAGATACCCACACCAGAGGAAGAAGAGTTCCAGGAGACAGAAAATGTGCCCACAACGTGTACTTCTGTTCCATCAGCAACACCACCTGCAAGTGAAGAACCGATACCTACCACTTCATCACATTATCCTAGCTATGATCAGCCATGTACATCGAAAAGTAGTCTGGAGCCACCTTCAACAGGGAGACAACTGAGGGGTGAAGCATTAACACCAAGGAAAGCTAAGTTAAAGAAGAGGTTGGAGTTCCTCTCAAAATCAAAAAGTGATATGAAGAAGAAACACCTTGAGAAAATGAAGGAAGTGAGGCAGAAAGTTCAAAAACCTGACAAGGTGAAACACCTCAACCAAGTCATCAAGCGAAAACAGGCAATCATTAACAAACTGCGAGGGCATAAGTTTGGCGACATTGACATGAGGAAACAACTTGTTGAAAAAAAAAACAAGAAAGCTGCTTCAACTTCAACAGGCACACAGCAAACTTAAGTTATATAGAAAGCAGAGACGAGTATCTGAAAAACCGGATGATGAGCAAGTCAACAAATTGCAAGAAGAGTTGAAGTCTAGAAATGCAACTATAATAACACTGGAAACGAAAAGTTGGAATTTTTGTCATAATCTGTAGGTACTCTGCATGTACAAATTGTGTCTATAATTATAGTCAAATGCTAATTTAATTGTTTGTTGTCCTTTGCTTTCCATTTGTTTTGTGTTGTGTGTCATTGTCTTTTTATGGGGGGGGAGGTTGCAGGGTTAATGATATTTGTGTCTTGTCTCTACTTGCAATGTTTAACCATGAGAAGCAAAAACAAAAGCTTTTTTTGAGTGTCAGACACAACACTGGCCCGCTCCGTCCTTGACACCAAGGCCAAAGACTCAAGACAGAGCTTCAAAATCAAAGGCTTCAAGATAAAAAAATGTGTCAAAGGACATATTTTGTCTGCCATTTGACTCTTCAAATATCGTATCAATTCCACGCGGTAAACAGGTGAAAATTTTCTTAAAAGCAGACAAGACTTTTGGAAAATGCTACAAGAAATGGTTTCTAAGAGTGAAAATTCAAGATTTACTCAAGAAATGGTAGAAGTTTGATCTGTGACAGACAGCGCTGTCTGGAAAGTGTTACAATAGAGGGTTTCTAAGATTGAAAATTCAAGATTTACTCAAGAAATGGAAGAAGTTTGATCTGTGACAGACAAGCTGTCTGGAAAGTGTTACAATAGAGGGTTTCTAAGATTGAAAATTCAAGATTTACTCAAGAAATGGAAGAAGTTTGATCTGTGACAGACAAGCTGTCTGGAAAGTGTTACAATAGAGGGTTTCTAAGATTGAAAATTCAAGATTTACTCAAGAAATGGTAGAAGTTTGATCTGTGACAGACAAGCTGTCTGGAAAGTGTTACAAGAAATGGTTTCTAAGAGTGAAAATTCAAGATTTACTCAAGAAATGGTAGAAGTTTGATCTGTGACAGACAGCGCTGTCTGGAAAGTGTTACAATAGAGGGTTTCTAAGATTGAAAATTCAAGATTTACTCAAGAAATGGTAGAAGTTTGATCTGTGACAGACAAGCTGTCTGGAAAGTGTTACAAGAAATGGTTTCTAAGATTGAAAATTCAAGATTTACTCAAGAAATGGAAGAAGTTTGATCTGTGACAGACAAGCTGTCTGGAAAGTGTTACAATAGAGGGTTTCTAAGATTGAAAATTCAAGATTTACTCAAGAAATGGAAGAAGTTTGATCTGTGACAGACAAGCTGTCTGGAAAGTGTTACAAGAAATGGTTTCTAAGAGTGAAAATTCAAGATTTACTCAAGAAATGGTAGAAGTTTGATCTGTGACAGACAAGCTGTCTGGAAAGTGTTACAATAGAGGGTTTCTAAGATTGAAAATTCAAGATTTACTCAAGAAATGGTAGAAGTTTGATCTGTGACAGACAAGCTGTCTGGAAAGTGTTACAAGAAATGGTTTCTAAGAGTGAAAATTCAAGATTTACTCAAGAAATGGTAGAAGTTTGATCTGTGACAGACAGCGCTGTCTGGAAAGTGTTACAATAGAGGGTTTCTAAGATTGAAAATTCAAGATTTACTCAAGAAATGGTAGAAGTTTGATCTGTGACAGACAAGCTGTCTGGAAAGTGTTACAAGAAATGGTTTCTAAGATTGAAAATTCAAGATTTACTCAAGAAATGGAAGAAGTTTGATCTGTGACAGACAAGCTGTCTGGAAAGTGTTACAATAGAGGGTTTCTAAGATTGAAAATTCAAGATTTACTCAAGAAATGGAAGAAGTTTGATCTGTGACAGACAAGCTGTCTGGAAAGTGTTACAAGAAATGGTTTCTAAGAGTGAAAATTCAAGATTTACTCAAGAAATGGTAGAAGTTTGATCTGTGACAGACAAGCTGTCTGGAAAGTGTTACAAGAAATGGTTTCTAAGATTGAAAATTCAAGATTTACTCAAGAAATGGAAGAAGTTTGATCTGTGACAGACAAGCTGTCTGGAAAGTGTTACAATAGAGGGTTTCTAAGATTGAAAATTCAAGATTTACTCAAGAAATGGAAGAAGTTTGATCTGTGACAGACAAGCTGTCTGGAAAGTGTTACAAGAAATGGTTTCTAAGAGTGAAAATTCAAGATTTACTCAAGAAATGGTAGAAGTTTGATCTGTGACAGACAAGCTGTCTGGAAAGTGTTACAATAGAGGGTTTCTAAGATTGAAAATTCAAGATTTACTCAAGAAATGGTAGAAGTTTGATCTGTGACAGACAAGCTGTCTGGAAAGTGTTACAAGAAATGGTTTCTAAGATTGAAAATTCAAGATTTACTCAAGAAATGGAAGAAGTTTGATCTGTGACAGACAAGCTGTCTGGAAAGTGTTACAATAGAGGGTTTCTAAGATTGAAAATTCAAGATTTACTCAAGAAATGGAAGAAGTTTGATCTGTGACAGACAAGCTGTCTGGAAAGTGTTACAAGAAATGGTTTCTAAGAGTGAAAATTCAAGATTTACTCAAGAAATGGTAGAAGTTTGATCTGTGACAGACAAGCTGTCTGGAAAGTGTTACAATAGAGGGTTTCTAAGATTGAAAATTCAAGATTTACTCAAGAAATGGTAGAAGTTTGATCTGTGACAGACAAGCTGTCTGGAAAGTGTTACAATAGAGGGTTTCTAAGATTGAAAATTCAAGATTTACTCAAGAAATGGAAGAAGTTTGATCTGTGACAGACAAGCTGTCTGGAAAGTGTTACAAGAAATGGTTTCTAAGAGTGAAAATTCAAGATTTACTCAAGAAATGGTAGAAGTTTGATCTGTGACAGACAAGCTGTCTGGAAAGTGTTACAAGAAATGGTTTCTAAGATTGAAAATTCAAGATTTACTCAAGAAATGGAAGAAGTTTGATCTGTGACAGACAAGCTGTCTGGAAAGTGTTACAATAGAGGGTTTCTAAGATTGAAAATTCAAGATTTACTCAAGAAATGGTAGAAGTTTGATCTGTGACAGACAAGCTGTCTGGAAAGTGTTACAAGAAATGGTTTCTAAGATTGAAAATTCAAGATTTACTCAAGAAATGGTAGAAGTTTGATCTGTGACAGACAAGCTGTCTGGAAAGTGTTACAAGAAATGGTTTCTAAGTTTGAAAATTCAAGATTTACAGAAGAAATGAACTGAACTGGTTATGCCTTGAAACTAGCAACACAAACTCACAGTTCAATTTACCATTAAATGTTTGTTTGTCCTCATCGATTGTCTCAGTATTACATCCCATACAGTAGTCAATACCCATCACCTGGACAGTTTCATTTCATCACCGTTACGCCAGAACCCCAAGTCTAAGGAATTCCCCTGTTCATGCTTTTCCTCATATATGGAGTATTCTCCCAACCCACGTTAAGGACTCATTGATACTTGATTCATTTCAGTGTTTTAATCGTGAATTATGTGCTCATTTCTTGATGGTTAAATGCCTGTAATGTTTTGTCTATTAGTTGCTTTTGATCTAGTGAAATGTTTTCTTAAGTGTGTACCAAGGTAGTTTCACAGATGAGATAAGCAGTTTTTGAAGTTATATTTAAATAAAAAAAGACTACACACTCCAGGACATTGTGGCACAATGTCATAAACAAATGGTTTCTCGAGTATGAAAGTGTCACGAATGACAAAAATGACATGAACAAATTTTATTAATGTGCGTGTGTGTGAGTGTGTGTGTGTGTGCGACTTTATATTGTATGCTTATGAAAATAGTGAATTTGAATTCTGACTGACTGTTTTAAAATCTTTTACAAACTATTTGTTTTGTTGATATCAGTATTGTAGTTTAAATATTGGGATTTGCATTTTTGCTATTATTCAGGATGTTAACAGTCAACTGATGCGGGCACTAATTTTTCTTGGAGGCTTGCCGGAGAGCGACTTCGAAGCCGCGGAGACAGTCCTGACCATGCATGAGAAAGGGGACCTGAAGGGACAAAAGATTAAAGCGAAGGATACGAGAGATGGGGTCGTCAGGATACCTGCGTATCTGTTCAGGCCCCTCTCCACTCTACCAAGAGAGGCCATGCAGCACCTCTTCAAGCAGCTAATTGACAAAGAATTTACTCCCTTTGAGTAATTCGGCCATTCCCTTTCTCTATATCAGAGTTCTGCAGGATGGTGAAGGCTGTAAACCTGGGCTCTTTGGCTAAAGAAGTGGTGACACATTCTGGAGAAGTGGTGACACATTCTGGAGAAGTGGTGACACATTCTGGAGAAGTGGTGACACATTCTGGAGAAGTGGTGACACATTCTGGAGAAGTGGTGACACATTCTGGAGAAGTGGTGACACATTCTGGAGAAGTGGTGACACATTCTGGAGAAGTGGTGACACATTCTGGAGAAGTGGTGACACATTCTGGAGAAGTGGTGACACATTCTGGAGAAGATGGTTCCATATCCATGAAGACTTTGCCTCGCTCTCTTCCCAGGCTGTAAAGGACATTGCAGCTGACCTCTGTGGGTTTCATCTGGGAATTCTAGATTTGCCTCAGGTAAGCAAGCCCCCCTTAGGCCTTATAATGTCAATGTTTGAAACAAGGTTGTTGTTCATGTCCCTTTCTCTTGAGCATTCTCTTATTTTGAAAGGTCTCTTCAAAAATGGGAACTCTGCGGATAAGTGTCGCCAACATTTTAGATATCATAACAATGTATGTTTGGGTTATTGGTAGCTTCGTTGAGTATAAACTAGCAAAATGTGTGGTGATAACATAAAAATGCTCATTTACAAAAATATCTCGGTGTAGTTTTTGAGTAATCCTGTAAAAAAATTACAAAAGAATTTTGAAACAGAATATCGTTTTCATATTTTTTAATTAATAAACACAGAAGTTGGAAATTGTAATAAATGGGGACTTAAAAGGGAAAACCCTCATGTATTTGAATGACAAGTTTGATGTTAATTTTAACAAGAATGGACTGCAGAAAAACTGAGCAGTTTCCTAGTTTGCTTTTCATCCACCAACTTGTCCGCAAACTTGACTGGCTTCAGTCTAGTAATCTTATGTAAGGTTACTACAATTGAGATAGTGTTGAAGGCCGTCAAAGAAACTGTGCAGTTTAATTTCATAAGCCAGTGTTTCTTCCATGTGCCAAAAGAAAAGACTGGTGAGTTATGATAATAAGTTAACATTTTGAAAATACAATTGGCTGTTGCAAAAACTGCTTACCAACCAAAAGGACCTGTGGTATAAATGTAAAAATAAATACATCTTTACTTTGACGCAAGCTCTTCCAGGTGTCAGTGTGTGTTGCACTCGAACAAATAAACCAAACTAATTGATGTTTAAATTTATTATCCTGACGTATACCATCAGGGCAAACTAAGTTGCCTTGAATATATGAAAACATGAGGATTGTAACAAGTGTTCACTTCACACTTATTAAAAAATGTATGCACTATGTTAGCCAAAGTGTACATGTGTTTGTTTGTTTGTTTGTTGGGGTGTTTGGGTTGTTTGTTTGTTTGTTATTTTGTTTTTTTCTTTCCTTCTTTGTTTTGTTTTTTGGGTTGTTTGTTTGTTTTGTTGTTTTTATAAGATATAAATTATAATAAATATTAACATATAATATTATGTTTCAATCCAGGTGAAATACTCACAACTTCGGTGTATGGGCTAATACTAGCACAAACAAAAAAACCTAAGCGTGTCAGGTGGGCTCTGGGGGGGGGGGGGGGGGGGGGGCATTCAGACAATTTCATTGAATATCTCCCTGGCAAGAAAATACAAGAAGGAGGATGGATCCGAACCCCAACAGAAACCGATACACATATACAGGGAGCTGATCATGACGCTATCTGCTCCTAAGCAGTGGGTCTTGGATGCATGCTGTGGGACAGGTATGTTTTAATGGGAACTAACATTCATATAAATTTTGTTAATTACAGTTTTTGTTTAAAGTATCTTCCAATGATATACATTGTTGCCTTGAATAGACTATGACCTAACATAGTTTACTAATTTCCCCAAAGAACTTGAATTTACCCAAAACTGAACTGAACAATTCAACTTGCATCTAAACTGTGTAAACAAATCGATGGTTTAAAATGAAAGAAATGCAGACACTTTCTTATCATCAACAAATTGCAAGTTAAAGAAATTGATGGTGGTATGAGCTGGCAGGGCCAGGGATAAACACAAAACTGTTTTATTCATTCAGGAACTGGACTCATTGCAAGTCTACAGGAGGGCTGTAACTGTGTTGCCGTGGACACCGATGTAGAAACTCTAAAAGACCTAAAGGCAAGATGCCATGCACAACTTATCATCCCCAAAGGTAAGAAGCATCCTGCCAACTCATCCAGGACCAAGCACCTCAACAGAGCCATCAACATCTGCGACACCTAGAGCCACATTTTGCATTTTGTTTTATTCATTCAGGTACTGGACTAATTGCAAGTCTACAGGAGGGCTGTAACTGTGTTGCCGTGGACACCGATGTAGAAACTCTAAAAGACCTAAAGGCAAGATGCATTCACAGCTTATCATCCCCAAAGGTAAGAAGCATCCTGCCAACTCAACCAGGACCAAGCACCTCAACAGGGCCATCAACATCTGCGACACCTAGAGCCACATTTTTTTATTTTTTTTATTCATTCAGGTACTGGACTAATTGCAAGTTTACAGGAGGGTCGTAACTGTGTTGCTGTGGACTCCGATGAAGACATTTTCAAAGACCTAAAGGCAAGATGCCATGCACAACTTATCATCCCCAAAGGTAAGAAGCATCCTCCGCCAACTCAACCAGGACCAAGCACCTCAACAGAGCCATCAACATCTGCGACTCCACCTGGAACAAGCAATTCAAATCTAACAGCAGAGCAATCAACTGATCTAGAGATACCATTCCCCCTTCTATATCGGAGTTCTGCAGGATGCTGAGGGCTGCAAACCTGGGAACTGTGATGAAAGAAGTGGTTACACACCCTGGAGAAGATGTGCCATCAGGTTCCATGTCCACCAAGACACTGCCTCGCTCTCTTCCCAGGCTGTTAAGGATGTTGCAGCTGATTTCTGTGGGTTTCCTCTGGGAATCCTAGATTTGCCTCAGGTAAGCAAATACTTTCTTATCATCAAAAAAATGCAAGTTAAAGAAAGTGATAGTAGTATGAGCTGGCAGTCCCTGGGATAAACAAAAAACTGTTTCATTCATTCAGGAACTGGACTAATTGCGAGTCTACAGGAGGGTCGTAACTGTGTTGACGTGGACACCGATGTAGAAATTCTCAAAGACTTAAAGGCGAGATGCCATTCACAACTTATCATCCCCAAAGGTAAGAAGCAACCTCCGCCAACACAACCAGGACCAAGCACCTCAACAGAGCCATCAACATCTGCGACTCCACCTGGACCATGCAATTCAAATCTAACAACAGAGCCACCAACTGATCTAGAGATATCAACAGAGCCACCAGTTTCTTAGACAGCTGATTCCCAGGACTGGGGTCCTTTAGAAATATCAGCCGAAGATGTGGAGAAACTCTTTGCCGCTTAGGCTTACACAAATACCAATTTATGCTGTAAGCAAATTTTTTTTGGCCATCATTATTTGTATCAACAACAAACAATTAAAAAAAAGAGTAAGGCAAATATTAACCGGATTATTAATAACTACATAGTTTACAGATGTATGATCCATGCTTATAAAAGTGAATCCAAATGTTGAACTGCTATTTTTGTAGGATGACCAAAGTTATTAAAATTCAAATAACACATCGATGAAAAATCTTAACAAATAATGACTTGAGCAGAGTGATGGTGGGAATTGCTGTCCCTTGACTCTCGAGTAGAGTGATGGTGGGAATTAACGTCCCTTATTAGTAGAGTGAGTAAAGTCAGGCATTTAATTTTACCTGAACATCTATGTTATACTTACAAAGCCTTTTGGTTAAAAATGTATCATTTGTATCACAGTGTATTTGGTAGTTTTTCCATATTTTTCTTTAACTTACTGTGGCATAGTAGTTTGTAAGGTTTTAAGTGTAGCTGTAGAAGATTCTATCTTCAGATTCAGAATGTGGGCACAAAGTTAAATTTTTCCACAATGTCACAAACAAATGGTTTATCAGAGTGTGTCAAGTTTCTATGAAATTTATGAGCGATTTGAAAATAGAATGCGGGCACTCATTTTCCACAATGTCACAAACAAATGGTTTCTCAGAGTCTGTCAAGTTTCTATGAATTTTATGAGCGATTTTAAAATAGAATGCGGGCACAAAGTTTGATTTTCCACAATATCACAAACAAATGGTTTCTCAGTGTGTCAAATTTCTATAAAATTTATGAGTGATTTTAAAATAGAATGTGGGCACAAAGTAAAATTTTTCCACAATGTCACAAACAAATGGTTTCTCAGATTGTGTCAAGTTTCTATAAAATTTATGAGCAATTTGAAAATAGAATGCGGGCACAAAGTTTGATTTTCCACAATGTCACAAACAAATGGTTTCTCAGAGTGTGTCAAATTTCTATAAAATTTATGAGCGATTTTAAAATAGAATGTGGGCACAAAGTTTGATTTTCCACAATGTCACAAACAAATGGTTTCTCAGAGTGTGTCAAATTTCTATGAAATTTATGAGCGATTTGAAAATAGAATGCAGGCACAAAGTTTGATTTTCCACAATGTCACAAACAAATGGTTTCTCAGAGTGTGTCAAGTTTCTATAAAATTTATGAGCGATTTTAAAGTAGAATGCGGGCACAAAGTTTGATTTTCCACAATATCACAAACAAATGGTTTCTCAGAGTGTGTCAAATTTCTATGAAATTTATGAGCGATTTGAAAATAGAATGCAGGCACAAAGTTTGATTTTCCACAATATCACAAACAAATGGTTTCTCAGAGTGTGTCAAATTTCTATGAAATTTATGAGCGATTTTAAAATAGAATGTGGGCACAAAGTTTGATTTTCCACAATATCACAAACAAATGGTTTCTCAGTGTCAGGTTTCTATGAATTTTATGAGCGGTTTAAAAAAAAGAATGTGGGCACACAGTTTTATTTTTCCACAATATCACAAACAAATGGTTTCTCAGAGTGTGTCAAATTTCTATAAAATTTATGAGCGATTTTAAAATAGAATGCGGGCACAAAGTTTGATTTTCCACAATGTCGCAAACAAATGGTTTCTCAGAGTGTGTCAAGTTTCTATGAATTTTATGAGCGATTTTTTTTGAGGGCGCTCTACATCATGGTGTTTGTGGGGTTTTTTTCTCCTCTTGCCTTAAAAACAGCTGAGTTTTTACCTTTTATTGAGCTAGTTCTTCCCAAATATTTGTATGGTATTGGGTTCAATAGTATTTCTACATCGTGTTTCTATATCTGCACTATTTGCCAGGATGTCAATGGATTTGGAACTGATGGTAAGCCACCCATGAAATTCAAAATTGAAAATGGCATCCATCTATCTTTTTCCACTATTTTGGGAAATATGTGTGCTCACACCCTGGGGATCATCAGTTGGACTCATGTATCAGTGTCACTGTGATAAGGTATCATATGTTGCTAATCGCCGTTTTCATGGCCGCCCAGTAAGTCGATACTCGAATTCATCAAGTACATTACACATCAACTATTGCACTGTGCCATGTCAGTTTTCGTGGAGGATTACCCTTGGTGGTGATACCCATGTCAATCCAGGCCCTGAGGATCGAGATGGCTTGAATGTTCCACCTTCGCCCATCCCTGAGGCTACTCAACAACCAGGTATATCCAATAAACATGCATCAGGATTGATTTTCAATGCAAGGAGTCTCAGAAATAAACTGAATGAGCTGCGTTTGTTTCTAGAAACTACTACACCTGACATTCTTGGTATTACTGAAACATGGCTGACATCTGATGATATTTCAGTGGATCCCATCCTTCAACAATATAACTTTATCATATTTAGACGAAATCGCAACTGTGCCCGTAGAGGTGGAGGTGTTTTGATGGGTGTCTGAGTCCATGCCATCTCCCTGACCTTGCACATTACATTCCTTTTCATTACATGTAATTTGTTTAATATTCTCTGTTATGTAGCTCTGTAATCTAAATTGCAATATGTTATGTTTTGGGGCAATAAAGTTCCGGTTGAAAAGTCAAAAGTCTTCGTTTTCTTCTATCTCTTCTTCTTCAGAAAGCAGGAGTCAAAAGTCTAAGTTGAACCTGAAGGTTGAGATTCTGAAGGAGTTACGGCCTCCTTTGAGAGAATGGAGGATGCAGTCCTCCACTTGTTGACAAGACACGTTTTAAGGTTAGGGTTTGGGAAGAGCCCCATGATCTTTCACTTCTTCTCATTTAACAGTTCATCTTCAAGAATCTCAGACGGTTTTGTTAACATTCATAAATGTTGAAGAATTGATGAGCACTGATGGATAATCTCTGCTAACTGAAAACTTTTTTTTAGACTGAAGCTTCCCGTACTCACAGTGAACTTCAGAATAAAAAGATATCACTGATGAAAAGTCAGGTTCTTACCATTCCAGAAGAATGACACCATTCCAATCCTGACCAATGATGAAAAAAATCTGCTCATCAGTTGATCTGGAGACAAATCCTTTTTTACGTCTGCCCCAAGACTTCGCAAGGAACTGCCAAGTGACATCAGACAAGTGGTCTCTACCCCGATCTTGAAGCACTCACTCAAAAAAAACTTCCACGTTCCTTCATTTTTTGAATTGTTACCACTACACAATTCACACTCAGCAACACTTCAAATAAAGGTTTCATTGAAAAGTAAAAAATTAAAAGTCTTCTTGTTCTTCTATCTTTTCTTCTTAAGAAACCAGGAGTCTAAAGACTATGCTGAACCTGAAAGTTAAGACTCTTGAGGAGTTACGGCCTCCTTCAAGACGATGGAGGATGCAGTCCTCCATTGGGTGATCAAACACCGTTGAAGATTTGAGTTTGAGATTCACACTAAGAAACCCCATAGTTACGGAAGTAGCTACCAATTTAAATTATCCATCAAACCAGATCCCTCTGCCATTTTCAAAGAAACTGTTAGGCACAAAGTTAGGCACAAAATTTGCTGAGCAGAAACAGTTTACCGGCCAAGGTACTAAATAAATATATTACTTTATAACTGGTTTCCTGCTATATTTTGCTAAGCAAAACAACTTTTAAGCAATTAATTAGTTTAAAAGCTGCCTTATCAAAGTGAACCCTGAATTCAAAGGAGACCGTAGGATATTGGACAAGGCTGAGAATCTACAACAATACGGAATTTGCAAAATAAAAAATTAAAAATTATAGTATGAAAACTCAAAAACTTTTGTATACTTCCTTAAAGCTTGTAGGTGAAAAATGTTTCCCCCTCGAGTATCATTTTAAACTGATGATTTCTTTGACTATTTCCTTTCAATTTCTGATGGAATGTCATATAATAATTTGGTTAAATCAAATATTTTTTAAGAAATACTATTTTACAATCAAATATTACTGTAATTGAGATAAATAAACAATATAAATAAATAAATAGAAAAACTAAAGTAGCCTCCAGAGTAATTCCAAGGTGTCGTCACGATTGTTGTCATTAAATAATATTTACATTTTTAACAAATCGACCTCCCATCAGCCGGTTCTAAACAAAAATCAAAGAACCCAAATATGATCAGATGACCCCAAAAAAATTCAAACCAAATCCCAATAAATGCGGATAACTGTTGCAAATAAAATAAAAGGATGTTTTGGTTACAAGTAGATTCAAGGTTTTAGCCAGGATTTGGTAAAAGGGTGTCCAAATCTGCTGGAAATTTAAAAACTGGGTGTCCAAATTGTTCACTTACAATACATTTACATGTAAATGACAGATGAAACAGGGTGTCCAAATTTAAAACAGGGTGTCCAAATTTAAAACAGGGTGTCCAAAAGACACCCAGACACCCCTCTGGCTAACACTATGAGTAGATTGCCAAGTGAAGACTGTTCCGTCATAGGATATGCCTCCCTCAACAACCAGAAATTTAAACACAGGGTTTCCCCAGGGTTTTTCAAAACTGTGGTGCATTCTGAACCAAAGTTTTGCCAAAACACGCTTCTCAGAATCAAGGTTCTTAGAGTATTTTATACATGATGTTTATGTTTAGTTTTAAAAGCTCTACTGGGCAATCTGACAATATTTTTGTGAATTTGATAATAAATTTGTTTAAAAAATGTTTTTTTAAAGGAAATATTTTATCGGTTATATTCCTGCATATCGGCCCGGTATGCTAGCTTGTGCATGAAGAAATCCCTGAAACTTAATACTTGAAAGCTGGGGGAAAACTGCCCCTTCAAAAAGGCTTCAAGAGAAGTAAGATTTGAAGCTTGCATGGTGTTTGAAGTAAGCAAGAATAAACTTGCTTACAGGTGACAACAATATGTAATCACTTCTCGGAAGAAGTGGTGGGTTCTCAAAAGAACCAGGGGTGAGATGAAGTCCGAATTCACCACGCAATATAATAATCAGGGATGTGATAGGCTGTTGAAAAAAAACCTGAACTCTGAGCGCAAAGCGCAAAAGCTTACGAGCACAAAGCCCACTAGTAACATTTATCTTTGGTTTTAAAAGCCCTACTTTGCAATCTGGGGTGTTATATATGGTTTTATCTTCATTTTTGTATAATTTCATTTTAAGTTTAAAAAAAAAAAAAAATGGGGGGGGGGGCAAAAAAAACCACGAATTTCTTTTTCTGGAGGGAAAAAAAACAGATTTCTGGTTAAAAACGGAGAAATCACTATCAATCATTCAAAATAACAGTGGATCACAGTAGGAGGGTTGACTTTGGGCTGTGTAGATCCATTAACTACACAATATATTATGCAGGCTGCCATATTTAAAATAATGGTAATAATAATACGCAGTTCTTATATAGCGCTTTATACTCCCGATGGGTGTCTCAAAGCACTCAGTATTTTTCCTGCAAGGTATGTGGAGCTACGTTTTTGAAGTATGAGACCTTTTTCTTTAAATAGCACCATGTAATGGTTTACAAGGTGCTGTGGCGCAATATGCAGCTAAATCTATGCAGCCAAATCTATGCAGCCAAATCTGTCTTTTAAAACCCTTTGGGATCATATTGCATTGGTCAGCCAATTTTTCATCGTCAGCGGCAAGATTATGTTCACTTTAAGCAGAGTTGACTTCGGGTTTATTGCACATACATTTCTGGAGTCAATTTCATCTCCCCTTTTGCAACCTGGCCCCAAATTCATGAAGCTGTTTACCGGTAAGCAGGGCTGCCAAGAGTAAACAAGTATTTACCCAGAATAAAAACTACACACTTTGCATTCGAGAGGGGGTTACATTGTATTTTGGAATTGTCTACTTAATACCGGTGATTTGCAACACAGTGCACCCTCCACAGTTTACCCAGAAGCTTTTTTGTTCCTATATTTACGGCAAAAAAAAAAAAACACCTGCAACTCGGCACTGCTCGGGAAGTTTAGGACCTTAAAATGGCTGACATAAAAGTTTTACAAAATTCATCGGCCACTCAGAACAATAATCTCATGTCGGAGACACAGCAGTGAAATACAACATTTCTGCTTTATCGTTATATGCAAAGAACAAAAAAAGAACAATCTTAAACAACCGGGTCACTGTACAGCCGAGGTGCAGCGCGCAATCAAAAACTTGTTGATCTTTTCCCCAACTCACAATGCGAAACAAGCCTCTCCTCTACAAACTGTGGAGGGCACACTATCGCCCGTATTATCACTGCATACGATTTATTTTCGATCAGTTAGAATAAAATTTGTGCTTAGCGTTGCCGACTGACTATCCGTTGACTAATTACGACATTGCAAAAAAAAAGTTTCAGCCAATACTTTGAATAACCATTTGTGAGCTATTTTTCCCGAGTGCTGTAAATAAATTTATGTACATTTTCTATTTGAAAGAGTTGAAGGTGACCTTCACCAATCCAATTCAATAGTACAAAAAACCGTAAACAAATAAGTGTAGACAAAAGAAAATATTCTTTGGTTATAACAAAACAAATTTGGAAAACTTGGATGAAGCCTGCCCTCTTAGAGGCCTTTACCTCCTACGAATCTGAAACGGCGTTGTCCCCGGGTCTGTCCTGATTCCCGGCAAGCTTTGATGCATCTTCCGAGGAAATGGCATCTTCTTGTTTCTCTTCCTTGTCTTGCTCTTGCATCTTTGAGGAGCACCCCTCCTCAGTCTCAACTGCTTCTGGTTTCTTAGCATCATCGTTGGAGGAGGGATTTGCCTCAAACCCAACCTGGAAGATCAGACTGGTGTTACGACTCAGTCTACATTTTTTTTGAGGGAATTCAGGGTTTGCCCTTAACTTTTTCACTAATCCATACTTTATATTAAATAGGGATGCTTTTTAACACCTAACACAACTAGCCAACTGGACTGTTTAATAATATTAATACGAGATATTTATAGAGCGCATAATGCAGGAGCCTCTATGCGCAACACAAAACATAAAACATAGAAATGAAAATAAAAGCAAGTTACAAAAATAAAGATTCAAGTGAACTTTGACTGGTCCTCATGTGTTTTAACTGGCATTTGGCCGGCGGACCACTGTTTAAGGAACAATGCTGGTATAATCAACCCAAATCACATCCCAGATGCCTCAGTTTTGATAATCTTTTCCTCAAAAAACCCAAGATCTGCAAACATTCCAAAGTCCATCTGATCAGTTGACTGTATTTCTGACTGCACCAGGGCACTTCCACTGGTAAAGTACACCACTATTACAGTTTTATCTTTTTTTGACTGCCTGTGTGTTCTTTTCTTGTATCAATGGCCAAATAGAATATAAACATTAAGAAAGGTTTTTTTCACTTGTTTTGCATCATGTAACTTCAGTTCTCACATGCCCTCATGCGGTCTGAAAATACTCGAAATTGCTTACTGACAATTTCATTGTAGACTTCACCAATTACATTCCAAGCCTTGGCTCCGTCCCTCTCACCTCAACCACTCTCTCCTTCACCAAACCAAGAAGCCTTCACACTATCCCCTGACCTATACACAGCGCCCTCACCGAGGTCAAAGGAAGACCCATCATTGGATGAGAGTTGTGCGTGGCATGATCACAGGTGCTCTTTCCCATTGTTTGACCTCAGCAATGGCAGCCAATGCAAGAAGTCTATAGACCTTTCCATTGTTGATAAACAAAGTGGGCCGGTTGGCATGGACGGCCGAATGCTGGCAAAACATTCAATCGTGTTAACAAATGTTGTGACCAAATTCAACATTTTCTGTAGAGATTCATGAACTGAAATACCATCCATGATTGGTTGATTTGTTTCCAACAAATTCAACAATATTTTTAAATATTTTGTGTAACATTGCTACAAACTATGAGGAATCTGTTTTTGATTTGCCGGTATGGCTTTCCGTAGTTTTCCAACCTCGGTTGGCAAAAACTTGGGCTGTGACATTGCAATAGAAAGGTCTATAGACCCCAATATGCCATGGCCGAGGTCAAACGATAGAAACATGCATGTAGAGTATGTGCTACGCACAACTCTCAACCAATGATAGGTCTTCCTTTAACCTCATTGAGGGCGCTGTTTGATCTTAAGACGCCATATGCAAGGGGTCTATTCAAAAGCCTGAAAGGCTTCCAAAAACCCTACCCCCCAAATTCTTTTCCAAGTGAAAAGGCAACCCATACCTTCGGTTACATCAATTCAAAATTCATTCCAGTCACTTCTAAGGACCTGGATAGATACCCTCTCCCCATCAGCTTCACCCCTACCCCTTAATGAGACCCAACTCTTACCTCTTTATGTTCTCCTGGGTTGTCTTTAGAATGATCTTCAAATACGATGTCTTCAGGTTCAGGAGCAGCAGGAAGAAAGTCCTCCCCTGGACAGATTTTCTCAAAGAGTCTCTTGGCCTAAAATCATCAAGTTAAAAAACAGGTTGAAATGATTCAGGTAAATAAATCAACTTGAAATTCTGTTACACCTGTATACCTGTTTATAAGTGTTGTGCTATCATTTAGCCTACCTAAAGACTCTGCTAGGGTCGAAACGTCAGACCATTCACTATTTTTTTACAACTTAAGTCCTCAACTCAATTAATTTCAATCAATTTCAGATTTCCGAGGCTTTTTTAAAAAGACATACCTGTGCAACTGCATGTTCAAATCCCACAGCCGTCCCTGGGCCAGCTGTGACGAGCACGTTACTAGGAAGTCCAGCAGCAAGTGCTTCATCTTCACAAACTGATGTGTCAACCTGACTGAAGAACAACGACCATAACACTTTGGGTTTGACGCTCTCCGGGTCAGAATCCTCTGTGAATATTAAACAAAGAAACTACACTTAAAACAATGCTACCGTGTTTTATCTTTAATGATACCAAGCCCTAGGCTCAATTTCACACAGCTGCTTAATTAAGCAGCAAAAGTATGCACAACAAAATTATGCTAACCAGAATAAGGTTACCAGCCAAAATACGGTTTATCAGGTACCATCTGTGACTGGTATCCTGCTCACTTTTGATTTGTAGAATGTTTTAAGCAGTGTTTTCTGATTAAGCAGCTCTATGAAATAGCTTAATAGATTGATCTATTCGCAAACTGACCTTTATTGAGTGGCTGGAAAAGCTTCTCCAATGCATACTGGAGGTCATTCTTGGCATGACCAGTCCCGCTAGATGTCAAGTGGACAACAACTAAAACAACAAACAACAACAAACCAAACTCAAACTTAATACACAACTTCAAACTCAGTTGTCCTTATATACTAGTTAATAATTTTAGTTATAATTTTAATTATTTTGAAGGTAAAAATGAAGCGAGAAATTATGACTACTCACACATTTCTCTTGGGCAGGCACATGATCCATGTCCAAGCTCCAGAACACGGATCGGACTGTACTGCTCCGAGGATGGAGGCACCGTTAATAAAGTAATCTGAATTTAGTTTGAGAAAAATTACAAAAATAATTGTTATAAACTCAATACTGCTTCAGTGCCTTTGTTGTGGGCAGTTTTCACAATTTCATTATTATGCACAATGAAAACAGTCGTCCTGATAGAAATTTGACCCCCCCCCCAAAAAAAAAAAAATCACAAATACAACTCATTCAATAATTTAATAAAAGCCTGGACGAACTGACTCAGCATCAGAGACTCGCTAACTAAAAATATGACAAGTGTCAAGACCGGGACTCGAACCCACGCTCTGCTGATCAGAAGCACAACATTTTGAGTCCAGTGCACTTGAAATCCTCATAAGGTCACGAACAACTCCAGAATTTGTGTACAAATTTGAATGTTGTCAAACAAGTTTATGTTGATGTTATGTCCTACCTCTTCGTTGTCTGAGCTCTTTAGTTGTCTGTCTGTTAGAAGTATACCTCTGGATATAGTGCTGAGGGTCAGGACAAAAAATAATTGCTAATTAGTGCCATTTTCTATAAACTCAGGGAACGATTTCGTCTGGAAATTTTGCATAGCAAAATAGTTAGACTGAACAAGTTATGTGCAGACAGAATGCTTATTGAGTAGCAACTCCTGATTTTTGAGTAGCCACTGGTACGTTTTGTGTTGCATTTAGCTCTGCTATACATGGGAAATCGTTCACAGAAAGTCATTAGTCATTCATTAGGTAAACTCTATTTGTAACTTATTTTTTAGCCATTTTCTTTTCCACTAGCATCCCCCCACTTTCCAATCACGTTTTCTGTAGGCATCCTACTAAATGCAAAATGCAACACAGTTGGTTGGAACGAAAACCCTGCTAAATTCAGCAAAATGCAGTAAGTGGTTTTGTTGCACCTAAAGTAAAATCACTTGGCTGCTAAATGCAACAAAATGCATCAAGGTATGGGATTTGAGCTGACTGCCAAGTGCAACAAATTAGAAGAACATTTATCGACTGGTGTATTTTGTTGCGTTTAGCAGGGTTGGGGTGCACAAATTGAACAATTTCAACATAGCAATGAGTAAAAATCTTAAGTACCGAGTATAAGCCTTACTACTTTATAAAAGTTGTATTTAAAATGTTATTATAACATTAAAATATAAGAACAGCAGAACAGTACAAAATACATGATATTTATAAATAAGTGAAGAATACCTTCAACAGTTTTGTATGATTACAAAGTATTAAAGAATACATCAAGACACAAAGCTATACAAAGTCATGAATTCAAAACTAATATACTCTACAGAATTCTTGGAAAATACACATATGAAACACATATTATGCAAAATTTCTAAAGCAGATGAGGGGAAAAATGATTAACAAAGATCGGATGTTTATCAAGTTTTTCGAAACAAGAAATAGTAACACATTCTATAAACAGGAGAGCCAAGAAAATAAACTATTATATTTAAAAACACCTCATAACAACACATTGTAAGAAAATCATCAAAGATGTTAATCTGAAACAGTTAAAAAGCAACTTACAAATGACTAAAAAATTCATGAGAAATGAAATAACTTTGCCATCCTACTCTTTGACAATTCAATATCATCCACTGACAAACCATGATATCATGCGGTAAATGCATCTACCCTAAACACACACGTACACAGTTAGTTCTGTGCAGCCGTGTCACTGTACACGCCCCATGTAGTTGAATGGTTTCATATAGTTGGTCAACTTGCTGGCAAATGCTATGAGAAGTAAACGCAAAGGGAAAAGTGAAAGTAGACAGTGACTTACCCAGATCCAATATTTACGGCCTGTGGGGGTGCATAACTACTCTCCATAATCAAATTGCTACAAAATAAAAAGCATCAATACAAGAGTTTATCTCCCAAAGTAAGGCCTTAAAATAGATGAAACAATTTAATAGCTTGAAGGCTTGGATTTTTAATTTTTTTTGGGGGGGGGAGGGTGGGGGGTTGTTCTTACTCACTTGCAAGTTAGTCTCCTTCCATCGGAGTCTATTGCACCCTTGCACCTAATGAAGAGAAATCAAACAAGTTGCAATAAAATGAGTTAATGTAAAAGTGTACAAATAATAAATGTTTATTACGAGTACAATTCGCTACTTGCACAGATCCGCCTTGTGTGTGTAGAGCCTTGACTTCACGCTTTATTTATATTGTATTCATGTATCTGTTTGGATGAAAGTGTCATTACATTACCATGACAATACAGAGTTATATAATGCTTCTATTCACTGCTGTCCCCAAGTCGAGGCTCTACACGCAAATGGCTGACTGTGCAAGGGGCGAATGGTATAAATATTTGAGATAAATGGAACATTCCGTCTTTCAAGGAATGGAAATATTCTCTCCATTGCACAGATACAAAACATTCATTATTTGTTTTATATAACATCCAGGTTGATCTTTGTCATTTGATTGGAGGATAAAACTGTAAGAACAAACAAACTGTAAATTGTTTTTCTGGCATCCGCTATGAGGGCATTTTGTACTGTTGTGTATAACACATGGTGTGGTCTAGCGTGCAATAGTAAAAAAAAGGATGGGATGAAAATGCACGATGAATAGTACCAAAATGCACGGTTCATGGCATAGGCCGTGTATTGGTTTGAATAATGAATACCGCTTGCCCTACAATCCACTAGTCAATTGAGAAGGATCTACCTAAATGTTATATGGAACAACATCATGATTTAGTTGTTCATCTTTGATTCTGAGACTGTAAATTAATTGAGACAGAACTTACAGATTATTGTCATCAATGATGAGTTTCTTCACATTGGTTCTTAGCATGTAGATTCCTGCGAAAACAGCGCAGAGCCTGAAATGAGAAGACAGGGCTGGAATTATGGCTACAATACCATGAGACCACAAGGCTTGTAGCTCAACAATCTTACTGGACCAGAGTCTATTTTCAAGATAAGATCCTAAATGAAAACAAACTTTGTAGAAAGTTGAACATGTAGCTGTTTTTGTTTAAACAAGCACAGAAAAGAATTGTGAGCAAGTATATTTGGATACTCTGAATCTGAATCTGAATTATAGTCGGCAAAGCATCCTAATGGAAACACCACACAAACGTTCGTTAAGAAGACAATGAAGACATTTCAGTTTTAGACGTGAGAAGAAAACACCAAAGAGGGAAACCACGCAGTCAGGTAAGGACTGAAAACCCAATCCACACGCAAAGGCTTCGGTCTAAGATGGGATTCAAACCAGGGTTCACAGAGAGATGAAAGGCAGGGAAAGAAACTGCTGAGCCAACCTGACCGCCCCGACTGACTCAACAGGTTTTTTTGTTTTTCAATCGAACAATACTACCTCACTGTGTAATATTTTTGATACAAAAAAATAATGTTTAATTGTTGACTCTGAACATTACTTTTTGGTGTTAGAAATTAAACAGTGCAACCAGCTCAACCACAAGAAAACCAAGAAGCAACGGTCAGTCAGGAAGAGAATAAAAAAGGTTATTTAAAGGTATTATACAGGATTGGTAGGGACCCAAAAAAATCATTATTGAATTAAATCATAGTCTGAAAGCTAACTAATTGTGAAATACTAGAAACTTTTTTTTCTGTGAAATATTTCCCTCTGAAATGAAGTCATATTCGAGAAAACCGTATCTGAAACCTAAAAAAATCAGCTGATTTCAGTTGTTACAATCAAAATTATGGACAATGGGTTTTTACATGCTGAAAATTGTGCATGGTTTTTCACTATTTTCTCCTGACTCACACGATGGATTAGGCCAAAATGTTCGCAGGTTTGTTATTTCATGTATGTGGTTGAAACACCAAAAAACATGAACACTGTCTGCAACTATTTTGTCAGCTCTACCAATCCTGTATAGATAGTTCCCAGTAGACGCCGTCTTTACGGGCAAATCGCATTTTGGCTTGCAGGCGCGTCAAGCGCTCAAATTATTAACGCAGCCGCGTCATTCACTAACCAATCATGCAATGAGTTTGGTGAAATGTGCGCGTGCTGCACGCTGTTCTCACGCGTAACGCATGGCTGTGTGTTCCAAATTGCCCGTAAAGATGGCCGACTTACGTCATACTGCAACCTATCTATAATACATTTAACAAACAAATCAAGGCAGACAAGAAAAAGATGCTTTGTTTTTCTTTTGTTCAATAGTTAGTATTAAATTTATTTGTTTATTTTTTGAATCCATTTGTTTTTCCTTTTTCTAATTTGAGGCCACTGTGTTAATTTCTACCTGCAGAAACACTGGGGGAGTTCACCGCTGCCATAAAGAGTCCAGAGAAACGCTGTGTTGCCATAGCGACCTAGTGATCGCAAAAAGAATTGCATTGCCTTAAGAGCCTAAAACAAAAAAATGGAAAGACAACAAATTATTGTTTGATAAAAATATATAAATGAGAAAATAGTAATAGCTGTCCAAACTGCTTACCAACAAAAAGGACCGTTGATATAAATGCAAACAATTATTAACGGCCTGACATTTTAACACCAGAACTTTTCTCAAAGGCTCAAATTATTCAATGACTCTGCAAGGGTCAATAATTATTTTTTACCCCCCCAAAAAATGAAATCATCACAAACAGTGAACAAAAAAGTAAACAAAACTTTCACAAATATAGGTCCCTTTTTACAAAAGATGCATACAAAATATATACAAAAATACAGGCACTTATGACGCGCAGGTGTCCGTCAAGTCTACACACTTATGGCACAGTAAAAAAAAAGAACTGAGAAACATATCAACATTCAAAAACCACATATCAATTACATAATTCAAATAATCAATACCATAAAACTTCAGCCTACAAAATTGATAATTATTAGTATGAATACTAGTGGTTTGTTAAAACACAATTTTAAAAATTGCACCAGAAATCTTAGATGGGATTGGGAGAAAGTGGAACAATAAACAGCAAACAATAAATTATACATCAAAAGTACACATTAAAAATTGAGTGGATATACACACATGTACAAAATAATGTGAAAATTATGTTTAAGATTCTCACAAGGAACAAAGTGTAAGCCCACATGTATACAGATGAACATTTACATTAAGAAAGCAGAAATGGAATGCGGCATGTACATATGTATGGCATGTATGCCCACACATACAAAAAAGTACATTTAGATACAACGTTTTAATACATTTGTTCACAATGCAAAGAGAATAAAGAGGTTCTTTGAGTTTATAAGAAAACATTGCCTCCAGTAATAAAGAATGACTACATTTAAAAAATGTCAGTTTGAAAAAAATAATAATAATTCAAAGCTGTTTCTTAAAACATCTGTCGGGGGAAAAATAGAAAGAAAAAAAATTTTTTTAAGAGAAAATAAACAGTTAAATTTTAAAACAAAGGAGATGAAATGACAAGATGGCTGCTTGTACATCTACAGCTATCGATTCATGACATACCTCTTCTGTTGGTGTGTTTGCATTCACCATGGCGATAGAATGCATCACAAAATGCTGAAGGGTCGGGGTCAGCTTCCTCGATTTCAGGAATTCTTCAAAAGGACGCTCACGATATTCTGTTGATGACAAACATCACACCATCACAAACGTTAACATTGACGGGTCATATCTATTATTAAAGGATTTTTACTCTCCTTAACCATGACTACATTGAGTAATTTACTAAGATCCTTCCTCATTCCAGGGTATCTGCACATTTAAAAAAATCTAATTTAAGACTTTTTAAGACTCTTTTAATGCTACCCTTAACAAAATTCAAGACCAAAAATAAGTGAAAAAAGCAGGGGAGAAACAGCTTTACCCACTCACACTTTATGCTACTTTTTTACACACAGCGTAATTTAGTTCTTCACGAGCTGATAGGAAAATTCATTACACCCTTCATTAATTTGTAAAGACCTCAAATAACTGAATTTAACCCTCTTGCTGTCTGACCATTCAATACCATTCACTGTGGTTTTGAATGATAGATAAGCTATGCCAGCCTTGCAATATGATACCATGAGGGAATGCATGTACACAGTACACAGTTAGTTCTGTGCACAGTTGTGCCACCATACACAACTTTGGCAGTTGAATGGTTTCAAATGGTTGGTCAACTCACTTGAAAATGTTGCGAACAGTAGGAGGGTTAATACTTTTTAATGCTTCTTAAGGCCTTAAATTTAGATAATAATTTTTAATAATTTCTAAGGATCTGCAGAATTCCTGTCAGTTAAAAACTCTTGCAACTCTTGTCTGCTTGTATGTGTGTTGTGTGTTGTGTGTTGTCATTTAGCCTTCGAGAAAGACTCTGCTAGGGTCGAAACGTCAGGCCACTAACTTATTTTTTGCAGTTAAAAACAATTCAACACAAAATGGTTATTCAGAAAAAAAACTGTTTGACTCTGTTTCTGGTGGTGTGCCTTATGCCATGTGTCGTGGCCGAGTGGTGTTTCTGATCAGAGTGTTGGTTCGAGTCCCGGTCTTGATACTTGTGTCCTTAAACAAGACACTTAACCAGCGCTACCTCCTTTGGAAGGGATGTAAAGCCTGTTTGACTCTGTTTCTGGTGGTGTGCCTTATGCCATGTGTCGTGGCCGAGTGGTGTTTCTGATCAGAGTATTGGTTCGAGTCCCGGTCTTGATACTTGTGTCCTTAAACAAGACACTTAACCAGCGCTACCTCCTTTGGAAGGGATGTAAAGCCCTAGGTCTTGTGTGTTGTGTAATGCACGTGAAAGTACCCAGTAAACTTATCGCTAAGAGAAGGGGGTTTGGCCCGGTATTTTCTGGTATGGTTGGCTGCAGATTGCTCCACAGCACCTTGTAAACCATTACATGGTGCTGTGTAAATAAATGGGTTTTATAATTCGAATATAGCTCCACATACCTTGTAGAAAAAAATAAATGAACACTTTGAGATGCCCTCGAGTGTGTCAAGCATTATATAAGAACTGTGTATTGTTATAGTTCTTAAAAATTGTGTAAAGCATAATCAGTTTAGTAGTGCAGTCCTCAGTCCAGCACAATCAAACAAAACATGCAGTTGAATTTTGATGGATAAGGGGATGTTAAACCATGAAGATTAAAACATTAATCCATAAAGATTAAAACAGATTACAGGAGATGACTGGTTGATCTCTTACCTTCGTACTCATCCAGCCTGTCCTGGTAGTTCATACTGAATTCGATCACACGCATCAACATACGTTTCTCCAACACACTCACGTACTTACTGCTAAACACATCAGCACGAGAGCAGGGTACCTGTCAATTTGTTAATAAGTTAAAAAGTTTAGCAGAAGGAATATTTGCAGTAGGGTTAAAGAATAAAATTATTTAATTCTGCCATATAGCCAGGGATCCCAGCCAGGTATACGATACAACCTAGGAAGCTATGGCTTCCGACTGGCACCCCCGACCAAAGATCCTGACAAAATACAGACACCGCTGTCATTAGGGCTAGATAGCTCAGTTGTATGACAAGCAATGTCCACTCGGAGATTAAAGAAACTTGTGAACTTGTATTTGACATCTTTGCAAGGAATCAAATCATCGCAATTTTCACGAAGTGACAGATTATCACACAGGAGTAAAACCGCTTTTCAAGACATTTCAGATTGCATGAAATTGGAAAAAGTTATGAAACCACAGTTCCATTTCAAAACAATTTTTTTTACAATGTTGGAAAGCTGAGATCTCAAAGGACACATAACAACTATCAACCAGTCACATAGATGAACTTTAATTTAATTTCATTTATTAATTCTGATTGTGAAGCCGAGGATTCTCAGAAAGTGAACTTAATCACTATGCTAGCCGAGAACCACATGGAGAGAAGACAAGGAAGGTTCAGTTTTAGATGTGGTAGGAAAACCCCGCAGGAAAACCCCAGAGAAATACGCAATCAGGTAGGTACTGAAAAACCCAATCCACATAGTGTCCCAAGTGGGATTTGAACCGGGGTCCTAAAGGTGGAAGGCGAGGAAAGCTACCACTGAGCCAACCGGAATGCTCAAACAAAAATTTTGCCTTGTAAAAAAAAAAAATACAAAAAATGTTACACCTGTTTTTCTAGTTCTCACAAAGTGATGTATTCCGTGTGAAGGAAATTGTGTCACTTCATCAAATACACACACAACATTCCTAGCTTTGTCATGAAAACTAAAAAACTTGCAAAAGCATGTTACATCACGAGCAGTAACATATGCAAAAGGCTACAATCTGTCACTTTGAGGAAACAGAACATTTCAGTTTTAGCCAAGTTTGGCTAGATAATAATAATAATAATAATAATAAACATTTATAAAGCGCTTTATACAGGCGTTTCAAAGCGCTATCACTGTTGTCTGAAGAGGTATGTTTTTAACTGCGTCTTGAATGAAACGATCGAGGGTGAGTCACGGATGTGTAGAGGGAGCTTGTTCCAGAGTGCCGGCGCAGCCACCGCGAATGCTCTTTCACCATAGCGGGTGTTTGTGCGAGGACCAGTTGAAAGTTCAAGGTGGATATTAGAAGATGATCGAAGGCTGATTGATGAGGTCGGCAACTTTTGAGAGATGAGACTGTTGAGGTAAGTGGGAGCGAGGCTATTTCTTGTTTTGTATGCGAGGAGAAGAATTTTGAATTGAATCCGCTTGAGAATTGGGAGCCAGTGTAGGGATCGCAGAATTGGTGATACATGATCTCCATGCTTAACTCTCCTGACCATGCGTGCTGCAGTATTCTGTATGCGTTGAAGTGGGGCAATGCGACTAGCTGGCAAGGAATACAAAAGACTGTTGCAGTAGTCAAGATGGGTTGTGGTAAAAGCATGCACGAGACGTTCAGTGGATTTGCAGTCGAGATAGTTTCGAAGTTTCCCAATCTTATAGATACCAAATGATGCTGCACGGCAAACATTGTGTATGTGCTTGTCTAACTGTAGGTGACTGTCGAGAACAACTCCAAGGTCACGGGCTGATTCGGAGACAGTGACAGCATCTCCACCGATGTTCATCACCGGTAGACTCCCTGACTTACGAAACTGTGAAGTGATATGTAGGAGCTCAGTCTTTGAGGAATTAAGCTTGAGCTTGTTGGTTATAGCCCAAGATTGTAGATCACCAATACATTCCTGCAAATAATTGATAGCCTCATGCTGCTCCCTTGGATTCAGTATAATATAAAGTTGTGTATCATCAGCATACATAACATGCTGAATATTTCCATGAGCACTGATGACCTTGCTCAGAGGACCGGTGTAGAGGATGAACTCAAGTGGTCCCATTACCGAGCCCTGAGGAACGCCCCACGGAAGGGGGTGGGCCTCAGAGAGAACGCCGTTGACAACGATTTGCTGCTTACGATTCTCCAGGTAAGACACCAACCAATCTAGGGCAGTGCCATTGATACCATAGCAACTCTTGAAACGCTGTATGAGAGTGCTATGGTCGATAGTGTCAAACGCCGCCGAGAAATCCAACAAAATGAGAACCGCTTCTTGGCCCTTGTCAATGGCTAGAAGGATGTCATTCGTGACTTTAAGCAGAGCAGTCTCAGTGGAATGGAACTTCCGGTGACATTACTGTAACTGTATACAGCAATATGTCACTCTGCAAAAACCGTGACAAAATGCATGTTTTTAAACATACTAAATACAGCCTAAAACTGACATTTCTTCATCATCTTCTCTAAACAGGTATCTTCTAGTCACTTTGAGGGTCCCTTGGTTTCATTACCAGAAAGATATAATAATGACCTTACAGCACTGGAGCAGGGAACTCAACAAAAACATTAAATAAGTACTCAACAAAAACATTCCGTTCTTGGTAAAATAGGAAAAACAAAGCTCATGGTATTCGTTACTTACTTGTTCCAATTTATCCTCAATGACCGTAAGTATTCTACTAACAGCTTTGAACTCTGCATAGCGACTGATACGAGACGTCACCAAAAGCTCCACCATCGAGCCACGACAAAACATCAACTGTTTTCAATCAAACAAAATAATAGTATTCAAGCATTATTCCAAGCCTCTCCTAAGTGTAAAGACTACAGTGTTTGTCAGAAACTTGGGGCAAACCCCTTCTCTTTATGATAAATGCTCTGGGTTCCTTTTTTGTGAATCACACAACACACGGGACAGTTTTTGGCAACTTCTTTCCAATTTTATTGACCAGATAAAAACAAATTGATACAAACCTTCGGAGCCAAGTCAATGTTAAATTTCCTCCACATCTGGTTTATCTTTGCCCATGTCCATTCTGTCCTGTTACTTGCTGCTCCTCTTTGTCCTTCACCGGGTGACCTTTGATCTCCTGAACCTTGACCTTCAGCTTCCTGTCCTTGTGACCCTGGCTCTTGTCCAGCTACCCCTTGCCCTGAGTCATCGCCAGAAGCTGCCTCATTTGACCTCTGAGCTTGTTCTGCACTTTGACCTTCATCCTGGCCAGGTGGAATCGATCCACCTGCTGCTTCCCCTGCAGAACCTGATTGGTCAGCTGGTGTCACCTGAGATGATTCTTGATCCCCATTGGTTGTAGCCTGTTCCCCATCCGCTCCCCGAGGCTCATTTTGGTTTGAAGTACTGGGGGATTCAGGGGAATTCGGAGGAGAGTTTTGCCCTTCAGTACCTTGTGCTTCAGGAACCTGGTCTTCATCCAACACACGAGGGGGTACAATCACTCTCTCAAGACTTGGCATTTCCACTCCCTCTCTGGTGCACCAACATAATACAATACAATACAGGATTTATAATTGTGCAAAAAATCAAGAAAAAACAAGCTCTAAGGCCCTTTAAAATTATTGATTACGGAAAGAATTACAATAATAAAAGAAACCCTAACATAAGATTCCTATTGGTTACAAAAATATTAAAACACTTTTTAAATGCTCTTTAAATTAATGTCCTTTTTAATTGATGTAATAAAGGCACGAGATAAAAGAATATTGTTTTATTTTGTTTTTCCCCCACACCCTCACACTTATGTGTAATAAAGGCTAATAAGCACTGTATACTCGGTGCTTCCCAAATCTCGTGGAAAAAGAAATACACAAGCTACTCAGGTGGGATCCTTATCCATGAAGACATCTTAGCACACAAATAAAAGAACACACCAATTTGAAAACAAACCGTTGTTATACTTTGGCCACCACCATTTACAAGACACCCAAGACTTTTTTAACCAAATTTTTAAACTAACGGCAATTCTTAAAAACAGTTGAAAAGTTTTTCGGAATGCCCTCACTTATAATGGCACTTACAAAAAATGAAAACAAATGAAATGCAAGTGGTGTTTGAAGCTTTGCATGGTGTTGAAAGTAAGAAGTAACTATAACTATAAATGTAAATAGTAGTGAACTTGCGGGTACAACCATGTGTATAATCTCTTTTGGGAGGAGTGTTGGCTCTGAAAAGAGCCGGTTTGGTCTCGACGTTTCGAACAGTATACTCTGCTCGTCTTCAGGAGAATGCTGGACTGCTGGTGGTGTTGCAGCTTAAGTAGAGCTAGTGGGGTGCACTTTTGGGCGGGAAGTATCCAAGTTGTTGTTGACCGGTGATGCATGGTAGTTGGCTGCTGGCTGGATGTGTGTGCGCTGGAGTGTGTCAGTGTTGTGGTGAGCTGCTGCTGGGAGGACTGGCTTGAGTAGAGGTGACCAGATGTCATTGATGAAAAACCCGATGTCTTGTGGAACCGTGTTGTGCGACTTGATCTCGATCGCTTCCCTGACTCTGCGTTGGTGCCAGAACTTGACAGGTGCGATGAGCTTGGCTTGCTTCCATTTGATGAGATGATCTTGTTCTTGTGAATGTTTGATGATTGCGGATTTGTCCAGGTGTCCCAGTCTGCCGTGTGCTTGATGTTCCTTGATTCTTGTTGATACGTTGCGGCCGGTTTCTCCGATGTATACTTTACCACATTCACAAGGAATGCGGTAAACGCCGGCCTTGGCTTGGGTGTCTTGCTTGTCCTTGTGTGTGTGAAGAGATGCTTGAATCTTGTTCGGTGCTGTGTGGAAGGTCTTGACTTGGGCTTGGCTGAAGATCCGTTGTAGCTTGTGTGATGTGAGGCCGATGTACGGGAGAGTGATGGTTGCCTTGAAATCTGGCCGTTCTGCTGGTAGGCTTGGCTTGGGCTGGTTGAAGTTGAAGGTCTTGTATCCGTTGAGTCGTAGCGATGTCTGGATGTGATGGAGTTCCTGCTTCAAGCTGTCTTGGTCGCAGATGTTAAATGCACGGCGGACCAAGGTGTTCTGGACGGCAGACTTGAAGCGTGGATGATGAAACGAAGAGCTGTGTAGATACCGGTCAGTGTGGGTTGGTTTGCGGTGTACGGTGTGGGCGAGGGTGCCATCCGCTCTTCTTGTGACTTGAACATCTAGGAAGGAGATGGTGTTGTTCTCTTCTTGTTCCATGGTGAATTTGATGAGAGGATGCTGGTTGTTGAGGTGTTGGAGGAACTGGTCGAGTGCTGTCTTGCCGTGGGGCCAAACCACAAAGGTGTCATCAACGTAGCGGAGCCAGAGGTTGGGGCGAAGATCAGCATTCTCGATGGTGTCCAGTTCAAACTCTTCCATGAACAAATCTGCCAGGACCGGGGATAGAGGAGATCCCATGGCGGCCCCCGAGGTTTGTTCATAGAACTGATCCCTCCACCGGAAGCTAGATGATGAGACGCAGGTGATGAGGAGATCTTGGACTTGTTCAGGAGTGAGGCTTGTGCGGTCTGTCATGGTAGGATCGGCTTGAAGGCGTTGTGTGGCGATGTAGCATGCTTCAACAACAACAACTTGGATACTTCCCGCCCAAAAGTGCACCCCACTAGCTCTACTTAAGCTGCAACACCACCAGCAGTCCAGCATTCTCCTGAAGACGAGCAGAGTATACTGTTCGAAACGTCGAGACCAAACCGGCTCTTTTCAGAGCCAACACTCCTCCCAAAAGAGATTATACACATGGTTGTACCCGCAAGTTCACTACTATTTACATTTATAGTTATAGTTACTTCTTAAATGAAATGCACATAGCCTAGAAAGGTCGTTCAACTCAAGCCAAGAATAACTTCGCAAGCGTGTAAGTTTAATGATCTAAACAGCCTCTTCCACTCACCTGACATAACAGGTGACATCGACATCTGCAACTGTACTGACATCTTGTGGGAGTTCCAAGAAGTATTCTCCCTCCCTCAGCTGACTGGACTCATCGGATTCTGATGTCGTTGTCTGGCCATTGGGTGAATTTGCAGTCCCATCAGATTCCTACATGTAAATTAGGCAAAAAATCATTAGCTTTCCAGACCTGGCTCGAGTTGAGATTGATCTTAAGATGTGTATCGATCTTAATTGAGGGTTGAACAAAGAACAATTGACTAGAGTGGGATTTGAACCTGCGATCTCTGGATTAACTTGTCGGTGCTTTACTAACTGAGCTATCTAGCCCTAATGTTGGCGGTCTCCCTATTTTATCAATATCTTTGTTCGAGGGCGCAAGTCAGAAGTCATTCAACCTATAACTGCAACGTAGCCAGGGATCACACCCAAGTAAACAATACAACCTGGGAAGCGGCAGCAGAGGGATTACCTTTGTATGCAACTTTTTATTTCAAATATCAAGTAATAAACCACCAGTCAGTTTTCCAGGTGGTTTATCTTAATCTTAATTGCTAAGCAGAGTGTGACTTTGGCAATATTGACAACTAATCTTTAAAAGACGACAACCATACCTGATGAGCTTTGTTTCTATCGATCCAGTCCAGCAGACTACGAAGATGGAAGGTTGCCCAGCTTCCACTGTAATAATCATTTCTGTATTGGCAGGAAAATATATTGAGGAAAAAAATATGACAAAATATTATTAAACTTTAAGGACAGGCTCTTGAAACTGTGGAAGCAAGTTAACTAATCATAGCTCTGGGTAACGTTCTATTATTTATTTTTTCTTTTATTACATATCCAGCAGCGCAAGCGCCATAACAGAATGAAGAAATGTTCTGCTATAGATGTAGATGTTGGTCAAAAACCCTAAAATAGGGAAAACCCCCACAATTACACATGGACTGAAAACCGAATCCACATGCAAAGCTTTGGTCTGAGGTGGGATTTCAAACGGGGTCCATAGAAGTGAAAAGCAAGTAAAGAAACCGAGGCCAAACTGATCTGCTGTGATAAAACCGCCTCGTTTGACTACATCGGAAATCTGATTATTATGCTTCTATTGCAACTTTGACATAAAATACCAAAAGAATATCTTGAATAGAATGATAAATTGTGCTTCACCTGTCAAGATGGAGCACTCGGTGGCCAATCCTGGCAAGTGCAGCAGCTAGGATACTCTCTTGTAATCCTGTAATCGAAATTTTTTTTTTTTTTACAAATTACTCATGAAAGAAATGCATTGAATTTGTAGTTGACCTGGGAAATAACTATTAAAAAGTTACGGAAGTTTATCATCAGCAGGTATCGACCGTCAATCTATATAGACTAATGTAAATCATATTCGATTGGTAAAACATTTGATGATGGACTGCCTTATTCTAAGGGATTCTTGTACATTTTTAAACACTCCTACTCACCGGTATATTCTGGAGCCCACCGTTTCATTATCCAAAACTATTTACACGATTCACTGATAATCATGCAATTCATCCAATGGCATAAATTAAAAAAATAATAACTGGATTGATATAGCGCCAAATTACCAAAGGATGCAAGGCGCTTAAGGAGAAAAGAAAGACCAAAGTAATGGGGCCAACCAGCTACATGTTGGAGAACAGGTGAGTCTTGAGACCCTCTTTGAAGGACAAAACAGTCTTGGCGCTTTTAATTGGGACAGGAAGACCGTTCCATAGGCGGGAGGCAGCAGTGGAAAAAGCTCTCTCACCAGCTAGTTTGCGTGACTTGTTCACCACAAGGGAGATAGCATCATAGCTTCGACGGGAGTATGGACAGTCATGGATTTCAAAGAGTGAAGAGAGATAATCTGGAAGCACTGTGATTTAATTATTTGCATAGCTGTAGAGTATGTTAAAAGTATGTTACAAGGCTTTTATTTGGCCTTTATTTGTGCGCTACGTGTGAACGGCGACTGTGCGCCACTATGAAGAGTCAAGGTGTTTTGTAACACCCCTTTCACAGAATGGTTGGTCTGACCATTCGTGTTCGTCATGCGTTGAGTGTTTTTGAGTTGACAGCAAAACAAACGTGAGTATCGAGTAGGAAATTTAATTTTTTGAAGATGTTTTTGCATTTGACTCGGCAAAAAGGCCTTACAAGCACTGTGATTGTATGTACATGTACAGTGTGTTGGGAAATTTTTAGGTATGTAATACAAAGGAAACTGAAGTTATTGCTGGCTAAAAACCAGAAAATGTTGATCTATCAATGTCCATTTTGAAAACGTATAGCGTTCAAGAAGCCCAAAGGGTTAGACCCCTGTAAGGCTCACAGGGAGCCTAGAAGTATACCAAAGACATGTCTGGAAATGGCTTATTTTTCATGATACTTTGAATACAAAGTTTGTAATAATTCATAATTCAAAGTGCATGTTCTAGATCTAATGAGCGTTCCTCTCTCGGTCATAACATTCTGATCTCTAAACTTTCTGGATGGGCTGGAAAGATACAATTTGAGTCGGACCTCAAATTAAGTCAGATAAAGTGGCAGATGGATACAGCATTTTCTGCCTTTGGCTAGACTAACAAGGCACTGTACTCCTTTAAGAAGTTTTTTTACATCTGCACATTTAAAAAAAAATACACATGAAGGGTGCGTTCGATTAGCTTCCCCGGGTCAACCCCGGTGTGCTCATCCGGGTGAGCCCCTTACATGAGCTAATCGAATGCCAACTTCCCAAAACATTCACACCAATGCATCTTGGGACAGTTGACCGGAACTACTTCCTTTGTGTGCATTACGTCCGAAACTTTTTGTTGACTCATGAAAACATCGTAAAATAATTATTATCAAGGTAAAACTGCAACGTTTAAAACCTCAACTATCGTCTCTGTCTATGCCTCATGAGCTTTGCTCAGTCTCCAGTAAGTTTTTGTCTTTTGCTTTTAAAAATATTTTGTCAAGGATGTTTTGAGTGTTATGAATGGATTCATTAGACATCGATGATCAAATACGTGTTCTTAGAATTTGTGTCATGATTTTTGAAAGTGGTAAAAATTAGGCAAATCTGGTGACTAGTCTGTCAACATTGTTCGAAAATGTTGCACTTATTATGGTCGAATCTTGTGCTTGTTGTCTCGTAACCCTCCGGTCTCCGACCGTCGGGAGGATGGAGGGTTACGATTATCGCAACTACAGCTTGGCCAGAAGTGGGGCAACTAGCCCACCTTGTTGGGCTGTAATGGCTCTCTTTTAACATCGGTCTCATAACACTCACCATTACAGCCCACCATCCATACATGTCTAAAACGCGAAGTTTTAAAAGTACGAGCAAGTCGTACCTCTTTGATCGCAAATTTCTCCCACTTTATAAACATCCCATATAATATACTACTCCAACCTACTTCACTTTGTTCCTTACATCTGGGGAATTTTTATGATACATTCTAGGGCTCACCAAATGATGACTTCATCCAGATTTGATGTTTTGAAAATGGCCAAAAAAAACGGTGTAAAAAAATTACATTGAAGTTCGTCGTGCCTGGGGGCCGCCATCTTACTTATGATTCGCTGCCTGTTAATCGTGAGAAAGTCAGGGCGCCCGGTATGGGATGTTTATAAGTGGAAGAAATTTGCAATCAAAGAGGTAAGACTTGCTCGTACTTTTAAAACTTCGCGTTTTAGACATGTATGGATGGTGGGCTGTAATGGTGAGTGGAATATGAGACCGATGTTGTTAAAAGAGAGCCATTACAGCCCAACAAGGTGGGCTATGGGTAGTGAGGTCAACGGGTTTTCCAATTTTTTGACGAAATAAAACAAGTTTGGTACCATTGGAAAGCTTATCTCGAACGGAATCTAATGGTAGTAAAATCTTTATCTTTAAAGATTGCGGAGATATTATATTTTTAATGTTGTTTTTTTTGTCTTTCAGATTTTTTTTTCTTTTTTCTTTCATGACAGCAACAATTTTTGTATAATAATATAATGATTGAAATTATCTATAAAAACCCTTAATTTAAAGGTCTTTGTCAAAATAATTGTCCAAAATGTTTAAAAAAATAACATTAAGTTGATTTAATATATTTATTAGTGGCAATATTATGATAGCCAAGTCTGATCACAGAACTAAGAACACCATTCTCAATTGCCAAACAAATAAATAAATGAATAAATGAATAAATGAATAAATGAATAAATGAAACAAATAAATGACCCCATGTGTACAGTGCACAATAAGTCCATAAGACTGAACAAATCTGTCAGGACCCCCTCCTCTAAGTCTTAAATGTGTAGCTATGGGCAGCTACCTAGCAAAGATGTGTAAAACCTCAACTTTTGGTAACAAAATAAAATGAATGATATCAAAACAGTTTAAAATATCAATCAAATTCTATCAAATTTGGTACCTACCGATTCCTCAGATCTTCCTCTACACAAATATCAACATATCCCATGTGACCTTAGGCTATCAAGGCCACAAGAGGGCTCACTTTAAAAACCCCATTTCCCCCAAAAATCGATTGAGTTTTCCCTTGACCAAAATGTGCTCTCTGTTACGCGCTAACTTTCTTATTTTCAACTCTGTGTTTTCCATTTAAAATTCCAATCAATCAAGAAAAAACTGCTGAATTGTAAAAGGAAATGTCCTCAGCTAACCACAGATGATTTTTTACATCAAAACTTGCACTTAAATTATGTCTTTTGGGTGAGTTTTCACAAGCAGTTTTCGTGTAGTAAAACTAACAGATACAAATCACGATTGAGGCCTTTCCGTCGACCTCCCTACTATGGGATGGGGTAGCCCCAATTTAGGGCCAATCCACTCTGTATCATTGGCCCTAGCGCGACTGCAAACCTATTCTTGTGCCCTCTAATTTACTCGGAGAGGCACCGCGGGCAGCGATTTTTTTTTTCCCGTACCACACGCTGGCTATCGCATACACGCATAAGGTATGGGCGCTTTCCCGGATCCCTTCACTGCCGCGGCGCCTCTCCGAGTAAATCAGTCTGGTACCAACTCAATTGTAGCAATTGATCGTGTCGTTGTCCTTATGTTGTTGAGGGAGCCCGACGAAACCTTGTTTTCGATCTCAAAGGTTTGTATTGGTGCTCGATCTCGTCATACAGTAACTTTGAAAAGCAATTTTTGTTAACGTAATTATGAGAACGTGTGTACGTCTCCTTCAATGAGCAAGTTGTCAAGATCGTTGAGATAATTTTGAAAGTTCACTCTCGAAAATCATTTGATTTTTCATCCAAAACATGTGATTTTTTTTTTAAATTCCACCTGTCCGGCTATTTACAAGTATATTGGCACTCAATCGGTAAGTTTTCATAATGCAGATCGTGGCGGAAAAAAATACCAAGAGGGCACAAGAATAGGTTTGCAGTCCAAGGTTTTAGCCAGGATTTGGTAAAAGGGTGTCCAAATCTGCTGGAAATTTAAAAACTGGGTGTCCAAATTGTTCACTAACAATACATTTACATGTAAATGACAGATGAAACAGGGTGTCCAAATTTAAAACAGGGTGTCCAAAAGACACCCAGACACCCCTCTGGCTAACACTATGTATTATGTTGCAGTCGCGCTAGGGCCAAGGATACAGAGTGGATTGGCCCTAAATTGGGGCTAGGGATGGGGCAACCTATTCAGTGCCCCAGCAGTTACTGATGATGGGTCTAGCCTTTGTTAGCATACTCAGTAGTTAATATTCAATTATAAGTAATTGTTTGCTTGGAGTTAAATAAAGGCTATGAAATTATTATTTTATTGAAAAAATAAGAACACAGCACAACTCTGTACAAAAGAGGGCGCCCTCATTCACCATGCCTATCAAGCTTTTTGATTGACAATCACAGAAAACCCCAAAAGATCATTTTTAAATTCATTCTTAATCTGTATTAAAACACGAAGAGCTTGCTAATTTTCTACATAAAGAAAGAGAAGTTGCTCATTTGATTATATGATTTGTTGAAGAGGTAAAATATACCTGTTCCGAGCACAATTTCGTCGTATTCTGTTGGTAAATCCGGAGCTGCCATTCTCAGAAATCAGAAAATTCACGCCTTTTAACAATTAGTCTGGTTTCCTAACTCCTATGGTATACGGTAAGTACCTCCTTTTGATAGTCAGACAAAATAGCTTTGATCGATAGAGGGCGGCAAGAAACATTGGTTCCCAGCAACCTACCAATGCAAAGTTTCCAATGTGTTGAACATGGATACCAGCTTACGTACAATGTCTTTTGAATAGTGCACGTGAATTCAATTTCTCTACGAAAAACAGACAATTTTGCAACTTTTTTTAATGCCGAATCCAAATTTACTGTGTCCAAATATTGTCTGTTTACTCGATGTTAATTAAGTAACTTGTCTGTATTTATTCTAAGTCGGTTAGATCTTGCTGAGAGAAGATTCACGGCAGTAGTTTTTCTTGAAGATTTACACACCGCGAAGTGCAGGCAGAATTTACGGATGGCTAACGCCGCTGGAGATGGGGTAGAGTCGGTAGCCGAGCTGCTGGCAAAGACCACGGTCAAACAAGTCAACGAAGTATCATTCGCCGGTAAAGGACTTAAACTTGACAAGGCAGAAGATGGTATGTTATTTCGTTGAAGTACATGGATAAGCAGTGGGTTTTTTTAAAAGTTACACATACCTACCATACACAGTTTTTTACACACAATAAATACAAAACAATTAAATTATTACAAAAAATAATAATTTAACTTAACTTAAGTAAAAGTAGGCCTACAGACTGTTTTTTAATCCAACAACTGGTCCTTCACTAGGCCTTGTGTTGTGAAATAAATTTAGAAATATTTGATAATTAATACTAATTTATTATTAATATTAATAAAATTATGTAATTATTGTTCATAATTTACTAATTAATACTAGTACTACTGTTACTAGTACTACTACCTAGTGCCTTCAAATGCAATAATTATTTCTTGTTTTCTATGTTTGTTTGTTTGATTGATTGAAGTTTTGATATATTTTTTTTACAGTAGTTTTTTATTTTGTTTTATTTTGGGGGGGGGGGATTAATTTTAGTGGGGAGGGGTCTGCAGAATCCATTTATTCCCTTCCATCCTCTGTTGTCATGTAATGAAATACAAAGTATATGGATGGATCATTCTTTCTATCGATTCAATATTGTTGGGGGTTCTTGTATACATTTACTGTGACAGCATTGCATAATTATTGAATAATAAAAGTGAGTATTATTTTATGACCTACAGCCAAAGATATTGTTAAAGCCATTGAAGACTGCAAGGACATGCAGTCTCTGAAGTTGGAGGGCAACACTGTCGGTAAAGAAGCAGCGGAAGCAATAGGGAAGGCGTTGCAGAAGAGGCCAGAGTTTGAGGTTCGTCCGCTTTATTGTGTAGCATGAAGTAATAAACCACAAGGGAAACTGATTGGTACTTGATTGGGTTGAACAAAGAAAAATTTATTAGAGTGGGATTTGAACCTGCGACCTTTAGATTAACATGCCGGGGCTCTATCTGAGCTCTCAAGCCCTAATGTTGGCGATCTCCCTGTTTTGACAATATCTTTGTTCAGGGGTGCCAGTCAGAAGCAATTCAACCTGTAACTGCTGTATAGCCAGGGATCACACCCAAGTTTACAATACAACCAGGGAAGTGGGAGTAGAGGGAACACCCTTTTTAATCTTCAAACATTTTATTTTCACAGGATAAAAGAAAGACCACTCTTCTCAAGTTGACTTGTTTTTAACTCGTCTTTTCACTCCTTTATTTGTTCTCCAGAGAGCACGATGGGCTGACATGTTCACTGGCAGATTACGGTCAGAAATTCCACCTGCGTTGGTGAGTTCCAACAAGTTGGACAACTTGATAGTCCAAGTAGAGTACAGTTTCCCAACACATAGAAAATACCGTTCAGTGGATTCTTTCCCTGCCTTTCACCTCTGTGGACCCCGGTTTGAATCCCACCTTGCATTTGGATTGGGTTTTCACTTTTGTTCAGTCCCTACCTGATTGCATGGGATTTTCACATCAAGGTTTTCCTCCCATCTTAAAACTGAAAATTTTCTTTTCACTTCCCATTCATCCAGTTATTGGTGCTAATTGTGCCGTTGGATGCATAATAAAAGATTTAATAACATTTACGAGTTTGAAAATTTATGTAAATAATTAGGAATAAGATCTGTGACTCCCAGTGTAACTCCACCAAAATGGAGAGGTCGGTATGCCTATCAACACAAACACCCTATAGTAGAAAGATTGAGAAAATTCTCAATTCTTTAGATTAACTAAATTTTTGTGACATTCCAGCGGTCGTTGGGAGGTGCTATTATCAACGCAAACGCCCACCTAGTAGAGTTGGATCTCAGCGACAATGCCTTCGGTCCTGACGGAGTGAAAGCTGTTCAGGAGCTCATCGAGAGTAAAGCTTGCTACACGTTGAAGGAAGTGAGGTTTAACAACAACGGGTTGGGTATTGGAGGGAAGGTAAGATTACAAAAACCATACATAATTTTGTTTCTAATAAAGCAAGAGCTACAAGACATGGAAGTGCACAGATTACCATACGCAAAGCATTTTCCGGGTTCTGTGTCTGTGCCCTTTTCTGTTTTGATGATGATTGTGATACACAACAAAAATCAAAATGTTACATTGTTTGACAGACTGGTACCTTGGGCCAATAATTTATACCATGCCGAAGGTAATAATAATATTAACAATTTATATTGCGCCCCTTACATACAAAATGATTAAAGGCGCAGAACACATGTTAAAAAGCACAGAATGGAAGAAAAAGACAAAGACAAAAGACTGGTCACCAGGCCAGTGCCCAAACAAAAGTATGGGGATACGTCTGTCCCGCCAACAGTGAACTAATTGTTACTTATTCCATAGGCCTATCCCTGCTGGCATCGGTAATGCTTTGACCTTTTCAGGAGACGGACGCCTCTAACCCTATCTATGCTAAAAATCTAAACTAACTGGCAAGGCAACCATAGAAGAAAGACGGTATCCCCAATTGTTCCCATACTTTAACACACTAATTTTTCTCTTGTACAGAACTAACCGCCCCCCCCCCTAAAATCCTCTGAAGATTTCGTCAGATGCCAAGCATACAATGAATACACAATAAGGGGTTCCACCATGCCCCATATCCAGCACCAAATCTAGGAATTTTCTCATTAAGAAGGCAAGGCCATTTTTTCATTTTGCAAAGGGCACTTCCATAGAAAAACTTTAGGTCTATAAGAATAATTTGAAGGGGCACCAATGCCAGGGCAACAGAGACCTTGACCTCCGGGGCCTCATTGTTATTCAAGGCCTGGTACCTTCCTACTGTAATGTGATCTTAGGTTGACATTAAAGGAACTAAACGCGTTTCATCTCTTAACCCTTCTGTGTCGTAGCTCCTTGCAGAGGCTCTCGTCAGATGTCACAAGAGCAGCTCAGCGGCAGGCAAACCATTATCCCTAGCCACCTTTGTTGCCGGCAGAAACAGATTAGAGAACCCTGGAGCCATCGCATTGGGGGAGGCCTTTAAGGTAGTTAACCATTATTATCTTCAAGCAAACATGAATCCTTGAATTTGATTGGTCTATCCATAGCGACAAGAGTGTGACATAAACCTATATTAAACAGCCCATATCAAACCCTGATCTGAAAAATTGTTAATGGCACGACTGGGACTCGAACCCACACTCTGCTGAACAGAAACACCAAAGCTTGAGTCCGGTGCTCTTATTTGCTCGGCCACGACATGCAATGTGACGTCAGAGAGGGAGAGTGAAGTCTAATTAATCTTGTGTGTTATTTTTAATCAGACGATAGGAACACTTGAGGAGATAGCGATGCCACAGAATGGAATCAACCATGAAGGCATAGCGGCACTGGCTGACTCGTTAACACATAACAAGAACCTCAGGGTAGGTGCAAACGGGTTATTATTATTATTATTATAAATGTATTTCTGGTAATGAAACCAAGGATGCCTCATAAGTGAACTTAATTGCTGTAGCTCTGAGGAAACCTGTAAACAAGGGTGCTTGCTATGCGAACCAGAAACACTGGGGGTTAACCCCCCTTTTCTTCCACGATAAGTGTTCTGGGTTCTTTTACGTACACCACCAAACCTAGTACACGGGGCATACGGCTTAATGTCCCATCCGAAGGACAGAGCAATTATGGTAAAGTGTCTTGCGCAAGGACACAAGTGCCACGACCGGGACTTGAACCCACACCCTGCTGATCAGAAACACCAGAGTTTGAGTCACAATTCAAAGCCATGGTTTACCTCTCGCAAAAGTTTGCTTGGAATCAAATTTGTAAACATTTGTCTTTGTCTAAGGGTTGTCTGAGACATGTCATGGTGTCGGTAATACAGGGATGTGATTTTTTGTTTGCCTTGAGATCAAATTCATATAAAAAATGGAAGATAAAACCATACATAACGCCCCAGATTGCAGAGTAGGGCTTTTAAAACCAAAGATAAATGTTACAAGTGGGCTTCGTGCTGGCAAGTTTTCGAGCTTGCAAGCTTTCGCGCTTTGCGCTCAGAGTTCAGGGGTTTTTTCAACAGCCTATCACATCCTTGATAATAGGAAGTGACTTACCATTAAGCTTGTGGGTACAACCATGTGTAAAACTCTTATGGGAGGAGTGTTGGCTCTGAGAAGAGCTGTTGTTTTGGTCCAAAACCTAAAACAAACGACCAAAAGAACGGCCCTTTTTTCAGAGCCCATACTCCCCCCAGTAGTATGTTTACTTGTCTACTCTTTTTTTGTGCACATCCGACCCTTGGGCCGCATTTATGACCAAAATGAATTATTTTTAGATTTTTTTTTTTTCACCACAAAATTGTAAAGCTTATCCCCTTTTATTTTTATATTAATATTTTGTAAATATATTTTTGTGTGTGTTTTTGATTGTTTTCCCATTTTTCTCCACAGAATATCAATCTTCAAGATAACACATTCACAGAGAAGGGTGCAATATCGATGGCCAAGGTAGGAATTTGGACTGATTTGGGTCAAATGAAAAATAGTCACGCAACGTCACCAGAGGGTGTTTATGCTTTAACAAGGCAATGACAAATGAGACACTTTTTTTAAGAACAGAAGTTTAAATGAAAATTGTTCAAACCGAAATTATAATTGTTCCAAACTTTGTAGAAAAATTGCTTTACAAAATATAAGGTTGCAACTTTTCAGCTGATGAGACATTTCGTCATTTCTGGTTTCTCAGCTGTGCCATTGAAAATTGAAAAACACATGCTGTGCCTGGCACTTTCCTTTTTTCTTCTTTTTTGTGTGTGACTAATTGCAGTTGCACGCCTTAATACAGTGTTGTCGGCTTTGTTCATTTATATACCTGTGCGCAGTGTAATTGTTAATGGAACCCTCACGCCTTGTCCTATGTATTGTTATAAGTTGCATCCCTCTGACTTCACCTTAGTTCACATAGAGTCTATTCAGTCTTAGAAGTTAAATATCGTACCTACCCACACTGTACTTGTTTATGTTAGTCCATTTGTGTTTTTGTTTGTCTGGGCAAACCTACCACAAGCTTTGGCTTTTCTGGCTATCCCCCCATTTTCAATTATCCTCTTACTGTCCTTTGATATTGTTTTGATGATTCTCTGTTGGAATGGAAATAAATGTCTTGAAATTATACATATTCTTAAAACCTAATGGTGTTATACAGGATTGGTAAGGATAAAAAAACACCGTTGTTGTTGTAGTCTGAAAGCATACTGATTATGAAGTTCATACTAGAAATATTGTTTGTGGTATATATTTTCCTCTAAAATGAAGTCATATTTGAGAAAACTGTATCTGAAAACATATAAATAAATAAAATACCAACATCTGATTTCGGTTGTTACAACCAAAAATTACGGACAATGTGTTTACATGCTGAAAATTGTGCACGGTTTTCACTATTTTTTCTTGACTCACACAACGGATCAAGCCCAAATTTTCACAGGTTTGTTATTTCATGTTTACCGTTGACCACACAAAACATGAACACTGTCTGCGACTATTCTGTCAGCTCTACCAATCCTGTATAATACCTTTAATGCAATCTCAATGCTTTGTTTAGAATACAAGTTTGTACTTTATTTTATATTGCTGTAATAGGACAAGAAAATCTTTACATAATAATAATAATAATAATAGTGGCTTCTTATATAGCGCTCATATCCGTCACTCAGTGACGCTCAAGGCGCTTCAACAGTCAGTATTTTCCTGCAAGGTATATATGTGGAGCTACTTTTGCATCCAATCAAACCAGGAACACCGGGGCGAACCCCTCCTCTTTTTGATAAGTGCACTGGGTTCTTTTACGTGCATTACACACGGGACCAATGGCTTTACGTCCCATCCAAAGGACGAAGCAATAATGGTTAAGTGTCTTGCTTAAGGATACAAGTGTCACGACCGGGACTCGAACCCACACTCTGCTGAACAGAAACACCAGAGCTTGAGTCCGGTGCTCTTATCCGCTCGGCCACGACACGCCATAATAGGTACACTAAGCTCAGAATGCTGAAGTAGAATATAAAACTGTTCATATACAATCATGTATTACATCTATTTAAGTGTTGATACAGCTAGTCATGTATGCTGGAAATCTCATTCAGTCAATCTTCTAAAAGTATCTTTGTCTTATCTTGCATTCTTTGATCTCCAACAGGCTCTGAGGAATCTAGACAAAGTGGAATCCATTAACTTTGGTGATTGTCTCATAAGGTCGGATGGAGCCATTGCCCTCGCAGAAACAATCAAAAACTGTCTACCTATACTCCGGGTAAGGTTGCCTATTCTAACTTCTCTTCCGCAAAATTTAAGTCCAGACCAGGGCCGCAATTATATAAGCAGAAAATATTGCTTAACAATTCTCTGCTTAGCAAAAGTAAGCAGGAGACCAGTCACAGATGGTGCATATGACATGGTATTTTGGCTGGTAACCCTACTCTGGCAAGCATATTTTTGTTGTGCTTAAGCTAATTTTTCATACAGGCAGACATGATATTCTTCCTACTTCAGTTTGTTTTCCAATTTGTTTGCCCTTTGGAACAATCTGAAAAATTGTGGCTAATTGGCCTAAAATGTCTATTAGAGCCTACACCATGTGTACATGTAGGTTAGTCCTTGTGCTCGATAAAAATATTCCAACTTTTTTTCTCAAGGACCAAATATCATACCTGTAAAGGACTACAGCAGGTTAATGTTTTTTTCAGTGGCTAGCAGACGTAGCCGTAGCCGAGAAATTATTGATGCATTTACAAACATTTTAACCCACGTTTATTTTATACTTTACGTCTACATGAACAGGAGTTAAACTTGAGTTATGGAGAGATCAACAGGGAAGCTGGAATCCAGTTAGCCGAGAGCGTCGATTCCAAAGATACACTTAAAGTACTAGAGCTCAACGGTAAATCAGTTTAGAGAATTCCTTGCTGGCTGTTTTTGTTTCTTTATGTGAACACCTTCAGAGACTTTATTATTTTGTACTTTTGATATTGTAGTTACTTTAGCCCATGTCAAATTCATTAGTTCAGACAGCTCTCACTCACTTCACTTGAAATCCCAGAAAAGCCTTAGAAGCAATCGATTTCTTCAAAGAGCCATCAGAACCCGGAGGTACGGCAGTTCCTTTGTTCCTGCTGCCATTAAGTTATACAATAGGCAGCTGGAAAGGTGAGCTGTGTTACCACCAGGGTTCCAACTCCAACTCCACTGTCGTTTTAATTCCTTTTTCTGTTGTTGTACGGTGTACTCTTTTCATTAGATGCACTTTGTTTTTATAGTGTTTACTTTTTAACTTCTTATTATAGGCCTACTCTTTCTCTATTGTACCGTCTACCCCTTGCTATCTTTTTAAATTGGTATGTTTTTATGTAAAAGGCCAAAGAAATTTCCCATGCAGGGACAATAAAGTTTGTATTGTATTGTATTGTATTGTATTGTATTGTATTGTATTGTATTGTATTGTATTGTATTGTACTCTCAAAAGTGTTAGCCAGCAGGTTGACCAACTTTTAAAAACCACTCAGTTGCACAGGTTGTGTAATGCGGTACAACTGTGCAGAACTAACTAACTGTGTACATGTGTGGATGATTATTGAATGGTCAGACAGTAGGAGGGTTGACTATTTTCTGTGTGCATGCATTCACCACATGATATATTGCAGGCTGGCGTACTTCATCCATCGTTCAAACCACAGTGGATGACATTGAATGGTTAGACAGTAGAAGGGTGAAGTTGATTTGTTAGCCTTTTAACAATTGTTTGTTCCATTGTTTAATCCAGGTAACAGTTTTGGTCAGGAGGGTGTGGAGTTAGTTCGTGGAGTTTTGGAATCCAGTGGTCAAATTGAGGCTCTTGGCACACTCAGGTAATTAATTCTTGTCATAAATTCAACTCGGGGGAAAAAAACACTATGAGAACATAACTAGTCTTTGTGCTATAATTAACTTAACATTTTGGTAACAAATTAAAAGTTCTCTCCTTTTTCTCGATGAATTGTTTACATTGTTTCAAAACATCAGAGGTACAAGTGGCATGTCGTGGTGGAGTGGTCAAGCGCACCGGACTCGAGCTCTGGTGTTTCTAATCAGCAGAGTGTTGGTTCGAGCCCCCAGTCTTGACACCTATGTCCTTGGGCAAATCTTGTAACAATTTTTGCTTTGTTTTTCGAACGGGTCCTGTGTGTTGTGCAATGCACATAAAAGAACCCAGTAAACTTATCGCTAAGAGAAGGGGTTTGCCTTGGTGTTTTCTGGTACGGTTGGCTGCAGATTGCGCTACAGCACCTTGTAAACTGTCACATAGTGCCATGTAACTAAATGGGTCTTATATTTCAAACATCGCTCCGCATACCTTGTAGAAACAATTATGAGCACTTCAAGATTCTCTCTGGTGTGATAAAGTACTGTATAAGAACTGTGTACTATTATTATTGGAAAAATTAGTTAGTGGCCTGACGTTTCGACCCTAGCAGAGTCTTTCTCGAAGGCTAAATGACAACACAACACACAAACATGTATACAAGTGTAACAAGAGCAGTCAAGTCACACAAGTTACACTTGTATACATGTGTGTTGTGTTGTCATTTAGCCTTCGAGAAAGACTCTGCTAGGGTCGAAACGTCAGGCCACTAACTAATTTTTGCATTTATACAACAGGTCCTTTTGGTTGGTAAGCAGTTAAACAGCTAATTCTATTTTCTACTATTATTATTGTGTTTTTTTTACAGTGATGACGAAGGAGATGACAGTGATGATGAGTATGAAGATGTCGATGATGATGATGATGATGAGGAAGACGAGAACGAAGATGAGGAAGATGTAAAAGAAGACGACGACCAAGGAGAAGTCAGCAACGATCCTAAGCTACAAGTCCAAGGAGTCAAAGCTGTTATCTCACCCAGGAAAGAGGAGGACAGCAACAAAATCGTGGTAAGTGCTAACTTCGTTTTCATCTTAATTCTGTCAGTGCCAAGGTAGTGTCATCATTAATGTAGGACCCACAATATTGATGTTATCATGACAGGGCATTATCACTCGAGAAATATGATTGTTTGATGAGTAAGACTTGTTTTTTTTTTGTTTTTTTAAGATGTACCAAAAATTTAAAAAGCTTGGCATTTTAGGTTCAAAATGCAAACAAAATTGGGCACTGAAAGAGTTAAAATGTCAAATATCCTTATGATTCTTTCTTGTGATATGTAGCAGTGAAGATTAGCATGTGAGAAGCGCAAGTGTTAAGACATGCATTAGTTAGACTTTCAAACCCTTCTACTGTCTGTCCAAGACTCCGCGATTTAATTGGGGTGTCTGTAAAGAGTTATGGTTGCTCTGAGAAGAATTGGAACTGTAATAACTCAAATATAAATAATATGATATGTAGTCAGGGTATACATGTAGTTGCAACAACAGAATGAAACCGGTCGGGTAACGGATGGTTTCCAGGCTTGTGATAATGGAGGGATGAAAGACTTTGGCCTTTGTTATCTTAGGTATAATTGAAACGCAGAGAGTCTGTAAACTTAGAGAGTCTGAAACATTACATTCTGTGGCATGTCGTGGCCGAGCAGATAAGAACGCCGAACACTTGTCCTTAAGCGAGACACTTAATCGTTATTGCCGAGTCCTTTCGGATGGGACATAAAGGTCCTGTGTGTTGTGTAATGCATGTAAAAGAACCCAGTGCACTGGTTTGATTGGCTGCATATTGCGCCACAGCACCTTGTAAACCACTACATGGCGCTATGTAAAGGAATAGGTCAACATGCCTTGCTTGGAAAAAAATACTGCGCGCTTGGATAAGAACTCGGTATTATTATTATTATTGTTAAATATTTAGTGGGCTTCATCTTCACAGCAAGAAGAAACTGTTATCAAATTTTTAGGATTTTCATTCAATCTCAAATATGAGTTTGTCCATCTGTGAGGGCGCCATTCGAATCCCAATCCAATTCTTCTCAAGCATGGTTTTAAAACAAACCCTTTTTTTTTCCCCCCTTTTATTTTTCATTTATTCAGAGTTCTGGTGCCACAGACGACCTCACAGATTGTTTAGAAAAACTAGCTCTCTGAGTACAATCAACTTACACAGGACTGGAATCAAAACTTTTTAAACAAAACCAAATTATTTTTTAACTTGAGATAATCTTCAACTTTTCTATAGTGGAGCCAACAATTTATTTTGAAAAAGGCTTTCCATTGTCGACTGTTACAATTAGTATTTAAAAATACCATGCCAAAACCAGTTATTATTCTGTTATAATATTTTTTAACTGTTTTATACCTTACAAATAACGATAAAAATGACATGTCACTTTGATCCAAACTAAATATTTTTTTAAAAACTGTTTTGCATTCCTATCGGCTGTTGTGATTATACATATTTGTTTTGCTACAAGCTTGGATGTATGTTTGGCAGGCATGCTATTCTTCGTACTTTAATCTGATTTCTAGTAATTAGCAGAATTAATATTAAATAGCCTGGAAAGTCTATAAAAGTGTATACCAGATCGTTGTTTCAGTGCAACAAGATTATATTTCAATTGTGCAACAGCGTTGTATCTCGCACAAAAATGCTCTGTTGGAAAGCGCAGTATCTGGACACCTATTGGTTTTGTGTGTACATCTTTGACACTTGTGTGTAACTATTGCTATTTTATGAGATACAACATTTTTGCACTGACAACAATAAGTACACGTAGGTCAGCCCTTGTACTCAATCAATTTTGTCAACTTTTCTCCAAGGCCAATAATCATGCCTGGTTTGAGATTTGATCCCTTTGTTTACTTTTTTTACACTCGTCATACAAACATAAATTCAGTTTTTCTATTCAATGTCTTTTTGATGGAAAACTTTGTTATTTTTAAAGAAGACTTTGGTGATTGTGGCCATGTTATGGTTTGCATATTGAAAAGTGTCTGTAATTTTATAGAATATAAAAACAAACTATCAAAGTTAAGAAACCACTTTGGTTTTTAAATACCGAAACAAAAGATTTTAATCCCAAGAACAAGAATATCTTAGTAAAGGAAGATTCAATTAGTTTTTCGTTTTTTGTTTCATGTTAAATCTAAAGAAGTTTTTAGTGTGTGAATTTTTTACCTTTCCCATTGCATGTAAATACTAAGGTGAATTTTTGAAATAAACATAATGTACAGATGTAGAAGCATTAATTTCGATCAATTTGTCTTTGACTGATGGTAGTTGTAGCGTGAACCCGTAGTTTTTATGAAGCTTTTGCCAAAATCAGACATTTCTTGGAAATAATAAAAGGCATTCAAGTGAAGACAGCCAATGATAATAATGCAAAGACTTTATCACACCTAAGGGTGCCTTAAAGCACTCATTATTTTTTTCTACAAGGTATGTGGAGCTATGTTTTGAATGTCAAACCTATTTACATGTGACAGTTTACAAGGTGTTGTGGTACAATCTGCAGCCAACCATACCAGAAAACTTTGGGGAAAGTCTCCCTCTCCCTAATAGCGATAAGTGTAACTGGGTTCTTTTTGTGAAGTAAGGCCCAGAGAATACTGAATGCAATGTTGAGTTGTAGACACCGCCGGCTCTTTCGTTAGAGAAGCATCAAGATTTTTGTATCAAGAGTTGATTGTATTCACACCATATAAAGCTCCTCCTGCATGGCTACCATTAGCAACAGTCACAGCCATCGATTCAGACACAGCCTATTTCACTGAGTACTGATAAGTGTTGATCAGTGAAAGAGTAAATTTATCCCAATAAGCGTTTTTACTAGAATCCATCCCTAACCCAACACATTCCAACAGCCTATACTACCATGCGATGGGAATTGTACCCAATCTTAGGGGGACGATACACAACCTAACAAACTCCAACAGGCCTTTTTTTGTTTGATTTTGTTGGAGTGTGTACACTTGGCATGTGCAAAATTTGATCAGTGAAATCACACAGTACCCAACGTAACATAATCCAACAACTATCTCATTAGACCATGTAGGAAAGAGCAATGCCAGACATGTACATTTCACACATCCACCATACCCACTCAATCAAATTCCAACACCATTACTTGGCAGCAAGGATACACAATCCCACAGAATCAAACACCCAATCCTAACTTCACTGTACTTAACCTAACAAAATTAAACACTTTGCCCTGTTTGAATTTGTAGGGTTAGGGATTGTTAGGGTGTGATTACTCTTGATTACTCTTGATATCTCCTGGAGCTTTTAAATGTCTTTGCAAGGAAGAAAAGCATTTACAAAAGGGAGAAAGAGTTATGTCCAAATCTGTATATTTCTGGTGATGCACAGAGTCTGCAAACCTCCTGAATTTGGGAGGTTCCGGGTCGAGAATAAGGGGAGCCCAGGCCTTGCAAGCCATTTTTGGGTGGGATTTTCAAATTTGTCAAATCTCATGATGGTACATTGATGGTTTGCCTCATACACTGCCTGAGGCTTTACATTCAAAAGATATTATACATCGATCTAGCCATAGCCCTAACTACATGTACAGCCAATCACTGCCAAAGGCTATGTTTGTATTGAGTGGCTTAGGCTATGGCTGTGACTGTTGGCTACAGAAGAAAGATGGAATAGAAAGCCAAACACTGCCTTATAGACTGTTTGCGTTGTTGGTACATTATGTGTATTGAGTGGCTTCGGCTATGGCTGTGACTAATGGCTTCAGCAGAAAGATGGAATAGAAAGATGCAACCATAGCCACTTTACTAAACATGGCTTAAGTATCACCTAATGTGAGGATTAACATTGTAATCTTTGAAGACTCCACAAACTGCAGTTTTTATTATCTTTGTTGTCACAAGGTACCAGTCACAGCTGCTCAGTTTCTAGGTTTTCCAAGTGCGGACAAGCTCCTTCGGATTGGAGATGAACGAGGGAGGCTCATCTTGAACGAATTAGGGGTAAGGTTGTTAGAAATAAAAAGACAGAGCTGGAAAGATGGGAAGTAAGTTGGAAAGATCTAGAGGGGGGGATTCCAGAAGGAGATATTTACATTACAGGATAGTAAAATGCATTATGTCAATCAATTGAATTGATTAATTGATCGTTTGATTGAATTTATTTGGTCAAACAAATAAAAAAGAATTACTCTGTGGCTCATCAAGGGAGTCATTGTTTTAAACATGGCACGAGTGAAATCAGTCAATGCTTGTTTTACTTATATTTGTGTTGCTATATATATAGTACATTAGTTGCTATGGGTCTAGTACACTGGTTTATATCTATATATTAAATGTGTTTTGGATTTTTTGTTTCTGTAGACTAACACTGAGGATGTAGAGAAAGTCATCCCGGTGTTTGTCAAGGTGGCATCAGTGATGGATATCAACAGATCATCAGTCAGGCAAGCTGTCTGTGAGACATCAGGTAAAGGAAAAGATTTTAGGCAAGAGGTGGTAGATAGGTATCATAGTTTGGGGGTGGGGGATTCTTCTGTTTGGCAGGGTAGGGTGTATGTGAGCATTGACTCGGGACTTTTTTAAATGGGCAGGGAGGGGGTCATCAGTCAGACAAGCGGTATGGTGGAAGATTTTAGACATGGTGGTAGATCGGCATCGGGATTTAGGGGTCAGGATTCTTCTGTTTGGTGGGGTAAGGTAGGGTGATAGTGCTTTCTGAGCTTTGGGGAGAGAACAGACGTTGGTAGAATGTTTTAGAAACTTGTTTGTCTTGTTTTTAAACAGATGTTTTACTTGGAGGACTTTTTACCAGTGACACGTGTAAAGCTGAGACAATCGCCAACAGTATCTTGGTTCACATCGGACTCATCAAGGTAAATCAAACAAGAAATCGTAAAACATCTTTGGAACACGAGGGAAAATGTATACGAACTGCATCCACACTACCAGGGTGTGAATTTGCTATGTTCATCGCTTTGAAGCGTACCTTGCATGATTCAGGGACTTGATTCGCCCGACGTCATCGCCCATAATAAATCATAATTTTTCAAGTCAGATTTCCTGTGTGTTACTATGCTGTATATATCTCGGGTAATGCGTGCGTGATTAGACACGCACCATATCTGTACAAAATGGCTTACAATAAGTAGATGGTAGTCTGAAAATCCGATGTCACACTTTGAGGCTTGTGAATAATGCCTCGTGCGCCTGGCAGGATCCTGCCAGATGTACGTTTGACCAGCAGACGATAGCTGCTGACAAACTACATCACCTCGGGCGGACTAATTGTAACACAGATACAGTAAGCATACGTAACTGCATGTTTATCATTTGGCCTGTATGACCACTGCCTGTCTTTATCCTACAGGGAACCAGTCTAGGCAGACAGTAGCTGTGTGTGACGTCAGTGCGAGGGATCAATGAATTATGTTGCATTGGTATTACTTTTTCTCATTGATGATAAAACATTATTGTCAAGAAAATAAATAATGGACATCTTAGGCCAGATCAGTATTGGCGGCTACAACTGTTACTAAGGGTATTGCTTAGGTTGTTCTGTACTTCAACGCATGATGACAGGGCGAGCCAGCCGTAGCCGTAGCCAGAGCTGCCAATTCAGACACATACAAAGAGCTGCTTGAGCAGAAAAAAAGTTTATTTCCCTAAAAAATTTCATCGGGGAACCAGCCACAAACAGAACTCAGGATATGGCACTTGTGCTGGTAACCTTTTTCTGGTTAGCAAAAATTACTGTTGTGCTAAAGCAGATCTATGAATATTATTTTTGTTTTACCCTTACACCGATGTGATGTGTGTTTCTTCATTCTGCCGGTACCAAGTGATTATGAAGCATTATTCAAATGACCTAACCCCTCCCCCACCTCCACCTTCTCCATACAGAGTGAAGATAAGATCAAGCCAATGAGTGACCCATCAGGCCTCCTGCTTGCCATGGAACATGTCGTCAAGCAAGACTACTTCCCAAGACACTTGGCCCAGTTCTTCATCACTTTCTTGTCAAAGTAAGTTGCTTAACTAGATGGAAATGCATGTACACGGCAAAAGTAAACAACAGGAAACACACAAAGGCATTCAAATCAAAAAGCATTCCACCTCCTGACATGTCGATGTACTCTTTCTCTCTCTCTCTCTAGTTGACTGAGGTATTCAGAATCATGTTGAGATTTGCGCATTCTTGTCTATCCCTCATTAAGTTGGGGAGATGTCCCTGGCAAATACTGAGGTTTTGTCTCCCCCTTCAATGATTCCTCCATCGTGACCAGATGATAAGCCGAGAGACAGATTCTTTGATGTTTTTTGTACGAGTGCCCTGCTAGTCTCAGACGAGGCTGTTGTGTTTTAGTTAGTTTATAGTTCTAGTTCATTGGTCCATTGTCAATGAAAATCATTCAAATCCAGCATTTCACCTCCTGACACGTCAATGATTTTCTTCTTTCACTTTCCAGGACACATCCCGTTTTAGATGTTTGCATCCTGCCCAAGCATCAACTCCTGCAGGCTCTACATTCGATATAAACACAGGCATGATACTTGCCCTAAGAAAATTAATTAGTGCAAGGGTGGATATAGGCTTGTTTAAATTTTTAAGGCTATTTAATACAATTTTTGCTGACCGGAAAATTGGAAATCAGATTAAAGAACATCATGCCTGTAAACACCAATCAATAAAGATGAGGTTAGTTAAAGAGTCTTTAATAATTCTAGCAATTGATATTGATGGCAACCAGACTGAAAATCAGCTGTTCTGCTGACCGGAAAACAATTAGCCATTGCAAACTGCTTCAAAAATAAGTGAGTTTTCTTTAAGTATATTTGTTTTTGCTTTGATGGGATTACGAGCTTAGAGATTATGTACCGCACACATAGATCCTTGTCATGTGTGAAACGGACGTCATACATTTACTGCCGGACAATTCGCAGCTGTTTATCCCAACGAAACAAGTTTGATGTCTACATGTTTTTTAGAAGGTTTTTTTAAAGAGTTTTCAAGGCGTGGACGAGTTTTTGTGTATGTGGAAAAACAATTCAAATGACAAAAAATTGATACAAATAGGTTTTTACTCATCTTTTAAACCAATATCAATATTTTTGGCAAAGGTTGTAGTACATGCTGCATCAACCACACACAGTACAGTCTTTAAGTAAACTTGAAAAATCATAACAATTCCAATATAAAAGCAAAATTTGTTTTGGGGCAAAAACAAAGAAATACAATTTCTGACAATTGTTTTGGTTCATAATCACTTATTTAATAAAGAGATAAGTTTCAATATGCCATCATAAATTGCTCTTTCCCTAAATATGGGAACAATACAATGTAATAGTTTGCCTGAAATTTGATTATCAAAGAGCTTATTGCAGTTTTGTTTTGTGGTGTGTTTCCTCTCTTCCCAGGAATTCATTTGAACTTATGTTGTTAAGATGTGGAGGGACTTCAAACAACAGATACTTTTCAAGAGATTCTGAATTCAGAAATCTGTAAATTCGTTTTTTGTCCGACTGTTATATTCCATGTACAGTTTAAAATACCCTGAAAGAGTGTCATATTTTAAATATTTGTTTCGTCTTTTCTTTCCTTTTTTAACAGTGAAATTGATTCAATATATGTCAAAATTTCTTTGTAAATAAATAAGTAGACTTTAATAATATTGGTAAATGTCAGTGTGCACTTTTTTAAAAACCCATATTACATTTTCACATTTAATATACAAGTCACCATATATCAGTCACAAGGCAGCGTGCAGGCTGGTATAGAGACTAATCAATCACATTTCTCCATCTTGGAAGAAATCTTCTTTACTAGATTCCAGTCCGGTTTTTAGCCATCATTGCTGCTTGCAGGCATGTATAGAGACTAATCAATCACATTTCTCCATCTTGGAAGAAGTCTTCCTTTGTGCGACTAGACTCCATTCCAGTCCGGTTTTTAGCCATCATTGGTTTCATCGCAGCCTGAAGACTATTATAAAGTCTAGGGAACAGTAATTCCTGGGATGCAAGCAGTTGCTTGGTACGGTGACGTTCCTACAAAAAAAATATATCATTGTGATGTTTTAGAAAGTGAGGTGGAATTTTTCCCCAAAAAAATTGTAAAGCTTCATTTATAAATTTAAAAATATATAAAAACAAAATCCTGCTCCTTGATGCACAAAAATACACCCCCACTTATACCTTCCTTAGTTACAAACAATAAGGGTGGCAAAAAGATAAACAAGTTGGATTATTGCCATCAATTTTTGAAATGAATAGACCCTTCATGGCAATATGTGTCGCGTTGTTTTTCTTGAACTCTGCAACTTGATAATTGCACATCAAGTTAAGAATCGTGTCAATCTCCGCTCGAAATAAACAATGCACCATGGAGCTGAGGGTAGATTCAACATGGCGCATATTACCACCAAAGAGTCTATTGTGCAATTAAAATATTCTAAATTTGAATGGTTACCTTCGGTGCCTCAAAGCATGCTGGACAATTCTCTGGAATCACTGGAAGTTTGGCCTGCAAGAAAATGGCGTTTTGTCCGATTATGCATTTTAAAAGTACACTGGAACAACAAAAACAAATACCCATCATAGTCAACAAATAGCAGCTGTTATAGTCAGCTAATGCTGGAAAGGGTAATTTCTTTGTTCAACCCAAAATCATTTAAACATTTACCCAGTCAGTTTCCCTTGTGGTTTATTATTTGATATCTGATATAAAAAGTCGCATCCCCTTAAGGTGATCCCCTGGCTGCCGCTTCCCAGGTTGTATCGTATACTTGGGTGTGATCCCTGGCTACACGGCAGTTTGCGGTTGTATGGCTTCTGACTGGCACCCCCCGAACAAAGATATTGACAAAATAGGGAGACCGCCAACAAAGGGCTAGATAGCTCAGTTGGTAGAGCGTTGGTTCAAATCCCGCTCTAGTCAATTTTTCTTTGTTCAACCCAAAATCAAAAATAAAACTAATTAACAAATATATAAAAAGATAATATATTTCTTAAACTCTGATTGAATTCAGAGATATTTTCACCTTTTCTGCAAAATCTCTGAGATCTCTTTCCCTGGTGTAAACAAATGGTCTGATAACCCTCAGATCACCTTCCCTGTAACACAAACCAAAAGCTTTTAAATTAAAATTACAGTCAATCAGAGAAAATTACACTAGTTTCATCTTAAAAACAAGCCAATGGCCCTTTTCGAAAACCACGGCTTGGGCTCGGGCTCCGTTTAATCATTTTGAAGAGAAAAAACATCTTCAAATATTTCCTTACTGATAGTATTTGGGAAAACAACAAACATACACTTGATATGTACATTTGGTTTGCGGTAACACCATGTATATATCTACTTGCTAGGTAGATTTTGTTCTTTGTGAACTTGTCTTGCTTTTTATTCTACTGCCGCGGAGTAGATTATTCAGAATTCGGGAGACTTCTCAGTTCTGAAAAGAAATGTCCTGCTTATTAACTACTACCTGGGCGGAAGGTAGGAAATCGGCCGGGACTACTACTTTTGCTTAGTGGATTGAGGGGACTTCTCGTTATTAACTTCACTGCTGCGGCGAGAGTTCTTAATTGGTTTCGACTAGCTTGCTCTAGTCATCGTCAGGAGACTGAAGAGTGTGAGACATGTTGGTCTATTTATAGGGGTTCAGAGGTTTCAGTGTAGAGTCAGTCACTGCTCTGATTGGTTCTTCTAAAAGGGAGAACTGTGGTTATACATGGTGTTACCGCAAACCAAATCTACATTGATACCTCACCATGCAATGCCTCAAATCCCATATACACTTGATATGTTCTGAAAGTAAAAAAGCTTTAGTGGATCTTTACTTACTTGACTGTATAGTTGGCTTTCATGGTTCGTAGAAGACCATTGTGAAAAACAGACATCAGAAAGCTGAAGAGAGATAAAAGGGTAAATACTTAAATATATCCCTCTTCAAAATGTAAACTAATTTTAAGCCTAACTAACTTCACATTTAAACCTAATTATTTTCTGACTTTAAGAATTTAACTCAATTAAACTTTCAAAATGTACAACTTGACTGAAGTAAATTTGTGCACAAATGTTTCAGAGATTTACAAACCTCTCAAAAAATACCATAAAGTTTATACATAACTACATGGTATACAAACTGTAATTGTGTAGACAAAAAATCATAATAACAATAAGTGTTTATAGAGTGCCTTGTACGAGGACCTCAAGGCACTTTGCAAGAAGGAAATAATACAACAAAGCCAGTATTAGCAGGGAAAGAGGATATAATTAAACACGAAACAATAATTTTTTTCCATTACATCTTCAAGACAAAACAAAACACCAAGCATTTGATGAACACATGTTATAATAGGAAGTAACTGTTTGTAGTGATTCTTGCAGATAATTATAGTTAAACAAGAAACAATAGAATCACAGAAGAATCTCTTTTGGGACGAGTGTTGGCTCAGAGAAAAACAGGGCCCAATTTTATGGCTCTGCTTACCGCCGAATTCTGCACTTGCGATCACCATTCTCTGCTTACCGAGCAAGCGCCGAATTTCTGCGCAGTAATGTGGACTATGCACGCGCACAAGCAAAAATTCCCTGCTAACCCGTGAAATACGCTTGGCATAAGCGCGGAATTCCCTGCTTCCGTAAGCGCAGATTCTTTGCTTACGGTAAGCAGAGCCATGAAATTGGGCCCAGTTGGAATGGTCTTGACATTTTGACCAGTAAACTCTACTCGTCATCAGAAGAAATCACATCAGAATGTACATTATGGAGAAAGAACCGAAGGACAAAAAGAAAACAATCATGCTGGGATGTATTCAAATACAAAATTCCAGAAATTCAAGTAATTGAACAAAGAGAAAAACAGTTTGAATGGTCTTGACATTTTGAACAGTAAACTCTGCTCGTCTTCAGGAGAAATCACATCAGAAAAAGAACCAAAACAAGACAGAAGTACAAATAGAAAATTTTGCTGGGATGTATTTAAATACAAAATTCAAGTAATTCAAGTAATAAACCACACAGGAAACCAACTTGGTAAATTTTTAACAATTTAGGGTTGAAAAAAGACAAATTGACTACAATGGGATTTGAACCTGCGACCTCCGGATTAACGTGCCGGTGCTCAACCAACTGAGCTATCTAGCCCTAATGTTGGCAGTCTCCCTGGCTGTATGGCAGTTACAGGTTGAATGGCTTCTGACTGCACTCCCAAACAAAGATACTGACAAAATAGAGACAACCAACATCAGGGCTAGGTGGCTCAGTTGGTAGAGCATCGGCACGTTAATCTTAATAATAATAATGAACCATTCTTGTATAGCGCATATCACATTCACAGGGAAGTCTCTATGCGCTTTGAGATGAAAAATAGAAGAGAAATTAAAGTAAGACAAAAAGACAAGTAAGTACATGAATGAAAAAACTAGTTGACACAGTAAGACATACTGGAGGCTATTGCAAAAATAAATGTGTTTTTAGCTTCGTCTTAAAAGAATTCACTGTTTGCACTTGTTTTATGTTGTCAGGAAGACTATTCCATAATTCTGCTGCTGCTTGAGGTCGCAGGTTCAAATCCCGCCTTAGTCAATTGTTCTTTGTTCATTTGAAACCCAAACTTAAATAGAAAATTAACTGTTCACAAATAAGAACTACTCAAAGAGTTCTCTTTATCATCCTCAGAGAGATGTGGTATTGAGAAAAACGTCTTCGTACCTCTCTGCTAAGTCATCAAGATGCTGCCCCATGGCCAGGACATTGTACCCCTCCCTCCTAGCGCAGGCATAAAGACGACCTCGCTTCATCCTTGAGCAAAAGCTACAGATGGAATCACATCCTCCTTCCAGACTCGACGCAGCGTCTATGATACCTGTTGTCAGGGAATATTCAGCATCGCTAATTTTATTTGTTAATTTTACTGTTTATAGCCTTTTTAACGTTTGTAAATATGATTTTTTTTTCCAGCTTATCAGCTGCTGTAATTCAAATGCTTTTAAACAACAAAACAATCATATAATGATCTTGTGTTTTTACCCTAGCAGTGTCTCAGTTCTCCAAGGTTAAAGGTAACGGTTCGAAACTGCTGTATAAGTTTAAACGTTGTTTTACAACAAACAAATCATTTAATGATCTCGTGTTTTTACCCTAGCAGTTTCTCAGTTCTCCAAAGTAATAAAGGTAACGGTTTGTAAACTAGAGGCCATGTCACCACTCTTTTTACATTCAAATAAAAGATTTCAAATATTTGTTGTTTACTGACTGCATGGGGAGACTCACTTTCCAACACAAAAAATGTATACAAAGCTGACTAATATCTTACACTGTTCTTCATAAAAGTATGGCACTCCCAGGCTGGCTAAATATGGTATGAGAGGTCGGGGGTCAAAGGCAAATGTCTGTGGGTCGACTGTTACTCCACCAATCTCAAAGCAGATCCCCTGCAAAGAAGGAGGCAATTTGGTTTTCCACTTCAATGCAGTTCACTAAATTTGTTATCTTTGTACATTCCACCGATTTGTAAATTAACTTTTAAAGACCTACTTGATCGAAAACGGCAACAAGTGATCTTTGCTAAAATTCATATAAAATGTTTTCAGTCAATAAGGAAATTGAGTTCACATGAGAATAAACAGATTCTAATTGTTTAAAAATTAATCGTTTTGAATACCCTTCTCCGGAGCTTTTCAGAAAGATTCACGAAAAACCCTGTTTTGTACGTCATCACTCATGCTACGTCATGTGTGAAGGTATAACAAAGCAACAACCACACATAAATCAAAGTATTGTCATTTTGACGCACGCTGTCAACAGCAGAAGTGTTTCTAGTCTTTTTTTAACCTTGAGGCCTAACTTTTGATCAATAATTACAATTCAGAAGTGTACAAATATGTAAATTACATCTAAATGATAAACAAACACATTATAAACAAGTTTAAATAGCATTCCAGTAAAAGAAATTTCACTCAAGTACCTGTTTAAGGGGAAAAACACATAAAGCTACAAACTAAGTGCAAAAAAACACAGTGTCCACTGTACAAACATGACAAACAGAGGAAAACCCATACACGAAATGCTAGCCTAGAAGGTATGGTACTTTGTGGCAGTCTGTGGTACCGGTGTCAGCTGTACAAACAGAAGAAACCCACCCAATGCTAGCCTGGAAAGTATGGTACTTTGTGGCAGTCTGTGGTACCGGTGTCAGCTGTACAAACAGAAGAAACCCACCCAATGCTAGCCTAGAAGGTATGGTACTTTGTGGCAGTCTGTGGTACCGGTGTCAGCTGTACAAACAGAAGAAACCCACCCAATGCTAGCATGGAAGGTATGGTACTTTGTGGCAGTCTGTGGTACCGGTGTCAGCTGTACAAACAGAAGAAACCCACCCAATGCTAGCCTGGAAAGTATGGTACTTTGTGGCAGTCTGTGGTACCAGTGTCAGCTGTACAAACAGAAGAAACCCACCCAATGCTAGCCTGGAAGGTATGGTACTTTGTGGCAGTCTGTGGTACCTGTGTACAGAAGAAACCCATGTACCCAATGCCATCCTAGAAGGTATGATCTGGTATTTAACAGAGTAACTTACCTTGCTTTTGGCATAGAATTGGTACTGCCTGAGTGTATGTAGCAATGAGAGACTGTCTTTGCCTCCAGAGAGACAAACCAAGACGCGGTCACCATCTTCTATCATCTTGTACTCCTCAAGGGCCTATAGAAGAACAAAAATGCAAATCATTGTAAAAAGAGGATCAATCTTTGATATATAAAAAGGACTTTGAATGCAGAGGTTTAAGGTACTGGTCTTTTTTGTTTTATTTTATCTTCCTGGGCCCTGGTCACAAAAAGTAACTAAGCTCAACAAAATTATGCTTATCAGAATAAGGTTACCAGCTAAAATACAAAAGCACATGTACAACCCCTGACTGTAGAAGTATAAAGTTGTTCAGCAATATTTTCTGCATAAGCAGCTTTAGGAGAAATCATAACTGGGGTAAAAACTGTGTGAGGGCATTTACACATGGCCAGAAATCCAGAATGTTGTTGATATAAACTGTCAAGTAATAAACCAAAAGGGAGACTGACTGGGTAAAGTCTCAAATAATTTTGGGTTGAACAAAGAAACATTGACTTGGGGCTAGATAGCTCAGTTGGTTGAGCACCAGCAAGTTAATCCAGAGGTCGCAGGTTCAAGTCAATTTGTCTTTGTTCATCCCCAAATTGATATAAGTTGTCATACATTATGTATTATTTTGTCAAGTTCCATTTCATCTTATATCATTTCTTAATTTTACACTAAAAATACAGTTACAAGAAATTGAAATAGATACCTATCAAATGTAAGTATCAAAAATTAAATGATATATGACTATATTAAATGAAAAAAAGCAAACAAAACAAGACAGTGCCTCCTGAAGGATTGCAAAAAAAGCAAACTGAACTATAGCTGGATGGCTCTGCAAGTACTGGCAGCAAAATAACAACCAGCAACATTACAGCAGACAATAAATAAAAAAGAAGGAAAAAAACCTAAGACTAGCAAGGGAAGTAAATATTACATTACCTGAACTGTGGGCTTAAAGATGTTCTTTGGTGGTTTTTGAAAGCCTGGTTTATTTCCAGGTGTTCCACTCTTCCTGCTCTCAGCTTTCTTTGGAGCACCAGGCTTTGTCCTTTGAGTTTCCACAGATACATTTTGCTCTGGTGTAGAATTTTCTTCTTCAGACGAACTAATTGTTTTAACTGAGCCAAATGGCTCTTTATCAGCAGATTCAATTGAGTTGCCCCTGGATTGATCGTGAGTGACATCTGTTAGACGTTTACTTCCAGCGTTCAATACCTCTGGTTTATCTAAATTTGATACAGCCTGGTTGGATTCAGGACTTGGTACTTCAGTTTTATGAAGGAGTTTCTCTGGTGCTAAAGACGTTGAAGCGCTACCCGCAGTATCATTTGTTTGTGTGGATGATACATCAATAGAAGAATTATCAGTTGAGAGTCCGAGATGAACTACGGCAGAACTAGAGCAGGATTCATTGATTTCAATACTTCTCATTTTGGTTGGATTTTTTACAACCGATAGGTCTTCATCTACATTGGATACCCTGCATTGATTGTTTGCCAAAGTTCTATCAATTCTACATTTTTCATCGATGCACGACAAGCTGGTAGCTTTGTCAGGAACACAAACTGACTCTGGTAACGAATTCATCTGAGGGTCACTCGCAACACCCTCCACCATATCGTCCCTCTGACCTTTAACCCCATCATCAGTTCTGTTTGTGGTCGAGGATGGTTCGGGCCAATCATCGCCACTCTCGCCAACAAATCCTTCCTCAACAGTTTTTAGATACAACTCTGCACATGACAATTCACATTCCCGATCATCCTCTATCTCTGCACTGAGGGGAATTCTTGTACATTCTATAACAGAACCATCTGAAGTTCTGGTCAAATCTTCCGACGACTCCTTGATTCTTTCCTCCTCCACGAACTTCTCCTTTGAAGGAACTTCCTTAGTCTGAAATCTACTCTCCATGGTATCCACACTGAAACCTTGCTTGTACTTGACAGGCTCAAAAGGCAGTTGTTTTATCAAATCCTGGCGTTGTAGTTGTGATGTACTGCCAAGGAGATCTCTAGCCTCACTGGGCAGCATGAACCAACGGAGCTCTGAAACCTTTGCATCAAACAGTAAAGTCTGGTCTGGTAACTGGACTCTGACCTACATAAAGCATTAAAACAAAATCAAAATCTGAGTGTTTTTTTAACGTGAAGTTTAACAAAACTAAGTAAAAAATGAAAACAAATTTTAAAAAAGAAAGAAATGTTTACCTGTCAAATATTAAACCAGCACAAAACTAGGCACAAACATCACAGGCATGTTCCACACCCTTAGCTACGCCACTGTAACTATCCCACCATTAGCTATACCACTGTATTTAACTTACCGGTACACACGTATCACAATGAAACTTAAAAGTTTACCTTTTCTGCTCTTTTAAAAATTTCCTCTGCAAGCTTCAGGCAGTCCTGGTAAAAAGAACAATATCAATAAATTCAGATTAAATCAAAACTGCATCATAACAACAAAATAGTTTAATTGTTTCCAAGGCAAGTTAGACCCCTTTATAATACACTCTTAGTAAGCTTGCTGTACTGACATCTTCAAGTAAGCCAGTACCCGACTACAGCCCCCCCCCCCCCCCCACCCCCTATCCCAAAAGCCACCAAGAGGACAAGGTACCTTATAATCCGTTGGCAGGGGTCCTTTAGTCTTCTTCAGGGTAGGCTCAGGGTAAGCCAGCTTCCCTGTCATATAATTAATTGATCCTAACCATCGTCTATCCTGGAAAACTTGATGTCCCTTCTGCTTCCATTCACTTGTCTCTGGATTTAAAACATACTGGGGAAACAAAACATAACAATTTTGGTTTAAAATCTCAAATCATAATCTATAAATTTCAAAAAGCACACAGGGATTGATTTTTTAAAAGTCTGCAAATGTACAGAGCACCTTGAAAATCCTTACAAGACGTTACATAAATGGGTCACATACTTCAAAAACCTGTCTGGGAATAAATTATGTTAAACGCTTTGAGATGCCCGTAGATAAAGCACCAAGGGACAGATGACAAAAGAGAGGGAATGAAAAAGACAACTTTATCCAACCCTCCATTTGACTACAATCTGCAACATCTGCCTGTGAGTCTGTGGCTCACGAATTGGACTTTGTGAGCCATCGATGGAGTCAACTCGGGCTACTATTAACAAATAAAACAGTGTGTTTCCCAGTGAAGAACATTTTCCTCGACCATGAGGGATCGCCTACTCCTAGATAGCTATATAAAAACTAGTTATTATTATTATAATTACAAGAAAGATCAGCAAGTATTGGATTTGATGCCTTCTGATAAACTAGAGACTACATGCCAAACCCAGACACTTCTCGGCAAAATTCAAAACTGGGTTTATTTGTGTATATTTGGTTTGCGGTAATACCATGTGTATATCTACTTGCTAGGTAGATTTTGTTCTTTGAGAACTTGTCTTGCTATTTATTCTACTGCCACAGAGTAGATTGTTCGGAATTCGGGAGACTTCTCAGTTCTGAAAAGAACTGTCCTGCTTATTAACTACTACATGGGCGGGAGGTAGGAAATCGGCCGGAACTACTACTTTCGCTTTGTGGATCGAGCGGACTTCATCGTTATTAACTACACTGCCGTGGAGTGAGTTCTTAATAGGTCTCAACGTTGATTTGCTCATCAAATAGATGAGAAGAAAACCTTTCAGATACATTTGAACACATACAGAATGGTTGAGACATCACATCACATTGATATCTAGGCTGATGTTTCGACTGTCTTCACTTTCAATGACATTTCACTGTATATGAAAACTGCAAAACTTTTGCGTAGGGCGTCACAAATGCAATAAGAAAGGATTTTAAATTCATACCTGAGGGAGCAATTTCCATGCATGCTGTGCTGCCATGGCAACAGCTTCAATCACAAAGTCCACACAGTCGTCGCTCATGAAATAGGGCAGGTTGATGCGAACAAAACCTGGTCTTTTATCAAAAATGGATGAAAGACGTATCAAGAGGAAGCGAATTAAAAACAAATTCCCTGTAGGTGTCAACAACAACAATATAATAACTTAACTACAATTTTCAAAACCTTGATAGTTTCTTATAATTCTGCATTTCACCAGATGTAGGCCTGGGATCTCTTCTTTGAGAGGGCAAGGTCATTGCAAAGGGTACCATTGGAAAATCTTAAAGTCTATGGGAAACTTCAGAAGGGGCACCAAGGCCTAGACCAAGGTAACAGAGGCCATGGCAACCATCTCCAAACCTGTACAAGTATTCATTTACTTATTTACTTATTTTAGTTTAAAACAATTTAGTTTAAAACAAACACAGTCCATAGTACGATTAACGGTACTAGCATAACATTATGTACAATATCAATAACCAAAATATTACAAATAGAAAAATTTAACAGCTTAAAAACTGGACAATACAATACAGAGTTATATAATGCTTCTATTCACTTCTGTCCCCAATTTGAGGCTCTACACGCAAATGGCTGACCGTGCAAAGGGCAAAAACATTTACTTTTAAAAGTCAAAAATCCACTCAATATTCTACCTGAGAATCTCTCTCTCTGAATACTCCGTGTAGCGTCGTAGATGCACCCTGTCAAGTCGACTGGAGAAAGAAAGGTAGTGATCAAGTGAAATGAATCAGGTAAAAACAGGGGTGCGTTCCACTCAGTGACCAACGCAAACGTTTGCAAACTTATGCACATGTTTTCCAAGTGGAATGCATTGGGCACGAAAGGAGTTGTTTGCGAAATTCAGTAAATGAGGAGGTGTTTAAGGAGATGTTCGAGGAAGTGTTTGAGGATGTTTGCCAACATGGACAAAAAACGATAACAAGTCCATGTACATAAGACCGATCTGAACTAAACCTTACCCCAAACAAATAAAAGTAGTAAAGTGTTTCAATTCGTTATGTTAACTTGAACTTGTTTACCAATTGAGTTAACATAAGTGTAAAAATGTAAATGATATTTTATTTTAAAGAGCAGACGACAAAATATTGTCCAACACATGTAATAATCATTATCGATAATAAGACCAAAACTTGGGGTTTGAAAACAGTTTATAAGGATTGTGACAACAAGGATTGTGAGTGAGTTTAAATTTTCACAGGTTTGTTATTTCATGTTTATGTTTGGTCATACAAATGCGGATACTGGTCTTTGACAATTACCAAAGTGGTTAGGGTTCTTTAAAACATGAAATTGCTTTCGAATGTGCATAAATACAATAAAATAACATCTTCAATTTATCCAATCTTACCCATCTTCAAGTAGAGCTGCCTCAATTTCTTTGGCGAGTTTCTCACTAATGCCAAGCAAATCCTATCGAAAAAAATGTGTCAAAATATCTTCAGAACATACTTGTACATTGTCTTTATTTGCTGAAAAGTATTTTTTATTTTTTTTAAAGCCTAAAAATCCTCTAATTTCTCTAATAATCCAATTCACCTGACGTCATCATCACATCAATCTTGGTTGTGCCAGTTGGGGAGCAATGTCCCTGTTAGTTATAATATAGTGTAGTACGAAAATTTGGCGACGCAGCATTTGAACGCAAGTTACCCGTTGACTCCCAAAATGGTGAGAGTGGCACAGACGTATGACGTGCATATATTATGTATTCTAGGAATACTTCAGGATTCGATCTGTGACTATAACTTGCATATTTTGTTTTAAGTGGTGAATAATTTGTTGCATCAAGTAATAAAACACAAGGGAAACTGACTGGGTAAATTTAAATCAAGAGAGACTACCAACATTAGCTAGATAGCTTAGCTGGTAGAGTGCTGGCACATTAATGCAGAGGTTGCAGGTTCAATCAACTGTGCAAGTCTCGCGCGTATCGGAACAAGAAAACATGTCAAACAAAGAACTTTTTTTTCTGAAATTAAATCTGTGTTTTAAATTATATCTAATGACAAAATCTGAACAACAAAAATACCCAGTACAATTTTAAATTAGTTTTAGCTTTTATAATAAATACACAAATAATGTGTTAATTATTATTTTTAGAAACCCCTTACACGGATTCACGAAGGTCACACCGGCGTGAAATTAACGCTTGGCGCAGTTTTTAGAGGACGCTGACGCCTCAACAACCATAGACTGCAATGAAAAGACCTGGCGTTGCAATTACAGCATCTGGCAATTATCATCGCGCATCCAAAACAAGCGTTTACATAAGTTTTGTTATCGGAGGTGAGCACAAAATTCTTAATTTTTTGCAGTAACCGGAAGCTGAGGTCAAGTATAATTCTCGGGTTTTCTTCGTTATATTGTTGAATTGACTTTACTTTCATATTTGTTTATCACTAAGTATTACATTCCCAACAACATATATAATGTTCATAGTCATAAACTACGTTAAACTAAAATAATTGACGAAACAAAATCTCACCCACGTAAAACTCCATATGGTTGGAACCACTATGGTCCCAGAAGTTCGAATGATCGCGAGACTTGCACAGTCTATTCCCACTCTAGTAAATTTTGTTTTGTTCAACCCCCAGAGTAGTTAAAATTCACCCACTCAGTTTCCTTTGTAGTTTATCAATTGATACCAAAAATGTGTCCATGGAGAACAAAAGCATACCTGGGCATACGGGCCAGCGCATGCACAGCCTCCCCGAGCTTGTAGACCAAACACATCGTTTAGAACGGCACATACAAAGTTGTGGTGCAAAAATTGACCGGTTGTTGGGTGGCGGATCAAAAATGAGAAAATTGGCAGACGTGGAACTGCCGTGTTGCCTAGCAGAACAAGATTGGTGCAATCTGTCCACCTTGACAACGCTCTCCTGAAAATTTAAAACATGTTGAAGTACAAAATGATTCCATCTCTGATGCTATGTTACTCTTTAAAAAAACTTGTAAAAAAAAATGCAACTAAAACATGATGGGGTATGTTTTGCAGCAGTCATTGTAGCACACAGTCCAGGACAAAATGAAGAACAAAGACAAAATGAGGGCTATTTTTACTTTATACACCTGGGCCCAAACACAAGGAGCCGTGAAGCACAAAAGTTGCTATGCATCAAATAATCTTGCTCAGCAGAAATTGGTTACCAGCCAAAGTGTCATGTTCTATATACATTGATGCACCTGGTAACCCCGTTTTATTGCTATGCAAATAAATTTTGTAAGCAGTATTTTCTGCTTAACAGATTTGTAATGTTGTCCCTGGTACCAGATCACTCTTTATCAAACTTATTTATGTTGTATATACCACAAACACAGATCCTTGTCATTTGATCAGATGGAACACGCATCACGTGTCATCCTTTATTTTGCCAAGTATAGATAGTTCCCAGTAGACGCCATCTTTACGGGCAAATCGCATTTTGGCATGCAGGCGCGTCAAGCGCTCCAAATTATTAACGCAGCCGCGTCGTTCACTAACCAATCATGCAATGAGTTTTGTGAAATGTACGCGTGTTGTACGCCGTTCTCACGCGAAAACGCATGACTGTGTGTTCCAAACTGCCCGTAAAGATGGCCGATTTACGTCATACTGCAACCTATCTATACTGCCGTGATGTTACACATTTAATACAGGAGTCCTAGATGGATATTTATAAGAGGCTTCTAATCAGACATTTGTCCAAATGAAGCAAGGTCAAATCACGGAGGACAAGGTTGGAGTTTACATAGCCTAGAGTTGTCAACATTGTTTAGAAAGGGTGTTTAGAAATTTCAGAATGTGGGGTAAAGAAAAATAACAATTGAAAGACAAGTATCTGTGTGTGAATTACATAAAACAAATACTGAGCGCATTTCACTCGGTGAAATCTGGCCTTTCCATTTCACTCATTTTCGCCTCTTGAAATGGAAAAGTCCAGATTTCACCTTGTGATTATATTCTGCAACAATGCACTCAAATGCACTCAAATATTTGTATGATATTGCCAATGCCAACCTGCATAATTCATGTTCCCTGGCCATGATGGTATCTGCCCCTATGGCCTCCTTGAGTTGGAAGACCAAACCAGCTCGCACCGCCCCGACAATAGAGGGCGTACCACCTTCCTCTCGCATCTCCACTTGCTTCAAGTATCGATGGTCCTCACGACTTACCTAGAACAAAAGATACAAGGAGGTCATTTTGGGGGGTTTTCTATTTTACTGCTATCATTCTAATGCTCAAAGCATACCGAAAACGTTGTGGCGTGTCGGGTAGGATTTGAACCCGAGACCTTTGTCATTCTAGAGCGGATGTCTTACCACTAGGCCTCCGAGATTGCTAGTGGCAGTTCGAATCCTATATCTTAGCAGATGTTACCAATATTCTAGCATCAGGGATAAAGAATATTAGTTGGTTTTACTCCCTGCATATATCAGAGATGCCAGTTTATTCAACACATTCTAGAAACTCCTCAAAGCTCACACATTCCAGTAGGTTATACATTTATTTTGTGCCTCTGAACTCAAGAGCAAACTTTTGATTTTGGCGCTGCAAAAATGACATTTTATTGATTATTATTATAAATATTATTGGTTGATTTCATACAAGTAAAACCATAGAAGAATGTACAGTATGGCAGCCGGTAGGTTGATATTTGCACTCTACAGTGATACATTCAAAACGATTTTTCAAAAAAGGGAGTCAAGTAAAATATATGATTGACAAACATAACCAAACAACCTATTGAAAAAAAATGTTTTTTTCTTATCGTTGATTCTGGGGCCGATTTCACAAAGAGTTAAGATTGAACTTAACTGTCTATCAATCTTAGTTGCTAAGCAAAGTGTGATGTCACAATATGGAAACATTGGCAACGCATCTTTAGTGCTTTGTGAAATCGAGCCCTGGTCTTGTAAAACCATTTCTGTTCCAAAACAAATTGAGAGTAATATTCCCTGCAGTCTTGTGAATTTTCCCCTAAATTCACACCATAACCTTCCATGCGCCCAAGAAAAGAAAGAAAAAAAAGGGGGGGAAAGCAGTAACCGGGAGCAAGCGATGGGAATTTAGTTCTATAGCGAGATTAGGGTTAGAGTCTTTTCTTAGTTTTTTTGTTTTAAGTCGTCAAGAGTAAGGAGGGGTCCAAGCCCCTGGACACATCCATGGATCCATGCATGCCTTTATTGCATCTGATGAGGTAGCTGTTGCCACGGAGCTGTTGCCACGGAGCTGTTGCCACGGAGCTGTTGCCACGGAGCTGTTGCCACGGAGCTCTTGCCACGGAGCTCTTGCCACGGAGCTCTTGCAGGGTTTTTTGCCTTTATTAGTTAGGTGTTTGGGTATAACCTGAAAACCAATTATTTATTTCTTTATTGATTTTTTTTGTTTTCAACTTCTCCTTCCTTCCATTTTTCCAGTAACAAAGACACACTTGCATATAACCCATACATTTCGAAATTCACAAATAAACGAAACATAACTAGTAGGAAAAACGTTGTTATCACATAATGATGGGGTCATCAATTGTTGAATACATTCAGTAAAATTTTACCAATTAAAGCATGTACAACGAGTCGCGTGTTAACACAAAATTTTCGCCAACAAACTTCAAAATATTATTCCAAAGATTATTGGTTGCAGAGATGAGATCCTACTTCACGGCTGATGCCACTCATTCAGGTTGAATTCAATCAAAATAGATTGAAATCTGACTTCTATCAGCTTGAAAACTCCCCATCAAAATTAAAAAATTTCTGCCAGTGTGTAACCCAGGCACTTGATCAATATGCAAATTAGATCTTAGACATTGACCGAGTGCTGCGTGTAATGGTCTATGAGCTACAGTCAATTATTATTACTTTCTGTCAGGGGGCGCATAATTTGCAAAATGAATATAATCCATACATGCATAAATAAATGTAAGTCTAATATGATGACATACAATTGGCTGACATAAATTATGAAGATCACAGTCACACCCATTTTCACAGGTATGCTGTACATTTTTTCAACCGTTTCATCCCAGACTTGACTCTACTGCTTTTATTACATGGTGACTACTTGTAGATGGAAACTCTATCACAGTTGCAGTATTATATTCTTAAGATCCAAACTGAATGATTTGTCTGTGTTCCTTACAAGGGATTTGCAACATTTTGTAACAGAATGCTGCTACAAATATTTGGACATTTTTGTTGTGAGGGAGCCCATATTTGAAGAAGATGATTATGATTGGAGCAAAAGCCAGTTTTGTAAATATTTTAGCAGCTTTAATAACTGCTGTAGGCTTTTCAGGTATCAATTCTTACTGCAATACTCGTGAGACACTTGAATAAAAATGGCTGAGGTTAGTGCTGTAACTGTGTTAGATAATATCAGAAAAGCACAGTTGGAATGCCCGATTTGCTACTCGCAGTACATCAACCCCAAGACTCTGACTTGCACACACAACTTCTGCCAAAGATGTCTTGAAGGAATGATGGAAGCCCATCCTATGAAGAAAAACATTATATGTCCCATCTGCAAGAGAGAAACCACTTTACCTGAGGCAGGAATTGGTGACCTCCCCAAGAATTTTTCCTTAATTAACTTGATAGAAACTATTGCCGAACAAGAACAGCTTGTCAAGCATCTTCAGACTAAGATCAAGTGTGAAGATTGCTACGAGGAAGATGAAGCTGTCACTTACTGCTATGAGTGTAAGGAATTTCTTTGTGAGATCTGTGACAATGCGCACAAACGCAGCAAGAAAACAAAAGGTCATCATAAAGCTTCAATTGACCATCTACGCTCTGGTAAAGCGAGTTTTGAAAATAACTCTCAGCTTTTGAAGATAGTACAAAAATGTGAAACACACATCAACCAGGACAAGATTTTCTACTGCCAATCTTGTTTCCTAATGGTATGTGCTTCCTGCACCCAGGACCACCGGCCCTTTGAACACATAGTCCTTGGTTTATCACAAGCAATCGAATCATGCACGGAAGAAACTACCAGACTTGTCAAAGATGTTGAGTACTGCCTACAAACATTTGCTGATAAAAGAGAACTTCTTGACGAGTTATACACTGATCACAAAGAAAGGATAGAGCAGAAACACAAAATTATCACTGATGATGCAGACATAAAAGTTGCTGAACTCCGTAAAGAGGAACAAAAATTCAAAGACAAGGTGACACGATTCTGTTACGAAAGAGGCAAACAGTTCGAAGAAATTATCGCCGTCAATAGTAGAAATGAAGAAAAGATAAAGCAACAGCTGGAAAAGCTGAACAACGAAAGAAAGGATGTCCAGGACTTTGATCTTCTGATAAAGCAAAAGAGTCTTCGGCAATGCTTACAAGATGCACAGGCTGTTGGTTATCCAACTGGATGTGTCTGCCTGAATTTTCAAGATTTCAAAGGAAGTTCAGACTTCACTGATGAAGAAATCTGTGAGTGCATGTACATTTACCAATTGCTACTCACATCAGTGTTGGAGGTTTTGACCAAGGTCTCAAGATCATATTTTACAGGTCTTTTTGATTTTGAGGTCTTAAAAAGTTGAGGTCTTGATCTTGTCTCATGCCAGGGTCTCCCACACTCCAGAAAGTTGATTGTTTGATTAGCCACTTTTGGAATATAGTTTATAGTTTATAGTTGTTTGCCAAGTTTGTAGTATTTTTCTTACATGGTTTGAACAATTACTACTTACCTGAAAAGGATGAAGCAAAATAAATATTGGGACTTATTTTTGTTCATGTTAAAAAAGAAATCATACTAGTACAAGTAGGACTGAAGCCGAAGGATATTTTTTATTTTGGTTTTTGTTGAAGTTTTAACAGCACATATGCGCACTGGGCAGCCCTCACGTGTCAGTTCTTATCAACAAAATTGTTTTACAATTTTGTATTTGTTTATTTTAAGATGTCATGATCTCGGTCTCCATCTGCAAGGCCTTGGTCTCGGAAGATGAGGTCTCGTTCTCTGTCTTAGTCTTAGAATTTGAGGTCTTGACTCCCAACATTGACTAACATACAAACAGACCAGTCATTGCTTGTCTTTTAACGAAACCATCATATTCTTTTAAATTTCTTAAAAATTCACTTCAAAAATACCTACATGTACATGCACATGTATTTTTTCTGTATAATCAATGTTTGGGTTTTTTTATGTTAAGCTGTTATAATCTTTGGTCAGCAAAAAATAGCCTGAAAATGAAATCTTATATTTCTTTATTTACATAATGTAACATTAAACCTCCTTATTCACACACTAGATCTGCTGTTTGGAAAAAAACGAAGCATGACTGACTCTGAGAAGAAAGATATGATGAAAGTTGGCACAAGGGTGGTACGAGGACAGAAGTGGCATTGGGGTGATTAGGTAGGGAACATTTGATCAATCCGACACAAAGAAAATACTTATTTGGAATCCCAAATATTTAAAAACAGAGGTCAAGTCAAGTCAAATGCAGTTATTTAAGCTCTTCAGCACAAAAAAATGCCGATCACTGAAAAATCTTGCTATGCAGAAAAAGGTTACCAGCCAAAATACAATATAATGTACATTGTTTATATTTGCTTAGCAAAAAAAATTGTCCATATACCATTTTCTGCTGAACTGCTTCATAACATATTTTATTGTTAAGCGGCTAAGTGCAATTGATCCCTGATTTATTTCAAGAGTTTGACTGCTCATTGACAAATTGACCACAACAGTGGCATATGGCCAGATTTGTTAACTGTCTTTTAAGGGGGGGGGGGGGGGGGGGGCAAGCGAGGGCAAACACATACATTATTATTTTAAAGGGCTAATTAAATCTGTGTCTTATTGTTTCGGTTTGCTAGCTTCATCGCTTGCTTGCTGTTCGCTTAGTACTCAGCAAAATCTGCAATTTTTTTCTGCAGAACTGAAAATGTAAGTAGGAAAGACCTGTTCATGAGCTTGCTCATTTTAGGTAGCAACTGATATTGCATTTTCTGTTCACAGCACTGCAAATGTGCACATAAAAGACTTGCTTGCTGTTTGCTTGATCACAATACCTAAATTTGTGTCTGCGGAAATACAATAGTAAATAGAACTTAGCTATAATAGCAAATTTAACATGAATAGATATAAAACTAAATGTTGCTTTATTTTTTCTTTTAGGATGGTGAACCACCTGGTGAAGGTGAAATTCGTCGAGCCAACGAGATCGAAGTTAACGTAGACTGGGATGTAGGCGAAACTCATCGCTATAGTCGTGCTGTTCTTGACCTTGCATAGCCCAACACTACAGCAACAACAAACTGCCCTTTTACATTTACAAGTTATAACATCCACTTTTAGTATTTAGGTTGCATAAGTATCATTCAAATTAATGTCAAACTCTCATGAGCTTAAAATTAGTAGATTCTGAAATAGCAAATAAAAATTGTCTGAAAATAAACCATAACGGTGGAAAAGGTAAAAACAAAAAAGCACCAGTTGGTTTTTCTTTACAATCTCAAGTCTATCAATTGTAAAAAGTATGAGAGTCATAACATCAATTTTTATCGCAAAAAGTAGAAAGTCTTAAGTCTTAAGTAGAAAGTCTAAATGGGGTCTTAGTTTTAGCTTGTAAATTTTTAATACAAAGTGTTAATCGTTTTCATGAAATGTTGAGAGTGCATTTTTAGTAAATACTTGTTGAAGTCTTTTTATTAAGGTGGATTTGTTTTTTTGTTACTGAAAAATATTGGGCCAGCGTGTCAATTATTTTAAATTTTGGATGAAAAAAGTGTATACCTTTGGTAATTACTCCAAAAATTAATGATCATAAAAACTTACTCGGAAAGACGTGCTGAAGCTGCTGATAATGTATAACATTTTGAGAAACAATTCCCTTCTAAGGAATGTGGTTTTAGAGAAAGGGATTCAAAGAAAATTCAATGTAAAGAAATGTTTCATGCACGAAATCTTTCTCAGATTGTGTGTTCCAATTATGGATTATTCTTTCCTACGTGGACATAACCATTCCTTGGGAGTATACAACCTGTACTGCCAAGTATGAAGCGCACCAAGATAAATTATTATTATGTATTTCTGAAAACTAAGGATGCCTCATAAATGAACTTAAGTGAACTTAATCACTGTAGCTCCCAAGTCTCAGGAAGCCTATAAACAAGGGTGCTTGCTATGTGAACCAGAAATACCGGGGTTAACCCCTACTCTTCCACAATAAGCGTTCTGGGTTCTTTAACATGCACTACCAACGCTTGTACACAGGACCTTTGGTTTAAAGCCCCATTCGAAGGTCAAAGCCCCATTCGTGTCGTGGCCGAGCGGTTAAGAGCACCGAACTCCGAACTCAAGCTCTGGTGTTTCTGTTCAGCAGAGTGTGGGTTCGAGTCCCGGTCGTGACACTTGTGTCCCTGAGCAAGACACTTAACTATAATTGCTTCTCTCCACCCAGGGGTAAAATGGATACCTGTGAGGGCAGAGATGGTTCTTGTGATTGATTTAGCCTAGTAGCGCATATATTGCAGCACAGGCTGTATACTCCCCAGGGAGCTGAGAAAGATTAAAAAGGAATGTTATTGGCCCAATGACCAGGGCACTAATGTAAAGCGCATGAGACGTTATTGTGAAATGCGCTATATAAGAACTGGTTATTATTATTATTAAAGCAATTATGGTAAAGTGACACAAGTGTCATGACCAGGGACTCGAACCCACACTCTTCTAATCAGAAACACCGGAGCATGAATCCTGTGCTCTTAACCGCAGAGCCATGATAGGTCAAATAAAGCACAACAACCATCTCTGCCCTCACAGGTACCCATTTACTCCTGGGTGAAGAGAATCAGTTATAGATAAGTGTCTTGCTCAAGTTCACAAGCACCATGGCCGCATTTGAACCCACATCCAGATAACTTAACCACCAGGGTCCGATTTCACAGAGCTGCTTAAGTAGAAAACTTTGCTTAATAATTTTCTGCTAAGCAAAGCTAAGCAGGAAACCAGTCATGGACTGTACATGTGGAATGGTAGTTTCGCTGGTAATCTTAATCCTGTAAGCACAATTGTTTTTTTGTGATTAGCCGCTTTTTTTGCTTAAAAGAGGTTTTTGGAAGACGTTTTTCTCACACTTTTTATAATCAGCCATCGTTTCTAAACAATTCCATGCTCCTCTGGGATTATCCGCTTGGAAACAGCCTTCAAGTTTTTCATGATATTTATTTTTAGCTCCCTTGATCTCTTGCTTGAGTTTATAGTTTAACTCCTTGACTTTTCCAAGATCACCTCGTGCAAAAGCGTTTCTTTTCTCTCAAATTAATTGTTTCAGATCTCGGGTTACCCAAGGTTTATTCTTTGGATAACTAGTGATTGTTTTTGTTTCAGCGTGAAGACTTTCACAGAAAGCGACATAGCTGTTAATTATGTCTGCACACTCATTTATGTCTTCGCCTGAATTGATTAGTAGTTGCCAGTCAGTGATCTCAAAGGCTGTTTGAAGTTTTTCAATCGATGTTTTATTCCATACACGAACTGTCTTCTTAGATGGTTTTTCACTCTTTAATCTCTGTTTGTACTTGGAAAGCAGGTGGATGACATGATGGTCAGATTTTCCAAGTCCAGGTCGAAATAATAACCTTATAAGCATCATGTAATGAGCAATAGCATCGATCTAAAATGTTCTCTCCGCGAGTTGGTTCGTTAATGCACTGATGAAAATGTGACATGTAGTTTTCCAAGCGACAGTTGTTAAAATCACCTAGTATAATTTGGGGGGAATTCAGGTTTCTGTTTTCCATATCTTCATTGCTATTCACTTTTGATTTTGGCGCTGCATAAATAATATTTGCATACCTGCAAACATTGAAACCTCAGAAATAGGAACACCAGTTTTTAGAGTCCACAGATAGCGGTGCAAGAAGTTGTGCGAGTAAAGCTTGTTATATTTATACATACAAATGATGTATGTGATTAAAACAATTTTTAAAATGCATCCTATAAACAAATTGCCAACTGTCTCAAGCAATGGTATCCTATTTTGCCAGAACTTTTTGATCTAGGAAATAGGAATGTTCTGATTTGTTGCAGCCTGAAATCTAAAAGAAATTGACAATTCCAATTAAATCTGAACAGTTGGCAGGTATGCATTTGATTAATTACTATAATTATTATTGGTTTATTTCATACAAATAAAAACATAGAAGAATGTACAGTATGGCAGCCGATAGGTTGAATTTTGAACTCTACAGTGATACATTAAAAACGGTTATATAAAAGGGATGTCAAGAAAAATATTTGATTGCAAACAAAACTGTATCAATCAGACCAAAAAATTGATTAGTGATTAATTGATTGATTATAGATTGAAATTTTCACCAATGTTAACAAGATTCCACAAGTAGGAAGGCTGTGACAAGTACCCGCCTGGTAATTTCATACATTCTATATGACATTCAGGATTTTCAGTTCGGCCACATTCAGTTCGGCCACGACACGCCTATATACACATGACCAATATTACTTTTGTGGACGCAGGTTTTCCAATTCAATGAAGCAACTCTGACAATGACATAGCCTTGGCTTACATAAATAAATAAGAGTAACACAAAGTTACACCTATTTTGACAGGTATGAAGTGCATGATTTGTTCATTGTTCATTCTCGTCTAGACTCTACTACTACTAACAGTACATAATAAATACTTCACGTGTGGTAAGTAAAAGCTATCAGTATTACTTGGATTCTATAATGTGACAGGCAGGAAAATCCTACCTTTTTAATGTGCTTTCAGACTTAATTTATTCTTTTATTCATTATTCAAACACTGTTTAAGCGCCCCTTGGCGGTAGCCCATTCAAATTCAACCCTGTGGGATCATTCTGTTTGGAGACAACGGGAGAAATTATCAGACAGATTCTCCGCAATTTATTTTGAAAAGTATGGTCCTAATTTCTATGGCAGTTCTATATATTTTTTTATTAATTTTATTCACTTAAACTAACCATTACGTTATATTTACATGTACTATTATTAGCCTTTGCCTACAGGAATTAGCCAGTTGTTAAGTAGTTTTTCTCAAATTTTCACATTGATGACCCAAGATTCCAAATTGATTAAGAATTGAGTATATCAAATGTACTCCTTATTTATTACAGATTTATCTGCGTGCATTATAATAAAAAAAACTTGCCAAGCCTTTTTTCAGAATGCTACAATTATAGATATTAGAACAATTATAGATATTAGAACAATTCGCAGGATAGTAGACTTGTGGACAAGTCGTTAAATGTCTGACGCGGAGATAGTAGAATGGCTCTCTCGCAGTATCCCGCGAGAGGGCTGCTCTGCGCGAGACTACTACTCTCAAGACTACAAAAAGTCAGCAGCCAGCAACTTCGCGCAAGAGCAGGTATCTCGCGAGAGCAGTCCTTAATAATGCTACCACCACGCAACTCGACAATCACCGCGACAAACATTAATGACTTGTTCACAAGTCTAAGAATATAGCAGACATGAAAGATATCTTGAAACACAAATATAATATTTCATTTCATTTCATTAATATTTGAAACTAAAGGTGATCCCCTGGCTGCCGCTTCCCAGGTTGCACTGTGAATTGAGTGTGATCCCTGGCTTCACGGCAGTTAATGGTTGTTTGGCTTCTAACTGGAACCCTCCAGCCCCCCCCCCCCCCCCCCACACGAACAAAACAATTTACAAAATAGGGCTGGGTAGAGGCGCCGGCACTTTAAACCGTTGGTAGTTGGTTCAAAAATAACAACAATAATAAGTAACCTACAAAAATTAAAAGAAATGCAATTTTTTTTTAATAAAGACAAACAAAAGTTATTTAATCCTCAGTCTATCACTTTAAATTTAGCAATTCACATACCCTGGCTATCGATTTTTAAAGGAGCGATGCACTTAAGGTGCCTGGTCACAGAAAGGTTTATTTCAGGCTTTTAAAACATCTGTTTCGGTACAGGAGACTTGGAGGAAACTGGGAAGAACAATGGACGAGGTAAATGCTGTAACTGTGTTAGATAATATCAGAAAAGCACAGTTGGAATGCCCAATTTGCTACTCGCAGTACATCAACCCCAAGACTCTGACTTGCACACACAACTTCTGCCAAAGATGTCTTGAAGGAATGATGGAAGCCCATCCGATGAAAAACATTATATGTCCCATCTGCAGGAAAGAAACGACTTTACCTGAGGCAGGAATTGGTGACCTACCCAAGAGTTTTTCCTTAATTAACTTGATGGAAACTATTGCTGAACAAGAACAGCTTGTCAAGCGTCTTCAGACTAAGATAAGTTGTGGAGATTGCGATGAGGACGATGAAGCTGTCAGCTACTGCATTGAGTGTAAGGAATTTCTTTGTGAGATCTGTGACAATGCACACAAACGCAGCAAGAAAACAAAAGGTCATCAAAAAGCTTCAATTGACCATCTACGCTCTGGTAAAGCAAGTTTTGAAAATAACTCTCAGCTTTTGAAGAGAGTACAAAAGTGTGAAACACACATCAACCTGGACAAGATTTTCTACTGCCAATCTTGTTTCCTAATGGTATGTGCTTCATGCACCCAGGACCACCGGCCCTATGACCACGAAGTCCTTGGCTTATCACAAGCAATCGAATCAAGCAAGGAAGAAACTACCGGACTTGTCCAAAACGTTGAGTACCGCCTACAAAAATTTGCTGATAAAAGAGAACTTCTTGACATGTTACATACTGAACACAAAAAGAGGATAAAGCAGAAACACAAAATTATCACTGATGACGCAGATAGAAAAGTTGCTGAACTCCGTAAAGAGGAACAAAAATTCAAAGAAAAGGTGACACGATTCTGTTACGAAAGAGGAAAACAGTTCGAAGAAATAATCGCCGTCAATAGTAGAAATGAAGAAAAGTTAAAGCAACAGCTGGAAAAGCTGAACAACAAAACAAAGGATGTCCAGGACTTTGATCTTCTGAATATGCAAAAGAGTGTTCGGCAAGGCTTACAAGATGCACAGGCTGTTGGTTATCCAACTGGATGTGTCTGCCTGAATTTTAGAGATTTCAAAGGAAGTCCAGACTTCACTGATGACGAAATCTGTGAGTATATTGACCAATCAGTAGTCACATTTTTTTTAAATTAAGCTGTTACAATCTATGGTCAATAAAGAAAAAATCCTTTCAACACAACTTACGATTTTTCATTGATATATATTAAATTAAACCACCTTTTTCAAAAAAATAGATCTCATGTTTGGGAAAAAACGAAGCATGACTGACTCTGAGAAGGAAGAAATGATGACAGTTGGCACATGGGTGGTACGAGGACAGAAGTGGCATTCGGGTAATGCTCAGGTAGGAAGAATTTAGGTCAAGGAACTTAAACTTTTGATCAATCCGAAACAAAGAAAATAATTATTAAATTTCAATGCGTGATGACATTCTGCTATATTGTATGAACAAAATGCGTCCTATATTTGTCTTATTTACCTCACACATAGATCCTTGTCATTTGTTATTTTTCATATAATTAATAATTTATTTCAACAATAAATAATACTCAGTTTTGAGCAACTTACTTATAATTATTTCGAACAACAAGGCATTAAACAGCTGTTAAAGACACAGCTGAAGCTGCTCAAGTCTGGTTGGCTAAAGGGCATTTGGCTTTCATAGCCAAATGTGCATGCAAGCTTTTGTGTACTCACTAATAACACATAATGCAATCAATGCATACGGTACTCACTGTAAAATCTATTAGTACGCTTGAAGCACAGCTGTGAAGCGTCCCAAGCAGGAAACGATTATGTCCAGTAATTTTGCATAGCAAAATATATAGATTAAACAAGATTTGTGCACACTGAATGCTAATATTGAGTGGCAAATGATGCTTTTTGAGGAGCAACTGATACATTTTGCGTAACATTTTGCGTAGCATTTTACTCCGCTACACCAGGGCTAAAATTTTACACTGGACCACAGGCCCAAGGCCAGTGATTTTAGCCTTGGGCCAGTAAACTCTTGACCAGACAAGTCCGGTGGGCTTGTGTTTTTCAATTGAATACCTAACTGTGTATTGTCATTTTATTATTTTCAAATGTTGACTTTGAGTCTGATAAATGACGTTCAATTCTGTTGAGAATTGATGTATACTTAACCATAAGACAAATGAGACTAATCTTCTCTTAGTGCTTGTCAAACAAGAATAGTTTCAATGTTTGCTGTGAAGAAAGATCTTTCTTATTTAGAATCTGGTCTTGTGAAATAAATTCTGGTCTGGTGAACAATTTGAGCTACAGGCCCTGCGGTCTTGTGGAATTTTATCTCAAATTTGAGCCCTGTACACATCGGAAATTGTTCACTGCCAAAAGTGTCCTATATTGATCAGTGAAGGACAACTACATGTAAATTAAATTTTTGAGTGTTGAAATTGGAAAAATAAAGCATGACACGCGACGCAGAGGCCACGAATCAAATGACAAGGATCTACTTGTGGTGTGTATAAAATAAATATAAAAACTAACTGTTGCTTTATTTAATCTTCTAGGATGGTGACCCACCCGGTGAAGGTTACATTTCTCGAGCAAACGATTTAATAATAGTTAACGTTTGCTTGGATGAAGGACGCCAAACTCATCGCTACAGTCGTAATCAACTTGACCTGGCATAGCCCATCAGTGACAATGCATACAGCAATATAAACACTGCCCTTTTACATTTAAAATGTGGAACATCCACATTTACGAAAACCATATTTCATGGTAGTTAGTTTGCATACAAAATCATTCAAACTAGTGTCAAACTCTCATGAGCTAAAAATGGATAGATTTTGAAATTGCAAATGGAAATTGTCTTAAAACAAACCATAACGGTGGAAAAGGTAAGAAAGAAGCACCATTTGTTTTTTTCTTCACAATTAATCTAACATTTAACGTAGTTACAATCACAAGTCTCTAAATTATCCAAAGTACTAGTGTCATAACAGTAGAAAGCCTTAATGTCTTAAGCAGATAATCTTAAATTTGAAGTCTTAAGTAGAAAGTCTTGTCTTAAGTAGAAAGTCTTGTCTTAAGTAGAAAGTCTTAATGGGGTCTTAGTTTTAGCTTGTAAATTTTGAAAAGAAATTGTTTTCATGAAATGTAAAGAGTGGTACTCAATTTTTAGTAAATACTTGTTGAAGTCTTTTTATTTAGGTGATTTTTGGTTGTTTTGTTACTGAAAAATGTTGGGCCAGCGTGTCAATTATTTTAAGTTTTTGATGACAAAAAATGTATACCTTTTGGTAATCACTCCAAAAATTAATGATCATCAAAACTTACTCGGAAAGACGTGCTGAAGCTGCTGAAAATAACATTTTGAGAAACAATTCCCTTCAAAGGAATGTGGTTTTAGAGAAAGGGATTCAAAGAAAATTCAATCAAAGAAATGTTTCATGCACGAAATCTTTCTCAGATTGTGTGTTCCAATTATGGATTATTCCTTCCTACATGGACATAACCGTTCCTGATTTCCAGCGGTGTCTCAAAAAAGCTACCACCTTTGGAAATGAAATTGTCACACATTAGTTTTATTGTATATATCTACATTTTAAAGGATAAACAAAATTTGAACGGTTCCAAAAACCAAAGGCATACTCTGCCTTTAACTTTACTGAAATAAAAAATAATGGTGTTAATAAAAACAGATGAAGTGTAGTATAGTAATCGTAGTAATAATGGGCAGTCACTCATATACAGCTTATATCTATCTGCAAATTTCTATGCTCATGGCACATAAACATATTTAGCTTGGTCACTGGGCCATTTATTTAATTCCTTATTGAAACAATCTCATATCCCTGGAGAAATTACAGCCTGTACTGCTAAGTTTGTAGCGCACCAAGCTAAATTATTATTATGAATTTCTGTTAATGAAACCAAGGATGAAACCAAGTGTAGCTCGCAAGCCGGAGGAACTTGTTGGGTGCTTGATATGTGAACCAGGAACACCCCTCTTATTCCACGACAAATGTTTTGGGTTCTTTAACAGGCAATACCAACTCTTGTAAACGGGACTCACAGTTTAATGTCCCATTCGAAGGACAAAGCAAGGTTAAAAGTATCTTGCTCAAGGGCACAAGTGTCAAGACCGGGACTCAAACCCACACTCTGCTGATCAAAAACACCAGAGCATGAATCCTGTGCTCTTAACCACTAAGCCATGACAAATCAAATAAATCACAAGAACCATCTCTGCCCTCACAGGTACCCATTTACTCCTGGGTGAAAAGAATCAGTTTCAGTTAAGCGTCTTGCTCAAGGAGACAGGCGCCGTGGCCGGGATTTGAACCCACATCCAGATAACTTAGCCACCAGAGCCTGATTTCATAGGGCTGCTTAAGTAGAAAACTTTGCTTAATAATTTTCTGCTTAGCAAAACTAAGCAGGAAACCAGTCACGGACAGAATTTCTGTCATCATCAGTTATTAGAAAATTAGACAATGGTAGAAATAGCAGTGTTAATCTGATAGATAACGAGATATGTAGTGGTAGAGCTTCAAGACTTATTGATAATACAGGATCCTGCATGAGCTTTGGTAGCAACTTGTCTTTGTGGTTGAATTCCCTTGCATTAATAAGTGATTCTGTTTGACAAAGTTTACTTTTGAGTCTTTGCATGTTATAATGATATCGACAAGCAAGTTGTACGTGCATATCCTCCACGAAAAACATGCACTAAACAGCAATGAAACTAGGGTAATTTTTATTAAATTTTTTTATTATTATTATTATTATTATTATTATATATATATATTTTTTTAAAGTTATTATAGTTATTTTTGTTTAATTCATTTTTTATTATTCATTTTATTTCTTTTACTTTTTTGGGGGGGGGGGGGTGCTCGAAATGGCCCCCTTCCCTTTTTGAAATCTGGTTTTTGCAGTTAAAAAATAACCAGAATAAAATGGTACAGGCAGACAATGTATTTGTTTTGGTTTTTAACTTCCATGTCAGATTATCTTATAAAAATGAGTAAACGTCATAAAGGTGCAAAGGGGGCCTAATTGTTTAAGAAAATGCAAATGGAAGCTAGTTTTAATTGGCCAGAAAATCCTTCCTCAAAAAATGGTCCACCTCTTGGAACCTACAAAAGCCAACAGACTCAGTATACAGCTCCACACACAGGTTATTGGTTGCAGAGATGAGATCTTATAGTTCTTGACTGAAGTCAGTCATACAGCTAGTTGTATTCAATCAAAATAGATTAAAATCTTACTTCTACCAGTTTGAAAAATCCCCATAATAATAATAATAATAATAATAATACCGGGCATTTAAATACGCTCTACTTTGTAAAACAAAATCACAGCGCTTACAATGTTAGGCCTAATGAGAAAGAATAAAATTAATAAATGCAAATTTTCTACAGTATGTCACCCAGGAACTTGATCAATATGCAGATTAGATCTGATAAATGTGTGTGTCATCTACTGCTATGATCTATGTGTCAGTGGTAACATGAATACATCATGGTGGAGTGCCCTTGGCTTTGGCCAGACCAAAAAATAGTTGTGTTTCCCATTACACTGAAAAACAAGGGTGGGTACATAATGAGTAGGATTTTGATTGTTTTTTGCTCTAAATTTGTTGATTCACTGTGATTTGTTTGCAAAGTAGTGTATTGAATTGCTTGGTATTATTGGTATTATTATAACTGTAGCACAAACAACTATAACAAAATAAAATACAGGACAATGTACACAAAACATGGGCTCAGGTGGCACCATAAATTCTGGGTGTTTTTTAGGTTCTGCAAGATTTTCTAGATCGGGTGGAGGAGTAACGAGAAACACAACTACTTTTTGTTTGGCCGGATGCATTTTCATCATGTACAGCCGCACCCACTTTCACAGACAGAAGGATGTACATGATCTGTTCTTAGATCATTCTCATCTAGGCTCTACTGCTGCTGTTACACAGTGATCATTTCACTAGTGGTAGGTAAAATCTATCAGTAATTTTTGTGTTCTTCAGATACAAAATATTTGTGTTCCTTACAAAGATTTGAGAAAATAGAATTAGCTGTTGCAAACTGCTTACCAACCAAAAGGACCTGTTGTATAAATGCAAAAATTAGTAGTGGCCTGACGTTTCGACCCTAGCAGAGTCTTTCTCGAAGGCTAAATGACAACACAACACACATAAACATGTATACAAGGGTAACAGGGCAGTCATGTGGAAAGATTGGATAAGATTTTTTAAAGAATGCTGCTTGAGCAAAATTATTTGATATTTGGGCGTTTTGGCTGTGTATCTAGAGAAAGGAGCCCTAAATTGAAGACGGTTGTCGATCAAGGTCATGGCAAAAGCCGAGTTTTGACTACCAGGTGTAGAAGTTAGATTTTTAGGTATCAATTCTTAGAACAATAGACCTTTACTATGCTACCACTGTCTTGGTCATGTTCCCTGTATCCAATAGCAGTAATGAATGCTAACATTCATTGCACAAGAAAGGAACCAGACTATTTTTTTCATCCAGCCTCGAATTGGTTTAACAGACGAAATTATAGGCCTACGGGGTATTGCAGGAGTAATTGGATCAATTGCAGTTGTTTATAGGATTTCAGAAGACTTTAGGATTGATCATTGCTATGTTCATTGTCATTTGAGTGAATCCGAGTTCAGGAATAAAGAAGTGTTTAAATGTTTACTGCGGCATCAAAGTGAGAATTTATTTAGTTTCTTTTCTCCGTCCTTTGGTAAATATTGGAGTTTTAGCTACCTGGTTGTAAACCTCAACCAAACGAACCTAGGGATCCACACAATATTTATTGTCGTTGTAGCCCACCACAGACGCTCGGAAGAGCGCCCTCTATGTGAAGACCGGAGTGGAGATGAGGCGGCCGCCCACGCAACAGAGGGATATAGACCGGGAGCCCAGGGGGGTCAGCATAGCTGGAAAGTTAACCAATTTTCATGTATACAGCAATGGTCCATGTACATGCCCATGTAAGGAAATGGACGTCTGCCGAGCTCACTCTGGTGGGTGTGGTCAAGGGAGCCATTGAGGAGGGCCCCAAAAATGAGCTAGCACAGCTGGTGAGTTAACCTGATGAAACCTATTGGAAATTGTTCGGCATAGTCCCAGATATCACGAATGGCCACTGCCAGACATTTTCGGTGGTGGGGGGTGCCTGCCAGACGTAAATAACCACCACCCCAAAAATGAGCTAGCACAGCTGGTGAGTTAACCTGATGAAACCTACTGGAAAATGTTCAGCCTAGGTCCAGGTATCATGAATGGCCACTGCCAGACATTTTTAGTGGTGGGTTATGCCTGCCAGACACGCCCAAATGGCCCCACCCCCCATATTTGAGCTAGCACAGCTGGTGAGTTAACCTGATGAAACCCTACTGGAAACTGTTCAGCCTAGGCCCAGGTTTCATGAATGGCCACTGCCAGACGTTGTGCCTGCCAGACACGCCCAAATGGCCCCACCCCCATATTGAGCTAGATTAGTTGGCGAGTTAACCTGATGAAACCTACTGGAAAACGTTTGGCATAGTCCCAGATATCACGAATGGCCATTGCCAGACATCAGTGGGTGGGGTGTGCCTGCCAGACATGCCGGACGGCAGGGGAGGATATATTTAAGATAAATTGCATAAAGTTACCTTCACTGCAGCTGGCAGGTAGTAATATTTTTGGATTTGCGTTCGTTTTGCTTACAATTTCAGGTATTCGGATGTAATTTTGTGTATTATGTACCCTCCCCTGTCCGGTTTTCGATGTAGTATGCCTTTTTCTTTGAATTGAAAAAAAATTAAAATATTCCCTAATCAACTGATGCCCTAATTACCTTCTTTTGTTTATAAGAAATATGCAAACATATATTAAAACGTGATGGACATTGAAACTTTCACACCACGCACCGATCTTCGATGACTTCAATAGCGTCCCATTTGTTTTGAGTTTGACCTGTTTTCGATGCAAACAAGAAAGTATGGTGTCCGGGTGAAGCCATACGTGGAAGAAACATCTGCAGTGACTACAAGTGTTCTGTGAGACTTAGTGTATGACTCTATAGCCAGCAGTTTTCTTCATTTTATTCAACATATTTTTTATTTAGTTTTAAAAATAACCATGGTATTTTTCAAAAACTAAAAAAAAATAATAATAAATAAATGTAAATAATTCTTGGCTTTCAAATCTTATTTTTATTTAGTTTTGTGTCTTTTTATGTTTCTTAACATTTATAATAAAGCATATAAATAAACAGTGATAATCAAATCACAAAGCTGATGTTTAAATTTTAATATTAATAACAAAAATGATAGAGTGTTACAAAAAAAAAATTATCCAGACTATTAGAAAATTATATAAGGCACGTGGCTTCTTTAAGCCTCTGTATTTTTTCCCCCAGAATGCTCAGCAGAATGTTCAGTCACATGATTTGATCATCGTGAATTGTGAATTGAAAAGGTGTTTGATGAAACTTTTTCGGTGGGAATTTTTTTTTTTATGGCCCCGACAGTATGACATATTTTTGTACCTTGCAGAAATGCCTAAAATACCACAACTTTTTGCATTTACAAGTGCAACTAACCAGTGGAGCCTTACATGTATCTAAGTTTTGGTCAAAGGAGAGGAGACTCTTTGCTTGGCAAGTCAAACCACAAAAATTGTATCTAGGGACTGTTTACATCGCTATCGCGCACAGAGAGGTAAAAGATTTGCCTCGATTTCAGGGACGCCCTGAATACAGTGTAATATCTTGAATCTCACAAGAGTTGTTGTTTTGATGCATGCTTGGTTTATTGTGTCCCACTTGCTTAATACACATAAGATATAATGTACTTATCAATGGGCTACTGTTTCAAGGGTAAGATCACTGCATGGGGTGGTGGTCTCTATGCATTATTCATAAGTTAGGTTGAGTCAGGATTGGAATGTTGATGAGGTAAACACATGTCTAGACTTGGGTAGCTCTAGTATCAGTGTGAGCTTGTAGTGTAAAGGATACTACATACAGGGCGTCCTATGAAAAAACAGGGTGTCTTCAAGGGTGTCCCACAGTTTTTCGGGGTGTCCAAAAATAAAATAGGGCTTCCAAAAGATGCCCGGACATATCTCTGGCTAATAGCTTGGGGGGCGCATAATTTGCAAAATGAATATAATCCATACATGCATAATTAAATGCAAGTCTAATATGATGACAATTGGCTGACATAAATTATGAAGATCACAGTCACACCCATTTTCACAGGTATGATGTACATTTTTTCAACCATTTCATTCCAGACTTGACTCTACTGCTTTTATTACATGGTGACCACTGGTAGATGGAAACTCTATCACAGTTGCAGTATTATATTCTTAAGATCCAAACTGAATGATTTGTCTGTGTTCCTTATGTGACAGGTCATTTACATATAGCCCTTGAGCAGCGCCCTCGCTTGAACTTAAGACTGTCTCACTTATCTATTCCAAGAAGTAGTGACTCATTCATACCACAACAGTGAAACAGCCAACACTATTTTCTGTTCTGTGGTACAAGATCCATTTGCTTAGCATTTCAAAGTGGATTTTTGTTGTTAAGTTAAAGAGAAGTTTGGAGGAGATCACCTCATGGTAGCTCTATAGTGACTAGGCTGGGGTAAGTGTTTTACATTGTATTTCAAAGTTGATTTGTTATTGCTTTTCTAGTCTCTATAGACCATGTTACCTTTGTTTACAGAGTGGTGACCTTGTACATTCTAATCCATTTCCTGAAGGGCAAGATACTACACAGGCCATATGGGAAAATTTACATTTTGTGTCATAATTTTCACATAAATTCAAAATTAACAAAAGCAACAGCTGTACAGCTTTTGAGATGTCCCCTCTTTCTTCATATCAAAAGTTGAGCAAATTCAGACAGTGCAATCTCCATAAAACATAAGATTTGTTGTATTCTTCCATTGAGCTGTGCCTGCAGGAAGTCCAGGCTCTGTGGCCCTTTTGTAAACATGTGATGTCACAGGTCACATGGTCTATAAAGTAATAAGTTTAGAAAGTTACTTTGATTTGAAACAGTTGTGCTCATGATTGACATAGTGGATTTCTTATTATTACTTTATCAAACTAATTCTTGGTTAGAGTTTTCCTTTCTTAAGTTCTCTAATATTATTACTTTAATTAGTTATTCTGTTCATTGATTGCTTATTTTAAAACCTTATAATCTGAGTAGAAAGTGCCTTTAATTCATCCATTATTATTGCAAGATGTATGCTTCAATTGTTGGTTTCTAGAACTTCTTTTAACTTTATTAATTGATTCTTATTGTTAATTAAGCTAAGACATTTATTTACTTTTAGTTTCATTTATATTTCCTTGGTTTAGTTTGGAAGCACTGTCTTGGAAGTGTTGTGATCAAACTTTTCCCATGCTTTAGTAGTGTGTACCATTGTTTCACAACTTACAGCCTGACTGCAGTGGAATGTTAATGTTTAACCATAGAGAAAGGACCATCCTTTCTCTATGGTTTAACACATCTGTGGCCTGAGGGCAGAGTGTAGAGTTGACAGTATATGCTGAGTAATGTTTGTGGTTAGGAGTGAGCATATCGATGATCAGTATTGCTGCACAGCATAGTTTATCGATATAGTTTCCTTCAGTGTACAGTGCCACATAGGGTTCAGTCAAGCAATTGATATGCGATCACTGTTATGTTGCCTGTTCTAGTCACTGGGATCATTGTTTATTGCTTATCTTGATTAGAGTGCACAGCAGCAAGAAGTACCGTAATTTCTTGCGTACAAGACGCGTCTTATCTGACGTTTTTGACCACAAAATCATCACTGCGCCTTGTATTCCGGTGCGCCTTGTATGATGTCGCTTGAGATCAAAATTACCGCGGCCGACGTGCAAATAATCTAGGCCCTATTTAATGTAGCTGCGGTCAGGTTAATAATGCGGTCGCCAACCATCAACTCACCACACATTGTTGACGTAGTACATTATCAGCGCTCAACTCTCCAGACAATGTCGCCAGATTTTCATTCCGACAATGACGCGATGTATTGAGCAGCCTTTGTGGCCACGTGTCCCTATACATAACGACCGTGAATTCATACCAACAATGCAGCAACGTGTTCATCACTTCTTTTGTGGCCGCGATTTCGTACCAAAAATACTGCATTCAGATTAATCAGAACGATTGCGGAAGCATTCACCCAACCTCTATTGTGTGAACGGTGATTCACGCATTCACCCAACCTGTGTGAAAGGTGCGACCATGTCCATGGTTTACTTTAATCAACTTTATAAAAATAAACTGTAATCGTTACTTTTTAATTGATTGTATTTTATAAACGAAAAAACAATTATAAATCACGGGAAGTGACCCTTTTTCGAAACTAATTCTATGGTAGACCTTCAGCTTAGTTAATTGTTTCGTTTATTTTAGCTCAAAAGTTAGACATAAAATAACTGTGGAGAAAACAAACCAGAAAAACGACGTCTTTGAATAAATGTTTGTGGTATAAAATAAAGAAAAGAACTTCTCATTAATTATAAATGTCACGTCCCCATCGATATCGGAATGGCAGGAGATTTTTCCTGTATGGTAGCGCCCTCTGTTGAACAAACAGATCTCTTCAGCCCTGCGGTAGCGCCCTCTGTTGGTCACCTGTAAACTCCCTTCAACCCCTTGTGACACACGGGAGAAGAATCTCCTGAAAAAGTCACTGAACGGTAGGTTGTTTCAGTTTAAAATGAACTTTTCTACATGTCTCTACATGTTTCAAGCACATGTGATTTCTATTTATTCACATGTTGATTAGCGTGGTACTTTTAGGGTAACAAAATGACCTCTTTTTGGCGATGTACCGATACGGTCTGCTGTTTGCAGTCACAGTGCATGTAAGATCATGCGCCTTGTACGGCGGTGCGCCTTGTCTGTTGACGCTTGAATTTTTTTTGGTAATTTCACGGCCCTGCGCCTTGTACGCCCCGCGTCTTGTACGCAAGAAATTACGGTACTGTTTTCTACTGTAAACTCATTAGTCTTTGGGATGGCTAGCTACAGTATTATAGGCTGTTACTGGTTTTATTACTTTCTTAGGTTTACTGTAGAACCATTTCTATGCAACTTGACTAAGTTTCGTTAATTAAGAGTCTCAAGTCAAAGCAATCACTTGCCTTGTACATTCTTTATTATTCTTTGATCAATATTAACTTGACGTTTTCTGGTTAAAGTTCTTTATTAGCATTTGGTCATAACATATTAGGATGATTGGCCTAATTTGAGTTCATGGTTTGCTGAGCATATATATAGTGATAGAGGTCATTTGCATATTTAGTTATTTGTTCTTCTTTAGACTGTGCAAGTTAAAGCACATACGTGCCTTGTATTTTCAGATTGAACTTTGACTTAACTTTCCAGTTAAAGTAAATTGTGCAAATCAGAGTTTGAGCTCACAATTATAGTCACATTTATTCATTCTGATTTTCTTTGCTTATTTTCTATCATTACTATTCCTCGTATGAATTTCTTTGCTCAGTTGGTATTTTCCAAAGCTTAGTATTTATATGGAATTTGTTTATTGTATCTTTTCAGGTTTTTTTGCGAACACCATATAATAAAAGAACCAGAGACATTTATGTACACCATCTTGTCGTGTCACATTTTCTCAGTGTCACACTTACAAGGGATTTGCAACATTTTTTAACAGAATGCTGCTACAAATATTTGGACATTTTTGTTGTGAGGGAGCCCATATTTGAAGAAGATCATTATGATCGGAGCAAAAGCCAATTTTGTAATTATTTTAGCAGCTTTAATAACTGCTGTAGGATTTTCAGGTATCAATTCTTACTGCAATACTCGTGAGACACACACTTGAATAAAAATGGCTGACGTTAGTGCTGTAACTGTGTTAGATAATATCAGCAAAGCACAGTTGGAATGCCCGATTTGCTACTCGCAGTACATCAACCCCAAGACTCTGACTTGCGCACACAACTTCTGCCAAAGATGTCTTGAAGGAATGATGGAAGCCCATCCTATGAAAGAAAACATTATATGTCCCATCTGCAGGACAGAAACGACTTTACCCGAGGCAGGAATTGGTGACCTCCCCAACAGTTTTTCCTTAATTAACTTGATGGCAACTATTGCTGAACAAGAACAGCTTGTCAAGCGTCTTCAGACTAAGATCAAGTGTGAAGATTGCTACGAGGAAGATGAAGCTGTCACTTACTGCTATGAGTGTAAGGAATTTCTTTGTGAGATCTGTGACAATGCCCACAAACGCAGCAAGAAAACAATAGGTCATCAAAAAGCTTCAATTGACCATCTACGCTCTGGTAAAGCAAGTTTTGAAAATAACTTTCAGCTTTTGAAGAGAGTACAAAAATGTGAAACACACATCAACCTGGACAAGGTTTCTACTGCCAATCTTGTTTCCTAATGGTATGTGCTTCATGCACCCAGGACCACCCCCCCTATGACCACGAAGTCCTTGGCTTATCACAAGCAATTAAATCATGCAAGGAAGAAACTACTGGACTTGTCAAAGATGTTGAGTACCGCCTACAAAAATTTGCTGATAAAAGAGAACTTCTTGACATGTTATACACTGAACACAAAGAAAGGATAAAGCAGAAACACAAAATTATCACTGATGACGCAGACAGAAAAGTTGCTGAACTCCGTAAAGAGGAACACAAATTCAAAGACAAGGTGACACGATTCTGTTACGAAAGAGGCAAACAGTTCGAAGAAATTATCGCCGTCAATAGTAGAAATGAAGAAAAGATAAAGCAACAGCTGAACAACGAAAGAAAGGATGTCCAGGACTTTGATCTTCTGATAAAGCAAAAGAGTCTTCGGCAATGCTTACAAGATGCACAGGCTGTTGGTTATCCAACTGGATGTGTCTGCCTGAATTTTAGAGATTTCAAAGGAAGTCCAGACTTCACTGATGACGAAATCTGTGAGTATATTGACCAATCAATAGTAATTTTTTTTTTTTAATTAAGCTGTTACAATCTATGGTCAATAAAGAAAAAATCCTTTCAACACAACTTACGATTTTTCATTGATATATATTAAATTAAACCACCTTTTTCAAAAAAATAGATCTCATGTTTGGGAAAAAACGAAGCATGACTGACTCTGAGAAGGAAGATATGATGACAGTTGGCACAAGGGTGGTGCGAGGAAAAAAGTGGCCTTTTGGTAAACAGGTAGGAAGAATTTAGGTCGAGGAACTTAAATATTTGATCAATCCGAAACAAAGAAAATAATTATGAGATTTCAACGCGTTGATGATATTCTGCTATATCGTAAAAATGCATCCTATATTTGTCTTATTTGGCTAAAAAGAGTTGGCTTTCATAGCCAAATGTGCACGTGTTAGCAAGCAAGCTTACATGCAGTCACTATTAACACATAACGCAATCAATGCATACGGTACTCACTGTAAAATCTATTAGTACGCTTGAAGCACAGCTGTGAAGCGTCCCAAGCAGGAAACGATTATGTCCAGTAATTTTGCATAGCAAAATATATAGACTGAACATTTTGATCCGCTATACATGGGAAATTGTTCACTGCGAAGTGTCCTATATTGATCAGTATAGGACAACTAAATTAAATTTTGGAGTGTTGAAATTGGAAAAAGAAAAACCATGACAGGTGACACAGAGGCCACGAATCAAATGACAAGGATCTACGTGTGTTGTGTATAAAATAAATATAAAAACTAACTGTTGCTTTATTTAATCTTCTAGGATGGTAACCCATGCGGTGAAGGTTACATTTCTCGAGCAAACGATTTAAAAGTTTACGTTTGCTGGGATGAAGGACGCCAAACTCATCGCTACAGTCGTAATCAACTTGACCTGGCATAGCCCAACAGTGACAATGCATACAGCATTATAAACACTGCCCTTTAACATTTAAAATTTGGAACATCCACATTTACGAAAACCATATTTCATGGTAGTTAGTTTGCATACAAAATCATTCAAACTAGTGTCAAACTCTCATGAGCTAAAAATGGATAGATTTTGAAATTTCAAATGGAAATTGTCTTAAAATAAACCATAACGGTGGAAAAGGTAAGAAAGAAACACCATTTGTTTTTTTCTTCACAATTAATCTAACATTTAACGTACAATCTCAAGTCTCTAAATTATCCAAAGTACTAGTGTCATAACAGTAGAAAGCCTTAATGTCTTAAGCAGATGGTCTTAAATCTTAAGTCTTAAGTAGAAAGTTTTAAGTCTTAAGTAGAAAGTTTTAAGTCTTAAGTAGAAAGTCTTATTGGGGTCTTAGTTTTAGTTTGACATTTTTAAATTGTTTTCATGAAATGTAAAGAGAAGTACTAAATTTTGTGTTAATACTTGTTGAAATCATTTTTATTTAGGTGGCTTTCTTTGTTACTGAAAAATGTTAGGCCAGCGTGTCAATTATTTTAAATTGTGTACGACAATAAATAGGGTATACCATTGGTAATTACTAAAAATTAGTGATCATCAAAACTTATTTGGAAAAAGCACTGAAGCTGCTGAAAAAAAAGAAATTTTGAGAAACAATTCCCTTCAAAGGAATGTGATTTTTGAGAAAGGGATTCAAAGAAAATTAAATGAAACGTTTCTCTGATTGTGTTTTCTAAACAAAAATTTTTCTTTCTACGTGGACGTAACTGTTCCCGATTTCCAGCAGTGTCTCCAAAAAGCTAACACCTTTTGAAATGAAATTGTCACACAATAGTTTTATTGTATATATCTACATTTTAAAGGATAAAAAACAATTGAACGGTTCCAAAAACCAAATGTATGCTCTGCCTTTAACTTTTCTGAAATAACAAATAATGGTGTTAATAAAAACAGGTACAGTATAGTATAGTATAGTAATCGTAGTAATAATGGGCAGTCACTCATACACAGCTTATATCTATCTGCAAATTTCTATGCTCATGGCACATAAACATATTTAGCTTGGTCACTGGGCCATTTATTTAATTCCTTATTGAAACAATCTCATATCCCTGGGGAAATTACAGCCTGTACTGCTAAGTTTGTAGCACCAAGCTAAATTATTATTATGAATTTCTGTTAATGAAACCAAGGATGCCTCATAAGTGTAGCTCGCAAGCCGGAGGAACTTGTTGGGTGCTTGATATGTGAACCAGGAACACCCCTCTTATTCCACAAATGTTTTGGGTTCTTTAACAGGCAATACCAACTCTTGTAAACGGGACTCACAGTTTAATGTCCCATTCGAAGGACAAAGCAAGGTTAAAAGTATCTTGCTCAAGGGCACAAGTGTCAAGACCGGGACTCAAACCCACACTCTGCTGATCAAAAACACCAGAGCATGAATCCTGTGCTCTTAACCGCTAAGCCATGACAATCAAATAAATCACAAGAACCATCTCTGCCCTCACAGGTACCCATTTACTCCTGGGTGAAGAGAATCAGTTTCAGTTAAGCGTCTTGCTCAAGGAGACAGGTGCCATGGCCGGGATTTGAACCCACATCCAGATAACTTAGCCACCAGAGCCTGATTTCATAGGGCTGCTTAAGTAGAAAACTTTGCTTAATAAATTTCTGCTTAGCAAAACTAAGCAGGAAACCAGTCACGGACAGAATTTCTGTCATCATCAGTTATTAGAAAATTAGACAATGGTAGAAATAGCAGTGTTAATCTGATAGATAACGAGATATGTAGTGGTAGAGCTTCAAGACTTATTGATAATACAGGATCCTGCATGAGCTTTGGTAGCAACTTGTCTTTGTGGTTGAATTCCCTTGCATTAATAAGTGATTCTGTTTGACAAAGTTTACTTTTGAGTCTTTGCATGTTATAATGATATCGACAAGCAAGTTGTACATGCATATCCTCCACGAAAAACATGCACTAAACAGCAATGAAACTAGGGTAATTTTTATTTTATTTTTTTATTATTATTATTATTATTATCATTTTTTTTTATTATAGTTATTATATTTATTTATTTTTAATTAATTTTTTATTATTAGGTGTTCGGGCACACAGCCCGTAACACCTCTTGTTTTTGTTCCGGTTTTTTTTCTTACTTTTTAATACTTCTTAATACTTCTTATTCTTCTTCTTATCCCCCGCGATTGTCCGCTAACAAAAGCACACTTCCCAAGCTCGTATAATTTTGAAATTTCTACCATAGTTAGATAACCATTAGGAGACGAAACCGTTTCATTTACGTCATGATGACGTCATCAGGTGTCAATTTACAAGGTTTTTAGAAAGAAAAAAAATTAATCTTTGAAAATCTGTAACAAATCACACTTAAGAGACCGGCGGTTGTTTTATGCGGGATCATACTTAGGTCATATAGGTCTTTATTTTTTGTCGTGTGCATGACCTCACATGACCTCTACTTCCGGTCGTAACAGGAAGAAACAGGAAGTGCCTTGTAATTTAAAAGTGGCACACTTTTTGAAGTTTTTTTTAACGGTGTTATAGTCGAGCAAGAGTCTGGTTTAACAAAATAAGACAAATGACGTCATAGAAGTCAAGAGCGCCCTCTAGCGGCAGGTTGAAAACAATTAAAAATGCACTTTTCCTAGATGTCTGTGGCGAAGTTTAAGATAATCGTTTCGAAATTGGTATACATAATGACCTTCATGCAGACAACATATGTGTGAAGTTTTAGATTGATGACGTCATCGTGTGTCACGTGGTATTGCCTTAAAGGTTTACTTTTTGAAGCCGTGTATTTACAAAACCACAAGATCGACTGAGTTGAAACTTGGCATGTTGAAAGACAGTGATATTGACTATGTAAATCTAAAGAAAGAACATGATGACGTCATTCCTTTTTTTTATACAAATATTTGAAATATTGACCAATTATTACGGGTATTTATTGACCCGCTGTCAAACCACGGGCTACACACACACTACGCGAACTAAACCAGTTTACTGTTTTGTTATCACGTAGTGTGTGTGTATACGTTGAGCAAATCATCCGCAAGGTTCAAAGTCCATCAAACATGCTTGTGGTCTAGTCTCTGTTCAAGGTTCGCGCAACCTGCTTTTGACAATACGCTTTGTTAGTCTCTAAAACAGCCGTCCATGCAAACCTCGTTAACAATCAAATGCTATGCTTTCGATCGTGTGCTTTTTAAAACTTTTGCTAAAGCTGGTGGTGCTATATCAAATTATGGTCATGCTTTTACCACGCTCTGTGGCATTATTGGCTTGCTCTGTGACAGATCGGCTCGTTTTAGTCTACGCAAACACCAATGTGAGCATTTTTGTTGGCCAACAAAGACACACTTTGAGTCGTGCGTAGCGCGTACACGCGTGCACTTTTCCATTGTTTTTCATCAATGATGGTGGTCAATGACGTGGTCAATTTGCTTTGATTTGCTGTAAAACGTTAATCGGTGACAGGGTACGCTGAATATAAGGCATTTCGTCACTAAGGTGACAAAAGGAATTGTCGTGTGCTTATTAATACTAGCAGAAAACATGCGTATAACGTAACAACGATCTACAACCACGTTGCAAATTTACAATAAATTTGCAATGTTGTGTTTTGCACTCGTGGGGCCCAATTTAATTATATTATGTACTGGAGCATTATTTTTGTGCTCCTATAGTAAATTGCAAGATTGAGCTCAAGCCGCGATATATTACATTTAACGCTTGTTTTCCTGATAAAAGACGTCATCAATTGTAACATGACTTCGACTTAAAGTTGCAGTTTTACCAGATTTGTATACTCAGTATTACAATTGCTTGGTCAAGCTTAAAACCAAATTGATGTATTCAAGCTGACAATGAGTAACATCCCATATTTGAACGTCATGCCGAACACCTTGTTTTTGTTGTGTAACAAAAATTTAAGTCTAGTTCATTTTATTTCTTTTACTTTTTGGGTTTTGTTTTGGCTTTTTTTGGGGGGGGGGGGTGCTCGAAATGGCCCCCTTCCCTTTTTGAAATCTGGTTTTTGCAGTTAAAAAATAACCAGAATAAAATGGTACAGGCAGACAATGTATTTGTTTTGGTTTTTAACTTCCATGTCAGATTATCTTATAAAAATGAGTAAACGTCATAAAGGTGCAAAGGGGGCCTAATTGTTTAAGAAAATGCAAATGGAAGCTAGTTTTAATTGGCCAGAAAATCCTTCCTCAAAAAATGGTCCACCTCTTGGAACCTACAAAAGCCAACAGACTCAGTATACAGCTCCACACACAGGTTATTGGTTGCAGAGATGAGATCTTATAGTTCTTGACTGAAGTCAGTCATACAGCTAGTTGTATTCAATCAAAATAGATTAAAATCTTACTTCTACCAGTTTGAAAAATCCCCATAATAATAATAATAATAATAATAATACCGGGCATTTAAATACGCTCTACTTTGTAAAACAAAATCACAGCGCTTACAATGTTAGGCCTAATGAGAAAGAATAAAATTAATAAATGCAAATTTTCTACAGTATGTCACCCAGGAACTTGATCAATATGCAGATTAGATCTGATAAATGTGTGTGTCATCTACTGCTATGATCTATGTGTCAGTGGTAACATGAATACATCATGGTGGAGTGCCCTTGGCTTTGGCCAGACCAAAAAATAGTTGTGTTTCCCATTACACTGAAAAACAAGGGTGGGTACATAATGAGTAGGATTTTGATTGTTTTTTGCTCTAAATTTGTTGATTCACTTCTCGTTAGCACTGTGATTTGTTTGCAAAGTAGTGTATTGAATTGCTTGGTATTATTGGTATTATTATAACTGTATCACAAACAACTATAACAAAATAAAATACAGGACAATGTACACAAAACATGGGCTCAGGTGGCACCATAAATTCTGGGTGTTTTTTAGGTTCTGCAAGATTTTCTAGATCGGGTGGAGGAGTAACGAGAAACACAACTACTTTTTGTTTGGCCGGATGCATTTTCATCATGTACAGCCGCACCCACTTTCACAGACAGAAGGATGTACATGATCTGTTCTTAGATCATTCTCATCTAGGCTCTACTGCTGCTGTTACACAGTGATCACTTCACTAGTGGTAGGTAAAATCTATCAGTAATTTTTGTGTTCTTCAGATACAAAATATTTGTGTTCCTTACAAAGATTTGAGAAAATAGAATTAGCTGTTGCAAACTGCTTACCACTGCTTACCAACCAAAAGGACCTGTTGTATAAATGCAAAAATTAGTTAGTGGCCTGACGTTTCGACCCTTGCAGAGTCTTTCTCGAAGGCTAAATGACAACACAACACACATAAACATGTATACAAGGGTAACAGGGCAGTCATGTGGAAAGATTGGATAAGATTTTTTAAAGAATGCTGCTTGAGCAAAATTATTTGATATTTGGGCGTTTCGGCTGTGTATCTAGAGAAAGGAGCCCTAAATTGAAGACGGTTGTCGATCAAGGTCATGGCAAAAGCCGAGTTTTGACTACTAGGTGTAGAAGTTAGATTTTTAGGTATCAATTCTTAGAACAATAGACCTTTACTATGCTACCACTGTCTTGGTCATGTTCCCTGTATCCAATAGCAGTAATGAATGCTAACATTCATTGCACAAGAAAGGAACCAGACTATTTTTTTCATCCAGCCTCGAATTGGTTTAATGGTTTAGATTGGAGAAAAATAAAGATGGCCGCACCTTAAAGGCCTATACTCTGCACATACTGGTTGAGGTTGGTTTTGAAACTGTATTAAACAACATCAGCAGCCAGTTGGAATGCCCAATTTGCTAACTTGAATTGCATCATAACTTACAGGGACACTTTTCATTAACCAACTCGCCCGATCCAAGGCAACGTGTCCCTTTAAGCTTGCATTACTTTAATTTGGCACATAACTTCTGCCAGAGATGCCTTGAAGATATGATGGAAGCCCATCTTATGAAAGAAAACATTAATTGTCCCATCTACAGGAAAGAAACGACTTTACCCGAGGCATGAATTAGCGGCCTTCCAAACAGTTTTTCATGAATCAACCTTAAGCGTCTTCATCGCCATGTCTAAGATAACATGTGGAAACTGCGATGAGACAGATGAAGCGGTCATCTACTGCACTGAGTGTGAAGAACACCTTTGTGAAATTTGTAACAATGCGCACTTGCGCAGCAAAAAAACAAAAGGTCATAAAACAACTCCAATCGAGCCTCCAAAATGTGAAACACACACCGACCAGGACCAGATTTCCTACTGCGAGTCTTGTCTCCAAACGATATGTAGTTCATGCACTGAGGATCATCAGTCCACTGGCCACGTAGTCCATGATTTATCACAGGCAATCAAGTCAAGCAAGACAAAAATTACTGAACTTGTCACAGATGTTGGGCACAGCCTAGAAAACATCGCCAATCACGGCCAGCTACTTAAAAGCTTACACAACAAGCACAAACAAATGATACAGCAGAAACACAAAATTATCACTGATGACGCGGACAGAAAAGTTGCTGAAATTCGTAAAGAGGAACAAAGACTCAAAGAAAAAGTTGCACAATTCAGCAACGAAAGAGGCAAACAACTTGAGGAGAATATAATCGTTAAAAGGAAGAAAAGATCAAACAACATCTGGATAAGGTGGAAAACGAAAGAACACAAGCCCAGGACTTAGATCTGCTGAAAATGCGAAAGAGTCATACGCAAGACTTACAGGATGCACTGGCTGTTGGTGAACCAACTGGATGTCCCTGCTTGAATTTTCAAGATTTTAAAGAAAATTCAGACTTCAATGACGAAGAAATCTGTGAGTACATGTGCATTGACCAATTTTTATTCACACAATAAACATCGGTCAACTGCACGTTTTTGAATGAAATCATCATCTTCTTAAATACAAATACAGTAGGCCACGCCCCTTGACAAGTTGACAAATCACAACGCGTGATTAAAGGTCCGACAAAATTCTGATTTGTTTGTATTGTTTACTACACACATTTCGTTGAATTTGCATTTTTGTCATTTATTCAAGGCAATTCTTTTATAAACTTGTTTTTTTATCCTTAACCATAGTCAAGCGGTGTTCGTATCCTAATTGTAATGCTGACTCCTGATACCCTGACAAGAGAGGGAATGTATATTTTTGGCCATTTCCAAAGCCGAGGTCAAACAGAGAAAAGTGTATCCGCTGGGTTAGTGCATGCTGTGGGCCGAATACTCGTCTGGCTGTGTACAACACCTGCCAGACACGCAACACGTTTGGTCGTTGCTAGGCAGTTGCTATGGTGGCGAGGCCTACTGGATCGGTGTATTAACTTCAAAAATACCTACATGTACATGCTCATGATGCATTCTTTTCTCTATAATCAATGTGTTGGGGTTTTTTTTGTGTTCTTTATATTTGGTGAAAAAAGAAGGAAAAGATTCTTTAAAAACTTACATTTCTCCAAGGTGGGGTCATAGATTGGTAATTACTTCAAAAATTCATGCCTATAAAAACTTCTTTGGTAAGAAGCACTGCAGCTGTTGATAATGTATAACATTTTGAGAAACGATTCCCTCCTAAGAAATGTGGTTTTAGAGAAAGTGATTTCAAAAAAATGTACATTTCATGAATGAAACGTTTCTCAGATTGTGTGGACATTACCACAGATTTTTGGCATTATATTTTTGGCTCCAGATTTTTAGCAATATCTCAAAAACTCTACCATCTTTTGAACTGAATTTTTCACAGGTTAGTTTTATTGTATAATCACTTATATTAAAGGCACTGGACACTTTGGGTAATTACTCAAAATAATTGTTAGCATAAAAACTTACTTGCCATGGAGAGCTGTTGATAGTATAAAACATTGTGAGAAACGGCTCCCTCTGCAGTAATGTAGTTTTTGAGAAAGAGTTAATTTCTCACTCAAATAATAAAAGACTTCTTGCTGAAGCCTTTTATTATGCATCTGAAAGCACACAAAGTAATGCAACAAGGGTGTTTTTTCTTTCATTATTCTCTTGCAAATTCGATGACCAATTGAGCCCAAATTTTCACAGGTTTCTTATTTTATACATATGTTGGGATACACCAAGTGAGAATACTGGTCTTCGACAATTACCAAATGTGTCCAGTGCCTTTAAAACAATCAAACGTTTTTAAAAACCAAAGGTTCACCTTGCCTTTAAACCTCCTCATATTCACATATTAGATCTGATGTTTGAGAAAAATCGAGGCATGACCAACTCTGAGAAGGAAGATATCATGATGAACGTTGGCACAAGGGTGGTACGAGGAAAGGATTGGCCCTTTGGTTCACAGGTAGAAAGATTTAAGCTTCAGGAAATTAACCCCCCCCCCCCAAAAAAAAAAAAAAAAAAAAAAAAGTACATTGGAATTATAAAACCAAGTTTAAGGTAAAACAAAACACATTGTGTCAATGAAATGTTAGTACAATAGACAAAGGTAATTTCCAGTCATTTTCAAACCAACGTTTGCCTCCTCCAGTCCTCTGTTACTGATTCACTAAGACAGAGATTAGTCACCAATAAGAATGGCCCAGAATCAATTGTTCCATTGTCTCGTTCCTCCCGATAAGTCTTGCATGCAGTAGTAGTAGTAGGGTTGTCCGTCGTATCCGACGATGACGTCTTTGCACATTCAGTGTGTCCGCATGTGACTGTATAGTCCAATTCGAGAGCGGCACAGCCGCCCACAATTGGGGCATGGAAACTGTCCAGGTACAGCTGGCACAGCTGCAGCTGCAGCCTTTCTCCTCTCTCGGGCGGTGATCAGGCCAGCTCTTCTCTGCTCCTCGAAGCTGACAAGTGCCTGACGAGTGAGGGCGCGCCAATCTGTGCGATCCTGAGCACACTGTTCCAACTCTTTGGGAGGGGTACCAGCATGTGTGATGTTGTCTTTCACGCTATCCTTGTACCTCTTACGAGGTCTTCCTCTATTTCTCCTACCAAGAGAGAGTTCTCCATAGAACAGCTGCTTTGGGAGCCTGGAATCTTCCATTCGGATGACGTGACCAGTCCATCTGAGCTGGGCTTTCAGGATGATGGCTTCGATGCTTTGACTCTCTGCCTTGTCAAGGATCTCAAGGTTTGTGACTCGATCTTGCCACCGTACACCAAGGATTGATCTCAGGCTGCGCATGTGGAAGCGTTCCAGCATTTTCAGGTGTCTTCTGTACAAGGTCCAAGTTTCACATCCATACAGCAGACTTGTGAGGGCGATTGCCTTGTACACCTTTATTTTTGTAGACAGCTTTATGCTGTGTTGGTTCAGAACCCGTGCTCGCAGGCGTCCAAGGGCTCGGCTACCTGTGCAGATCCTGGTGCTGATTTCTTCGTCAAGGGAGCCATCATTAGAGATAACACTGCCCATATACTTGAAGCTTTCCACTATCTTGAGCTTTGTTCCTTCAATGGAAATTGAAGGTGGAGGAACAGCTACCTCTGTCTTTCCAAGGCTGATGGTAAGGCCAAAAAAGTTTCGAGGCTTCTGCAAACTTGTCAACAATCAGCTGAAGGTCAGATTCCTTGTGCGACATTAATGCACAGTCGTCGGCAAAAAGTGCCTCAGTGATGTTCTTCTCGGTTGTCTTTGTCTTGGCATTCAGACGCCGAAGATCAAAAAGAGATCCATCAAGCCTATACTTCAAGTACACTCCAAGCTCAAGGTCACGTACAGCATGGTTGAGCATACTGGAGAAGAAGAGGTTGAAGAGCACCGGTGCCAGTACGCAGCCCTGCTTTACACCATTAGAGATCTTGAATGGCTGAGAAGTTTCCCCCTTCGAGAGTACAAGACCATTCATGTCATCATGGAAGGGGCGGATCATTTTGACAAACTTTCGAGGACACCCAAGTTTTGAAAGTATAGACCAGAGCCCTTCTCTGCTGACTGTGTCAAAAGCCTTGGTCAGATCCATGAAGGCCATGAAGAGGTCCAGGTTTTGTTCGATGCACTTTTCCTGAACCTGACGCACAGTGAAGATCATATCGATGGTACTACGGCCAGGACGAAAGCCACACTGTGACTCAGGTAGGTTTTTCTCTGATACAGTGGCGATTGAGTATAACATAAGGCTGTGAAAATTCTCCAGCGCCACTGGACCTGCTGCCTTGAATAACTCTGCAGGAACTCCATATAAAAGTCAAGTCCGAGATTCCAGCATGCCATGGCCGATCTTACAGCCAAGATTTGGCTGAATAGCCTTAATAGAACTTGGCTATTAATAAATATCAATTAATATAAAACTGAAAATTGCTTTACTTTTTTTTTCTAGGATGGTATCCCGCCTCGTGAAGGTGAAATTGTTGGAATCTCCAGTACGAAAGAAGTTTATGTACGTTGGGATGCAGGCGAAACTCACCATTATTATCCTCGTTTTCTTGAACTTGCCTAGCCTGGGCCTAATTATAGCTGTTAAGCAGAAAATACTTCTTAGCAAAATTTTAAGCTAAACAAAGAATGAGTTTGGAACCAGTGGCCAAAGTTTGGCTGATAACCTGTTTCAGCTAAGCAACATTTGTCTGTGCTTGAAAGATTTTATGCTTACAGGCTTTCTGAAATTGGGCCCTGTGCCCCAACTTCACAGAGAAATTTGACTTAACAATTTTCTGCTTAGCAAAAGCAAGCAGGAAACCAGCCTGAGATGATGCGTTTACATTTGTCTGGTAATCTAGTAGTCTTTGGGCTACAACATTGACAACAATATGCCTATAAATAAAATAGCTGTCATTCTACATTTATAAATTCGAACTTGACCTTTTTGTAGCATTAGTGAGTAGATTATGAAAATGCAATTGGACATTGTTTTAAAATAAATTCTATATCAGTGGAATTAATGGTGACAAAAGTACCAGTTGGGTTTTCTTTACAATTAGTATTACTATATTAAATAGCAAAATCTAAGGCAAAAATTAATGAAAGTTTTAAACTAAAAAACAAATTGTCTAGCTTGTTACTTGCCTTTTTAATGAATGTTGTTTTAATGAATTGTGAAGAGTATGACTCCATTTTGGGGGTAAGTACTTCATTGTAAAAGTCTTTTGAAGTCTCCTTACTTATCTTTTGTTACTTAAAAGTTTACTGAAAATTTTTCAAGATTAATGAAATGGTTTAAATGTAACAGGTGCAGAGTAGTATAATAATGGCGAACTTACAGCATTGGTATCCGCCAATTTTTATGCTTGTGGTGCATGAACAATAATACCCCAGTCACTTGGCCTTTTTCAACTTCCTCCTGCGTAGCTGCATAACAGACGAGGTACTTTTTGGTTTATTCGCCCCCCAAAAAAATATATAATAATAATAATTTGACGAAAATGCCACAATTTAATTCCCATTTTCGTCAATCTTACCTTTGAAATGCCCTTTTTTAGATTAATAACTTTTACAGCATATATTTCCAGATATTTAAGTGTAATATTCACTTCTTTATTATGTATAAACTGTACACAAGTGATGTTGTGACCAAACACACACACGTGTAATGCATGTCAAACACAGTCCATTTAGAGTTGGCGTCTTCCGTTGTTCACTGTGATTGGTCGAATGTTCATAAATTATTATCTAGTTGTGATGGTAAAATTACATTATTTTATAATGTATCAACTTTTATTCTTTTGATGCACATTAGAGTAATACTTTTCTAGTAGAGGAATTAAGTAGAAAAATTTTGCACTTATCGTCTGCTTCAAGGATTGACTGAGTCGTGCATATTAATTAGGTGACGTCATACAACTTTATCAACGAAAATGGCTTTGTTTAATGAATAGTTATTTCTTACAAATAGATAGAGTAAATATTAAGAAGTAATTTAGCTCATTTATTCAGAGTACACTTGTTGTTTTTAAATAAGTGGATATTGTAGGTTGAAGCCTAGTATCAGTATATTTGTCTATATTGGATTTGCAGGCGAAGAGCAAGCAAATTATTAATGGTTTAAAAGACTGGAATATATTAGAGTACTGGTGTATAGTGTAACTTGAAATCTATTTCTCAAGACAATTATTGGCCTGGAAGAGCGGATGTTGTAAATAATAATTTGAGGAGTTTGAGAGTTGAATTCATTCTGTGTCTGGAGTAAATTATTCATTTTCATCTCTGAATTATTCTATCACTTGGTCATATATTTTGACGACGGACCCTAGTCTACCAATTCCAGATACTAAACCGGAGAGGCGGAACTCCGGTGGTTTAGGCCTGTAAATTTTCCGCCTGGTGGCAGCGCTATCGAGGACGACCTGTAAGAGGACCCGGGTCGCCGCAATTTCCGCCACAATAATATTAATAATAAATATAGTAATTGCTGGTTAAGGGCCTGAACACCCCCATTCAATTTTGGTATATTCCTACTTTCTGTTGCTCCTAACTTTTTATATTCATTTTAAGCCTTTTGTTGTCGTTAATATTTGTAATTATTTTAATGTTACGATACGCCACCGATGTTTCAGTTTGTATTTACTGCTGTCCAATAACCTGGGCTTCATTCTGAACACTCTGTTCACCAATTTACAGAAGATAAATCTTGTTTATTTTTTATCACTTTGAAGTATTTCTTACATCTTTTAGCCCTTATTTATCAAAGGAATGTAAAGGAATTCTAGTGTTTCTTTAAATCAACATATTTGTGCTATTCAGTGTATTTCTAAGCAATTTTCTTTTCTTCTGCTCTAGCAATGCAAAGGTCATGGGTTCAAATCCCACCCAGTGATTTGCCTGTGGATTTTTTTTTTCACAGAATTCGAGTAAGTACTGTACTAAAGTAAGTACTAAAGTATCTTCTGAATGTTGTGCGAAACATTATGGACGCTATCGCTATACAATTGAAGAGAAACAGTCAGAAATGGTTTCAATCGTATTTAAAACTGATTTATATTAAATTTCTTCCCTTGAAAAAATAAAAGTATCCGGGGTATGCCCTTTTTGGGTGGGTAGGTCGGGTTACGCCGACATAACAATTTTCATTATCCCTTTAGGAACGTACATTTGTCATTATTGTCTAACTAGATTTGATGATTCTGAAATCTGCAGAACTCTCAACAACACTCTGTTCCCCAATTTACAGATTCATTAAATCAACTGCAGAGAACTTCAAAGCCAGTTTTTCCCTGTGCCTAATTACTAGTGACCAACCAAAAGAATAAATGAGTAAAAAAAATATATAAAAGTGTTAGACTGAGGACTGCACTTTTGTAGAAAATTAATCACATACTTTAAATGCAATCAGGCGTTCATCCAGTTCTTAATCAGAGTCCACATCAAGGTCACACAACTAAATCTGAGGGACCAGGGAGATCAATCACAAATCACGAGCCTTAAATAGTCTACTTTTCAGTCAGGAATATTAGTATTCACTTTTTGCATACAATGGGTACATGACACAAAGAGAAATCATACTGTGATCTTTATAATTTGGGGTTGCAACAAAGAAAACTTGACTAGAGCAAGATTTGAACCAACGATCGACTGGATTAACGTGCTGGCGCTCTACCAACTGAGCTATCTAGCCCTACATTGGTGGTCTCCCTATTTTGTCAATATCTTTGCTCTGGGGTGCCAGTCAGAAGCCATACAACCATTCACTGTTCAACTTTTAATTTCAAATACCAAGTAATAAACCACAAGGGAAACTAACTTGGTATATAAATAATTTGATTTTACAAAATAGGGAGATTTACTGTCAATGCTGTTGTACAAACGGCATTCACCCAACCTCTATTGTGGGGTGAACTTTGAGGGTTTTTATTGTACAGAATATCTCTGAAGTGTGCTTTAGGCTTGACGTACTATTTAAGGATGGGATAATTAAGAACCAATGTTTGTTGGCCTACCAATACGAATTGCACTTTCGTTTGTTTGATTAAACGTTCAAATATTCATTTTTTTATTGCCTCTTTTTAGACTTATATTATGGTTCATGTGTCTGTTTCGTTTATTTAATTTATCAAATAAAAAAATGATCCTTGAAAACAAAACTAACATTATTAAAGAAGAGGAGAGATGTTTTAAACAAATATCTTATGAACGAGATTATAAGTTTGAAATAAATAAAAAGGACTTTAAAACAAAATCTTATGAACGAGATTAACAAATTAAAGATTTAAAATAATGGAAAAGAATTTTATATAAAATTAAAAAAAACATTACAAAAACTTAAACAAATATATATAATGAAACATTTTGTTACGTCTTCCCGGGTGTGACGGGATTATTTGCGTAAGGTAGGCCTATATATAAAGGTGACGCTAGTTTTGGTATTAGTCACCGGTAGAGGGCGCAACATCTACTGGCTCGGAGGGACTTAGACTGGTAACCTGTCTTTATCAGCAAGGACCCTCGTTGTGGGACGTCGGATGTTCAGGCTAGGAGGGCCTGCATTCGTGTTGCAATATCTTCAGACAGTGCGTGGACCATTGTTTCTGGCCGCTGATTGGGCCGGACTTCATATTATTAACAATGCACAGCGTTGGCTGAATGGATGGACGAAGGTCGGTATCAATTTACGTTGGTCTTTTCTGCATGGCTCTACACGCCCATGTGGTTACGGTTTCATTCATGCTCTAAAATAGTGTGAACGCTCCAAAATAGTGTGAACGCTCCAAAAAGGCAACAAAATGACGTCTTTGTGTCAATGTACCGACACCGGGTGGCGCCTGGTGTTCTTCTGTGTGCTGTTAAACATGCGTCTTATGCAGCGGTGCGCCTTTTCTGTTGACGTTTGAATTTTTTGGGGGTCATTTTAGGGTCCTGCGTCTTGTCCGCCGAGCGTCTTATCCGCAGGAAAATACGGTAGTATCTCCTTCTAACGATTTAGTATCACGTTCGAACGACTTAGTATCTCGTTCGAACGACTTAATTTTTATTTTTTTTAAAATCAACTTGGCAGCAATGTGCTTCCATAGTTTAGTACTTGATATTTGAGATATTTATTATCAGACAATGTGGATAGTTCAAAATACCCCCAAAATGGCAACAAATAATCGCTCAAAATTAACACTAGAATCACTCAAGTATCAAGCCTTGGATTTATTTTTATGTTCAGATAAATCTACAGTGAAGACTTTTACTGTTCAGTAAGCTCTCCCTCTGAACAGCTTTTTTATTATTTTCCTGCCATTTTGTTTTTCTTTTATTCAAAAGCAATGTAACGAAACTGGGACGAGAAAGAAAAAACAAGGTCAGGTTGTATTAACATTTGCAAACAATAGGTACATAACACACAGAGAAACCCATGTTCCCCAAGCTCTATCTACAGACATCAATCACAAAGGCTTATCATAACAATGAACAGTGGAGTCATGGGAAAGTCTTTGGCATCTTTTCACAAAATCACAGGGGAAAACCCCTGGGTTTTTCCTGAGGTCTATATTTGGTTGTCTTTAGAAAAGTATTTTGAAACAGCTATGACGTGTACAACTTGGTTGAATGCATTAACTGAATCAACACCACTGCAAACAGCAGACAAAACTTGTTCCATTATTCAGTAGTCACATACTGTGTCGGGCTGTTATTATTACAAAGAGTATATTAATGTTCAAATTCTGGTGTTTTTGTCACTCCAACTTCATAATACTAGATGCTGCGGTTTTTTCTTGTCTACTGCACTTTCATTTAACCTGCTTTTTTGTTTAGTTGTAACAAGAACAGTCTGCTTAATTCAAATGATGATAAACTAAACAGTTTTCTAATGAAGTTAGACCTTTTTTTTTTCTTGAATTGAAACATCTCAGGACACAAATAAACATAAGTTGAAGCAAGATGGCTAATATTACTCCTGAGTCCGTGTTGGAGCGTATGTGTCGTGGTCACCTGGATTGTCTAATCTGCCAGGAAAGATTCATCGACCCCAAAATCCTTAAGTGTCGGCATAATTACTGCAAAACGTGTCTTGAAGACATGATGAAAGCCCAGCCCAGAGACAGACAAGACATCATCTGCTGCCCTGCCTGCCGACAAGACACGGTCATCCCAAAAGTAGGGATCGCTGGCTTGGATGGCAACTTTACGCTGAAGGCTATGGTGGATGAAGCCAACCAGCAGGAGATGCTCCTCAAGCGACAGAAATCAAGTATCACGTGCGAGTTGTGTGTCGAAAGAAAACAAGCAATCAGCAGATGCCTGGATTGCAGTGAGTACCTCTGCCAAGAATGCCGCACAACCCACAATCGTATGAAGAAAACAACCACTCATGAAGTGGTGACGATTGATGACTTGCGCTCTGGAAAAGCAACGTATGAAAGTCGCTACAGGAAAGAGGTCCCCAAGTGTAAGGAACATAACCAACAAGACCTGATTTTCTACTGCGTGCCTTGTAACAAATTGATTTGCACTGCTGGCGCAGCAGTTGATCATCGGTCCCACGAAGTACAAGATATATCAAAGGTCAGCACTGAGTGTAAGCAACAAATATCTGATCGTCTCAAAAAGGTTGAGAAAAGGTTGAAGATATTTGAGGCTGCAAAAAGTGTAGCTTCGAAGTCAAGCAACAAGCATATGATGATGGTTTCGGATCAACAAACAGTCATCGCTCAAAAAGCTGATGAAGAGGTAGCCAGAATTCGTAAGAACGAGCGTCGTCTTCAAGATCAGCTTTTTAAAATCTCAGCCAAGAAGGGGAAGCAGTTTCAAGACCTTCTGACGGTTCTTGACGAAAATATCAAGCATGCAAAGGATACACTGGACAGGGTGAAAAAGGATACATTCAAAATTATCCACTTTGACCTCCTGAAGATGAAAGACAGCATCCTGTGTGACTTACAAGATGCAGAAGGAAGAAGCATTCCTGATCCAGTTCTTTGTATGACAAGTGAAGATTTCAAACAGAGTGGACACTTCTCTCAGGCAGATCTTGGTGAGTCAATTTTGTACTCTTATATATTTTCTTTTGTTATTATTATATACTTCTGGTAATAAAACCAAGGATACCTTATAAGTGAACTTAATCACTGTAACTCGCAAGCCGGAGGAAACAAGGGTGCTATGGGTGCTTGCTATGTGAACCAGAAACACTGGGGTTAACCCCTACTCTTCCACAATAAGTGTTCAGGATTATTTTACAAGCACTACCAATCCTAGTACACAGGAACCTACTGCTTAATGTCCCATCCGAAGGACAAAGCAATTATAGCAAAGTATCTTGCTCAAGGACACAAGTGTCACGACCGGGACTCGAACCCACACTCTGCTGATCAGTATAGCAAAGTATCTTGCTCAAGGAAACAAGTGTCACGACCGGGACTCGAACCCACACTCTGCTGATCAGAAACACAAGAACTTTCAATAAGTTTTCAACAAGCACATTATACAAACCAAAAAATTGCATCAGATAATTAAGGTGGTTAATTTTATTTCATTTTTTAAACAGAAGCTTTCCTAAGTTTGGAATATTTTATACTTAAATTTATATTTATGTAGATTTGTTGTGTTTTTTCATCTACAAATTCCTGCAAGCTGCAATTTTTTGTTTTCATTTAAAATAAAATTGCCTAATGTAAGATGAACATAGTTTTTTTAATTGAATTGAATTTGAATTGTACACAGTTTCAAATGGTTTATCTTTTTTTGCTGGAAAATTTTACCAAGGGTGGGAAGGTTAAGAAATGTTTATCTTTTTCCTTTTAATCAGATGTTTTGAATGACGTTAAGCAGCGACCACCAATCCAACCTCGGCCGGCACAATACAAAAAAGCGGATGAAAAGGAGAGGCAAAAAAAGGTACAGTGCTGTTCAAAAATTGTTCAGTAATAACGCAAGACTATTTCATTCCACAGCCATGTTGCCAACCTCTTCAATAAAGAAGTTAGAGGTCTCAGAATTCCTTAATATCTTCAAATTAAATAACTTGCAAAAATAAAATAGAGTTGCACAACAAGGTATGAGAAATCACTAAAGATAAAAGGTACTAAGCTAAGAGGTGATGATTAAAAGGTACTAAGCTAAGAGGTGATGATTAAAAGGTACTAAGCTAAGAGGTGATGATTAAAAGGTACTAAGCTAAGAGGTGATGATTAAAAGGTACTAAGCTAAGAGGTGATGATTAAAAGGTACTAAGCTAAGAGGTGATGATTAAAAGGTACTAAGCTAAGAGGTGATGATTAAAAGGTACTAAGCTAAGAGGTGATGATTAAAAGGTACTAAGCTAAGAGGTGATGATTAAAAGGTACTAAGCTAAGAGGTGATGATTAAAAGGTACTAAGCTAAGAGGTGATGATTACTTGGCTCTATTTCCAACTCAAATACTGAAGAAAAATTGAAAAATTAATTAATTAAAATTAATTAATTAATTTTAAATTCACCTAGCAGCATTCTATCAAAGTCAAATAAGTGTGATTATTGCAGAACATTCCAATAGTACTCAGACTTGACACAAGTTGCGAGAAACAGGCCATATGCAAAAGCGGCATCTTGAAAATATACCGCAGTGCATCTTGGGAAACCCGAGTATAGTAAAAAAGAATAATAATAATAATATGAAGCTGCCAAGATGGATGCCAAGCTGTGAGGTTTACATGTAACTATGCCAGGTTTTATAGTTGTGTACCACATTGCTCCAACATAATCACGCCATGATGGTTGCAAGTGCCGCTTGGACATGGATTTCACCAAGAATCCTTTGCGCGCCGATTATACGCATTGGGACATGCATATGGGCTATTACTGTAACTAACAACCACGGACAGTTTTCTGTTCATAAACCTCTGAACAGCAACCATTCCATCATTTACAAAGAACTATTGTCTACTCTTTCCCTTGAAGGTCAGTGACCGAGAAACTGAAGTTGAGGCTGCGATCACTACTGTCCAGGTACAGTGAAATTTTATTGCAGCTCAGAACTGTCTCAACATGGGTACAGCGACACCATGGCCTCTGTTACCTCAATATAATTTATGGTCTCAAAGAGCAGTTTTTAATTTATTAATTTGGAACATTTTCTTTCAAATCTTTAGACATAAATTAGTTTCAACAGGGGGTGCCAAAAAAATGTATACGTTTAAAACTATAATGTTGTAGGCCTGGAAATAAATTCATAAACAGCGGCTTATGGTCCCCCCCAAAAAAAATATAAAATACGTCAGTACTCAAATATAACTCTAAGGTGTAAAGAGTTACTGTAACTAACAACCATGCAGTGGACAGTTTTCTCTTCCTGTACCTCTCTATACAGCAACCTTTCCATTGTATACAGAGAATGATTTCGTCTGGAAATTTTGCATAGCAAAATAGTAAGACTGAACAAGTTATGTGCAGACAGAATGCTAAATATTGAGTAGCAAATGATAATTTTTGAGTAGCAACTGATACATTTGGCGTAGCATTTTGCTCTGCTATACATGGGAAATCAATCACTGATAGGTATATATATATATTTTTTTTTTCTTCTATTCTTTCTCTTGAAGGTCAGCCAACAAGAGGATGAAGCTGCGATCACTCTGATTGAGGTACAGTGAAATGTTATAACAGCTCAGAACTACTTCCTTTTTTAATGAATAAATCCATTCATCCGTAAGGAAATGTGCAACCCATCAAGATTATTTTGCGGATTGTCTTTAAGAGGGTGAAGAGAGGTCATGACCTCTGTTGAAAGGAATCATCATAGAGTGAGGAGGGTGACTAGAGTCAACTAGACTCAGTTATAGTCGATCTAGATGCCAGCTGAACTCCGCATGCTTTGACTAGCTAGTCCAACTGGACCATTCAGCCCCAGAGCACTGTTTCTTTATTTAAATATGCAAGTCAGTACGTAACAACTTATTAATGAGAAGTTCAACAATAACAGTAGGTTTTGTTTCATACGACAACAATTTATCTTTGTGGTGCAATAATAAATTAATAATTGTAATAATCTTCAGTAAATACAAAATGAAAATGACATGCCAACAATTTGCTTTGTCCGTGCATGGCATTAATTCTAATATTTGCTCAACAAAATACATTGACCATTTATTATGAATTATTTTTTCGACTCTTTCTCTTGAAGGTCAACAACCAAGTCACTGAAGATGAGGCTGCGATCACTCCTGTCGAGGTACAGTGACATTTATTACTCAAAAATGTCTCAAAGCGGGTACAGCGAGGCCATGGCCTCTGTTGACTAAATGTAATTATGGGTCTCAAAGAGCAGTTTCTAATTTATCTACTTATTTCATTTTATTCAAAATCTTTAGACATAAAATGAAAACAAGCTTAACAGGGCCTGTCCAGGAAGTACAAAAGTATAAAAACTATCATTGACAGATGTGTACAGCAGAACCTTGTCAACAAATGGATTTGCGCACGAAAGATATTAACATTGTAATCAGTGTTCTCCTTAACCAGGTCTTCGAACCAAATACCAGTTTTAAAAAAAAACAGTAACAATTCTGCCAATCGGTCCAGCTTAATAGTTCCAGGCATATTTGTAAGAAAATGTTAATGAGTACAAGGGTTGATCTACAAGTAAATATGGTGTAGGAAATCAAGTAGGAAGAAGATCTTGCCTGTACTTCATTGACACCTAAGCTACCTTCACAGATCGTTTGCAAGGCATCATAGTCAAGTTCCGTTCTGCTGTACTAACAGTAAGCAGTAAGTGGGGATGTGATATGCTGAACTGTGAGCGCAAAGCACGAACGCTTGAGAGCTCAAAACCTTGCGAGCGCAAAGCGCACTAATATACATTTATCTTTGGCTTTGAAAGCCATACTCTGTTATCTTGAGCGTTTTATCTTCATGTTTTACGAATTGATCTTAAGATTGATCCTAAGTAACAAAAATAAATAAATAAATTATTACTAAAACCTTTTTTTGTAAATCACATCCCTGAGTAAGTCATGAGAAGGAAAGTTTGCAAAGGGCCACTTCGAGAACAGAAAAAATCCACTTACAGGTTTTATCAAAATGCCGCTGGTCCTGCATTTGGGTCACTAAATGTTCACAACAAACCCTGTTAATTTATCTGAAATGCATTGGCACGGCAACTTACAGCACAACTTCTTTTCTTAGAAAAAGAGCTTTTTAGAGCTAAGGAGCTTTTGTCCTGAACAGAAAGAGGAACAGAAAGAGGAAGACACAGATGTGCCTCATGTCAAGAAGATTGACAAAACAAAATGGAGGAGAGTCATTGGAGGACCACAACCAAAGTAAGTAACCCATATTGCCAGGAACTGAGAACTCAGACCACAAAATATGAAACCAAACAAAATGTGAAACCCCATGTTGGATTAGAACCCCCCATGTTGGATGTGAACCCCCATGTTAGATGTAAAACCTCTTGTTGGATATAAACCCCCATGTTGGATGTGAACCCTTTGTTGGATGTGAACCCCTTGTTTGATGTCAACCCAAATATTAAATGTAAAACCACTTGATGTGACCCCCTTGTTGGATTTGAAACCCCTTGTTGAATATGAAACCTCATGGTGGATATGAAACCCCTTGTTGGATGTGAACCCACTTGTTGGATGTAAATCCCACTTGAATTGTGGTTAAATGTGTTAAATGTTAGCTCCAACAATTGGATCTGAACCCCCCTTAAAACATTCTTGGAGGCTTGCAGTAACCTGTGTAATGAAGCTGTGCCCAGGTTTAAATTGCACAGAATAACACATTTCCAACTGTCCTCTCTTCACCAGCTCAGTAGTCTAGTGGCTAAGAAATTTGCTCCAGAGTGTAGAGGTTCGAATCCTACTCACGATGCCTTTTAATATTTTGGTCAGACTAAGAAAGCACAGTGTTTACCATACATCAGTGATGGGCAAAACCAAAGCAAGTTGACATTGTTAAGTTTGTCCTTATTTATTCTTTGTCTGTAGCATGTTGCCGTCGTGAAGATGACGTTGCCGTCGTGAAGACGACGTTGCCGTTGTGAAGACGATGTTGCCGTTGTGAAGACGATGTTGCACGTAATGATGACTAAATAGTCAGGTGCGTTATAAAAAATTGCACTTGCAGAAAGGGATATATTTACCTAATTCAAAGTAAAGTTCTAAAATAACATGGTGTCTGTAAGAGGCATCTCATTTAGAGCAGGGTGTTCCCCATGCACAAGCAAGCGTGTCGACCAATATGCGTACCAGTGTGCGCTAATCGCGGCCGACGATAAGCAAAAAGAGAAAATGACATTTAAAAAAAATATTTGTTAAATTTCAAATCACAGAAAATAAAATACTTTTAAAGCTCGACTGAGCTTTAACTTTTACATGTTTGTTATTTGATGTATATGTTGGGTCGCATAAAGTGCAGATACTGGTCATCGGCCATTACCAATGTTCTCCGCATGCTTTAAATGAGCCAAGAATTTGTAGTATTATTTTGTTCTAATGGGAGAGAAAAATTAACTTACGAAAAAGACAGACCCTCCTCCTCCACCGCTGGGCACCGGGTTCTTGAAGAGAGATTTCTTGGCTACCAGAATTCCTGGGGTTTCTACTCCACCGACAAATTTATGCGGAGATAGAAACACGGCATCCTTGTATGCAGAGGACTGCTGACTTGTCCTGCAAGGGGAATTAATTATCGTTATGGACAACTTAGAAATATGTGAAAATAGAGAGGACAGCGAGCTCCATAATGCAAAGGTTTACATATTCTGCTGGTCAGTGATGATGTTTTGGAGAAAGAAGTGCAAAGTAAACAAATGGTGAACAGTGTGTCAGTGCAAAAACATCCTATCTTCTAAAATAACACTTTACGAACGACTTTGAAATTGTCAAAGCATTGTATCGCGCTTAAAATAGGTCTACACACAAAACAAGCATGCGCCCAGATACAACTTTTTTTGCAAGGAGCATTTTTGCGTGAGATACATTGTTTTTGCAAAATTGAGATCTGATGAATACATCCATGTACAGAACACTTGTTAATAATAATAATAATAATAATAATACCAACACTTATAAAGCGCCCTAATCAAGCAGGCATGCTCTAAGGCGCTGAACACAGTAAAACAAAAAATGACACTAGTCAAAAGCTAAGCAGGAACATTTGTTTTGACATATTAAATAAATTAAGAAAATGAATTGTAACAAGTAGGAGTAAAAACTCATAAATACATCAAACCTTAAGTAAAAAGAGGGACAAATAATTACTGAAGAGTAAAAATGTAATTAAATTGATCCAAGGATAAAACGTTAATAAACAATACTAGTCATAAACAGTTATTAAGCTTGCTAAAAATCAGTGCACTTCCGACTCCAAAACCTCATCACTTACCAAGAGGGAAAGACGGGTAAACAATTATTTTGGACAAGCTCCAAAAAGAAATGGGAGAAGTTTTCATGTAAAAGGACAGTTACCTTATTTGGACAACTTTAATCACTGTGAAAATAGATTATCTGTGACAAGCAATCTCACTCCAATGGAGGAAGTTTAGATATAAAGGGACAGTTACCCTTTTTGGACAACTTTAATCACAGTAAAAATAGATTATCTGTGACAAGCAAACTCACTCCAATGGAGGAAGTTTAGATATAAAGGGACAGTTACCTTTTTGGGACAACTTTAATGACTGTGAAAATAGATTATCTGTGACAAGCAAACTCACTCCAATGGAGGAAGTTTAGATATAAAGGGACAGTTACCTTTTTTGGACAACTTTAATCACTGTGAAAATAGATTATCTGTGTTAAGCAAGCTCCAAAAGGTAATAGGAGAAGTTTGCATACAAATAAAACAGTAATTAATTTTCAGCACAACTTCAAAAAGTGTGACACTAGTTTATAAGTACAGGGGGGAGTTTACATGTTGTGGTACAACATTATTTTGGACAACTTTATAAAAAATGTGAAAATAGGAAGGGAAGCTTTCAAGAAAAGGGGATGTTTGTAAATAGGGGTTGAACAATTCATTTGGGTTTCTGTAGAAAGCATGGTGCTTATTATTATTGTTGGGTAAAGTAAATTCGGAGACTGTTAATTGCTGAAAGAGGCAAAAAAGACAAGGGAAAAAAAATGGAAGAAAGGAAACTAGCTTTATCAAAAATCCCATATTTAAGGCTGATGCAAAGACGCAAAAAAAATATTTTTACAAAATTAGGTAATCATGCTACAGAAATTTTAGAGTAATTAAGCTAATTTCAATATGCATCAACAATAAAGCTACAAACTTGTCGCAAGACATTTTCCCTCCAAATTCAAATTCAACTAGACATTAGGTGTTTTCAAACAAACACAAAGCTGTTCCGTGTATTATTGTTTTGCTTCGATTAAGTGCTTCAAAGCTTTAAAGATGGTCTGATTTCAAGATAGAAGACTCTTGACCTTTGACAGGCGCTTTTTCACTTATGTGTGCCTAAAAGCCTAAACCTGGTCTTCATTTTGATACTGAATCGAAAGGAGCTTTTAAACCAGAAATAAGGGTCAACTAGGGGTCATGGTAACTCTTGTCTATTATTTAATGCTCAAAGGGTTTATAACTCAAAAAGAAATTGAAAATCGGGTCTGTAGTTCTTGAGATATGGTCTCATTTCCGGTTGACCCGGAAGTAAAGGTCAACATGGGGTCACGGTTACCCAAGGCTAATCTCCCATGCCCAAGGAGTCTATAACTGAAAAAAGTTTGAAAAATGGTTGTGTAGTTCTTTAGATTTGGTCCCACTTCCGGTTGACCTGGAAGTAAAGGTCAACATGGGGTCACGGTTACCCAAGGCTAATCTCCAATGCCCAATGCCCAAGGAGTCTATAACTGAAAAAAGTTTGGAAATCGGTTGTGTAGCTCTTGAGATATGGTCCCACTTCCGGTTGACCCGGAAGTAAAGGTCAACATGGGGTCACGGTTACCCAAGGCTAATCTCCCGTGCATAAGGAATCTATAACTGAAAAAAATTTGAAAAACGGTTGTGTAGTTCTTGAGATTTGGTCTCACTTCCGGTTGACCCGGAAGTAAAGGTCAACATGGGGTCACGGTTACATAAGGCTAATCTCTAATGCCCAAGGAGTCTAGATAACTGAAAAAAGTTTGGAAATCGGTTGTGTAGTTCTTGAGATGGTCCCACTTCCGGTTGACCCGTTAGTAAAGGTCAACATGGGGTCACGGTTGCCCAGGGCTAATCTCAAATGCCCAAGGAGTCTATAACTGAAAACAGTTTGACGATCGGTTGTATATATTTCGAGATATAGTGGTCTCAAGATTGGCTAATTAAATATTCACCTCGCTGTAAATGGGCTAATTAATTAAGAATTTTTTTTAAAATTACATTGAGAGTTAAGTTCATGTACTACTAAGCTTCAATTTAATATAGGATCTAACTCTTTCATACTTTTACGCTTAGGATATTAGGTCACATGCATGGTTGTGTAAACAGTTTTTTTTTTTTACTTGAAATTTTGTTTATGAAACTGCTGTTACATGGGTAACCAACTGTTTCAGAAACGGTATGTTGACAAAAAATTACCGTGAATGCTCAGGCTTATACGTAAGCCTGTGACGGTTACACAGTTAAGTGACAGATGTTACGGTTAAACGTTCACATTTGTACGGTTCGGATAAACGTTGAAAAATTCACTTAAAAAGTGCCGTGTTATGCTGACCATAATAACTGCGATCACGATTTTCACAGCACAATATCCCATAAAACACACACACATAATATCATTCCCAATTTACAGACTCGTAGTCTTTGTTATTTCAATACAACTGTGCGTGCAGCAATTTGTGAGAAACATTAAACGCTAGGGGGCGTTCCACAACAATTCGATTGCGCAACATGCTCGCTTTTGCAGGTGCGCAAAGTCAAAATTCTGCAATAAAGAAGGAAGACACAATGTTTTTGATCACATGTTGGTTGTGTAAACAGTTTTTTTTACATGAAATGTTGTTTATGAAACTGCTGTTACACGGGTCATCAACTGTTTCAGAATTACGGTTACACGTTTACAAAAAAATAACCGTGAATGCGCTGGCTTATACGTACGTAAGCCTGTGACGGTTACACGGTTAAGTGACAGATCTTACGGTTAAACGTTCACATTTGTACGGTTCGGATAAACATTGAAAATTTCACTTGAAAAGTGCTGCGAAATGCTGACTATAATAATTGCCACACACACCTATATCGTTTCCAATACTTTGTGTGCGGCATTAGTTGCAAGAAACATTGAACGCTTTGGTTAACCAAACGATAATCCTGTTAAACGTTTAAATGTTTATGTTTACGTTTAAATGCTGAGGCTTTGTAAGCCTGCCTGTGACGGTCACACGGTTAACCATCCGATCAACCGGTTAAACATCTACATTATTACGGTTTGGATAAATGTTTAAAAATCAGCCTCAAAAAGTGTCGCGAAATTTTGACCATAATAAATGTGAACGGTTACACATGTAACTGACCGTTTCAGAAATGATTACGAGTTTACTAAAAAATAACTGTAAATGCATGTAAACAAAATTATGTTGTATTTAAATCGTAATTGTAAAAAAATTTCTACCCTGAAATGCCAATCGAGTATGTTATATTTGTTTAGGCTAAAACAGTGAATTCATATGGGATACGATTGTATTGTAATTTTGTCTCTTCACACCCCCAAATCCAACACTGACCGTTTAGCCATGGAAAAACTAATTTCTCTTTACCACACCTTTCCTCAATCAGCTCTTTTTATTGATTAAGTTATTGCAACCGCCATCAAGTTTTGTAACTGATACATCGCGGTTTCCTGAAGTAATGCCTTTGCACAAGAAATTTGAAACATATCGTTTTCCGGCGAACGGGACCCAAACGCAGACAAGTCTGCCACCCCGAAACATCGGCAAGAACACGGCGCTCATATTCTTTACGTCCACGCTGAAATCTGAATAACTATCTGATTACACGACGCTGCGCTGATAGCAAGACAAATTCTTTTCGATTCTTGTGAATGAACGTAGACTTGTGTCAGTCGGCGACAGGAATGATGACTCTATGTATAATTCTACAAAAACGTCAACAACACGGGTCATAAATGGGTTTAGGACTTCAACGAGTCTAGGAAACCCAAGAAAGAGCACCGTTAAACTCATATAGCGCCCTCAGATTGAGGGCGCTATACGAGTTTAACGGTGCATTTTTAACTTTTAAAAAAAAGGTAAACAATTTACTCCTTGTCGTTAATAAACACATATCAAATTCTAGTCAGAGTACCCATGGCGTTCAATTTTCCTGAGAATTTGGGATTTTTTTCTACTGACAATGTTTTAATAAGTTTTGATGCTTTTAAACTGATTGTCTATAAAACCTTTCTTGTTTTAAGAAACATTTGTGTAATCTAGGACGTTAAATTTGAGCTTAATTGAAAAACTATGTTTCTAGAAGTCGGATTTGTTTTCACTATCTCCATTTGTTTTGTACACGGGCGAAAATGCGCAATAAATAATGACGTCATTGTGACGTCGTCCGTGATTTTGGACCGGGATGCACATATACAGTATTCCAGGAGTCTAAAACTACAAAAAGTGTGACGATCGGGGGTATACTTTTTGAGATATGGTGCTCACAAGGTTGGCTAATTAAATATTCACCTCGCTGTTAAGTGGCTAATTAATTAAGAATGTTTACATTTATTACATTTTGAGTTAAGTTCATGTACTAAGCTTCAATTTGATATAGGATCTAACTCTTTCATATTTACGCTTTAGGATATTAAGAATAAAGAAAAAACGTGTACAAATGCTATGGGATTTAGGTCAGAAACAAAGAATAATAATAATAATAATAAAAATAATAAAAATCTCGACGAAAACAATAGCTGTTCCGACAGCTAGGTCGGAACAGCTAATTAAGGATTAGATCAAAGTGAGCTTTTTCAAGTTGACCAAAAACTTACCCTGTGATTACTGGATTCATATTGATGTCAACATATGGTCCTGAAAAAAAATGTTTCCAAAAATTATCAATTTTATTGAAATACAAAAAGTGAAATAGCTGTTGCAAAATGACCTCAGTATAAATACAACAATTTTTATTGGCCTGATATGTTTTGACCCCTTAAAAAAAATGTTCAGCTGTATTTAAAGGCACTGGACACTTTTGGTAATTACTCAAAATAATTGTTATTATAAAAACTTACTTGGTAACGAGCAATGGAGAGCTGTTGATAGTATAAAACATTGTGAGAAACGGCTTCCTCTGAAGTAACGTAGTTTTTGAGAAAGAGGTAATTTTTCACTCAAATAATAAAAGACTTCTGGCCAGAAGCCTTTTATTATGCATCTGAAAGCACACAAAGTAATGCAACAAGGGTGTTTTTTCTTTCATTATTCTCTTGCAACTTCGATGACCAATTGAGCCCAAATTTTCACAGACTTGTTATTTTATGCATATGTTGGGATACACCAAGTGAGAATACTGGTCTTTGACAATTACAAAACGTGTTCAGTGTCTTTAAATCAATAAAAGGAAATAGCTGTTGAAAAATTACCTATGGTATAAATACAGCACTTTTTAATGACCTGATGTTTTTCGACCCTAGCAGAGTCTTTCTCAATGGCTTTCATTTCGAATTCACTGTCCGCCATTTTGGGAGTCATAATGTACACAAAGTAATTGACTACCAAAATGGTGGAAATGGTAGATGCATTCTGCGTCTGCAAGGTGTCAGTAGCAGAAAACAAAATCGGTCAAAAGGTTTCCGCCCAATATATTACAGGCTCTCCAGAAATTTGACAAATCAACAGTGAAAACAATATTGCCGTTTCCTTTAAATGATTCTTTCACTTTGTAATTAAGTAAATTTAGGAAAAACTAACAGTGTACTCTATTTTTATAACTTTCATATAACTAACCAATAACGAATTATTGTTTGTTTTCTCTTTATAGTGTTCAGTCATTGTTGGTTTTTAAAGTAGTTCTATGGTGTTTGTCGGTTGTTGTCATTTAGACTTTACAAAAATACCAATTGATTATTACTGTAATTGTTTGAAGAGATGACTTTGGCTAAGGCTGTGGCTGTGGCTAGATCACTGCAGATGCCTATTCTTTAACACTGCATGGCATCCAAGAGCCGCAGCCATAAGCCAAAGTCACCCACTCCTGCCACACCCATACCTGCAGTAGCGTAGTCCCAGAATGCCAAAGCAGAGTACCGGTGAAGCATCACTGTAACTTTAATGTGGTCTGTCAGGATACCAGTCACATTGGAAGCTGCGGAGAAGCAGCCAATTAGCTGGCGACCAGTCAGGTGCCACTTCTGTAACGCAACACAAAAATATTAATACTCATTTTAAATTGCAGTTTTGATCTTGGAAGCAAAATATTTCTGTCTTCACCTGACTAGTTGGATTGTATTTATGATATCTTTTGATCAATTTTATTTCAACTTAGTTTATAGACATGGTTAAGCCATCTTGTGTTTCTTCCATTTAAATCAATACAATCAGACCGAGGCTGAAAGGACCCTAAAAGTAAGTAGCCTGGTGCAATGTAAAATAGTGTTTATTATTGCTATTGCATATAGGGAACAAGACAAAGATGGTCTAGATGTGATAAAGGCCTTCCGGATGGAAAAGTACAGGCTTTCTGGGGTATTTACAATCAATGACAAATTGAAGGTTTTCGGATAGTAACCTCATTCAGTAGTGATAATAATATCGTAGATTATTCAATTTAAATATTTCAATAAATACGTAGTCAAAAGAGAAAAAGATGTTCTTGTTTTTAGTCTTACCTTTAGTCCTTCCTCTAAGCTGAATAAATCAACAAGACCTTCTTTATCTTCAGCAATTCGCCTGACCTGACAAAGATTTACAAATTCAAAACTGGGAATTTATAAAAAATATTACGCCGCCATTGATTTTGTGTGCTATGTTTTGAGGGTTGTAATCCTCAAAATCATGTCACATTCAAATTCATCTCACATTCAAACTGAGGCAGGAAGGACAATTAGCCTGGCCCCATTTTGATCTTTAGAGAATCGTTATTTATGATTACTGGAGCGGAAAAGGGAACACAACAAAGATGGTGGGGCACAATGAAGGTCTATAGGGTGCATCCCACTAAAAAGGGAGAAAAACAGATCGTCGTCCTCATTAATATTTTGTAGGCCCTCAAAATATTCTCCATTATACAGATTTGAGAGCCCAATAAAAGTGATACAGTGTAAACATTTTGCCCAATTGTGACCTTGGAGTTGTTGACTTCCAACTTGAGGTATTTTGGATGACATACATGTAGGCCCAAAAATAAATGGTTCTATTTGCCGAGAGGTGTAGGGACCTTTTTTCAAGATTGATGCTCGGACGTTTGGAAAATTACACCAGTGCAGGGGTGTTTTTATTTGGAGGGGGAATAACTCGACGGGCCCAGGGACTCCCCATATCAAATTGAACAATGGATAAAAGTTCAAGAGTCAATGGAAAACTTCCCCTTTACAGCAAAAAGCTGTGAGACTTCTAGGTATTTTTTGTGTATTTTTGAATATTTAGCATTTTCCATTGTACTCTATGGGAAGTCTATTTAGTGGGGTGCACCCTTAAAGGCTGTGTCTTAATTGACGGCTTTGGCAGTGGCTGTGGCTGGATCACTGGCCTATTCATCGGGGGGGGGGTTTATTTATCGGGGTGGATTCGAGTCCCGGTCATGACACTTGTGTCCTTGAGCAGGACGCTTCGCTATAATTACTTCTCTTCACCCAGGGGTATAAATGGGTACCTGCGAGGGTAGAGGTTGATATTGTCTTTGAAAAAGCCTTCTGAGCGCCACGGCAGCTCGGGGCTGTATACTCCCCAGGGAGCTGAGAAAGATTAAAAAGGAATGTTATTGGCCCAATGATCAGGGCACTAATGTAAAGCGCATTGATGCGTTATTGTAAAATGCGCTATATAAGAACTAGTTATTATTATTATTATTATTATTATCAACAATGTGGCTGCTGCAAACAGCCAAAGCCACAGCCATAGCCGAAGACGCTTGGTTCAGACACAACCTGACTATTAAAGTGGCACTATCATCTTGATCAAAGCAGCTCTGTGACTGTATATGGAATTATGAACTCTCACCTACTTACTGCAGAAGCGCACACTCCCTCTGTATCATATATGGAGGGTGAACGCGCACATGCAGTAACTGGGAGACAGTTCATCATTCCTTGTACAGCCAAAGTCCTGCTATGATCATGGCAACAGTACCCCCTTAAATCCGACATTGGAAGAAATGGCTTGCTGGAAAGTTAAAAACAGCTCACATGATTATTTGTTGGTATTGTGCGGTTTTTATATTTTTTGTAATTTCATCTCATCACTTACATCTGCTCCTATCTCTCGCCATGGTAATAAGTTGGAGTGGTGCTCATACGGACCGACAAATACAACCTGGTTGGAACAAAAAGTATTACAATTTAACAACTGTAGTCAATTTCAGACTCTAGGGCCTGATTTCATGGACCTGCTTGTCAAGGAATTCTGCGCTTATAGCCCTTAGAATTATGTGCTTTACAGGGCGCTGTAAGCACAGAATTCTGCTGCAAGTACAGCCATGAAATTGGGCACTGATGCCCTGAAGATTTGCGAGGGGTCAGTTGGATGTTTGTGGAGAGTGGATCCTGATGCTATAGCATAGTAGCTTAATGATGCTCGGAGCAAACACAGTGTTTGAAACTTGCACAAGAAGCTATTTAGTGCTCAACATGGATAGAAGTTCCACACAGAGTCGAGGTGAGCTGAGGCTAAACTGTCGGATTTGTTCTCAACTTTTAAAAGTTTTCAGATTTTTTCAATGGAAAAGTATTTATGAATGGGAATAAAAGTGTGGTGACTCAGTCTTAAACGTCCGATTAAAACCTTGCAGGGTTGTGACCGTGCAATAAAGGACCTCGCAATCGGCTAGCTCCTTCAGCATATGGCCACAACCCTGCCAGTTTTAAAGGGCCGTTTGAGACCTCATTCCCACTCTTTAATTCCCTTACTAATAACCGCAGTGGATGATTTTGAATGGGCAGAAAGTGGGAGGGTTGAAATAATGGCCAGAGAATACTCACAGGTGGTGACTGTAGATGAAGACTATGTATGAGTTTATGAACGGCAGCCGTGCAGCCAGTGCCTACAAAGATGACAGCATCATGCTCACTAGCATTCACAGCATTACGGATTATATCTCTAAATAAGAGCAGAAAAAAGCTCCGATAAAAAAAAAAGGGTGAAACAGATGGTCCATTTGGGTTACATAAAAACCTGTCTCTCATGGGAACAAATTCAAGTCATAACCGTTGAGCTGTCACATCTTTAAATATAAATTTTCAATTGTTCTTTGTTCAACCCAAAAATCTTTAAATATCAACAGAGGGCAGTATTTACAATCCATCTTGGCTTACAGACCATAAGCCAGTTATTCGATGGCCACCACCAAAGATTTAACACAACATGTGACATGCAGTTGAAGCCAGTGGCTGATACACCAACTAAACCACATAAAACAGTCTCGCATAAACACACAATTTCGGCAAAATTTGGGGCTACAAAAGCCATTCAACTTTAAAAATAGAATTCCACTGATTATTGGTTGCAGGAATGAGACCCTACTTTATGGCTGAAGTCACTCATACTGGTTGAACTCAATCAAAAAAAGCTTGAATTTTGGCTTCTACAAGTTTAAAAACTGAGCTTATTTTTCACAAGTTCTCAATTTTTTTCTATCAGTGTGCCTTGTAAAATTCAGATCAGTGTGCATTTGATCAATATGCATTGGCATCCAATGTTTACCGAGTGCTGTGCTGTAAGGCTGTTTTCAAAACCTCCGTTTAGACTTCTGCACCATCCACCTGTTTGAAGTCTTGTATCGAAAGTGTACATTTTCAAAACTAATGACAGAGTCCAAGACACAGAAGAAACCTAAGCACCGGTTTCAAAAGGGCCTATTGACAGAGCCTATACGGACGGGTGTCCTCATTCTCCATTCATTAAGACTACTTGCCAACAACAACACAACGCTTTACACGACACCAAAGTCAGATCTGTGAGACCTTCATAGTGGTGCAGCCATCTTAATTTTATCCCATTCACATTAATGTAACCGAACCGAGAATGGAAGAAAATTAGTCTGGACCCTAAACCACAACCAACCAGTATCACGACAGCCTTTACACAAAGAGACCAAGACTAAGAGGGCAGTTTGGGATCACAGTGCTCCAGTGTTCTTTATTCGCAATTCACCGCCAACAGAGGATGCTGTCACAATTACTATCAAATACACAGGAGTGATAGCAGTTTGTGCGCGATAGCGGTTTGTGTGTGAGAGCAATGTGTGCGTGATAGCGCCCTCTGTTGGCGATGTATTGCCAATAAAGAGCACAGGAGCGTCGCTAACTAAGACGACTAAAAGAAGGTGGAAACTAATGAAAGGACTGGAAATTAATTTTGGATCAAGTTACATTGAAACAGCTGTACAGATCTGACTGAACCCAAAGTGATTGTTACAATGTCATACCTAGCTTCATGTCTATAAAGTGTAGTCTGCAATGAGGTAACTGTTGTTGTCGTGTGAGTATTACCATACAGCGGAAGAACCTGCTTTCTTATATAATCTTCAATCATTTCCAGTGATCTACAAAATAAGAACAAAATACTTTTTAAGTTTTTAATCCTCTCGCCCAATTCATTCATATCTTTAAAAACACTGGCGGTGGACTGGTGGAGACAATTTCCTAAATATCACTCATTTATCCAAGCATAAAGGTCCATACAAAGATTCATCCATCTGCTCGAATCTAACTAAGTGTTATTTAATTTGGAATTAAAAATTGACTGGAGCGGGGCTTGAACCTGCGACTTCTGCATTAATGTGCTGGCGCTCTACCAACTGAGCTATCTAGCCCTATGTTGGCGGTCTCCCTTTTATATATAAGGGCACTTCCATTGGAAATTTTTTAAAGTCTATGGGAATCTTTTGAAGGGGCACCAAGGCAAAGGCCAGGGGCAACAGAGGCCATTGCCTCTGTGGCCTCTGTGTAATTCCAGGCCTGCCTATATCATTTAAAAATCCTTTGACTTAATTTTACTTTAAACATCATTAAGAAATCCAGATAGGTCATAGAGAATCTCTGATCACAGTTTTGATGCAGTATGGCAGGGAGACTCCTCCCCCCCCCACTCCAAAAATTGTGAAAAATAAATTGAATAACCCTAAGGTTCATAAATTAATACAAATTTCTAAATAACTTTAAATGTCAATTTTCTATTTTGATCTTAATTTCCACCATTGTAAACCAAATGGATTCTAGACTTTGGACTTTTGAATGGTGAATAAAATTGAAATGAAAATGAAATTTTAAAAAATTTTCGCAGTTCTGAAGTGTAGTCCTTTGCGATCAAAAGCACTCTTCCTTTTGTGAACTTGAGATAAAACAGGTTGGCTCAGTGGTTTCTTTCCCTGCCTTTCACCTCAGTGGACCTCAGTTCAAATCCCACCTCGGACTGGATCAGTCATGCATGTGGATTGGGTTTTCAGTCCCTACTGATTGCGTGGGTTAACCCCGCATTAGGGGTTTTCCTCCCACATCTAAAACGGAACATTACTTCTCATTTTTCCTATTCACCATCCTGTTAGATGTCTAATGAAATAAATAAGCAATATGAAATATATAAAATCAATCAAATACTCACCTTCCTGATGCTGTGTAGTCACAATACACAACTGCAATAACAAAATAGAAAACATGAGCCGTTTAAAAATTATTTCATTTCAATATCGTTCGATTGGGGTTTGGTTGGGGAAAAAACCCAATAACAAACAAACATACAAAACAAACATAATTATAGACACCCCTAGTTGGGACATTTGTATGTTTGTTTGTTGTTGTTTTTATTTTTGTTTTTTCGGGGGGAGGGGGAGGGGTGTAAGTTTAGTTTGTTTATTATTATTTCTTAATAGATGTTTATTTCGCATCGGGTATAAAGACACACCGTAACGGTAAGGGATCTTTATGGTTGGGGTAGGGCTTGTGTTTTATGTGTTCCTTTTTTCAAAGCATATGGCTGTAGCTAGTACTAGTACGTAGTAGTAGTGTTAACATTACAGTTAAACATGTTAAAGGGGTGGGCTCCTTTTGGGTTGTTTTAACTGGCCAGCTCTTCTTTATTCCAAACAATTAATATTAACTTTGACCTGGTCATTCTGTTGACTGCCCACAAAGAAAATGGTCAGTTTATTTCTTACATAACATTAACAATATATTATTATAATAACAATGACCGGTAAAATGCTATCAATTAGAATCATCATGGTGTTTCCGATCAGCAGACATGGCAGAGTGTGAGTTTAACTTTGACTTGAGTCCCTGTCTTGACACTTATGATGTCCTTAAGAAAGACAATTTGCTTCATCCAAGTATCTTGGATTTAAAAAAATTATTGCGACTTATCGCTAAGTCAGACTAAGTTAAGAAGACTAAAAGGGTGCAGGGGGGGGGGGGGGGGGTCACCTGTGTTTCTGACATTCATTTGCCATCTGCTTTAGTTTATTCCATTTCAGGATTTGTGGTTTTTGCACCGTACAGATACAAATATATTACATATGTTTTAATTATAAAAGATCAAAACTTCAAATACTTGGAGTTAAGTCTGCATTATTTATTCAATTATTGTCCGCCGTGTACAAACAATTTATGTTGCTTTACCTTGCCGCTGCCCGAATGGCCCACAAAAACTCGAGTCTCGTCCAATAACATTACCGTCGATGTACGACATGAAATCTTCTATGTTCTCGCTCTTAATCTGGTTTTTCTTAGCACCAATCCTTGGTTGTGCTTCTTGTGGTAATCTGTAGAATTTTCGGTCCCCATGATGTAAAGAATTGACCTGTTTTACGCCTTCGTTCTGGGAAACCATCTCACATTTCACTTCGCTCATGGAGGTCGCCATGTTGAATTAGCCAAAACAAACCAAGTGAGGGCGTGCTCCTACACGTTAACGTGTGTGTTTTTTGTTTTTGGGGGTTGGCGCAGGTTATTACGTAATCGTTCAAAAGTTTAGTGACGTCATGCAAAACTACCTCTTTCTAAGTTCAGAGCTTTAAACATAAGAGCTTAGTAAAAAACAAATAATAGAAGAGCTATACATGCTCATGAGAAATACCGTCTTAAAAATACGGAACCGTCTTCAAACTTAGAAGAAAACAACATAAGCAGGCGCAGCTAGGCCCAAAGCCTACGGCACGCATGGTGTATTCAACCCTCGGCAGACGAAGACTATTAATTTGTCATTCAAGGAGATGACCTGGAATAATTGCTATAAAAGATGTCCTCCAGTGTGGCCTCCTGTGTTGTCCAGCACTAGGCTAAATTGACGCCCGTGGTGCCGGGCGAATGAGGAAAAAATCAATACAAACCCCATGCCCCGAAATAAACTCATTAATAATTATTGTGGCGCTTGGTAGGTCTACTAAATATTATTAAGATTTCATGTATTCACTGATGAACATATATTCAGTATAATTATATTAAATTTCTTTAATTATTTTGTTTACGCTCCTCAAAAAATTCAGTACAATAAACATTAGTTGCACATGTTATTTAAGCAAACTTGTAAGACTCTGAAAATTAGATGTTTTTGTTGAGGCGGTGAGCTTCGAGTAACAAAAGTCTGAAATGTCGACTGAGCTCCCTCCTCTAGTATCGACTGCAACTTCGTCAATCGACCAATCTGGTAGCCTGGTAACAGGATAGTCAGTTTTCATCGACAGTGTGTACTTGTATTGACTTGAACATCAAAGCTTTTACCAGGCTAAAATTAGGTTCGGTGGTGAAGTTTGATCGATTTTTAGAACTTTATTTGACTAAAACTGTCTTCTAGTGTTATGCACAGCACCTCTGGTTCAGCAGCCCGGCGATGGTGATGATTTCGTAAGGTGACGTAAAACTGTTCCTCAAAACAAAACACTACTAAGTGTGTTGGCAGAGTGAAGAAAACAACAATCTAGGGCCTATGTTGATAAGTTCTAGAAAATTGAAGAAGTGATGCCCCGTCATTTTTTGTCTGTAAGTCGACAACTGTGCAGCCGTGAATGCTGACATCACTTTCATCAGAAGGAGCAGATGCAAGATTTTGTTTTATTGTGTTCGTGTAGACTTTGATCAATGGAGTTATCTTTTGTCGGTGAGTAAAGTGACAGACTCCTGCAACTTGGGAAGTCTGCCTTGGGTGACGAATCAAGAAAACTCCTACCAAAGACTTTGAATGACCATACAAGTAGCTTCTTATTTTGTCCTGCTCCTCATTGCATCACTGCAGTCTCCTCACCCCGCAGAAGGAGGCACAACAATCACCAGGGGTTTATCCCAAGAGTACGGGTTCGTGGAGACGGCCCGCTTCGAGCACTGCGGTGTTGGAGGCCTCGAAGCCTTCCTCAACATTTCGTCGTACAACCGGGCCGAATGCGGTATAAGATGTCTTATGGAAGACGATTGTCTGTCTTTTGAGTACAGCATGGATAACCAAACTTGTAGTTTCTTTGATTATGGTGCCCTGCCGTTTCTTCGGCCGAAAATTGGTTTTATGTTTGCCGATAGTGTCGATCCAAAAGTTGTCAGTATTTTATTTGATTTAACACGTTCTCCAGACATCGATTATTGAAAAAACGTGTTGTTAATTAAAAAACAAGTTATTACACAAGTTAAGTTTAATTGATTATTGCTATAACTTTTCCTCTTGCCACTGCGACCTCAAAGGCATATTCAAACTGTTATGCATCCAGCATGAGTAGACCCGAGCGACCATTGTACAGTCTATTATCGACAAACAAAAGTAACAAATTTTTATAAATTAAAGACGGAAAGAACTGTGTCGTCCATTTTGTCCGAGAAAGCATCTTATAATGTTTAGTTTCTACTTCACACAGGGAGGGAAACATCCGTGTGATGACGACCCCTGTCTTTCTGGAAATATCTGTACGGAGGAATGTTACCCAAACGGGTTCAGGTGCCAGTGTCCGGATGGACTGCAGGGAGATTTCTGCAATGGTACGGATATCTCTTTCTCCGTAGTTTAAAATTGTATAAACCCTTTCTCCAGTTTTCTTTACTTCTATAAAAAAGAAAATAAACTGCATCTGACCGCCACTTTTTCACTCATATGGCCAAAGAATGGTATATCATACCCAATGTAGAAAACTTTGTTTTTCGGTCACAATGAGTGAAGAGGTGGCGGTTTGCATAAGCCTGCAACACTGCTTCTCGATTTCTCATAAAAACAAACTTAGAAATAGCAGACAATTCTGGCGTATTTCTTGAAATTTTAGTTGAGATGTTTTCGTTTTGTTTTAATGGTTGATGTTTTAAATGTGATGCATTTTCTGTAACTTTAATGTTTTTTAAAACTTGCTGTAGACCTACACTTACTACTTACTAGCTTCAAACTTTGGGTTGAATAAACACAAAAACAATCTCATTTTTATACATCTCCGAAGTTAATCCCATCACTTGAATGTTCATTCGACTTATGCATTCAATATTTTTTTCATAACCGATGAACTGAAATATTTGAAAACAATGCAAAGAAAAATTAAATCGATGTTTTTTTGATAAATGTTATTTTACAGATTTATCACCAGTAGACGGAGGGTTCTCAAGATGGGGCAATTGGTCCGACTGTCGATCCCCAGTCTGCCAGGCAATAAGTTATCGAAATTGCAGCAACCCTTGGCAGATTTTACCGGGCAAGGATTGTGTGGGACCAAACACAAATGTAACGGACTGCAACAGTGATGAATGTAACGGTAGGTTGAGGAACACTGTTACCATAATTTAAATTTATGCGGTAAAATTTCCCTTGTCCATTTCAGAAGAATGTATACGTAAGCGTTCTGCTGGTATTTCCTTTAACAATTTTTAACAGAAAAGGGATGCTAAAATCTTCTTAAATTGCCTAATTTAAGGTATTATACAGGAATGGTAAGGAAAAAACATAATTGTTTACTTTTAGCCCAAAACATTACTGATTACGAAGTTCACACTAGAACAATTTTCTGTGATACACCTCCCTTCGAAATAAAGTCATAATTCGAGAAGACTATCTGAGAACTTAAAAAAACCAAAAAAACAAATTGGTTGCTACAACCAAAATATTCTTCTGAAAATTATGAGTGGTTTTCACTATTTTCTCCAGACTCACACAATGGGTTAGGCCCAAATTTGCACAAATTGTTATTTCACATGTTTGATCACACAAAACATGAACACTGTCTGCAACTTTATTGTCAGCTCTACCAGGCCTCATTATGTCTGCCCCCAAAAGAATAGCTAAATAAAACAAATTAACTATCTAATTAAACAGAAAAAGAAAATTAAAACGAAATATATAATTTCCTTTCAAATAAATTGTTTTCTTTCATTTTAGTATACCCTTATGTTGGTTGCTATGACCACAGTCAAATGGAGTCCAACTATGACATTTCCCTGGTATCCTCCAGCAGTGATATGACAATTTCATCCTGCTGAGATATCTGCTCAACGGCTGGCTTCAAATTGGCAGGTAAGATTTATTGAAAGTAAATATCAATCAATTATGATATTATTTCTGTTGGTACTTCACTTCAATTCATTTCATTTCACTTCATTGATTAATTTCACAGGTAAGGATACAAAAGTAAAATGATAAAAACGATCAGAAAAACACAAACTCACCAACAGTACAACAAAAAAGGGAGCACCCCTGAAGGATATTTTTTTTTTAAAGAAACAAACAATCAGGGCATTAAATAAATAGAACATGGCTTTGACAGTACTGGGCTTTGAGAAAAATATACAAGATTGTACATTGTAAAAACATCACATTTAAAAGCACAAAATTCACATTATCAAATAAAAATGCTATTGAAAATGTGAATTTTGTGCTTTTTACAATTGTTATTTGATGTTTTTACACCGTAAAATCTTGTATAGAAAAAAAATAAAAAAAATAAAACTTTGCACTGTGAACTATTGGGAGTAAAAAAAGCAAGGTGTTAGACGAAAGTGAGCTGGTCAAATGGGAAGAGTTTTACCCCCTTTTTTGCCCCATGGTGTGAGCTTAGAGAAAGGACCACAAATCTGTGGTCTGTGTTTGTGTTTGTTTTTTGCCATCATAAACTTACGGTTTTAATGAATAGCCAACTCAAAATTATTTGAAATAAATTCAATTTTCCACATTTCTCATCAATTCTCAAGAGTTCCATTGCCTAAGTTTTGTTTTCTCTTTTCAATCACCTTCACAGTACCATCACAGATTTGTCCTTTGAAAAAATATAGGTAGAATATCAAGCAATAACAGACATTTTGACAATTTTGAAAATTGTTTTTGTCAAGCACTTTGATCTTTTTTATAAGATATGTTTTTTTTAATGATAACCTTGTTAATATTACTCTTACACCGATGTGTAGTAAGCACTGTATATTCAGTACTTTCCCCAAGTTCTGTGAAAAACAAAAACACAGGCAAATCACTCGGATGGGATTCGAACCCACGACCTTTGCATTATTATTTATTAATATTTTCACTTTGTTTATGACAGACTGTAATCTAGCATTTGGAATCACCAAGAGCCAGATGTCTGGTACCCCGATGCACAACAATGAGGCCACTGACGAGTACAACCTATGGTTTGATGCTCTGGACCAGAACCCGACCATCGAGCCAACAAATTTCACCAACATTGGCGTCGGCATCCCTTTTGAGATGCAGATAAATCTTGGAAGCAAGCGCTCTTTCAACAGGGTTTGGTTTTTTTAAACACGATTTTCAATAATTTGTTTTTATGCCAGTACACACAGGCCCTTTTTAAAACCACAGCTTGGGTTTGGCTCTGGCTTAGGCCCTGTCAATATCAGTGATGTGATAGCCTGTTGGGAAAAAAAAGCTTGCAAGTTCCAAAAATTTGTGAGCACGAAGCCCACTAATAACATTTATCTTTGGTTTTAAAAGCCCTACTCTGCAATCTAATGCGTTAGATTTTATTTTTTATTTTTTTTGGGGGGGGAAAAACCCCAGAATTTCTTTTTTTGGGGGGGGGGCAAAAAAAGATGGATTTCCGGTCAAAAACAGAGAAATCACATCCCTGCAGTATAGGCTTCAAGGAGTCGGGTGGAGCCACAGCCAAAGCCAGAGCTGGAGCCTAAGCTGTAGTTTCGAAAAGGAACCACAAATCAAAGAAATCAAGTGACCTTGTGCATTGCTGACAATGTGCGTTGTGTAATGCACGTAAAAGAACCCAGTGCACTTATCGAAAAGAGAAGGGGTTCGCCCCGGTGTTCCTGGTTTGATCGGCTGCATATTGCGCCACAGCACCTTGTAAACCACTACATGGTGCTATGGAATAGGTCTCAAACTTCAAAAAGTAGCTCCACATACATGTATACACCTTGCAGGAAAATACTGACCGTTGAAGCGCCTTGAGCATCACTGAGTGACGGATATGAGCGCTATATAAGAAGCCACTATCATTATAAATGCTTGCTTATCAGGGTAAAATGGGTGAACCACACTTAATAAACTCCCATAGCAACCAATGCTAAATGCTAAATATTCAAAAATACTCAACAATTAGTTTAAGTCTCTCAGCCTCTTGAAAACCAATCAAACATATTTTCGGACGACTAAACTTCAGATTTCTTTTGAATTTTGGGCAGGTCAGCTTTTTGGAATTTTTGCTAACTATCCCAGAAAAAAACACCCCTGAAAATGTATTTTTCCCCCAAAACTTACTTGCTGCCAGTTTTCATGTAGAACTTCTTCACTTCCCAAGTCAAATAGGGCCAAATTTAACGCCTTAACAAGTCTCCTCAAAAGTTGAAGCACAGAACCCCCAGGTTGTGATAAAATTCTTATATTATTACACAATCTATTAATTGCATGACCCCAAAAATGTTAAAATTCAAAGATTTTGAGGGGTTACAAATTATGATAATCAGCTTGGCAAATGAATTTTGGCCTATTTAGTGTGGTGCACCCAATAGGTCATGACAATTAACTGTAGGGCCCCTTCTTGGTCTTCTACCATGTTGAGGATCCCAGAAGATAACTAGAACACTAAATGCAAATGAAATTTGCATATTTTCCATGTTTTATGGACATTTTACAAAATGTGATTTGTTCTCAGATTGAGACTAAAGGAATGTACATCAGCGGGACCAACCAACACACTGGTGTCACTAAATTCAGAGTCGGGTACCAGTTGGCCCTGGACCAAGACATCCAAGTTGTGACTGAGAGATGCCAATTGGATGCTAAGGTATGGGTTGGTCTGAGACGCTATCTTTGTTTTCTGGGGAAAAAAGTTAATGGCCTAACGTTTCGACCAATGTCAGGCTATTGACTATTTGTTTGCATTTATACCATAGGTCCTGTTGGTTGGTAAGCAGTTTGCAACAGCTCATTCTATTTTCTCATCTTTGCTTTCTATCACTTGAGTAAGAAAATCTGAGGTCAGGTCTAAGGTTCATAACCTTGAAGATCTTGTAAACCCTGTATCTTTGTGTTTCATTACTTTTCCTAACCCTAAACAGTTTTAAAGGGAAGGAATTCGTTTGGTAATCACTCTTAAAATAAATTGAATTAACAACTTATATTGGTTGGAAGTATAGCAGCTTTCGAAAGTGTAAAGCATTTTGAGAAACATTTCACTTTGAAGTAATGTGGTTATGTGAAAAGATAAAAGTTGTTTATGCCCCCAAATTGGAATCTGAGAAAAGTTACTGTCAGATACATTTCTCAGATTTTGTACTCCTATTAGGGATTATTCTTCCTGCGTGGACGCATTTGCTTGGGATTTTGCCGATATCTCAAAAGAGCGACCACCTTTTGAAAGAAAATTTCACAGGCTAGTTTTGTTGTACATAGCTATATTTATATAGGATTAAAATAACCGAATGGTTCCAAAAACTATTGGTATACTTTGTCTTTAATGCACATCGAATACGACGCATGTGCAAAAATTAAATTACCTTTCTAACTTGGCATAAATTGAAAATTATAAAATTATAATCAATTTATTTCATTTTTCCCCCAGGAATTTTCTGTCTCATCGGTTAGCAACACGACTTCTCACTCCATGGGTGAAGTGATTTATGCACAATACGTGTTTATCTTTGTGGATGAGTATGACATGTTTCCAGGGATCAAACTGGATATGTATGGATGTATTGATGGGTAGAGAAAAGGAGATTAAAGCCTACAATCTCGGCCATATCTCTTTGGGCCCCTCCCCCTCGCTCCCGTTTAATGTTGGCTCTCATTGCGCAGTCTGCATTGCGCAGTCTGCGTTCCAGCTGGGGTTAACAACATTGAGCGGGGGAGGGTATGTTTATTGTCACATGGCCCAAGCATTTAAATTTGGCTGCGATTGTAGACAAAGATCTTGTACTAGGGCCCAGTTTCATAAAACTGTTTACCGGTTAGCACATGAAACAAATTTAGTAAGAAAAAGTGTTTTCCAAAAACAATCAATTAGTTCTGTGGTGAGTTTCAGGTAGACACGTATTTGCGAGAATTTAACGACATTTCCCACGCCGATCGTCGACAAGAGTCGCAAAGTTGAAAAAAGCTACCAGGCTTGATTGACGCACTAAATTACTTCAGATAAAGTTTTCGGTTACAATTTAGAAGGTCTAATGTATAAAGTAGGGTTTGAAACTTTGCTTACTGGAAATATAATCTAGAAAAAGTTTGCAGTAGCACCAAGTACATGAACAAATCTCTCTTATGAGTTAGGGCTGCTCTTTCCCACCTCCATGCATCATAATGCTAATCCTCACCCAAAGGATCCTGTTCCAGCTTTCCCGCCTTTTCCTGTGAGCATTGTGTACGGCAATCTCCTGAAGACAATCGAACCATCCCAGGGCTCGAAATTAACACTGGACCGCAGCCCAAGGCCAGTGATTTTAGCGTCGAATCAGTAAACTCATGATTGGACAAGTCCGAAGGTCTTGGGATTTTTTTTATTCAAATGTTGACTTTCAGTCTGCTAATTTACATCTTTCAATTCTGTTCAGTAGTGAAGAATACTTGCCCATAATATAAATGAGATAAATCTGCTCTTTTAGTGCTTGTTCAAATTTAGACAGTTCAAGTGTTAAATTGTGATCAGGTCTTGTAAAAATAAATCTGGTCCAGTAAACATTCGGAGCTATTAAAAGCCCTGCGGGTTTGTGGATTCCCCCCAAATTTCAGCGCTGCATACTGATCGAAGAGTGGAGTTGCTTTAAACCAATGATTCTAATCACAAAAAATCATAAGAGAGACTCATGTTCATCGCATACCTTATAAGTGAGTCCAAAATAATATACTTAAACAAATAAAATATAACAAAAGTTGCCAAATCTTAGATATTCCTTTAGACAGATTGACATATAAAAAGTGTGTTTGATTTCAATGTATTTTATAATTTTATTGATACTTAAAAATATCACATTTTGTAAAGGAATTCAGTTGTAGGAACATAGTATAGTTTGGTTTATTTGACCGTGTGTATTAATATAATATGCACATTGAGTGGTTGTAAAACTGATATTATTACAGAATAGATGTTGACACAAAATTGAGCTTTTAATATTGTTTGTCTGAGTGAGTTTTTTTCTCAACTATTTTGGAAATAATTGCAGCAGAAACTTTACCCTTCCCCCTATCCAGCAAAAATTTCATCAAAAAATAAACTTTTTTTTTTTAACCATCAAATTTTCAGTTCCGCTTCACAATAAAAATGCAAACTGCATTTTAAAACTTTTATTTAAAACGCATACCCATAAGAAAGTGATTTCCTTATTTCAACTGTTAGTTAATGTACATAAATTGGCAAACTTAATTTTTTTGTTTAAACCCATATTCGCCTGACTGATCACAGAACGTAAACACTGTTCCTGCCCAAGCACATTTACCCCTAAGTGCTGCACTACAACAAATATTCAGTACTCACTCCCGTGCACATAAACATATTCCAACAAATTGTTGGAAAGAGCACCTTATTCTCTTTGATGTTATATTTTTGTCATGTTTCCCATCTCACATCAGTAGTAATGAAAGTACAAAGAAAGACGCTAACTTCCTGTTCATCTACCAATTTTCCCATAGTTAGGCGCTAACAGCGTTTGTGTGTTCCATGGGAAATCTTGTAATTGTCACCCTGACAAAATCACCCAGACTTAGTTTTCAGAGAGCTGATTAACCCACAAAACTGCCTTAACAACAAACAGAAAACGGTTACCAGCCAAAACATCATGCATACCTGCCAACATTGAGACCTCAGAAATAGGAACACCAGTTTTATGAGTTCACAGATCGAGACGTAAGAAGTCGTGCGAGTAAAGCTTATTACATGTAGACATACAAATTATGTATGTACTTAAAACAATGTACACAAATCATTGCATCCCGTAAGAAAATCTCTACTGTCGCAAACAAATGGCACCCTGTTTTACCAGAACCTTTTTATTTTTTTTCATTGCGGCCTGTAATCTCAAAAATCGGGATAATTCCAATTACATCTGAACAGTTGGCAGGTATGTATATGTGTAGTGTTTGTGACTGGTTCCCCACTTAGTTATCCACAGCAGAAATTTGTTAAGCAGCATTTATTCCTGCTTAAAAATCTCTGTGAAATGAACTCTCCTAATCTTGGTAACATTTTCCAGTGAGTTGACCAATCATTTGAACTCAAAGGGTTTTGTAGAACTAAACTGTGTACATTTGTGTACTGTGTAGATGCATTCACCACATAGTATCGTATTACAGGCTGGCATAGTTTTTCTATCATTCAAAACCACTTTGGATGACACTGAATGGTCAGACAGTAGGAGCGTTGAACACAAACGATCATTAACCTACATGGTTTACTGACTTTAAATTTCTTTAATCTGGGGTCGAACAAAGAACGATTTTTTTGAAATTTACCCAGTCAGTTTCCCTTATGGTTTATTATTTGCTATTTGTAATAAAAAGTTACATCCCCTTAAGGTGATCCCTTTGCTGTCGCATCCCAGGTTGTATCGTAAACTTGGGTATAATCCCTGGCTATCTGGCAGTTACAGGTTGAATGGCTTCTGACTGGCATCCCTGAAGAAAGTTATTGACAAAATAGGGAGACAGTCAAAATTAGGGCTAGATAACTCAGTTAGTGGAGCGTCAGCACGTTAATCCGGAGGTCGCAAGTTCTGAGTCCTGCTCTAGCAAAATTGTCTTAGTGCAACCCACAATTCTTTAAAAGTCAGTTTCCCTTTTGGTTTATTACTTGACCTTAAATTTCAGTCTTGACCATTGAGATCCAAATGCCTTTTTTGTTGTTCTACCTTAAGTGAAGTCAGTGCCCTTTGACGTCACATACGTGGTTCCTATGTCGAGAGCAGCTAGATGATTAGCCATTCCACCTTCTTCTTCATCTTCATCCTCCTCCTCGTCATCGTCGTCGTCATCGTCATCGTCATCGTATGATCCTCCGGCTGCACCTCCTCCGTAGAAACCATAGTCTGCAATCAACGAAAAAAAATAAAAAGGATTTATAGACAATGTGTAATTTGATAATGCAATAATGATAAAGAGCAGGGTTCTGCCCACGGTGGTCGGTGCCAGAAAACCCGACAGGCACTCATGATTCGCCGACCGGCACTCGCAGAATTTTTTCTTTTTCCGACCACCACACATTTTCACTTTTTTTTTGCCCATTTCCTTCAAAATATTTTGAACAACGTGTAAAACAAATTATTTACCAGTAAACAGTTACCAGTTTTATCAGTTTTATCCAAAGTTTCGAGTAGCCTACTTCTTTGGTTTGAGTCTATTTTAATGATCCAGGATCGAGCATTCCTCCCGCCTGTACGATGTACAATATATCCAACGCACGAAACCCGCATTGATTTTGCAATGGTTTCCAGTCACGCTGATTATAGCTTTACGCTTGGAATAACATGATACCAGTTTCATCATGTTGCGAACCCTATTCTACAGCGTTTAATACAACGGAAATGAACTGCAGAGTAAGCACCATGCTATAGATGCTGTAAATTGTTTTCCCATGGCGGTAAAGGCGTGCGTGCACTGAGGGCCTACATTCAAGGCACAGCTGCAGGGCGCACGTGTGTAACCACTCCGTGCACGATCGAAAGGAAATTGACTTGACTGTACTAGGAAAAAAAAAATTCCTGCACTAAACAAATCCTGGGCAGAACCCTGAAAGAGTAATTGTATTGTGGCAAATCCAAGGCGTACAACAGTGAAATCCTCACACAGTAGAAGAGAGCAAGAAAGAAATCAAATAGGAAAATCAGACGGAGAGCAATTACAGGAAAGCCATATTGAACAAGTGAGTTATCAAACTAATTGCAAAAGTTCCAACACTTAAAATATTAATTTGTGAACACATATCCACCTGACAGTTCACAGTACATAAACACTGTTCCTGCCGAAGCCCATGTAGCACTTATTGCTTGTTACAGTAAACATTCATTATTTACTGCCTTGCACATAAACATATCCCAACAAACTGTATACCATTGGAAAGAGCACCTCATTCTCTTTGATGTTATATTTTTGTCCTGTTTCCCATCTAGTAATGAGAGTACAAAGAAAGACACTAACATCTTGTTCATCTACAGTTTTGCGGTAGTGAGGCGCTAAAACAGGCATGATATTTGGCACTTTGAAAACAAAAGTAGGACAATTTATTTAATGAGAACAATGGCTGATCTACACATGAGCACATTGTATAGGTTTTGATAGGCTTTCAGGCTATTTAATAACAATGTCCCTGATTTTTCTGAGGGAAAAAAAAATCGGATGTCAGATTAAAGCAGGAAGAATATCATGTCTGTAAAAGCCATCTTTAAAAATCAACGAATAATAAAACTAATCATGTACTAAACAACGAGGAAAACTGACTGGGTAAATTTTTAAATAGTTTTGGGTTGAACAAAGAAGAATTGATGAGAGTGGGACTTTAACCTGCGACCTCCCAACTAACATTCAACCAACTGAGCTATCTAGCCCTACGTTGGTGTTCTAACTATTTGGTCAATACCTTTGTTGGGGGGCTCTTGACTAGCACCCACAAACAAAGATATTGACAAAATTGGGAGACTACCAACATTAGGGATAGATAGCTCAGTTGGTAGTGCACTGGCACGCTAATCCGGAGGTCGCAGGTTCATGTCCCGCTCTAGTTAATTTTTGTCTTTGTTCAACCCAAAATCATAATAAAAACTTGTAAGCTGGTATGAGTTGAACTCACCATTGCTGGCATATTCACCATCCTCGTCATCGTTGGCGTATCCAAAGCTGTAACCACCTCCTTCTCCATCGTTGGTATGCCGACCAAATGCAACTTTTCTTGCTGTAAACGAAACGAAAAAGATAAGCAAAACCCTGGTTACATCCACTACCTCAAAACAATGCAGCCTGATTTTACTCTCACTGCTAGAGTATAGAATTCAAACTGCCTGTAGCTACCGGGCAATCTCGGTGGTCTAGTGGTAAGACATCTGCTCTAGAATGGCAAAAGGTCGTGAGTTCGAATCTCACTCGAGTAATATGCCTGTGAACATTTTTTACAGGACTCTGGAAATACTGAGAATACAGCGCTTAAGACTCATCGGTGTTTGGGTAAAACCAAATGATGTTCTTTAACCCTGTTGCAAATTTAACATCTATTAAAGCGACACCTTGCCTTGGATCGGGCGAGTTGGTCTATGAAAAGCGTTTGTAACCGTTTGTTATAAAATGCATATGGTTAGAAAGATGTTTTAAAAGTAGAATGCAATGATTCACACAAATATGCCTCGAAATTGTGTGGTTTTTCCTTTTACTTTGCGAACTAACACGGTCCGCTATTTTGCGCAGTCACAAATTTGGCTCTACAAAATGGCGGGCCACAGGATGTAAAAGGAAAACCATGCAATTTCGAGGCATATTTGTGTGGATCATTATATTCTACTTTTAAAACATCATTCTAACCATATGCATTTCATAACAAACGGTTTCAAACGCTTTTCATAGCCCAACTCGGCCAATCCAAGGCAACGTGTCCCTTTAAATAGCCATATGCACTTACTTGACATACTAAGCTCCTTGGTTTCTTTTGTTTCAAAACCACACTTTGGGCACGGCATCGCTTCATCTCTACCGTACTTGAATCCTTTCCGTCTAACGTGATCATCGCAATAACAAATCTAGGAAAAAAACATTCAATTAATGAGAAATTAATTCACTTCAATTCAATTCAAACTCACATTCATTTCCATACTTCATGAAATTTACAAACAGAACATAGCCAAAACATTGATTAAAAGAAGTAACCAAAGAAGCATTATTTACAAGGCAGAAAATAACATAAGTATGGAGGCATCATCTAGAAGCCGAGGCTTGTGGTGAGATGCCTGAGGACAGACAAACAGAACGTAAACAGGAGCAAGAACGTACGGACAGACAGGTTGGACAAGAAATTGAATACAAAATGAAATTGTATGCAAAAGAGTGTTTAAAAAAGTAAATTATTTTCCAGTTCAAAGCCTTAAAATTTATCATAAATACTCTTTACTACATTAGCTAAATATCCTTCAAAATTTTATTCTTGCATAATATTCCACAATTTGATATTTTCAGCCAAAACAGTTGCAATCTTTTCGGCCAAAACACAACCTAACACTGATCTGCAATAGCACTCTGCACTAATGACATCACTTTTGCTCAAAACACCCGGATGTCGGACAAAACTTTCGCGATCAGCATGCTAGATTGCAGTAGTATGCAGTACGCGTAAGTAAACATAAAAAACACCGACACATGTCCGCGCGTGTACATAGGTGAAATTTGACAAAATGTCCGAGATCTGGGTACTAGCGTGACATCAGCATATTGAGCTTGTATTTTTAACATTAGCGCAGAGTGATATTGTGGAGACACCATCCACAATTCTTGTAAGAACTAAGAGTACAAAAAATCAGTAATTTTAAGATATTTACCTTACATCGGAGACAGGAATACTGTCCTAACCTGTTACACGAAGCACCTGCACCAAAGCAATGATAAACTAAAATTAATAACAGGAAATGTATCTCATGTTTTAACATTAAGGTGGGGGGGGGGTGTCTTTCCATTGAAATCAAGGTTTTTAAATAAAATAGATCAGAGTGTTTTGGTAGAAACTATTTCACTATTTTGCACAAAAACCAAAGGTGACTTTGCAAAAAAATTTAATCAATGGGAGAACATGGAGAAGTCCTTGATTTGTCGGGTTGAACAATTTCGGTAGCATTACAAAGAAAGTGTGGACCTGAGAACAAAAGAGGTCCACACAAGGCAGGGTTTTGAAACACTATGTGGACTTACACACCTCCACACAGTGGTTTGTACAGTGTCGAAGATTATAGGAATTTCGTTAAGTGTGCAGAACAAAAGAATGTCCAAAGCATGTATGTCATCACAACATTGATCCTTACTCCCTAGGCCTTTTTGCGAACAGGTAATGTTTTTAACGATTGTAAAATATGTCGCAGTTCAGCGGTATGCTGCTATGATATTTTATTAAATAAATAAACCATAAACCATAAATAAGGTGACCTCTACCCTTCATATCCTCCTCTCCTACGTCACTCCACACCAAATAGTTTGCATATGGATAGGATTAGAATGTCTGACCCAGTGATAAGCAAAAAACCTTTTTTGCGAGCTTAATACTACGTTTCTAAATACTATTCAGTATTTATCCTGCAAGGTATGCGGAGCTATGTGTTGAAGTATGAGACCTATTCCTTTACATAGCACCATGCAATGGTTTACAAGGTGCTGTGGCGCAATATGCAGCCAATCAAACCAGAAATGCCGGGGCGAACCCCTTCTCTAAGATGAGCACTGGGTTCTTTTATGTGCATTACACAACACACAGGACCTACAGCTTTACGTCCCATCTGAAGGGCGAAGCAATTATGGTTAAGTGTCTCGACCGGGACTCGAACCCACACTCTGCTGATCAGAAACACCAGAGCTTATGTCCGGTGTTCTTATCCGCTTGGCCACGACACGCAACAACACGCTATGGGCAACAAGTGTTGCAATGTGGCATAGCTCTCTTCTATTGTCAGCTCTCTTCTATTTTTCAGCCCAGCTCCTATCATCGCCCATTTACTTAGCCATGCTAGTCTAGACATTTTTATTTTATTGCATCCTAGCCTTTTTTTTTTTTTTTTTTTTTTTTTGCGTCACCTGTTTGTCATGTCTCCACGTTTGTAGTTTGTCTGTCTAGGCTGTCTTCTACAAGCCTTGGCTTAATCTGACAGCCTCATACTCTCATTTATTTTGGTATACATTGATTAACTCTTTCCCCGATCTTTTGTGCTTATAATTTTGCTTATCTATGCATTATTCTGTACATATGTTATATTTTGAGAAGAGTAGTATGAAATAAATGTTATTTGAATTGAATTGAAAAAAAAAAAAAAAAAAAAAAAAAAAATGGCACATTATAAATTTACGATTGATTAATTGATTGAATCCTTCATTTTGGCAAAGAAGATTTAAAAGGATTTGGGAGATAGGTTAAAATAAAGAATAACGCTAAGAAATTTGGGAGAATACTTGGAGGACACCTACATTTATATGATTCTGACTCGAGCTGTTGGCACATGGCTTGATGCTCAAACTGGTCGTCTTCACATAATGCCTCGTTACAAAAAGAGCACATAAACACACGGCCACCTGTAGCATGAGAGTGAAAAATATTCCAAAAGGTTCTGAGATTGAGTAAGTTTCTCATGATTAATACAGGTGAAATCTATGAATGGAATGTGATAGGGGTGGTGGGGAGGTTGGTAGGGGTGGTGGGGAGGTTGGTAGGGGTGGTGGGGAGATGGTAGGGGTGGTGGGGAGATGGTAGGGGTGGTGGGGAGATGGTAGGGGTATTGGGGAAGGCGGTAGGGGTTGTAGGGAGGCATTAGGGGTTGGTAGGGGTAGGGGTAGTGGGGAAGGCGGTAGGGGTGGTAGGGAGGCATTAGGGGTAGGGGTAGTGGGGAAGGCGGTAGGGGTTGTAGGGAGGCATTAGGGGTTGGTAGGGGTAGGGGTAGTGGGGAAGGCGGTAGGGGTTGTAGGGAGGCATTAGGGGTTGGTAGGGGTGGTGGGGAGGCGGTGGGGGTTGGTAGGGATGGAAGGGAGCCGTTAGGGGTTGGTAGGGGTGGTGCTAGGGGTTGGTAGGGGTAGTGGGGAGGCGGTAGGGGTAGTGGGGAGGCAGTAGGGGTTGTAGGGATGGAAGGGAGGCGTTAGGGGTTGGTAGGGGTGGTACTAGGGGTTGGTAGGGGTAGTGGGGAGGCAGTAGGAGTTGGTAGGGGTGGAAGGGAGGTGTTTGGGCTTAGTAGGGTTTGTAGGGGGGAAATAGGGCTTGGTAGAGGAGGTGTTAGGGGATGGTAGATGTCGTGGGGAGGTTTTAAAGGTTGACAGGGGTGGTAAGGAGGGGTAGGGGCTGGTAGGAGTGTAGATAAGGGTGAAAGGGAAGTCAGTGGGTGTGGTATGGAAGGTGGTGTGGAGTTCAGGGTGGTAGGGTGGTAGGGTGGAAAAGGAGGTGGAGGGAAACAAGTAGGGGTAGTAGGGGCTGGTAGGAGTGAAGATAAGGGTGGAAGGGAAGTCAGTGGGGGTGGATGGAAAGTCAGCAGGTGTGGATGGTAGGTGAGGCGGTAGGGATGATAGGATGGTAGTTAGTGAATGGGGAGTTATCAAGTAGAGGAAGGGACTTACCATGATCCCAAACTCCTCGTTGGCACTCCTTACATTCCATATCTGTAAGAGGACACTCGCACGCATGAGTTGTCAAACACTTCCTGCCATGACAGATGAACGCTTCACAAAAGTCACATATGGCGCCCTGGAAAATACATTAAAACATTTTTTTGTAAAAGATGACTCGGGTCATGAAGACCATGGCCTCCGTTGTTGTGGTCTTGGCCTTGATGCCCCTTCAAAAGTTCCCAAATGACTTTGCAATGGAAGTGCCCTTTGCAAAATGAAAATTGCCTTGCCCTCTCAAAGATGAAATTCCAGGCCTGAAGACTCCTTTGAAATGTAGAGATTTATACGGTTAAATTGCTGTAGCTTGTTATTATTATGTTACTTACCACCATACCAAGACCTGTGGTGTACTGCCCAGGATGCTTTACCACACAGTCTCCACTCTTCTGCATGCATTTTAGTTTGCCTATTTCAACAAATTAGAACCAAGAAAGGGAAAATAAAGGTTACATAAGTAAATAGGCTAGTTCAGAGAGTTTTAATGACTTTGTAAGTTGTTCAAGTTTTAAACAGATTTCTTTGTTGTGAACCAAAATTTGTTAATAACTATTCATAAATACCCGGGACAGTTTATCTATTCTGATTGGTCGAGAGGAGATCACGTGGCCATGTTTAAACAAGCAATATAAACACGGTGAGAATTGTTTGAACATACCCAAAGTGCGTAAGCTTACGGGTGGCGCTAATTTACGCATAACGCAATCAATACAAACCGGTTCTCAAGGTACAATTATTAGCAATTGCACATATGTACAACCGTTGAGCATTGCATGCAATTTTTACATTCTCGAAACGGAGCCCGAGGACAGGACAGAAATTGAAAATTGACAGTAAACTTTTACACATTTTCAAACATGTTTAAATGCTTTTTAAGAAAAAATGGTAGTTATGAATGGAAATAAAAGAGTAGTGACTCGGTTTAAAACGGCCGTTTAATACCAAGTCACTACTCTTTTATTCCCTTATTAACAAGTAAACCGGGAGCAATAATCATTTGACAGAATTCTTACCACAATGACCACAGACTGGCAGTTTCTGCACGGAGCCACAAAAGTAACAAAACGCTCTATTCTTTTGTCTCCTGTACTCCAGGAAATACAGAGAATTAACAAAATGATTAGCAGTATGAACGTTAAAAGAGAACATAGTAAAAGATGTAACAGCGGGCTACAAAAAAGTCAAGTTTCACGCCTTATGTGCATCATCAAGCACCTAAAAACAGCCTGCAACATTAGAGTTCAGCTTTTTCATGAAGACAATCATAGCATGCTGATCGAAACATCAATTCGTTAAATACAATGTTCTTTTGTTTTTTTCAGAACCAACACATATCATGGAGAGACTATTTTCATATACATTACATGGTGTTACTATAAACTTTTCTTATTTATATATCTTCAAAATGTAAAATTTCAAATCCTGCAAATAATACAAGTTTCTTTGTTGGGACAAAAAAGAGCTTAACAAATACTTGAATTTACTTTCCCTAAACCAAGTTGGTCATTTGCTTCAAAAAGAAACGTTTAGCAGTTCAGCATATTTTGGTTTTGTTCTTGCCAAAGCAAGACACCAGTCAAAGACCATTTTCCCTTTGTATTTGGCTGATAAAATTGGCTTGTAAGTTGGCTGATTAAAACTAGCTTGTATTTGGCTTATAAAACTAGCTTGTATTTCGTTATAAAACTGACTTGTATTTTGTTATAAAACTGGCTTGTATTTGGCTTATACAACTCGCTTGTTTTTTGCCTGATAAAAATGGCTTGTATTTGGCTAATAAATATGATGTTTGCCCAGTATCTTGTTATGATTTTAAACAGTTCTAAGAGATGGATACAAATATTTACCTTTTACACTTGTCACACTCCTGAAAGTGAGCAAAATGAAAGTAAGAGTTTATTTGTCTGAATAAGAAAAAAAAAGCAATTTTGAAGTATTTTTCTTAAAATTAACTGTTTTAAAGTGTGTGCACAACATGGGAAAGAGTGAAAAGATATTTCACAGATTTATACACAACTTACATGATATAATGATAATTATGGTGGAAAACTTCCTTCAAAACTTCTGTTTGAAATGCTATAACCTTTGAGAAATTAGTAAAACAAAATAGTTTTGATCTCTTAAGTGCAAAACTCAATGTTTGCAAACAGTGAAAACATATAATTTTTTTGTCACTATTTTCTCATGACTCCATGAGTGATTGAGAGTAAACTTTCACAGGTTTGTTATTTCTGTTTTGTCAAATCTTGAGTATAACATAGTTATGGCAATAAAAATGTTATCTTATTGTTGGGAAAATAAATTTTTTGATATGAAATATCTCAAAGTAAAATATATTTAACAAATCAACAAACAAAAAGAAATCTGAGAAAAAGACTTTACCTTCGTTTCCCGTCGTTTGTAAACAATCAAGAATTTTGCATAATTGATGACAATGTAATAATTAAACCTATGCAATGATCACACAAATTCAGGCGTAATTGGCAAATGGGGTTTCCTGAAAAATAAGCATCCCCATCCCAAGTTTTAATTTTGTTTCACTGTCAATTTTAACACCTATTTGTATTATATAAAAAATGAAATATCTTTTGAAACAAAATGCAAGCCTAATGAATGGAAATTTTTATTTTTCAAAATTTTTGTACAAACAGAATAAAAATAAAAAAAATTTGATTTCATATAAAAATATAGTAATAATTTGCGTTGTTTTCTCATTTTTGATACTCATGAAACTTGCACAGTCTCGCACGTATCGGAACGATAGTCTTGCCAAAATCTTGCAAACGTAAAACTCCATATGGTTGGGACCACAATGGTCCAGAAAGTTTGATTACGCGCGAGACTTGCACAGTCTATTGGCACCATGCTATGGGGCTATGATTATCGCAACTATGCATTTGACAGAATTGTCAATCCTCCTCACCATTGTAAAATTACATGGCCACTGGACAATCTGCCGATTTTCTCCAGCCAGTCTGATTTCACGCTGTCGCTCTTTCTGCTTCTCTGCCTTTCTCCTAGCTCCGGTCTTCTTCTTCGGCATGATGGAGTTATATAGTCAGCCGAGCCGTGAGGTAGGTAGACTAGTTAGAACGAAGCGTACACAGTCTATTCATGAAAATCACATAATTGGAAAGATTTCCTTAACATTAACATTTAACAATTGAATTAATAACATGTGTTTTAATTAATTAAATAGGGCCTACTAACCCTAATGGAACTTAACAAATTGTGGAACTTGACCCTGACTACTCCTAGGTAGAACTACGAGGTTCATTCCGCTATCGTCTCCATTACTGGAGACGATAGCGGACCGGAAAAAACCTCATTGTTCTATATATAGGATTAGGACTCAAGTATGACAACCTACCCCCCCCCCCCCCGGCCCCCTTACCCTACCCCTTCCCCTTCCCCCGGCCCGCACTGGCCACTCTGTCCATGGTAGAATTAGATGCTCTGTCCATACAGTCTGTGGTCCAATCAATCGAATTACATCTATAAACATTGACCAAGATCTTAAATATCACAGTACACAAATGTGCAGAAATAATTGTTTTGAGAGTTTCAGTCTTGATTGATCTGAAGTAAAATTTTTGCTTCAAAAAAGACATTCATCGAGTGATCTCGTCGTACTGTTCTTACCTGTGCTGTGATGTGGTGGATGCTTGCTTGTTCTCAAACGTTTGGGGCTCATTCATGCTACACACCAATAGGTATCCGAAAGAAATATTGCAAGTGTCGTGCGTTATTACTAAACTTCACTGAGTCCTTTGAGTGTAACAATATTTTGGATTTATTTCTTTACAGAATCCCTCCCCACAGTATCTAAACATCAACGGAAATTCTTGAAATCTTCAGAATCGATTATTTAAGAGTCTAGCTTGATGAAGAATATTTTTCAGATTTTTTCCATTTATTATTACCGACTTTTTAAAAGTTAAGTCATCTCAAACGTTTGGGGCTCATCGGTTCAACACAATACAGTCAATACGCGCGCACGCTGGCTGCAAGAACAAACTCAACTATTACAACCCTCACAGAACCCGTCCTCACATTATCTAAACATCAAGTTTTTAGACTTTTTTGGGTTTTGTTTTAATTGTATTAATGACTGATTTTTTTTGAATTTGTGTTCTCTCAGGTTTATTGCTTTGTTAATTGTGTTTGGCCGTAGCTTTTTAAACTGTTTTTCTGTGAAGCGCTTTGAGCGTCTTTTTAGGCGGATTTTGGCGCTATATAAGTTTACGTTATTATTATATTATTATTATCAACGGAAATTCTTCAAATTTTCAGAATCGATTATTGAAGAGTTTAGTTTGATGAAAAATATTTTTCACATTTTTTTTTTCATTTGTAGTTACCGACTTATTCAAAGTTAAAGTCATCTCAAACGTTTGGGGCTCATCGATTTCCGTACACACAAAACAACGTGCAGTCAATACGCACGCTGACTGCAAGAACCATAGAGCAACTTAAGGTCCTTGCTCTATGCAAGAACAAACTCCACTATTACACCTCTCACAAAACCAATTTAACCATCAACGGAAATTCTTCAAATCCTAAGAATCGATTTTTGAAGATTCTAGCTTTATGAAGAATATTTTTTCAGATTTTCCCCTGTTGCATGCAGCAAGGCCCTGTTGCAGCAAAGCCCTGTTGCCCACAGAGCCCTGTGCCGCAAGGCCCCTGTTGCACTACTGACCTGGTCAAAGGAACAGCTTTTCTTTTCTCTATATACAGTATTATGTTATTTATTTATAAAACGTAAAAAGAAACGTTTTTTGGAGCATACACGGATTTGAACCATGGACTGGTGATATGCACTACCAACTTCTAACCAGTTGCGCTAACTGTCCTGCTCCCAAGAAACGCCTTTCTTGTCTATGTACAGTATTAAAATATTTATTTCTGTAAGGTAAAAATAAATCGCTTGTTTAGACCACTCGGATTCGAACCAATACTAGTGCGATGCGCTCTACCAACATAACCAGTTGCACTGTCCTGGTCAAAGAAACAGTTTTTCTTTTCTCCATCTATACAGTATTATGTTATTTAGGGGGCCTATTTATATAACGTAAAAAGAAACGGTTTTTTGAGCCCACTCGGATTTAAACCAAGGACTGGTGTCACTGGTGATATGCACTACCAACTTCTAACCAGTTGCGCTAACTGTCCTGGGGTCGATTTCACAAAACTCTTCCTAACTTAGGACTAGTCCTAGGCAATGCTAAGAGATAGGACTAGTCTTAAGTTAAGACCAGTTACTGGTCCTAACTTCAGATAAGACTAGTCTTATCTCTTTGTGAAATCGGCCCCTGGTAAAAGGAACAGCTTTTCTTTTCTCCATACACAGTATTAAAATATTTATTTCTGTAAGGTAAAAATAAATCGTTTTTTTAGACCACTCGGATTCGAACCAAGGACTATGTGCGATGCGCTCTACCAACATCTAACCAGTTGCACTACTGACCTGGTCAAAGGAACAGCTTTTCTTTTCTTTATATACAGTATTATGTTATTTATTTATATAACGTAAAAAGAAACGTTTTTTGGAGCATACACGGATTTGAACCAAGGACTGGTGATATGCACTCTTCTGACCAGTTGCGTTAACTGTCCTGCTCCCAAGAAACGCAATTGATGAAAAATGCAAAAGGTGACAATAAGGGGGTGCTCCCTGATTTGCTGTTTACAAATAATGCCCTTGGAATTGTGTAATTGTGTTATGCGAGCACCTGAAAGTTCCCAGGTGGCGTGGGGCGTAGGAAGTGCATTAGGGGGGTGGGGAGTCGGCTCGCACAATGATATCCGTCTGACTGGATGGGCGTCTGTAGGTGACATACGAAAATCTTCACAAATTATTCAAACACAGATTCCACATAAGGGTTTACAGACTTTGGATCCCCTTGCATCAGTGAGCATCCTTTGCTTTTGTCGGAATTTGCGGTTGTTTTATTTGCCCCTACCGGTACATCTGAGTCCTCAGCAGTACAGTCTATACTGGTTGTCACTCCACAGTGAAGGTATTATAGTGATGTGATCGACATAAAAATAAACCAAGAGCTCATAACGGTTTTCTGACAGACTAGCATTTGAAACACACACAAACAGCATCCATTTTAATGCCGCACTCACTGCCCGTCAACGTGTAATAAAACCAGGACTTTCCGAGTCGTTTCAAAAAGAAGAAAAGGGACGTATTGATACCTATGTTTATCAGGGATTTTTCCCATTTTTGCTCTTCTTTGTTAGGCTAATTGTCATATCTTTCTCAGGAAAATTGATATTTGATCATGACCATTTCAACAAACAATGTCATGCAATACGGGAATTAACAGTGTAAACGGGGAACACCAAGTGAAAATTGGTTGGGAAACCTGGTTGGGAAACCTGGTTGGGAAGCCTGGTTGGGAAACCTGGTTGGGAAGCCTGGTTGGGAAACCTGGTTGGGAAACCTGGTTGGGAAACCTGGTTGGGAAACCTGGTTGGGAAACCTGGTTGGGAAACCTGGTTGGGAAACCTGGTTGGGAAACCTGGTTGGGAAACCACTTTTCGCTAATATCTCATATTAGACTTACTAGGTTGTGACTTTGTCGTCTTTAAACACATATCCTAAAGAAACAGAACTCAATAGTTGGGATCAACTTGGGGCCTTTCTCAAGCCTCGGCTTGGGCTCCGGCTCCAGGCTCCGGCTCCAGGCTCCGTCTGATGTTCGAACCACCGCGTGCAAATACACGCTGTAGCAACAATTTATAACGGAGCCCAAGCCGAGGTTTGAGAACGGGCCCTTGGCCAGGGAAATTTAAACACGTGCGAGACTTGTACTGTATATTCTTATTCTTATTCTTATTCTTTATTCAGCCAATAAAACAAGCGAACAATACATTAGGGAACAGAATACATGTACAATAATACGGTAACGACTAAGAGGGAATGGGATAGAGGATACAGTGAAGACAAACAAAACATAAAAACCAATCTGTGATGGCCAGGATCAACAAAAGTGTACTCAAACACTGTAGCCCGAAAGCTTGTTGGTCCAGTCACAGAGAGGATTCATTAAATAAATAAATATATCTACATGTGTATATACAATAATATAAAATAATATTAATATAAAATTAATATTATATTAAGTCAAAAAGAAATGCAATAAAAAAATTAAAAAAATGCAAATAAATAAATACAAATCAATGAGCAAAATAAAAATGAACTAAAAGGATATTTAAGAAAAAATAATAGTGTTAATTAAATGCACAAATTGTCAGGTCAAGGTCAAGTTCGCACAAGGACCACCCGTCGTCAATTGGCCGACATTGCCCGGCACCCCACACGTTTTGAGCGCGAGTACCAGGCTACATCGACCAACCAACGACAAAATGTTCCCCGTATTTGTATTTACATACAAATAAGTAATCAAACATAAGACCCAACCAGATAAACACCCCATATAAGCTAACAACACCCAACCATTCCACAAACAAGCCAACATCAAGCAGTTTGATAAACAGGCAAGTACAAAATAAAAATAAAAGCTTTAAGTTTAGCATGAACAGCAGATGGATAGGAATTATACTTATCAATTTTTAGTGGGAAGTATATAAGCAGGTTGAGAAGCAGGAGAATTTAAATCGAGCTGTCAATAGACTTAATCATGGAAATAGGATAACAGATTTCTACAAAAACACTTAAGGCTGTCTAAAACAACAGAGTCTTTGATGTGAGTGGGCAAGCTGGACCAAATACGAGGAAATGAATGTATTGGGGAGTTCTTGAGGGCTAGAGTTCTCGCATAGTGATGGTTAAATGTTATGATGTCTTGATGGCGGGCATTTATAATCGTGTTAGACTTAAGTGAACGGCAGTCAATGAGTCCATACAAGGATTTAATTGTGAAGGTGACCACATGATGCTGTCTCCTATTAGTGAGGTTGATCCAGTTGAGGGCTTTTAAGCGGTCATCGTATGGCATGGCACCTCTCTGTTGTTTCAGACACATCCTGCTTGCCCGACGTTGGACGCTCTCTAGCTTGGCCGATAATGATGAGGTGTATGGGCACCAGGCAGGCAACCCATACTCTAAGATTGGTAGGACGAGGGACAAATAAAGGGATCGAAGGGCTGTTGAAGATGTCCCACCAGCGACTTGCCAGATGAACCCAAGGATACGGTTTGCCTTGGACACCACGGAATTTACATGATCAGTCCAAGTTAATGTGTTGTTGATAGTGATGCCAAGGTACTTATATGTTGAGACAACATCAAGACCAGAACCATGCAGACTGTATACAGGTAAATGACTTAGTGATTTGGAGCGTGACATATGCATAACTTTACATTTGCTGATATTGAGTTCCATACCGTTAGAAACACTCCATCGACCGAGTTCAGTGATGTCGGTCTGGAGAGCAAGTTCATCCTGGTGAGATTTTATTGGGTTGTAAATTATAGTATCATCGGCAAATAGGCGTGATGTGGTCCTCAAGTTGTTGGAGATATCATTGATGAAGAGATTGAAGAGTAGAGGGCCAAGTACACTTCCCTGAGGAACTCCCGATGTGACTGGTTCCCAAGAGGAGACACTACCACGGTACGTAACCCGTTGCTGTCGGCCAGTAAGGAAGGATTTCAGCCAATTCCATGTAGTACCCCTAATGTTGAAGTTATGGGCCAACTTCTCTAGAAGGATGTGGTGAGGCATGCGATCAAATGCTTTACTGAAATCAAGGAAAATAATGTCAATTCGAGGTGGGCGTGGCGCGTCAAGAATAGTTGCCCAGTCATGAATTGTGTTTGTAAGTTGTGTAACGCAGGATTTATGGGCCGTAAAACCATGCTGTTCTTCATTTCCAAGGCAGAGAGAACTCACATGGTTTTTTATATTCTCTGCTACGGCTTTTTCGAGGATCTTGCAGATGACAGAAGTTAGGGCGACTGGTCGATAATTCTTGATGGCGGTGCGACTGCCAGCTTTAAAAACAGGAGTGATTTGTGATAGCTTCCAATCCAATGGTAAACAACCACTTGCAAGGGATGAATTCATTACCCGTAGTAAGGGCGGAGCGATTGAAGACGCAACCATTTTGAGAATTGTTGGTGAAATGGAGTCAGGGCCTGGCGCTTTGTAAGGGGACAATGAGGACAGAGACTTTGTCAACCATCCTAGGCATGATTGAAGTTTGGGGAAGGTCCGGAATCAGGAGAGAACAGGCCGGTGGTGAATCAGGGCAGGTTACAGCAGGGGAGTGGATTGAAGTAAACAGAGTGTTGAATGCATGAGCAATTTCAGCAGGTTTATGCATGAGTTTACCTATTGCAGATTGGAGAGCAGGTGGGCTTTTGGATTTCCTTTGGTCACGAACAAAGCACCAAAAGCTTCGTTTGTTGTCATCTGAAGCAAATAAACGGTTGACATAGTTCCAGTATGAAACTTTCATCGTGTTTTTGACTTTATTGCGTACTTTTTTATATTGCAGCCATGCAGATGCCGAGTTGGAGTGTTTCGCTTTTCTAAACAGTTTGTGTTTAGAACGAATGAGTTGTTTGAGTTCTGTAGTGATCCAAGGTGAATTCCTGCGACGGCGTTTCAATCGTGGCACGCTGTCTCGAATAGCCGCATCAAGAATGTCATTGAATCCTTCCCAAGATGCATTGGGATTGCCGTCATCTAGAAAGGCGGACCAAGGGGCAAGATGCAACAGCATCTCCAGATGGGCAACATCAGCTTTCTTATATTGTAAGAAAGAGCGTAAAACTTGGGGTTGTATGGGTGTTCTATTTATAAATAGGTTGCACTGTGACGTAAATAGGGCCTTAAAAAAATGGTTATGTTGGCGTAACCCGACCTACCCTAAAACAGGGGCCTACCCTAGATATTTTTATTTTTTCAAGGGAAGAAATTTACTAATTAAAGTCTATAAATCAGTTATAAATACGTTTGAAACCGTTTCTCTCTGTTTTTCTTCAATTGTATGGCCATAGCATTCATTGTACTTTGGAGTGCACAATGTTTTGCACAGTGACATGCAGAAGATCGTCTCGTTCAACCAGTCTGCAACAAGTTTTTAGATGATGGGAAACATTTCCCAAAATCTAGAACATTTTTAAACACTGAAGGCTTATATTGCTGGAATGTCCTACCTATTCTATCCTATCCTATACTAGACTATAAAATAAAAAAAATATTTAAAAATAAAATAAAAACCATACCTACCTACCCTATTTTTTCTGGCCCGTTACGCCAACATAACATTTTTTTTTAGGCCTAAGCTATCTTTACGGGCAATTTGGAACACACAGTCATGCGTTACGCGTGAGAACGGCATGCAGCACGCGCACATTTCACAAAACTCATTGCATGATTGGTTAGTGAATGACGCGGCTGCGTTAATAATTTGAGCGCGACGCGCCTGCAAGCCAAAATGCGATTTGCCCGTAAAGATGGCGTCTACTGGGAACTATCTATTCTGTTTCTATGATTCATGTCAGGTGAAGCGAGATGTTAGTAATGATACAAATATGGTTGAAAAATGTTTTAAGTAGTATTAGTTGATTTACACAAATATCCCTCGGAATTGTGTGGTTTTCCTTTTACTTCGTGAAATAATAGGCATTTTGTGGAGTCAAAGATTTTTAGAGCGGGTTCTGTGTGGTGGAGTCTGTTCTTGCAGTCAGTGTGCGTATTGACAACACGTTTAATAAACCGATGAGCCCCAGACGTTTGAGATGACTTTAACTTTAAATATTAATGTCGGTGATTATAAAAAGGAAAACATCTTTTTTTAAATAGTTTTGATCAGGCTAGACTCTTTATTGATAGATTCTGAAGATTTGAAGAATTTCCGTTGATGTTTAGATACTCTGAGTACGGGTTTTGTGAGGAGTGTAATAGTGGAGCCTGTTCATGCAAGTTGCAGTCAGTGTACGCAACAACTGTATGAGCCCCAAACGTTGGAAGTGGGAGGGCTGTTGCTGCCAGTTTAATAAAGTGCAAGCAGTGATATTTACTTCGGATACTTATCGGTGAGAAAAAGCATCCCGCATTTATCATCAAATTGTTCACCTGTTTGCGAATGTGTTAACCAATTGCGAATCCTAGATCATTGGTATCCAGTATATGTTGTGTTATTGCAAAGAAATGCCAACGCGACCAGTGAAGAATTTTACAATGAAAAGGAGTTCGGCTCTGTATATGTGGACTGACTGACGACTGTATGCTGAGGAGATTGGTAAAGAAAGTCTAAAGTTTCGAAAGAAATGTCGACTCGTTTTCCTTCGCTGTTTCCTAAATTGTCAGATCCATTATGGTTTGATATCGATAAACCATTTGAGGATGAGAATCAACTGGCAGAAGAGGAGAAGGAGCATCAAAATTGGGTAAATTTTGCAGTTTGAAAAGATATCTTTTTCCACAAAATAGATACCGACTGTACCGGTCAACTCAGTCCGAGTTTGCACTTTCAGCCACAACACCAAATACTCCGTTCAGCCCGAGTTGACTTGGGATATCGAGTTGACTTACATGTACATGTAAGACCGAGTTGATTTCGGACCGAGTTGACTCGGACCAAGTTGACTTCGGACCGAGTTGACCCAGGCATAACCACAACAAATATTACATCACGATTCCTTAATTAATTAATGATTGGCAATGTTAGGGTTATTAATTAGTTCCTAAATAGTTAATTAATTTAAAGGTTAAAATTCATAAAATAAAATGTTATTTATTTGAACGTCTAACAAGTAACAAGTTACTGTTGGTGTTTATGCAACCCTCCATCCTGCTGACAATGACATGACCGACAGGGAGGATGGATGTTTACAAATTAATTGGACAGAGAACAACTGACATAGTCAATGAACAAATCCTTGAATCCTTGAAGCAGAACTTTTTTTTCTCTTTTTTCTAAAGTTAGTTTATTTTTTGATTATTTCACAGCTGAAGAGTATTGAGGAAAAGAGCAAAGATGTTATACCAATTGGAAAAACAACGGCTGAGGTAACTTATTAAATATTAACTATAATTTGGGGGAAAAGAAGGAAGAAGCAAAGAATCAAATTCGACTACCACTTTTTCACTCGTAATATGACAAAAAAATCCAAACTTATTTAGTTAAAAAGGTAGTTGCGATAATCATGACACTCCATCCTTTCGACAGTTGGGAGAATGCAGGGTTATGATTATCAGATACTTGGTACTTGGTTGGTTTCCTCCTGAAAACATCCTCTTGGGATCTTGGCTAGGAGGTCACGGGGAGATGAGGACGTGTAAACAAGATACTATTTTTGTTCATACCCATTCTAGTCTGCTTGTGTGACTGTTGTGTGCCCTTATTTCCCATCCATAGTGATAGCCATTAAGATTGCTTTTGTCGTAGTACTTCAAGATAAGAACAATTTCTTTAAGCTATGCGGCTTTTTGTTTTGTTTTCTTTATCTTTGCAGCCCTACGGAGATTATGATGAGGAAGAAGAAGAGGATGAAGATGAGATTGAATCCGATGAGGAATCTGATGAACCTGATGACCTAGAGGTGACAGACTATGACCAGGACTCACCTGATGATGTAGGTTGAAGGCTTGACTCCAGACATAATAAAGATGCCCCCCACCCCCACAGAATACTTTTATTTTGCTTGCTCCTCCCTAAACCCCATTCCGATCCCCCATCCCTCAAAAATAAAATACAAAACTTAAAAGGACTACGACAAGAGAAAGAGCAACAAGCAACTTGTTACTGGGCTAGGCAGACCAATCTTATCCAAGTCCAAACATGTTGGTGTGAAGTGACAATCGAGCGGAGGACTTTATGCAAGTTAGCCCCAAACAAGGCTAAAGCCACTCTTGGTAAACGGGCTACAAGAAGAAAAATATTTAAGATGAAATTAACTCAGTGTCAGTGGAGCTGAATCCTCTGAAAACAGTCTGGATTGTAGGATGGAGGGAAACATGCACCAGGCAAGGAGTTCCAAGGAGATGCAGTATGTTGAAAAAAGCTGATGGGAATTGCTTTTTTTTCTACATCCCAACAAACAAGAGTGTATGCTCATGTTTGAAACCAGGGCTTGGGCTTGGGCTATGTCAGTTAATTGGGAAATATACACTTTCTTTAAAGGAATTTAATCAGGTGGACATGGCCCAAGCCCAAGAAGTGGTTTTGAAAAGGGCCTATGGGTGAGAACAAGCATAAAGCCTGGTACCAGGTGGGACACACTGGTGCCACATTTACCATAAATGTATGTTCTTTATTGTTTGTAGGTTGAGATGGACATGAGTAACGATGTTGAGGCATCCAACTCTCCACCATGGATGATGTAGAGATCTTAAGGAGAGCAGAGGAAAATCCTAATTGTTGAGGCCGACTTCAAGATGTGATGTATACCTGCAGACAGTCTTCAACGGCATATACAGACTATTGATATGAATCTACAGCTCTGTCATCCTTCCAAGTTCCAGCTGGTTGGAGTGAATTAATTTTATGTGGTATTCAGCTGACCAGTGAAAACCATTGAATAATGTAAAGAAAGACAACTTAAAAATCAAGGCTCGCCTTGAAGTTGTAATGGGTTTTGTTACCCCTCAGCTCGATAGGCTGAAGAGGCATTGGCATTGCCTTCGACGCCCCTCCGTCTGGCCGGCTAGGCAATTTCATTTCCTAGTCTTTAACTTTGAGTTAGAAGTGAGGTTGCCTTTGGGGAAAGAAAAGTGGGGATTATTTTGGGGTCAAACGTCAAAGTGACCAGGTGTAGGAACCTGGTTTGGTGATATCTTTGGGCTGGGGGGTTTCCAACAGCACCGCTGATTTTTTTTAATTTGTGCCCAAGAGGAGTGTACATGCCATGACTATTTCCTCCAATCGGATGGGGCATAAAGCCATAGGTCCTCCTGTGTGTTCTATTATGCACATACAAGATAACCCAGTACACTTATCGTTAAGAGAAGGGGTTTACTGGCATGGATTGAAGCAGATTGCTCAGCATCACCTTGTAAACCCTAAACAAGGAGCGGTGTAAATGGGTCTTATAAAAGTAACAACAAACCACAAGCAGACTGATTTCAAAACTTGGCATACCTTTTGTTAAAATAGTAAGTGGTTTGAGAAGCCCGTAGGGAAAGTGCTATATAAGAACCAAGTTTTATCGCTGTTCAGTAGAAAGTCAAAGAAATTTTGCCATCAAAAAACAATTCCTGTAATTAGATTCTGATAGCAGTTGACTGGTGAAGGTTTCGTAGAGGAAACTGTATAAACAAACAAAAATTATCTGGTTGGACAAGCTAAGAGAATGTGTGTATATAGACCGTGCAAGTCTCGCATGTATTCAAACATTTTTGGTCCCACGCACATTGCATAAACCGAAGAAAACTCCTGCATTTTAACAGGTCTCAATGTTCGAATACACGCAAGACTTGCAGTCTATTGAGGTTGTTTGATTACTACCGGTAATGTCAAAGAAATTGGCAGAACATTTTGAGGGCCTCTTCACGAGACAAAATTAAGATAACCCATCTCTAGTCACTCTGATGAAAGTCTCAAATTGTGTGTAACATATATTTATCAGATTTCAAAAAAGACAAACAGTAAAATATCTGTAAATAGCTGTACATAAAATTTTTATTTGTACATTCGTAACATAATAACTTGTTAGTGTCTTTATTTTTTACAAAGTGGTCTGACTTTTGATTGCCAGAATATATTACAGTGCATTTCGTCACGCGTACCACGAAGTGACCAATCTGTCAAAATTAATACATTTTTGCAAATCGGGTTTTATACAAATTATTAATATACTCATTACTGTTAACATTTTCAGCAAGTTTGAATACCTAATACGTAAAAACGACGTGTCACTAGATTTGCTGTTTTGTATTTCCACGAGCCACTTCACCAATGATATACGAAGCGTTACACACAGTTCAGCGCGCGTGACATTTCGCATTTTCACGAAGTGACCTATTTGATAGGTCTCGATATGCAATGTGTTTGTACACAACGCGCGCGCTGTGGGCAATACTCGCTTTCACGAAGTGACGTATGTGTTTAGGACTGTATTACTAATTAAAATAGTTGCAAGAATGAAAACACTCTGACAGTTATGCACGAATAAAGTATTCAGCTTTATTTTTGTCTTAAAAAAATGAAACAAACTTGTTGAGAATACCCTGAAGCAGCAGTTTGAAAAATAGTGCAACTTCAATCGCGATTTTCTCCAAACACGTTTTTGGGGGCTGTGAACAAGATAGGTCACTTCGTGGTACGCGTGACGATTTAACGAACTGACAAAATGCAAGCCTATCTTGACAATGTCACCTTATTTTAGAACAAAAACGAATGGCCATGTGTGTTCCAGGCATGATAAATTTTACACTGTGAATCTGAACGTAGAATGTAAACATTAACAGCTGAACAAGTTTTGAAGTGTGCCTCCTTTCTTCATCCTAAAAAGCTGATATAAATCATTTGGTGCAGTCTCCATAAAACGTAATAGGTATTTATGTTTTCTTCCATCGAGCTGTGCACAAATTGTGCCTGCAGGAAGTCCAGGCTCTTTAGCTCTTTGAGCTGTGTACAAATCATGCCTGCAGGAATTCTAGGCTCTGTGGCTCAATATATCACAGGTTACATTGTCTATAAACTTGGACCTCACTAAATCATACCATCATGACAACGAAAGAAACACTGTCTGTGATTTGGCCACTACAGACTAACTTGAGCCTTGAACCTTTAGCTAATGAAAACAAGCCACACTCGACATTTTGGGAATCAAATTAACATACAAATTATGGTAAGTGTGTAAATACTGCGTTCCCTAAAATGTGCCCTTCACTGTATACAGGTATATAACATGGGGACACTGACTTCCAAAATACCGCATCCAAGATTGCATATCCTTCTCGCCGACGTCACATTTCTATGGCAATGCTGGAGAAATATGCAAAAGTAGGATACGTACGCCTAGGGCTATCAAGCCTTGCATTTTGTAGCACATGTTTGCACAGTGTTCTCATACAGTAATGTTTACATAAAGTACTCTTGCATGGTGAGCAATAAAATAGTGATGTCAACCGAGAAGAATTTATTGACATGATGACATTGGGGTCCAATTTCATGGCTCTGTATACCGTTGAATTCTGTGCTTACAGCGCCCTTTAAGCACATAGTTCTATGGGCAGTAAGTGCAGAATTCCACAGAAAGCAGAGCCATGAAATTGGACCCGAGTGAATTGGTTCAACAATTGGTACCAAAAACCTACTACTACATGTACTGCATCATTTCCAAAGTCAAAACTGCTGATATTGCATCGCCCGAGGGCATACGCAGTTAGTCTGTTTTACGAAATTAGCCGAAAATTACATGCCTAAATACCAGGTACTTTTCCCACTGGTAAACAGTTTTGAGCATGCACACGATTTCCTAAAACAATAATTAACCGTGTAGATCTGCTACCTAGTGCCATCGGGGGAAACTCTCGCATTGAAGGAGAAGAGCTGGAGTATCATCTTGTCGGCGGATTGAGAAAAAGATTTGGAAAGAATCGGATTCCTTCAACAGACTCGTCCCTGCAAGCTTGCCCCGCTTCCTCCGCTGCTAAGAGCCTAGACAGAAAATGGAATGAAAGGAATATATTAGGGTAAGGCACTTTACAGTAGTACAGCTTCCCAAGGGGTCATTGCCACCTAAGCTATCCCAATCGGGGTTATCATTTTATCCCAATTGGAACCTTCTTATCCTAATGAGGATATCGTGGGAGAAGATGTCTCTCCCTCGTGAACCGGCTTGGCCAGCGCTGAATAGCTGTGTTCTTGCATGATGGACCGGGTCATCGGGACCACGACCACTGGGCAGGCTCGAGAAGCCATTATGGCCTCCAATTGATTGATAGGACTGAACCCACTTAAAACAATGACAATACATGGTCCCACACATTTCCTGAAACCATTGTTGTACTTTCTACAGATGGGAAATTTAATAATCCACACATTCTAGTAAACTTCAACCAAAAATGTTTTGAAAATAATTTGTTTTAATGAAAAATTCTCTGAAAATCAACTTGACACAGTCCTTTTAGACTTACCTTCCTTTTGCTAGAAGAATTGATACGCCTGCATTCTGTGATAACTCATCCGGAGTCAGGGAACCTTTCTGTGTCATCTGGTGAAGAAACCAACACAAAATTAAATCCATGAGGTCATAGTTGACACCGTACTATTGTTGTATAATCGGTTATGAAGCCAAGGATGCCTCATAATTGAACTTGATCACTGTAGCTTGCAAGACTCACAGTGAACGATTTCCCTTGTATAGCAGAGCAACTTGCTACACAAAATGCATGAGTTGCTACTCAAAAATCAGGAGTTGCTACTCAATGCTAGCATTCAGTGTGCACAAAACAAGTTCAGTCTAAACATTTTGCTAGGCAAAATTGCTGGATGAAATCGTTCCCTGCTGAGGAAACCTGTAAACAAGGGTGATTGCAATGTGAACCAGAAACACCAGGGTTAACCGCTATTCTTTCACGATAGTGTTCTGGGTTCTTCTTTGTGCACTATACCAATCCTTGTACACAAGAACAGGGCTTAATGTCCCATCCGAAGAACAAAGCAATACACCGATCCATTAAGCCACGCCCATTTCTCATTGACCAATCACAACCGCGAAATCTGATCACCATTTGAGTCGTTTGATGATCTTTGCACTAATGGTGATCGGGTTTCGCGGCTGTGATTGGTCAACTCGTAAGGAGGCGGGGCTTAATGGATCGGTCTATTATGGTAAAGGGTTTGACTAAACTGAATATGTAAATCTGCCACGAATTAGGAGCAAAGTTATCATGGGGACAAAAAACACCAGGGAGTTTTTGTTGGGTGTTATGGGATCACTGCATCATGGGCCAAGTCCCAATCGATGGATCCGCATTGGCTATGGCTAGATTGCTAAACAGATCTATTCTTCAACAATAACGCTGCAGACAACAGCCATAGCAATAGTCAAAGTCGCTTGATTTAGACAATACTGTGGCAACTCTGGTCTGATTCCCTGTCTACCACCTATACAAAGACAGCATTGATACAGGTTACAGAAAAGGGGCCAGTCTATTTCCCATGAGATTCCTTCAATTGTGTTGTTGCACATGTGCAAAGAAAAAACACAAAAAGAAGCAAAACTCACCAATTCAGCGGTTTGTCTTATTACAGCCTCCTCTCCCTTGGATACCAGTTCAATCACCATGACGCCACTGCTGAATTCTCGTAACCTTAGGGGTAGCCTCAGTCGCTCAAATTGTCTGCAGGCATCCACAAGATCATCAGGAGAGAGCAGCTGAGATAGAAATGAAAACAAGGTGAATTTTTGGCAATTGATAGCACATTAAAAAGTTTAAGTTGTTGGTCGAAGGCTATGTCTGAACTGGCCGCTACGGCTATGGCTGGTTCCCAGCGTCTTCATGCGCTGAGGTATAGAACTTCCCATTAAGCAACAGCCATAGCCATAGCTGTAGCTGCTATATCTGATATGGCCTTACAGACTCGCCAAAATACCACAACCGAAATGGATTTTGGTTACAGATGCCAACAGTATACATTTACAAAATTTTGTTTGACGCAAAGCATAATCTCATTTCAGTGTACAAACTTTACAAACCTGTTCTGGGAAGACTAAAAATCCAATCCATGTGTCAAGCTTGGGGACTCCAGCCTGTGTCCACTGACTTGCAGGTCTGGAAATGTACCACCACTAAGCCTTATCTCACGTTTCAATATCTATCCAAGACCCTCTGCATTGTGCAATCTGCGGGGATGAGATTTGCCCAGTGAGAAATATTCCTAAAAATGGCTTCGAGGCCTGGATTCTCCCTTATTCTAGACCTGGGACCTCCCTGATGTTACAATTCAGGTTTATAGACTCTGTGCAACACCAGAAATACACAACTACAAGTTTGGACACAATGTGGACTGTTATTTTCTCACTTTGGTGATTGCTTTACTTCTTTTAAGAAAGTTTGAAGACCAAAGGAGGTTTTGAAAAAATCCTGAGAAATCACACGCCTGAAACTGAATAGGTATGATAGGTCTGAGCTTGTCTGTGCAATAAAAATCCATCAAATTTAAGGCAAACGCAGGGTTTGGAGGATTTGGGTTGAAGCATTTCTCCTGTGAGCGGTACCTTACCTCCATTCCTCTTGCTCTATTGATTCTGCAGTACACGTCTGATAAAGACATCATGCCACCACTCTCCTTTGCGATTTAAGAATAGAATCCAGAAATTTGGCACTGTTTAATGTTTTAGACTTCACAAGAATCAGGAGCAACAAGATTAAATTAAAGGGGGTAACATGGAGACTATCACGTTAAGGTGAACATCAGTGAACAATAAGGTAAAAATCAGTGAACATTAAGGTAAATTAGTGAAAAGTAAGGTGAAAAACAAAGAACATTAAGGTAAATTAGTGAACAGTAAGATAAAAATCGGTGAACATTAAGGTAAAAAACAGTGAACAGTAAGGTGAAAGACAAAACAGAAAGACTTGCTTTTACCTCTATCTGGGTTGTTAAGACATCAGCAAGCTGCTTGGCCAGTTCCTCATGGTACTTGGTACCTGAACCGTGTGTCTCTCTAGTGACTGGGTTAGCAATACCCAGACTTAACAAGTAGGACTTGAATTGCACTGTCTGGATTAGGAGATCAATGTGAGAATCGCACAATTATTAGCAATTATTAGCATCAGGATCCTTTTGCAGATTTCATCATGTCAGTGTAAAAACGTTGTATCTCGATTCTGCAAAATGCTCCAGTGCAGAAACAATGCATCTTGGTGCATACTGTTTTGTGTGTACATCCAGGCTATTTTATCTACCCGGTAAGCGAGATACAACGTTTTGACAATTTCAAGGTGGTGCATAAAGCAAGTGTTTTTTTAGGGAGATACCATTTGAATTGGTAATACTATTCGGAAATGAATCAATACTTTCAAAAGAATCATGCGGTCTACAAATGAACTCCAGTGGTATGATCATAACGATAGAGTGTGGTCAGCAATGCATGTACAATATGTGACTGGTACCCTGCTTACATTTGCTCAGTAGAAACATGTGTACCAAGGTACACGTTTGGTAATCACTCTTAAAATTAATGCCAATAAAAACTTAATGGTTACAAGCCTGCAGCAGCTTTCGATAGTATAAAGCATTTTGAGAACCATTTCACTTCGAAGTTAATGTGGTTGTGTATAAAGATAGCAGTTTTTATGGCCCAAAATTTGAATCTGAGAAACATTCCTGTCAGAAACGCTTCTCATATTGTGTACTCCTATTAGGGATTTTCTTCCTGCGTGGACATATTTGCTCCGGGTTTTCGGCGATATCTAAAAAACGCGACCACCTTTCGAAATGAAGTTTTCACAGGTTATTTTTATTGTATATATCTACACTCATATAGGATTGAAACAATCAAGCGGTTCCAAAAAACCAAGGGTATATTTTGCCTTAAAGCAACTCTGTGAAACTGGGTCCTGGTCACCTTCTGAAAAAACGCTGAATTTTATCTTAAACATTTGTTACACTAAAAACAAGTTTTGAATAGAGGGCATCCTGTGCTTTAATTTGATATCAAAATATTATATTCAAATAACATACTTTGGGGTTGGATAAACATTGAGAATATTAAGTTGTATTGGTTGCTTAAACATTGACAGACACACCTTACCTCGTCTTCAGTTATGCTTCCTTGTTTATCTTTAATCTTGTTGGCTATTGTTCTGGAAAGATCTACCATTTCCTTTGCCTGAGCACACAATAAAAAAGTTCTGTATAAATTACAACTAAAACTGTTTTTTTTAGTAATCTTTTACTTGAAATCTAACCGGTAGGTTTTTTGTCTTCTTGTATTGGTAATTTAACTAGTTTTAAGTCTTTGCGTACTGATAAACTAACTGGTTTAATTCCTGTACTGGTAAACTAACTGGTTTTTAGTAATCTTGTACTGGTAAACTAACTGGTTTTTGGTCTTCTTGTATTGGTTAATTAACTGGTTTTAGTCTTCTTGTACTGGAAAACTGACTGGTTTTAAGTCTTTTTGTACTGGTAAACTAACTACTTTATAGTCTTCTTGTACCGGTAAACTAACCGGTTTTTAGTCTTCTGGTTCTGATAAACAGACTGGATTTTAGTCTTTTTGTACAGGTAAACTAACTACTTTATAGTTTTTCTTGCAGCAGTAAACTAACTGCTTTTAGGTCTTCTTGTACTAATAAACTAGCAGGTTTTTAGTTTTTGTGTACTGGTTAACATTATAATCTTAATTATGGAACTACCACCAACTGGGGAAACAAATTGTGGGAAAACTTGACAAACCTTTTCCATTAACTTGTTTAAGTCTTCAAATGCCTGGGGGGGGAAAAAACCACAAAGCACAAGCCATGATTAATGAAAAGAAAAAAAGGCAAAAGAGTATGAAGTTTGTTACACATGATTATTTATAAAAAATTGGTTAAAAACAAAAACACTGACTGGTAATGGCCTCATGTTTAGCCCAAGCAGAGTCTTCCTCAATGCCTCTTCTATGGTCAAAATGAGAGGCAAATACAACTCCTCGCATTTATACCATATTTGGATGGCAAGCAGTTTACAACAGCTACTTCATTTTTTTATTTCGTATTAAAAACAGATCTCAAAATACATACAAAGTGGGAAAATGTATCTAATACCTACTTTGGATATTGTTTGGTCTGTGTCTTTCCATTTTTTCTCCAAGTTTCTCTCGATGCCAACAATACCAGCGTGAATGGCTTTGGGTGGATGCTAAAAGAAGTTTGCAACAGAAAAAAAGGATAGGAAATGACTTTCAGTTAACATAAAAATCTTGCAGTGCTTTGTTTTTATTTATTTTAAAATCAAATGAATATCATTTAAGTCATAAAACTAGGAATTTTTTTGACATTTCGTTCAAGTGTGTAGCACCCTCATTCATTCCACCTCATCTTCTCCTATGCCACTCAACACCAAATATTTGGACTTGGATAAGATTGGAATGCCCGACCCAGTGATAAGCACTTGTTAACTACGCCTCCTGAATCCTGCACTTTGAAGAATTTGGGACTGCTCTGAAAACACAAAGTCCGAGACAAATAAATGAAAATTAATTCAAGGATAGTGAAGGATAATCATTATATTATTTTTAACATAGGGCTAGATAGCTCAGTTGGTAGAGCGCCGGCACGTTAAACCGGAGGTCGTTGGTTCAAATCCCGCTCTAGTCAATTTTTCTTTGTTCAACCCAAAATCATTTAAAAATTTACCCAGTCAGTTTCCCTTGTGGTTTATTATTTGATATCTGATATAAAAAGTCGCATCCCCTTAAGGTGATCCCCTGGCTGCCGCTTCCAAGGTTGTATCGTATACTTGGGTGTGATCCCTGGCTACACGGCAGTTTACGGTTGAATGGCTTCTGACTGGCACCCCCCGAACAAAGATATTGACAAAATAAGGAGACCGCCAACATAGGGCTAGATAGCTCAGTTGGTAGAGCGCCGGCACGTTAAACCGGAGGTCGTTGGTTCAAATCCCGCTCTAGTCAATTTTTCTTTGTTCAACCCAAAATTATATTATTTTTGCTCACCTTTCCTCCGGGTCTTGGTGCTGGGTTCATGTATTCCCATCTCCTCTTAGACAACTCTTCAGTCAGGCATCTGAAAAACTAGAATAATCAACGTTTGGTTTGAACAAACAACAGAAAAGTAGAAAAGAATATTTTTTACTCTAACACCAATGCATAAGGAAAGGAAGTACACCTGAATGTTTGTACTCCAATAATATTGTTATATGTATATGGCTTTCATTTTATTTTATTTCATTTCAAAAATAGTTAGTGGCCTGACGTTTTGCCCCAAGATCAAAGTCGATCTTGAGAAGGACTCTGCAAGCGCAGAAACGTCAGGCCACTAACTATTTTTTGCTCCTTTCTATTGATATTTTCTCATTTATTAATTTCACGGAATTAAGATAGTTACAAGATTTAAGAATAGGTCATACACAAGCCTGGAATTTTATATTTGAGCGGACAAGGCCATTATTGTAGCCCGGAGAATCCTTGACAGTACAATTCAGGGAATTTACTGACTATTTGCAATGTACCAGATTTACAAAAATACAGGCTTGGACACAATCTGGACTATTTTATTCTCCTTTTGGTGATTGCTTTACAAATGTGAAGGCTTGAGGAGATTTTGAGAAAGCTACTAAATCAGGAAAACTCTGGAAAAATCATATGCCTTGTTTTGATTAGGTTAAAATAACCTCCTGACTGATTGTGTAGTTTGGTGGTGCAGGACTAAACCTAAAAAACTCAGAATCAAACTATGATTTGATTTAAGTTAAGACAACTTTCCTGTCAGAACAAACACTTAATCATTACTCCTAGAACAAACCTCTGTTTCTCCAGCCTCCTTAAACGTCAACTGGATGAAGGAATGGCCACTCATCATGACAGGCCCCGGTGGTTTGTTGGACGGAGACGGGTGCAGATGAATGGCAATCCGGGGACTAGAATAAAAGAAAAGTAATATCAACTCTTGCAATACTCACTGATACAGGATTTAAACCGGTCTCTCTTGAGACATATGCTCAAATAGACTGTGGATTTTGATTCCCAGGACACGGAAACCTGAAAAGAACCCTTTACCAAAAGTAAAATCTAAAAAATATTCCTATCCTCGATGCCATTATAACATCATTCCAATATAATCTGTTAGTTAGCATTATTAACAACTAACTGGTTTCAGTTAATCCGGACGTCATTGGTTCAAGTCCCGCTCTAGTCAGTTCGCCTTTAACCCCAATTTATTCAAAATTTTCCCAGTCAGTTTCCCTTGTGGTTTATTACTTGACATTTGAAACAAAGAGTCGCAGTCCCCTTAAGGTGATCCCTCTGCTGCCGCTTCCCAGGTTGTATCGTAAACTTGGATGTGATCCCTGGCTATACGGCAGTTACAGGTTGAATGGCTTATGACTGGCACCCTGAACAAAGATATTGACAAAATAGGGAAACTGCCAACATAGGGCTAGATAGCTCAGTTGGTAGAGCACCGGCACATTAATCCGGAGGTCGCATGTTCTAGTCCCACTCTAATACATTTTTCTTTGTTGAACCCAAAATTGTAAAAAAATTGACTCAGTCAGTTTCCTTTGAGGTCTATTATTTGTTTTTAGTTTCAGTAACAGTTCAATAAGTAAAATTATCCATTTTCCAGGAAATTCCAGCACTAGTAGGATAGGGAATGATCCTAGTTAATCGCTCAAGGGGTTTAGGATATGTGTACCTTTTCCCTTTTCCATCTGGAACCTCTTCACTGAACAAGACTAGAGCCAAAGACAGATTGATGATCGTGGTCTGCAAAGTGGGAAAATATAAGACATCATCAGACAGCAAAAACGGATAAGTCTGTATGATCCAAAGAGGAACACCTACACTCAGTCAAAAGGTCAAATTCCATGTTATTTTGATTGAATATCTTCAAAATTTTGAAATGAACTGAAAGTTCTCTGCAGAAAAATGTACAGACTTTATTATTGAAATGTGACGTCATCGAACGCTTTTGGATTTTGACCAAAATTGCACTTGAACTTAGAAGAGTATCAAACAAAGTGGCATTTTACACCATTTCGATTTGAGGCTAGACACTTGTATAGACCTTATGCATTGACGTCACCAAGCCGCCATCTTAGAGGTAAACTGATGATGAAACAATGGAAACGTGCTGATTTGTACGCGCGGCGCACAAGACTGGCCAATGAGCATCTTCCTTTTGACCTCTAGGTGAGGGCGCCCTACTCAAATGACGTCATATGCATAAGGTCTATTGTTTCCATTTTCATAAGAACTCTATCTATTGGAGTCAGGGGTCATAGATAGATAGATAAAATGGTTTATTAAAAACTGTCCTCGCAACACAAAGGCTGAATTGCAACAATTTTACATTCAAAAATATTACAAAGCACATTAAATATAAAGGGGAGGAATGAGACACCATTCATTAACCCTAACTCCCAAAGCGTTTTTACTAGAATCCATCCCTAACCCAACACATTCCAACAGCTTATACTACCATGAGATGGGAACTGTACCCAATCTTAGGGGGACGATACACAACCTAACAAACTCCAACAGGCCTTTTTTGTTTGATTTTGTTGGGGTGTGTACACTTGGCATGTGCAAAATTTGATCAGTGAAATCACACAGTACCCAACATAACATAATCCAACAACTATCTCATTAGACCATGGAGGAAAGAGCAATGCCAGACATGTACATTTCACACATCCACCATACCCACTCAATCAAATTCAAACACCATTACTTGTCAGCAAGGATACACAATCCCACAGAATCAAACACCCAATCCTAACTTCACTGTACTTAACCTAACAAAATTAAACACTTTGCCCTGTTTGAATTTGTAGGGTTAGGGATTGTTAGGGTTAAACAAAATAATATATACATTTGGATTAAAATCAAGAAAAACCAACGAAAGGTCAATAAAATCCTGAGTCAGATGATTGTGTAAACTTCTAATACATGGAGTGGTATGGCTGGTGTTCGAATTTGTATCAGAACTAAACATACTGCTTTAAAGCTGGGTTTTGTTCCATAACTTGGCCATATACATAATCGGACTATCTTGATACCGTTTGGCTCTGCAAATTGGTAATGAAATTTCATCTAAGTTTCTCAAGTTCTTGTGGTGCAAAATTACAAACAGTTTTTGACAAACCTTTGAAACTAATCTTTTTGTTTTAATTCAGTTTCTCGCAAAAGTAAATCTTTTTAATCTGTCTAAGGCCAGTGTTTTTGTCAACAAGGAAACCAAATATGAAAATTTATGTTCATCTTCCAAGCGTTTTTACCTGATGAATTGAGTCTGTCCAGATCACACGGTGTGTTGTGAGTGTTAATATGCCTCGATCAAATGCAGTCTGTAACCAAATCAACATCACATAATTATAATTATTAGTTATCGGTAAACACTGTCGGTAAAACACAAATAATATAAAATTTCACACATAAGGCTTTAAGCACGAGCGAAAAACAGAAAAATATAGAGCTTCTGCATTCCTTTTTCAACGGGCTGAAGGCCGAGTTAGATATGGGAAGCAGACGCGCACTATTTCTCGATACTCCACGAGCACGCGTGTGATAATGTATTTATCTTCAAGCAAACTTGATGAGTAGCTTACAAATACTATAGCGCAATACGTGGAGTTTGAATACCATATTATTTTGTTATATATTTTGTTTTTATATCACCCCAATAAAAAAAATTCTGCCTTTTGATTAATTTAGAGCATGTCACATGATAGACCCAGTAACTGGGACGCTGTACTCATTTTTTGAAATTTTGATGTTCATCTTTCGTACGAAAGATGAACATCAAAATTTCAAAAAATGAGTACAGTCAGTGCCCCAGGGCCCAGTTACTGGGTCTAGGCACACTTTTAATTTATGTATGGGGTTTTATAAACAAATATTGACTGCTTTTACTTGTGCTATAGACCATGATACCTTTGTTTACAGAGTGGTGACCTTGTACATTATAGTGCATTTCCTGACGGGCAAGATACACAGGCCATATGGGAAAATTTACATTTTGTGTCATAATTTTCACATAAATTCAAAATTTACAAAAGCAACAGCTGTACAAGCTTTTGAGATGTCCCCCCTTTCTTCATATCAAAAGTTGAGAAAAAAATCAGACAGTGCAATCTCCATAAAACATTAGATTTGTTGTATTCTTCCATTGAGCTGTGTACAAATTGTGCCTGCAGGGAGTCCAGGCTCTCTGGCTCTTTTGTAAACATGTGATGTCACAGGTCACATGGTCTATACTGGTTAAAACTACAACTCCCTCGATGTTCCCGGGAAATTCACACTGACTCTGAGTGACAGTGACACTGACAGACACTGACACAATCATGAATCAGTATCACAGCCAGCCAGCACCATGTGCGAGTGTCTGTCTTGTCAGTACAGTCGTTTGACCAGTTCCGGATCACTTTTTGAATTCACGATGTTTTTGTTGCATTCTCTTTAACATTTTAAACAAACAAAAGTCGATCAGTTTACCTACACATGTCATAACATTCACCAAATATCCATTGGCCAAAAATAAGTAATACTTTTGAAGTGGCTTCGAGAAAAGTATCGTCACCCGTTTGACCAGTTCCGGATCGGTTGAATCTATTCCGAATCAGTAGCGCGCCCTCTATTGCAAACCAATACTCCAAATCCCATTCATAAAACTGAAAATACATGCAACGTTATCGACGGCTGTTGGATGAAGTACATGTAGTTTTACATTCCTTGAAATATAAAAATGCACGCTTCCAGTGCAACTTAAATGACAAACTTTCTACAACAGCCGTATGATTTTAACTAACTGAGTGCGCCACCATTTAACATACCAACATATTGAGTGATCCGGAACTGGGCAAAGGTACGATGCCTCCCAACAAACGATTTCGGTAATTTTATCTCATAAAAAAACCAAAACGTCTGCTCAGTATTTATGGGAAATATGTTTTACACATTCTTACCATTTTACATAAATGCTATTCGCCCTGGCATTCAAATTTGAAAGGTGAGAAGTTTTAACAGCGTTTTTCAACCAACATTTTGGGGGGTAAATAAAATATTATGATCATTATCGCCGACAAACTTAAGAAAAATTACCATAATTTATTTGTCGATGATGTTTGTCACCTTATCTTGGGTTTGTTGGTTTATTGGATGTTATTCTTCACATGTATCAACAGGAATTGGTAATGTGAGAAGTAATTTAATTATGTGGTTGTTGCAAAGTTTAAGTGATCCGGAACTGGTCAATGATCCGGAACTGGTCAAACGACTGTACTTGTAATTACTAAATTAGTATTACAAATGTAATGTCACTTCATACAAGTTTCGACGCTTGGTCTCAATTTACTGACCTTGTTTGTGCCGTCGTGAAGTCTTACTCCATGTTGCTGTTTTACTTGTGTTTCACCCTGGAGCATGCTTCCATTTCCCCACTCAAACCTGTCCATTTTATCGCTTTTTGTCACAGATTTCCTTTTACAGGCTTGAAGAAGAGAGAGATCAGAGAGAAGTAAAGTCGCACTCTAGTCTAAATAAAAGAACGTGATCTCTCAATAGAGGGCGCCCTCCTCGTTGACGTATCGGCAGCAGACGTAGTCTTGATTGGCGACGCTGTTTTTTGTTTTAGCCACCGGTAGAGGGCGCTACATTGACTGTTTGGTCGGGATGACTCAGAAGGACTGGGCAAGTCTATAAATCTGGATCAAAACAGTTCGTTTTTATCCAGATGTTCGTGTGATACAGATATCTCTTCTCCAGTAATTCGTGTTGCGATATCGCACTACGTTAAACAAAATGAACGTCGCCAATCAAGACTACAGCAGACGTAGACTTGTGGACAAGTCGTTAAATGTCTGTCGCGGTGATAGCGGAACGGCTTTCTCGCAATAACCCGCGAGAGGGCTGCTCTGTGCGAGATTACTGCTCTCACGACTGGTCGCATTTACCGACTTGTGAAACCCGCTGGCGGTTTGTGCACGGCCTATGGGCACTTCAGCCGAATTTGTACGGACGCATCTGATTGGTCAATTTCGTTATATCTATGAATATTCAAACAGGAGATGAATATTAAACATCAAATCCTGTACTGGATGGAGTTTTATGTTGCTTTGATCATGCACGATCAAAACCAAACACTGAGTGGTGAGAGTGATTGTGTTCATAAATATTTTGACACAAGAAAATACGTATTCAAATTATGGGTACAACTTGTAAATAATTACAAAAAATCGAACGTAAGATTTTATTTCAGAGAGTCCGAGCGTGTTTGACAGTGCACAGCGTGTGGGGACATGACGTAAAACACACGGGCAAATCGTGTAGCTGCATGCCATGGCGCGCAGAGTTTCTCTCGGCCGGGGCTCAGCACGACGGAAACCCCTACCCGGCCCTAGCTAGCATGCCAAGAGATAGCTGTACCTGGAAGCTCATGAACATGTGGGAGGGGGTAGGGAGCCAGACCACCAACTACCTTGTCATTGCGGGTTTGTTAGTCGGTAAACCTCGCTGATCGAATCCGCTGTTTTAAAATCGTTACGTTTCAATGTTCGGTGTACGTTCCTTTCCCCCGATTTGGAAATTAAATAAGATTTATGTCAATAAATAGGAAAACCACTCTTATATTGACGGTGCAATTAAGTTAAACAATTTGTGAGACAAAAACGAGCCCCCACCCCAAAAAAAAAATCACACAAAACCAGAGCCCCTGAAGGTGAAAAATAAATTTAAAATTAAAATGTGAAAAAAAATTCTCACTCTGAATTTCTTTTTCCACTCTCGACACACAAAATTCCAACAAAGTCAAGTAGTTTCCTCAAAATATTATTTAATTCAATCAAAATATAATGTTGTCACATAAAATTTAATTTTTTTAAATTTGTAAACAAAGTTGTGTTTTTCTAGGTAGCAAAATAGATTTTTCCTAGAAAATACGTTTTTGTTCCCTCGAACACGCCTTCTTTCACCCGAAATACGATTTTGTTACCCATAAATACGCGTTTGTTCCCTGAAAGATACGCATTCGTTTCCTCGAAATATGATTTTGTTCGCACAAAATATAATTTTGTTCGCTCTAAATATGCTTTCGTTCAATAAAAATTATTTTTTCCACCGAAAGGAGATTTCTTTCCCTGAAAACAAGCTTTCGATTCATCAAAATACGACTTTGAATTAGTTGCCCGAAACATACGTTCATTCGTCCGAAATATGCTTTCGTTCCCTTAATATACGCTCCCGTTCCTTCGCAATGAGATTTTGTTCCCCAAAATTCCTCTTTCATTCCTTTAAGATAGCTAGCTTTTGTTCCCTTAAGATAGCTTTCGAAGCCCTGTAGTCCAATCACACAAATTTGTTAAATTCCCTTGTGATCGTGAGGGGCGACTATGAGAGGGGACGAGTTTGTTGTCAGGGGGCGACTTTGCTAGGGGCGACTTTGTAGTTGGTGACTTTGTACATGTGTTTTTTGAAATTGGCGACTTTGCTAGGGGGGCGAGTTGACTGGTTTCCGTGTATGTTGTTTATACACACTTATAACACAATTACTGTAGAACACATCGGGTTAAATGATTGGAGCGTATCAGAAACTATTCACGGTAGGCATTATTTATTTTTATGAGGCAAAACACACATCTTAAACAATTATTATAATAATGAATTTTAAGATAAGTTTACTTTATTTCTTTAGTTACTAAATTAATGAAGGAGTTAACACCCACAAAATACACCCACAGATGTCTCAAGCGCAAGCATTCAGTACATTTACAGTAACTAAAATTAGTACTACCCTTAGATAAAATGGACTCGTCTTCATGATCGTCCTACAGCAACCGTAATGTACACTGTGTCCGTACATGAATAAATGAATATGTACCGCCGGCGGGTTTCACAAGTCGTTAATGACGAAGAGTCGGCAGCCAGCAACTTCGCGCGAGAGCAGTGATCTCGCGAGAGCATTCTTTATTATGCTGCAGCACCTCACGCGACTCGACCCACCGCGACCATCATTAACGACTTGTCAACAAGTCTACAGCAGACGTGACACACAACACACACAGGACGGCCAGACACGAAAGTGGTGAAAGAGAGAGAGAATCCGACATCCAGCAGACACTCAAACTCAAAGTAAAACTCCTGACCCCTGACAGCTGTTCGGTGTTGAACTTTGTTTGTTGTGCAGCTTTATGATCAAGTTGACGGAGGCTGGATTAGCAGATCTACAACAATACTACCCCGTAAAAAATGTAAGTAAGCTTGTTGTGTATTCGATCCTGCCTGGCGAGCTGCTGCAATGCTGTAGTGTGTAGGTGTCACTGTCTGTAGTGTCACTGTGTCAGAATAAGGACCGATGAAAGAGAGCCATATATTATCGATATAACACTAAATACTAAACTAAACACTAGGTCACTAGTACATACAGTAGGTGGGCTAACTAAATAGGTCGGTCCTTAGCTTAGGTCACAGTATAGCAATCACACACTAGCAAGTAGCAGTGTCGCGTGTGTTCACATATTTTTGTTGTAAGATGTAAAGATCCTCCTAAACCTTAAAAGGGCTTCCGATATCCCTTTGATGTTAAACTTTAAAGGGAGGACAACCAGGGCCCAATTTAATACACCAGATGGTGGACTGTACTCTAATGGAAAAAGAAGAAGAATTTCATGGCTCTGCTTACCGCCGAATTATGCGCTTATAAATATCACAATTCTCCGCTTACCGAGCAAGCGTAGAATTTCTGCGCTAGCTGTGTAAGCTTAGAATGCCTAGTAATGTGGACTACGCAAGCGCACAAGCAGAAATTCCCTGGTAACCCGGGAAATACGATTGACGTAAGCGCGGAATTCCCTGAGTACCGCAAGTGCCGATTCTTTGCTTACGGTAAGCAGAGCCATGAAATTGGGCACGGGTGTTTCTTTTTATGTTACTGGCACTCTGGTGACTGATCAGGTTGTAATATGTTCTTTTTACCTCTGGCATTTGTTGAGTTATTAACCCTGTTGAAGGCCCACTAGGGGTACCCACACTTCAACAAACACTTCAAATACGGCGAATAACTTCCTGGTGTTGTGATCAAACGTCCAGTGGCACCTGGCCCTATTGCCTCTATTTAACTCCACTTCCAGGGCTGTAAGTAATATTTAATAATTACATGAGTCTTTTTGATTGGTTTTAAGGCCATGGTTCAGAAGGTCAAAACAATGTCAAATTTTGCAACTATTCTAAACATTTGTAGCTTTTACAAATTTTAAATTTTGCACTTTAAATTTGTAAATTTACAAATTTGGTGGGATATTTATTTTGTAGTGTGAAGGCTAATGTGTATATTTATCATTCATGTTCTTTGTCAAATGACAGTTTTTATTTTATTATAAAAGAATGACTTGGGAAATATTTAGCATCTTCCCGTATTCATTGAGGGCTTTATCGTAAACCATGGTTGTTTTGTAAATTGCAGCAAGGTTGTTTAAACTAGGATTTCGGCCATGTGCCAATGTTTGCAAAAACTGTTACACATTAAGTAAACAAGTAAAAAGTTCATTACAAGTGTTCCTGAATTACAGACTTGTTGCATGATAATGGTAGGCACTGGTTGGTGAGAAAACTTTGCACTTTAGAAAAAGAGGCAGAGACTCTTCGTTATAAGTCTCTTCCCTCTCAGCTTCTGTGAACTGACTTGATTCGTGACAGTTCAATTTTCATAAGCTCCTATGGTAGAGTTGATGCTTTGACATTTCAATGTTGATAAATGCCGTCGATAAGATAATAATAATAATAATAATAACTAGTTCTTATATAGCGCATTTTCACAATAACGTCTCAATGCGCTTTACATTAGTGCCCTGGTCATTGGGCCAATAACAATCCTTTAATATTTCTCAGCTCCCTGGGGAGTATACAACCCTGGCCTGCCGTGGCGCTCCGAAGGTTTTTTCAAACACAATTTCAACCTCTATCCTTGCAGGTGACCAAGATCATTTGGTCTCTTCAAGAATGACTGACACCCACCCAGCATTGTGAGCCTGGGTAGGTCTGTATTTGACATAGGATGTTGCGCTAAATCATATGACTGCGAAACATTTTTCCGCCCTTTAAAAAAACCTCTGGGACCTGACCTCCCCCCCCTTAAGGCGGAATGGTCTAGTCTAGGATATCAAGTAATTTGACTCCCCTAGGTCTTTGCAATTTTGAAAAACTGGTGAAATAAACAAAATACATCATAGTCAATTGCACACTGCCTTCATTAAGGGTTTATGAAGTCTGCAAGGACAGCAGCACCATATAGCCCTTAGAAACTTAGAGCACTATATTTATTAACATACCTAGTGTGTGTACTTCAACTCAAGTCGACTTAAACAACATTTACAGTCAAATTATAAAGTTTACCTTCAGTCAAGGACCCCTTGCAAAACAACACCCTAATGTGCCTGGAGAAATGTCAATTTACGTTGTCCCTGAATGCCCCCCCCCCCTATGGTGAAGAGTTGGCTGTTGTTTATGAGTTCAGTCCAGCCGACCACTCTCCTTGTCTGTCTACTTCAGTCTTGCTTCCCTTGACAAGAAAGCTCAGTGTCCCTGTGTGTAACTCCAATTAGTTTCATCCTGGTGCTGTTTGGCTGTGTGTGCGATGTGACGCACAGGAAGCGGGCTTTAAAGAACAGCCAGCGTGCATGGCGGTCTCACCCTCCCCCTTGCCCTAAACCGCCTCCCTGCAATTAAAACAGAAACTCCTCAGGTCTTTATTCCTAAAGGGATTCAATGATCAATACCTACACATACACACATAGTAGGAAACATCTGTTCATGGAAAAAATGTGTGCTTTGCTCGAAAGGTAACCGTCAGAAACAAAGAAAATCAGTATTCCTGAGATTTATATGAAATACTCATATTTTTGAAAAAGGGGCTAGTGCTTGGACTGGTACTGATTTTGTTTACTTTGTAAAAGTATTTTTGTTGTACATTAAAGGCCAAATTAAAACTAACACAAGTGATGGATTAGGGGGCCTAATTGATTGTTCCAGAAGAATGTATACTTGGTTGTACAATTCTACCTTCATGGTTGTACATAATTTTACTATTTTTTGGTCTTTCTATTTTAATCCATGACATGTACAATCAACTAATAAATGTTGCATGGCTCAATAATGTTATTTCACAGTTAAAACTGTTATTTAACCCTCTTGCTGTCTGACCATTCAATACCATTCACTGTGGTTTTGAATGATAGATAAGCTATGCCAGCCTTGCAATATGATACCATGAGGGAATGCATGTACACAGTACACAGTTAGGCCTAAAAAAAAAAATGTTATGTTGGCGTAACGGGCCCCAAAAAATAGGGTAGGTAGGTCGGATTTTTTTGTTGTTGATTTTTTTCCCCCCAATCTACGAAAATGCCGTAGTAATACACGATAACAAAATAAAAAAGGCTACACACAACAAACAGCATACTTTTAAACTCTTGCTGACATAACATTTTATTTGTATCTCTTTTTTTAATAGACCATAGGCTACCTTTTTTTGTATGGACCCGCTTCTTCCTTTGACGATTGTATTTTCAGCACTTTGTATCCCACTTTGACATCATCGGCGCAGCTCTGGGCAATTAACCCCAGCTGTTTACTCAAATTTATCCGTTTTAAGCGATCAAAAATGACGTCAGATCTACACTTTCCCTTGATGGAAACACTGTACGCATTGACACCGGCCGCCATGTTGATACTTTTGGAAGTATGGGAGCGTAACCAACCACGGTAGTTACAATTTTTAGAATGATGTTTGTGTAAAATGATAGAACTTGAATTAAAATAATTTACATTGTAACAAAAAATTTTTTTTAACACGGAATAAATAGCCAAGTATTTTTAATATTGTATTTTAGCAGTCTGCGCCGTGCAACAGTCTAGGACGAGGCTATCATATTTTTCATTAAAGCAGCCTTGCGCTCGCCGACCAGACTTCCAAGAAAGCAGCCCATGTATTCACCATTGTGAAACGCTGCGCAGTATATTGGGAGTCGGGTACGCGACTATACATGTAAAAGGTACAGTACATGGTGCATCTAGACAGCTCCGTATGTGTACAACACATGTGTTTACCACGTATGTTTTCCCCTGGGATTGTTATGCGCGCACGCGCGAAAAAAACGTCATATGATGCGGTAATTATCTGCTCATGCATATGCAATTTTAGTTCTAAGAAAACAAAGCGATGACTCATCGATAAAGAAGGCGGTGTAGAGGGGGCGAAGGAGGAGCCTTGGCTCTTTTAATGAATATGCATTAGTAGGGGCTCGTTCGATGTTTACGTTCGTGTTTTAATTTTTGAAAACCTATTGTTTTTAAACGATGTAACTGTCGTTCCTAAAATGGGTAAATTTTTGTCCTAAAATTACGTTTTATGAGAATATTTTGAGTATTTGTTGGGTTTTCTTAAAAGCGCAATTTGAGGGGTATATGAAATCTAAAATGTCATGAATGAGGATGTTTACAACGAACCTGTACGTCCTAGAACAGAGCTAAACTTTTTTTTTCAGTCGTAAATTTGTTCATGAATATGCCATTTTCTAGCATCTTTCTTGTCCAAATAGTAACTTTGTACGTAAACAAGATCGTTTAGAATTGCTATTAGTCAATTTTTCTGCAGAAAACTTGCAGATTTTTGAAGATTTCCGTTAGCTTACCACCAGTCAGTTTGTACATCGTAAACTGATCACACACAAAATACCCATAGACTTGAGTAGTGTAACTTGACACGGCGTCTTCAAGATAAGAAGCCAAGCCATGTTGCATGCGGTGTGGGCATGCACCGTTCGACTGCATGGTGTTTGTGCACTAACCTCCATGATTGAAGACATGGCGTGGGAACGCTTAGTGACGAAAACAGGTGGACATGGTCACCATGAATCCATGGTGGAGAGGCTAAATTCTTTCAGGTATTGTAATTGTCGGCTATTTATTGTAAATTACATATGATATTAATAATAAATTATTATAAGATGAATATTCCTTCTTGCATAAACTGACAGTAGACCTACAGTAAATTACAATTTACAATTCTCCCATACGACATGTACGATCATGTTTCACATGCCTGGTGTTTAACTACTGTTAGATTGAATTGAATTGAATTTTTTAATGACAGTATTGGGAGTTATAATTCATTAATTCATTCGTTGGTCTTGGAGTGGACATTTGAGAATTAAATAATAAGGGGTTTCAACAAATAAAAGGTGACAAATACAAATGATACTAATTACTATAGGCGCTTCATGTTTAATTTATACATAGATAGTTTTTTAATACTATATATAGGTCTATAGTAATAAAGCCTGGTTAATACTTCACGCCGAAGCGAATACAGAAATAATTTTATACAAAAAATGCATACAATGGTGCAGTTTTATTAAAAGAAGAAATTTATACGTATGTTTTGTACAATCTTTGACGTATAAGCCCCAGAAAACATTGAATTTGATTCTCAAAAATGTTGCAGCTTATAAATAGGCTGAAGATTAAGATACAATTTAATCATATTATACACTTGTGAAAATGAAGATATTTTCATGAAAATTTGTTGTTTTGTGAAAATAAAAATAAAAATATCATTTTAAAAAGGTAGCAGGTGGTGCGCTGGCAGGGCTGGCAATGACGCAGTGAGACTGAATGACAGACTGCAGAATATCCATCTCTAATGCAGTCTTCGGACATCAAAGGGCATGGACAGACTACCCTCTTTGCTCGCCGTGGTATCCTTGACCAAAGTACAACTGCCGCAGCCAGGGAATGACATGGTCTTCTTGTAGATGCATCTTCGGCAGCACACGTACACTTTGACGAGACGAAAAAGAGATGCGGAAGTAAGCCAGGAACAATGTCTTTTAATGGAGGGCCTTTGCTTTCACCAGCTGAAAAAATAAAACATGGTCAAATTTGTTTATTAAAAGCCTTGCACACTTATTAATAAAAGCTTACAATATTTACATACTTTTTTTAATGGTTATGACAGCTTACCAGATGTTCTTGTTGCTTCCGCAGTGCGGTCGTTTCATCCAAGTAAGGTTAGATGTCTGCACTTCCCTGCACAGGTGACATGATCGTGTCCACACGTTCCTCTTTGAGAAAGAATTCCTCATCAAAAGCCTTTGCCTGCAGATCTACATGTAATTGCCAGGCCCTCTTCAACATAGAGACACTCTTGAAGAAGGAGCCAAGTGCTGGAGATTCTTCCTTGGTGTGATGTTTATCTTCTTAGCTAAGGCCAACACAGCTGACACTTGCATGTCAAGGGTGTGACATGGCCCTTCAAAGCTGTTGAAATTCTAGAGGTAGAACTTGAGACTAAATGTGAAGTCTGAGTTGGCAGACCTGTCATAAAAAAAGGTCATTGCAATGTTACCTCATATTCACTGTAATTTGCAATTATTTATCTATTTTTACACTGTTGATTTAATTACGCTGTACAAACTATTTTATTTACCTGTGTCATCGGAATCCTAAACACAGGCTCTCTAATCACATGTGTCCAAGGTGTGTCAAAGGGCAATTGGGACAACCAACGTTGGCAATGTGAAATATTTATTTGAACGTCCAGCCACCCTTGTTGCCTCAGATCTTGACCCTAACCTCATTCTGCGGGATGTTGTTTTAACAAACTTAGCTCGTAAGTCCTGTTCGGAGAATAAGAGCAAATTATAAATTTTAAGAGTTTATTAAATTGTTTTCTAAATAAAACCCAAAACATTAAAATAAACATCCTTATTTTTCTTACTTCTCTTAGGCATCTAGTTGCTGCTTTACTTTAGCGACGAGGGACTTCACAGCTACGCAACGAGTTGGCGACTTTTTGGGCGTGATAGTAACTCTTCTGGAGGCGTCACCAGAGAAATGAAAAGGGGAAGTTCTCGGCAGAGATGTTGTTATCCACCACAACATTGTGTTGTTGTTGACGCTTGGCCTTTTTGCCTTCAGTCAGAAATTTGTATTCCTTCAACCATCGTTTCTGTACGCTGGTGCAAATTTTACATCTGATTGGGGTGTACTTAACAATGGCTCAAATGGGATTTTGTATCCCTGTAGGCTTGCGGGGTGGGGGAGGGGGGGGTCCTAGTCATGTCTCTCCCTGGATGTTTCTGCTTCTTTTTTTGTACTCCACCAGCTTTTAGCCATTATGACAGAATTTGTACAGTCTACATTACATTTCAGATTTATCCATGTTTAATCTGTGTTTTAGAAGTACATTTTAACAACACATTTTTCATTTTGTATTTTCAAGTTTAATCAGTTAAACTCAAACAAAAAATCTTTGCAACTTCCTTTGGTGTGATCAATTTACTGGAAGCGTTTCATCCCCCCCCCCCCAAAAAAAAAAGACAAAACTGCTAATTATTCATCATAGTTTGGCTTTATATTCTGTTCTAGTTACTTGTGATGTATAAATGTTTCGAAACAAATAAAATAAAGGACAGCCAAGCATGTTTGATTTTATTAAGCCTGGTGTGGGGCTCTTAAATATTCCATTACCTTTTATATATTATTATTAAAAAAATCATGCATCAATACACTGGTCGTTTATTTATAAATATGTAGAACTAGGTCTGCATTTCACTGTTAGTTTAATCCTGGTTTAGGCCCTAAATACTTCCATTAGAATTACCAGTAAAAGTTATTTGGCCATAGTTAAGCATTAAGCAGCTGCATGCCCCTTTTTATTCAACCTTGTCCTTTGGTTACACAGGCACAATACTACGAGTGAAGATCGAGCGACCCAGCCTGCCCATAACAAATGCACCCGTCAAACACCTAGGTTTCACGGCACGCTGTTCAGCTTTGCGCGTTCAGAGCGCGTTTCTCGTGAATCGTGTTGGGTGTCAAATTACAATTTGCCCCAATGACCTTGACGAGTTTTACACACTGTACCGTTAAAAAAAGTTTAGCTCTAAAACGAAAACCAACGTCATTCCTGAATTAACCTGAACAATATAGTTATAATAATGGGTTTTTTGTAGATTTGCGCACTTTTATACGATCTCTGTTTTATTTTTGTTTACATTTTTAATGATATTTGGGATGGGGATTTGGTAAAAAGTAAACAAAAACGGTGATTATTTACCGTGAAATGCGTCCAAGAAAATCAAGTACTACGTTCGATCTACGTATTAATAGAAGGCAACGCTTAACCTAGAATGATGATTGGATAATGGGGAATCGATTGGGGGTAATAAATATTCATTAGGTTATCTATCCCGCCTGTTTTCCTTTCCTTTCGGTGATTAGTCCGTTCAAAAACTTTTGAAAACCCAAAGCCCGCGAAACGCATTTTGACCGCGCGCGGGCGCCCTGTTTTCTCGCATTTTTGACATAATTCGCGCGTTGTTTACACAAAGCATCAACGCGCAAGGTCAGACCGGATGCTACACGATGTATGGCAAAGGTACGTACGTGTTACCGGGCCTGCGCAATTTTTCTCCATGTTCGTTGTCAAACATTGTGCACTCCAAAGTTCCACGCGCGCTAGACGCTATTCGTCAGACAATACACCAATGAGAAACGGTCAGAAATTGTTTCAAACGTATTTATAACTAATTTATATCGATTTAATTATCAAATTTCTTCCCTTGAAAAAAATAAAAATATACAGGGTCGGCCGCATTTTTAGGGTCGGTCGGGTTACACCAACATAACATATTTTTTTTTTAGGCCTTAGTTCTGTGCACAGTTGTGCCACCATACACAACTTTGGCAGTTGAATGGTTTCAAATGGTTGGTCAACTCACTTTAAAATGTTGCGAACAGTAGGAGGGTTAATAACAATTATTTCTGATGGCTGATTGACTGTGATATTCTATTCCATGTGGATCTCAATTTAGGTTGTTTGTAATTTTCTATGTGAAAATATCTGTAGATGTGCACAATTATGTCTCAATTTTTTATTCTGTTTATATTTATTTATTTGTTCTCTTTTAATCATGTCTTTTTTGCTGAAGTGGATCGCCAATCAATTTGATTATTCATAATACAATATTTGTATCCATAGTAAATATGTAGTAAATATTTGTAAATCTGCATACATGTCTGTTTCCATTTGAAGACATTTCTCGTTATAAGTTTGTGGGGAACCTATACAAACAAGTAACAAGTATTCTTCCCCAGTTGTCCCATGGGCTTTACCTTGAAATCCCTCTAAAGACCTGCCTTCCTGTCTATAACGAGGGATTGCCTACCCCCATCGGTTTGCTCAGAGGGCTGCCGTGTGACCTGGAGTGGTCAGAGCCTAGCTTAGGGTAAGGGGGGAAGTCATGGATTGGTATCATTAGCCACAGGCATGCTTGCAGGCAGGGCGGAGTCCCATGCTGGCAGAAGGGAGTTAACCCCAGGGAGGGGTGGAGTAGGGTTGTAGGAGGAGAGGGGTTAAGCCAGGTTCTTACTTGAAAACGAATGCGAAGTTTAATGATGCAATAATCAGTATGTGTGGTTTTCCCCAATTGTGACGCTAGAAAGTTTGATTTATTTTCATGTTACTGGTTTGTGTTGATTGGAGGAGGTGACAATCAAGATTGTAAAAGGGTCAATTCTGCTTGGGTTTTTGCTAAATTGAATTCCCTAAAATCATGAATGACAAGGTACAGTTTCGACTTGAAAAGTAGTTTATCATTTTACTGTTACACCCAACAAACAACAGCTAGGTGAACATTTGGCATTCATTGTAACTAAATAAGCAAATAAATTGGTCGTTAATCAATTTGATAGACTTTTAAAAAAAATTATATGAGATTAGACACAGTTTTCTTAAAGATGATTTTTATAGCTTCAATTGGCAATCTCACATCCTCCTTTCCGCTAACATTTTGGGAGCCCATTATTCTAACAAAGCTCTCAGTCTTCTAGCTGGCATACATTTATTTGTGATGTTTACAAAAATCACAGAATCTTAGGACAGAAGTCTTTGAGGAACATGATATCAAAGTCAAGTCCAAATATTAAACTTTTCTTGCCAACATCATCAAAGAAAAACTAGCTCAATGCAACTCCTACAGGCTTCTGGTAATCAGTGGAGCCAGTTTGTGTGAAGTGGGCGTGGCTTACAATAGAATGATGCCATACTTACCATACTTACGAACAGGATAGAGGATACGTTTAACCCTAACTCCCAATGCGTTTTTACTAGAATCCATCCCTAACCCAACACATTCCAACAGCTTATACTACCATGAGATGGGAACTGTACCCAATCTTAGGGGGACGATACACAACCTAACAAACTCCAACAGGCCTTTTTTGTTTGATTTTGTTGGAGTGTGTACACTTGGCATGTGCAAAATTTGATCAGTGAAATCACACAGTACCCAACGTAACATAATCCAACAACTATCTCATTAGACCAGGGAGGAAAGAGCATTGCCAGACATGTACATTTCACACATCCACCATACCCACTCAATCAAATTCCAACACCATTACTTGTCAGCAAGGATACACAATCCCACAGAATCAAACACCCAATCCTAACTTCACTGTACTTAACCTAACAAAATTAAACACTTTGCCCTGTTTGAATTTGTAGGGTTAGGGATTGTTAGGGTTAATATACATGTACAGTACATGTAAGAGCATACACGCACAAGTTCCTATTAATTATTAACATTTAATTCCAAATGTAGTAAGTTGTACTTTAAGTATCAAGTGTGAAAATAGCATGTACTGCAATGCAGGAGGGATTTGAAATAGAAGCTTCGTGTGTTTTTGTTTGAAGTTGACAAAATGACACTACTTTTAAAAAAGTAGCAATTTTACTGTGTACATGCATTCCCTCATGGTATCATATTGCAAGGCTGGCATAGCTTATCTATCATTCAAAACCACAGTGAATGGTATTGAATGGTCAGACAGCAAGCCGGTGGATGTCAAAATGGTCTAACAGTAAAATGGTTTATCACTGTGATACTGTGTAGATGCTATCGCCACATGATATCATGTTGCAGGCTGGCTTACATGTAGTATCTTTTTAAAACCAATGGATGATATTGAATGGTCAGACAGTAGGAGGGTTGACAGTGTGCTGTGTAGATAAAGAAGGGTTTGAATGTAGAAATTTCTACATAAATCCAACAGCGCACATAACGCATGCACTTTCAATCTCCTTGTCATCCGGGTTTAGAGTTGACACAACTATAAAAGTAAACAGTTTACTGAGAGGTGGTTGCAATTTCCTGCAAGCTAACATGGAAAAAAGGGTCACGGCTAGGCATTGCATGGATTACAAAATAATAAGCGTCAATGATGGTTTCTGAGACACATTATTTGTATTGCTTACTTGGGAATGAAGTGTACATCAGGCCCCAAATTCATAAAGCAGGTAAACAGTAAATTCTGCTAAGCCAACAGAAACAGTTTACCAGCCAAATGTGTGACTAGTACTCTGCAAAATATCATTTTATTGAGCAATATTTTTTGCTAATGAGATTATACTGACAGGGCCCAATTTTATAAAGCTTTGAGCCTGAAATTTCGCTTAACAAATTTTGCTGAGTAGCCATAAATAAGCAGGGAATCAGTCACACACAAAATTATTCATTACTATGGTAATTTAGCTGGTAGCATGTTTCTGCTTAGCAAAAAAAAAAAAAAAAAATTGTTTTCTGGGTTTGAAATTGCGCCCAGGGTCCAATTTCATTGAGCCGCTTTTAAAGCAGAAAATGTTGCTTAACAGTTTTCTGCTAAGCAAAAATAAGCAGACAAGAACAATTACTCAACATACACCTTAATTTTGAAGTGTACATGTGTCTAAGACAAGCTGTCAGTCCTGATTGCACTTGTTCTTCATCCTGACTTCCTAACCGCAACATCGGTTTACCAACCCCAAAACCTCTCGTGTAACGTCATTCACAAATTATCGTCTAATGAAAACCAGGACAATCATGTGGGAGTGAGGGTTTAAAGGGAACGTACAGCATTTATACCTTAGAAGAGACTTGTCACATGGCTCTCAGCAAACATGGCAAATGGTCTTTATGTTTAGTTTTTACCCATAAATTAAGCACTGCAGGGCTCGAATTTGGGGAGAAAATCCACAAGACTACAGGGCTTGTAGCTCAAAATCTTTACTGGACCAGACATTTTTTTGAAAAGAAATAAATTTGCTGCCACAGTTTAACATGCATTTGACTGCTTTTATATGAACCCGAACTGAGACAAGTAAGAGAAGAGTATACTTGATTACTCATAGAATTGAAAGATAATTTATTAGACCCAAAGTCAACACTTGAACATAATGTGTTTCTGTTATTCAATTGAAAAACACAAGACCATCGGACTTGTTAGTTCATAAGTTTACTGGCCCAACACCAAAATTACTGGCCTCGGGCCTGTGGTCCAGTGTAAAATTCGAGCCCTGCACTGTATACTCAGTACTTTCCTGAGTTTGGTGAACCAAATTAGTTATAAAAAAATTGTATTTCACAGGACTTGAGAAATTAATAAATAGCCCATAACACTTTTTAAAATGCACAGAATGGAAGAAAAGATAAAGAAACAAGACTGGTCACCAGGCCAGTGCCCAAGAACTAATAGTTACAATTATTCCATAGGCCTAGCCCTGCTGGCATCGGTAATGTTTTGATCTTTTCAGGAGACAGATGCCTGTAACCCTACCTATGTAAATAATCTAAACTAACTGGCAAGGCAACCAACCATAGAAGAAAGCCAAACAAAAGACACAAAACATTATTCTTTATCCCCGATTCAAATTTTAGCATACTGTTAAAACATCTTATTGTTTGCATGTTGTCATCGATGAAGAATTCCTTTCAATTACACAAAAAGTCTTTAAATAGTTGTGGGAAACTTCAGCTCTATTGTTATAAATGTGTGCTACAAGTTCAAAGATCACATGAGGAAGTAATGTGTTGTCCGTGTTTTCATAATCTGTAATGTTTTGGAAAACAAGGAAATCCCTGCGCTGGGGTTGAAAATGTATATTTGTTACATTCCAATGTATCTATCAAATCTGTTCATTCAGGGCAACCTATATTCATACGTAGACATGTGTTTTGGATCAGGGGTTGACACATTTTTTTAGGAGCTTGTTGTCCAGGATTTGGCTGCACATTCCTCTGTGTCCACCACCCAAATTCTCTTGGTTGTCCTGACTGATGTCACTGTAAAATATTGTGTCTCGATTTTTTTGTTTGTAGAATTTCAAAGGCTACGACACCTAAAATGACCATGACAACTCACTGATTTGTACATCATGTAGCAAACAAAAGTTAACCATTGCAACAATAAGAAGAATTTCAAAAAATAATAATAACTATGATGATAATAAAAACTTTATAGTGCACAAAGCTACAAACGTGCTCATGATGCTAATACAAGCAAGAACATAAACAATAATTAAAATGAAACTAAAGCTTGGAAAATCCGGAATAACAAGAATTAACCAGAGCGAGGTTTGAACTTGTGACCTCAGGATTACTGGCCGGTGCTCTACCAACTGAGTTCGGGGGTGCCAGTCATAAGCCATTCAAACTGTAACTGCTGTATAACCAGGGGTCACACCCAAGTTTAGGATAATTTTTGTTTCAAATAATAAGTGATAAACGACAAGGGAAACTGACTGGTTAAATAGTAATTCACTTTTAGGTTGAACAAGAAAAATTGACCAACGCAGGATTTGAACCTGCAACCTCCGGATTAACGTGCCGGCACTCTACCAACTCCCTATTTTAAGGGATACTTGTAGTGTACATTGTACCATTGACCGAAATTTGTACTTGTGAAGTTTGAAGCTTTACATGCTGTGGATAAGAAGAAGCAACTGTAGTAAGCTTGCAGGTACAACCGTGTACAGTGTATACATCTCTTTTGGGAGGAGTGTGGGCTCTGAGAAGAGCTGGTGTGATCTCTACGTTTTTAACAATATACTCTGTTCGTCTTCAGGAGAAATTTGTGTAATTTGTATAACTTCAAAAATGTCCATCTTAAAAACCGTTAAAACATTAATGGATTTGGTGATGATCAAAAAACAATGGAAGACTTTGGAGCACTTGGTGGCAGCAGACTTACCGGGTAAATTTCTGGGTTTTTTTACGTAGTTCTTATATAGCATGCACATATTACTGAGAACTATGGATTTACCTGGTTAGATGCCGCTTAGCATCCCAAACGTCCCCCAGTGTGATGACTAGCTAGATGAATTTTATGATGTGAATCAGTGATCATGTAATTGACCTCCAGTTATCAACAAACAAAATGGATACTGTGTCTGTGATGAAGGATAATGCCAACTTCACTCGCCCCCGAACCTCGCCCCCATCAACCACCACCACCCATCTCATCTTTTGATCCCACATACATGGATACACACTTGACTTAAAAAAAAAAATACATTTGTTGTGTACTGTTTCTTTCAATCAGGTTGACGAGTCCTCAACAATGCAGTGACTGACAGCTCCGACCTATAGCCAACCTTGCAGGAGGAAAAGGAAAAATGAACGCAATCTCTACAATCAGGAGACTTTGCAAGAAACGATAACTCATATTATAGAGAGGGTAAGGTAAAGGGACCGGAGACTGGGAGAAACTTAGAACGTAGGGTGTGGTGTTGTCGTCAGGGTGGGTCAGGCTAGGCATAGAGCAAGGACGTAAGCGGTATTAAAGGGATTTGCTGATGGATGCAATGGGAGAGTTTCTAGACATTGCAGCTAGTTCTCTGAGCCCTGAGCATATGTTGATTTCCCAGAACAATGGTTTTTAGCATATATTGCGGCTAATTCTCTATTGTTTTGTAATGTTGTCTCTGCTTTTATCTGGGGTTTTTTCTGTTAGTCAGTTAGTGATGTATTTTTTATTAAGATGGTCTCAAATTATCAGCCGTGCTGGATGGGTTACCCTCTGAAAATATTTGAATTGTCAGCTAAGTGCAGAAAGGACTTTAGAAAGATCCAGTCAGCTCAGGGCAGAAAGGACTTGTATGAGACCTAGTACGACCCAGTCGACTCAGAGCAGAAATGACTTATATAAAACCTAGAAAGACCCAGTCAGCTCAGCACAGAAAAGACTTATAAAAACATACATGCACACAATGGGATATCCTTTCTACACTAAGCCGACTGGGTCGTTCTGGGTCTTAGTTAAAACCTTTCTGTCCTGAGCTGATGCGGTCCTTTCTGCTCCGAGCCGACGCAATACTTGCTTGGCATTACCCCTTTAAGGACAGCACCTACATGTGAGCAGTGCCCTCAAATATTTTGAGTTCACAGTCTGTACCAATGAATCCTGCAGCAATCGAGTTCCCTATACGTGAAGTAGGCCAATCTCAGGAGGAATTGTTAACGTCCACACCTTCACAGCCACATTATTTGTAAAGTTTGTTCCCAAACAGCAAAGGATATTTTAGTTTACAAGTTCTAAATTCAAATCTTCTCATTCGTTTCAGGAGTTGAGGTAGAGCTTCCTAACAAAGATTTTGTTTAAAATTCTTTTCAGTAGGCCTACTTTGAAATTTTTCAAAGCTTCATAACTCAAATTTTACCTGCAAGAAGCCACTAATTTTACCTGATTCACATTCCATGGCAGCATACATTTTTCTGCGGTCAGTTTTGGACGTCATATATTCCTCATAAATCAGTCATTTTCATGAAATTATGCAGATCTTAGCAACAACAAATTCTGCAAACTTTAAACACAGTTTATTACCTATGACACGTGTGTTTGCGTGTTTTTGAATATAATGTCTGCACAGGCGCCGATAACGCATACTGCAAAAATGTGCCAAATTAAAACAAAAGTGATATGAATGTGACGCTTGAGCATATATAATGTCCTCGAAGATCAAGTCACCGAGGCTGAAAGGTGTGTAAATAGTGGGGCGGTTTTTACTACAAATGCGAAGGGCTACAAAGGGTATTCAGTGTAAAAAAAAAAATTCTGTAAAATGTTATGAGAAGGACATTACAGACGACAAGTTTCAAACATGTGAAGATAATAACAACAAATTTATGTACAACATATCGCACTTCTTGGTCACCGTATCTTGACTGCACAGCGTTAATATGCAAAGGCAACGCACGATGAAAGAATTTAAAGAGATGCTGATACAAAAACATTTGCATATGCCACAGGCAAAGCACAAAATTTACGTAACATACTAAACGTCTTGTACATGGCTGATGGATGCGATTTAATGTTGAGATCCCGAAAACAATTCACTTTTATTTGTTAATTCATTTTTAATTATTTATTTACTACAACTTTTTGGCACAATACCTTAAGTGAGAGCTTATAACTCGTCGCGCGTACCACGAACCGACCTAACTCGTACACAGTATAAAAAAACATGTTTGGAGAAAATCACGAATGAAGTTGCACTATTTTTCAAACTGCTGTTTCGGGTTCTGCTAACTATTTGTATACAATTTTTTAAGACAAAAATAAAGCCGACTACTTTATTAATACAGAACTGTCAATTTCATTTAATCCCCGCAACTATTTTAATTAGTAAATAATACCTAAACAGATAGGTCACTTTGTGAAAATTAAAATCCGAGTTTTGCCCGCAGAGCGCCGTGTACAAACCAATGCATAATAGAGACGTATCTAGTTAGGTCACTTTGTGAAAATACCACGCTTTGAGTTAGGTCAGTTCGTGGTACGCAAATTTGACACGCGCGCTCGAACTGCGCGCGCTGTAGCGCATAGTACATCATTGGTAAAGTGGCGTATCTAGATAGGTCACTTTGTGAAAAGACAAAACGGCAAATCTAGTGATACGTCGTTTTTAGTAATTAGTGTAATTACAAAACTACTACGTATTTAGTTCTGAAACTTGCTGAAAATGTTAACAGTAATGAGTATATTAATAATTTGTAAAAAAAAAAAATTGCAAAAGTGTGTGATTTTTGTCAGTTAGGTCGGTTCGTGGTACGCGCGACGAACTGTTCTGAATCTATAAAAGTAGCTGTTTAAATAGTTGAGGTTAAATTGGCAAAAAGTCAGACCTAGCATCTCAAGTTGTTCAAATCTTTTGAAAGGTGTACAGGTGTGGATTGTTACACTTATCCTAAATGATGGTTCACTTGTAAAATAAAAAGCAATAAAAAGCGAAATGAATGTGGCACAAATTGTTGTTATCACCAAAAATATGCGAGCTATATTTGTGAAGATGTTTTGACACAGCGTATGCTCTTGACAGGTCCTTGCGGAGTCCTTGCGGAGTCCTTGCGGAGTCCTTGGGTGTCCCATCGCGGGGTGCTGAGAGGCTCATAGGAGGGATACTCCACCCCACGCTAGGAGATAAAACCGCCTCATACTTCAAAAAGTTTGACAGCTTCCGTGGTAAGTGAGCCGAAGATCAAGTAGGTCAAAGTGAAAGAGAACAGGGTGTTTTTTCTTCTTCTTCTTCTTAATATGCGTCTTATCAAAGAGTTTTGATGACATGCAGCCTAGGATGAAGCGTCAAAACCACATTGATGCAATATGTTCAATCAATCGACCCAAGGTAGATCTGGTGAATCTCGAGGTGTGGTGTGGGATGGTAAGAGTATCCAGCCCCCCATCGCCAAATTAGGAAACCCTTGAGTCAAGAGTTCAATTGAATGCCGGCTTAGCCCAATTGGCAGCAGTTATGAGTTAACTAATCAGCCCATATATTGATGGATCGTTTAATGAGCACTGAGCAACGATCGTTGGAACGGCGCCTTGTTAATTTTAAAATTGATTGATTGCTAGTACAATCTTAATCATAAAAACTTATGCAAATGTGCAGATAGATGTCAAATTGTAAGCGCATCTGAATAGAGCACTTTGAAAGGGTCGGGGCATCACATTGCTAACAGCTTAATTGCAAAACTACTGAAAGCAATATTTGAAAGGGTGGATGACTTGATTAGATCTTCAATCGTCCTGATCAAGTTTTCCTCTCGAAGATTGCCCATCTTCAAGAAAATTTTAACTGAATCGACAAAAGTCTTGTAAGTTTGTTACAAAGTAATTTATGTCAAGTCTGTATTTAACTAACTGTTAAACACAGCTATCTAGACATCTACATGTATAATTCATGAATACCTGTGACAGTTTATTCTTTCTGATTGGTCGTGAGGAGATCACATGGCCATGTTTAAACAGGCAAAATAAAAACGATTATGAGATTTTATACATGACCCGAGTCAAAAGAGGGTGCTATCGGATGACTGCGCAACTTTCACAGCCCAATTAAAATTGGAAGGTCCCACATATGGCCGGCGCAAGTTTAAAACTTGCATGCTGTAGTTTGAAACTTATGCATGCAAGTTCGAAACTTTTGCTCGAGGAGTTACATCGATAGAAATTCAACGCAGAGTCATGAGAGTTTAGTTACAGCAGCTGAGGTGAAAGATTTGCTGTTACTGTGTTAGATTTGTTTGCAACTTTTAAAGGTTTTGAGATGTTTTTAATTAAAAGGTATTCATGAATGGACATAAAATAGTGGTGACTCAGTCCAGGGGTCGATTTCACAAAGCACTAAGATTCATCTTAAGATGAGTTATTAGTATTACCATAGTGATTTGTATTGTGACATCACTCTTTGCTAAGCAACTGCGATGGATTTGCAGTTACGATCAATCTTAACTCTTTGTGAAATCGGCCCCAGGCTTGATATTCTTCCTACTTTAGTCTGTTTTTCCGATTTTTTTGCACTTTGGAAAATTAAAAGAATTGTCAATAAGTAGCCTGAAATGTCTAGCCTGTACCTTGTGCACATGGTCAGCTCTTTTACTCGATAAAATGTTCCTACTTATTTTCAAGGACCAAATATCATGCCTGTCAGTCTTAAACTGCTGTATAAAACCTTGCAGGGTTATGTCCGTTCGATACAGGGCCTCACCTAGGGCTTGGTCCTCTATCGCACAGCCACGACCGTGCCGGTTTTAAACAACCGTTTAAAACCTCGTCGCCACTCTTTTCTGAAATGCAAAATTTAGTTAGTGTCCTGACGTTTCGACCATAGCAGAGTCTTTCTCGAGGGCTAAATGACAACACAACACAACACAACATACATAAACAAGTATATTATCTTTTAGAAACTCTAGTAAGCACTGACACTTAATTTCAGTACGAGCTTTCATAGGTAACTTCTAAGTTTTATCCCCTGAAATTTTGGTAATGGATTGAGTAAAGTTTCCCATAAATCAGTTTTGTACTTTTCAACATCTGGAAATCTGAATGAATGTACTCTTCCATAAATCTGGATTTACTCATCCTTATTATTCAAATCATTTTTGATGCGGTCTTTTTAATGAGCTACACACTAATAATGTACAGTTTGTGGTTTTGAAAACCAAGCCTTGTAACAACTATGGTGGTTGTCAATTTTGAGGTCAACCACTTGGACAAGATTCAGGCGTCGTTCCTGTTACCGCCAGCCGTAAAACCCTGAAGAGCCCCGATATGTTATTATTCTACCTGTGGATGGCTCAAGAAAAAGATTGGTGGTGCAATTGCGCTGCTCGGGGGCTGCCCGCCCGGTGGAACGTTGTCAGCTAGCAGCCAGGTGTAACGCAAACCACATGGCGTCCAAGAAAAACAGTTGGTGCATGGAACAAAAACCACATGAACGTCACCAGGGTAGGTTCCGGCTGATAAAATTCATGTTGCATCGGAAATGAACCGCTGGCCCCCCCTTGAGAGAAGACATGAATCATAATGCTGCCCCCCTCCTCATCAAAAAAATAATAAAATAAAAATCTCCCCCATGTGAAATGGACTAATCAGTATCACAGAAACTGTCCCTCTGGGGCTAGTCACTCCGCCCACATTTGAGATTATCAACAATGTCACGTTAGCCAAACATTAATTATGCCGAAGCCTGTGTTTTCTTTGTGACGCACACCACTATTTATATCTGTTGCCTTGTTTTGTTGGTTGGAAGTCATGGTTTTGATCATTTTCACAGCCCAAGCTACTGCTGAAGAGAGATGGGTCACGTACACCTTATAGATCAACCATCACAAAACAACTGTTTGTATGACTTGTGTTTTTAGTAATAATGTATTGTACACACTTGGTACTCCATCAGCTTAATTCATGCTCTCGTTGCTGGCCTAATTTGGTCAAGAAATATCCCTCAGATTTTTTAGCAGTTGGAATTGTTTTGACCGTAGGTGTTTTGTTTGTTTGTTTGGAGGATTTTCTTTTCATTTTTGTTTGTTTTGGAGGTGGGGGGAGGGGGTGACCTTTATCAGACTATGGTGTCCAGTTTTCTGTTCAAGGATCACAACATCTTAGATGCATTTCAGATGCTGCCATCTCATATGCACTAACTCAACTTCCAATCTAAAGGTCAAAGGGTCAACAACGACACACATCACGTTCTCTGACCTTGCACATGTCGTCAAAAGTTCAAGTCGAGGTTGTCATTTCTAGAGCGTTTTTAATTATGACGTGGCTCATAAAATCCAATGTACATGTATATGCATGACAGGTAAAGAGGTGTTTATAGCTAAGCTCATATCCGGTCTTTCTACATAGCTGCCTTGTCCAATTACCGGCACTAATGCTCTCTGGGTAAACAAAAATACTGGTACTCATGCCCACGCCTGCTGGTTCCCTCATCCCACAATCCTGGTGGCGTCGGACTTCTCTGCATGCACTCTGCGTGTCTATCAGTACCGATATCGTGGCAATCCTACTGGAGTGGATCAACGACACTGCTGTGTTCCAATCACCTCTACAGAATGGGGATTCGAGCGGACAGGGTTGATCGGGCGTGGTTCTTTTTGTTACAGGTGCCAGGCTTGGTGGTTTTTTCAATCAAGGAGAAGAGAGCATTGTGGTTTATGTAGTCCAGGTTTGTAGGTGTTTGCTGGTGGCATGATGTGACTCGATAGGGATCTTGTGACTCATGATGTGGTTTGGAAACAAAGATTTAGTTTTTTGTTTCATTTCCATTTTTTTTTTCCCATAAAATGCTCTAATGAGAACAGCAGTTTTGTTTTTAATAATAAGAAAAATAATAACAACAATTTTATAGCGACTTTTCATAAGGTTGCAAGGCGCTCAGAGAATGACCAAGAAGATGCCAAGGATAGCGAGAAACTAAATGGAAAAACTGCTAGGGCCAGCTCACAGCACTCAGACAAAAGAGCCTATCTGAAGCTAAGAGCTCTCTATCATGACCACGTGCAGGCCAGGCTGGGCATTTTCCTAACATACTGACCTCTTGCACAATGCTGAACACACCTCTACACAGTGCGCTTCAACCATTTCCACCATTTTGGGAGTTAATTCCTTTGTGCACATTATGGATCCCGAGAATGGGGCAGGATAGGGGTGTTGAAGTGCACTGTGCATTGTGCAAGGGCTCAATACTCATTTAAAAAAATATATACTTTAAGAGAATTTGTTTTTTTATTTTAGAAAAAAGAATTGTAATAATCGCTCGTGTACTATTTCCAGTGTAAACAAATACTTAAACCAGGAAGCAAAACTCTGCCAAATATCACATGCCATCTTTTTATCTGGTTATTCTACCCAACCTAGTTCTCTTATCCTGTGAAAATCCTTTAGTTTTAGTTTACTCATTTTGTGCAGAGGTTAGTGGAGCTATAAATAAACTCAATGTTCTGTGTAGGAACGTCACAATCATGTCTGATCTGAATCACCCAAGATTGTTGTGCCTCAATGAAGAGCCCAAGAAGGCTCCTAACAAGCCCAGAAAGGCGGCAAGGATAGGGAGTTAGAGTCCGTGGTCCTTTCTCTATGGTTAGAGAGAGTGAAGTCACTGGCTTAACCTGAGCTGAACATCAGTGCGGAGCATCAGTGCTGTCCTTGGTGATAATTAATAGACTTCCTGATATGTCCACCCCATTAACACATCACAATCCTTGACCTATAGAGGTCTCTGTGCCTTCCTAGAAAGCTGCGGCAGCCTGAACAAGGACGGTTTGTTTTCTCGCCTGGGCATGTGTGCAGCTGGTTGTGTACACAGTCGGTTCAGTCATAACTTTGCAAAGAGTGCTAGTGCCTTTCTGTAGTGGTCTGCAAACCGGCTAATAATTTGTGCTAGGATACGATCAGGAGTGGCGTGCTTGTCCTGTAGAAGAATTTCAGAGAGTGTGGCAGGCTTGAAATTCAGCTGTTTTTGGGGGGTAGGATTTGAGGTAAGAAAGGCATGTCTTTGAGCTTTGGAATCCTTGTTGGGGAAATCTTAACTTTTGTTGCAGAAAAGAAGTAGTTTTCGGAAATCAAAAGGAGGGGAAATGTTCTTAGAACTAGAATTCTTAGAAATACATGCAGCAGTATGTGGTTTGTTGGTTTGGGGAAGTGGCTACAGCTACAGCTGGATCGCAGATTCATCATGCGTTGAAGTATAGGACATCCTTAGCATCACTCTTAGCAACAGTCATAGCCGTAGCTGTTTAGCCACCAATTTCAAATTCGGCCTTATTTTACAGAAAGAAAACCAAGATGTTTTATTCTTCACCTGTAACTTGATAAACCCTTTAGGCAATTCCACTATTTACTTCTGCAAATAGAGCTTGCCCAAAATGTAACAAGCCATAAAAAAAATTGCTCATGTGGGAAAGGCCTCATGGTTCGACTCAAGGAGAGCCTTTCTCAAATGATGATTTGTTAACAAAATTATTACTGTTATTTTTTTTCATATTTAACAATGCATAGTTTTTCATTAATGTAAACTATGTTAACAATATCCAAAGTTTTTTTGTGAGGGTTATAGACCCTTACTTCCCCCAAATATCTAAAATTCTTCTCCTAGTTTTCCTCAAGTTTCGGTAGATACTATAACTCTCTGAGGTACTGGAAGTTGATGAACTAGTTTCCGAGGCGATGCTGAGGAAACTAGTTTGTCAACTTCCCATACCTCGGGGAGCTAATATCGACTCTCCACTCAAAATAAACCATTTTATATTTGTGTAACTATACCTCTTACTTCACTTCTCTAGTTCGACATCTTTGACGCGGATTTACATTTATGTGTGCCGCCATCTTTTCATGTGTATGTAGTTTGGGCGATGTTCAGGTGTGTGTACGACATACACCTGTGCAACAGTTTCAAGTGCATGAGTAGAAAAACTGTTGCACATGCAACAGTCTACTTTGCGTGTATGCTTACCCTGTGCATGAATACTGGTGCGCGCATTTGGTAGATAGGAAAAAGAGCATCCAGCATGTGATGGTGGATTGGTCCAGTGAGAAGTCGGCTCTCGATCATGAATATGTATGAGGTACAGTCATAGCAAATATGAATGTATGAAGAGTTCCATAATTTTAGTGCAGCAGATGAAAAAGTCTTCTTACCGAAAGAAGAACTTGCCTTTGACGTTGAAAGAAGCAGTTTGTTAGAAGATCTAAGCGACTGGGATGGGAAATGGGGTACAACGAGATGATCAATAAATGATGGGTAAGACCTTTAAGTGACTTCCACGCCAGAAGTAGGATATTTTTAAATTCCAGACAAATTTTGGAGCCAGTGAAGATCTATGAGTGTAGGAGTTTTGCTTAAATTACTGGACTTTGTCTGGTTGGTGGTCAAATGGTTATTTCAAGCCGTGCAGATGCAAGACTATTTCCCCCACCCATAATCTATATTTGAAAAGTAAGTTGTCACCCTAATGCAACCTTGATGGTGTGGATTACGTGGTTCACTGTACTACGTAATTGACAGGGACCATCCCGATCCCATAACACACTCGCACCAATCTGTTACCTCATTTGTCTGTGTGTTTTCTTCTGGTCGCTAAGCAACCTTTATAAGCAAAACAGTCTAGTCTGGGAGTACTGTTAACAGCCCCCAAACCACAAAGAGGTTTGTGTTTTTTTTGGCAAATTTATAATCCAAAACTTCCTATGAAGGGACAGTGTAAATTCCTAACCACAAGTAAACTCTTCCCAAGGTAATACAGATTTGTTGTTGTGTATTTTTAAACTGAATGGTGAAAATAATTCTGTTGTTTAATTTGTTTGGATTAATTTCCCCGTGAATCATCAGAAGTTGTTTTGCCTAAGCTCCCAGGATCAAGCCCATTATGACCAAAGCGCATACCCTGGAGTTTTGATCTGAAGTTCTCTATCATTGATTTAGGGTTCTCCCCAGGTTTTTTTCAAAACTGTTGGGCGTTCTGTACCCAGATTTTTGGAAGTTGGTCCGAAGCACGCTGAATCGAAACAAGTTCCTCAGAATGTTTTTTACTCTATGTTTATGTTTGGTTTTAAAAGCTCTTCTGTGCAATCTGGGGCATTTTAAATGGTTTTAGGATGTGGCTTTTATATACTTGATTTGTAAAAGTTATTTTCTTTTGTTGCGTATCAGCTGCAATTCGCGTCTATCATCCCACACTTCACTAGTATCAGCCCTGGTGATTGAGCATTGGGGTGGGTAGACACACACACCCTTGTTGGGACTTGAACAAAATGGAACAAAGCTCCCCACAACATTTATCTTTTTCAACTGGGTCCCCACAAGGGAATTCTTTAGTCGTGTTAGAAAAGGGAATAATAGAACAACAATGGCAATTCTTTCAACTAGGTGTTCAAAAGAAGGGGTTTTCACTGTGTGTAATGGTCTTACTCAGGCCTAATGCTGTCTTTGTGAAAGGACAAGGCAGTTCTTCCTTGGTATAGTAAAGGGCACTTCTATGAGAAAAATGTGAATTTCTGCTGGAACATTTCAGGGGGCACCAAGGCAATCCCTCTGGGGGTATGGAGGCAATCCCTCTGCTACCTTGATGAAATATCAACCTTGTCAATTTCTGCTGGAACATTTCAGGGGGCACCAAGGCAATCCCTCTGGGGGTATGGAGGAGGCAATCCCTCTGCTATCTTGATGAAATATCAACCTTGTCAATTTCTGCTGGAACATTTCAGGGGGCACCAAGGCAATCCCTCTGGGGGTATGGAGGCAATCCCTCTGCTACCTTGATGAAATATCACCCTTGTCAATTTTGTAGAACCGCTAAGCACATAAATTTAATGAGCACAGAAAAGAATTTCCTCACCAGGGCCCAATTTCATAAAGGCGCTTAAAACAATTTCTACTAAGCAAAACAAAGCAGGAAACCAGTCAACGGGGATATGTGTGATTTGGTATTTTGGCTGGTTACCTCATTCTGGTAAGCAATATTGGGTTTTTGTGCCTAGTCAGCTCTATGAAATTGGACCTTGGAATCAATCACCAAGCAAAAAATGTATGTACCTGTAGTTTGCAACTGGTACCCCACTGACTCTTACTTAACAAGTTTGTAAGCCATGTTTTAATTTATAACACTCCTCACTGCGCCTTGTATTCCGGTGCGCCTTGTATGATGTCGCTTGAGATCAAAATGACCGCGGCCGACGTGCAAATAATCTAGGCCCTATTTAATGTAGCTGCGGTCAGGTTAATAATGGGGTCGCCAACCATCAACTCACCACGCATTGTTGACGTACATTATCAGCGCTCAACTCTCCAGACAATGTCGCCAGATTTTCATTCCGACAATGACGCGATGTATTGAGCCGCCTTTGTGGCCACGTGTCCCTATACATAACGACCGTGAATTCATTCCAACAATGCAGCAACGTGTTCATCACTTCTTTTGTGGCCGTGATTTCGTACCGAAAATACTGCATTCAGATTAATCAGAACGATTGCGGAAGCATTCACCCAACCTCTATTGTGTGAACGGTGATTCACGCATTCACCCAACCTGTATTGTGTGAAAGGTTCATATACATGTTTCGTTTATTTTAGCTCAAAAGTTAGACATAAAATAACTGTAGTGAAAACAAAACCAACGAGAGAAACGAAGTCTTTCAATAAGTGTCTGTTTCGTTTATTTTAGCTTAAAAGTATGATATAAAATAACTGTGGAGAAAACAAAACAAACCAGAGAAACGACGTCTTTGAATAAATGTTTGTGGTATAAAATAAAGAAAAGGAACTTCTCATTAATTTTAAATAAAGGAAACCACAGAAACCCCTATAAATGTCACGTCCCCATCGGAATAGCAGGAGATTTTTCCCGTATGGTAGCGCCCTCTGTTGAACAAACTCCCTTCAGCCCTGTGGTAGCGCCCTCTGTTGGTCACCTGTAAACTCCCTTCAACCCCTTATGACACACGGGAGAAAAAATCTCCTGAAAACGCCGCTGAACGGTAGGTTGGTTTCAGTTTAAAATGAATTTTTCTACATGTCTCTACATGTTTCAAGCACATGTGATTTCTATTTATTCACATGTTGATTAGCGTGGTACTTTTAGGGTAACAAAATGACCCCTTTTTGGCGATGTACCGATACGGTCTGCTGTTTGCAGTCAAAGTGCATGTAAGATCATGCGCCTTGTGCGGCGGTGCGCCTTGTCTGTTGACGCTTGAATTTTTTTGGATAATTTCACGGCCCTGCGCCTTGTACGCCCTGCGTCTTATACGCAAGAAATTACGGTATGTATAGTTGGGACCAGTCCAAGCATTTCTTCCTGAATAATGACCACCATTGGCGTATCTTTTGTATTCACAAACTTAACAATTCTTGAAATGTTTTCTTCTCATTTCAGGATTTTTCTGATTGGTCCGTAAACATTGAATACATCAAAGTGTTGTGTACGTCCCAGCTGTCAAGTCTTTACAGGAACAAAGGTACTTATTGTTTTTCAACAACTGATCTCTGATCTCAATGATTTTTGAACAATTTTACAAAGCTGCGTAACGGATAGAAAATTTTTGAGCTTACTGTAGCAGGAAAATTTGCTTAAGCGCAAGCATATTTCACAGGTTTGCAAGACAATAAGATTTGCAAGACAATAAGATTTGCATTGTTACATCATTCATTTGCTTGCAGTAAGCGCTGGAAGGTTAGCATGTTTTTCTGTGCTTAGGGTTAGCAGCTTTATGAAATGGAAATCACACAGTAAGCACAAAAGTAGTTATTAAGCAGCTTTATGACATTTGGGCCTTCTAAGGTGATAAGCAGCCTAACTAAGTTAAGTTTTTAAAGCAAAAAGGAAATTTTATCAAAAATTTGACCCCGTAAATTTTCTCCCCAACTGAGCAATTTCAAGAAACACTTGTACCCCCAGTCTGGTTTCCAAAATAATCTCCTAAAAGATTTAAGTGGGCTCAATAAAGGAACCTCACCTTTCCTTTGATGGAGGCGGTAACCTAGATACACAGTCATAGGAGGAAGGGTGTTCTTGCTATGACCAGATGTAGATACCCTTTTATTGATCCGGCATTGTAAGCAAATGTTGATTTTTTTTAATTTTTTTTGTTTGTGGGGGGGGGGGGGGGGGGGTGGGTAGGGAGCCACTTCTGTTTTTCTTGCTTACATGATACTGGTTGCTTGGTAACCATTTGACCAATTGGGTCCATGTTACTCTAAAGCAGGGCAAACTTACAAATCTAGAATTGCGGGCCGATACCTGCAATTAGGGTCGATACGCAATATTTTAATTTTTTTCTATTTGGAGGGGGGGGGGGGGTGTAGATCAATTTCACAAAAATTGTCAAGATAGCACCATTTAGAATGCCCCACAGTAGGGCGTTTAAAATCAAAGATAAACACCAAGTAAAAACACTCAGAGGTCCTCATTTCAATTCAGCTTGCTAAGGCAAAACCTCCAAAATATGTGTCCAGAATGCCCCCACAGTTTTAAACAGTCTTAGAGAGCACCCTGCTCTAAAGGTTTCTGGTTGGTTGACCTCTAGGGGGAGCTGTACGTAACTGGATACCTTCACAGGATAAGTGTTCTTCATGAGATGGTAGTGCTCCCAAATGGAGCATGTAATTTTACATCCAGGTCATATGCAAATGACTTGAAAGGTCATATGCAAAAGACTTGAAAAGGTCATTTTGTGTCTGTTGAGTGAAGCAGTTTGCCTGTGCAGAATTTTAGAGCAGTCGTAATCGGCAATGTGGAAAGATTCAACATCCATGTTGCTCCTGTAATTTTCTACCTACCTGGAGTTTTTTCTTTCGCCCTATCCTCCCAGCCATTCGTATGAATAAATATCTGGTCAGTATTTATACTTCAACACCTGGTCCGGTTGGCCCTGATGGAATTGGTACGTCTGGCCTTTGACGCCAAGCATTGTAAGTTTTGGCTTTGCAGTAATGAGTCTTTCTAGAACCAACCTGTATACATCAAGTTACAACAACAATGCACCAATTGAAACCTTAGATTGAATCAGTCCTCACCCTCATTCTTACCCACCCTCATCGGTCCCCTCCCCCTTTGGTCCCCCACCCTTATTGGCCCGATCCTCATTGGCCCGATCCTCATTGGTCCCTACCATCATTGATCCCCGACCTCATCCCATCCAGTCAGTCCGCACTGCACACAATATCCGTTCCTTTTATCTGCAGCGTATGCACGAGTTTCGGGAGCTTGACCTCTCCATGAATATTTAATGAGCGTGGTATAGTCTCAGGAATTTCACCAATTTCTTGTGATCAAAGTAATTTTTCGTCAAAATATTTACAGATTCGTAAAGATGAATAAACGACCTTTAATCCAGTTGTACAATTTAATGATTTCATTGTCAATTATTAGTGCTAAAATGGACCCAAACATTTTGTTTCAAAACGAAACATTTTGCTTCGTAAAACATGGTGCTAACTATTAATTTTCAATGTTACCACAACGTATTTTTGGGCTTACCGAATAGATAAGGTTATATTCTATCCAAATGCTGTACTTTTTACAATCGATTTTATTTAGCTGAGTCAGGGCGCTCGTTTTGCTAACACTTCTCACAATTTAACGTTAACGTCTGTTCGTGAATATGCCGCCATGATCGTTTACGGATTTCCTGATCGCTGATTGGTCAACCGCGAAACGTCACACTCCTCCACTGTACATACCCGGATGTACTTGTAAACAAGTGCGTGGGGCGCTGTTACCGATTGTTTGTTGGGGTCTTTGGGGAAATATTCAAACTGACGGATTGGTGGCCTAAGCAAATGTTTTATAGACGATTTTGCGTACTTTGAGAACAAAGGATATAATTTGAAAGGGGGTTGATGGTCTGAATAATTATTAAATTATTAAATTGGGGAACAAAAAGTTAAATTTGGATGGTCAGATGCAAATTTCAAGTAGAAGTTTTACTACTGGTTTATTCAGAAAATGATATATTTTTATTCGAGAAGACTTTTTAATAAAATCATGGTCAGGAATGACTTGGGTAGTTGGATGGTTGAAGGGTCAAAGTCCTATTGTTTGGGTCCTTTATTAAACAAAAATAATTAAATTCTTCATACAACAAAAACTCAAGTGAGCAAGATGTTTAATATTACACCATCAATTCCTTTATTTTAAGTCACATACACTGCACCAACATATAATTATCAAAGATAAGGCACAGTTCCAAAAAGTTCAGCTGCTTCCATTTAAATGAAACAAATTAAAATTATCAAATTAAAAAACTACATGTACTCAATTGGTAGATATTTGTTTTAATCCAACAAGAGAGTACAAGCACAGATGTAATAAAAAAGATTTTTGGTAAGTTGTGACCGGTAGGTTGGCAATGTTTAAATGGACTTTTTATGCTGAGTGGAAAGTTTAATAACAGTTGCTTCAATTAAAATGAAAAAATTGTACATGTATTCATGTTTGGTACATGTAACTGAACTAGTTCACTTGTTCATTAATAAAATAGCTACCAAAAACCAGTTTGAGTAAACTTCATACTCGCAGACTTTTAGAAGACAAACTGTTCAATGGCAAGCTAGCTCAACTTAATTTTTAAACAAGAAAGTAAACAATCGCAATCTCAATTAGCTTCAAATTTCCCGCAGCACCATAAACACAGCTCTATTTCGCCAGTTTCCTTCTTCCCCACACCCTCCATCCTATCCGTCCCCCTTCCCACAAACCAAAACCTGTTCCCCTTGTGGCTTTGCCTTCTAACCATTTCCAACCCCCCCCCCCCCCCCCCCCCCCCTTTTTAAAGAACTATCCACATGACGACTCATACGATTTTTTAAGCTTTAGTTTCCATACACGATTCTTCATCAACAGGGGGAGAATATTCATAAATGAAAAAAACCTTCAGCTTTTTAACACTTTGCGAGCGTTCCGGTTCTACTATTTTCTTTGTGAGTCCTCTTAAAATTGTTTAATTATGGTGCATATATCGAATACCATCAAAATGTTTTTTGTGGTCACACAAAGTCTCGTCTCATGGTTTGCTTGCACTCTTCCCTCCACACACAGGCTGTTGGGATGGCGGCTGTGGGTCTGGCCATTTAAGCCGTCGGTCTAACCTGGAAAAATCAAAATGAGAAAAAAATTTGTCAACAAAAGTACATTTGGAAAAGGGAGTTGTGAAAAAGGTAACAAAATCTAACCAAGTGCACGTTGCAGAGTTTAGTCACACCAGCAATCCATAAATTTTAAAAAGAGAAACGACTACCCCCATCCCCAACCAGCCTACTCCCACGATAGGAAGAATGGCCAAAACAAATATCAACATGGGCTCACATTTTTAATAACCACGATGATTCACATTTCAAAATAAAAAATCATTATCAAGCTAGCTGGCACAACTTGACAAAACCTTATATATGGGGTCACAATTTGTGCACATGAGTTGCGTCTTTTGCACTCGTAAAGTATGCCCAATTTTGGTTTGGAAAACCTTACATCCGATTCAGTAATGGTACTTTGTTGCAATTTTTTTGGAAAAGTAAATGCTGGAAAATTCACACAAAAAACTAGTGGCCTCAGCTCATTTTTCCCCGAGTCCAGAAGATGCAGCAGAGGGCAAGGTCGAGATCGAATCATTACATAGCGAGGCCGAGACCATCTGAAGTCGGCCTCCAATACTACCAGGATAATCGCAAGTACTTGTTCAAATCGGACTAATCTAATGGGATTCATGTCATGTAGGCTGACATGTTCCGTTGTGTAAAATTGCACATGACACAGTACAATGCATGCAATGACACTTGACACTGACAGTTGATGAGTTCTTCCTAAATGTACTGGCTGTGGATATGATAAGGGCCTGACAAAAATTATAATAAAAATTGAGAACGCGAATATCCACACTACCCCCATTTTGTATTATTTTAATTTTGTTTATTAAAATAGGCCTAGGCCTAGGGGCTAGGTAAGATTAATTAAAAATTAAAAAAAATTAATAAAAAACATGTAGTACTATAAAGTAGGTCTATGATTTTATGAATGATTGAAAAGCCTGCCAAGAAAAAGGAAAAAAAATACACGAAGCAGCCGACAGCATGCAACAGCCATGCGTGTGACCGTAACGTGCCCTCTAAAATCGGTTAAAAAACAACAAATCTCGCGAAAAGCAGAAGTGCATCACGTTCCTACATTGTCGTCGCCACACGCCAAAAAATATACTAAACGATAGCTTACACTTTAATCTTTCGATTTTTAGTGGTGTTATTTCCTCTTTTTATTTAGCTGGGTCAGGGCGCTGCAAACCAAAAACTATCCCAAATCAATCCCAACAATATCCAAAATGTTCGGTGGTAAAAAAAAAAGGCATAAAAGTCTTTCAAACTTAACAAATTTGGTATCATTCGACTCGGCAAATTGTTCTACGTGTACTTACCACGCCATCTTGGATGCCACCTGAAGCATGTGAGCATCGTGCCGTGTGCAAAAGGGGTCGTCGAACTCTCGCAGTTTATCGCGCAAATCGCGCAGTCGATTCTGCACGTTGGCTGTGCAGATAAAACTCGGGATTTGACCTCATTAACGCACGCACTGCGGACTGACTGCATCCTCATCTTTCAAGGACCATTGATTTATTTGTGCAGTATTAAATCCATCATAATCAGAGCTTACCACTCGAGGTGGATACCAGTATTTGTCATTGGTATTGAGAGTGCTTTTTCTTTGCTTTTGAATCCAGGAATAATGGTGTAGCGTCCTCCAATCTGCTACCCTTGACTAACCCCAATCACTTTCAAGACGACGGCCCTTTGTGAGGAGCAGCGAATTGCTGCCCCGTCGCAGCATGCTCTGTTCTACAACAGCATGTTGAAGAGCAGCAGAACCATGCACTGGAACTGGAGGGAGTTGATGATTATCGCCAACCAGCCCTCCAAGAACTTCACCAAGGAGGGGCCCCTCTACATGAAGGTCACATCCTCAGGGTGGAGGAAGAAAGGAGAATGTAAGTTTTTAAAATTGTTATCAACCATTTTATGGCCGGGTTCCGATTTGGCGGGTATGATTATGGCTGCAACTGTGGCCAAGTTCGCGAAAGGACTATCGTCGACTATAGTTCGACTACGTTAGCCCGAACTCTGTCTAGTCGACGGTAGTTGGACTACACTAGTCGACTATTTGAAACCTACTGGGCATGGTCGCATCGCTGGTTACCAATAGCCGTTTTCATAGCACAGTGCAGAGTGGACCAGTTATAAGAAACTGATAACGTCCGTTGAGTCTCGTTGAGTCGCCGGCTCGTGTTGACATAACATGACTTGGTCCTTGCGCGAACTTGGCCTGTGCTTCAGGCTTCCTATGCTTTCCACCCATGTTCACGTGCCATCAAGCTGCAGCCAAAGCCACCCATTTGGACAAGGCCTGTCATCCTTAATGCCAGAGTTCAGTGCAGTAAAGTCTGGGACCCAATATCATATAGCTGTTGAACAGAAAAACTTGCTCAACAAATTCATTTGCTGTAAACCTCCTGAGTTGTAACATATGGGAGGTTCCACGTCTAGAATAAGGGGCAAGAACCCAGACCTGCAAGCCATTTATCAAGAATTTACACATTCGTCAAGACGCAAAACTTCATCCCTTCTCACTACATGAAAACAAGATAAATACTTTTTCCCCTTTAGAGTTGCATCACTTGCACCGAGACTCAAAAATTGTAGTTTTTTTACCTCCGAACGAACTTTGGCAGATTATTTCAAAGCTAATGAACATAATACCTTTTTGTATGCCACGCACAACGTAAAATTCTTGGAACGTGCCAACTATGGCTGTTGTTAAAGTCAGATAAAATATCATTTAGTGAAGGGTATGTAGTTCATCACCTTGATCTTTGAAACTCTGGCCAGTGTGCCTGGCTGTGTGCCAATCAATGTTGGCTTCAGTCATACATTTATTCATTCATAAACGTTTGCTTCAATAATGACCTTTAGTTACATTCAGTGTGTAGTAAATCATTTAGCCAGTTCCCTTTGGAGTCCGACCCAGTGGCACGCAGAACTCTTAAAACAGTCAGGACAGTGGCGCTCTTATAACCTGTGTGTTGGAAGTGGTCATGTCGAGAGGACACGTGTGGGAAGATACCATTGGGGATTGTCTGTACACACACAACTGTTTCACAAAGTCCATATAGGGTCATGGTTCGGAGGCCTCCGCATTCAAGTTTCTTTGTGTGTTGGCAGTGGTCATGTCGATAGGCCACGTGTGGGAAGATACCATTGGGGATTGTTTGTACACATGCAACTGTTTCACAAAGTCCATGGGGTCATGGTTCGGAGGCCTCGGGCAAAATGCGTTTGACTGCTCAGCCGCCAGGACATGCCATGATCTATGTGGCATGGGTGTGGCATGGGTGACATTGTGCGTAAAGTGCTAGTCTCTCCACTGGGCCCTGGTTCGATTCCTGGCTTAGGCCATATGTGACTAGAGTTGTGCGTTAGTTCTCTCCTATGCCACAAGGGTTTTTCTCCTGTTTTCCCTCCCTCCTGAAAAATCAAACACTTTCGATCTCTGTTTAGCTGTGCTCCGTGTTTATACATGTACAGTATATGGGTTGATGTGGCTGGCTGCCGTAGCCGTCCTTGGAGCTTCTTAGCTGCAAGTAAGGATGATTAGCCTCCCTAATTATCATTATTATTATTATTATGTTAACAATGAGAACTTTCAGGTTTGTCTGCTGCCACCTATTGTCCCAATATCTCCAACTATTGATTATTAAACAATTGTAATTCAGATAGAAACAAGGAAAGGTCCTTCTCTAAAACACAAGTGGGTTCATGGTCAATGGCAGAAGGTCGGCTCAACCTTAGAAAATGAATTGCTGTTTATGTACAACATTCCCAAATGATTTGGTTGAAATTTACCATGTGGTCTCCCCAGCCGTTTAAGCAACCGGTTGTCTGTCAGACGTTGTTACATTCTGATTGATGTTGATGGCATGAATCACATGAAGCTCCCAGAGTGAGTTCAAATATCTCTCCATAGGAATGTTAGCAGATTAGGATGGTTACATTCGATTTCACATGCAATGATCCCTTATCAGCTTCTGCCACCCACCATATCTTTGTCTTGTTCCTTGTATCCAGTAGCACTAATGTCTACTGATTCCAAATATACCAAAATGTGGACATTCTGTTTTTATCCTCAAACCCCATTTTGGTTACATTGGTTTTGAGGAAAATCAAATAGGTGCACAACAAGTGTTTTTTCCTCCGGGCAAAATGTCATGAATTGCATGAACAACAAATAGCAATGTAACCTAAAAAATAATACTCATTTCTTATATTGACCATCTTGCCCAATGCCCAATGCACAGCGCACTTACACATGCATATCCTGTAGTACACAAAGAAATTGTCCCCCCACCCCCCAAAAAATAAATAAAATGGTGGAAACGATAGACATGTATTTTGCATTCCGCGTCTGCAAGGTGTCAACAGCACTCATATACGGACATCTCAAAGCGCTCAATATTTCAATGAAAGCTATTCAAGGCTATGTATTCCTTGTAAGGGTCTACAATGTGCTGTGGTGCAGCCTACTGCCAACCATACCAGGAACACCGGGGCAAACCTGTTCTCTTAATGATTAGTGCACTCAGTTCTTTCCCTGCATTATTAAGCACACAAGATCTATGGCTTTACATGTACATATGTCCCATGAAGGATGCGGCCAAAAAAATCTTCCTCCAAGGTTTAAGTGTCTTGCTCAAGAACATAAGTGCCATGACCAGAACCCAAACCCACACTCTGACGACAACACCAGAACTTGAGCCCGGTGCTCTAGAGCACTACCCAGGACAAAGTCAACAAAGATTTTAACCAGCTTTTATTTTTTTATTGGAAAAAATGTTACTAGTTTTAGTAGAAAGGTACATGTAGTACATAGGTTCAATTTATGTACATCCCTTGTAAGCTAGACATTTTGTTTTAACTACTGTACTTTGTCAGTGCTTAGTTTGATCTTGCCCCAACTTTCATAGTGAAAAAAAGTTTTTTAAAAAACCATGTAATTTGTTTTTGTGAATAGTTTTGTAATTTTTTTGTTATCGGCAGTTTTGTTTTGCAGTATTTTCTGCTGAAAACCCCTGTGAAATCTGTCACAGGTCTCCCATCTTAAAACAAACGCATATCATTAAACATCTGTTGTACCTTCCCTCAAAAAAGAGGGGGGAAAAACTTGCATTTCTTAGAAATTTACATGACCGAGATCGTCCTGCTTACTCTTTCTTGCTGAGAACCATCTGGGTTAACATAAAAAGGGTGTCTCCCTCAAAAGGATGTTTAATTTACTCCCTTAATCTTGTGAGATAGAACAGGGAGGACTGGGGCAGATGTTCACTAAGCACAAACAGGTGTGGGTTACCGGGGCAACAGCCAGACACACTGGACTCTAAATTCTGAGCTCTATGCCCAGAATGTTTTCCTTGGCCCCGATTTCATGGCACTGGACTCAAGGGCACGGTAAGCGTGGGAATTCTGTGGTCAGCTGTGCCATGAAATTGGGCCCTGGTGTACATAACTGTCAGCATTTTTGCCATTCTGAAAACAAAGTAATGAAAATTAGGCTGAAAGGGAGAGTAGTCTGGTTCCCATTTTGGTTTAATGAGAATCGGCATTCATTGCTTTTGTCTTCAGTCAGTGTGGAAAGGGTTTGTAGACTGTGCACAACTTGCTTGCATTCAAACTTTTAATGAAACCTTGGGTTCACATTTGATTGATTTAATGTGTTTGTGATCTCATCCCTTCACTGTATCTGTTCCAAAGGCCAATACTGTAAGATATTCAAATACCCTTCCCCCCCCCCCCCCCCCCCCCGTACTGCTTTACTTTGGAACTCCCTACCAGTATCTCGTTTTCCACCAATCTTACAATATATTCCAGTTTAACAGGAATGTGACCAGATACTTTCTCTCTCTTTAAAATGTCTTGGTTTGTCTGGATGTCTTCACCTTCTGTGACCCTTTGACCTTCTGTGGCCCTTTGACCTTGTGTTTAGCAACTTTTCATAAAAAAATACAACATTTTAAAAAGTAAAGAAATAATCCTGATTTTTCAAAAACTCTAGTTATCCATTTGTAGTGAAGTAACGCGACTGCAAATCCTTGTGGATCTTTCCCTTTCTAGAAACACTCGCACACCTGCGCTAGTAAAGACTGACTTTTCATTCCTGTTTTGACTCTTGACAATACATGCCTTCAATGTCAGGTATACATGATGTCTTGACATCAGCCAGTGTTTACCTCACACGTCACTTGGCCGGCATCCAAGTAGCTACCTTTCGTTTCTGGCGGAAATTCACAACAAGTGTCCATAATGGATGCTTCCTCCTCGACTCCCGACCAATAGGTACCACAAGAGATCACCTGACCTCATTTAAAAAAAAAAGGTCCTCCTCTTCGTTGACATTTGATTTAGTTGTTTTAAATACAGTTTGGCCAAGTAGAATTAAAATACTTTCACCTTGTTAAAAGTTGAGAAGATATTAGACTTTGTTATAAGTAAGCAAAAAAGTGATTACAATTGTTGGGGTTTTGTCAGCCAAGAACTTCTACTGTTTGGGGCAACAGGTCATTATGCAGCATCAGCCCAGGTGTGTCAAATCATAAACCTTAAAGTCTCACCTGCGCAAACAAGCATATACTCACACAATCCACAGTCCTAATTTGTTTTTCCTCCTCAAGCGCCATGAGTGCCTTTGTTTTGTTAGGTGGATACTGGCGCTATACTAAGTATTCTTTATTATTATTATTATTATTATTGTTTTATAATAAATAATAACATTGGCTTCTTATAAAGTGCTCAAATCTGTCAGCAGTTACACTCATGACACTCAAACATTTCACTTATTTCTTTTCTTAAACTATCTCAGCTCCCTTGGGAGTATACAGCCTGTGCTGCCAAGTATGTAGTACACCAAGCTAACCTATTCACAAGAACCATATCTGCCCTCACACTGCCCATTTACTCCTGGGTGAAGACAAGCAATTATAGTCAAGTCAAGTGCCTTGGTCAAGGGCACAAGTGTCATTACCGGGATTCGAACCCAACCCCTGAAGTTGAGTCCGTGCTTTTGACTGGTTGGCCACAATATGGAGTTTGTGGAATGAAAACACTTCCCAGTTGTTTTTGAATGTTTTATTTGACTTTCTGCTGTTTGAAATCATGAAAGCGTAGTTGGGAGCTTAAGGGGTCATTCAGTGTTTTAAAATTTCAACAACAACAACAACAACATTTGGCAGGTTGAAGGAAAACATTTGAAAACCTTGATAATTCTGAGGGGCATTTCTTGTTCAAACTTTAGTGTGCACAAGTTAATACACTGACCCTGTATCCAATCTGCACTACTTCAAAAAGGCGCAATTATTAATGGGCAGCAGATGTCGATTTTTATGACACCTGCTGACCTGACCTAACATCTGCTATCCAAAGTCAGACCAACTTGTACCAGGGTGAATTTCACTTAATTTTAAACGAAATGATGTCAAACCTTTTTATCTGCAAGCAAAGTTAAAAACGAATATAAATATTTAATTTAAATCCTTTGTGTGTCCTCAATAAAAAATAAAAATAAATGTGTTCCATTGGCAATTGGAATTTTTTAAATTGGCATTTATGAAATCGCAGGACCTTGTTTCAATCCAGCGTGCTTCGGCTAAACCTCTAAAATCTTGGTAGAAAATGTCCCAATTTTACAAAATACTGGTGAGAGCCCTGCCCAGGAAGCTCCTTGGGGAATTTTTGTGTGTAGTGAAAGTGAACACTGAATGCTAACCCTGGGGTTAACTCGCCTTTACCAGGGCCCAATTTTATAGAGCTGCTTTTAAAAGCAGAAAATAATGCTTAACAATTTTCTGCTAAGCAAAATTAAGCATGGATGCCAGTCAAAGATTGTACAAATTACATGCTGGTTTGGCTGGTAACCTTATTCTGTCAAGCATAATTTTGTTGTGCTTAGCTACTTTATGAGATTAAGCAGCTCTATCCTACTCCCAAGTAGGGGTAGCCATTTCCCAGGAAATTTCCATTTTCTCTGGGAGTTTGCCAGGGTTAGCAATTCAAGTATGAGAAAGTCAGCCAAATATTCTTTGGAAGTTCCAAGGAAATCTTTGTAGTAGTGTGAAAGGGGCTTTAGTTAAGGAGGAATTCTTGTCAGGATGTCTTCTAAGTAGTTGTAGGCCGTGGTCCCCACCCCCATCATGTACGTAACTAATTAATCTGGTGCCTGAATGTGATGTGATGAAATACGCCCGGTAGTAACAGGCTTCCTGGCGGGTAATTAACCGCATGGAGAAGGTCAAGTCTCAATGGCTTATCACCTTTGGCAGTAGGGGGACAGGGCCTGGGTGTGGTGAGCCACAGGGGGACTGTGGGTTCGATATGGTTACATAAGATTTGTAACGCGGGGTTGACGTAGTACTAGTGATTGGTATGAGGTTGATGTAGTCTTTAAAGTATGCAGACAACACTGGTAATCAGGGTTTGCCCTTAAATGTTTTAGTGACTGACCAGCAGGACCAGTTAATTGTCATTTCACTAGTCTGTCAGCTTTTTCACAAGTCCATGTTTCAAAGGGATGGTTTTTCAACACTGAACCAGACAGCCAAACCACTTGGAGAGAATTCTGACTGGTCCTCTGGTGTTTTAACTGGCATTTGACCAGCAGACCTTTGTTAAGGGAGAACGCTGGTAACTTTCAAAGACTAGTATCCGTACTTCATGTCTATGCAGATGAGAAATATTATTGTGTTTTACCCATACACTAATTTTTGTTTAGCACAAAATACTCAGTACTTCGCTGATTCCTGTGAAAAACATAATCCACAGGCATATTATACTCAGGTGGGATTCAAACCGACGACTTTTACCATTCTAGAGCAGATGTCTTACCACTATAGACTACTGAGATTGCCCAGTAGCTACATGGCGTGTCGTGGCCGAGCGGTCTAGGTCACCGGACCTAAGCTCTGGTGTTTTCAGCAGCAGAGTGTGGGTTCGATACCCGGTCATGACACTTGTGCCCCTGAGCAAGGCACTTAACCATAATTGCTTCGAAAAAGTTGGGAAGGTAGGGTGCATTCTGCTCTACCAGACAGGCTCCTAGTGAATGATACCCATGCCTACATCCTAACAGTTATGTGTAGCCCTCACCTTGAGTGGCCGTCCGTGGCCTTGTGAGTTGGGCGATATCTCATTTAAAAAAAAATAAATAAAAATGTAGAGGCAGTTTGAATCCATGTTTTATCAGCGATCGAGTACCGTAACAATTTAAATTGATGTAAAGTAAGTTTGCTTCAGGGATAAAGACTAATACTTGTGTCTTTTCCATAAACATGTGTCAAGCACTGTACTTTTCCTGAGTCCTGTGAACAAAACATAGTATTCAAACTGCCTCTACATTTAGCTCCTGGCTGCACGATGATAAAAGTCTATTGTACAAGATTATAACCCATTCACTGTGCACATGTTGATTAGGTGTTCGGGCAATCCGCCCGGAACACCTCTTGTTTTTGTACGTTTAAAAAAAAAAAACTTCTTCTGCTTATCCCCCGCGATTGTCCGCAAAAAAATGCACACTCCCGAAGCTCACACAAGCTTCAAACTTCACATATAGTTAGATCGTTACTTGTAGAAGACACCGCTGGAGTGACGTCATGATGACGTCATCAGGTGTCGAAATACAGTAAATCAAAGTTTAATATTTCAAAAAATCATAACTCGAAAACTGCTGAATGGATTTGTACATTCTATACATCATCGGACAGGTCTTGGAAAACCCAACAAACAATTCACAAAGAGTGACCCAATTTTACCTTGACTTCCGGTCCAAAACGGAAGTTGAAATTTCAATAATTTATATCTAAAGAACTTCTCGTACTTAAATCGAAATTTTTACACCAGGTTGTAGGATCTTGTGCCCTCTCAAACTTTTACACAGAGATGATACTAGTTTGACCTTACTTTCTGGTCGAAATCGGGTGTTAAAGGTAACGTAGGCCTATATATTGACCCGCATTAAAAGCACATGAAAAGATCTTCTACTGAGACGCGTATAACTGTATCAACCCAGTGGCACGGTAGCCGTCTGTTGCGTTCTAGTACACCACGCGGCTGGCTGCTCCACTTCCGGCCTGTTCATAAGGTCCTGCACAGGGTCCTGCATGTAACCTGTGTATACACGATACACTAGCACACATTCCGCGCCACGAAGACAGTGTATACATCCACATAACATGAAACGGATTGTTGATGTCATATCCACTGGTGGCGCTATACCGTGTTAATGGTCGTTTGTTAACGTACTGCGCTTTTTATAATGCAACAGACTCAGAAATGTACGTCGTTCGACGGTAGTCCAATGAATAGCTCAGTGCATATATCCTTCGTGTTGGCCTTTTGTTGGCTTGGTGGTAAATATCAACTAAAACGAGTGTATTTTGCTGAACTCTTTTGGTGATTTTAATAAATTTTGATAACTGAGAAAATGTGATCGGAAAAAGATCAACATAAATTTGACTCTAATCAACACCGGTTTTTACAAGATTTTACTTTTAAATCCTGTTGAATACTTCAAAGAAATACAATGTGAACAGCAAAACAAATTCAACATAAATTGCACATCGTGTAAACTGTAGGTTCTTATGCCCTTAAATCATGACAAATGATGTTGCTTCAGTTATCGGCACCACAAAAAGGTAGCAAGCAGGCGTAGTTTGATAAAATTTATATTTGAATGATAGTCTTTTAAAGGTATTATACAGGATTGGTAGAGCTGACAAAATAATCACAGACAGTGTTCATGTTTTGTGTAATCAACCACATACATGAAATAACAAACCTGTGAAAATTTGAGCTCAATTGGTCATCGAGGTCACGAGAAAATAGTGAAAAGAGACCTTATGTGTTTTCTGTTTTTCAAACATCGAGTTTATTATCACGCGTGATAAAAACTATTGTTTTACTCATTTCTCAGAAACGATAGCATTTTAGGCAGAAATATTTTAAGGAACCCTTTCTACCATTACTTACTTTAAATCATGTAAATTATGTGTGAATCTGTGAACATTTGTGTTTTTCGATCTTACCAATAGTGTACAGGGCCTTTAAACTATCAGTTCAGTTAGTGACTATTTACCCCAAAAAATAAATTATACATGTGTATCTAGTACACATTCTGGAGTTTCAATGCATATCCATCGAAAAATAAATAAACTTCATTGAATGGAAAACATAATACTTAATAGTTGTACTTGTGAGTCATTCAAAGGCTCGTTTCAAGATCTGTAGTCAAGATGAAGGGGAAGTGGGGAGAATGTTTCTTCTGTATGACTATGAAATGACAATGGACCCTTGGCCCTTTCAAATAATCTAAATAATGTACTCATTTGCTGAATTATTTTTGTAAGTTCACCTTTGTTTTTCACTTGACACATATTTAAATACCTATGTCTCGATAAATAAATTCTAACTTCATAATGATGTCATCGGTTTTCAATTCTGGCTAAACAAAAGTTTATTATTTAGAAAATGTTATATTTCGAGTAGCCTTTATTTCCTGTGTATAACTAACGTTTAAACGTAGAAGATTTACACATTACTTTCTTTGAAATTTCAAAAGCTATCAACATTGTTTTCAGCGATTCAATGAAATAGCTAACGCATCATACCATGCCGCATAGGATATGGCAATCAACATGGGATAGCGGTGCCGGTTTGGTTAGAAAGGGAAAGACAATACTACCAATATCCTGTCATTTGTCTGTCAATTGGTAGATTAACCAAGTTATAAAAACTAATTAATTATGCAAACAAATCTGATTAATTTACTCAGGCAATAGATATGTAAACAACACACTTAGATAAAGAAAACGTTGAAAAAATGCAAAACAGACCATTTTAACCTACTGAACAACTTGTCAGCAGGTGCTGACAACGTACTGGACTTAAGCTTGTCCAATTAAGGTGCCGTGTTCGAGGGTCAAAACAAAAATCATTAAACTTGCCAAACTCACCTTCTGGTTCAATCTTCAATTTCAAGTCAAAAAACTTTTCACAAACCCTAGTTTGCAAAGTATTAGAAAGACCAACCTTCTTCCGCCATCCTTCTCACTATCGGAATGGGATATAAAAACAAACTTTCATGGCACCATACGGTCATAAGCCCTACCACTAACTTTCATTGAAAACCCGAACACCTAGTGTTTGTAATCCTACAAACACTACATTTCTAGTTTTTTATGTTTTATATCACGATTCTATGGATGAAGGATGTGGGTTTTTTAGAAGTAGTAACTTTTATTCAACCTTGAAAATGTTGCCCATTTCGGATGATCCCTTAAGATGACCCTGTATGTTAGTGTGTCAGTTGCCCACCTGCACACCCAGCAGAATCTAACCCATGCCATACGCCCCACTGTAGACCCTCACACAAATTTGATCCCCCACCCACCCACTGTCCCTAATTCTTAACGTACTGATAGGAAACTTCAAGTGACATGGAGGGGAACAATTGCTTAAGTGGCCCTTTCCCCAGCCTCACTTCCCAAGGAAAACACAACAGAAGACTGCCAAAGGGGGGCTACTGACTTCGAGGACAACAACCACGACTTCTTCAAGGTCTCTCTGTCTCTCTGTCTCTCTGTTTGCCTTTGAAGTCTTGTTATCGATAATTGTGCAGTTATTTTGATGTCTTTTTCGCATTGCAAGCATTTGAGTTAAGTCATATTTCCTTGAAAAATCTGCAATTGTTTTATTAAATAGTCTGAAAAGTCTATAAAAACCTACACCATTATTTTGAACAACTAGGTCAGCCCTTGTACTCGGTAAACAAGATTGCCATAACAAACATGACAAAATGGTTTGCTTGATGTATTATACATGAATGGCGCCCTCACACTTTGCCATGTGTCCAGCATGCCTGCTTTATTGAACAGAGTTCATGTATTATGACCACCCACTTTTCTAAAAAAGAATTCCTTAAAACTGAATGTTGATTTTACTTTCCCTGTAGTAAACAAAATCAGTGGGGAAGTTACAGGGTTACTCGCAGATGGTCATGGGTTGGAATCACATTTGAGTAGCCTGTGCATTTTTTCCCGTAGGACTTAGGAAAAAGCATTGAGTATATAGTACTCCTGACCAAATGGTGTGAGGTTAACCAAAAATAATATTATCTTACCCCAATGAAATGTATTACATCCGATAAAAACAAGTTACATTGAACATTTATATCAACAAACTCCAGCAAATGAAAACCCCAACCCGGGCAGGAAAAGTCTGTTGCAGGCCGACGATACACAAACAAATAAAATAAAGTGGAGAAAAAAAATAAGTTTGTTTTGTTTGTTAAGATTTTAGATCAAATTTACAGGACCTCACTGGACCTCAGTTCAGTGTGTTCGGTCAAATTTCAAAAATTTTGGTCCAGAATGCCCAAAAGTGTTTGAAAACTCCTGCGTGTAAGATGTGGAACCATGGACTTGCTGGTGGATTCACAACAAAATTCAAAAATACTATTTTATAATTGTTTTTTTAAATTGACATTGAAACAAAGACTGAGTGTCAGTTGTTAGTTCTACAACAGGCATGCAGTAGTGCAACGAGACATTTTCATTTGGGGGAGGGGGGAGCAAGCAGGGGCAAAGACATAATTTAATATATGGAACTATTCATTTAGTACATTTTAAAAATCTTATTAGGGGGGAAGGTGGGGGCAAGGGTTCTGCCCCCACATCTGGTTACGCCACAGCAGGCATGGCGTAGGATTGCATACTCACTGGCTTGAACCCTTGCAGTAAACCACATCACTGATTGAAATTTCTTTGAGTAAACTTCCTTGTTCGAGGGGGAATTCCCTCCCATGAGATTGTTCAGAACAGTTTTATAGGATGACCTCTATTTTTAGTGGAATTTTCAAATTGTATGTTGATGTACACTTCCTTGGTGTTATTTAGTAATTTCCTTTCACTTTTAAAGGCACTGTACACGTTTGGTAATCACTCAAAATATATATTAGCATAAAAACTTACTTTGTTGATAGTATAAAACATTGTGAGAAACCACTCCCTCTGAAGTAACATAGTTTTTGAGAAAGAGTTAATTTCTCACTAAAATAATAAAAGACTTCTGGCCAGAAGCCTTTTATTCCGATCTGAAAGCACACTAATTTGTACAACAAGGGTGTTTTTTCTTTCATCATTTTCTTGCATCATTTTCTTGCATCATTTTCTTGCAACTTCAATGACCAATTGAGCCCAAATTTTCACAGGCTTGTTATTTTATGCATATGTTTGGATACACCAAGTGAGAATACTGGTCTTTGACAATTACCAAACGTGTTCAGTGCCTTTAACAACCACTCGAAAAGACTCGGAATGTTGCAGGATCCCTCCCAAGTACACAATAACAAGTGTCTTGAAAAGTTTCTTTGTATATCACTTTAATGACGTACTTTCTGTCAGAGAATTTACCAGCATGTCAGGAAATACTTGGTACAAATTACAACTTCCTGTTGTTAGTAAAAACGCTCTTGCCCTGGAGCATTTTTGGCAGCATCTGATTTGACCCGAAAGAGTAGAGGCCAATGCCATTTTGTGTCCTTCCAAGTAGAAAATATTGCTCAGCTTGACTTGGTTAAGACAGCCAAAAGGGTCTACTTTATCACTGGTGTTATTTTTTAACGGTCAACTGGGAGGAAAATGCTGCATCTTATGCAAAAGGAACACTTCAGTAGTGTAACAGACAGTGTTTTACTGTCTTCGAGAAAATGATGTAAAAAGTGATACCTTGGATCTTTTTTTCTTCTTTGATATGACCCTAACACTTTTCAATGTGACTCCCTTTGATGAGAAGATGTTTCAAATTTGTTAGCTTAATTCTCAGAGCTGGAAAGTATCTCTTATCAGCTAAGCTGCAATTTGTCATTAGAGAAGCATTAACTATAATGTACACATCACAGAGCATTTGGGCTATTTAACCTGATCCTGCTCAAGCTAAACTCTCATGGCCCAAATTTCAAAAAGCACAAAATAATTGCCTAGTGCAAAAATATATATTGCTTAACAAAAATAGGTGACCAGCCAAAATACCACATAAAGTATATTGATAGTGACTGATTCCCTGCTAATTTTTGCTTAGCAGAAAATTTTACAAAGCACAATTTTCTTCCATGAAATTGGGTCCTGGATGTATAGTAATGTATATATTCAGCAAAATGTATATACTTTATGGGATTTATTAATATGTGAAGCTTTTGTAAAACAGACAGGTTATTGGTGGAAAGAGGGTTAAATGTGTACCAACAAAAGAGCCATGCCATGTGTACTTTTTAATTGGTCTTACACAGCAAATTCATTTTTAAAGAAAAATATGAAATGTGCCCTATATTTTTTAGACAGCTTTTTTTGATCAAAGTTTTATGACTTTTTTGTTGTTGACATCCTAATTATAGCTTACAGTGAGCGATGGTGTCGTCTCCGTGGCAATCTCCTCTTCTACTTCAAAGGTCGTGACCTCATGACAGAACCCCAGGGCGTGGTCATCTTGGAGCAGTGCTTCATCAAGGAGGAGTATGGAGAGATACAGTCCTTCGCATTCTGTGTCGGTGAGTTTCTTAATTTTGACATGAAAATAGCATTTCGTGGCTGAACGGTGTAGAGCATCGATCTCAAGTTCTGATTGACGAGTCAACAGAGTGTGGGTTCGAATCTTGGTCATGGCACTTGTGTGTTTGGGCGAGACACTTAACTTTAATTGCTTCTCATCTTCTAGGAGTTTATAGGGACCTACGAGGGTAGAGATTGTTGATGTGATTAATTAGCAAGCTGTGTGCCAATGAAGCTGCCGGTGCTGCATACTCTAAAGGAGTCGAGTTGGTTGTTAGTGTTTTAAGGCACTTTGGATCCTCAGTCACCTTTCTGGTCAACTCACCTGAAACCATGTTAGAGAAGAGTGAAAAGCTTACTGTTTATAAACTTGATTCCTGTACCTATTGTTCTGAGAAATATTCTTTTGTGATATTCCTGTTCTACGATGTAATAGAGGAGATGGTGTTCTTATTTTGATTTACCAGACCAATATTTTGATTTACCAGACCAATATTTTGATTTACCAGACCAATATTTTGATTTACCAGATCAATATTTTGATTCACCAGACCAATATTTTGATTTACCACATCAATATTTTGATTTACCACATCAATAGTTTGATGTACCAGACCAATAGTTTGATGTACCAGATAAGACAAAGTTCATATAATTTTTTTTTGTAACTTGAGTGTACAAAATCACTGGCAAAACACACATGTAAACCATTATGTGTAGTCTCAATAACTGACCACCTAAGTTGATGACAATTTTCACAGATTGGTTTTAAAGGTTGTGTTTATTGAGACCGAGAGGATGATTATGGCTCTTTTCGAAACAACGGCTTTGACTTGCGCTCCGGCTTAGGCTCTGTCCACCTGTATGAAGCCTAGCTGTACTTACCGTAATTTCCTGCGTATAAGGCGTTCGGAGAATAAGGTCAGCACCCTTAAATTAACAAAATAAGATTCAAGTGTTAACGTATAAGGTGCACCGCCATATAAGATGCAATATGATAGGCTCGCCAGGTCCCATTCACTGCATTTTAAGAAAAATGATGACATGTAGAATTACCCTGGACAAAATAAAGAAACTATTTTGCAGTATAAATGTAAGATTTCACATAGTAATCATCACAATGAACTCAATCGAAATCAAGTAAGGCGCACTGGTAGATAAGACGCAGTGATTTTTGTTTTACACTTGAAAGTCAGATAAACGCATCTTATACGCAGGAAATTACGGTAAAAACACAGGTTTTCGAATAGCTGAAGGAGCCTAAGACAGCGCCTAAGCCAAAACTGTAGTTTCGGAAAGGATTTATGAAGGTGCAATGCACTCTCTCCCAAATCAACGATGTAGTGTATGTATCATACCATTAATATGAAAGACATTACACCCATACAGGATGATGACAGTGTTCAAATGATTCATGGAATCATGGAATGGAACTTGGGAGTGGCATTTTGGGTCTCGGACCATCTGTTTGATTCCATCTGAGTATACTAGTTGTAGCATTTGCAATGAAAAGTCATTCATATGTTTCATTGACTAGTTGTCATCCAACCATGAGCATTTCTCGTATATGTAGTGATGTCTTGTACAAGTAGGGATTTCTCGTACATGTACATGTAGTGACTTCTCGTACAAGTTGGGATTTCTCGTACATGTACATGTAGTGACTTCTCGTACAAGTTGGGATTTCTCGTACATGTACATGTAGTGACTTCTCGTACAAGTTGGGATTTCTCGTACATGTACATGTAGTGACTTCTCGTACAAGTTGGGATTTCTCGTACATGTACATGTAGTGACTTCTCGTACAAGTTGGGATTTCTCGTACATGTACATGTAGTGACTTCTCGTACAAGTTGGGATTTCTCGTACATGTACATGTAGTGACTTCTCGTACAAGTAGGGATTTCTCGTACATGTACATGTAGTGACTTTTCGTACAAGTTGGGATTTCTCGTACATGTACATGTAGTGACTTCTCGTACAAGTTGGGATTTCTCGTACAAGTTGGGATTTCTCGTACATGTACATGTAGTGACTTCTCGTACAAGTTGGGATTTCTTGTACCGTAATTTCTTGCGTATAAGACGCGGGGTGTACAAGGCGCAGGGCCGTACAAGGCGCAGGGCCGTGAAATTACCCAAAAAAATTCAAGCGTCAACAGACAAGGCGCACCGCCGCACAAGGCGCACCGCCGCACAAGGCGCATGATCTTACATGCACTTTGACTGCAAACAGCAGACCGTATCGGTACATCGCCAAAAAGGGGTCATTTTGTTACCCTAAAAGTACCACGCTAATCAACATGTGAATAAATAGAAATCACATGTGCTTGAAACATGTAGAGACATGTAGAAAAGTTCATTTTAAACTGAAACCAACCTACCGTTCAGCGGCGTTTTCAGGAGATTTTTTCTCCCGTGTGTCACAAGGGGTTGAAGGGAGTTTACAGGTGACCAACAGAGGGCGCTACCACAGGGCTGAAGGGAGTTTGTTCAACAGAGGGCGCTACCATACGGGAAAAATCTCCTGCCATTCCGATGGGGACGTGACATTTATAGGGGTTTCTGTGGTTTCCTTTATTTAAAAATAATGAGAAGTTCCTTTTCTTTATTTTATACCACAAACATTTATTCAAAGACGTCGTTTCTCTGGTTTGTTTTGTTTTCTCCACAGTTATTTTATGTCTAACTTTTGAGCTAAAATAAACGAAACATGTATATGAACCTTTCACACAATACAGGTTGGGTGAATGCGTGAATCACCGTTCACACAATAGAGGTTGGGTGAATGCTTCCGCAATCGTTCTGATTAATCTGAATGCAGTATTTTCGGTACGAAATCGCGGCCACAAAAGAAGTGATGAACACGTTGCTGCATTGTTGGAATGAATTCACGGTCGTTATGTATAGGGACACGTGGCCACAAAGGCGGCTCAATACATCGCGTCATTGTCGGAATGAAAATCTGGCGACATTGTCTGGAGAGTTGAGCGCTGATAATGTACGTCAACAATGCGTGGTGAGTTGATGGTTGGCGACCGCATTATTAACCTGACCGCAGCTACATTAAATAGGGCCTAGATTATTTGCACGTCGGCCGCGGTCATTTTGATCTCAAGCGACATACAAGGCGCACCGGAATACAAGGCGCAGTGATGATTTTGTGGTCTAAAACGTCAGATAAGACGCGTCTTATACGCAGGAAATTACGGTACATGTACATGTAGTGACTTCTCGTACAAGTTGGGATTTCTCGTACATGTACATGTAGTGACTTCTCGTACAAGTTGGGATTTCTCGTACATGTACATGTAGTGATTTCTGTACATGTAGTGATTTGGGATTTCTCGTATTATATGTAGTGATGTCTTGTACAAGTAGGGATTTCTCGTAGATGCACATGTATTGATTTCTCGCACAAGTTGAGATTTCTCGTACATGTACATGTAGTGATGTCTTGTACAAGTAGGGATTTCTAGTACATGTACATGTAGTGATTTCTCGTATATGTCCATGTAGTGATTTGTCGTTCAAGTTAGGATTTCTCATACTATGTACTAATATTTCTACAGGTAGGGATCTCTGGCACTTTTAGTGATTTATTGTGCAAGTATGGATTTTATGTCTGTGTAGTGATTTATCGTACAAGTAGGGATTTTTGTACTATGTAGTAATTTCTTATACAGCTTTCTTGCGCTTGTAATCTCTCGTACAAAAAGGGGTTTCATATACATGTACAATTCTTGTATTTCGTGATTTCTCTTTTAAAATGTAGGAATTTATCATACTTACACATGTACACAAGGAGGGTTTTCTCACATTTTTAGTGATTTCTCTTACAAGTAGGGATTTCATGTGGGTGTAGTGTAGCAGTCTCTCACTTGTCATCAAGGGCATACAGCAAACAAAGACTGACAAATAACCCCCCCCCCCCCCCCCCTTCAAAAAAATGTATAAATACAAATAAATAAAACTTAATAGCCCTCAAATGAAATTCTTCCCTTTTGATCACCGTGTTTATTCATGTTTTAGTATCATCCACCTGTTGGCATCACCTGTTTCATTGACTCTTGTGAGTGGAACAAAGAGAGTTCAGACAATACCGTTCCCTCCCAACCAGCCGATGATAAACTCATGGTGACTGTACTAAGACTAAAAACAGTCATACATGTAGATATACCCAGATGAACAATTCCTTGAAGCCCAGCAAGCCTGTGATTTGGCGGGATTCTTCCTGATTTCAGGAGTTTTCGTATATTTCCCTTTGTTCTCTGAAGATGTGGAACTTGCCATTGATGGAAAAAAGACCATGGGTGAATTGGCGGCTACGGCTGAATTGGCGGCTACGGCTACGGCTATTGTTAAGGATGTTGCTATGGGCCTCCTATGCTTCAACACTTATTATGATAAAGCCTTAGCCGCAGCCACCAATTCGTCGTTAGGCAGTGTCTAAATTGGCGGCTACAGCTACGGCTATGGCTAGATTTCCTCATCATCATGCGTTGAAGTATAGGTGCTTTACTACACCCTTAGCAACAGTTGTAGCTCTAGCCATCAATTCATGAACTCATATGCTGTGTCTTGTTCCAACTTTTTAAAGTTTTACATTTTGTGGTGATGTAGGGAGTCTCATCTTGGTACAATCACACCTCTGGCAAAGATTTACCTCTTCCCCCAATGAGGACACTAGTACTCCCAATCAGGAACTGTAGGGTGACCTCAACACTAGCTACAACTAAGTAGGGCCTATGGGTGTTTTTGTAATCCTAACTACCCCAATTGTTCTATTCATATATACTTCTACCTTGATTGGATCCCACAGTGAGGAAATCAACTATAGCCCCATCAGGAAACAATACACTCTTCCGAGCGCCATATGTATGTATCTTTTAAAACCAAAACTTCCCAATGACTCAAGTTACAGCAAATGTTCCCACACTCCTAATTGAACACAAATTAATAAGACTCAGGTTGCTATGAAATCCATTGTGTATTAAGTAGCACCAATTGACGGCACATGGCGCATCGCATCAGCTGAAAGTGTGAAAATTACAGCTTGAGATTATGTACGATGAGTGTGTGAAATCCTCAAGTTAGATCTGTAGGAAGTTAGTTGCCAAGTCATTTGAGCAAGTCTCTCCCATGTAACCTACTTTTCTGGTGAATGACGGAACTCAAAAATGAGTTTCCATTTTAATACAGACCCTGTAAATTAGCCACTTTTTTGTGGCGTATCGTGGCCGAGCGGTTAATTAAGGGCACTGGACTCAAGCTCTGGTGTTTCTGATCAGCAGAGTGTTAGTTCGAGTCCCGGTCATGGCACGTGCCTGCTTGAGCAAGATACTTTACTATACTGATCAGCAGAGTGTGGGTTCGAGTCCCGGTCGTGACACTTGTTTCCTTGAGCATGATACTTTACCATAATTGCTTTGTCCTTCAGATGGGACATTAAGCTGTAGGTTCTGTGTACCAGGATTGGTAATGCACGTAAAAGTACACAGAACACTTATCGTTGAAGAGTTAGCCTTGGTTTTGCTGGTTAACATACATGTAGCAGGAGATTGCTGGACTGTTGATGATGCTGAGGCTTAGGGAGGGCTGGAGGGATGCAAAATAGGGTGGGAAGGATCCAAACTACTCTTGACCGGCAAGGCGTGAGAGTTTATTCTCACCATCCTGATGCTGTTTCATTCTTTCTTTCTTTTTCTTTTTTCGTTTTGGATTTGTGTTTTGTGCCTCACTCGCACAGATTCAGCCATGGACAATATTCTTATGATGACTTCCTCTTTTTCATAACAATGTCCCTCCCTAACAATGTCCCTCCCTAAAAAAAGAAAAGATTAAAAAACGATAACCATGCCGCCGGAGTCGGCTCTGACTAAATGAGTCTCATTAATCCATCCCACCCACTCGGAGTAAACTCTTCTGCCCTCTTTGTCTAGGAACACAAACCCACAGATGTTTAGTCATGACTGCATTCTGGGTTTAGTTTCTACGTTGTGGTTTCATTAGGGAGGGGCTGGGTTTGTTTTAGTATTTTTATCACTCTGCCTGGATGAACACTGCATCCTACAAAGTTTTTGTAGAAGTGAATAGTCACATTATAAACCAGGGTAACATATTATGTAATGTTGAAAAATTATAATTATGATGCAGTGCTTACTTGTTATGGGATTAATTATAATTCAATTGTTGTTATCCTACCTTCATGTTGTATGAGAAAAATGGACAGTATAACAAAAAGAAAACTTAGTAGATAAGTGTTGTAGATACATAAGTTCATACGAAACTATTGTCAACACTGATCTAGAACTGAAGTCGCCTAATATCTCATCTTTTAGGTCTTGAAGTTGAACTGTATAGAGTTGTCTTCGATGTTGTCCCCATTTCTGTCTCATCGGCCACGCCTCCAATTAAGGCTGAAGTGAGCCCCATATTCTTTATTTGCAGCTTTTTAGAAAGTCTGTGATTTGATTCTGTGAACATGAGGTTACATCCTCATTGCCAAGGGCAGGCTATTTTCTCAAGATTGTCGACTGTTCTCTGATTAGTGATTAAATCAGTCCTGGGTTTTAATTTCCTTGGGAACGGTCTGATGTGAGGGTAGTTTTATTTCGGAATCTACGCTTTAACCCTTTCAGCCCCACATTGTTTATTACATGCATCCTGTGGTGACCACATTGTTTACGCACACGGAGTTCCTGTGGCCCAAGTTTTTTTTCTAGAGGACTGAAAAGTTGCAGCTTGGACTAAACGTGTTTTTCAAACTTGTTTTTCTGCACAAACTAATTATTGCATCAAAAAACTTTGTGCATGCTATTTCATGGCTACAATGTGGTGATTTTTATGATATCGAATATATCTTGATTTGAGTTTTGGTTTTTACACGAGAGCTCAAATCACGACGAGCAGCACCGGCAACGGTAGCCCTCGGACCGGTCTGCCTGCGCCCATGATTAGCAGTCACGCCGCTCGGACCAGCAGCATTTTCATCGTCTGAAGTTGAAGAATCCTCACTACTTACACCAGATTCTTCAGAAGAACTAGATAATTCCATATCAGAATCACTGTCTGCAAACAACTCCCGAAGTAAATCGGCATTTCGATCACTCATTTTGCTGAAATTTCGGAAGTAAATCTGGGTTTGTTCGGAAGGCTTTTTTTTTTTCGCGCGTCGTTTTCTCGAAAAATAGCAATGGCAACCCCTATTGAATAATGCACCAGTCGAAAGAGGAGTCAACGAACTTTCTGGCTATACTAAATTCAACTACAGAGGGCGACAAATAAAAATATTACTGCATCTCGAAAAAGACGATATGCGCGCGGCGACTATAGTCGCCGTTGGGGATCAAGCGGGGTATAGTGCACGGGCGACTATAGTCGCCGTTGGGGCTCGAGTGGGGTATAGTGCACGGGCGACTATAGTCGCCGTTGGGGCTGAAAGGGTTAATGGAAGAAATCAATTAGCTGGAACAGGATGTTCTTCTTATTGGACTTGATACCGATTGCGTTTCCACATCCCACTCATTTACAGAAATTGGGATCAGCGTTTTCCAGGGATTGCCGGGCCTTGAATGTCAAGAAATTTTTACTAGCTTTCAGGTCTTGTTCATCAGAACTTTTACAAGATATAAAATAATTGTTTTATTTCTTTTTTTTTCTTCTTTTTTTAATGTCCTTATCTTTACACCCTTAGAGTCTTTCTCCGAAAAATATGGACGTTTGCTAATCTTGAATCGTCATTATTAAAAGATGCAAACTAAGAAGTTTTTAAAGCGAATAAAATAGAAGCAACAAATTTACATTATTGCGAAAACGATTCAAAATACAAGGTCAGTAATTCCTCTCCTAACCTGTGCAGTTTGTTCGCTGTAACAATCCAGTTTCGCTTTATACACTGTACATGTATATACATCCACACAAAAAACATGAACTAGCCTTTATGGTTTGGTGGTGTTGTAATCTTGTTTTGGGAAATTTCCAATAACCATGATCAACTTTGATTTTCTTGTCACGGTGCCAACTTATTAGAAACCTCTGAATAAACTGTCGGGCTCTTGCAATATCTTTTGTTTTAATCAATAACAGTGGAACAATCTGTGTAATGTTTCCTGGTGAACCTATTTTCAATAATGATAATAAAATATGAAATACCGGTTGTGATGCTTGTGTTCTTTGGCAAGACACGTACATGTAACTATAATTGCTTCTCATCACTCTGATGTTAAAGGGTACCTGCGAGGGTAGAGAGTGTTGATGTGATTGATTAGCAACCTGTCTGCCAATTTGGCTGCCGGTGCTGCATACTCCAAAGGAGTTTAGATGGTTTCAAGAATGCTTAGTGGCCCAATGAATGGGGGTAATAATAGTGTCAGGTGATCTGAGCCTGCTTGGCTTCAAAAGACACATGATCAATTTAACTATTATAATATTTGGGGGAACAAAATCCACGTGCATAGTACGCACGTGGGATTCAAACCCACAACCTTTGTTTGTTTTTTTTGTTTTTTTTAATGAGATATCGCCCAACTCACAAGGTCACAGACGGCCACTCAAGGTGAGGGCTACACATAACTGATTTGGGCTATCGACCCAAATCAATTGACACCAGGGGCACGTTGCCTCCTACTCCTGGGGCTGAAACAGGGTTACCCCCTTCACAGTCCTTAAGGATGTAGTAGGCATGGGTATCATCCACTAGGAGCCTGTCTGGTAGAGCAGAATGCACTACCTTCCCAACTTTTTCGAAGCAATTATGGTTAAGTGCCTTGCTCAGGGGCACAAGTGTCATGACCGGGTATCGAACCCACACTCTGCTGCTGAAAACACCAGAGCTTAGGTCCAGTGACCTAGACCGCTCGGCCACGACACGCCACACCACTTGTTATTCTAGAGGCAGATGTCTTACCACTAGACCACTGAGCTTGCCTAGTAGCTAGAGGCTAGTGATTCTGGTATGAACTTTAGGATTAGTGAACTTTGAGGTTCTCTTGATATTTATTTATGGGTTGTTGTTTTTTTTTGGGGGGGTGGGTTTTTTATGTATACATGTGTATGTATAATTACATATTTTATGCTAAATCACTGAGATTGCTCTTGATGGCATCATTCTATCTAGCTCGGAGTCACTATCCGGTTTCACTGTCAAAGTGTCAAACACTTTCAGATTCAGCAGGATAGATCATTCGATTTTAATATGCAGGTTATCACTTTCACTATAAACGGAAATGTTCTTAAATAAATCTGAACAAGAAATCGCTTTGGATGTCAATTCCAGGTTCTTTGGCAATAAATCCGATAATGGATGGTTTTTGAAGTAAGATTTGCCAATGGTTCGTTCCTAAACTGGAAATACTCTGGTTTGTACAAACTTGTTACTGTTTCAATCTTCATTTTAACTTATTCAGTGCAGCTGTGCCGATTAATAATTATATTCAGGTTAAACAAAGAAAAATTTACCCGAGTGTGATTTGAGCCTGCGACCTCCGGCCAGGGATCACACCCAAGTTCACGATACAACCTGGGAAGCTGCAGCAGAGGGATCACCTTGGGGGGGGGAGGGGGATGTGACTTTTTGTTTCAAATATTAAGTAATGAACCACAAGAGAAACTGACTGGGTAAATTACAAGTAACTTTGGATGGAACAGTTGACAAAATATGGAGACTTCCAACATTAATGCTACATAGCTCAGTTGGTAGAATGCCGGTATGTTAATCCGGAGGTCGCAGGTTCAAAACCCACTCTGGTAATTTTTTCTTTGTTCAACCCAAAATCATTGATCAGAATACTATCAATGCAGTTCATTTGATTGAAAACATGTATTCTCAATTTGATCTTGTGAATTACTTGAAATTTAAAATTTACCCAGTCAGTTTTCCTTGTGGTTTATTACTAAACATATTTGGTTACACTTTTTATCGTCAACACGAAGTACTTTCACATTGTATAAAGTCAATCTCAGTTGTGAACATGCCATTTTCAAAACTCTCATGTGTTGCTTTCGGCGATGACTGGTGATTTTTCATTTAGCTTGGCACTAAACTCAGCGATAACATCTGTAAGTCTCAATGTTTACTTGTGGTAGCTTGGTTCCCACAGCCGTAGCTTGTAGCTGGTACAGTAGTAAAGCTATTGTGGAGGAAGGAAAAACAGCAACAAGCGCAACAGATATTTTTTACTTCCTAAAGGCATGCCTCAGCTAATGTGCTACCATGTTGCACTAATGTAATTTCAAGACACACACCCAATGAGCTTCCTATTCAAAATAGAGGTTTGAAAGCTGCCGTTCCTGTTTTTATTTTCTTAAAAATCACTTTAAATTCACTTTGGCCAAAAGAATAATGGAAGTTTAGAACTTGGGAAGTAACATTTGAAGCCTTTGTTGAGTGGTTTGATGTGCCTGAACTGGAAGCCACTGCACTACAAAGACAGCAATTGGGGAAAGCTGGAGTGATTGAGCTATTGACCAAATAATATGCATGTACAACCACCGGAGATTTGCTGTAGTGTACCATAGAGATTTTGAGTTTCACTCTGCTTATGTAGTCTTTCTGCTTTGATTGGATATCCTGGAATCTTGAGTTGTCTTCAGGAGAGACTCGTGTCTTTTGTTTGTTTTGTTTCAGTGTATCATTCAAGATCAATTAGTCAAGTCATCATTGTTAAGGAGAAAGAGAGAAGCCCAATCAACAACAACATTGGAGTTTAATTTCACTCTTGGTTCATTTTGATCTTCTATGTACAGAGTACATCGGAGAGGAGCACAACCAGTTCTTTGCCGCACACTCCGCCGAGCTACGGGATGAGTGGGTAGCCCTGTTACAATCAGCAAGCTACGAGAACCTCCGAAGTCAGCTGCAGAGTCTACGCATGCAACTCATGGCGCGGACTGGACAAGATCCCATTGATGAAGAGAGGCACGGGGTCATCGGAAAGATGGACCCGTACGAAGCATCGCCGTCAGAGCCCATTCTAGAAATGTCCATTTGTAAGTATTGCTGCCTTTAAATATTTTTGACAATCTTAATCTTTGCTTTTGAATCCTTGCACCAACATCACACGCGACCCGGCTACCAGGGTTCTGCCCAGGATTTGTTTAGTGCCGGAAAATTTGTTTTTCCTAGTACAGTCAAGTCAATTTCCTTTCGATCGTGCACGGAGTGGTTACACACGTGCGCCCTGCAGCTGTGCCATTGAATGTAGGCCCTCAGTGTGCGCATGCCTTTACCGCCATGGGAAAACAATTTACAGCATCTATAGCATGGTGCTTACTCTGCAGTTCATTTCCGTTGTATTAAACGCTGTAGAATAGGGTTCGCAACATGATGAAACTGGTATCATGTTATTCCAAGCGTAAAGCTATAATCAGCGTGACTGGAAACCATTGCAAAATCAATGCGGGTTTCGTGCGTTGGATATATTGTACATCGTACAGGCGGGAGGAATGCTCGATTCTGGATCATTAAAATAGACTCAAACCAAAGAAGTAGGCTACTCGAAACTTTGGATAAAACTGTTTACTGGTAAATAATTTGTTTTACACGTTGTTCAAAATATTTTGAAGGAAAATTGGGCAAAAAAAAGGGAAAATGTGTGGTGGTCGGAAAAAGAAAAAATTCTGCGAGTGCCGGTCGGGGAATCATGAGTGCCGGTCGGGTTTTCCGGCACCGACCACCGTGGGCAGAACCCTGGGCTACTGTCTGCCACACTCACCATTTTGGAAGTCAAATTGCACATAATGGTACGCATGTAAGAGGTAAACGCTGCATCGCCTAAAATGCGCACTAAACTGTATTTTTTAACACACAGGGACATTGACTCCGGTAATGGTACTTTGAGTCTAAGTTTTGGCAATCTCTTGTGAAGGAACACGATTGTGTATTCTAATAAACAGGTCAAAACCTTTAAGATCTGGCAAGACTTAACACAGTCTAATTGGATATATTCATTCACAATTGAACGTTAGTGCCTTGTCACAATGTTGGGATACTTTAAAGTTCACACGTAACGTAAACGTTATTTTAGGAAATACAACATTGTTGCACTAAACATTGATATTGCTTTTTGTGCCCAATTTGTCTTCTTAAGTCACTAACATCAGACGACAGTTGAGAAACTGTCAGACATTTAATCCTTTCCCTTGAAATATGCTAACTTCATTCATGCATGCCAATTTGTATTGGCCATACAATGGCGCTTGGCGTTGTAATGATGATGTGTAGAGACATTATTGGTTGGCAAATGCAATAGAGTAGTCCACTAGGCAGACGCACAAATGCGTATGCGTCACGCCATCAGCCCCATACACAAAATTCATGATGTTCCATCATTTTGCCAACCGGTAGAACAGGGGTGCGATTGGGGTGCGATTGGGGTGAGAGTGTATCCCAAAATAGATAACCTTGGACGACAAAGACCCTTGACTCCCATAGCTGAACAGAGAACCAAAGCTTTTGATCAATGCACATTCATCCAAATGGTTCATTTCAGCACCACCACAACTCACAAGAGAACAAGTTACATGGTGTTGCGGCAAACCTTGATTTCTATATTGATTCAGGTTTTCCCACCACGTATTTCAAACAATTTTTGGTTGAACAAAGACAAATTGACTGGAGCGGGAGTTCAACCTGCAAACTTCTGATTAACGCGCTGGCGCTCTACCGACTGAGCTTTGAAGCCCTAATGTTGGCGGTTTCCCTATTTTGTCAACGTCTTTTAGGGGGGTGCCAGTCAGAAGCCATTAATAATAATAATAATAATACAAACTTATAAAGCGAACGTTCTAATAAAGAATTACTCAAGGTGCTACAGCAAAGATACCACAAAAGTATCAAGCTCTCTACAGAAAATTACACCAAAACAGGAATGTTAATAACTTGCAGTAAACAGAAGTTTCTTGATATGAGTTTGAAATGTGTTGAGAGAGTGAGTGTTTCTGATGTCGTTCTGAAGCCATTTATCCTGTAACTGCTGTATAGCCAGGGATCACACCCAAGTTTAGGATACAACCTGGGAAGTGGCAGCAGAAGAATCACCTTAAGGGGTTGTGACTTTTGATTTCAAATATCAAGTAATAAACCACAAGGGAAACCGACTGGGAAAATTTACTTAATGGTTTTCCCTGGTGGTTAATTACTTCATATTTCAAAGCATGGAACAAAGCTCCTTCACATTTTTCATGAGACAAAGTTGTTGTTTACAAATGCGGAGATAAATCCAAATGTAGGGTGGGGTCAGTATTCTTGGAATTGATTGACATATTACAAGCAGGATGTGCGTTTATTTATTTTTTATCTTAATTCAATATCTGTTAGAATGGTTATCCATTGTAAAGGTGAAGCGTTTGATGGAAGGATAAGAATGTGCCAGTAATGTCAGGTTTTCCAGAGCTCAGACTCTGGGGGCACAGAATCTGTGAGTAACAGGTCTCTGATCAGAGTTTCACTTTATGTTCGTGAAAAACGTAGCACCATTTCTGGAGTGTCCTTGCCAAGTGATCTAGTGCACTAGACTCAAATATTTGTTAAAAGTAAAGACTCATTTGTTTGAATCTATATTTTTCAAACAAACTGCTTTATATAATAATAATGCTCCTGCATTATGCGCTATATAAATGTCTTGCATTACTATTATTTAATTGTTTAATTTTTTATTGTTATTATGTGGCATGGCCAATTGGCCAAGCCCACTTGACTCAAACTCTGGTGTTTCTGATCAGTAGAGTGTGGGTTTGGGTCCTGGTCTTGACTCATGTGTTCCTAAGCAAGACACTTTAAAACCATTATTACTCCGTTCTTTGGATGTCAACGCAGTAGGTTCTGTGTGCTGGTTGTGTATTGAACTTAAAAAGAACCCAGTACACTTCTCGTTAAGAGAAGGGGTTTGCTCTGGTGTTTTCTGGTACAGATGGCTACAGATTGTACCACATCATCTTGTAAACCATTACATGGTGCTATGTAAATAAATTGGTCGAAGAATTCGAGCGTAGCTCCACACACCTGTTGAACAAAATAATAAGGAATTAGGCACAATGTGTATGAAGCCCTGTAAAATTAGTTATTATTCATAAATACCTGGGAGAGTTTATCCATTCTGATTGGTTGAGAGGATACCACGTGGCCATGTTTAAATGTGTGATACAAACACAGTGAGGAGTGATTGAACATACTTGTGCCGTTCAAGACCTCGTCCCACTCTTCTATTCCCTTTTTATTAAAGTTCTGATGTTGTTCGAAGAGTGTAGGTTCAGGTCCTGGTCATGGCTGTTGTGTCTTTGAGCAGGACACTTAACCATCATACTTGTTTCATCCTGTGGATGGGACACATCACTCTAGGCCCTTTCTTAAAGAACCGAAACATTTATAATTAAGAGAAGGTACTTGATCTTGTGTTTTTGGCATGGTTGGATATGAACTTGCCTCAGAACCTTGTAAGTCATTCTTTTATTATTCTTGTTATTTTTTTCTGGTACTGAAATCAAGGATGCCTCGTAAACGAACTTAATCACTGAAGCTCGCAAGCCTGAGGAAACCTGTACACAAGGGTGCTGCTTGCTATGTGAAGCCTGTAATAAAGGGTTGTATAAATATTAAGTATTATACACTGCACACATAGATCTTTGTCATTTGATTGGTGGAACAGGCATTATGTGTCATACTTTATTTTGCCATGTATTTACTGCAGTGACACATGACGCTCCAGAATTTAAGATAAAGGTCCTATATTGATAAGTATAGGAGGCTTGGGGGCACTTCACAGCATCTCTATTTTCAAAATAATTGTTCCCCGCCTGTTTGCCCAAATGAGGCATGGTCGTGTCATTGTTGGAGTCGTCCACGTTGTTAAGAAGGGGGTGTAGAATTTTCAGATTAGGGAGTGGATGATTGAGTTTCTGTGTCTGTTTTGTGTTTATTGTGAAGTTTTTTTCAAGTGACAAGGAACTATGTGTGAGTTATATAAAACAAACACTGAATGCATTTCATTTGTGCATTGTCGCAGAACATAATCACACGGTGAAATCTGGCTTTTCCATTACACTCGGCTTTGCCTTTTGAAATGGAATAGTCCAGGTTTCACCTCGTGATTATAGTCTGTGACAATAAACTCACATGCATCCGATATTTGTACACTATTCTGGTCATTGTTTAATGCGACAACAAACATGTGGATTTTGTTACGTGAACATTTTTAACAGGTCATGCTGTTTTCCTCTTGACTTTGACTTAGTTTGTGGCAAAAGTTGCTGCTAATTATGTGAGACTTCACTATCTGTTCTTGAGAGCAAACAATGTTATTTATTTTGCTAACATGTAACGAAACCAAAGCATCCTTAAAAGTACTTGAGGAAAACAAGGAAATATAGGTAATGAAGAAATGTTCAGGGTTTTTGATAAGGGGGGAGCAAATCACTTTGGCCCAATTTCATAAGGCTGCTTAACATTTTTCTGCTAAGCAAAAATGAAGGTACCAGTCACAAATTGAACATGTACATGTAACATGGTAGTTTGGCTGGTAACCTTATTCTGGTAAGCAACATTTTTTGCTCTATGAAACTGGGCCCTGGATTGTGACGCAGGGATTGATGACCAAATCCCTGTGTTAGGTTTCAAAAACATTAAACAGACCGTGTTGAAGTGGATTGACACCTTATAAGCATACGGGACTATTACCCCATCCGCACATGATTCCTCTTCACAAAAGAGGAAGTTTCTGAAAAAAAAATAATGTCAACGTCGTCGGTGGGCGTACACCAGTAATGTGACAGGACATTAGCTGAAGTGTTACATGTATACCGCATGAGATATTTTATACTGCAGGGGAAGAGAGAGACATAAACAAATTATGTGTTCAGTTAGGGACTGGTCATTCGATGTGCTGCAGGTAACGCGATGGAACCACCTAAACAATTCTGGTGCAAATTTGGTTAGTTGTTTTTCCCATTTTTGATCTTCAATTTAAAATTTGACTCATTTTTCTGTGGATGGTGATTGTTTTTGATGCATAATTCCACAAAGATTTGTTTTTAAGCTTTTGTGTAGAGTACCATTGTGTACACTGTGTTTACTGTTTGTCAAAAAGTCCAGCTTTGACTGCAGGTATGGTGTTCTTTCAAACCATTTAAGTCTGTCAGTAGATTTTGACATGATTGATTTGTAGTAAATAATGTTAGCAACTTGAAAAATCTTCAAGTTTCAATTGTTTTCTAAGCTATGGATTTCAAAGATGTCTTGATTTTATGTTATTTTACGGTTGTGAGAAAAATATGTTCACAAATATTGGCTTGTTTATTGTTTTGATTGTACTTTAAAGATTTTGTGTATTTCCTGATTAGTAAGTCACAGTGTCATCAAATGGAACAGAAAAGAATACAACAATTCAACATTTTTAGATGACAGTATTTTCAATCACAATCTTTACAATCTTTGTAAAAGGTGTTTTACCCTGGGGTTGGTAATCATCATTTTTTAATTTTAGACTGAAACCTTTCTGGTAACGAAATTCATACTAAGCCATTTTTTCTGTGTAATATTTCCCTCTGAAATAAAGTCGTATTTGAGAAAACTGTATCTGAAAATCTAAAAAAACACAACCGCAGATTTCGGTTGTTAGAACCAAAATTAAGGACAATGTGTTTACATGCTGAAAATTGTGCATGGTTTTTCACTATTTTCTCCTGACTCACAGAACGGATTAAGCCTAAATTTTCACATGTTTGTTATTTTATGTATATTGTTGATCACACAAACATGAACACTGTCTGCGACTATTTTGTAAACTCTACAAATCCTGTATAATACCTGTAACAATTTTGGGAAAGAACTCTCTGCTTTACAAAATTTGGCCTTCTGCTTTATAAGGGGCGCTAAATTATGTTCTTAGCACACCAGGAAATCCAGGCCATGCCCAATTCATGTAAATGTTTAGTTCTTGGATGCTGTACTTGATCTTAGCAACATGTACTCAGGTGTAAACTGGTGCCACGTTTATTGTCTTATTTCAGCTTGCACAGACCTACCGAAGACCGGTGTCCATGACAGTCCCAGTACCTTTGTGTCGGTTAGCTGTGTGACGCCGCCGGACACACGGTGGTCAAAGAGTGGTCAGACGGAGATCATCGGCAAGAGCTGTAATCCTTTCTTTCTGACCACAGTGTCCTTTGAGACCAGCCGTAATATCTCCGTCATTACTCGATTACGAGCGAATGTCTATGAGGTTCAAGATAGAAATATGCACAAGGTAAGGTTTGCATATATGTTTAAGTTTTTGTTTTTATTGATTAAGTTTTCTTTACTGGTATCAAGCAAAGAATCTTTGTATTAGTATGTTCCTGTTTTCCATTGGTAAACTAGCATGTTGTGGACATGCGGTCTAGTGCATCAGACTCAAACGCTGATGGCTGAGTCATCAGAGTTTGGGTTCGAATCCCGGTTGTTTGGGTTCGAATCCCGGTTGTGATAATTGTGTTCTTGATCAAGACACTTAACTATAACTGCTACTCATAACCAAGGAGTGAATGGGTACCTGTGAGAGTAGATATTGTTGCGGTGAATGACTATCAACTTGTGCGCCATTGTGGCTGCCGGTTCAGCATACTCCTGAGGAGATGAGATGGTTTCAAGATTGCTGAAGGCCTTGCTGTGATACCTCTCTGTGAAACTTAACACTAGCCCAATTTTTGTTGGCGAAAAAGTACAAGCTGTTTGCATATTTCAGCAACCAAACTGGCCAGTGGTATTTGACTCTGACATTTCAACCCTAGCAGAGTCAAAAAGCTTGATTTAAAAAAAAATTAAAAATTATGTTATTTTTGTTTTTTGATAAAAGGAACCAGTAAAGTGAAAGTTTGTTGGGCAATATATTTTGCTTTAATTTTGAATAAAATCATTATAGGGTTTTTCAGGTATAAATGTTGCTCTAAAATTACATCTTGAATACATGTATTTGATTTGTTATCAGCAAATGTCAGAAGAGCACAGGTTCAAGGTAATTTGTTTAAGTCATTTTTATCATGAGCTCATTATCAGACAGAGCATTAGCCATTCCACACCAGCAAACCATAACAAATATTACACAGTAGTGTCTCACAAACTTGCTAAGACAAATATTGTACTGTATTTTTCATATTTTGGAAAAGTTCTTGAGCACTAATAATAATAATAATAATAAATAGCTATATTCTGTGCTACTACGTTTCAAAATGCTATGGTGCTGTTGTCATTGAAGACTGGTAAGTAATATCAGGGCAACAGCACCAAAGAAACAAAATTACAGATAAATGGGCATTCTCCTTTAACTCTTTCAGTGCCTGATTCTTTTCTTTTTTTTACGTTTTGAACCTAAAATGCCCAGCTTTTTGAGCTTTTTCGAAATTCTGTATTAGAATAAAAAAGTCTTTCTCAACAAACAAAATGTATCTTGCTGATTTGTGTTGCCTCGGTACATCCCAAAGTCACTAGTATTTCTTGAGTGATAATGCCCTTTTGTAACTTAGACATGTACACTATGGGTCGTGCATGTACGATTGACCAAAACAAATTAGTACAAAAAATAGATCGTCCATGTCTGATAATGGCACTTTCGTAATAAATAAACTAGATTGTACATGTACGGCCTTGGCACTGAAAGAGTTAACAACGGTCTGCTGACCAAGTGTTAGTTGATACACCATGAGCACTAATGAAAGTCCTCTTGAAAGTGGTCTGGCTGACTCGTTCAGAATGGTATTTGGTATCTAATATGAATTATGGACTGGGGAAAGGAGGCTGGGGGACCAGTGAAATGACAATCGAGATGGTTAAGTCACTGAAAAAGTTAAAGGCAAACTCTGCATCAGGTGATACCTTTCTCTCCTCAGAAGACGACGTGTTGTTTTTCTTATTTAAATGGACAGTTTGTTTCATCTTTAAATTGTCCCTTTTTGTACTTTCTTCACTTAACCCTCGTCCCTTTTTGTACTTTCTTCACTTAACCCTCGTCCCTTTTTGTACTTTCTTCACTTAACCCTCGTCCCTTTTTGTACTTTCTTCACTTAACCCTCTTGCTGTCTGACCAGTCAATACCATTCACTGTGGTTTTGAATGATAGATAAGCTATGCCAGCCTTGCAATATGATACCATGAGGGAATGCATGTACACAGTACACAGTTAGTTCTGTGCACAGTTGTGCCACCATACACAACTTTGGCAGTTGAATGGTTTCAAATGGTTGGTCAACTCACTTGAAAATGTTGCGAACAGTAGGAGGGTTAAATAACTAAAACTAAAATGATTTGCTTGATATTGCCAATTTATATGAATACTAACATGCGTTCAGGGTTTTCCCCATGTACAAGCTAGTGTATCGGGCCATAACACATACATTTTGGTTGCTTGCCAATATTCAAAACAATAATTTAAAAAATAATAATAATAATATCAGTTGTATATGAACCTTTCTACGTTATTTAAGATAAAACTCACAAAAAACATAAAATAAAATGTATAAAGAAACATTTGTAATGCTCCAGATTGTTTAAGAGAGCTTTTAAAAACCCAAAATAAATATGAAGTGAAAATCATTGAGATGACCTCGTTTCAATTCAGCATGCTTCGGCCAAACTTGGCAAAATTTGGGCCCAGAATGCCCCACAGTTTTGTAAAATCACAGGGGAGAACCCCGCATATCAAGGCAAGCTGACAGCTGGCGAATGTAACCAGCTACTTCCGACGGCTGTGCTGGCTGCTTTATTGCAACTGTAACAAATCTTTATCAGGAAATGTTCAGATTACAGTTGAGAATGTACATACATCTGCATTCTAGCCATTGACCTTCTGGGGATCTAGGCTGGCTCTGGACTCCACATCATTTAGGGAAGAAAAATTCCAGACTTTTATCTGATTTCAGACTTGTTTATGTCTGCCTTCTGAACAAAAGTAGCTGTAATTTGTTTTTCCCCTTCTCTATATGATGAAGTAATCCTGCTCTGTGATCTACTTCTCTAGTGCTGAGGTCACTGTTCCCAAAAGCTCCTGAAATATGTAACTCTAGGGGTTACCAAAAAGTGGAAATGTCATCATTTCAATGTACCTCCTAACATTTGGAGCATGGTTTCAGATGTTATAGCCAGGGATAACTCTCACCCATGAATTAAGACTTCACAATTGCTTCCCACAAAAAAGTGCATCCCACAAAAAAGTGCGTCCAACTTCTAGTCATCTGCCTCTCACTTCAAACATTGTTTGGAAACTCGTAAATAAGAAGATTCTGTAATAAAGGTGTTTCAGAAAGTGTAATTACGTACAACAAAAATGCTCCAATATGCTAACTAAATCAAACACAACCGGGCATGTAACAAAATTCTTTCTAAATGTGCGAATCTAATGTTTCCTCATTTCATCACTATATCTCGCCTTATATCTTGACCATGCCTTGTTATTTTCATCTGACCTTTTGGTCCGAAGACGCATTCTTCTGGTCAGAAGGCCTTTGGCCAGTCACCACTTCCCACTTCATCATTGGATAATATTTTGAATACAAACATATTCCATAACCTACATCTCACAACATTTAGCAAGTTGATTTATCCATGTTTCATGCTCATAGGTTACCACAGTTCTTTTAAAGCTTCCGATCATTTCAGGAATTAACTCTACAATCCTGTCGAAATCTCCCTTTCTTCAAACCTGCCGCAAGGAATTACTCTCCCACCCGCCCTCACAAACATACTATTGGTATCCATGTTTTACTTTGATGTTCAAATCATTTGTCACATCATTATTTTGTTCCTGCTGCCATGTTAACCGCTGATTCCCAGACATTTGATACAAATTTCATTCTACATAACTTGATTGGAACCCTCTCTTCACTAAGATCTTTTACATCACTCCAGATCTTCTCTTGATGACCTCTTGATGGTCCATCAGTGACCTCTGACTATCATAATAGTTCTATACACTTATCCAAATGTAAACTTTGTCTGACCATAAAGCTCAAGGGTCTGACTATACAACTTTGGCTGCTTTGTTATCATCCATGACATATTTGTCAGGTCATAAAAATCATTGAGAAACCAGACTTTGTGGTGTAGATAGTCCCTGATTCACGCCATCTTCATGGGCAACTTGGGTTCTGGCTTATAGCTGCGTCCAGCGTTCTTACTTTCCCACACATACAAGTTGTTAAATGACCAATCATGCAAGGAATTTGATCAAACTCTTGCATGCTGCACACAGTATTTATGCATCATGCACACTTGTGCGTTCAATAAAATGTATGGTTTGCCGGTAAAGATGGCCGACTTCACACTGTGTGACGTCAAGTGGGAAGTATGACCGTGTCCAAAATGGCGGCTATAGCTACAAGTGGCTTGATCACCGCATCATCATGCATTACTTAGCAACTGCTTTAGCCATAGCCTAGCCATAGCCACCAGTTCTGACAAGGCCTATCTATAAGTTTGGAAATATTTTCATGTCATTTCACACCAACTTACCAATGTAAACAGACCCATTAAGGGTGCCCCCCCCCCCATTTTGAAGGTGATTATGTCATACATTAACTTTGTCCACACTCATCATAGAGTTTTGGAATCACAGTTATGTTCAATGGATGTAGACCCCTTGCTTGTACTGACGTCACACACGGCTACGCCCATGGTCTGCCATTCGAGATTCAAATTGCATGTAATGATAACTGTGCATGTTGCCGAAAATGCATCCTGCACAGTTACACATTGGAAAGTTGACTCTTACGTCCTAAAATGGCGTAGCCTATAGGTTGATGATGTCAGATGATAGGGATACTTTGGAATGCTAGACGGCAGCAGACTTACCAGGTAAATGTCCATTGTTTGCGTAGTTCTGAGCATGTGCCACATTACCGAGAACAATGGATATACTTGGCAAGTCTGCTGCCACCTAGCATCTCAAAAGTCCACCACTGGGTCAACAGCATGGGATGGGCTGACAAGGCTTGAATTTGGGGAGGAAAATCCACCAAACTATGGCTTGTGGCTCAAAATGTTTACTGGACCAGAACTCTTTTAACAAGACCAGTCATATAAACAGTTTTGATTTAAAAACAGTTTTAATTTGAACAATCACTATGAGAAGATTTGTCTCATTTGTTTTATGAGCAAGTATTCTTCAATACTCCACAGAATTGGGAGATATTTTTGGAGACTGAAAGTCGACATTTGTTGAGTCATGTCAGACTTGTCGAGTCATGAGTTTAATGGCCTACAGTCCAGTGTCAATTGGAGCCCTGGCTGAAACAATCTGCTTATTCTGTTGGTAAAAGTGACCTTATTTTACTGTAAACCTCGCCAAGTTTGGCTGTGACAATCAGCAGTGGCGAACGATTGTAAGACACCTTCAAGAAATGCATTGAGGAAGTTTTGTCTTTCAGTTCTGGACTTGTCTTTCATATTTTTATGAACTACAAAGATCAGAGTTGCATTATAAATGTCAACTTTTGTCAGAATGATCGTCCAACAGGGGAATTTTTGTGAATTAAAACGTAAACCCATGTCAACTTTGGAGCCACACATGTTTTGAAAAAACATTGAGTGTAGGACTAATGTAAGCGCAGTTGATCTATTAAGTTTATATGGTACATGCACCAACAAGATTGCAGATCCTAAAAAGTAGTAGCTCACTAATAATGCAATGGTAACTTAAGTGTTATTAGTAATTTTGTTTTACCCTTCCACCAATGTGTGATAAGCTCTGTATAGACGATGTGACCTCTGTTTACATTCAAACCGCCCTCTGTTGACAAGTCTGTTGTCCAAGTCATGTTCCGCCGGGCAAAAAGACGCGTAGTCATGGTAATATTGCGTGTACTTTCTAGCTGGATGTCAAGTACACAAAGGTTTTGCCCGGCGACATGCGCGCGCATCATGTTATGATTTTCAAATGACGTCAGAGGTCACATCGTCTATAGACCATGTAACCTGTGACATCACATGTTTACAAAAGAGCCACAAAGCCTGGACTTCCTGCAGGCACAGTTTGTACACAGCTCAATGGAAGAATACAATAAATCTTATGTTTTATGGAGATTGCACTGTCTGATTTTTTCTCAACTTTTGATATGAGGGAAGGGGGGACATCTCAAAAGCTGTACAGCTGTTGCTTTTGTAACTCTTGAATTTATGTGAAAACGATGACACAAAATGTAAATTTTCCCACATGGCCTGTGTAGTATCTTGCCTGTCAGGAAATGCATTAGAATGTACGAGGTCACTACTCTGTAAACAAAGGTAACATGGTCTATACTCAAAGCTGTTCGAGTCCTGCTGAAGAAAACCCACAGGTAACAAGTGGGTGTCGAACCCACCACCCACCATTCTAAAGCAGACATCTTAACCACAAGACTGAGCATGCTCAGTGACAAATGGCAAGTTCGAATCAGTAAACAGCAAATTGGTATTCTTTATATCTATTAAATTCGATGATTGTTTTTATTTATGACCTGCAATCCTCAGGTGGCCCCCATTGGTCAAGTCGTCTGCTCATTCCGTGATATTTTGACCTCGCCCGATAACAAGCTGGTGCGGGACATCTTAGGTGCGGATGGAATGCCGATTGGAGGCAAACTGACGATGCTTCTGTGGGAGGTACGCACAGCTCAAAACCAAATAAATTACTACCTACTTACCATATACTTTCAAAATCATATTCCTATTTTGGGTTCGATTGTTAATCAACTTTCATACAAATATTACTCAATCGATTACTCATGAGTGCTTTTAATCTTTTCCAAAATAACCTGTTACTCATTCACTGATCTGGATTATAAAGGTTTTAATAGGATGGACTGATTCCTGAAGCTCAGCTGATTTCAAGGTTTTTGATTTGTGGGAAAGGTTCTGGGAAGTTTTAAGACAATGTAGGTCACCCTAGTGTAGACAAAATATTTTTAAGATTCTTAGCATAAATGATGTTTTATCAAACAGATTTATCTAGCAGAAATCAGCAGGGGACCAGTTACCGTCTAATCATCCAAACATGTGGCATTTTGGCTGGTCGTGTGCATTTTAAATTTAAACTATTGTCTTTTTGAGGCTGGACGAGATCAACCGCTATTAATTGCCCGTTGTACGGTTTTGGGGTTTGTTTTTTTCAAAACACTAAGTTGTGACCGGATAAAAGTGGAATCAAGTTTTTCTTTTTGTGAAACTAACAAATGCAAGCGCATTTCCTGTGAACTTTCATTTTAGCTTTGTGTTGCCAGTTGTTAATTGTTTTTCAAAGATGAACATTAGTAGTGAAACTAAATGATAGTTCACAAAATCTGTTCCACCACACAAAAAATCCTAATCATCACACATGTGTCATTCCTTGGGAATAAATTACTGGTTGTCAATCATTGATAACTGACTATTGATTGATTGCCATTTACTTTGATTGATCGGTGATTAATTATTAGTGATCGTTTGTTGCAGATGGAAGACACAGACGACAAGAAACCAGCAGCTATTATGAAATCTGATCGCTCAGTCACAAACCAAGTAAGTTGACCGACTCTCAGTCATTCATAAAAGACAAATGATTGTCTGCATCAGCATTTTATCTGTCAATTTCAATCAACAGGAGAAAGTCATCAAAATTTCAAATTTCTTTTAAAGTGGCTATTAAGTCTTTTGCGCTATTAGCAAAAATTGGAAACAGCATACATTGTTCTTTTTAATTGACCACAAATTTTGAAATTTTGTGGTTTTCTTTTTGACATTAAAACTTTTGCCAAAATTTTTTTAAATCTTTTTGTAGTGTTTCCTTGTTAACAAGGTTTCAGCGGATCATATGGTTTCCTCTTTTTTCGTCACTTTTAGTGTCATAAAAAACTGAAGAACACTGACACATTTATATTTGTCTATTTTTTGTCTTGGTCAAATAAATGATAATAATATTTTTGAAGATCGAAGATGTCAAAGATAACATAAAGCAGTTTTTAAAGTGTTTTCACCATGATGTGAAAATGTATGTTGCCGTAGTGACATAACCCTACGAAACCATTCAAAAGATTCAATCTTGGCGATTTCTCTGATTGTTTTACCATCAGAAGGCATTTCCTCCCAACCCGCCTGCTCCTTCCTCCAAGACTTCAAATGGAGGAGTACCAAGGATGCGATCCTTCTCCCTGAATCGAAACATCTACTTGAAGACGCTGTGCTGCAACCCGTGCACTAAGTCATACCGCTTTCCAAACAGCGACGGAACCGCCATGATTCAGGTGCAGGAGATCATGATGGAGAGTAAACTCAACTTCATCATCCCGCAACAAATCATGTGAGTTTTATGTTTGTGAGCAAGCAGCACAAAGTCTGTGAGGCCGTGTTCCAATTGGCGGCTACGACTATGGCTCTGGCTACGGCTGGATTGGTCATTATGCGTTGAAGTATAGGCATCCTTACCAACACCCTTAGCAACAGTCATAGCCGCCATTTCGATACGGCCTTACTCTTACACCAGTGTGTGATAAGCGATAGGATCTGCAAGTCTACATTTACGTTAACACTTTGTTTGCTCAGGTGAAGCGTAACCGCGGCGTCCATGTTTTGCAGGGACGGTAACAACAGAAACAGAAGTACATACTTGTACACGTACATGTACATGTACATCTAAAAACGGATACTGTTTTGCAGATTTTAGAACTGCATTTTTGCACTCAATTCAAAAAACCGCACTTATTAATTAGTTTTTCCCTTTTCCCATCTTTGATTTTGTCTTTTGTGTTTCCAACCTATTGTGGTTAAAACCATCCCCTTCCCTCTACCCCCTCTCCCCCCCCCCCCCCCCCCCCCCCCGGCTCCTTCTTCATTGTTCATCCCTTGCTTTTTCTGTGCATTTTCTGCCTCTCTGTCTCTTTTCATTTTTGTTACTTGACTGCTTTTGTTACAGCTGTGAGTGTGAACATGTCCACGCATTCAAACCGAGGACTTGGAGAGGGTTTTAACAAAAGGGATCCGGGAAAAAGTCACACCGAGGACGTCCTCGATTCGATTTCGTGTACAAAACCAATGGGGACGTCTCAAAAAAAAACTATGTCCAAACAATGGGAGAACAAAGAGAAGTCCTCGGTTGACACCATAAACACGAGAGTGTGTTTATGTGTGTGTGTTTGTGTTTTATCATTTAGCCTTTGAGTATGACTCTACTAGGGTCAAATTGTCAGGCTATTAATTTATTTAGCATCAGAACATTTCCCACATTATTAATTTGATAGTGTCATTCATGATATAGATAGAAGTGTGTTAGTCATTTGTAAGCAAAAAGAAAAGAGGAAATTCAGTGTAAACAAGGTTTTAATTTCTCCATTGGTGTTGGAAACTCCTTGCATGGTTAGGCATTAGAAACCCTCTTTCCATGCGGGTTCGAAAATGAACAGTTGAAACAAAAATACTAATCAATCGAATTATCTAACGTAACAAGAACACACACACACAAATGTTCAGGAATTGTTCTGCTCCCAAAACGTATGCTGTGTATCTGTTATTTGGCCTAGGCCTGACACGTAACTCTATAATCACGAAACAAAATCTGATGCGCATCCAACATTAACGGATATAGTGTTAATCCTATCTGTAGCTGTATCCATATCCATACACTTGTAAAACATTGTTATGTTGAAACGCACACAAAAAGGAATCAACACTTTCTGAAAAGGAAGTGATAGATTGTGCATTTCATAACCGACTGGCAAGTAAAGAAGTGGTTTTTTAATAGCCTGATGCATTTTTGAAAAGAGCGTTTACAAGAAAAGGTTATTAGTGATAATAATAATAGGGCATTGGAAATCACAGATTTCTTAATGTGCTTTTCAATTAAAAAATCTTAATTCTAAAATACAGGAAAAAACCTTTTAAAAGTTTTAAAGTTTAGAAATAGAACTTTTATTGACTCGTACATCCAGACCACCTGCTTTACTTTGCAGTGATGTTTTGAATAATGCAGAAGAGCCATCCTGTGGGCCTCGTTCTTACACAATGATAAATAGAAGCAAAAGGGTCAACAACAAAAATATTGAATGGGGGCGGACATTGCCTTCAGATTGGGCGCTTTGCCTTTAAAAACATTTTTTTTTTTTAAATGAATATGATTGGAAAGATATTTTGAAAAGTAGGATTCACATAAATATCCCTTGAAATTGTGTGGTGTTTGTTTAATTTCTTGTCAGAACATGGGCCGCCAATTTTGTAAGAACAAATTTTTGATTCCACAATATGTTCTGCTTGTTGTATTTCACTAAAGAGGCAAACTTATGGGGGGTTTTAATCGCTATTTACTAATTACAACACACTGTAGGTGTTTTTGTGCACAAACAACTCTTAGAAAGAAAAAAGAGTCATTCCAAACAGCAAGATTTTGAGAGATTTGAAGGCAATATGCCCCATCAAAATAAAGACAGGAGAAGGAGAATTGTAGAAGGGACAATTGGGAGTAATTTTTCATACATGTATACATGTTTGTATTTGTATTGGAGTGGTTTTTGGACCTACGCTGATGGCAAAAACTGATGCTTTCCCAGTCCAACTTTGGACAAGTTTTCAGGCAAATTTTCTTTGCACAGGATGTGATGGATCCATCCAGACTGTGACTCTTCTAAAGGAAATCAGAGCTACATAAATACTCTTCTGTGATTTACGGAAAAGGCAAACATCCTCTCTAGTATTTGTTATGGTTCCTTGTGGTTTTCAAAAAAATGTATTTTTAAGCTGACGGAATCTTTGATGCCCTATGCTGACACCAGGCACTTCCTGCCAATGCTCAAAACTGTGTATGTTTGCTCATCAAATAGAGCACAAATCATGAATGGTTATGAGTGCCTTGGTGTTGGTGAGAATATTGTCATGAGTTGATGGATAAGCCTGGGCAACTAGTGAAATTTACTACTTGACTAGTCACAACTTCGACACTAGTCGCGACTAATTTTTAATTCCCATGATGCATTGCGGTATATTGTTTGCAGCAGGCACAATATAGTAAAATTCACGCTGAAGGGATTGAAGGATTGTTTCACTGATGTCTGATTGTGTTTCGTAAGTAAATTATGTTGTTGTGAATAGTCGTGAGCGACACAATTGGTTCACCAAGCAAGTAGTCGGGACTATTTTTGTAGTAGTCGTGGCGGCGCGATTAACCGAGTAGTTGAAAAACGGTAGTCGCGACTCGACTAAGCAATCAATAGTTGCAACTTCGACACTAGTCGCCCAGGCTTATTGATGGATAGAATGTTTCATTCAACTATGTTACACCCTTGTTTACAAAAAGAGGAACCTTGTTTGGGGTGGGTTTTTGTTTGTTTGTTTTTTAACCCTTTCCTTTCATTTTCATTTCATGAACAGAAAAATTTATCTACAAGAGGAGCAACGTGTGGTTGAAGAGCTGAATTTGTTTGAGAAAGTGAGTTTTGGGATAAATCTGGTCGGGTTTGATACTTTTGTTAGATTTGCATTTTTTATTTTTGTGATTCTTTTTGCAAAGGTACCTTGTTGATTTATAAGTACAGCAATAAGGTAACCCTTCTACTATTTACTAGTTTCCAGCAAGTTGACCAACTGTTTGAAACCATTCAACTTTACAGGTTAAGTATGGATTTACAACTGAAAACAGGGCTTTACTGTGTCTGTGTGCGTACAGTGTATTGCATTCACCACATGATAGCATTTTGACTGTGTACTGTGCAATTGCATTCACCACATGATAATAAATTACAGGCTGGCATAGTTGCATGTATCATTCAGAACCACAGTGGTTATTATTGAATGGTCAGACAGTAGGAGGGTTGACTTTATACTGTGTAGATACATTTACCACATGATGTTATTTTGAAGGCTGACATAGTGTATCTATCATTCAAAACCACAGTGGATGGAATTGATTGGTCAAACAGTAGGAGGGTTGACTCTGTAGTGTGTAGTACATTCTTCACACGATATCATTTTGCAGGCTGGCATAGTTTATCATTCAAGACCACAGTGGATGATATTTAATGGTCAGATAGTAGGAGGGTTATTGAATTTCTATAAGTCTTGGTGCTTATCACACCTGGGCCCAATTTCATAGAGCTGCTTAGGCAGAAAATGTTGCTTAACAAGTGTCTGCTAAGCAGAAATGAGCAGGATACCAGTCACAAATTGCACATGAGACATGGTAGTTTGGCTGGTAACCTTATTCTGGTAAGCGAAATTTTGTTGTGCTCAGCTACTTTTTGTGCTTATAAGCAGCTCTATGAAATTGGGCCCTGCAGTCTTCAAGGGTTTTTAAAACCTCCTTTAGGAGTCTACAAATTCAAGCAGCTATCGAGTGTATCATTTACGTCGTTTCCATGACAACCTCTTTTGTTGTGTGTTTAATAACAGCTCTCGGACGAATGGGAGCGAGCAAGATTAGCCGTCACGACGGAACACTTCAAAATGAGGGCACGCTACAGTGAGTGTCTGGAGTACCTCAGTAAACAGAAAAAAGGTAGGCAGTCAGAATCGGGTGACTCTGGCTACGGCTATGGCCACTGGCTGTAGCGACAATGTCAAAGCCATAGCCACTGTGGAAGTCATTAATTCGCAGACATGTAGCTGCATTTAGGGAAAATCCATTATGCTTTACAATGCGCTCATACACAGCAGGACTAATTAAAATATCCCAATATTTTGATATTTCAAAGTCAAACTTCCAGAGGTCATGATCAAACAAGGCATTCTGGGGGAAAAATGGCGCAGGGAGATCGTACTCCACAGGGAATGAGGTTGACATTTAGCAGCCCAATGTCATCATATTCTTGAATCAAGAGCAGATGAACAATCATGAAGCTGTTCCTCATCTTGTTTCCCATCCGTCGTGTGTGGGACATCACAGCATCTCAACAGGAGGGCAGTATTCCTCAAGGGATACTCTGAGATGGTCATTCTTCATCCAGGGCAGGAAGGGAGATTTGGGTCATCGATTCTCAACAAAGTGGGACTTCCCCCTTTGGGCTGAAATGTGTTTGATTTAAATCAGAATCGGAACCATTGGAAACTAGGGCACTGCTCCAGGGTGAAAAGGGGGGGTGGGGTCACATAGGTGTGCTACCTGTTTTTAAAGGTCAAAAATGATTATTAGGTGGAAGAATCGCTGGAAAATGAAATATTTATGACAAAGATCTTTCTTTGTAGAGGTCTTTAGGACAGCTGATGTAAAAAATGTAAGTCTACTGCAGGGATGAGAAGTTGTCTTCACACTTAAGAAATCCTGCTCTTGATCTACTTCTCTTTTGCTGGGGATTTTTTTGTAATTGGTGTTTTTTTGCTGGGGCTGATTCTTGAGCATCAACTTCTTATCAGTTTTGATTTGCTTGTTGTTCCAATCAGGGAAGGCTGAAAAGAAAATTGTGTACGTCACTGAATTTCAAATGAATTAGCCTGATATAACCCATGTATTTACCAGTAAGGCACTCAAGGCGCTTGAACAAACAGAAACATTTTAAGAAAGGTACTCAAGATGCTTGAACAAACAGAAACATTTTAAGAAAGGTACTCAAGATGCTTGAACAAACAGAAACATTTTAAGGCAGGTTTTGAACTTTTAATTTATGTAGCACCTTATAATGGTTTACAAGGTGCTTTGACGCATTCAGCAGCCACTGCCAGAAACACCGGGGCAAACCCCTACTCTTAGCGATAAGTGCAACTGGGTTCTTTATACATGTGCTACTCAACACATGGGATCTGTAACTATACGTCCTATCCGATGGACGAAGCAATAATGTCTTGCTTAAGGACACAAGTATCAAGACCGGGTCTTGAATCCACACTCTGCTGATCAGAAACACCAGAGCTTGAGTTCCAGTGTAATTAACCGCCGTCCATGACACTCCAATAGAGCTGTTGCAAACTACTTCCCAACCCAAATCACCTATTGTTTTTAAAATGCATAAAGTGATAATGGCCTCATGTTTTGACCCCCAGCAGAGTCTTTCTCAAAGGCTAAATTGAATTCAATCATAAGATTGCCGACAAAATAAACTGTAGGATTTGAAACTTTGCATGGTGGGAATACAATCAAGTGAGGTTTGCATAGAGACACCCTGAACATAATCTCTCTTTACGAGTTGTGGGGGTTCTGAGAAGAATCGGTGGTTTGATAACACATGTTTTTACTATGCATGTCTAAAAGTTTAACGAATTGAGACTGTTACTTTATCAGAAGGAAATCAACTACAAAACAGCCACTTCACAAATTAAAAATGTTTATGGACAAAAGATGTAGGGTTTAAAATAAGCATGACATATAAAAACAACTGGGGGGGGGGGGTAAAAAAAAAAGGGACAAAACTTGCAAACTCATTCAATCACCCGAAGGTTCAAAGTACATTTCTTAAACACTTGAAATCAAGGGTAAACAACTTGCCATTGGTCCCCCCAGGCAGCGTCAAGCTCGCCTGAACCCAATTTTTATTTGGCGTGGAAATGAGTTGCAAATATTTTTACGGCTTGTGGGAATGATTTCGCAAATAATTGTCTACCCCAAATCGCTGATGGTACTATTACACGTAGGACTCTAGAGAGGGCTGGGTTCCAGTGGATCCACCCCGACGGCAACCGGGTCCCATGTTGAGGATGAGGGCCCAACCCCCAGTGCCCCAGATCCTGCAGCGGTTTTGCCTGTCGAGACCAGAGTGCGTCCTGCACAGGAGGGATGTTCCAGTTTGTGGAAATAATGACCCACATCGCCCGTCCTGCATCCAAGGGGCATGAAGATGCTCCCAGCGGAGGAATCCACCAGACGACTCTGGAGACACGCTCATTAAGCGTCACCAGGTGGAACGCGTAGAACCAGATTCATGTCTGGGGGGAGGGCAGCCAAAGGATACGCATGGCATCTGCAGCAAATTAATTCCAAACGGATATTTTGAAGACAACTTTTGGATTTAGAGGGCAAGGAGAAGTCTCTGGAGAATCCTGACTCATTGATATCTCAACGTCGTCCTTTTTGAAAACAAATTTCTTTTAAACATTGAGCCTTGCATCGGTGTCAATCAAACGATTTAAAAAAATATAAGTTTGTTTCTATTAATGAAGAAGAGTAATGCCTTGTTCACACTTTAAGAAGTTGTGTTCGCAAACATTTTTTGGCAGCAAGATGAAAAGATTTGACAAAATTATAGATGTCACAGAAATTGGTTCTACGTTTGCTTTCTGTAAAGTGTTTTTAAAAATGGTTTGCAGTAGTTTGTCTTCTCTTAAAAATGGAGAACAAACGACAAGTGTGTGAAGTTTAAGTCCTCTAGGGCAAATGCATAAACTTGGTGTCTGTGAGGACGCTATCGTTTGTTTTGTAAAATAAAGGAGTAATGGTGGTTGGCAGATGGGTGTATGTAAAGGAACTAATTGTTAATAAAAAAAGGAAAATGTATATATTTATGGCCATAGAAGATGGTAAAAAGGGGATGTTCTAACAATACATTCATACTGTTTTAATAACTGTCAAGGTTTTTTATCAATATTTGTTGGTGTTTTTTTCCTTATTTGTAGGTCCTCAGTTCAAGAAGAGTACAGCTAGAGGCGATAAGCTTCTTGAGTTTGTTCCTATAAATCTTCATCTTCAGAGACTAAGGGTTGAGGAGCCCGGCTATAAAGGTACTTTAAACTTCAAAGAAAGCAGGAAAAATTGCTTCTTGGCAAATGGGAGGACGAATTGTGTTTTATTGTAATGCACGGAAACACACAATGCACTCGACTTCTTGGTTCAAAATTGTCTTAATAAATGCATATTGTTTATCAAGACTCGCAACTTTTCAGCTTATCAGTTGATTTTTTCATTAAAGGAAGGGTCAGACTTAAATCCTACTTTTATAAGTGCCCCCCCCCCCAGAAATCAATAAAAGTATGTAAAACAAAAAAGTAAATCTCAAAAGATTGGCTGAAGGTGACCTTTGGAGATTCAAATTGCTAGGGTGTCCATTTGTGAATGCGGCGGCCAGAGATGCGGTTGGTACCCGCTGTCACCTTAAAGGTGGATGGATTCGGCATTCTTGATGAAAACACTGTGATGGTTTTTTGTTGTTTTCTGAACAAGCTGACACTGCATTCAACCAATACTTTCACAGGTGACTTTCTTGATAATTTTGCCTATAAATAATCATTACATTGACAAAAATCCAAATGTTGACCCTACCTTTAAAAAAATAACATCTTGCCATAGAAAACTTAACATTTTGTGTTCTTGATAGTTCCTCTCGTTTTGAAGTTACAAACTTTCTTGTCATATTGTCATATTGATATCTATTTCTAGAGTCCTTCTATGACATCATGACAGTCGGCGCCTTTGCTACTCACTCTATGAAGTTCCGGCACGGAGGATTAAAGAGAATGATGCAACATTCCCTTGAGGACCGAACACGAAAGTAAGAACTAAGATAATTGCTCTTCTGTGTGAAACCATGCAAAAGAAGTGTATTGGGTCTATATGCACAAATTGCAAACTGATCCGCCGTGCAATTTGCAGCCAACACGCAAAACATTTAAGATCTAGTCTCAAAAATCGTAAAATAAAACCATTTAAAATGCTCTAGATTGCACAGTACAGCTTTTAAAACCAAACAAACGTAAAGTTTTAAAAAAACATTCAGATGACCTCAAATCAATTCAGCGTGCTTCGGCCAAACTTGCAAAGCTTAAGCCCAGAATGCCCCACAGTTTGACAAATCCTGCAGAGAGCCTGATAAAAGGTAATACAATTTGGGGGGTTTTACCCTTACACGGATGTGTGATCAAAACCATAGAAAAGGCTATCCTTAAATTAATTAATCAAAGAAAATGTCAGTGTTCTGAGTTTAGTGAGAGTGATTGGTAAAAGATGCGGCACAGCATTTGGTTAGTCCCTCCTCCCCCCCCCCAAAAGAGGATATCACATGTAAGCTTGTAGGGTTGCTCCAGCATTACCAGTGTTGTACCTTATCTTGATTCAGAGACAGTACATATGTCAATAAGATCTGCAAAGAGAGTATACATATCAGTAGCAGCAATTACAAGTGATGTACGGTGACGTACATGTACTTATGTGGATTCAAAGAGCATAAGCGTACAGGTAACAGCAGTTTTGCCAACATTAACAGTGCTGATGCAAAGAAAGCTCTGTCACCAACCAAGCGTGTTATTTTTCAGGTTTTTTCCCCCCCCAGTTTCAGGATTTTCTCAAAATCTCCTTTAGCCTTCGAGTTTTCTTGAAAGAAGTAAAGCAATCACCAACCTGTAGATTTGTCTTTCTAGTGATGCTCAGAGTCTGTAAACCTCGTGAATGGTAACATCTGGGAGGTTCAGGGTCTGGAATAAGGGGGGAACCCAGGTACGCAGGCCATTTTCAGGAGTTTCCTTATTTGTCAAATGTCGTCCTCGACAAACATCAAGTGCTGAATAGTGTAGCTTAATGTCTGGTACCCCATTTCTCTACACAGCAGTGTGATAGGAAATAAGATTCTGGATCTCCAGGCGGCCAAGACGCTCGCCCAAATTGCATCTCTCAAGACCACCATAGACTGGTTAGCTACAGACGTCTTGGCAGCAGCGAAGCACGTTGGTGTAGAGAGCATGAGGAATGTCTCCAAGAAGTTGAATGAAAAGGTAAAAAGAATATCCTGAAGAATATGATTTACACCATCTGATCCCAGTTTTCAGTGAACTGCATTATTTACACAAGCAGTATGTCTTTTCTTGTGACAGCATCAAAACTGTATAAGGGGTGTCCCCCGTTGACAGTGACAATTAGTGCTAGGTGCTATCAAATAGGGTTTCATTGTGAGCTACTGATCCATACAACGAGCCTTGACAGAAAACCACCAGAGAGAGCTGACACTGGTATGGATGAGCCCGCTGTGTAACATTAACATGTTACGGCAATGTAGACTCCGCTAACATAACTGTAACAAATATCACCTCAAAACTCACAGTTTTCAGTTAAAAACTTCTGATTTAGTATTTCAAAACGACGACAAGACTGCAACACTGCAGTGAAACAAGGAGACATAGGTTCCCTGCTTTCAATTCCTACCACAGATTTTCCTTTTATCTTTATATTTTCGTTCTTATCTTGCATTTTTCCTCCAAATCAGGTGACTGAATTACTAAACATCATCAACCAGACATTCATGGAGGAAGCGTTCAACTCCTACCGCAGCGCCTCCCTAGGTAGCACCGCCTCCTACAAATCCCCGAGTGACAAGTCGACGACGAAGTCCTCCTCACCGAGTGACAGCGGCAACAGCAGCAGCAGGACGAGCGGCACCAGCGACGCCGAATCGCAGCAGAGTCTACCTACGATGAATTCCAACCGCTGCAGTACGACCAGCAGCGCCAGCAGCAGCCACGCACAGGTCAGCCGCAGTCCCTATGAGGACTGGGAATGGAATGGGGTGTCCTTTGTCAAGTCCCCCAGTCCTGGTGTTGTGGGTGTTAGCTATTCTCGTGGCGGAACTAACAGTAAACTAATGTCTACCTGGGTATGTGGTGCTTCTATCGTTTGCATCTTTCTGTGCTTGCATAACTAAAGCATTGTGCCATTAAACACAAGTTAGAAACTATTTCTTTTATTTCTTTTATTTCACTATGTTACATCTAAAAAATATGTAGGTCATCTCCATGATATTAAAATGAAACAAAGTTTTTCCAACTCTCAGAATAGTCACCCCCCAAAAATTTTTTTTTAAATAAAATAATAATAAATTTTTAGTTTTTGGGTTTTTTTTTTTCAAAAGACATGGCTCAAGATGTTATTGACCCATCTCATCTTCCCTTTAAAAAAAGAAAGAAAGATACACATTTTTGCCCAAAGTGTATTTACAGTTTTGGACTTGAAGTTCCTAATGTCTTGGATTGTGCTAATGTCAATGCATTTTAAGGCTGCTTTATGCAATTGCACGCAATTCTTTATCTTTAGGCCTTGTGCAGTCACCTTCCTAGCCCAATTTCATGGAGCTGCTTAAGCACAAAAAGTAGCTTACCGACTTAAGGTTACCATACAAAATACCATATCACATGTACCTTATGTAACTGGCATCCTGCTCATTTTTGCCCAGCAGAAAATGTTGAGTAATATTTTCTGCTGAAGATAGAGCTGCTTAAGCACTAAGCATAACAAAACTCTGCTTACCAGATTAGGTTACCGTCCAAAATACCATGTCACATGTACCTTTTTGACTGGCATCCTGCTCATTTTTGCTCAGCAGAAAATGGTTGTGCAACATTTAAACAGTTCTATGAAATTTGGTCGCAGTTCATCAACAGACTCAAAATGTCACCATTATTAATGTCACCGTTACAGTGATCAACTTCTCATTTTAATAGAAAACACTGCTGCAAATTGAAATTTTTTATTATTATTATTATTTTATTTTATTAAAACCACAAATCGTGGCCCAGTGGCCAAATTGCATGTGACTGTACAGAGAATGATATTTAAAAGTTAACAAATAGAAATAAATATCAAAACATCAACTAAAACAAAAAATTATTTATTTAAAATGTTAATAAAATAAGGGACCGGACTGTTTTGAAAACGGGTGGTTCTCATTGGAAGAGTGGAATATTGTTTGGAATTGCGGGTATTCCTACCATGGACACTCTTTTGTTTCATAAATTCCTAAAATCATCCTAAATGAGTTTACTTTAGTTCTTGAAGGGATTTTTTTCCAGATTTATTGAGAATAAAATGGGAAATAGATCAAAGAGAAATTTGTCAGGGCATTTTATTCAAAATTACACACTGGATGCAGGAGTTTTGTAAACATTTCAGCAACAAAGCATTGTGCATAGTGATCGGTCCAAACCCATGACTTGCATTTCACACTGCGTCCATTGTTTAACTCTTGCCATGCATTTGAAACACTCTCGGGATTGGGGTAGGGGGAGGGTGTAGGGGAAAGGGGAGGGGGTGGAGTTGATGAGGGATCACCAAACTAAATTGAACGCTGTCTGTGATCCCACAATGCACAAGGTCTAAAACTCTATCTGCTGTGATGTGTGTGGCTGGAAAAGAACAGTTTCATTGTTGTGTTCAATGTCTTAGTCATGTTTTTTTTTACATGTGCATAAATCTTTTTGTGTACTAATAGACCTTATGCATTGACGTCACCAAGCCGCCATCTTAGAGGTAAACTGATGACGAAACAATGGAAACGCGCTGATTTGTACGCGCGGGCACAAGACTGGCCAATGAGCATCTTCCTTTTGACCTCTAGGTGAGGGCGCCCTACTCAAATGACGTCATATGCATAAGGTCTATTACTACTAGAAGCATGTGAATAATCCATTCCTTTTCAAACCATCCTTACCTTTACTGACTAATGAAGAATAACAATCCTGTTGTTAAGTGTCACATAATTCCGCTGTAAGCCACGCCCACTTCACACAAACTGAATACAATAATAATAATAATAATGGCTTCTTATATAGCGCTCATATCCGTCACTCAGTGACGCTCAAGGCGCTTCAACAGTCAGTATTTTCCTGCAAGGTATATATGTGGAGCTACTTTTTGAATTTTGAGGCCTATTTCTTTACATAGCACCATGTAATGGTTTACAAGGTGCTGTGGCGCAATATGCAGCCGATCAAACCAGGAACACCGGGGCAAACCCCTTCTCTTTTCGATAAGTGCACTGGGTTCTTTACGTGCATTACACAACACACGGGACCAACGGCTTTACGTCCCATCCGAAGGACGAAGCAATAATGGTTAAGTGTCTTGCTTAATAAGGACACAAGTGTCACGACCGGGACTCGAACCCACACTCTGCTGAACAGAAACACCAGAGCTTGAGTTCGGTGCTCTTATCCGCTCGGCCACGACACTAACCAAATACACTGATTACCAGAAGCCAATCAGAGTTGTGTTGAGTTGTTTTTCTTTGATGATTTATTCAAGTATGTTTAGATAATTGAACTTGGAGTTTACACACAAACATTCTTCAAAGACAAATTTTTTTTTCAGAATTTTAAGTTTCTGTCATCACAAATGCTTTTGAACGATAAAATGTTGGATTCTTGGGAAGATTACGCACAAATTTATGACAGCTTTGGAGCCAAAGTAGTGAATAGTTTTGGGCGTGCAGCAGATATGCACACGTGTGACACAAAGACTTACCAACAAAATACCATGATCTTTAAACCGCTAATCTACCTTGATCTTTAAACCGCTAATCTACCTTGAATATTGTCTGTGATTGTTTGTATTGTTTTCCCACTAATTAAAGAGAGCTGAGAAAAAGAAGGACTTGAGTGTTTGTTCATGACGAGTGTCAGTAAATGAGAAATGAATGTGTGTTAGTTAAGTCTTGAGGACAAGACTAGCTAGATTTCACTTACCTACAAAGAGATGGTGGTACATTGGTTACAGTGTGATGTGTGAGTGCTGGTTAAGTCTTGAGGACAAGACTAGCTAGATTTCACTGGCCTGTAAAGAGATTGTACTACATTGGTTACAGTGTGATATGTGAGTGTTAGTTAAGTCTTGAGGACAAGACTAGCGAGATTTCACTGGCCTGTAAAGAGATTGTACTACATTGGTTACAGTGTGATGTGTGAGGTTAGTTAAGTCTTGAGGACAAGACTAGCGAGATTTCACTGGCCTGTAAAGAGATTGTACTACATTGGTTACAGTGTGATGTGCGAGTGTTAGTTAAGTCTTGAGGACAAGACTAGCTTGATTTCACTGACCTACAAAGAGATGGTGGTACATTGGTTACAGTGTGATATGCGAGTGTTAGTTAAGTCTTGAGGACAAGACTAGCAAGATTTCACTGACTTATAAAGAGATGGTTGTACATTGGTTACAGTGTGATATGTGAGTGCTAGTTAAGTCTTGAGGACAAGACTAGCTAGATTTCACTGACTTATAAAGAGATGGTGGTACATTGGTTACAGTGTGATATGTGAGTGTTAGTCAAGTCTTGTCAAGTCTTGGGGACTAAACCAACACAAATCCCGTTCTTGTAATTTTTTCTTTATCCACACCAAAATTGAAAAAAAAAGATCTTACCGGAGTCCAAACATTTTAGGTGTTAAGTTACCACAGAACGGAACATTTTGGAGGATATTTGAGGGTCTGTAGCCAAAGATACTAGGGGTTAGGGTCAATATGATGCAGAATAAAAATTTCCCAAATGAGTTATTTTTAATAATCATCCATTCAAAGTTTCACATGTTTTCACATTTTTTGTTTCAAAACACTGACAATGGAAGATATAAATCAAACACTGCTGTTAAATATTCTGTAGTCAAGCTTACCAGTTTCTATCTTTTAGAGAGGAATGATCATGAATTTGTCCGACTACATGAACATCGTCAAACAGGTGGTGGAGATTCTGCCGACCAACGCAGGCGTTAAAGATCGTGTCGGCTCAGTAGAGTCCAGCGTGAAGCATCTCAAGGAGTTAGTCGCTTCAATTCAAGAACAGGCACGTCTTAGCATATCCTTCCTTAAAATGCAGGTGAGTGTAGAGTCCCAGGAAAACTGCTGAGCCCAAGAAGTGGCTAAGCGTGGTATATTATGCTTAAAATAACAGACCGTCATTTCCAAATCTCATGATATGTACAGGGCATAATTTTCAAAAGCTGCTAAGCAGAAACTGGTTTTTAGCAAGTTTTTTTTCTGCTAAGCAAAAATTGGCATGGACCAGTTACAAACATTATGCATAACTTGATTTTTTTTTGGCAGGTAACTAGCTTATGCTTATTCTGTGCTAAGCAATTTTGTGTGCTGAGCACCTTTATGAAATTGGTCCCCCCTGTGTGCGAAGCAAGTGACTTGCTCTCATGAAGATGAAAATGACCCTAGTGTTGATCACTAGAACTTTATAAGATGCAAACTGTATGTCAAAATGTGCCTCTTTGACCTGGGCCCAATTTCATAGAGCTGCTTAAGCAGAAAATTATGCTTAACAGCTTTCTGCTAAGCGAAAATAAGCAGGATCCGAGTCGCATATTATGCATGTGACATGGTGTTTTGGCTGGTAACCTTATTCTGGTAAGCATACTTTTGTTGTGCTTAGCTAGTTTTTATGCTTAAGCAGCTCTGTGAAATTGGGCCCAGGGGTGTGATTTCTCAGGTTTTTTCAAAAACTTCTTGAGCTTGAAAACTGTCTTGAGAGAAGTTACAAAATTACCAAAGAGTTATTTCTGGTGATGCAAAGAGGCTGTAAACCTCCTGAATTGTAAAATCTGGGAGGTTGTGGGTCTAGAATAAAGAGGAACCAAGACCCACTAGTCGTTGTTTCAGGAATTTCCACACTCCTCAAATCTCATTCATGTTTAACATAATCAGCAGAGCTTGGGGTCAGTTCCCCTCCCCCTCACTCCCTACCTTTGAAAATGTAGCTATTTTGCTCCCCCCCCCCCTTTCTACCAACCCATTATATAAAAATATTATAATCTTATATTCTACAGGAAGAGTACAGTAACCTGGCATTCACGCAGTTACTACAGTGTAGGAAAGACGCCGTATTCTCACAGGCTGTAAGTTTACAAACTATCATTGTCTTGGTATCTTTTGAACAGTAGGTGGCAGCAGACGCAGAGCAAATATCCATTGTTTTCATCATTCTGAGCAGACATTTTCTGATTTCGGAGCTGCTCTTAGCACAGTTTCTATTTGATAAACATCCATTGTGAACGTGCAAATGCACTGTCAAATCTTCTTGACTCTTGATGACATATGCTAAGGCCTAAAAAAATAGTTGTTGTGTTAGCGTAACCAGACCTATCCCCCCCAAAAGGGCCTACCCTGGATTTCTGACCATAGCAATAGCCTCCATGGGACTTTGGAGTGCACAATGTTTTGCACAACATGCATAAGATCGACCCTGGTCGATATTTTAGTACATGTATAGTCTCGTTTAACCAGTCTGCAACAAGTATTTAGATGATGGGAAAGATTTCCCCAAATCTTGGCCATTTAAACACTGAAAGGTTAATATTGCTGGAATGTCCTATCCTATCCTATATACCTAGACTAGAAAAAAATATATATATATATTAAAAAAACGACCAACCTACCCTATTTTTCAACATAACAACAATTTTTTAAGGCCTAATCGTTACTCATATATTTGGTTCATAGTAAGCAAAGTAGTTTGCTTACCAATAAACAGCTAGGCCTAGATTTTGCTCTGTTGTTAATAATCCTTTCCTATGAAATATGCTAATTACATTCACGCATGCATACTAGACACTATTGGTTGGCAAATGCAATAGTATACGCCACGCCGCCATCAGCCTCATAATTGAAACAGAAGTGTAATAAGTTTGCTTTGAATGTTTGTTTGTTGAACAGTTGACAGCACTAGTTACCGGGGTGATGATTAAACTCAGGGAGAACATCTTCAATAAGGTGTTTATGAGGCAGTTGAGCTCCCTGGGAATCTTGGCTCACTTTGAGGGTCTGCTCAGTACATATGGTAAGTTCCTCCTTATCACCAAGACTATGCAATCTGTTTTCTTGATCTTTTACTCTTTTTTACCGCTTACAACAGGGTACCCCCTTACACCAAGGTTACACCTTACACAGGGTAGCACCTTACACCAGGGTAGCACCTTACACCAGGGTAGCACCTTACACCAGGGTTTCACCTTACACCAGGGTAACACCTGGAGTACACCTTACACCAGGGTAACCCCATACACCAGGGTAACCCCATACACCAGGGTAACACCTTACACCAGAGTAACACCTTACACCAGGGTAAGGTGGGAAGTTAGTGCATTCTGTTCCACCAGCCAGGCTCCTAGTGGATGATACCCATGCCTACATCCTTATGGACTGTGAAGGGGGCAACCCTGTTTCAGCCCCAGGAGTAGGTGGCAACGTGCCCCTGGTGGCAGTTGATTTGGGTCGATAGTCCAGATCAGTTAAGTGTAGCCCTCACCTTGAAGTGGCCGTCTGTGGCCTTGTGATGTTAGGCAATCTCTCATTAAAAAAATATTTTAAAACCTTGCACCAGAGTAACACCGTACACCAGGGTAACACCGTACACCAGGGTAACCTCTCAGACAAATATCTTGACTGTATTTTTTCTTTGTCGTCCCTGTTGTCATTGCCACAGGTGATGAGATGGGTATGTTAGAAGACTTTGTTATCGGTGTACAAGATCTTCATAATGTCACCTTTAAACTCGTCGAGAACAGTACCGAAGATGCTAACATGATACCACAACTCACTGGTACTCGGTAAGATGCAACATCCTTCCTTTATCAAGTTCAGGACATTGCAACAATTTCACAGACTCAGTGATTTTTTTTGGAGAAACATTACAACTGGCAGGCATCCAGGAAGGATTTTTTGTTACAATTTTACAAAGATGATTAAATAAGACATCACAAATCTGGAACGCTGTGCTCTCCAGAGTAAGCAGCACCATGAAATGGAACCCTCTGCCCATGAATGGCACCATTTACTCCTAACTTCCCGGGGTGTTCTGAAGCCATTAAAGTGCTCCTTTCAAAGTTGTCACCTTCCCGCATCATAGCACAATCTACAGTACTTGTCCAGCTTGCAGCCTGAAGACGATCAGAGCATACTGACCGAAATCTTGAGTTGTTACACCACCGGTTCTTTTCAGAACTACAACGACTCACAGAGAGATATTTCATGTACATGGCAGGCATGGGATTTGTCAGATTTTCCCCTGATTTCATGATTTTTCATTGATCTCCAAGTGCCTTCAGTTCTTCTTAAAAGGAGCAAACTTGCCATCACAGAGATGAAAAGACTTGGCCTTGTTATGACCAGACCTTCAGATATCTGTTTGAAATGATGTAGAGAGTCTGTAAACCTCTAACATGTAACATTCTGTACATTCAGGGAGCTTCATTTCCAAACCAAGAGAAAATTGTTAGTCAACTTTCAAGATTTTTCATTTTTCATACAATCTCATCCCTGACGTGGTGTTACCGTTGACCTTATTACAAAGTTTGATTTCAACTGTTCTTTTCAGGTCCAACATTGTGGTCAATGTACCAGTACTGCCTTCTGTAAAGGAAGCCATACCAGAGGAGCTTCTGAACGGCCAACCTATCAAGGTTTATCCTGTACTCTTTAACATCGGTGTGAACGAAGAACAGTCCTTGGCTGAATTGTGAGTCATTTTTGTTTTGTTTTATTTGATAAGTATTCCAGCGCATACACACGGACCATTCCGTTGGACGGCCCGAAAGTTCCATTGGAAAGTTCAAAATACTAATGTCCAGTAATAAACCACAAGGGAAACTTGACTGGCTGTACGGTAGTTACAGGTTGAATGTCTTCTGACTGCCACCCCCGAACAAAGATACTGATAAAATAGGGAGACCGCTAACATTAGGGCTAGATAGGTCAATAGACACAGTCGGCGACTGCAGCACGTGACTCATAGTGGGTATAAAATGTGAACAAACCAAGCAAGCAACGCGCAGTGTGAATGGAAACGCATGGCTGCTTCCGAGTGCTACTGTCATAAAGCGGCAAGCAGCCATGCTTTTCCATACTCACTGTGCATTACTTGCTTGGTTTGTTTACATTGTATACCCACTATGAGTCACGTGCTGCAGTCGCCGATTGTGTCTATTGGTAGAGCGTTGGCAAGTTAATCCAGAGGTTACAGTTCAAGTTCTACTCTATTCAAATCATTCAATCATTCTTTGTTCAACTCAAAATCATTCAAAATACTAATGCGCGTGCTCACTTTTGTATTATCGCTCCCGTACTTCGACATAATAATGCGGTCTAGAGGAATGTTTTGGCAGTTCAGTTGACTGTGGGCATGTGCCCACAGGAATGTTCTTTTGAGCGTAGAATGTTACTAACTTTTGAGGCGCTCCATTATTGTCTGAAAGGTTGTTACAATATTTGAGAATTTTAATTTATCCTCTTGGTTGTATTTCATTTGGTTTTTTATTTAGTTATTTATTACATTTCCTTATCCCCTGTATGCTCAAAGAGTTATAACTGGTTTCCATTTGGGCCATGCATACATTAACTACACAGTAATTTCAGTTGCCACATGCATACTTTTCAATCAATTTACTATACTATGGTAACTCACTTCAAACTTTGCATACACAGTAAATTCACATTATGGTATTTCCCCCCTTTTTTTTTTTAATAGTTAAAGCCCTTCAAATTAAAAACTCACTCATTGGTTGTTAAAAAGCTTCACATCAAGTGAAATTTTAATACTAACCTAGAACTTTTAAAAAGAATTTTTGTGTTTTTTCATTTTCTTCTTTTTGTCTGATTTAGGTTTGGTGATACGTCGTTTCAAGATGCCATCAACAAGGACAACCTTCAGAAGTTAGATAATTACTACAGCCGTCTTGTCCACATGATTCCCCAAAAAGGTCAGGGCAAAATCTTTGCTTGTTTCCCCATCAACAATTTTCTTTAAAGTTGTTGAGAAGTTTGTCTCAGGAAATAACTAATGTCTTTATGATTCGTCAAAGAAGCTTTTTGTTATATCATTGTTTCATCGCGTCAGTTTGTTCCAAAGGTCCTATCTTGCATGCTTGTTTTAAAAATAATTCTATGCAACAAGGTCGCGTCTGTTTTGTGCTTACATCCGACAGTTTTTAAACAAAGACAGGACCTTGATTCTCTATAAAAAGTTGTGTTTGCAACAAGGTCATAACTCAGTTACTTGTCACACTTCAGAGCATCACTCAGGAACTGAGCCTCACAGACTAGCAGACACTCTCTCAAGCTTCAAAACTAACTTGAAATCAGGTTTTTATCTAAGCTTTAAGTGCCGTCATTAGCAGAGTGTTTTTTTTATATGTCAGTAATCCCTTTCCTACAGCTTCCCTGGTTGTATTGTAAACTTAGGTGTGATCCCTGGCTATATGGCAGTTACAGGTTGAATGGCTTATGACTGGCACCCTGAACAAAGATATTGACAAAAATAGGGAGGCGACCAACATCCGGGCTTGATAGCTCAGTTGGTGGAGCGTCGGCATGTTAATTCAGATGTTGCAGGTTCAAGTCCGGCTTTAGTCAGTTTTTCTTTGTTTAATCCAAAATTAGTTTTGACAGACATAACACACTGTAAGTGTCTACTATTGTTGTTATTAAAAGGTTGTATCCTGCATGCTTGTAAATTCACAATTTGCTATGCACAGCAAGGCCATAACTCACTCCTTATGCTTTCATCCAGAGTTTTAATCAAGAATACATTTGTTTCTTTCTCGTGACAGATTGGAGGGAGTCGAGTAGTTCCGTTTCCCTGGATGTTTTGATGAGTAGTCTGAGACATCATGTCTTGATGAGTAACTCCAAGAAGAGTAAAAATGTAGAGATACTTCACATCAGCTCTCAGGTAAGGATTCCGGCACTCACATCTTGTTTTAAGAACACCAATATGGATAAGCAAGCAAAGTTAAACTCCTTCTTTTCAGATTTTGTGTTTTGACAAACCTTTACCACAACACTGATATGTGGCTTTACATCACTGTTTTTTGGTGGGTTGCCAATTTTTAATTTATATATAATTTGTTATTATATTATAATATATATGTAGAGGTAGGGGGGCTAGATGCCGCCTTCGCCCTGGTCCACTTATTGATAATAATAAGATGCGCAGAGAACTCAAATCTTTATGTGCATAACTGTTTATTCCTCTCCACTTCAACATAGGAATAATACACCGCAGAAAGGGTGTACAATAAATTAAAAAACCCAAGCACCAGCCAGATACACTAATCTCAATGTTGTATAAACAATCTAAATCATGTTGTTGTGAAACACCTAGTCAAATAAATAAACCAGCAAATAACGGCTATAGTTGACCAGAAATCCAAGGAAAACCACTCTTCTTCACGAGTCACAAAGCAAGAGGCCACCTCGGCTCCCTGCCAAAAACCACTTAACTTGTACGTAAATACTACGCACTGAGAAACCCTCAGAAAGCCAACTAATAATCAACCAAACTGCTTTCTATCGTCACCAAAACCTAATGGAGTTTCAATTGATTTCCAAAATACAATAATTCTTGTGAATTCCACAACAAAACAATTTAAATGAAAAATGACATGAACTATTTGATACCGCGGAGGGAGACATCATGTGAAGTGATACAGCACTGAACCCGCGAAACGTTGCATTAAAGGGACGCTGTATGTACAACGGTACACTTTGGAAACGTTGTATTAAGGGGACGCTGTAAATACCTTAAGGGCCGTTTCCCCACATATATTTTTTTAATCTTCCTCCTGCTGTTCAAGCAATTTCATCCACTTGAATAAGGAAATAAAAGAGTGGTGAAGACGAGGTCTTAAATGGCCGTTTAAAACTGGTAGGGGTCAAGGCAGTGCAAACTTTATCGCCTGGCCTTGACCTTGCAGGGTTTTAAACAGTCATTTAAGACCATTTTGCCACTCTTTTATACCCATTCATAAATACCTTTCCGTCAAAACATCCAAAAGCTTTTTAAAGTTGAGAAAAAATCTGACAGTTTAGCCTCAGCTCGCCTCTACTCTGCATTGAATATTCTGTCCATGTTGAGCGCTAAGCAGCTCCTTGCTCAAGTTATGAACTTGCACGCTTACGTTTTACTATCGCACGCAGGTTTCAAACTTTCGAGCCAAATATACGACCTACCAACTTTAATTAGGTCTCGAAATTTGCCCATGAGGAGAGTTAGTTATATGCACTGTTGTGCCTCCATGCAAGAATCGTTCCCAAAGTAGGAAGGTTAATAAAGACACACAAAATGTTTACTCGTTATCACAGTCTTAGTATTTTTTTTAAGTGTGTTTAAAAAACTAAGATTTGTTCTGTTTCTAATGTTTGTTTTGCTGTATTACTTCCTTTTCTATCTTGACTAACTTTGATATGTGACAATTTGTTTTTAATTTTACCATTTCTCATCACTTAAATACACCCCTCTCATTTAATTTATTTATTGCTCGGGTATAATAAACAGGGAGCATAAGAATGTAAGTTTAAAATCGATTAAAGATTATAAACCTTGAAGCAAATTGTGTAAAATAGGCAAGAATTTTACAAGTCAAAAAGAGTTGGTGGAAAATATACTTTTTTTTAGAGCATGACATTAGCACACCTGTGAAAAACTAAACGATAACTCTGTACCTATCTATGTTGCAGCTGGCACGTCGTCTGGATGGTATTAGGTTCACATCCTGCAAAAGTGCTAAGGATCGAACGGCAATGTCAGTCACCTTAGAGGAATGTATGATTCTTCAAGACGAACATCAACTCCACTCACAGATGTTTACTCACCTCCTGGACACGATGAGAAGGTATGACCCCTTGTTGAAAGTTCACGACAAATAAGGGAGGAATGCAAATGTAAACAAGCGGTAACTTGTGGGTGAACCTTGTTTTACTTTGGTAAATCTTGCTACCCGAGGTTCGACTGCAAGTTACCGCTTGTTCAGTTTTGTATTTTGTCCCTTATTGTTTTAGTTAATGACTTGGATTTCATATTCATAATTATTGTTAAACTTTTCCGAACTTTGTTTTTGATTTTTTGTAATGGAAAAAAAACTATTGGCCTTGATTTCAAGTTTTTATTTTGTTAATCAATCCAGAGTTTCCCCTTGTTTGACTATTCAATGTGAGGCTCCTTTGCTGTGTTATTTTAGATTGATTTTTTATAATTGATTTTGCTGTGAATCTTTTGTTATTTATCTCCCTAATTGTCTCATTTGATCTTAGTATTGTTTATTGTATGACTATATTTTCATACTTTTTTATTTTGTGATTTCCAGTGGGCGTTATTTTTGAAGTTTTTGGTTTTATTGTTGTTAAGTGCCTTGAGCTTCTCTTAGGCAGGTTTTGGTGCCATAAATTGTACACAAACATCTTGTTTCTTCCTCTCCTGCCATTGAACATAGTGAATTTATTTCCAATCTTGATTTATTGTTGATCCATTGCAGTGAGGGTACGCGCCGTGACAACACAAGAAAGAACGTCGGCATTAACAAGTACGCCTTCAATAAGGTGCAGCTGCGAGCATTTCCCAAGCTGTATCGACCTCCAGAAGGAACCTACGGGAAAACAGTCACCACATAGCGACAGGTTTACTTACCCCCAACTTTAACCACCACCTAAACTTGTGACCTTTAACAATTGACCCTTGAACTTTGAGGTCAGTGTCAGTTCAGCTGAACCATAGGCCTTGACTGAATGAGGTGACTTTAATAGTCTCTAGTCTAGTCAATCTGTGCAAAAAAATGGCTTGACCTAGACAAAATTGCAACAGAAATTATTTTTTTTGCAAGTGTCTCTTGAAACCCTCCCAAACAACATATCAAAAAAGTAGAAAAAAGGAAGTAGGGGAAATATGCCTAATTTGCATAAATAAAAAATGGCCGCTTTTGCCTCTATTTTCAGTAATATATGTGCGCACACCCTCTAGTAGAAATCTTATTTTTTCCACACAGTATTTTCATGGGTATGGTCACTGCATATTTTCAAAACACATATATGAGCAAGAAAAAATCCAAGATGGCTGCCATTTTTTAAGATGGCGCCCATTTCCTGCCAAAATCAACATAATCTTATTTGAATGACCGCTGCGCTAATATTATCCCAAGTAGCATTCCCATATGGGTCCCATATGGTCCTCATGGGGGTTAACCCATAATATGGGCTCCTGCTGATCCTGCACCCGAGATTCATATGGGGCCCATGGGTAGGCCCAGATAACCCATATGGGTCCCACTGGGCCAACATATGGGTCCCATATGGGCCAACATATGGGCCTCATATTGGGTAACCCATATGGGTCCCACTGGATCCTGCACCCAAGATTCATATGGGATAACCCATATGGGATACGTCTGGGGAAAAATCAACCTGGGTTATCCCATATGGGCATTACCTGGGATTTGTATGGGCAATCTGTGCCAACAGTGGGGGTCCATGTGGTTGGCGTACATATGGGGCCCAAATGGTCCAGCCAGACAGCTAGTTTATGTAAGGGGTGTATAAACCCTTTGAAATAAATAAACTTATAGCACTGCTCATGACGGTATGCAATACACAACCTGATTTCACCCCCTATCTATAAGCATAATCCTTGCCACATAGACCTTTAAGTATGTTAATCATGAAACAGCAGCAGGGTCAAACTAATGTCATACTTCATCAGCATACAAATCCAAGTTGAAACAGAAAAGTAACTTGCATAAAGTGATTTCTCACCATGTGGCCCATATGGGTATCATATGGGGAAAACATGGGCAATCCCATATGGGCAAAATATGCAAGGGCCCATATGGGTATCATTTTGGGAAAACATGGGCAATCCCATATGGGCAGAATATGCAAGAGCCCATAATGGGTATCATAATTTATATGGGGAAAATGTGGGCAATCCAATATGGGCAAAATATGCAAGGGCCCATATGGGTGCCATATGGGGAAAACATGGGCAATCCCATATGGGCAGAATATGCAAGAGCCCATAATGGGTATCATAATTATGGGGAAAATGTGGGCAATCCAATATGGGCAAAATATGCAAGGGCCCATATGGGTGTCATATGGGGAAAACAAGGGCAATCCCATATAGTCCATGGGCCAGAGGCCAAAATTTGACTAATTGGTACCACCTGAGGTGGCAAAATGTAAATAAATTTTTTTGAAAGGTCTATGTCTGAGGATGATAAATTGATGTGATAGCAATCCCAGGGTGGTAGCTTAGTGGTAGTAAATGCCCACTTTTTAAGCCTAGTCAGAATCAGCTTACTACATAAATCCTTGGCACTTGGGTAAGGATATGGTTGTACAATTAGCAATTACACCACTATGCTTTGCTGTATAATGATAAAACTTGGTGAAATTATTGGTTTGCTATAGGTTTTTAAAATGACGTCACGTTAAAATACATATAGCCTCTGGAGGGCGCTGTTCGTATATGTATATAATGTGTTCATATAAACACAAGTTTTTTAGATGGCTAAATATTATTTCAAACATTAATCTTTTGTTTGTGTCCCCTGTGAACAAACCAAACTTAATTGATGGTTTGAAAGTGTTAGTTTAGATCTGTTTGAACTATTTAGATAGTAACATTTAAAAACATTGCCAGTATAGCACCTGTCTGAGTAACATAAGCTGCCTGCATATCTTACACATAGTACACATATTAGCGTCATGTGTACATGTAAGTTGTTATCACTTGTTTCAAATATGCTTTCTAAGACATAAATAGAAGTTCGTGAATCAAATATCGGCTGCATGCCCGCTCACATTACTCGTCATCTTCATCATCATCATCATCATCAGAGTCGGAGTCATCTAGTTCAAATTCAGCATCCAATTCCTCCTCCACTTCCCTCTGGTTTGTGCACGTCTGGAGTTTACACATAGCTGTGCACTTCAGTCCATTGGCAAGACACGTGCAGTCTGGTAGTTTGCAAGAGCGCTTACACCTGCAGGACATTAGTTCCAACACAGCGTTTGGTGCCGGGGACCCGCGCATCCACTCAATGGCAAGATTGCCGTCATCAGCTGTTGTCCATCCATGGGCCTCTGGATTTGGAATGGTGGGTTTGCACTTAAGACATCTCCTCCACACTGCAGTTTGGTAGTTAGCTCGTAGCACGTGCATCAGTAGACAGTCTTCACATGGGGGCAAATGACTAGACTCTGCTTCCTCTTGGGATGACTTCAGTTCTTTCTCCCATTTATTCAATGTAATCTTGTAGCAGGACTCTCCACATGTGACAAAAAGCAATTTATCTGTGAGCTTGTGCCTGTGTTTGGACAACTTCCAATCTTCAACTAGGAATTTGATGAGGCTGGTCTTATTGAAAGAGCTGCAGAGATATTTCCGCCATTGTTGGATTTTGTGGCCTGGTGCAATGTTCTTGAATTGAATGCCAGAGCCGGACCCTCGATTACATCGCTCGGCATCTTTGATGGATTTATCCAAATACACGTCAAATACAACATCAATTCTGTGACTCTTTGCTCCCTCGCGAAGCACTAGAGACAGAGCAGATTCCGCCAACTCTGCAAAAGTCTTGCCTGTCCCTTTCAGCTTCTGGACAAGGCTCATCCCATCGATGATACATGCTGATGGATTAGGGATGGTTTCTGCTGGTGCCACATTCTTTTCAAGACCTCTGGCAAGTGCAGCTTTGTTTGTTTTGCGAAGAGACCCATCACCATTCGAGAGTGCCCATGGCAGAGGTCCCAATGGGTGTGCTAAAACTTCACTCATATTTACCTGTCTGCTCTGGGCAACAATGATCATTTGACCAAACAATTTTCTGTCTGCCTTCAGGACAATCTCACTAGCTTGAGATTTGCAGCTGACCTTTCTGTTCAAGTGAAGGAAAGTTTTCAAGCTGTGCTTTTTCATTGTGTCATGGAATTTGGTTGTTGGCGGATCTTTCTCCAAGCGATCTTCCTGAAATTCTTGTATAAATCTTGTTTACCTAGCGAGTGAGCCTTGAGAAGATCATTGGCAACGTCTGGTGGAGCCAGGCTACTAGTGGACAAGCTGACCAAGTCATCTTGATCCTGGCTCAGTGGATTTATCCAACTGGTTTCCATTAGATCAACCAGAGATTGTATGTCAGACTCATCTCGGCGGATTCTAGGTAGTTGCAGATCTGGGTGACTCAGTTGGGAGCCACCTAGACCTCTCATATCTCGAAGCTGTCTGAGATACTTGCTCCTGTATTCTGCTGTCAGATAGTACTTGCTGATAGCTTCTGGTTTTAGGCTGAACCCCTTGGTCCCACCAGGGGTTTGGGTGTCTTTGTTTACTGTCTCTTCGATGGTTTGGTCCACAGGATTCCTTCCAAATGGATTTGTTGGTCCGATCTGCACTGAGAAACCACCATCCATAAAGTGGGCATGCATCTCTGTTTCATCAATGTGCAGTCGGGACATTTGTGCGTGGTAGTAGGGGAGGTATCGGGCATAGTTGAGTCTGTCGTAAGCAAAACATCATGGAATCATGTCCTTGATGGATACCAGATGAAGAAGCAATCACCTTCTCTTGATGCTCGCAACAGTCCCAGCATGATCTCCACCATATCCACATAAGACATCCAGAATGTGGACAGATTTCCATTTCCATTCCTGAGGAAGCTAAGGTAGACCCCAAACAGCTGCATGACGCGGGCACATGATGTTGTATCCAAGACCTGCTGAAACGATCTATGGCAAACATCATCCCTAAATGTTCTGACTGTTTGCAAAGTTTTATCCACGTGGATCACATCAGAGCTATGCGTGGCCTCCAACCATGGGAGGAAACCTTTCCAAGCAAGCCTCATTAGTGCCTCATATAATAGCTTGTGAACCCTCACGGCACGGTTGTACTTGCGGCCTTCCATAACCCCAGCTATCGAACCTTCTGCAATAACCCCAGATTCAACACAGAGATCCCTCAACCCTGCATCCTGGAATCGCTTTCCGATGATTGCAAGCAGTGTGCAAATAGTGTGGAACACTCCCATTCTTATGATGATGGGCTTGAACTTTTGTAGATGCTTCCATGCAACCTCAGTTGCTTTGGCATAAAGTGCCTGGTCAAATACACACACAATTTTGGTCAAGTGCAAGGATTGCATGATGTTGAGTGACTGGTTCAGCACTTCGTTCACGGTGGACATCTGTGTTGCAGGAGCATTGATTGTTGGTTGAGTGACTGTGACATTATTGCGGATGAGGATGTTAAAGCCAGTCCAACTACTGATTGTTTGGGTTTCGGGATCAGACATGCGAGCAAGAATCCAGACCAGGTTCTTCTCCTTAGCACTGTTGACCACGGCCACACAATCAACATCGACGCTTTGGGTTTTTGGAGGACCGACTCGCTGTCCAACATTGTAGGTTGGTAGCATTGGTAGTTCTGTGCTGATGCTTCTTTCCTTTGTTTTGGCAACTTGTGGTATTTGCTTAAATGGCTGAGGCCCTACGACCTTAGCTTGAACATCTGTTGATTTACATAGTTCAGCGGAAAACACTGAAACAATGGATAGTTTTAAGCCAGAGTACCATAACATAACCCCCCCCCCCCGCCCCCGGAAACAAAATTTATAGTAACAATCAACATGCACTACTGGCATAGGATTCATTGTTCAGCTGTATGTCTGTATTTTATTGCCACAATTACCTTTAATACCAGAATAATTAATATTATGTCAACCCATACGCTAAGGGATGTACATATAATGCAATTATAATGTAACTTAATGGCAAAACACAAAACTAAGACAAACAGAGACTAAGCTACTCATTTGGACATGCTATCACATGTTTTTGTACTTAGGTTGATCCTACAAAGCATTTGGCACCCTTAATGTTTTGCCACCTCAGGTGGTACCAATATCTGGTCTGGCCCATGGACTAATATGGGCAGGCTAATGCAAAGGCCCATAGAAAATGTGGGCATTCACATATTGGCTGAATATTCTAAAGACCCAAAGGTATAGGAAACTATGGACAATCCCATACGGGCAGGAAGGCTCATACGGGAGTCATATTGGAAAGACCTATAGGCAAAGATAATTCAGAGAAAGACCTCAGCCATGGGAGACCTCAGCCATTACGAAGTTAATATTCTAGTTTAGAATAGATTTGTTTAGCTTAGCAAGCCCAAGGGTATATGATCCTTCCCATGGGTATATGATCCTTCCCATGGGTTTTGTAATTTCCTCTGGACAAACCTGAGTGAATCGACAATGGAAAAGCCGGAATATAGTAGATACCTTTATTAAGCAATCCCTTGTGGGCAGTGATATGAAAAGGTTCATTTGGTTATCCTATGGGAAGGACCTAAGCAAGCTTTGCGGGTATGCAAAGACCATTTATGTGTACGATACGGGTAAGACCTGGGCAAACCCATATTGGCAATATGCAAAGTTGTGGGACAGGGCATTGTGTTTTCATTGATAATTATTATAACAATTTAGTGAAATTTAGCTCTGTAAAGTTGTTTTTATTCTTCAATAAGAAAAATACATACATAAACTGTACAATTAAAAGCTTTCATTGAAAACATGCTAATTAAAGTATTGACATTTTTGATTGAAAAACTGTTAACCATGACTGTTAGTCTTCAGTTCCTGGACTATATACATAATATATGCCATGTAGGAAGAGTTATATTCGCCATAACTGACTAGTATAGTTTTCATTTAGCTAATGTGGTATTGTAGATTAGTATGTATGATATGTTCATATAATTAGACTACTCATTAACATCAAATAGTTACTTGGTTTAATTATAAGGCTGTCCGGGCTGGCCCATATGGGCCCATGGGCCCCATATGTACGCCAACCAGATTGCCCATACGAATCCCAGGTAATGCCCATATGGGATAACCCAGGTTGATTTTTCCCAGATGTATCCCAGATGTATCCCATATGGGTTATCTGGGCCAACCCATATGAATATATTATACATGTATACTAATCTACAATACCACATTAGCTAAGTACAAATTACTATACTAGTCAGTTATAATACCGTACATGGCATGTATTATATATATAGTCCAGGAACTGAAGACTTGGGTGCAGGATCCAGTGGGGCCCATATGGGTTACACCATATGTTGGCCCATATGGAACCCATATGGGTTATCTGGGCCTACACATATGGGCCCCATATGAATCCCGGGTGCAGGATCAGCAGGGGCCCATGTGTTGGCCCATGTGGGACCCATATGGGCCCCATAGTGGAATGCTACCTGGGATAGTATTAGCGCAGCCGTCACTCCATTCAAATGAGATTATCATCTTACTAACTAGTGATAGTTTGATTTTGGCGGGAAAATGGCCGCCATCTTAAAAAATGCAGCCATCTTGGATTTTTTCTTGCTCATATGTGTTTGGAGAATATGTAGTGACCATACCCGTGAAAATATTGTGTAGAAAAAAATAAGATTTCTACTAGCATTAGAGGGTGTGCGCACATATATTACTGAAAATAGAGGCAAAAGCGGCCATTTTTAATTTATGCAAATTAGGCATATTTCCCCTACTTCCTTTTTTCTACTTTTTTGATATGTTGTTTTGGAGGGTTTCAAGAGACACTTGCAAAAAAAATCATTTCTGTTGCAATTTTGTGTAGGTCAAACCATAGATTGACTAGACTAAGAGCCTTCTCACTGATGTCAAATGTCTATATCAATCAGGCCCTTCCATGACAAGACAGCCTAATTCCAAAAATGACATTTTGAGAAAAGCAAGTACAGAGATAAACAGAACGAAAGTTTAAAAGTTAAAACTTTGGAACGGAAAAAGCACCCTCATTTTTTACCCAGAAATGATCTTATATAAAAAACACAATTTTGTTTTTAGAAATTATCTTATATAAAAAAACACAATTTTGTTTTTACTTGAGCTGTTTTGCAACGGAAGGGCCGAACGTGGGAGGTCTGCCATGCACATGTAGGGCACATACGCGTCGTGCCATCCCGCGTTGTGCTTTTTGGCACATGTTAATGCAGTTTTAGTAACGTGTGAGTGTGACATGCGCGGTGCTATATAGCTAAAGCTTATGGCTTATGGCTGAGGCTTTCAAATTATGGTTAAGGCTTTTGGTTATGGCTTATGGCTAAAACTTATTGCTGTGGCCGCCGGCTGCAGATGCAACATTAAAGAACAGGCCTTTGGTGATTTGACTATAGCCGTAGACGATGCTTGACCGCAAGACGTGGGGGGATAGTTATGACAATTTGACTGTTAAGAATCTTACAAAACTTCAAAAGAGTAAGTTTCAGAGCTGATTTATTATTATTATTTTTTATTTTTTTTACTACATTTTTTTAAAGCTAGAATTTTAATTCGATTTCCTGTTGGTCTGATAACCACTTTTAAATCAACCAACATCATCCCTAAACAGCGCCCTCTTGTGGTCTAGCATATGTCCAGTATCGATAGTTTGGAGGATTTGATTAATTAAAAGGATGCATTCCATTTTCAAAGATCAAATTCTGAATCAATTTCAAATTCGCGATTTTTGTGCAAAATTTCGAACAAAGCATTTTTATCATCAGTATTTCAATATTAAGCATTTTTTTAAGGTCAATTAAAGACACATTTTTAACGATATCTCATTGAATAATATTATCTTTATTGTATAGAATTTGAATTTCTCAATTTGAGGTATTTGAAAAAATAAGGCCATATTTTTGTATAATGATATTTTTTCAAAAAATTTATCAATTACTTTTTTTTCCTTGATTCTGAATGTTCGAATGAATAGCAACCCCCCCCCAAACAAACAAAATAGAAGGAAACATGAATTCAAGATCACTTTCTACACATTTTTTTATGTTTTCCGGTATATAAAAGACAAAACATATTTTTAAATATTCTTTTTTAAAGGTTTCGGCCAAAATGAGCTCAGTACTTTTCTCTTTGAGACGAAAACATTAAACAGCGTATGAAAAACAAAAGAAATCAACGTCGCCCCATTAAGAAAAATCATATCATATCTTTTAGGAGGATTTTTCCACTGATTTGTTTTAAAATTTGATTATAATCTTGAAATGTTTCCAGCCAGAATAATGTTATTTGTTTGTGTAAATACACCTTATTGTAAAATTGTGTAAACAGTTGTATTATAAACAAACAGAATTCTTAAATAAATAAGTGAGTGGAGTCACCTGTGTATCATAACGGCTCCACAGAAAATGGGTACTAGTTTAAATAAATTGAAATATAAAGAGTCAAATGGGTCTTAAGCCCATCTTTCTTATAGAGTAGGAAAAGGATATGGACTTTTGGGGTAGCCGCACACTTTCAGCTTTTTGTTTTGTGAGGCAACAGACTTACCATGTACAGTTTGATTATTCTGCAAGGAAATATTTAACCACACATGGTGTCAGACTTTTTCATAAAACCACCTACCACTAGTGTCACTATTTGGTTTTGACTCCTTAAGAGCTTTAGTGATGAAATTAACAAGAAGGCATGAAGAGATAATGGCCGTCACTAGTGTGAACATTGACACTCAACCATCATGGAAGCTTGTACTGTGTTCATTTACCATGAACTTGTAACAATGTTATTATATTGCCTTCTATTAGCTTCATAAGTGGGTGACTGCTCTCTGTTTTGACAACCCAAGCTAAAAAAAACTTATATAAGGTCTTATCCGTATTTGCAACTATGGTTACGGCTACGACTGTTGCTAAGGACGTCCTGAACTTCAACACATGATGGCGCATAAATCTAACCAGAGCCATATAGTTGTAGCCGCCAATTCGGACATGGCCTGGAATTGTGTTAGCCCTAGACTGGTGCATTAGGACCAGAAACCAGGGGTTCTTTCCAAACTTCGGTTTAGGCACCGGCTCCAGGCTGTGCTTGATGTTGAAGCACCATGCAAAATGTACACTGCTCCAGAATTTATGACAGAGCCCAAGCTGGAGCTGGAGCCCAAGCCGACGTTTGGAAAAGACCACTGCGTTTGGAAAAGACCCCTGTATATGTTTATGTCTAACCCAGGCTTGTGATCTACACACCAGGGTTAGGGTTAGGATTAGGATAAGGAATATACGTTGTAAGGCTGTCGGAACATAGCTGTGTAACCCATATGTGCCTGGGTACAATTCTAAATTGATTGCCACATTTGGATTCTCATGACAAATCAGAGAGGTTATACATTATTGGTTTTCCTCATTTCACCCTGACCAAAATACTCAATGTTCTTGAGTATGAGGCCTTATCCGAATTTGCAGCTATGGCTACAGCTATGACTGTTGCTAAGGATGTTCTATACTTTACAGCATGTTGGCGCGGTGATGTAGCCGTAGCCGTAGCCATAGCCGCCAATTCGGACACGACCTAAAATACGTAGTGAACTTTCCTTCTGTCATCAATAGCACTATTCTAGCACCTTGTATATAATGATACTTTTTTTCTTTTTTTTCTTTGACCTTTTACCTTTGACCCTTTAACTTTAACATTGTCTTTGTTGTCAATGAGTTAATATTTTGTTTGTGTCATATTTTAATTAAGCTGTTTCCTTGTAAGCTGGAATCTGGGTCCGTCTTCATGGCTGTGCTTACCGCGGAACCAGTAAGCACAAAACTCTGCGGTAAGCAGAGCTTAAATTGGGATCTGATAACTTCATTGCCACGCGGTGCTATGTAAAGTAAAAATTAATTGTCAAACTTTCTATCTGAAATCTAAAAAATATGAAAAACAAAATCCCACATATCGGGGTGGGGGGGTTGGACAGTTGACACAGTTCAATACAAATCAAACGACTCAAACATTTTTTGTTAAAGAAAACCATTTGTGTCCTTTTTGTAAATTCTAAGACAAAATGGCTCTGGCTGGAACTACAAAAATTAAATAAGTGTAAATAATGTAATATTTATCTGGAGCTGGCGCTTTTAAATGTCTTTTACCAACTCAGTATTTTTGTCCAAAATGTTTATTTTTTATTGGGGATTTTTTCATACTGAATTTTATTATAACCTTAAAATTCACTGCCCTTCCAAGCTTTTGAAGAACTCATCAAAATTAATTGTAGGTAAATGTGGAATTTAGTTGATTTTATCTCAGGTTTTTAAGGGAGTAGCAATGGAGTGTGGTATGGACCATTTATTACAGCCAGTGATGCATCCATGATCTGAAGACAGGCTGGGCATCGGCGGAGGGCAAATTTGTTAATGGGACAGATCAACCCAACTAACATGGGCGAAGGGCAAATTTGTTAACGGGACAGATCAACCCAACTAATACCCCACCCAAAATGAAACAACAAATCTGAAGGATAGAGGAATGTCTTATTTGGCAAGGGGGTGGGGCCTCCTCATCTCCTCTGCTTATCCCCCCCCCCCCCCCCCATTTTGCCACATGAAACTCACCCTTTTTAAAGCAGTAGGTAAAAGTAATTTTTTACGAATGTGGTAAGTTTTATTTAATAACTCTTTTTTGACCAATATTTGGACATTTTAAACCATGTTTCTTGTCCAAAAATTGTATTGTTTAAATATAATGACTTTATGTGTTACTTTTAATTTTGGATCAGTATATTGTTTATTTATTTGAATAAGTTTTGTGTTTAAAATCAATTTCCGGAAGAGTTTGGTTAATGTCTGGTTAATTTTCTTTTTACAATTAAAACATAATATTTTGTCTCATCTATCGTTGGTATTTTTGTCCTATCATTTGAGTTCTTTTTTCACATAATTGGTGTGAAAAGTGCTTTATAAAAACTGCATATTATTATTATTATTTATAACATGATTTGGGGTTGGTCAAAGAAAAATTTACTAGTGCAGGATTTGAACCAACGACCTCAGGATTAGCGAGCCGGCGCTCTACCAATCCGCAGGTCGTTGGTTCAAATTCCGCTCCAGCAAATTTTCTTTGTTCAACCCCAAATCATTTAAAATTTACCCAGTCAGTTTCCCTTGTGGTTTATTATTTGATATTATTGATAAAATATTCGAAATTTCAGACTTTTGTCCGAACCATTAAGTTTTTTTCTTAAGATGGAAAGAAATCCTGCTTATTGATCTACTTCTCTCGTGTGAGACAACTGTTCCCAAAAGCTCCTTGAAAGCTGGGAAATGCCACATTTTAACAAATCTATAAATTTGGTTCTTCGTTTCAGACTTTCTCTTCTGTCAACCCTGTAATATTATTAATAACTTAATTATCAGGAGCCTATCGGTACGGCTATTCCTATCCTACTTATTAAAGGATAAAGCCCCCCAAAACAACCAGACATAGCACTTTTTATAATGTGTATGAACAAATTATTCCAAATCAAATCTCTCCAGATTTTACCCGGTTTAACCGATATTGCCCGATTTTTTGAAGACAAGTGGCATGGCTATGACCTCAGCAAGTCAGTTGGAGACTGTACACAAAATATTGTGAACCTCCCCGTTGCTTATAAGGCGCGCGTAAATCGTTTATAATTTCTATTCAAAGGTCAGAATTAGAAACTACTACTGTGATTGAAAAGCAAGAGCCCGCGCTTTTGGCCATAAAAACGCCACACGTGTTTGTTATTTTTTTGCTGTGTAGCACTTGGTTATTAGATCTTAGATTCAGTTAAAACTTAAAGTTGTCATTGTAAAGCTTTGGTGTCACAAAGAGAATGTTTTTTACCATCACAATTTCTTTTTTTAAAAGTGTCTAATCAGTGTCTGCTACAGGATTGCTCAAGCATAAGGCATGACTCATGTATATTTAGGCCTACATAAGTTTTCAAAGGAAAAATCATTTTTTATTTATTCTTTACATTTTAATGGGTTTACCCTCGGGCTCCAATGCCGTGACCCGAGTCTTCATCAAATGTCCGGTAATTTTAGCTTTAAAATAGTTCAACCACTTTATTTTTTTAATTAGACTCATGTTTTCAGTCGGAAACTTTTGCAGCACCAGCTTTTGAAAGCATTCCACCCAAATCTATCATTTTCTATTGAAGTTTAGTGAATGTTAATCACATGCAACAATTTGACACGAGTTTGCCACCAGTAGACCCCCACAACCTTAATGCTGAATCTTTATTGGACATTCTAACCCGGCGAAAGCCGATTTAGAGTAACGTCCTTCCCCCCCCTTCAGGCTAACAAGTTTCACCCGCAATTGGAAACAGGCATGATAAATAGGTATGTATTAAATCTTCTCTGTTACCCAGTTATACATGGTGGCTGCTGTGAGGAATATCGAACATTATTGATCTTATAATAATGCGTAAAATTTGCCCAAGTATTCACGGACTTGCGCCCCAACACATGGAGGATGCCTCGAGTCTAAAAAAATGAGTAAAATAATCCCTATACAGCACACGAGGAAGCTAAACTGTCGTAATATTAAAAGTGTTTACGTGAATATTTTCGGTTTAGGGCACACATTGCGAATATCGTATCATTAAAAGCGTTGTACGATCCTCTTCTTGAATGGCATTTTGTTTTCTTAAGATCGCCAAACTTTTTAGAAATATTATACATTTTAGAATAGAAAGATGAAAAACTAGTTCACTCGTGTGTTGAGGGCGCCCTATCAATCATCCCAGTAAAGAAGTTTATTAATTTGTGTGTGGTAGCTTTTTTGAGAACGCAAAATTACACTCTCTCATGTCAGTGCGGACCTTCTGCTTGGGTTGAACATCGAAGCTTAACTGTTTTCAATCTTTCGGTAAGTTGAACTTCTTTAGAATTGACATAAATTAAAACACGCTTCATTTTGCTGTGTAGCTTTTTGTAGCTTTGCCTTCATGTTAAACAGAGCAAAATGGAGCAGCGGAATTTGTGACTAAACAAACTCAACATGTTGTAAAGTCCCACTGTATCCATCCAGTGACGAGAAGAGGTTGGCGTGCGGGGAAACCGCACCGTTTGCCCCGGGCAGTGTATCGGTTAGTATCGCTATCCAGTATCGGTGTGTGTGACCACAATAATGTCATCTGTGGCTTGGACTTGAGTGCACTGGTGGTGCAAAAACATCAGTTGTCGTTCTGTGTTTGATTTCAAATTTGGATGACTGCATAAATAATTCAGTTTCTATTTCATACAAACGACAACAGTTTGATTTGATCAACTGAGATTTACACTTTTATTAAACCCCTTTTCAGTGGTTGTGGTCGTTTGGGTGGTGGTATTTATGATTGAAGGCCGGGTGGGTCCTGACCACAATTACAAATGAATTAATTAAATGTAATTAATAAAATTAAATATTGCCGGTACTTTTATAATTTTGCAACTATTGTGTTGATATTGTTTGGGTATTATTGTTTCAAATGAGGGCATTGATATGTTTTTGTTTGAACCCTACCACAACTGATGATGACACTTCGTTAGATTCATTAAAATTTGAAAAGGGTGCAGAAACTAACCCCCACTTTTTACCTCATTATGACCAAAATTAGTAACATACTTTTTGAGGGGCCTACCCACCCAGATATTATTATGTTTCTGGTCATAAAGTGGCGTTTTGGGTGCAGCAATCTTCTCTAGAACTTTCAATTTTAGAAAAAAGGCCTGAACTTTGTGTATGCAACTCAAAGCAAGCCTGTGCAATGCAAGAACAAGAGGTTTCTCTATGTTTATTTTGGACGCCCATTTATTTTAGTTTTTTTTTCAATAAACAATTCATGTTAAAGGCACTGTACACGTTTGGTAATTACTCAAAATATATATTAGCATAAAAACTTACTTGGTAACGAGCAATGGAGAGCTGTTGATAGTATAAAACATTGTGAGAAACGACTCCCTCTGAAGTTACGTAGTTTTTGAGAAAGAGGTAATTTCTCACTCAAATAATAAAAGACTTCTGGCCAGAAGCCTTTTATTCCTATCTGAAAGCACACTAATTTGTACAACAAGGGTGTTTTTTCTTTCATCATTTTCTTGCAACTTCAATGACCAATTGAGCCCAAATTTTCACAGGCCTGTTATTTTATGCATATATATGTTGGGATACACCAAGTGAGAATACTGGTCTTTGACAATTACAAAACGTGTTCAGTGCCTTTAAAGTATTTATTTAGTGACAAATTTGTTTGTCAGTCTACAACAAGTTTTGACATCTGAATTCTGGAAGAACCTTAGGAATGCACATAAAAACAGGCAAAAGACAGGAAAACACAATAAAGTGTACCTCTGTGTCAGTACCATGTTAGCAGTTTTTTCAATGGTTGTAATTTTTGTTTAAGTGTTTCATTGTGTAAATTGACATGCCGGCAAACTGAAAATATTTGAGTTGATTCATTCGATTTTTATAAACAATTTACCCTAAAATTTCCATGAGAAATGGACCGTAAAAGTTACTGCCTTTTTCGTCCATTTTTTTAAATTTGAAACTTGAGAGTACAATGTAAATAAAAAGTTGATATCTTTTTTAAATAATGCTAATCAACTAAAATTATTTTCAGCCTATGCCTTGATGTCCAATTGTCCATTCACACACTGAAACACTTTTGGGTGGTTTTTAAAGGTACTTAAATGTTTTACAGTCATTAGAAAAACTGCTTAAGTGAGCAGTTTTTATATAATGCAGAAACACTGTTCTTTTATCTACATTTTTCCAAGTTCTTGTAGATATAAGTGGTACACTTTACTGTGTTTCTTGTCAAAATATCCCAGGAACAATTCATAAAAAATTGCAGTAAGTTATTGTTTTAATGTCTGTTTTTTTGTAAATTGTTACCACCAGGTCTTCCTCGACCAACCTCCAGCATGGATAGTCTACGTATCTGCCTGTTAATGTTCTCATGTTTCCTTCTTGTTTCCGCTGGTAAGTTTGAGCAATAACAGTTTAGTCACTGGTTGTAAAACATTTATTTGTCTTCTTAGAAAGTCTCTTAAAAGTTACAACTGAAAAATATTTTTTGACTGTTATTATAGGAAGGCCATTCCAGAGAGTAGCAGATGAATGTTAAAAAATGCATTTTTGCCCTGGAGTAATTCGTGCTTATAAAAAATTAAAGTTATTGATAACATTGTTTTCAGTCCTTAGTTTGATATGACTGCTGAAACTCAACACAGCTTTGACCCATATGTAACACACATGGAATGCAAATGGTAAATTTCATACTGGCAGGAGTGACAGTCACACCATGTGATGTGGCTTTCTTACACAGGTTGAGTGACTTTGAAATGTAACACTACAGTTTCCATCAAGGCTGTGCATTGATTTTGACCTTCCGACCTTATGACCTTTACTGGCTGAATGTCGTCCTGTTGGTATTGGAAGTGTCATAAGCTCAGCAGCGCAGCATGGTGCAATGGTAGCCCAATTGACCTTGTTATGTTGGTGCTTATATTGTTCAACCATGGTTCAACACACATCTTGGTTCAATTGTTTTCACAATAATTGAGATATAGATGCAAAATGAGTAGAAAAGGTGTTCTGATAATTGATATTATTATTTTCTAAATCATAAAACTGATCAGTTCATATTTGTATCCAATCAAATAATCAGGTTTGTTTGTGTGTGTATTTTTAAAGACAATTTTGATCAGGGTTTGTCATTAACTTTTTGAGTGACAAGCAAGTGGGTGAAGTTAGCTTGTCATTGCATTAGTCCGCCAGCTTTTTCCCTACCTTGTATACTACATGTATTTTGTAACATTATTACTATTAGGGATAATTTTCAACACTGTACTAGCCAGCTGGACTACTTCTGGACTAGTCCTTAGGCCTGTGTTTTAGCTATAGTATTTTGCCAGGGGACTATTGAGAAAACATTGTTGACATAATTTACATTACATTTTCACCAATTGCTTATAATAATCTTGTGTTGTATATAGGTGAATGCAATTCTTTAGAAACAAGTTCTTTTTAGTGATTTGTGATTTCAACAACATTTATTGTCACATGTATGTAAAGCGAAGGAAGATGAAAAAACTTTTGCCATGAATTAAAAGGTAAAAGTTTGCAAAATAATATTTTTAACGACGTCTGTGTACAGTTCGCAAAGTTAAAGGCGATGTAAACAAAAATTGCATTTTTGCAAATATTGATATCATTGTGTGTTACATACATTTTGATGTTGCCATAATTTATCCATGGCAGATTTTTCTAACTTTTTGTTCCATGATATTAAATCTGATTTCATTATCAAGCCTGAATTGAAATATTAAATTTAAAAGATCTCTTTCTTTTTACAATTTTTTAGTTGTTGGAGACTGTGAAGAGAAACAAGAATTTTCCGGTTGTAACGCAGACGGGAAACAGTGTGTTTGCGGTACCAAGATGGCGTGTCGTAACCCATTTGCCTTTAGAGATCAGAAGCGCTGCCAACGTGCACTTTATCGTAAGTTGCTATAAATAAGTTGAAAGTTTATTATGTCATCTATTTTTGTGATGTTATTTTGACATATGTACAATGCAAATACTTTATGATTTTGTGTTAACCCTCTTGCTGTCTGGCCATTCAATACCATTCACTGTGGTTTTGAATGATAGATAAGCTATGCCAGCCTTGCAATATGATACCATGAGGGAATGCATGTACACAGTACACAGTTAGTTCTGTGCACAGTTGTGCCACCATACACAACTTTGGCAGTTGAATGGTTTCAAATGGTTGGTCAACTCACTTGAAAATGTTGCGAAGAGTAGGAGGGTTAATTATTAGAAATAATTGTTGGAAACAAAAAGTTACATTATTTCATATCCTGCAAAACAGTAGAATTTACTAGAAAGGTTTTGACTTGAAGGTTTGCTCTTGACTTTTTCAGTGACTAGCCAGCAGGACCATTAAGCTTGTCATTTCACTGGTCCCCCAGCTTTTTCACTGGTCCATATTTGAGGTTTCCATTTAACATTGTTATTATATTCACTGTACTTGTAATTTGAACTAAAATGAACAATCGGTGGTTTAAAACAAGCCAGCTGAACTAGTTGGGATGATTTTTTTTACTGCATTTGGCCAGCGGAACACTGGTTTTGTCAGCAGGTGATGATTAGAGCAAAATAATTGAATTTTCTTCACGAAGAAGAATTTTACATAATTCTCATAACCACAACTCATAAGAGATTTATTGCAATACAGGTTGTGAAGGTGCTACTTTATGTGCACAGCGCATTGATACACTGTGACCTCACCAGGTCATTCCATGTACTTGTATAACTGTATCTTGTAAGATTCAGTCACGTCATGTTGTCAGTAATAAAACATTACATTCTACTCCATAATACAAGTCTACCGATATAGTATTATTACATGGTGGCAGCGCAGGATCAGGCAAGTGTCTCATCAAGTTTTTAGCAATAACTGTGTACAGAATTTGATCCGGTTGGATAGAGCAAATCCAACGAACGACACTGCTGGACGGACACACTCCGCCATCTTGATACGTGAGTACTATGTACATGTATAGCAACGCTACACATGTGCATACGTCGTGTATCACATACCGTGTAGACTGCATTGAACATTGGAAATACAACTACACGCTGACTGATCTTCGCATATTATTGATACGAACATTATCACTGTATTTTTGGCGCAATGGCTGATACAATACCTCATCCAAAGATGGACTGGAGCCATTCAGATCGCCCTCAGGCTTACAAAGAGTTTAAGCAGACATCAAATATGTGGTTTCAGGTCAAGAACATTGCACCTGACAAACAGCACAACTACATAATTTTGTGGGCAGGTCGCGAGGGGCTCAGGATTTTTAACACCTGGGGCCTCACAGATGAGCAGCTAGAAGATCCCACAAACATATGGGATAAGTTTTCGAAGCATGTCCAGCCTCATGAGAACTTTAGAATACACAGGCTTGAATTTCAGCGATACAAACAGAGTGATTCAGAGTCTGTTGATGACTTCTATACACGTTGCAAGGCAAAAGCCATGAAATGCCAATTCAAGGAAAATTCCGCACTCGAGGAACGCATCATTGAGGTACTGATTTCAGGTATCAAATACACACAGACGCAGAAAAAATTGCTAGGCAAGGATGACAAGTTGTCTATGCAGGATGCTCTCGACATATGCCGTACCCATGAAGCTAGTGTTAACCATATGGCTCAACTCGGCAACATCGGACACGATGCCAAGGTGGATATGGTAAAACTTCGCGGTCAATGTAAAAACTGCAGGGGCAGTCATCCATACAAGCCGAGAGATAGGTGCCCAGCATACGGCACTACATGCAAAAAATGTGGTAAAACTGGACATTGGCAACAGGTATGCCTCAGTTCTGCTGGCAAAGGACAAAGCCCACAACAACGACGCAAACCACGACCCAGATCGCACAGTCGACCTCGCGGATCATACAGGAGAAGCAACACTCCGAAACCAACAAAACGTCAAAGTGAGGTTCACTACGTTCAGCAACAGGACATGGATGATATATCCAATGACTTTGAGAACATGAGCTTTGAAACAGTCACAATCACACAACAGATCGACGGTATCAACAATACCAACGACAGGCGCGTAGACAATCGCGACCAAGTGTTCACGACGCTCAACATCAAGCTCAAACAACGGACAGGCAATCACACGCTCACAGCAAAAGTTGACACGGGTGCACAGGGAAATATCATCCCTCTCCGCTTATTTCGCCGCATGTTTCCCACATTGTTGGACGCAGAAGGATTTCCCAAACCTGGCACTACAACCCCGCAAAAGGGAATCCTCACAGCTTACAATGGCACACGCATACCGCAGCATGGCAGTATAACAATTCCATGCAAATTCAACAGTGGTGAGTGGATAGATGCAGAGTTTTTCATTGCTGACGCGACAGGACCTGCAATTGTTGGACTACCAAGTTCACGCGCACTGAAACTCGTCACGCTGAATTGTGCCATACGTACACCCGCAACGCTTCCGTCAACACCCAACGTCGCAAACTTGGGGCCCATACGCAACAAGGAGGACCTCAAAGCCCAATATCCGGATCGATTCACCGGAATTGGCAAGTTTCCTGGTCAATTTCACATTACGCTGCACGAGGACGCACAACCTTCCGTACAACCGCCTCGCAAATACCCCATCCAGCTCAAGGATGAAATGAAGGCCGAACTTGACAGGATGTCAGCGTTAAATGTTATTACCAAGGTAATAGAGCCCACAGACTGGGTGTCAGCACTTGCATTCAGCAGGAAAGCCAACGGCCAACTTTGGATCTGCCTCGATCCAAAAGACCTGAATCGAGCCTCCAAGCGCACTTATCACAAAACACCAACGCTTGAAGAGATAACTCATAAGTTTAGTGGTGCACGGGTGTTTAGCAAACTTGACGCACGCCACGGGTACTGGTCCATAGAGTTGGATTCAGAGTCCAGTTACCTGACCACATTCAATTCACCATTCGGACGATATCGCTTCAAAAGACTACCATTTGGACTAAAGATTTCGCAAGATATTTTCCAAGAGAAAATGGATATGATGATATTGGAGCAATGCCCCGGTACAATCGGCATAGCCGACGACGTTGCAGTGTTTGGACATGATATGAAGGAACACAACAAAAACCTTCATAACCTCATGCACGTACATGTAGCTCGCAAATACGGTCTGATCTTCAACTTGGACAAGTGTGACATTAACATTCCAAGCATCAAATTTTTTGGATGCTACTACGACGCTCAGGGAGTACACCCTGACCCCGCGAAAGTAAGTGACATTCACTCGTTACCATCGCCAACCAACGTCAACGAACTCCAACAATTTCTCGGTTTGGTTCAATACATGGCACCATTCATACCGAATCTCGCAGATCATACCGATACCATACGCTCACTGGTACGCAAAGATAGCGATTGGCAATGGTCAGCGTCACACCAGAAAGTTTTCGACAAAGTGAAATCCATGATCAGCACCGAATGTACACTAACGTATTTCAACACTCGGAAACCAACAGTCATCCAAGTTGACGCATCATTAAAAGGGCTCGGTGCAGCTCTTCTACAGGACAACAAACCTGTCGCATTCGCGAGCAAGGCTCTCACCGACGCCGAGAAACGCTACGCGAACATCGAACGTGAATTGCTGGCTGTAGTGTTTGGTTGCACTCGTTTCCATACTTACATATATGGATCAAAGTTCACTGTCGAGTCAGACCACAAACCGTTAGAGAACATACAACACAAAAGCATGGCCAACACTCCGCCACTACTGCAGCGAATGATGCTACGCCTGCAACCATACGACTACAACATAGTCTACCGCCCTGGACGCGAAATGGTACTTGCAGACGCACTATCGAGGCTTGGTCCACAGATTGACCTCGATACGACCATATATGCCGTACAGTTCTCTACAGACAAGCTAGCAGAAATACAACGACAGACACAAAGTGACAAAACACTTCGTATTCTCACTGAAACTATCGTCAATGGGTGGCCGAATGACCCAAAACAACTACCCAAGTGCATTCGCCACTACTGGTCCAACCGCGATGAACTGTCAGTTGATGACGGTCTTGTCATCAAGGGCGAACGAATCGTCATCCCTGAGACAATGCAAAATGAAGCATTGCAAAAGATTCACGCCGGACACCAAGGCATCAACAAATGTCAGCTCAGGGCCAAAACATGCATTTTCTGGCCTGGCATCAACAAAGACATTGAACAATTGGTAAGCGCATGCAGCACATGCCAACAACACCACAAAAGCCAACCCGCGGAACCACTTATTCCTCACGACATTCCGCAGCGACCGTGGCAAACCGTAGGGACAGACATGTTCCACTTCAACAACGCCGAATACCTGATAGTAGCGGATTACTATTCAAAATGCACATTTATCAGAAAAGTCAGTGGACAATGCACAAGTGCCACAGTCGTACGCCTCACGAAACAGATTTTCAGCGAACAAGGCATCCCCACGAAAGTAATCAGCGACAATGGCCCACACTACAACAGCCATGAATATCGCAAATTCGCTCGTGACTGGGGATTTGACCACGTGACATCAAGCCCCAGATATCCGCAAAGCAATGGTTTTATCGAGAGAGCCATCCAAACTGTGAAAGCTACAATGACAAAAGCCCAACAGTCCGACATGGACATAGATCTCGCTCTACTTTGCCTACACACCACTCCGGTGGACAACGTTATTCCCTCACCAGCGGAATTACTATATGGACGCAAACTTAGGAGCAACCTTCCTATCAAAATCCGCAACACGGTACCCCAAAAGGGAGAGATCCATCAACGCCTTGTTGCTCGTCAGACTAGTCAGAAAGATAACCATGACAAGCACGGTGTACGTGCGCTACCCCCTCTCACTGTAGGCCAGCGTGTCAGCGTACAAGATCAACAGTCTGGCAATTGGTTACCCGCTGTCGTGAGAGACAAATGTACAGAGCCACGATCGTACATGGTCGAAACACCCATCGGACAATCACTACGGCGTAACAGGAGACAATTACGCCCACGCGAAACGGAGAAGAAACAAGTCCGCTTCGCCGACACACCCCCAGTTGAGCTTCCTCAACCAACACCCACTCCCAAACAGCAGGAAAACAAACTTTCCCATGGACAAAACAACTCGGAGAAAATAAACAACTCTGATCAAACTTATCATACACGCACCGGTCGTGCTGTGATAAAGCCAAAACGGCTTATCGAATCCTAAAGAAGGAAGTCTGAAACTGTGACATTTCAAAAAGACATTGCAAAACTCAGATATTACTATTGATGTTATCACTGTTATTCTGTTGACAAACAAAGTTACTACTGTTGATGTTTCTCACTTTTAATTGTTGTTGAACAGTAGTTAGAAACTGTTTTATATTGCATGTTGTAAAAATCTGGAGTCCACTCATCCCCAAACAACTCAAAAGCATGTTTACCGTTCTTGCATATAAGTTACAAAAATTATATCACAGAATCTCGCATATTGAAGTATTTTATACCAGTGTTCCCAGTTGATTTTAATATGCCAAAATATTCCTTCATTGAGCAAGTCATTCTATTGTATTAATTCCTCGAAAAGGGAGGATGTGAAGGTACTACTTTATGTGCACAGCGCATTGATACACTGTGACCTCACCAGGTCATTCCATGTACTTGTATAACTGTATCTTGTAAGATTCAGTCACGTCATGTTGTCAGTAATAAAACATTACATTCTACTCCATAATACAAGCCTACCGATATAGTATTATTACACAGGTGTCTCTGCAAACCTCACATGAGTACATATCTTCACCATGCAAAGGTTCAAATCCTACTGATACTTGAATTTAAAGCTTTTTGTGGGAACATTATGAAAAATGTTTTTGTGTGAATAGTGATAAATTTACATGTTATTGCTCGGTGTGTTATGTGTTTCCAGTACTTCCGTTGCTCTCCTAAGCACCAACCTTGTTTATAGTTCACCAAAATGTACCCTGCACTTTAAATTACCACTCAGTTAACATTGAAAACATAACAAGGCCAGTCAAAGTAGTGGGCAATAATTTGGTGGTTTGGGTTTGATGAACTGGCCTTTCAGCTCAACCCATGGTTTAGACAATTGAATACAAGAAGAGCCCCAACCACAGGCAGGAAACTGTGTTTTCTGCTTGGCTTGTTCCTTTGTGATCATCATGAATCACCCTTCTAGGCCCCTACAATAAAGTGGAGAGACATTGCTTAGGATTTGGTTCTGTCCCATTGAATGGGAGACATTCACTGGGGTACATATGATACACTGGTTAAAGCTTGGTAAAAAGCTTCATTTTGCATCTCACTCTTTTCACTTCTTTCTCCCTGACTGCTTCTGTTTCACAAGTACATTTGTTTAATGTGTGTTGTGTTGTCATTTAGCCTTTGAGAAATTTAGTCTAATACTTAATAGGGTCAAAAAAAATGTTTGCTTTTATACTGTAAAACAAATTCTGGTGTTTCGATTCACTTTCCTACACCGTTTGGGTTTTCTGCATGCAAGTACTGTGTTTTGCAGACAATTAATTCCTAGGTTTCACAATCTATTAGGATCAAAATGACTGGACTATGCTGATTCCTGAACACTTTCTCACTGATACTTTCCCCCTGAAGTTAGAAAGCTTTACCTGATTTGGAATGTGGATGTGTGATGTGGCCTTGGGTGTCCTTGCTCTATGGGTTTACTAAGTCCTTGTGGACAAAACAGCAGGAGAACAGAAAGGGCTTTACTGGTCACTGCCCCCAAGAAATCAAAAGTTGTGTAATTATGGTGTTCCATGGTGTTCCAGAAAACCTTGGCATGCCATTTCATCCACCGTTGTAGAAGACAGCAACTCTAAGATGGGTGCATGGAAGGAGGATTGTATGGAATTTCATCTTTGAGAGGGCAAGGCCATTTTTATTTTGCAAAAGGGTACTTCCCCCATTGGAAAATATTAAAGTCTGTGGGAAACTTTTGAAGGGGCATCAAGGCCGAGACCAGGGGCAACAGAGGCCATGTGGCTCCAACTTTACAACTTTTTCAGACCATCCCACTCTTCTCAAATAAAATTTGTTTAATATTTCCACCAGGCAAATACAAAATCTTGCTTAAATCTAATAAAAGAAAATATTTTAACCATTATATTTTGTTGAAATGTTTCAATGGAATCATCAGAAAGTCCCTTCTTCCTGTGCTCCTCAAGGCAAAATACAAAATCTATGATACACATTTTGGGTTAAATTCTTCAGCAGAATGAAAAAAAAAACAACTTGGATCTAGTGAAAATAAAGGCCAGTTCCTGTCTGGTTGCAATGTATAAATCCAGACAGGTAAAATAACAGATATCTGTGCTAGTTAAATAAACTTAACCGTCTTGTTTGCTGTTGGCGGAATTATTTACACTCCCCATGTTGTCTAAGAACTGGGCCCAATTTTATAGAACTGCGTAAGCACAAAAAGTAACTGCGTACAACAAAATGTTGCTAACCGGAACCAGCCAAAATACTATGTCATGTGTACAACCTGTGACTGGTGTCTTGCTTAATTTTGATTAGCAGAATATTTGTAAGCAATTTTTCCTGCATTTTCGTTCAATGATGTTTTGTAAGAGTATCAATTTCTACCGGATGTCATCGTCACAACAATCGTGGTTGTTCCATTTTGGGAATCAGTGTCCAAGCGTGTTACAGTGTGCGTGTGTTAGGCAACGTGGCCTTTACACGCTTACTGTATAATTTGTACGCGATTTGTCTCCCAAAAGGACGGGCTTGTCACTAAGTCATTAGCAAATACCCATTGTGTTGAAATGATAACAAGCCAATTTCACAACAAAATTCTTTAAATCTGGCCACTTATAAAATAAACGTGCTTCCAACTCAAACCAGTTTTGTACTCAATCTCTTTGAAATAATTATTGCACTGTCAGTGTCACAGGTTTCTGACTTTTAAGATTAAGGTTAACTACAACCACCATAGACTTGGACTATAGAGTCTTGGACATACTTTGTACAATTTTGTGTTTGTCTTTCACTAAAACATGATTTATGGAGACTGTTTACATAAAAGCCTATATCTAGACAGGTTTATGAACGAAAGAATTTCATCCATGTAGTGTTTTTTGCTTAATGGGGACTGTCGTCATGGTCATATAGCTCAGGCCTGTGGCTGTAGACATGGAATTGTGAACTCTAATCCATTTACTGCACATGCGCACACTGGCCATAGATCTGATACAGCCAGGGCATGCACTCGTGCTGTAACTGGGTGAGAGGACTAATTGCATACAGCCACTGGCCTGTTATGATCATGGCAACAGTCTCTCTTTAATGATTAAATTTGCTTGCCAAAAAATAGCTTTAATACTGGCGATTCACAAAACAGTGCAAAACCCAGCGTTCTCCCTTAACTGTGGTCTGCTGGCCAAATGCCAGATTAAACACCTGAGGACCAGTCAAAATTCACTATAAGTAGTCCGGCTACAAGTAGTCCGGCTACAAGTAGTCCGGCTACAAGTAGTCCGGCTACAAGTAGTCCGGCTACAAGTAGTCCGGCTACAAGTAGTCCGGCTACAAGTAGTCCGGCTACAAGTAGTCCGGCTACAAGTAGTCCGGCTACAAGTAGTCCGGCTACAAGTAGTCCGGCTACAAGTAGTCCGGCTACAAGTAGTCCGGCTACAAGTAGTCCGGCTACAAGTAGTCCGGCTACAAGTAGTCCGGCTACAAGTAGTCCGGCTGGCATCCCTATTTAATATAAGCTAACTGGTCCTGCTGGCTAGTCACTAAAAAAGTAAAGGGCAAACCCTGTTAACCATGCAAGAAAGGCAATTTCCGCAGTGCATCATGGCAAAAGGTCAACAAGTTTGTGGCTACCGCATGACCAAAATTGTTTAAGTTTTTTTCGTGGTTTGCAACTCTGCAAGGTTTTAATGAAGTTGTCTGTAGTTACAGTCAACTTTAGATGGCGCTTTGTAAAATGTAAATTGTTCATGTACAGCTTTCATTTAAAATATTACTTGGTGGTTTGTGAGATTACAGATTATCCTGCTAGTTTGATTAGAAATATAAATATTTATAAAGATGTAATTGAAGTTGCTGAGAATTTTATAAGTATTTAAAAATGATTTCAACTTTTGATTTTTCCACAGCTGATCCATGCAAGAAGAATCACTGTCGGAACAAAGGGTACTGCCTGCAGACCAAGTCAGGTGTGTTTGCCTGCGAGTGTGCTGGGACTGGCTTCTATGGTGAACGCTGTCAGACCAGTAAGTAACTGTTGCATTGTAACATAAACATACGGAGGAAAAATGTCTGTCTTCTGATGGAAATCTGACTTAAACTTTAAACAAATTATCTGGAGACTTGACTGTTTTATTTGATGGAAAATAACTTTTGATGTTTTTAATCAAATTCTAATACTTGAGAAAGACTCTGCTAGGGTTTTAAACTTCAGGCCATAAAAAAAAAAAATCATAATAATATAATTAAAATATCTACGTGTCCAATATAATTTTTTTTACTTTGATTTATAAACCATGAGATTGACCATTTGAATAACACTGGAAAAACTACCTTATAACAAAACAATTTAATTTAATTGTTTTTCAGAGTGTCCCAGAAATTTGTTGACTATTCCGATGGAGGACCGAGATCTGGCCAGGGCGTGCATCTACTAGGTCAGACACTACCAGCCTTGGAGTATTCTAACATGATTTTTAGGAATGTTTCGCTGCCTACAAATATAAATTATTGGTGCTAATCATGTAAGTTTGTGCAAGAGCTTTCTGTTCTTAATGCTGTGTAGAACTCAGTTTAAAAAGAATTTTACCCCTTCTTTAGTTTTCATTTACATCAAATATTACTATGGAAAATGTAGAGCAAATTTCTTGTTATTTATTACACTTGTCAATATTACATACAACCGTTAAACTGCCGTGTAGCCAGGGATCACACCGAATTAAATCATGTGATTTATTCATTTTTATACTAATTATTTAATGCAAAGGTTTTTGTTTTTTTTAGAGGTGTATCTTTTAGATCTAGACAAAAACTTGTAGTACTTAACTTTTTTGTTACAGGTTTATTTATTAATAGGTTTTAGTACTCTCATTGTTTATAGATGGAAAATTTGACTAAAGTGCTTTAAAAAAATATAAAACCAACTAGTTTTATAAAAGGGATAATATTCATGTGATTTTGCTGCCAAGATGGAGTACTAAAAGATGGTAAATTTCAGCCAGTTATTTGTATTTTTATAAAGAGAGTTTTCCATACCAACTTTTTTACGAAGCTATGCATGTTTTCAGAGAAAGATTTTACGTTGAGAGCCAGCCACCTTCTACTGTCAATAGCGAAGTTACTTATGTAAGCATTTTAAAAATTTAAATAATGTATATGAGTGCCTAAGTATACTTTTGGTAATCTTGTCAGTAGCAGATAAATTTGATGCTAATTATTGCTAACATTTTGGTGAGTTACAGACTTTGGCCAGTCGGTAGGAATCTCAGGCCCTGACCGAATTGGCGGCTATAGCTTTGGCTATGGCTGGACTGCCACATCATCATGTGTTGAGTACAGTACGGCCTTAGCAACAGTCGTAGCTGTAGCCACCAATTCGGAAATGGCCTTAGGCCGTGCCTGAATCAAGCCACTTTGGCTACTGCTATGGCTGTTGGCTACAGCTAACGTCGTTGGTTGCAGCCCTTGACAACATATCGATGCAAAGGCCTTTTCAGCAATGCGACCACAGCTGTCGATTCGAACACTATCATCTGTATAAAGGTGCTAAGTGTATCAGCTGAGAAGGGTGCTGTGGTTAGCATACATAGGGCCAAGTACCAATTTCACAAATGCTGCTGTAATATCAAAAATGAGCGGGGAACCAGCCCAGAAAAACTGTGTTACCGGTACTTGGCTGAAGTTAAAATTAACATCAGCAGTATTTGGGGGGGAAAAAAACCCTATAAATAGCAGTATCATCATGTACAAGTCAAAGTTGTTTTTGAGTCCTCATGTCTTGAGTCCGAGTCATTTAGGTTGAGTGCAAATCCAAGTCATCAAAAATGTGACTCGAGTCTGAGTCACAAGTCATACAACTCTGGTACAGATATCTTTTAAAGGCACTGAACACGTTTTGTAATTGTCAAAGACCAGTATTCTCACTTGGTGTATGCCAACATATGCATAAAATAACAAGCCTGTGAAAATTTGGGCTCAATTGGTTATTGAAGTTGCAAGAAAATGATGAAAGAAAAAACACCCTTGTTGTACAAATTAGTGTGCTTTCAGATAGGAATAAAAGACTTCTGGCCAGAAGTCTTTTATTATTTGAGTGAGAAATTACCTCTTTCTCAAAAACTACGTTACTTCAGAGGGAGTCGTTTCTCACAATGTTTTATACTATCAACAGCTCTCCGTTGCTCGTTACCAAGTAAGTTTTTATGCTAATATATATTTTGAGTAATTACCAAACGTGTACAGTGCCTTTAAAGAAGTCTTTGGCCACACATTGTGGAGAGAGTTCATCAACTCCAATCTTTGAGGACAAAAAGAACCTGTCCCAATAATTACAAATGTTTTCAATTCTGTGTGAAATAAACGGCATTTAAACTGCTTTTATAAATGGTACTAATTGTCATTTTTCTTTCTAATGACTGACCAAAAGTAAAAATACAGGGGTGAGAGACATTTCTGAATAAGTTCTGAAACTAGGATTCAAATGTGAAGAGGTAGGCATACAGAGCTACCAACTCTCCCTGATTCTGCAGAAAGTTCCATGAAAATAAGCCTATCATTCCATGTACCGATCGATGAACAAATTTGAAAATGTGGGATATCAATGTATTTAGTTTGCGGTAACACCATGTGTATATATCTACTTTGCTGTGTAAACTTGTCTTATTATTCTACTGCCGCGGAGTATATTTTGGAAGACTAATTTGAAAATCTTCCCGATTCTGGAAAATAGTTCCCTATTTTGTTGAATGTAATTCTTAATAAGATCTCTCAAATTTACCGCAAGATGCAAATGTTGGTAGCTCTGGGTGTATTGAAACGATGGCATTTCCACCTTTTGGTAACCCCTGGATTTATAGTTTTCAAGGAGCTTCTGGGAACAGTGACCTCAGCACTAGAGAAGTAGATCACAGAGCAGGATTTCTTAAGAAAATAAGAGGCTCAGATTTCTCATTCCTGAATACAAATAGGGTAATAATCAAATTCAATGGAACCCCCAACTCTTTCAAAGTCAATTTGTAAAAAGTCAAAAATACAATTTGGTAATTTTCTTCTTGTTTATTATTCATTTTCTTAAAATTGTTACTGGTACATCTATAGACCCTTTTCGAAGAATTCAGCTTACTACAGCTTGGGCTCTGCCAGTAATTTTGAAAACAGGACTCTTTCAGTACTAGACTTCAAACAGGCTGTACGTGTCTAAGCTGAGCCCAAGCCAGGGTTTCGGAAAGCAGCCACAAACTATTAGTACATACATAAAAAAAAATTCAATTAAAACACCAAGCCACTCTTCTGAATGCGAGATTTTTTTCAGACCATCGCCATTCCCCGATGGTGAACCTTTTCTTATGTTTGATTAGAATCCCAAACTCTGCTGTTCAAGTCTCAAATATCTCATAGTTTCACTACAACAGAAAGTGTGTGTATTTTAAATTTGATCTGGAATTTAAAATTCTAATATATTTTGTACATTGAACGTTTTAGATAGTTTGTTTACCATGAAATTAGATCCCACAAGGATCAATTCAAGTAGCTTTTTTTTATAGACTTTATATCTCCCAGCAGCCATCTTTGTTTTGTTCCCTGTACCAATGTTCATATAGGAAAACGTGAACCAGACTCATTTGACGCCTTGGCCAAGTTGGCACAAGGACCATTTGTCGACAAGGCCGATATTAACTGACTCTTATGCTCCAAAACATGTGTTGGGTACCAGGCAATATTAACCTCCAGTTGACAAATCAAACCTCAGCTTAGGCTCAAGCTACCGTCATCAATTGGGAGCAGAGTGCACTTTGCATGGTGCTTCTTCAACATTAAACAGAGCCCGAGAATGAAGGTGAGCCCAAGCCGAGGTTTGGAAAAGGCCTGTGTGGGTTTATTGTACAAGATGTCTGCACAAAGATAAAACTGTAAGTATAGACCTTATGCATATGACGTCATTTGAGTAGGGCGCCCTCACTTAGAGGTCAAAAGGAAGATGCTCGTTGGCCAGTCTTGTGCGCCGCGTGTACAAATCAGCGCGTTTCCATTGTTTCATCATCAGTTTACCTCTAAGATGGCGGCGTCAATGCATAAGGTCTATTTGCTAATCTACAAAGAGTCTATGAATTTGGTTCACAGTAAAACTATGAAAAGTAATGTCAATAAGTATGTTGAATTTGGATTGTGGTCACGCAACATGTATTGGTGTTTTAACTTGATGGATCCACAATCCCACTCTATGTATTGAGGGCCTCTATGAAACAAAACAAGAATCGTGTCTATAGATTGCTCCGAGAGGTAGCAAGACTAGCCACACCAAGTTACCACAAATGCATCTCAAAAAGAAACCAACAAAAAATAATCATACAAAATACACCCCCCCCCAAAAAAAAAAGAGCAAAAACAAAATGTTTTCTTCCTTAAATACTTATTCAACTTTCACACATTTGCTGGAAACATGTGTACAACCAAAGATACTACATTAGTAAGTTCGGACACTGTGTGGTAACATGAAAAACAAAATGGCTTTGCTGGACATGATGCAATAGCGCCAGCTATTGTAAGGTAGGTAAAACCAAAGATTGTTTGCGCGGTAACCACCATGGCAGAGTCTGCAACTAATTGTTAACTACCAACTAAAAAAGTAATGGCAGATCAAAAATTTGGTGTTCGACCATTAATTGTGCCAAGTATCCTAAAGAGTAATATAATATTCAATTTGTTGGTTAATGCAATCTGCTTCGATTTACCAGGCTACCACATGATGGCGCCCTTCCCTATGACGAGTCATACCATTGCATCTGCCGTCACGTAAAATGTCTCTAGTGTCCTGTCTTCCTTTTGTAGAATCTTTGGTACAACTTTTTAATCTTTACTAGATGTTAACATCCAATGCAAATCAAAGTAGTTTTTGTAGTTGCAAATACCAAGTTAGAGTTCATTACTTGCTTTAAAGACATACATTGTTTAATCATCTTTCTTGGTTTAATAGTTTTTATTTCAGAACCGATATAAATTTTACTTCCTTCTAAACCTTGTAATTCCATGAACTAACCCTTCTACTCTTGGTAACATTTTCAAGTGAGTTGGCCAACCACTTGAAACAATTTTGTGTGCACAGGTTGTGTAAGGTGGCACAACTGTTGTAAAGTTACATACGAAGTCTGGACCCGAGAAGAAAAGGTCCACATAGCGACTTGAAACACTATGTGGACTTACACACGTCCACACAGTGTTGAGGAATAGGATTTTCCTTAAGTGCTCTCACTTTCGGTACCTTCTGGAGACCAAGGACAAAACAAAAAAGGGAAAACAAAAGGACTCCACATGGAATTTCTAAAGACCGGGGTGCTCCACAAGGAAATTTGTGTACAAAGTCTATGGGAAACTGTTAAGTGCAGGGACAAAGGAAAGAACAAAAGAGTGCTCCACAAGGATGCATTTTTCCGTCTGGGTGTTCAGAACAAAGGAATGTCCACAGAGGTGTGTGTAACTCTACATGTGTGTATACTGTGTAGATGCAATTGCCTCAAATTATCAGATTGCAGGCTGGCATTGTTTATCAATCATTCAAGACCACAGTGGATGATATTGAAAGGTCAGACAGTAGGAGGGTTAATGAATATTATAATACACAAATCCAAGAAAGGGTCAACATAATTTAACAAATCATGATCAGTATTCAACCAACGTGACCACAAATAACAAAACATTAAAATACCTAAGTAATACATAATTGTTAAATTAAAGGGCACACATTGACATCAACTTGAAATTCACCTGTGATATACAATAAGTTAAATTTGTGCCTACAATCAAAACTTCACACAATTTTTTTAACTTGTTGTTTGCCATACACAATTGAAGAGCATAAAAGTACTTGCGGTTCATCATTTGAAGTTGCTAATAAAAATATGCCAGTACAGCATTACTCATCAGTGCAACCATTTCCTTAACCATTACACTTTTCTGACCCATGAAACAGCTTCATCTTCCTCTACTTTTGTGGTAATTTTTTCCCACTAGATATATTTCTGCCCAAATCCACAGTGCAAACTTCCACATGCTACCGTTCTCCACCATCAGTGTACAAAAGAAAAAACATCTTAAGTCCTTTTCATAAGTTTTTCAAGTGCACCAAACGAATTTCCTTGGAAATTCGAAAGAAAATTTGGTTGATGTTTTGCAAACTTCCAGAAAATAGCCAATCCCGAGGAAACAGCTACTCCTGCTTGGGAGTAAGCGAGATAACCCCCTGGGTTGGCATACTGAGTGTTAACTTGTTACAAGAAAAATTGCATCAAGTGTGAAACAAACATGGGTGACAGCAGGGTTCAAATTCCCCAGGAATTGTCTGTGTTTGTATTTCCTGGGAGATTGCTCGGTAGTGTGAAAAGGGTTATGGTGTATCTACAGAGAGAAACCATTGGCCTTAAAAAGCACCATAGATGTGGGTCTGAAACAAGTAAAGTTTTATGAAGCTTGCACCAAGCACTTTCTTCAAGCATAGTTTGTCATCAAACTGACAACCAGAAAAAAAAATGCTTAATAACAAACGTCTTTTGCTAAGCACAGAAATTACAAGGGAACCAGTCACAAAATATCCATTACCTAGCATTTTGGATGGTAACCAGTTTCAGTTAGCCAAGCTTTGTTTTGTGCTTAGCACTTTACATAATTAGGCCCTGTGTTTATGTAAAGTGTACACAGAATTACTACGTGATGGGAACGTCAAACTTAGAGGGGAACATGGCTGAAGAGATACGACACCGACTCCCCATTATGCGTCCTGCGGATTGCCTCGGCCAACATCATGGAAATGTCGATCACCTGAAACGAAACAGAATTGATAAAATAAGTAGACTGAAGTTCATGACAGACTAATCTTGTAAAAATATATACACTTGGAGACGGGTTCCTAAAGATTCAAAGACAGAATGGGGCATTTTCTAAGTCATGGAATTTCTTTCAGATATTGAGGTATAGTACCCAGCCTTTACAGAAACTGTATCCCCCGAGTATACAGTGATAGTTGTAATTACATCTAAAAGGAGCAGTCTACGTTTCCTTCCAACGTCACTCTGGTTACAGGAAGTTCAGCGGATCGTATTTATTTATTCATTACCCGGGACAGGCAACTTTATTAAATTGTAATAAAAATCACTCACCGTGATTTTACTGCACTGCTTCATGTTTTCCTCCTGAGGGATGGTGTTGGTCACGACGACCTGCTCAACGCAAGAGTTGTTGATGCGCGATATGGCTGGCCCTGAGAAGATGCCGTGAGTCAAGATGGCATAGGTCTTGAGAGCTCCAGCATCTTTGAGTCTGTCAGGAAGAAAAATTAAGTAATAAACCATAAGGGAAATTGACTGGGTAAATTTCAAATAACTTGGGGTTGAACAAAGAAAATTTGACTAGAGCAGGACTTGAACATGTGACCTCCGGATTAACTTGCCAGCGCTTGACCAAATGAGCTATTTAGCTCCAATGGCGGCGGTCTCCTTATTTTGTGAATATCTTTGTTTGAGGGTGCCAGTCAGAAGCCATTCAACCTGTGTAGCCAGGGATCACACACACGTTTGTGATACAGACAGTAGGAGGGTTGACTGTGTACTGTGTAGATGCATTCACCACATGATTGGGTGTTCCCAGGGATTGGCACTTGTGGGGTCCTGACAACAATGGAACAATGGACCCCACAAGGTCATTTCAATAGGAACAATTGGACCCCACAAGGGAATTCTTCAGAAAAGGGAATAATAGAACAACAATAGCAGTACCCCACAAACCGGATCTGTAAGGGTGGGTGCACTGGCGTGGTTTATCTATCATTCAAAACCACAGTGGATGGTGTTAAATGGTCTCAGAATAGGAGGGTTGACTGTGTACTCTGTAGATGCATTCACTACTAACATCATATTGCAGGCACAGTTTATCTATCATTCTAAACCACAGTGGATCTAATGAATGGTCAGACAGTAGGAGGGTTAGGAACTAAATTGATGAAACCAACATACTTTCTAGCTGCTTCACAGACGGTTCCGCAGGTGTCGGCCATGTCATCCACGAGGATTGCCACACGGTCTTTGACATCACCCACTAGGACCATTGATGCGACCTCGTTGGCCTTCTTCCGCTCTTTGTGGATCAAGGCGAATTCTACATTCAGACGATCTGCAATTGATGTTACCCTGTCCAGAAAAATAAGACAAACAGAAAGAAATAAATATCTTGAAGGTTTGCGTTGTGAAGATACAAAGGCACAGGCCTGGAATTACATGGAGGCAATGAAGGCCGTGCCCTAGCCTTGGCCTTAGTGCCCCTTCAAAAGTTTCCCATAGACTTTAACGTTTTCCAATGGAAGTGCTCTGTGCAAAATGAAAAATGGCCTTGCCCTCTCAAAGATGAAACTCCTGGTTTGACAACAAGTAGGTTCTCAGAAACACCATTTATATAATCTCTATGTGAGTAGTAGTAAGTTTCTTAGAATAACCAGGGCTTGATTTCACAAAGAGCTAAGATTGATCTAAGTGTGAATCAATCTTAATTGCTAAGCAAAGTGTGGTGTCACAATACAAATCACTATGGCAATACTGACAACTCATCTTAAGATGATGTCTAGTGCTTCATGAAACCGTCCCTGGTCTGTCAAGTAGGGAGAATTTACCTCTTTGCACCACCAGCATCTGGTGAGACAATGATAGAATTCTCCCAAGTTGGTATGTTCTCCTTAATCCACTTCAGTACAGCTGGTTCAGCATACAGGTTGTCAACAGGAATGTCAAAGAACCCCTACACAAATATGGGGGGAAAACAATGTTTTAGGCTTAAACAAATTACAACACTGATTTATTCTGGTAATGATTTCACAGTAGGTTTTGCCAGGACACAAAGATAAAAAACAGAAGGTAACATTGTTTCTATGCAATATGTATATATATAAGTTGGGCAGGTTTAAAGAGAAGAAACCACGCTCAGGATCCATTGCATCTTGATTAGCTCCCTAGGCTAGCCACTCCTACATTTAACTAGCTGGTATAAATTTTGACAAACCTGGTGCTTTTTGTATGTTGTTTTCATATAAAATGCACTTAGTTCTTCCCACTAAGGTTGTTTATTTTTGACTAGCCTGCTGCACTGCCTAAGAGGTAAGTTTGACCATGGAGAAAGGTCGACTGGCCTGCCAACACTGAAACACCTGTTTTACAAGTCCACAGTTAGCAAAACAAGAAGTCACATTAACAGCTAATTACATGTACATACACAATTAAACAATTGTTTGATAACAATGTACAAAAAAAACCACTGTATCCAGAGAGAACATCTCTTCTGTCGCATTTTATAGCACCTTCTTTTACAAGATGTTTGATTTTTGCATTGTTGTCTTTTGTCAGAAATCAGAATCTTCTGTTTTTTTGACATCCTGTAATCTCAAATATTGTGCACATTCCAATTACATCAAAACGGTTGATAGGTATGCTGAAGTGTTTGAACTGACCAATACACCGATCCATTAAGCCACGCCCATTTCTCATTGACCAATCACAACCGCGAAATCTGATCACCATTTGAGCCGTTTGGTGATCTTTGCACTAATGTTGATCGGGTTTCGTGGCTGTGATTGGTCAACTCGTAAGGAGGCGGGGCTTAATGGATCGATCTATTGTCTTAAACTTCTTCATACAAACATACAAACATACAAACCTGTATTTGAGATGCGTGGAGGTCCATTGTGATAATATGATCTGCTCCGGCTACAGACAGCATGTTTGCAACGAGCTTGGCAGAGATTGGAGCACGACTCTGTACGGAAAAATTGCAATTGAAAATATGTTTAACATACTTGTCTTTTTCAGTTAATTATTTTCCAATAAGACAGTACCAATTAGACAACCAGTGTATTTATTTGTTGAATCTAGGACATAAAACTGGGACACAATGTTAGGTTTATTAGTAGGAAATGTCACAGTGCTTTGTTGTAGTAAATAATAATAAAAATAACATTTATATAGCACCTTCTCAGGCCTGGAATTTCATAAAGACCACAGAGGCATCGGCATCGGCCTCTGCTGCCCTGGATTTTCCAATAAAAGTGCCCTTTGCAAAACAAAAATGGCCATGCCCTCTTGACGATGAAACTCCAGGCCTGCCTTTTCCTAGGGTTAAAAAGTGCCCAGAGAATGACCAAGACATTATAACAATGACAAGGATGTAGCAGCGGAAAACCAAATCAAAAAAACCAAAGCCAGGCCCAGCCTGCAGCGCTCAAACACTGTTTGGGCAGGTACCATTATAAACGATCTCATTCAACTACTAGATTAACTATGGAATGAAATTTCAGACTTGAGAAGATTTAGGCCGTCTTAACTCTTATACTTCAACGTTTGATGACGCAACGATCCAGCTGTAGGCCATAGCCGCCAATTTGGACTTGGCAAACATATCAATTCAAAGGTTCACTTTTCTATACAACACACAGTGAATAATATAAAACAGGAATGGGGAAAGTACACAGCACAAAGATAATTTTACTTCTTTAAATTTAATCAGCCACTCACTTTGTCTTTCTTGTCTTGTCTTGCATATGGAAAGCAAGGAATGACAGCGGTGACACGAGACGACGAGGCAATCTTACAGGCATTGATCATGATAAGCAGTTCCATCAAGTTATCGTTGATGTCACCGCATCCGCTCTGTACGATGTACACATCCTCCCCACGCACACTCTCACCGATCTCAACACTGAAATTTTTTAACAGAAAACAATGAATCTATCAACACCAGTCGTTTCTAGGTCTCCGTCCTAGCTGTGACAATTGTAGCTCTTGGTCATGTCCCTGTATCATATGAGTATAACGGACCATACGTACAAATTTGGCACATTGCTTGACGATGTCACAATTCAGTCTCACTCTGTTGCTAATTTGTGAATGGAAGGGAAATGGTCCCTTCAGCTGGCCAAAGAATACGCAGGTCACTATATTCAAATCCAAGCATGATAGAACTGCAATGCTTGAATACTCGGAAATCTGGGTGCTTTCTTTTCTCTTGTTTACACTTTATTTCAATTTGGGATCTTTGAATTTGAGGGCTTCTAATTTCTATTGAATTCAATGTGTAAATAAAGGTAACCCTCCATCATCAGTCTACATGTCAACTGTCAGCAGGTTCGCCGGTTACAATTATACAGACATAATAGTTAGTACAAAGTTCAACAAATTGAAAAATCTTGCATTTTAACAAGTAACAAATTTGCTAGCCCCATTAATAGTGCCAATACTCTGGACTTCCTCCGATCCTTGGCCCTACGCCCATGTACCTCCAGGAGGTGAAATAATTTTTCAAATAGAAACTCACGTTTTTATGCCGAGATTTTTTCCCCAGTTGTCACTTATTGTAGCTCATTTGTGGACAGCACATTAAGACGAAAATGTGCGCGCTCGTTTTGGTGTAATTTATGAAGAAAATCTGAGGCGTTACTGACACGATTTGACTGCCCGGCATCCATGATGTTTGCTAATGCGCATGCGCGCTGATATACAGCGCTGTGTGTGATGCCGGGCAGTCCAGAGTATTGGCACTATTAATGGGGCTAGTTCGCCGGTTACAATTATACTATAGCAAACCCCTTCTTTCTACTTACCTTCCTTCTTGATGATCTTAAAAAACAAGTTTTATCAATTATAAATAAAGCACTTTTTGTTAACGATACACTTGAGTTGATTACTTTTTAGGGCCTAGCTAGTAGTACAAACTTCAACAAATTGAAAAATCTTCCATTTTAACAAGTAACAAATTTGCCAACTTAGCATTAGCAATGGCTTGCTTGACAAAATGATGTCAAATTGTCATTCAAAATCAAATGACTTAAATCAAAAGTTAAATCAAACTACAACTTTACAAGAAAGAATCAAAGTACAAGTCAAAGGGACATGTTGCCTTGGATCGGGCGAGTTGGTCTAATAAAAAGCTTTTGTAACCGTTTGTTATGAAATGCATATGGTTAGAAAGGTAACCGTTAGAAAGATGTTTTAGAAGTAGAATACAATGATCCACACAAATATGTCTCGAAATTGCGTGGTTTTCCTTTTACTTTGCGAACTAACACGGTCGGCTATTTATGGGAGTCAAAAATTTGACTCCTATAAATGGCCGACCGTGTTAGTTCACGATGTAAAAGGAAAACCACGCAATTTCGAGGCATATTTGTGTGGATCATTGTATTCTACTTCTAAAATAGACCCAGTAACTGGGGCGCTGTACTCATTTTTTGAAATTTTGTCTTTTATCTTTCGTACTAGCGCCCCAGGAAATACGTACGTCGCGATTCTGGATTCCCTGATATGGCATCATTTTGAATAGGGTAGCCACAAAAAATGCCTCAGAACGACAAAAATACCCAACAAAATTGCTTTAAAAACGCCTACTGGCTTCTTGATATGTCTAAGGTGCAACATCAGGTATTTAAATGTACTCACGATTTTGTTTTGTGCTGCAATTTTACGTTTTTGTTGAGTAGATCGGTGAAAATGGCAGGCAGAGTCTCGTTTTGCCCGAATCAAATATGGCCACTGCCGTGGAGTCCTACTAAATACCGTCAACTCACCGTCAACACGCACCCTTTAGCGTAATGGTATGGTACCGTGCGTGTTGACGGTGAGTTGACGGTATTTAGTAGGACTCCACGGCAGTGGCCATATTTGATTCGGGCAAAACGAGACTCTGCCCGCCATTTTCACCGATCTACTCAACAAAAAAGTAAAATTGCAGCACAAAACAAAATCGTGAGTACATTTAAATACCTGATGTTGCACCTTAGACATATCAAGAAGCCAGTATAGTAGGCGTTTTTAAAGCAATTTTGTTGGGTATTTTTGTCGTTCTGAGGCATTTTTTGTGGCTACCCTATTCAAAATGATGCCATATCAGGGAATCCAGAATCGCGACGTACGTATTTCCTGGGGCGCTAGTACGAAAGATAAAAGACAAAATTTCAAAAAATGAGTACAGTGCCCCAGTTACTGGGTCTACTTCTACTAAAACATCTTTCTAACCACCATGTGCATCTCATAACAAACTCAAACTGTTACAAATGCTTTTTATAGACCAACTCGTCCAATCCAAGGCAACGTGTCCCTTTAATTACTAAATTAATATTACATTAAGCCAAGTTGCAGTTTTTATTTTTGATATAGGTTTTTTCCCCTGATTTTGTGTGTGTTAGGTCACTATATTTTTGGATTTTCCAACCATCGGCATCGACCGTTATTGCGTGCGCGGGGCTTCCCGCACACCACCTGCATCAAGACACACACAAAACACATTAACGAATTGACCCTTGAAACGTTACCATGTTTCTTGATTGCTGAATTTCTTTGTGACAACTTTTCCAACCTCAAGCCCTAATCTGTCTACGATCTTCTGTGCCAAATCGATGTGAGATGACCCGCTAAATACTTTGACGTTCGGCATTTTTCTGTCTTTCAAGTAGAGCTCCTGGTCCACCATTCATAACATGCGTAAATGGCATGCAAGTGTGTGTACGACGAAACGATCAGCCACTTTTTTTTCGGTGTATTATTTCTGCGACAAAGATCTGACATGGGCATGCTCGCGAGTGGTGTGGCGCGCTCGCGGGAAAAGTTTTATGGCGAAATAAATACAGTTATAAAAAAAAATCATGTGTAATAAGAAAATATTTTAAACGAATACAAAGTTATCTTTATGTAAAATATGTTCTTAAAAAAATAGTTTTATGTCATTAAAAATAATTAGTAAACAGAAATTATATTTCTACTTTTAGAACGAGTATGACCCGTAGTTGACCCGATATTCCGGTGACCTTATTTTGGAGCCCGCCCTCTGTTGGTGCAAAGCTGACGACGACGACGGACAGATGATAGTCATCGAATAAACTGTACAAAAATGGAAAGTAAATTGTCCCTTCAATGCTTGAATTTGTACCTGGTTTGATTTTCATATTGGCATAGGAAATAGTTGTACATTTAAACTACCTCATGGCTACTATAGCAGCTTCCAGAATACGGCGGGAGCTCCGGGAAGTGAATGCTGATACGGAGGTGGGTATGCCGTTCGTTGATCGATGTTTTGAGGGGAATTTGTTTTGGGGCAACTAACTGTGATACTGATGGTATTGCATTGTGTCGGATCGGATGACGACACATATGCAGTGACACCTGACGCTGACACTGACACTGACACTGTAGTGACAGTCAGTTGTGTTGATGAAATTGTATTTAAACGTTTCTAAACAAAAACTAGAAACGTCAATGACTAACAAGTAACTCCACAGTTGAGTTACGATGAGTTGTGAGTTCATTTCACTCAGCCAGGCCCGAGACTGACTGGTGAGACAGTGACTGAGTCTCTGAGTCTCTGACGTCTGGGGTCTGAGACTGAGAGAGCGAGAGCAAGGGCCCAAGTCCTTCTAAATCTTTGGTCCAATAATATAAATATAATTTGCTTGGATTAAAATGCTTGTTGATTCAATTGTGAAATGAAGCTAAATCTTGCAATTTTAAGTTGGACGGGGTTTATATTTTGATCGAGGGTTTGTCATGTTCGTTGCTGTTCAGTGAATGGGAGTGTTGACTGTTGGTAAACTTCAGGCCTGATGATTGATAGTGATAGATATCACTTCAAGTTCATTGAGGAGGCAATTGTCTCCATTGCACCTGGTCATTGCCTTGACCTTGGTTCCCCCTCGAAATGTTCCAGTATAGAAATAATTTCTCATAATAAAGTCAGCATTTTCTAGCGGTGTCATACAGCCAAAGAGGGGGAAAAGAAAAAACTTTCAGTGGGCATTGGAACGTGGAGGGCTTCGGTTGTAATTGCACCACTTTTTAAAACTATCTATGTTTTATTGTTTTTCTTTACTACGAACACCCTAGTTAAAAAATCAAAATCTTGGTTTACAGTTTTGCATATAATCTAACCTTTTAAACCTTTTCATTATTGTTTTTAGGTCGGTTACTTCGACCCCGTTTACACTAAATCCAGAAAGATGGATCAGACTCAGATCTGATCCTGCAATGTCGATTACCAGCTAGTGTAAACGCACAAATGCAGGATCAGACCTGGTTCTAGATCCTGCAAATTTAATCCACCATTTGAGGAGGGTTGAACCCTGCAATTGGTGGATCAGATCCAGCAAAGTGGATTCCAGAAACAAGTGTAAACGCAAAGTTCAACTGGCCAGCTTAAGTTAAATCAGTTCTTCTTAAAATCTTTTCGATCTCAGTCCACCGTACTTGCTCATTGCTCAATCTCAGCCCATCCCTCCTCCCGTTTTCTGAACCCCATACCACTCTCTCCCTTCCAGTTTAATTTTGACTTGGTATTTGGGCATGATTATTTTGTTGCTTGTTTCCTTTAATTTAACCCTTTCAGTCCCAATGGTGACTTTATAGACCAAGATAACACACACATAAAAGCACTCAAGCCTGAGCAGTTCTTTCTAGTGATAGTAAAATAAAATAAGGTTGCTATTGTTGCAATCCCTTCAAAGTGAAGTGGAAAGATCCGAATTGCCAAGGGCCATTAAGGTGTTGTGTAAAAAAAAAAAGTGGTTGGGTATACAGAACACACTGAGGAAACAAATACTGAGAACTTGAACATTTATTGGCTGATCTTAATGATGTTTGGATTTATGAAAGGAAATTCAATAAGTAAGACATTTTTTGTTCCTTATTAATATTATGCTCTAAAATGAAATTTCCAAGGTAATAATAGAGTTTACAAAATTGACCTTTAAATACCAGCTTCCTGATGTGTGAGAATGAGCGCTTCACGCTTGAGTGGTCAAACAATGTGGGCACCAGCATTTGTTTCTGTCAAGAAGTTGGTAGCAAGAAGATTAACTTGTACATGTATTGTTAAGTGTTATGTTGACTATTGGCTGCATGAATAATCATATTAATAATAATTTCTGATCTTGCTCCATGAAAGTGGAGATCAGTTTGGGACAACAGGCCTGATACTTCACAGAGACAGCACAGATGATTTCTCCATGTGACCCTGGTCTTTGCTTTATAACAATTCGGCCTACTTACAGTTTACAGGACTCCTTGCAATGTTTTTGTTGAATTTTACATTCTATGGGGTATAAATGCACAGAATTCCACATTAAATAGTGCCATGACATTGGGCCCTGTGGGATATTTTATATGGACCTCATGATCAGTGGCCTTTTCGAAAGAATACACAAATGAATGGTTTTTTACATTATAATGTTGCATTTGCCCTGCTTGCCCCCAAAATGAAAATGTCTGGTATTAAAGGTTGTGTACAACATTGGTAAGTTTCAAAATATAAAAATTTTCACAGATTTGCACATAACTTACATAGTATAAAGATGGTCATGGTGCAAAACTTCCCTTGAAATAATTTTGCTTGAAATGCCATAGTTTTTAGGAAATGAGTAAAACAAAAGTCTTTATCCTGCAGGATAAATTCTGGTGTTTGAAAAAAGTTTAAACATCTCCTTAAGGTTTTTTTTCACTGTTTTCTCATGACTCCGAAGACCGATTGAGCTTAAACTTTCACAGGTTTGTTATTTCATGTATATGTTGGGTCACATCAAGTTTGGATACAGGTCTTTGGCAATTACCAATGCTGTACACACCCTTTAAATAAGCCACTACTCATAATCATGTTAGCTTAAATTTATTTATTTTATTTATTTATTTATTTATTTCTTGTTAATCCTGGGCAATCAATTCAGTAAGAAATCTCAATGATCTCCCATGGATCCCAGCTTACATAACAACCTACAAATAAGCACTTAAGATAAAATACCAAAAAAAGGTTAAAGGGAAAATCATACCACATTCATTAAGAAACACTAGATCCAAGCACTCATAAAAACCACACAAAGGCTAGAAAATGGAAGAAAAAAAGTAGAAGGGAAGAAAATCCACAATCATTAAAAACACACAGCTTACCCGATGAAATAGTGGCATTGTTTTCTTTTATCTGCGGATGAGTTCGAAATCCTGCTCTTTGATCTGCTTTTCTAGTGCTGAGGATACTGTTCCCTGAAGCTCCCCGAAATCTATTACTCAAGGGGTCACCAAAAGGTGGAAATGCCATCATTTCAACATCTCTCCTGAAATTTGGATGCAAGATCTGGGCCCAATTTCATGGCTCTGCTTACCGTAAGCAAGGCATCTGCGCTTACTGAAGCAGGGAATTCGCGCTTACGTCAATCCTTACGTCACGTGTTAGCAGGAAATTTTTGCTTGTGCGCGTGCATCGTCCCTGTTACTAGGCATTCTTCGCTTATAGTACAGCTAGCGCCGAAATTCGGCACTTGCACAGTAAGCAGGGAATGGTGATTGCAAGCGCAGAATTTTGCGGTAAGCAGAGCCATGAAATTGGCCCAGGCCTGTTTTGTACTACCTCCACCATAGACTACTTTGCAAAAACATTTTACATAATTTCAGTTGCATGCTGGTCTAGATGACAACATTTCATTTATCAAAACCATCATTTTTTGGCTAATGCAGAGTGTAAATTGTAATAAGTTTCTCATAATTTGTTTTAACTTTTCCTTTCAGCTGATCAAAGATGACGTTTCAGTGGATCTTATAGATAACTCTTCATTCTTAGCGCTTAAAGGAGAAATCCCTGGACCTAAAGATACACCTTATGAAGGCGGGACATTCCATCTTAAAATAGTCATCCCAGAAACATACCCCTTCAATCCTCCACAGGTAATAAATTTTCACTTTTTCCTTTTGGTTTACAAATTTTCTAATTTCTGAAGCTGGCTTGATCAAAACAAGATTATAGTTTTGCAATTGTTCTTCTTCTGGGGTTTTGTGAGGTAAAATTTTGTTTTTTTATTAAAGTCAACAGAGTCCATCAGTCCACAGAGACAGTGTCCTCTGTTGCCCTAGTCTTGGCCTTGGTGCCCCTTCAAAATGTTTCTGAAGTCTTTAAGATTTTGCAATGGAAGTGCCCTTTCCAAGACAAAAATGGCCTTGCCCTCTCAGAGACGACATTCTGGGTCTGGGTACTTTGCAAGTCCTCATAGGGTAGGGTGTTAAAAGGTCTGACATTTTTTTACACACACCAAGTTCCTTTAAACCCTAAACCACCCAACCCTGCAAAATCCAACATGCATGTTTCCGTTGTTTGACCTCTACGATGGCAGGCAATGCAAGGGGTCTTTAAAGGCACTGGACACGTTTGGTAATTGTCAAAGACCAGTTTTCTCACTTGGTGTATCCTAACACATGTATGCATAAAATAACAAACCTGTGAAAATTTCGGCTCAATTGGTCAACGAAGTTGCAAGAAAATAATGAAAGAAAAAACACCCTTGTTGCACAAATTTGTGTGCTTTCAGATGCCTGAAAAAGGCTTCAGGCCTGAAGCCTTTTTCAGATTCAAATATTTTAGTGAGAAATTACCTCTTTCTCAAAAACTACGTTACTTCAGAGGGAGTCGTTTCTCACAATGTTTTATACTATAAACAGCTCTCCGTTGCTGGTTACCAAGTAAGTTTTTATGCTAATATATATTTTGAGTAATTACCAAACGTGTCCAGTGCCTTTAAATGGGCGTTTATTATGCGCACTACCTAAATGAATTTTCTACTGTGCATTACAATGTACTTGTAAACTGTTTATGCTTTACATGGAATCAGGCATACCACCATAATCAGAGTCCAACAGTTTGGGTGTTGAGTTACTGAATGGTGTTGGACTGAGAACTGCACTAATAAACTGATAATGCTTTACATGGAATCAGGCATACCACCATAATCAGAGTCCAACAGTTTGGGTGTTGAGTTACTGAATGGTGTTGGACTGAGAACTGCACTAATAAACTGATTATGCTTTACATGGGTTCAGGCATACCACCATAATCAGAGTCCAACAGTTTGGGTGTTGAGTTACTGAATGGTGTTGGACTGAGAACTGCACTAATAAACTGATAATGCTTTACATGGAATCAGGCATACCACCATAATCAGAGTCCAACAGTTTGGGTGTTGAGTTACTGAATGGTGTTGGACTGAGAACTGCACTAATAAACTGATAATGCTTTACATGGGATCTGGCATACATGTACCTCTGTACCAGAGTCCAACGGCTTGTGTTGAGTTACTGAATGGTATTGGACTGAGGACTGCACTAAACTGATAATGCTTTACATCGGATCAGGCATATACATGTACCACCATAACCAGGGTCCAACAGTTTGTGTTGAGTTACTGAATGGTATTGGACTGAGGACTGCACTAAACTGATATTGCTATATAGTGGGTCAGGCATAAATGTACTACCATAACCAGGGTCCAACAGTTTGTGTTGAGTTACCCTTGGTGTTAAGAGTGGGGAAGGATCCTTGCAATTCACTCAAGAGAGTTAGGGCATGGTCAAAGACTTTGAAACCATTTCCTGACTGAACCTCTCTCTTATGTGTAGGTGAGCTTCACAACAAAAATCTGGCACCCGAATATAAGTTCAGTGACCGGTGCAATCTGCCTGGACATCCTAAAGGATCAATGGGCAGCTGCCATGACTCTTCGTACGGTGCTACTCTCAGTCCAAGCCCTACTGTCATTACCCGAGCCAGACGATCCACAAGATGCAGTTGTTGCTCAGCAGGTTAGTAACCAGTACTTTCAATCTTTAGCCGTGTTCGCATTGGGGGTAAACTAACTGGGCAAATGGGTAACTTGACCAAATTAAGTCAAGTGTGAACAGCCCAGTAAAATTTCAACCCAAGTAACTTAACCAAGTCCAATGGCCACCTTCTACCCAGGTAACTGATATGGTCAAACTAACTGAGCCAAACAGTTCAGTGCGGACGCATCGTCCCAGTAAAACTGACCAGTAAAATACTACAGCCGTTTCACATGATCACATGACACATGGAAATGAACTACGACAAGAATGTATCGGTGATGCTCAATCTCATGTTGTTGCAGCCGTATACAGAACTCAGAAATTACGTCCCTTTGCTTCTGTTGTTTTTTAACTTTTATAAGCATTGTTTCTCTTCAACCATTACTGACAAGCTAGACCATGTATTTTGTCACATCCGGTTAAAGGTCACTGGCGTAGTACCCTTACCGTACATGTACAGTGTATGTGTTTATATTTAGTCAGTCGGTTTGTGTCACTATTGTCTCGGTTAGTTTACCTACGTCAAAAAACCAAGTGCAGACACCGGTAAGATTTACCATTTGGAAAGTTACGTATAGTCTCGGTTGAACAATAATCCAATGCAAACACAGCTTTTGTATACCAAAAAGATGTCTGTACACCTTGTTCGCATGCATGTACCATTTAAATTGGACTATAAAGAAGTATGGTGACCTGAGAACGAGTGTGAAAAGTAAAGATTTTGACCTTTTACACTACTCTAACAGGAATCATTTCCACAGCTTATTCATGGGTGTCACCCGGCCACGCTTTACCGCACACATAATACTTGCGGATGTACACAAAGGGTCTTAGCCCAAGGTTGTCACTGCCAAAATAACACCTCTGTGATAGAGAAAATATTCTGCTATTGGTAAAAATGAGCAGAATACAGTCATAAATGGTGTATGTGTAACCGGTATGAATAATACCCCCCTCTAATTTTGAATGCATTCGTCCATGCCTTACGTAACTATTCGTATAAATATTCATCACATTGTAATCCATCCTCAATTCAAATTCAAATTAGTTTAAACACCGTTGACGGCGCTCACTAGGTTCTGCCTTCATTCCCATTCTGATAGAAGACGAACCTTCATGTGTATTTTCTTCGTCTTCTATTCTTTCAGGATTGAAATAAACTCTATAACTTAACAGTGAAGTACAACAGCCCAGTCCTCTGTCCCTAATTAGTATGACCTCGAAACTAAAGAGTGTCACATATGTGACAGGGTATTTTGTCTGGTAACTGTTAAGGTTCTGCTTATAATACAGAACCTTACATGTCATTGTAGCTTGTTGGGTAAGCAGTCATTATTGTTTGGGGGGAGGCCAAGTTGGAACGAAGACATAATTTAGGTTGGATATTTAATGTATTGAACCATTTATTTGTGCACTTTTTGGGGGGTGTTTTCATTATTTATTTATTCATTTATTTATTTTTTGTTTTGTTTTGAGGGGAAGGGTTCTGAGTAGGGGGGTCTGCCCTGCCCCCCCCCCCCCCCCCGGCACAGAGAGCCAGTTATGAAAGTCTTTTATTATCTGGATTGAGATTTCCTTCAGCCCAATAATTGTATAAACATAATTTGTGTATGATTTCAAAAGCACCGCATTTGCCGTTTCTAACCTTGTTGAAATGATCAGGTTTCACCAGGGAATTTAGGTTGCCATGGTAAACAGGTACACTGTTTGTAAGTAACAACCTTCATGATGTGAAATCATGCATCAAGGAATCAGTCATTTATGTAGATGACGAGGCTTGGACCTTTATGGCATGGCAACGACCATGCCAGTTTTAAATGAACGTTCAAGACCTCTTCTTACTCTTTTATTCCCGTATTTCAAACCAACCTGTTGGGGTGTGATTTACAGAGTTCAAAAGGGTAAACTATCAAAAATGTACAAAATGCAGCAACAAAACCAGAATTTGCAATGTTGAAAAAGTATACTGTACAATTGTTATTGTAGCAATGAGCTCTTTCTAATAGACTGCGCAAGTCTTGTGCATATATTCAAATATTGGCCTGGGTCATGTTAAAAAACGCGAGCTTGTTCCCCCAAGCATTAAAGCAATGTACGTGGGACCGATGTGGTCCCATAAATGTTTTAATACTCGCGAGACTTGCACGGTTGATAACACAGTGAGCTCAGTTTGTGAAGATTGCTTTTTATAAAGCAGTTAAAATTTAAGCTCACACAAAATACTGATCAAGTTGCCAGGATGTCAATCATTGTTGTTATTATTAATTTTTCCATCTTTCTGGTAATAACACCAAGGGAACCCTAAAAAGCGACAAGCACCTTTAACCCATTGGCCTGACTATACCTGTGTTTAGAAAATGAAAAAAATAAATAAATCTGTATAGATGTGGTGGGAAAACCCATGGAAAACCCCAAATTGGTGAAAACCCCAAATTGGGGAAAACCCATGCAATCACCTAGGGACTGAAAACCCAATCCACATGCAACTTGCAAGGTTCCAGTCCAGGATGTACTTCATTCTTTATTGGTAAACATGTGGCAGACTTCCATGTAAACAAAACACTGATTATAAAAGCAACCATAAAGCATCCATGTGTGGTAAACATTAAAAGATGATAATTTGACAGCCTTCAAACACTCATACTGGAAAATAAATGCCATCCACCAAGGTCAGTTGTCTCTTTAGCATTGAGTCACTCATAAGCATAAATTATAAATAATTCAAACATCGTCTATTCTTTGCCTGCAATGAGAAAATTGCCATTCAGTTCTCAAATTGAAGGTTTTCGTTGTTGTTGTTATGTTGTCATGTTGTCAGATAGTCTTTGTTTCACTTAGTTCCTTTTTAATTGAAAAAAATATACAAATAAACAAGAAAAAAACATAAACAGATAATTTATCCCAAAAAGTTTATGAAATGTAAACAAAATCATTTCCTGATTTACGGTAATGGTTTTTAATTGAGCCTAAACCACCCTCGCCCTTAAAAACACGTAAATATTTAGGAATAAAAAAAATGATGTAGATCATATTACAAGCAAGTAACCGATTGCCATGGTATTTTCTTAAAGTATGATTTAAAAAATCAAAAGATTATTTTAAGTCAACCTTATCATTCACCTATGATTTTTAAAAGCTGTTGCCGGATCCTTTGCAAAAGGTCAATACGTAGTACACGTACAAATTGTTAGTATATTATTGAATTTTCCTATAAGCTCTTGAAAAATCCTCTCAATCAAAATCAAGCCACTATGCAACCAGTTGTATTAAATACTGAGTAGTGAACTATTTCCCTCGTAAAGGAGAGAAAAATGCTACACAAAATATATCAGTTGCTACTCATTATTGGCATTCAATGTGCGCAAAACAAATTCAGTCTAAAATGTTTTCCTATGCAAAAATTGATGGACGAAATAATTCCTTGTATTGACAACACGTCATGGGATGTCAATGTACATGTATGTATAGCATTCTGCACACATATGGAGACTTGTTAATTATTACATGCATTTCAAATGGACAGTTTATCAGGTCAACTAATGGTCAGATTTGATGTGTACAACCTGCATGGTTATTGATGGCCGCTGTGTCCTTTGAGTTCAGGGTCATGTTTATTCAATGGATGAAAGCATCCTGATTAAGTGCAGCTCTAAAAGATTGAAATAAAACTACTTGTATGACCTTCATTTGCTAATTTAATGAGGAAATAAAGTAATGGGGATTTATGAATATTTAAAAACAAACATGCACACATTTTTCACTCAAAAGTTTGATGGCGAATTTAAAACAATTTGTTTCAAATTATGACAGTTGCAAAACATACAGCGACAAATTTCTGTGTTAAATTATGGTGTGTCATCACTAGGTCAATTATGATGATTGATGATTACTTATTCGAATTATGCTTTAAATATCTTTTGTTTTGAATAAATAAAACTTATAATTCAATTTTAGTGTAGGCTTTGAGAAAGACTCTTTTGAGGTTGAATCATCAAACCATTATTAACAATTTTTACACTCACAATAATAATATTGTTTGTAACAATAATAATAACAAGGCTTGTCATGGCCAAGCTGAGCAAAATGTTAGCAGCGACCCATTGATAAACAATGAGCGCTAGATGCTATTTTGGCTGGTAACCTATATCTGCAAAGCAAATTTGTTCAGTGCTTATCAAAATCTCTGTGCTAAACAGCATTACGAAATTGGGCCCTAGTCATTTTGATTTTTGATTGTTTTAATTTTCCTTGCAGTACAAAGAAAACCAAGATGCTTTTCAGAGAACAGCAAGGCACTGGACGTGTGCCTACGCCGGAGCTAAACAAAGAAGTACAGATCTAGATGAAAAAATTCAAAGAATCACCGAAATGGGTTTTGATGAGGTGAGAAACCAATCAAGCGTGCAACTTCTCAAATGGTCAAGGGCTGATTTTACAAAGAGCGGTCGATCTTAACGGGACACGTTGCCTTGGATCGGGCAAGTGGACACATTGCCTTGGATCGGGCGAGTTGGTCTATGAAAAGCATTTGTAACCGTTTGTTATAAAATGCATGGTTAGAAAGATGTTTTAAAAGTAGAATACAATGATCCACACAAATATGCCTCGAAATTGCGTGGGTTTCCTTTTACATCGTGAACTAACACGGCACGCCATTTTGTAGAGCCAAATGTTTGACTCCACAAAATGGCGGACCGTGTTAGTTTGCCAAGTAAAAGGAAAACCACGCAATTTCGAGGCATATTTGTGTGGATCATTGTATTCTACTTTTAAAACATCTTTCTAACCATATGCATTTTATAACAAATGGTTACAAATGCTTTTCATAGACCAACTCGCCCGATCCAAGGCAACGTGTCCCTTTAACTGTGTATCAATCTTAATTGCTAAGCAAAGTGTGATATTACAATAGATAGGTTGCAGTATGACGTAAATCGGCCATCTTTACGGGCAATTTGGAACACACATTCATGCGTTACGCGTGAGAACGGCGTGCAGCAGCGCACATTTCACAAAACTCATTGCATGATTGGTTAGTGAATGACGCGGCTGCGTTAATAATTTGAGCGCTTGACGCGCCTGCAAGCCAAAATGCAATTTGCCCGTAAAGATGGCATCTACTGGGAACTATCTATTGGCAACTCATCTTAAGATGAATCTTAGTGCTTTGTGAAATTGAGCCCAGGGATGTGTTCTGCTTTTGCAAAAGGTGACATGAATGTTGCCTTTAATAGCAGGGTCTATATTTGGTAATTGTCAAAGACCAGTATCCTCACTTGTGTATCCCAACATATGCATAAAATAACAAACCTGTGAAAATTTGGGCTCAATTGGTCTTCGAAGCTGCAAGAAATTAACAAAAGAAAAATAGTCCCTACTTGGTTGCACGGGTTTTCCCATTTGGGGTTTCCTCCCACATCTAAAAACTGAAGAAAAAAATCTTGTGCTGTTGGATGTGTAATTAAAAAATAAAAACTTAACAAATAAAATCAGAATTTCCAAGTTGAAAATGTATAACATTATAAAGTTGAAAATGTATAACATTATAGCAATGGGCTCTTTCTAATTACACAATGTCATTAGTTTGCGAAGAATGATCTTCATACAGCAGTTCAAATTTAGGCTTCACACAAAATACTGATCAAGTGTTAAGGATGTTAATTGTTGATGCTATTATTATTAGTGTTCCACCTTTCTGGTACTGAAACCAAAGAACCCTCCAAAGTGCCTTGCACTGTAACCCATAGGCCTGAAAATACCTGTGAAGAGAAAATGTTGAACAAATCTCAGTTTTAGGAAGGTTGGGGACAGAAAACCCAATCCAACAGTGAGACTCTTGTCTGAAGCAGGCAGAGTCCACAGACATGAAAGGCAACCTGAATGCCCTAAAAAATACTTCCACAAATTTATTTATGTTTTCTTTTTATGTGTTTCTGTTCTAGTCAACTGCGAGGGATGCCCTATCAGCGACAAGTTGGAATGTAGAGAAAGCTGTCGACAGGTTGATGAGTTGATGAGAAGAATATGTATAGACATTTATCACGCCACGGCCATCTTTATCTGAGTCCCAATACCCAGTAGTAATAAACACTGCACTGATCCATAACGGGCGCCTGACAAATTTTTCACTCTCTTTTTCAAATTGGATTAGTACATCATTCAAATCTAATGTATATCAGAACATCAAAAAATGAACATTCAGAAAATTTTAAGATTTTACAAAAGCTGAAAGCTGTTGATTTGATGGATTCATGAGCTGTTAATAGGCCCCTTGCATATGACGTCAGTAGCTCAAACAGCGCCCTCAATGAGGTTAAAGGAAGACCTCTCATTGGCTGGTGACATTGTACAAGCGCGTACACCCACAGGTTTCCATTGTTTGTGCTCATTGTTTATGCAAGAGGTCTATTTATGATGTTTCAGTTTCAGTTTTGCTGGCCCTCAATTGGTGTTTAAAGCTAGGGTCATAGTTTTTTTTTTTTACGAAATGTTGATTTTTAGCCAAAATTATAAAGAAAGATACAATTAAGTCACATATGAAAGTTTCATTTTAATACAGTGTCTACATGCTGAGAAAACAGCCAAAAACTTTCATGATATTTTCACAAGAACGTAGAATCCATCAATGTTTAATGAGGTGACAGCTGCTATCAACCGAACCTCTGGGCGCAGCATTCGTGAAAAAATCTCAACCCCCTTAAAAATCTTTAAAACAATTCATGCATGAATCTTTTCTCAGATGCAAATGCTTTGTGGGTGAAAAATGATCCAAACCATATTACTTTACAGACAATGTACAACATTGATAATTGTCAAAGACCAGTATCCACACCCAACATATACATAAAATAACAAACCTATGGAAGTCTTAGCTAAATCGGTCTTCGGAGTCATGAGAAAACAGTGAAAAACCCCATTATATGTTTTCACTGCTTTTAAACATCAGATTTTTATATCACCAGTGATAAAGACTAACTGTTACCCATCTCCTAAAAAATATAGCATTTCGTCAAGGGAAGTTTTCCACCATGACCATCTTTATACCATGTAAGTTATGTGTAAATCTGGAAACATTTATATTTTCAATCTTACCAATGTTGTACACATCCTTTAAAGGGATTCCTTTCTAAAAAATAGTTTCTACTATCAACAGCTGCGATGCTTCTCACCAAGTAACTTTTTCTGGTCATTAATTTGTGGAGTATTTACCAATCTATGATCTTACCTTTAAGGATAATTTTTGGAGCAACACAATATGGCGCCCATGTGATAAAAGTTTATTTTCTCTTCCCCTAGGCCTTCCATAATGATCCCTGGTATAGAACCTACCCTCCGATTCATTCATAATCTGTTGCCTGCATTAAGGTGCCAGCCTACTGTGATACTGCAGTCCAAATGTGTACATGCGCAAGGAGCATGGTGGAACCATTGTAAAAATTAGCTAGGCATTTTTAATTTTGTTTTATTTTTTTATTTGCCGGAAAGCCCTTAGTGGTTATTATTGTTCTTATAGCTATTCAGGAAGAAAAATAATTTATATTTGAATTTATTCAGAAGCTTTATACCAGAAATGTTTTTGCAATTTTTGTCTCAAAAAAAACCTGTTAGTAATTGTTTCTCTTTAAGCTTTTCTGTGATGATGATTTCTTCTTCAAATGCTAAAGAAGAAAAAAAAGACCCTTACAAAAGAAAAAAGAGGGGGAAAAAACAAGAAATGTGGTGGTTTAGTTTAACTCAAAGAATGGCTCTAAGGTAATGATTTAAAAACATTAAGGAAACCATCCCATCATCAATTCAGTATAAGCTGAAAATAACGAAACAAAAATTAAGCAATATGTAACGGATAGTTGAAGTCAATGAACATACAAACACCTACAATCATCGCAAACTGCAAGTTTTATAATTGAACCACATGAAACAGACTTTGTGCAACATTTTTGGACAACAAAAGCTGTCAAACCTGAAAATATAACTCCACAGATTATCGGTTGCAGTGATGAAATACTTTGTCAAGACTGAAGTAGTTCTTGCAGAATGACTTCAGTCAGTGTTGCTTGAAATTTGGCTTCTACAAGTTTGAAAATAAACAAATGTCAGGGCGCTTTTTTTCTATGATTGAAGTTGAAGTTTTGCATCATGGCCAGTAGTCAATATGCAAATTAAATCTCTGATGTTTACAGAGGGCTGTCTGTAATGCCAATAAACATAGGGATTCAAGGCTAAATGCTGCAGTCAAACGCATCTATCACCCAAAGATTCCTTTTTTTAAATGCTTTTCTCGGAATGAGGTTTCTACATTCTGTGTGAATTGTACTTTTTTATAGCCTCACTGAACGTAGGAAGAGGCACTATATAGTTTTGGGCAATCCTTGGTGTGAAAAAAAACATTCTTTAGAATAAGTTTTGTAAATAGCATGGTGTGATTAATAATGTAACGTTTGTTGATATCAGGGTCCAATTTCATAAAGCTGTTCAAAGCATAACATTCTGCTTAGCAAAGAAAAACATTGCTTAGCTGAAACAGGTTACCAGCCAAAATACCATGTAATGTATATTGTTTGCAACTGGTCTTTGCTACATTTTGCTTAGCAGAAAAATTTGCCAAGCACCATTCTCTGCTTAACAGCTTTGTAAAATTTGGATCAGGTGTGTTTAGTGACTTCTGACCTATAGTGACCTTTGACTCGATCCTAAACTCTGATTGTGTTATCTTGCATGGTTGCTGTTATTGATAATAATGGGTGGTTTAGTATTAATGCGCAAATTGGATTTTAAGTGCATTTGTTTGTACATCTGGCAGTCATAGGAGAATCCAGGACACTTTGTGGCAGCCAACCCACAAGGTAATTTTCTTATTCCGAGCATGCCAATGTTATTACAGTTATACATCTAGGATCCGACACCCCTACTGTATTTCCCTAACCCTAACCCTAGCGTGTAATTCACATGGGGGTTTTGCGATCATAGGGTTTTCGGAATACAGAGCAGTCGCCATGATTACCATGGTTGACTTGGAAAGTTTGCTGCCACCTAGCCTAGCGTGCAGGTTACTCAACAATTTTTGAAAAAGGAAATGGACTAATAGCTAGCATCTGCATTGTTTTGTAATGGGCTTGACGATGTTATATTATGGGCCCCTTAATGGCCAGCTAGGGATTATACAGACCTTGTGATTGGTCAGTTTAGTTAACCCTAGTCAACTTTAGTGGACTGTACTCATACCCTCTCTTCTTTACCAAAGGTGACTTTAGTTGATCAAGCTTTCACACAAACACTCAAACCTGCACACAAAGACATTTGGCTGTAGTTTTGTCCATGTTCACCCTCCATACCTACGCTTACAATGGTTAGAAAGAAAAGGATCAGATCTTTCCAAAGATGGTGGGAGTGAAAGAATCCAAAATGCTTAACACCAACGGAGCACCACCTTATGGTTGTGTACAAAAAAGTGTTTGAGTTAACAGATAACAGTAAAGAAACTCTATAGGCCAAGAACATTGGCCAATCTCAATGATTTTCGGATTATATGAAAGGGAAGTCAATTAGACAGTCATTCTTAAATAACTTACTTTGCTGTAAACAATATCTTCAAGGGGATAGTAAAGTTTGTAATCTTGGGCTTTGAACAAAAGCTTTCTGTTATGTAAGAATGTTGTGGGTCTCTTGTGGTTGTTTATGTCAAAACAAATTGGTGTTGAGAGGGTGAAGCAACCATTTTGGATACATATTCAGGGCTTTTAGGTTCTCTTTCTCTAGATATACACTGTATACATGTAATATTGTCTTGTAAAATCAATTTATTGTAAAGATCTGTCTCAAAAAAGAAATGAGACTTTTTTGAAAAATAAGTGTTTATTACACAGTTTGTTAATTTCATTTATTGATTTCAGAACTAAAAGGACTGGTGGCTTTGTTATCGTATTTTTGCAATTTTATTATAAAAAACTCATGTTTTTAGTTCAACACGGTTTTGTTATTGATCTTTTTAAATGTGTGGCAACCTTTTTCATGTTCCCTGTGTTTAAAGTGTTAGGTACAGTGCAAAAGATCTTGTTTCTGAAGGGACCAGTCCTTTTTTTAAAAGTCTGGTTGTGTGGTTACAATGGGTTCAATAGAAAAGGCATCATGGATCCATGCTTTTAATCGCTTAAAAAGGTTTGTTTTAAATGGGAAACCAATGATTATTACCCTAATGTGCTTGGACATATTGTTCTAAATTATATTAAAACTGTTAATCTGTTAGTTTTGGAAATTTGCAAGTAACTTAATTAAGCGGCCATTCTCTGTAACAAATTATTCTTTTCAGCATATAAACAAGTTCTAAATTACCAATAGAAAACTCTCAAGTATTTGACATCATAGCGCCATCTTGCCAAATGATACAAGGTGATTTGAAAGATTCTATAAAACAGTCAATTTAGCAAGACCAAAATTAATGGCCCTTAGTGGCAGGGTATATTTTTGGTTTAATGTCAAAGACCGGTGTCCTCACATGGTATTTCCTAGCATACATGTATGCATAAAATTAAAAACCTATGAAAATTTGGGCTCAATTGGTCACCGAAGTTGCAAGAAAACAATGAAAGCACCCTTGTCTAATATAATTTTGTAGTTTCAGATGCATGAGAAAGGCTTCATGCCTGAAGCCTCCCAGATTCACATTTTGGGGGAAAAAATTACCTCTTTCTCTAAAACTACATCCTGCCAATCAAATGCAAAATTTGTTGGACATGATATAACTATTGTAAGATGTCTTTTGCTGTCATGCAAATAAGACATAAGTTTATTGTTTCTGTTTAGATGATCTAACAAGGGAACTCGGCAAAGCTTTCACAAGGGGATATAAATGCCAAACTGGCAACAGCCAATCTCTCTCATTGGTATAGTACGGCTATGATTATGAATTGCACAAATTTATATATTGTGATTCAGTAACTAGACAAAAATACTTATTCCAATCATTGTGAATTCAGTGGTTAGCTTGGGTGGATTAAAACCCACAATGTTGTGATTGCGAGTCCTGCAGTTTAACAACTTGATGACAGAAGTCAAAATTCCCTGGGCAAGAAAAAAAAAACCCAAAAACCTATCAAATTCAACAGTGGAAAAACATTTGAGCATGACACTTGTAAGGCAGATTATGAAGAGTTGTTTTATTAATGCTGTTATCTTCTTGTCTAACCTCTAAGTTGCATTGTCAGCCCTCTATGATGTATTCATTTTATAAAAACTAGACAATTGGGAAACATTTTGTAACTTTTGTTTTAATTTGGGGAAAATTGTCTACCCTTTGAAATAGGCTTTTGGACTCAACTAGATTTCTGTTATCTATGAACCCCAATGTAAATTGCTAATCTTGATTGAGTTTAAAACCAAATCTACTTGTGTTCACTTGGAGGAACTTGGTCCTTCCTACCTACCTTGTAACCTACTTCTTTTTTGTAATTCCATATAAAAAGATCCAAGATAATTTTTTTTTTCACTTGGTAGGTTTTTTCCCAGTAGATAAAAAAAGAATAAAAAAAAGAATTAAGAAAACATTATAATTTGAGTCTTGATTCTGTTTCTTTAATCCAAACCGACCTGTACTTGTTTTTGATTAATAGTGACTGCCAATCTTATTAATATTACATTACTAAAATGTGTGTCATATGCGTTCGCATTGTCACATGGGCAGGGCTGATTGCTTTCTAGGAAAATAAACATTCGGGACGACCCACTAGCCCAAGTATTTTTTATGAATATGCAACTTCCGAAAAAAGGAACATTCTAGAACGTTTGTAATTGGTTGGGGGGCGTTCGTGGACAAAGAAAAAGAATGCTTCTAGAGCGCCCTCTGCTGCCAATTTACACTATGGAGTCAGATGTTGTCATTGTGCAATCTTGCTAATTTTGTCAATTAATTATAGTTAATGATAATGTATTTGAAGGTTTTAGCTCTTATCTCTTAATTTTTTTGAAGAAAATCACGAATTTTACTTGAAATTGTTGACGATTCAATTCTCCAAACTATAGCTGCAAGGGCTTTTAAATTATGCGTGACGTCAATCGTACAAAGGACCACATGGCCAAGAGAAAAAAACTGGCTCCGCACTAAAATGTACACGCTTTCGAATGGATCATATCGACGGGAACCACTCGGTAGGTCGATCGGTCGAAGTGTGTGCAATAATTGCAGGTCAAGTAATAAGCAAGGCGGACATGCGTAAAATGAATGCGAGGAATTTTCTAGACATGTGCCGGCAATTTCTTTCGAAGAGAACTGCCCGTTAAATCCACATAAATGTTGTAAATTTGTACAGTATTTATTTAGCCAAACAACGTAGCACATCTTCCTCGTTTTTTTACAAGTGTCTTCAGAATGGCCGTGGTGGGTTTTGACGTCGGGAATAGCTCGGCTTACATCGCGGTGGCACGGGGTGGTGGAATCGAGACGATAGCGAACGAAGACAGCGACCGGCGTACACCGTAAGTAGAATTCATACACCGGCTTCCGCCCTCGACTTCAAAGAAGTCGATCCTGCCTGGCTTGGTTCGACGACTGAAAGTCAGATTTTGATTCACGTTGGTTGATAAGAATGATGTATTCTATTCATTGACATTTAGTTCATGTTCTCTTTTGTGAATAATTTCATTATCTTAAACAACTTAAATTTTTAAATCCTACCTTCGCAATCAGCTGACTCTTGACTCGGGTTCAATTCAATTTTAAGATTTAAAGTAAAGACTAAAGTCATAAAATTTCACTAAGTTAAGTTTATGCCTTTTAAAGCAGAAAGGTTTTGAAATATAAGTCAATTTCATCTACCTTTTCCTTTTGTTTGAACTAATGATATTAACCAAACAAAATGTTTTTCATCAAGAAGTTTTAATAGGGACCAAGATAATAGATTAAAAAATTGAAAAAGAAAAGATGCAGTTGCTTTCCTTTGTTAAAATTGTACCCTTTGCCATCTATCCCACACCAGAGGTCTCGTCACAGAGCAAGGATTACTTGCATACACCATTACTAAAGTAAAATAAACAAGAATTTTGAACTAACTTCTAAAGTTCTAGCCTAACTTTTGTGAAAAGATAACCTTTTTCAAATAAAAAAAGAAACAAACTATAGGGGATAGGCCTAAATTGGTCACCGTCATATTTTTTTTTTTTAATCTTCAGACTCGGCAGCAGTTTGGTTAGCCTGACGCCCAAATCCTCAAATTTAATTTTTTCCTATCTCTCTCTGCACCAACTTGTCTGGCCTTTGATAAGATTGGAAAGCCTTACTTCTAGAAACTAAGGCTCCCCCGTGAGCCTTATATAGGGGTCTAACATTTTGGACCTCCGTAACGCTATACGATTTCAAAATGGTCGTTGATAGGTGAACATTTTATGGTGGTTTGCCATCAATAACTTCAGTTTCCTTTGCACTACACAACAAAAACTTTCCCCATACACTTAATATACATTCATAATGAATGCATTTCCTTTTTGTTGAGTTATATTCAAAAACATCTTCAAAAAATGAAATTTACCACGCAATACTCACGGTTGTTTTTCCCTCATCGCGGCACTCGCGCGGCGTTCGCGATTTGCGCAAACAAATAAGACTGCGCGGTGTGGGTGTGCGCGGAGCCTTCCACTTGGCTTCCGGCGCACACCGCGCTTTCTTTAGGCTTCGCGCACACTGTGCAGTCTTACTTTTTTGCGCAAATCGCGAATGCCGCGATGAGGGAAAAACAACTGAGTATTGCGTGGTAAATTTCATTTTTTGAAGATGTTTTTGAATATAACTCAACAAAAAGGAAATGCAGTCATTATGAATGTATATTACAATGTAAGTGTATGGGGAAAGTTTTTGTTGTGTAGTGCAAAGGAAACTGAAGGTATTGATGGCAAACCACGTAAAATGTTCACCTATCAGCGACCATTTTGAAAACGTATAGCGTTGCGTTACGGAGGTCCAAAATGTTAGACTCCTATAAGGCTCACGGGGGAGCCCTTACAGTTTCTAGAAGTAGGAAAGCCTGACCCTGTGGCATCTGGCTCCATCTAGTCCTTCTGAATCCACCTTGCAAATGGATAGTGGGATTGTAAAACTTAAAATAAAATAAAACCCTGAGATGTCCATCGCCCATAGCAAGCCTTAGTCTTATCCCCAAGTGTCTGCTTTGTGGCGAGGTTTCCATCACAATATCATAGGTTGTAATATTTAGTAGATTGAAAATTTATAGCTCCGGGGAAAACACACAAAAAGCTACCAGAAATACTGCCTAACTGCGACGGCAGGCAGGACAGGAGGGGTGTTTTCTATCTCCAATGTTTCGAGCACATCACCATGAATAAGAATCTAAACACCAAATCATGCTGGGGACAAACATCTACCCATTTTGACCCGTTTTGACTGTGATTTTCCGGTGTATTCCTGTGGTTTCCTGTAGTTTTAACACCAAAAATTGAATAATAAACATTGTTCAAGAAATGAAACTTCTTTGTGTAGTTAGGCCAAGCATGGGACAGCTTGTCTAGTTTATTGACCCATTTATAACCAAAAATGTTAGATGATAATATTTTGTTGAAGACTGATCAGTTACATGCATGTTACATCAGTGTTCTCCACACACGTATTTTGGGAGGGCGGGCCGCCCTCCCAAAGTTTAAGGCCGCCCTGCCAAAGAATTGGCCGCCCTGCTAAAATAATTGGCCGCCCTGCCAAAAAAATGACAAACAGACTATTTTTAACCTGCACTTAATACGATCAAACGAGTAGCCGACGAGCCAATCCCGACTTCTAAGCGGCAGCATTGGAATTGCGATCGTTCATTTTAGTAGTATACAAACGTTAAAACACGATGCACACACAATCACATGGTTCTGACTGCTGAGTATCCACCGCTGCACGTGTATCGGCCCAGGCCCAAACAACGTTCGGTCGGTAGTCCATGCATAGCGCATACACAACCCACACGGTCCAAAGTCCAAGCTAACCAACATTCCGCACGCTGTGATTGGCCGTTGATTACCATATTCATAAGAGAGCTTTCTAGACTCCAACGCAGTACACGTTCACGAGCCGATAAAGAATTGCAACACACTGTGCCGCACGCCTGCAGATTGGTACAATGTACAGCCTTGAAGGATATTCAAACATTGACAACTTTTGCCGATAGAGGGCGTTGCGGGGCAAAGTTCATTGAATTTGTTCTCAATGTGCGTACCGTGCGTTGTTTACCGATCGTTGAATCTCGACGATTTTATTGAAAACGAAGTTCTAAACAACGGAACCTCTAATCACAAATCCATGAAAATGGTTGTTGATGAAAAAGGTATTATTGAGGGCAGAAATTAGGGGATAAGATCGTCCAAAAAATGTTTTTTTGTAATTTTTTATTTTTTTTTCCGTTTCGAAAATTGCACGTGTGTGTGGGCTATCCGATCACCACCACCAACGCATAGAAATCCAGCTTTCTAAAATCCAACACTGAGCGGCATATCCCTCTGATGTTTTTGGCGCGGCGCACAAAGCAAAATGTATAACAAATTGTAGGTTTTGAATTAGTTTTACAACAAGGTTGTTTCGACAGAATGAAATGGATGTCAATCATTCTCCTTATTATAGTGTCGGGGCCCGGGGGTTAATAAGATTATTTTTAAGAAAAGGATTATCTCGGGTGTTTTTTCCTTTCACGTGCGATGACGTCATAAACCAATGGGCGCCATTTTGATTACGTCATATCGACGGGCGCCATTTTGATTACGTCATGCCGCCCTCCCAAAGAAAAAGTCTGTGGAGAACACTGTACATGTATGTAACTGATCAAAGGGTCAACTAGAGGTTTCAAAGGCAAATGAGACAGACTCCATCCTGTCTGTCAAAATAGGACCCCAACAACGATGACAGTTTTGTACTTAAATATTATTACTCTGGGATCAAGGTTGATCAATCAATAGAAATTATCATGCATACGCGGATAAATGGAGCCTGGCCATTATTACGGTAAGTTTGTTGTTTTTGGAACACATGCTTCGCTACAATGGGTCGACAACAATGAAGTTTCAAAGAATGTGCTTTGAACTGTTGCCGAGTTCCGTTGTGACATCACAGTTTTCACAATGTAAATTTAACTCTCTTTTGTCTGTTTTGCTTTTCTTGTTTGTGCAGGACAATAGTGAGTTTTGGAGAGCATAATCGTATGCTTGGATCTGCAGGAAAGACACAGGTTTGTATTGGGTCATTATCTTTGACTAGTGCCCCCCCCCCCAAAAAAAAAAAAAAAAGAGCGGACATAGTCCAAAACAACACAAAACCACCAAAATAAATTAACATTGTATTTAGTGATGACTTTTGTCTCGATGGTTTCTTTTTAGTGGGACTTTCCTCAAACATTGAATATCTAAATAATTGTGTAGAAACAATTGTATACTTTCTGAGTTCTGCGAGTTAAAAAAAACACCACGGGCATCCTACTCGGTAGGCTTCAAGGCCAGGACCACTGCCATTTTAGAGGAGATGTCTTACATTGATTATCATTATCTAATATCTATGTTGTGAAATTAATAGGAAATAATGTCAAAGGTAACAAATTCTTTTCTTCTCTTCTTGGTAGGTTATCTCAAATTATAAAAATACAGTCACAGCCTTCAAGCGTCTCATTGGTCGTAAGTATGACGACCCCTTGGTACAAGCAGAACTTCCTAGAATGCTCAATGAAGTAGTCAAGATGCCAGATGGAGGTGTGGGTGTTAAGGTAAGGGACTTGATGCTAGAGGTATTAAAGACTTTGATTATTTTTTATCCACAGTGTCTTAGGATTGTATGCCTGAAATCTCATCTTTGAGAGGGCAAAGCCATTTTCATTTTGAAAAGGGCGCTTTCATTGAAAAATGTTAATGTCTGTGGGAAATTTGTGATGGGGCACTAAGGCCAAGACCAGGGGCAACAGAGGCCTTTTTGTAATTCTAGGCCTGATATTGCATGGACCAAGGTTTGCCTTTCACTTTTTCAGTGACTATTCAATGGAACCAAATAGTTTGGACTAATCTGATTGGCTCTCAGGCAGGTGAGAACAGCGGTTGAAGGAGAACACTAGTGAATGATAACTATTTATTTGAAAGTGTAGACTCTACATCATGTGTGTAACCATGTATGGTTTGCAGCTTTCCTGTCAAAAACTGTTGAAAATAAATTAGTCCCCCAAAAATGGTTTGTGTTAAGTGGTGATTCTAAAACCATGAACAGTGTTTCCTGGATGATAAACCTTTTGATATTTGATGGTTTCTGTTGTCAAGTTTCACAGCAAATGAAAATCTAGTACTCCTGAACAAAATAGCGGATAGAAAAATACCCTTTATGGGTCATTCCGTGTCAATTCAACATGCTTTTGGACCTGACCGTCACGGATTGAAATGAAATTCGGTGTGCTGATTGGACTCCTTGAGAAACCCCCAGAACTGAAATTTTATGTAATTTGGTTAATTATTTTTTGAGATATGGGTTAACGAACTTTTGACTAATTAGCATGACCTGCTATGTTTGGGCGTTCATATCTCCAAAAGTAAAGAACCTACAGAAATCAAATTTACATCATTTTAAAGCTCTTGAAATGTCCCTCATTTGAGGAAAAAAAAAATTATACCTCATGCGCAAAAGAAATACGCAAAAATATGACCTTTGACCTTGATTTGCGAAAATGCGTATTTTTCAAAATGCGTAATTTTTCCCCCATTGTTAGCTTAAGATGTAAGCAACGTTTTCAGAAAGATTTGGGATGGGCACTCTTAAAGTTTTTTAGTTATGATTATTTGAACATTGCTAGTAAGGACAAAAACTCTTAAAATGTATGCATTGTACATGTTCAAATGTACATGTACAGTGTAATGTATAGTTAAATCGTTGTGTACACTCAATGGATGTTAATTTTGCATTGGGGGTAAAGAATATAACCTGAATATAACCTGAAGGCATGCACCTTCTGGTTCAGTAAAAGTTTTGGTTTAGAAGACCCAAATCTTTCTGAAAACGTTGCTTACATCTTAAGCCAACAATGGGGGAAAAATTACGCATTTTAAAAAATACGCATTTTCGCAAATCAAGGTCAAAGGTCATATTTTTGCGTATTTTTTGCGCATGAGGTATAATTTTTTTAATTTTTTTCTCAAATGAGGGACATTTCAAGAGCTTTAAAATGATGTAAATTTGATTTCTGTAGGTTCTTTACTTTTGGAGATATGAACGCCCAAACATAGCAGGTCATGCTAATTAGTCAAAAGTTCGTTAACCCATATCTCAAAAAATAATTGACCAAATTACATAAAATTTCAGTTCTGGGGGTTTCTCAAGGAGTCCAATCAGCACACCGAATTTCATTTCAATCCGTGACGGTCAGGTCCAAAAGCGTGTTGAATTGACATGGAATGACCCTTATGAAAGACTTACCCTGCACAAGATTGAATTAAAGGTCAAAAATATTCAAAAATTTGTTCTTCATTTGGGGTATAATGTGCACACTTTCTGCTGTTCTTTTTCATCCCATGAGATACGGACATTCATAATGTGTGCCAGAGTAAAGTGTGAGATGCTTTTGGCCGTCAGACCTACACGTGGTTGACTGTCACTGAATACTTACCGACAAATCAAACTTAAACCAAAACTTTCCCAGTTCAAAGTTATCATGAGTACCAGGCTTAGAATTTCATCTTTGAGAGGGCAAGGCCATTTTCATGTTGCAAATAACACTCGGGCCTTGTGCTTTGTTTTGAAAGGGCATGGACACCAAGGCATTTTCTCCTTGGTATAGGACACCTCTAAATTACTATTGGAACATTTCAAAGGGCACCAAGGCAAGGACATGGGTCACTGGAGGCAATGCCTAAAGTATTAGGCCTGGGCACTTCCATTGGGAAGTCTTAAAAGTCTAAGGGGAACTGTTGAAGGGGCATCAAGGCCAAGACCAGGACAACATATGCAATGGCCTAGCTGTGTAATTTAGGCCCGGGGTACCATTCCAATACAAGATTGTAACTAACATTTTTGTGTAAAAAAAAAGGACGTCCAAATTTGCAGTTCATTTAGAAAAAGCGAATCAATAATTTACATTCAAAACAGGGTGGCTCACACCATAGTGGAAGGTGCTATTCTTATTAATGTTCTCTATGTTTCATGTTCAGGTACAGTATATGGGTGAGAGGGAGGCGTTTTCCCCAGAGCAGCTGTATGCCATGTTCCTCACAAAACTCAAAATGACAGCGGAAGCTGGTCTCCAGACAAAGGTTGTCGACTTTGTACTTTCGGTAAGTGATCGCAATTTTCACTTTTTTTATTTCTGCCTGCTCAAGAGATTATTTTGAATGAGGAAATTGGCGTAAATTCCAGTAACCTCTCTTGATCTGAAACTGTGGGGTGGGAGCACTTTCTGAGTGTAGCATGCTCCAGACCCTAACTCAAGCAGCAAATGGTGATGCCGACTCCCAACAAGATTGTGCAAGTGAGTTTCGGGTGGTCTAACTACAATTGTTTGATGAGTACATTTATTTTGATATTCTCAAGTATTACAAAAAAAAGTCTATGTGAGATTTTACAATACTCAAGGGTCCAATTTTGTTTTGCTGATATGTCCCAATTGACAGCTTCGACAGTGGCTATGGCCAGATAGCTGGGAAGGCCTATTCAATGTTGACTCTGCTGTAAATGCCCATAGCTGTAGCCATAGTCGTTTGATTTGGACATAGGCTTTTACGTTGAGTCATGTTATATTCTAACAAAGCAAGTTGTCTTCTTTTTTTCCTGAATGAGATGTACATCATTTCCAATGTCGTTGAATGTTTGTACAACTTTAATTGTTGGTTTTGGAATGGAGAAAGAAAGGACAAAGCCAATTTGAAAGTGTTAAAGTATGAGGGCGGGAAGAGTGTATTTTGAGAAGAAATTGATGATGTCTTTTCTGAAAATATTTGCAACTTCAGACAACTTTTAAATGGAATTTGTTTTCTTCCAATGAGTTAAGACAGATATTTCCATGTTTTGTTTTCACCTGTTCATTTTATGTCGCAGGTACCACAGTATTACACTAACGTAGAAAGGAAAAGTATACTTGATGTTGCTTCAATAGCTGGGTTGAACTGTCTAAGAGTGATCAATGACACAACTGCCGGTAAGCGTCACCTTTTACAAACACTGTTTTCAATCATCTTTTCAGCAAAATCTTCCCGATTATGGAAACTTTGTCCCTTTGATGTTGAATGTAATTCTAAATATCGCCCTGATTGTTGTACAAAATCTCCCTAATTACAAGATGCAAATGTTGGCAGCTCTGACACTGACAAATTGTGAGAACCTTATCAACAAAAGTAGCTCCATCAACAATGCACTTCAGCACAGCTGGTGGCTTATCAAGTTTACCACTCGCATTGAAGCACTTTGGGCAATGGCTGTACTCTCTACATCAGCTTAGTACCTCAAAATGCCAGTATTGTGGCATAGTGAGGTATTCCACTGTTGTAGCAAGGTGAGGTATTCCACTGTTGTAGCATGGTGAGGTATTCCACTGATTGCAGCATGGTGAGGTATTCCACTGTTGCGGCATAGTGAGGTATTCCACTGTTGTAGCAAGGTGAGGTATTCCACTGTTGTAGCAAGGTGAGGTATTCCACTGATTGCAGCATGGTGAGGTATTCCACTGTTGTAGCATGGTGAGGTATGGGTTGCTTGAGTGGAGAAACACGCTGGTATGAGGTTTTTAGGAGACTACCATCAATGTTGTTTTGAATCTACTCAATGAAAAAAAAAATTTGTTCTGCTTTTTCCCCCATGTGCACACTTTCTGCTGTTCTTTTTCATCCCATGAGATACGGACATTCATAATGTGTGCCAGAGTAAAGTGTGAGATGCTTTTGGCCGTCAGACCTACACGTGGTTGGCTGTCACTGAATACTTACGGACAAACCCCTGAAATAAATAGTTAAAGAGAATAGTATTTCTGGAGATTTGTTTGTATTATGAGAAACGGCCTTGAATACTTGCCTAACTTTTGATGAAGTAAACTTGATTTAATTTTCAAAGTATAGACTTTAGACTGGGAAAATTTGGTACCCCAAAAAGCAAATAGATAATCTAAAACTCTATGTATGGTTTTTCAAAATGGATTTAAGCAGTTGTCTGAAACAATCTGAATCCAGGCCTGCAATCTTATCTTTGAGAGTGCAAGGCCATTTCAATTTGCAAAGGGCACTTCCATTGGAAAATCTTATAGTCTATGGGAAACCTTTGAAGGGGCACCAAGGCCAAGACGAGGGGCAACGAGATGTGTAATTCTAGGCCTGTGGATCTCGTAGCTGTAGCATGGTTATTTATTTTACCTTTCTTGTCCTCATCAGCTGCCCTGGCCTATGGTATCTACAAGCAGGATTTACCAACACCAGAGGAGAAACCAAGAGTGGTTGTATTTGTGGATATGGGCAGTGCATCGCTACAAGTCTGTGTGTGTGCATTCAACAAAGGAAAATTAAAGGTATGTGGATCCGATTGGTTAGTTAGGATCTGGAGAAGTGAAACTTGTAAATAGAGGGCGCCCATTCAGGGGGGTCTATAGCCAAAGACATGAGGGAGCAAGGGTCTTCCAGTTGGGCTCAGTTTCATAGAGCTGTCTAAGCAGGAAATATTGATTGACAATTTTCTCCTAAGCAAAAAGGAGCAGGATACCACTCATAAATTGTACATGTGACATGGTATTTTGGCTGGTAACCTTACTGTGGTAAGCATATTTATGTTGTGCTTAGCTATTTTTGTGCTTAAGTAGCTCTATGGAATTGGGCCCAGATTGGAAATAACAAATCTCAGGTACCTCTCTGATGCTGTGAGCACTCTTTAGATTCTTAATCCATTTGAAGTTTTTATTTGTGCTGGATATACATACAGTCAAGCAGGCCTAGAAATTACACTGCATCCTATTTCTTAATTTCCCCGATCTTGATTTGATGCTCCTTTGCAAGTTTGTTTGTTTGTTTGTTCTGTTTTTAAAGCAAATAGTTCTGCATATTTCTGTTATCTAGCACACTGAAGTTGCTGTTCTTTTTCATCCCATGAGATACGGACTTTCATAATGTGTGCCAGAGTAAAATGTGAGATGCTTTTGGCCGTCAGACCTACACGTGGTTGGCTGTCACTGAATACTTACGGACAAACCCTTGGAATAAACCAATAAAGAGAATTGTAATTCTGGAGAAACAGATTTTTTTGTATTATGAGAAACAGCCTTGAATACTTGCCCAACTTTTTAGGAAGTATACTTGATTTTATTTTCAAAGTATACACTTTTACACTGGGAAAATTTGGTACCCCAAAAAGCAAATAGATAATGTAAAACTCTATGTATGGTTTTTTCTAAATGGATTTAAGCAGTTGTCTGAAACAACCTGAATCCAGGCCTGCAATTTCATCTTTGAGAGGGCAAGGCCATTTCAATTTGCAAAGGGCACTTCCATTGGAAAATCTTATAGTCTTTTGGAAACCTTTGAAGAGGCACCAAGGACAAGACAAGGGCACTGGAGCTGTGTAATTCTAGGCCTGTGGATCCTGTGAGCACTCAGATTCTTAATCAATTGGAAGTTTTATTTGTGCACGTCACTTTTACCGGATATCCATACAGTCAAGCAGGCCTAGAAATTACATTGAATCCTATTCCTCAATTTCCCCGATCTTGATTTGATGCTCCTTCGCAAGTTTGTTTGTTTGTTTTGTTTCTAAAGCAAATACTTCTGCATATTTCTGTTGTCTAGCACACTGAAGTTGCCTATGTGACGTTAAGAGAGATAATGCTTGGTGTGTTACAAATTAAACATTTCCTCATTGGTGTTTCTCCAGGTTCTGAACGTAGCCAGTGACGCCTGTCTAGGTGGCCGGGATTTCGACCAAGTCATCGCCGATCATTTTGTGGAGGAGTTCAAGACAAAGTATCGCATCAATATCCGGGAAAATGCCCGGGCTTTCCTGAGACTCACGCAGGAATGTGAAAAACTGAAGAAACTAATGAGTGCCAACGCGACGGAGATTCCCATGAACATTGAGAGTATAATGAATGATCGTGATGTCTCCGGCCGTATGAAGAGGTAGGTAGCATTTCAGCAGAGTTCTTCCTTAACAGTGGTCTGCTGGCCAAATGCCTAACTTCTGAGAACCAGTCAAAAAGTCTATACTTTGAAAATAAAATCATGTATACTTCCTCAAGTGGTCGTCCTGCATGGCTAGTTTATTGCTTCCCAAAGCTATCTGTAAAACCACTGCCTGCTCGGACTGTTCATGGGTTCAAACTCAATTCCCATACAAATGACAGTGTAACAAGAAAACCTTAAAATACAGACCAGTGAAAAGCCTGCTGACTGGTGAAATGACAAACTAGCTGGTCCTGCTGGCTTGTCACTGAAAAAGGTAAGGGCAGACACTGTTCAGGCACTGTGGAAAATCTTCAAGAAGTCCTTTTTGATGAAGTCCGGGTCTGGAATTTCATCTTTGAGAGGTCAAGGCCATTGTCATTTTGCAAAGGGAACCTCCTTTTGAAAATCTTAAACTCTATTTGAAACTGTTGAAAGGGCACCGAAGCCAAGACCAGGGCACTAGAGGCTATTGCCTCCATGGGGTCCATCTAATTCCAGTCCTGGAAGTCCATATTTTGTTTATAGAGGACCATGGCGAAAAAGTGCCTCATCTTTTTCCACCGATGTCTTTCAAACTTTTTTTGTGTGAAAGACTGTCTTTGACTTGACCTTGCCTCATTTGGACAAACAGGCTGGCAACTATTATTTTGGAAACGGCCTCTAAAGTATTCTATAATTACCCATGAAGTAGGGATGTGATTTCTCTGTTGTTGTTTTTGTTTTACTTAAGATCAAATTCATTAAAAAAGAAGAAGATAAAACAGAGTAGGGGTTTTAAAACCAAAGATAAATGTTATTAGTGGGCTTTGTGCTCGCAAGATTTTGAGCTCGTAAGCTTTCGCGCTTTGCGGCTTTGTGCTCAGAGTTCAGATTTTTTTTCAACAGCCTATCACATCCCTGTAAATTCAAACTCTGGTTTATGCCTTCGCTGTGATGATAAGCACTTAAGACCAGACTGATGTGTCTTAATCGAGACATACTGAATGCCAAACAAGAGGCTGTTTCTGAGCAAGGCTTGAAAAAAGAGTTTACATATGATGTCAAAGACATACTTTATGTCTTGATTATTGAAGAAATATTGACAGGATATTATTTCAGTTGTTTGTGGGAATGTAACCAAGATCCACAGATTTGGAAGGGTTTTACTTTGAGTGGATGGATAAGGGGAACAAGCTTCAAATTATTATATTTTTTCTTGTTCCTAGGGTTGAAAAAAGGGAGAGAGCAAGGCTCGAGAGTGTCAAAAAAACGAAGATAAAACCATAAATAACGCCCCAGATTGCAGAGTAGGGCTTTTAAAACCAAAGATAAATGTTATTAGTGGACTTCGTGCTCACAAGTTTTTGAGCTCGCAAGCTTTCGCGCTTTGCGCTCAGAGTTCAGGTTTTTTTTTTGAACAGCCTATCACATCCCTGATGAAGGACTCTAATATTAAATTTCAGAGCATTGGGGCAATATACATGGCAAATAAAGAAGGATGACACATCACAAGTGTTCCACCAATAAAATGACAAGGATCTTTGTTCGGGTGTATAAAAAAAACATAATTTATGATATTTGATTTTGTTTTTTTATTTACAGAGCTGATTTTGAAAACCTGTCATCCAATCTATTAAAGAGAATTGAGAACACTCTCAAATCAGTTCAGACCCAGATAAGTAAGTTGCTTTTTAAAATCCGCTTCTGTTTCCCACTTATAGTTTTAACCTTGTCCCAAAAAGACCCTTCTGAAAAACTAACGAAAACATTGTTTTTTAAATTATCACCTAAAATCCAGAATGGAAAAACAAAATTAAAATTGTGTTTGATTTGGCTGTGAGGTTACAAGCAGGTTTCATGCCCATGCCTGCTCAGTGGTCACCATCCATCGGTGTCTTACTGATGAGGTGACCACATTGTGTCCTCTCTGAGTGGTCAGTACAGCCATACAACAATCAGGACGGCCATAGTACTGGACAGAGCTTCCTTGGTACTCCATCCAGCCTCCAGCTAGTCCAACAAACAGAAAACCCTTGTCTGATTTGATGACAAAGATTTAAGAAGCGTAGTACTTGCTCACTTTTGAGTTTCTTACAGTGCTCCTTCCAACAGGCATTGCACATCTTCAAGAATTAAAACATTGCTGCAACTCCAAAAATTTTAATAATACTAATGATGATAACAATAATGATGTTAATAATAATGAGTTTTTATGAAGCGCTGTTTCATATACATGTAGATCACAATGCTGTGACAAGCATCAAACCTCATCAGATAGATAGAACATTCCAGAAAAAGGATGGTCTGACATAAAAAAACAAGAACACTACAAAGTTGGAAATAAGTGTGCTTTTAAGTGCTACCTTAATAATTGATTAATGTCTAACAATCTCACTTGAGATGGCAGTTCATTCCAAAGTCTTGGAGTTGCGTTAGTAAAAGCATTCTCACCAGCAGAATGTGCAGTTTTATGTGCAGCAAGAACAGTGCAGTTGTGTAATTACAAATCATATTCAGCAACCTATTTATCTTTCATGTTAAGGTTTTTTCCACTGATGTAATTGTCAATTCTTAAATTCATCCAAGAAGTGCTGGCCCCAGTTTTTAAAGAGCTGCTTAGCAAGCAGTAGTGCTTAGCAATTTTCTGCTAAGCAAAAACAAGCAGGAAACCATTTATCAATAGTACATGCGACGTGGTATTTTGGGTGATAACCTTGTTCTGGTAAGCAAAATTGTTTGGAGCGAAGTAACTTTGTGCTTAAGCAGCCCTATAAATATTGGGTCCTGTGGACTGTTTTTTTGTCTCTCCTTGGCCAGTTCCTTGGGAATGGAATTGTGCACAGAATGGAATTATGATATTTTGTGAAGCCCCCCTTTCTGCATTAGACTTGAGGTTTTGGCTTTAAACAACGAATTACTGCAGGTTGTTGTGTAGAGATTGACTATTGTGGATGTGTTTGTTGAATACAGAGCTTAAGCCAGATGAGATCTATGCTGTTGAGATCATCGGTGGATCCACACGTGTCCCTTCAGTGAAAGAGATCATCAAGAAAGTCTTCAAGAAAGATGCGAGTACCACACTTAATCAGGATGAGGCAGTTGCACGAGGCTGCGCTCTCCAGGTACTAACTGTTTTGTGATGCATGTTTTGTAAATTGGTGTAAAATGACATTTTATTTGATACTTTTTCAGAGCAAAATTTGAAACATGATGTCATCAGATATATTTTAAAAAAATGGGTCTCCCCATTCCAAAGAGGAGTTTTAGTGCCAGTCAAAAGGTCAAATTCAATGCCGTTTTGATTTAATATCATCAAAATTCAGGAATGAACTAAAAATCTGTCATGTACAAAAATGTGCAGACCATGTGATTCGGAGAGTGATTTGCGATTTTGACCAAAGTTGCACTTGAAGGGTATCAAACACAGTGGCGTTTTAACCTGAGGCTAGAGACTTATAATTTGTTTCTCCATATTCATAAGGATTCTTAACACATCGGTGTAAGGGTAAAAACCAAGTTAAATTCTTTATCCCCGATGCAAAATTAACATTATACTCTTGTCTAATAGAAAAATGGGTAGATTGCAAAACTGAATTTGACCTTGAACCCCCCTCTGTAAGACTAAACTCTACCATTACAGGGTGTTTTATAAATGGGTCTCGTATTTCAACAACGTTTACTTAAAATAAAGCTTTATAATAACTGCGTGTTGATATTATTTCTTGGTCTCTGTGTTTAAATTCAGTGTGCCATCTTGTCGCCAACCTTCCGAGTACGTGAATTTAATGTGTCAGATCTAACACCATACTCCATCAGTCTTTTATGGAAAGCTGCCGAAGGGGAAGATGGGTAAGCAAGAAATGAATTAACGATGTATCTTGATTTTGCCAAAAATGTTGTATCTCGCAAAAAACTTTTCAGTGTAAAAACGTTGCAACTCGTCCCATATTTGGTTTGTGTGTACATCGGGGCTATTTTAAGCAAGACGCACTGTTTTGACAATTTCAAACTCTCGTGTAACGAAGGTGCTATTTTAGGTGATTTTACGCTTTTGCACTGACACAGTGATAAATTTTTTTGGACAACTTTCAATTATTAAATTTTTGTAAACGACATTTTTTGTGAAACAAAGATAACATTTCTTCTGAATTTTGTTGAGCCTGCAAGTGTGATTAACCCAGACTCTTAAGGTCCACTTAACCACAGGTAACTTCAATCCTCCACTGTCCTACACTCTTGTGTAACTTCACACTAACCTGTTTGGACTCGGACAATATTGGGATGTCTGGCTCAATAATAAGCAATTGTTCGTTGGGCCTACCGTCCTCAATCCTCCACTATCCACCACTCCATAGTCGCCCAACACCAAAATGTCGGGATTTGGATAAGGTTGGGATGCCTGGCCCAGTGATAAGCAATTCTTACCTGGGCCTACAGTTCTCAATGCTCCGCAATCAGACAACTTCCTGAAGAGGATTTTGGAGGATTTGGGTTCAGTTACTGCAGAGAGTTGTGTACCCTTTTCAGCAATATACAGTTTGTTGGGATATGTTTGTTTACAACGTACTAAATAATGAATTGGTTTTGTAATGAAGCAATGAGCCCTACATGGGAACAGGAATAGGAGTCGCAGCGCACCCCAGTAAATGGGGACAAAACAGAGCGTCAGCCTAGTGAATATTTTGTAGGACCACGAAAATATTCTATACTAGACAGATTTGAGAGCCAAATAAAAGGGGTACAGTGTAAAGAATTGCACAATTGTGACCTGGGGTCGATTTCACAAAACTTTTCCTAACTTAAGACTAGTCCTATCTCTTAGCATTGCCTAGGACTAGTCCTAAGTTAGGAAGAGTTTTGTGAAATCGACCCCTGGGGGTTGTTGACTTCCAACTTGAAAATTTGTGGATGACCAAGGACCTGATAAAATGGTCCTATTTGCCAAGGCGTGTTGGGCCTTAATTTTAAAAGTAGTTTTGAATAATAAGCATTTTGCACTGTATGCTATTAAGAGATTACTTAGAGGGGTGCACCCATATGGTTTAAACATTGACCCAAGTTAACCCTTTAGTTGAGGCAAAATGATGTTAAAGTTTATCCATTCTCTGAGCTTTGTCTTGACACATCTTGAGGCCTCCAGCCCCTCTGGCCGCTGTGGGTCAGTGTTTTTCTGACCTCTTCTGGTCATTGGGCGCTGGACTTCAGGTTTGTTGTTTTGACAGGGAAGCTTACGGTCTTTACCCTGGTGGTTGAGCGTTCTCAGGATGCAAGACCTTGGATAGCCGGACTGTAGTTTCTTGAGCCCGCGGAAGATAATCAAACTCTCTGATTGCTTTCTGTTATTCTGTTTTAATCACTAAGTGATGACCCGGGACCTAAACAAAATGGGCCCATTAACCAAGACTTGAAGGGTCATTTTTCCACGATTGATGCTCGGATGTTTGGAAATTTACAGTGTGGAGTGTTTTATTTGGATGGAGAATAACTCGACAACCCATGTCAAATTGAGCAGAGGATAAAGGTTTGGGAGTTGTTGGATAATTTTCTCTTTACTGTAAAGTATTTTTAGAGGTAGTTTTGAATATTTAGGATTTTGCGCTGTATGCCATGTGAGTTTAATTAGAAAGGTGCATAAAACTGACACAAAATTAAATGAGAAGTCATTTTTACCTTTTCATTTCTGCGTCTAGTGAGATGGAGGTCTTCCCGGCCAATCACCAAGCACCGTTCTCTAAGATGCTAACATTCTACAGAAAAGACCCATTTGAGTTAACAGCAAAATACACCGACAGCAGCAAAGTACCTCATACGGATACATGTTTAGGTAAGCTTTGCTCCAAGAGTAAAAATGTTAAGTTGTCTGTTCCCCAAATTTTGCCCAAATTACAGACAATGACCAGTAAATTTTCCGGATGTTTCATTAGTCCGCTCTCATTCCTGTGGTTTAATTTGAAGTTTTAACCATCCATGTGTAGATGAACTGCATATTTGATGCTTGTGTGACCTTTTCAAAAGGCCACACAAATTTTCCCCTGGTGGGTCAACAAAGTTTTAACTGATCTAAAGTAATTTCAAGTGGTATGAGTTAACCCTTTAGTTGAGGCAAAATGATGTTAAAGTTTATCCATTCTCTGAGCTTTGTCTTGACACATCTTGAGGCCTCCAGCCCCTCTGGCCGCTGTGGGTCAGTGTTTTTCTGACCTCTTCTGGTCATTGGGCGCTGGACTTCAGGTTTGTTGTTTTGACAGGGAAGCTTACAGTCTTTACCCTGGTGGTTGAGCGTTCTCAGGATGCAAGACCTTGGGTAGTCGGAGTGTAGTTTCTTGAGCCCGCGGAAGATATCAAACTATCTGATTGCTTTCTGTTATTCTGTTTTTATCACTAAGTGGTTACTGCCACTTTGCTAGACATTTACTGGATGCTTTTTATGTTCTTACAACAAACAAGGTCGGTTTGAGATAAAGAATGTCAAGCCAACAGCCGAGGGTGAGAGTTCAAAGGTAAAGGTGAAGGTTCGAGTCAGTGGCCATGGCATCTTCAAGGTGTCGTCCGCCTCCTTGATGGAGAAGATCCCTCCACAGGCATCGGACCAAAACGACAAAGAAGGGGAAGAGAAGATGACTGTGGACGGTAAGGGCGTCAATGATGCGGATGTTGCCATGGAGACAGAGCCACAAACCACTGAGAATGCTTCGCCCACGGCAGAGGAGGACAGCAAGAGCCAGAGTTCTAACGGGGAGGTAAATGAAATATAGATCAGATAGAATTTAAATATTTTTGTCGCATCAGTCGGAGGAAACCTTTAGAAAGGGAAGAGTATTTGGGACAACATAAGGAGGAAGACAAAAGCCGAGACAGAGAGATGGGTTTCAGGCCTTCATTTTAATAAATCCGAGGAGAGCTGTAAATTGCTCTCCTTAAATCAAGAAAGTGAATTAAGGAGAGCGATTTGAATTTACTGTGCATGTGCATGAGAATAGGCGATGACAAAAAATCCGGAAAAATCTAACGCTAAAATTTTTGTCCGGATTTTGGGCAAGGCCCGAATTTGTGGTGTCCGGAATTTGGGCAAGTTGACTCGTGCGTCAGCACCGCACTCTGTGAACCCCTCGGCCGTTATTGGGACCATAGATGGGACCGGGGACGAGTAAATAGGAGGAAAATACTTTTACAAAAGATGAAATCAGACGTATAGTGTCTAAAAAAAACAAAAAAATACAATCATAATGATCTTCCGAAATAATCCACGAAAATATGAACGGAGCAGTCATGACGTTTTCAATGGTTTTTGTTAAAAGAAATTTTGATGTTTGGGGTCTTTACCTGTGTTAGTGAATCATTGGGTTAAGTGTTGCCTTTTGGACATCGAAAATTGTTCTTGAAACACATCCTCGAAGATCGCAAACCAAATCATTTTGGAAAAATAATGTAATTGTAAGACGTCAACTCAAACGTCGTCGACGATCCCCTCACACGGACGTGTGTGACGCACACTCATTGCATGAATTATCTCGAAGTTTCTTCCAGGTCATAGTTCAATGCGTAAAAATATCTCCAGCCGTAAAACACATTAAACGAATTGAAGAACTGGCGCTTTTGCCTATGAACGTGGATAGTGACGACTGGTGAAAAAAGTCTAACGTATCGCGGGTATCCACACAACATACCGTGCGTTGTTGTCAGTAGACTTTTCAATGTCTCCACACATGTTCCTTTGCTGCAGCAGTAAACATACATGTACATGTACTACGGTCAAACTGTACCGCGAATGAGAGAAGTCTACACATATCAATAGATCTAGCTGCATACAATGCACGACGCACATGGAAGAAATAAATCACCGCATGGTGGTCCGGCCGCCGCCGGGCCGCAATTTATACAGTGAAATAAAGGTAAAATTAACAGGGGGGAAAAGAAAAAGCGTGCACTCTTTAGATGTTGCCACTGCCAACTCCGAGATTCAAGCGGCTTATTTTAATCAACAACTAGGGTTTTGAAAAAACATACTCTTGTTAAATTTGTAAGGAGCGCTTTTTTTTGCTCTCCTTGGAAAACATTAAGGAGCGCGGAGGAGCGCGAGCGCGATCGCGCTCCTTTAAAATTATGGTCTGGGGTTTCAGAACTAGACTAGCGTCAATATGAACACTGTCCACTATAGTGGATGCTTCTTGTATAGTGCTCAAATGCGCCACGCAGTGATGCCTATGACGCTCAATTGAATTACCCCATGTCACTGGGCCATTGATTTCACTCCTTAACTTATTTCAGCTCCCTGGGGAGTATACGGCCAGTGCTGCCAAATATGTAGTGCACTAACCTAAACCAAGAACCATCTCTGTCCTTTATTCTTGCTAAAAACAGATGGCAACAGCATGGTATCGTCAGGTTGGTCAAGAATTATCATATCTCAGATTCAAATTTGGGGTGAAAAAATTACCTCTTTCTATAAAACTACATTGCTTCAAAGGGGGTCATTTCTAACAATGTTTTATAATACTAAAAACTCTCCAGTGCTCTTTACCAAGTAAGTTTTTATGGTCATTAACTCGTGGAGTAATTACCCAAAGTACACTGTGCCTTTAAGAGAGAAAGGTTAGACCAGGCCCAGTAAATGACAATTTATTAAATTTTTCTGACCAACCAGACCCCGATGAATGCTGAGAATGGTTCTCAACCCAATGAGAAGAAACCTGAAGCCAACGATGGTACCGATGCTGCAGAGTCTGGTGATAAGAACGAGCCCAAGAAAGCCAAGAAGACTGTTCGCTACTTTGACCTGGCCGTTGAAGAAATCAACAAAGGTCTGACGACCTCAGATTTAACCAACCTGGTGGAGCTAGAGGTGAGTTTCTGTCGGCCAACTCTGCTTCGAAATGTGTAATCTATGAAGGAATGCACAAATTGGATGCATATGAGTGCATTGTCAAAGAATACAATTACAATGTGAAATCTGGACTATTCCATTTCTGGAGATAAAGCCTCGTGAAATGAAAAGCCAGATTTCACCGAGTGATTATGTTCTGTGACAATGCACAGACAAAATGCATTAAATATTTGTTCTTTATAAAGCACACAAAGACCCTTGTCATATGAAATTTGTTTCCCAATAAACACAAAATAGACACAGAACTCGAAAGATGTATTTATTAAAAACAAAACTTCTAAGGGGCCATTCAGAAAAATCAATGTTTACAAATTTCTATCTTTTTCGAATTTGGTTTCCTACTTGGAAGTAAATATCACTGACAATTGCTGAAACTCAGGAAGTTACTCTTAACAGTTATGTGTTACTTTGACGTAGTTAAAAATGAGCTCGTGACCTTTGCCAGAATTTTGAAATGATTTCCAAATTTGTAAACTGGAGAAGAAGAAAAAAAGGGTGTCCGACTTAATTTGTTCATAACAGAAAATAGTTTTACAAAATCATAACCTTCTATCTAAGATTGCAAAGGTTGTAAATGTGTTACCTGTTTATGGTTTTGACTGTAAGAGACTTAGCTGTTTGTTATTTGGCTGTGAGGTTACAAGCAGGTTTCATGCCCATGCCTGCTCAGTGGTCACCATCCATCGGTGTCTTACTGATGAGGTGACCACATTGTGTCCTCTCTGAGTGGTCAGTACAGCCATACAACAATCAGGACGGCCATAGTACTGGACAGAGCTTCCTTGGTACTCCATCCAGCCTCCAGCTAGTCCAACACAAACAAAAAAACATGTCTAATTTGATGACAAAGATTTGAAGCTTTTTGTGGTAGAATGAAAGATTTAGGAAGTGTAGTATTTGCTCACTTTTGAGTTTCTTGCAGTGCTCCTTCCAACAGGCATTGCAAATCTTCAAGAACCAAAACGTTGCTTCAACTCCAAAATTTGTAATTGTAATAATAATAATGTGTTACTGATGAGGTGGTCACATTGTATCCTCCCTTAGTGGTCAGTACAGCCATAGAACAATGGGGGTGGTCTTAGTACTGGACAGAGCTTCCTCGGTACTCCATCCAGCTTTCAGCCGCTCCGATATTAAAAAATGTTGACTTTTTGTTCTTTCTGCCACTATTCTTGCTTTTATTTTGACATTTGGAGTGTGTATTGATACTATGCCCGATGTGGGGCATAGGGTATCCCCCCCCCCCCCAATGTTCCCATATTTCAACACTATTTTCTTTTACTACAGAAGTACCGCCACCCATAAAATTCTCTAAAGAATTCTTGAAATCCGAAGCACACAATGAAGACTTAATATTGGGAGGGGGGGGGGTGGTTAACACCATTCCCCATATCGAGCATCAAATGGATACTTATGCAGATTCCATCTACATTATACAAAATCTGCCTGGAGTTGTCTGCGTGAATTCCGTGTTTAAATGTACAGAGTAACACTAACGCCCTGGATTGAGTTACTACGGTCCTTCCTTACTCCAACAAAATCCAATACCATAATGTAATCTCAACACCCAAACTGTTGGACTCTGATTATGGTGGTATGCCTGATCCCATGTAAAACATAATCAGTTTACTAGTGCAGTCCCCAGTCCAACAATCGAACAAAACAAGCAGTTGATGGGCATGGGCTGGTTAGGATGTCCAATTAAAAACAAGGTGCCCAACACACACCCAGACTCACCTATGATACAATAACCTTTAACTTATTAAGCTTCTTTATCCCTTTGCTCAGAATTGTAAAGTGTTTCATTCTTTGGATCAATCCATTTATTTTAGGGAAAGATGAACGCCCAGGATAAACTGGAGAGAGAGAGGAACGACGCCAGGAACAGCGTGGAAGAGTACGTGTATTACATGAAAGATAAACTCTGCGAGGAACTGCGAGAATATGTGTCCCCTGCGGTAAGTAACACAGATATAATATTGACTTTAAATCAACCTTCAACTTCCCACTTATCTAGAGAGTCATGTTTGTGATGAAAATCTGTTTGTTTAAGCACATTGAGTACCTCATTGGTAGATCCTTAGCTATATAAGACTATATCTTACTTAATTGTCTCAGATGGTTGGTCAAGTTGCTGGATTAAATGTTACTAGAGTATAGAGGGTTAATTCTGTCATAGAAGTCAACACAATGACAGTTTTGGGATAAATTGACAGTTTATTTTCAGCGTCGACACTACTCTCCAGAGATGATCACACGGTGTGACCACAAACCATACTTGTATTCTCTACCACCATGCATAGCTTTGAAAGTTTGTTTTTCAATTTGATTGGTTTTTCTTTCTTTATTTTAGGATCGGGAAGCTTTCTTGAAGTCGCTTGACAATACAGAAAACTGGTTGTATGAAGACGGAGAGGACGAGAAGAAGAGTGTGTATCTGGACAGACTTGCTAAGCTTAAGGTATGTTTGTGAGTCAAGGTTTTCTGTCTTAAAGGTATTATACAGGATTGGTAGAGCTGACAAAACAGATAATAATAATAATAATAACTAGTACTTATATAGCGCATTTCACAATAACGCATCAATGCGCTTTACATTAGTGCCCTGGTCATTGGGCCAATAACATTCCTTTTTAATCTTTCTCAGCTCCCTGGGGAGTATACAGCCCTGGGCTGCCGTGGCGCTCCGAATGCTTTTTCAAACACAATTTCAACCTCTACCCTTGCAGGTACCCATTTATACCCCTGGGTGAAGAGAAGCAATTATAGCGAAGTGTCTTGCTCAAGGACACAAGCGTCATGACCGGGACTCGAACCCACACCCCGATGATTAAACCACCAGAACTTGAATCCGATGCTCTTAACCACTCGGCCATGACACCCCACAATACAAACAGTATTCATATTTTGTGTGATCAACCATACATGAAATAAACCTTCGAAAATGTTGGCTAAAACGGGTGTGTGAGTCTGAAAAAAATAGTGAAAAACCGAGCACAAATTTCAACATGTAAACACACTGTTGTAATAACTAAAATCAGTTGTTCCTTTTTTTTAGGTTTTCAGATACGGTTTTCTGGAATATGACTTCATTTCACAGGGAAATATTTCACAGAAAAAGTGGTTTTAGAACGAACTTCATAATCAATAAGCTTTCAGACTACAATGAAACAGTAGTGTTTCTTATCCTTACCAATCCTGTATAATACATTAAAGGTCTGATTATCCTGAAATTATGTTTTTGACAAAATTTAAAGAAAGAAAACCTTGCCAAAAGTTTGTAACCAAATACTGGATAAAAGTAACCATTGGGGTTTTTTTTGTGTGGAAATGCCTGTTGGAAAAACTTTCAATTTGTAACTATTTTTCGTTTCACTTGAATCTTGATGCCCAGAAGACATGGAAGGAGCACTGATTTCCAAGAATGATATTTCGATTTCATGTCAGTAAGAGGGCAAAGGATTGTATCTAAATAAAACAATTTCAGGCACAGTGTAGCCACTTGAAATAACATCATTACCAAGTAATTACTGACCGCAGTTAAGCCGGTTTGTACTTCACGCGGAGATGACGCAGATAATTCGCCTCGCTTTCAGGTGAAGGACTTAACTATGAACCATGCTTTAGTGATGGTTTGACAATTTTGATATTGTGATATTTTTGCTTATGCTCCAAACTTTTCCACCCGGCAGAAAGTGGGAGATCCTATCGCTGAGCGAAGGAAGGAAGCTGAAGAGAGACCCAGGGTGCTTGAAGAGCTCGGTAAATGCCTGGTGCATTATCGGAAAGCACTAACATTATATCAAGATGGGGTAAGCTACTCTTCATTCATCTCTTGATGGTTTTTTTTTTTGAGTGTGTGGGTGAGTAGGTATACACATTCAAACTGGGGACCTATAACAAAAGAGGACAATAGGGTCCCCAGTTGGAGAGCGTGTACAATAGGAGGTCCCCGATTGCAGGTGTTTACACACTTGGGTGTGTGTATAGCAGTGTTGTTGACTCGAGTCAGTGACTTGGACTCGAGTCAGACTCGAGTCGCCAATTTCATTGACTTGCGACTTGACTTGACTTGAGCAAAAATGACTCGTGACTTGACTTGACTTGACTTGACTTGACTTGACTTGAGAAAAAATGACTTGGTTACAACACAGGAATATTAAATGTGAAGTTATACGTTTACATTTTTAGGGTTCGGATAAATTAATGTCGAAACAATTCACTCGGAAGTTCCACAAAACACGGACCACATTGCGTGCATGTGGTTCAATGGTTGTATTTTTTAGTCTGTCACAACATTATCGGGACATTATGTGACTTGTGACTTGACTTGACTTGCGAAAATTTGACTTGTGACTTGACTTGACTTGTGAAAATTTGACTTGCGACTTGACTTGAACAAAAATGACTTGTGACTTGACTTGACTTGACCAAAGATGACTTGCGACTTGACTTGACTTGACAAAAAATGACTTGGTTACAACACTGGTGTATGGTACTGATACTGAAGAATTCAACAGTTTTCTTTCCTCGAGACTATGCCATGTGCTAATTACTGTTTAGTTTCTGTGCTACTGCACTGAGCTAATTGCATTGCTTTTGAGATTTTTTTTAAAACCCTCCTACTGTCTAACCATTTGATATTACCGACGTAGATTTGAATGATAAACTACTGCCAGCCTGCAATATGATATCATTCGTTGAACGCATCTACACAGTACACAGTCAACCCTCCTACTGTCTGACCAGGGCTCGAATTTGGGGGGAAAATCCACAAGACCGCAGGGCTTGTTGCTCAGAATTTTTACTGGACCGGAACATTTTGTACAAGACCGAAGTCATAAATGAGAAGAAAAAATCCAAAACGCAACAAAAACACACCAAAAGTTAACTTGTATTTTCATACTTCTGCGCCTGTGCAAGTTTTTCACTTGCAGATCGCTTAACAGGCAGTTTGGACTTTGAAACCCCTTTGAGAAATTTCTACATACATGTACCTTCTTTTTACATGTTTGCTGCCATAGAAAAAATGAAATCAGTTTTGACGATCGTTTTGACAGGACAACAACGTTGTCAAAAGCATACGAAGCATGCAAGACGTGTGGAAACAAGACGTTACTTTTAATCCATGCAACACAGGGATGTATGGTGTTGAAAGAATACAACCTATACGTCATTAATACGATTTCAACACTGTATAATTCGTTGGTAAGGTATCAGACTGTAAAGTGACTACATCCAATGTGTTGCACCCAACACATCATGACATGCACATGGTCAGTGGTGAACGAACGAAGCGCTGTACTGTGGTGTTCCGCCGGGCACCAGTACAATCACGCATGCACGGAATGGAGGGTGCCGTTCGCTCGTCCCCCGGGTGCCTAAAGCCTATGGTTTGAGCCCAGTGTAGTTGTCGTGGGCATGAGCAAACTGGATAGGGAACTTGCAGCACGACGAACGGTCGGCCGGGTTGGATGTGTTCCGCGCTCGGAAATAATTTGACGACAACAAGTAAAACAAAAACTTTTCAAACTGAGATTTAAATACATTTATTTAATGAAAGATTACATTTCATGTTAATAATACTTTTATTATGTTAAAAAAACACAAGACTTGTTCGGTATAAAGTTCACTGGCCTCAGGGCCTGCGGTCCAGTGTTAAATTCGAGCCCTGCTGACCATTCAACATCATCCACTGTGGTTATGAATGATAGATAAACTATGCCAAACTGCAATATGACATCACGTGGTGAATGCATCTACACAGTACAGTCAACCCTCCTACTGTCTGACCATTTAATATCATCCCCTCTGGTTTTGAATGATAGATAAATTATGTATGTCTGCAAATTTAGTATACCAAATCATGCTAAGTAAGCAACTTGCAGCAACTGTTTGCTTCCTCTCCTGTCTTTGGAAATGGTTTGGTGCTTTTCTTCTCTCAATTAGTATAGATTTCTAAGAACTTCTCTTAAATTTGTCTTCATTTTTCTTCCGTTAGGATGACAAGTACTCTCACATTGAGAAGGCAGAAATGGATAAAGTTCAGAAGTGGTTTGAGGAGAAGGAGGCATGGAGGAACACCAAGATCAATGCACAGAACCAACTGGCTGTACATCAGAACCCGGTGGTGCTAGCCAGAGATATCCGCTCTGAGACGGCTGTAAGTTCAAATAGAAAAATAGGCTTGAGACGGGGGGAGGTAGAAAATAGGCTTAAGTTGGAGGTGAACGAAGACATTTTGACTTGACTCAATAAAATGTTCCTCCTTTTTTCCCAAGGACCAAATATTAGGCCTGTTTATATGGGTACTGTTAGGGTTAAAAGCAGTATGTGTTTTTACTTCGGTGTTTTGTTTTGCTCTAGTACAGAGACTTGAGTCATACTAGGCACAAACTTCCTTGTTCTTTTTTTGAACTAGAAGAAAATATTGTCTATTTGTTGTTTATCCAAATGGTTAAGCATCTAAATTTTGTTTCTTGGTTTGATTAAAGATTTCAATTGAGGCAAAATGATGTAAAAGTTTATCCATTCTCTGAGCTTTGTCTCGACACATCTTGAGGCCTCCAGCCCCTCTGGCCGCTGTGGGTCAGTGTTTTTCTGACCTCTTCTGGTCATTGGGTGCTGGACTTCAGGCTTGTTGTTTTGACAGGGAAGCTTACAGTCTTTACCCTGGTGGTTGAGCGTTTTCAGGATGCAAGACCTTGGGTAGTCGGAGTGTAGTTTCTTGAGCCCGCGGAAGATAATCAAACTGTCTGATTGCAACATTGGTGTTTACTTCATTCACTTACCCAAACTACTATGGAATATTTAAATAGCCGAAAGGCAACTTGGCCATTGTAGTTTAACCATCGTAGAGGGCGCCCTCTGGGGCCTACCCATCATCATATGCAGTAACTTTCCCATGTTACTTCCTCTTTTGTCTCGCGAGGGTTTCGTACAGAAGTGTTTTTAACACTCTCTTGTTCTTGAGACTTTTGTATGATTTGCTAAGGAACAATCATTATTTTTACTACGTGAGCCCACTGAAAATATTCAAACTCTCTTTTTGCAAAGTGATGATTATTGTTTCATAACATATGAACAGATTAAGTAACTTTCAAGTAAAGGTATTTTTATACAGATAGAAAAAGAAGTTGTGTCGATAACGATGATTTGAAATCAATTGAAATCTGTCATTTTTAATGGTCTAATGAAAAACAAATGTTTAGCTCAGAGAAATCAGCAAAATTATGTTTAATTAGCATGAAAAGTCTATAAAACCATTACTATACGTACATGTACTAAAATTGTCCGACTCTTTTCTGAGGGTCGGATGTCATGCCTGGTAATATTATATTTTTTTAAAATCTTGTTTTGCCAAAGAAACATTTTTTTCAATTTTCTCAGTTAATGAGAGCTTAGTGAAATTTTAACAAAATATTTCTTATTTTAATAAAAAAGGCCTCTTGAAAATATGTTTTTAAATTCCCTATATGGAAGAATGATTATGATTTTTTCCCATTTCATGCCTAGTCGCTGAAGAGCAACTGCGACGCCATTCTGAACAAGCCCAAACCCAAACCAAAGGAAGAACCACCCAAGGAAGCAGAGACCAAGACGGGCGAGGCCAATGGAACAGGTGCCAAGGAGGAGAAGATGGAAGATGGAACAATGCCAGCGGGAGACACTCCCAACACAGAAGCAGGCACAGGGAAACCAGATGTTGAAATGGAATTAGATTGAGGACTGACTCAAGTCTAGTATTTTCAGCTGGCAATTTTCACTAGGTGTCTATAAAGAGTTCCTTGGGCACAATTTCATAGATCAGCTAAGCATTAAGAAAAAATGCTATGCAGAAATGGGTTACCAGGCAAACACTATGTGATGTTTACTGGTTATGAATGGTTCCCTGCGGAATTCTTGCTGAGGAAAATTAATTATTTAAGCAATTATCCTGATCTTTGAAATTGTACCTAGAAGTAGTTTATAACAATCTCACTGTGTAGCCATTCTTATTTTCTACTCGAAGAACGTTCGAGTGGTGAGAGAGGTGGACTTTGGTGGTTTTTTTCACAGTGATGACTTAATTTGCATACGCTGAAGGTGTATGCATTTACTGTAGGCCTGATTTACTGGTAGATGATTACTGCATGTACATGCAGTCGGGGTATTGAGCCCTTGCACTGACGTCACACACGGCTACTGCTGCCACGCTTGCCATTGTGGGAGTCAACACTTAAACATGTAAACGCCACGTCACCTAAAAATGCAAACTCCACTGTATAACACACAGGGACATTGTCTCCCAAAATGGCGCAACCAAGATTATTGTGATGATGGCGTCAGGTGCATTGGGTCAATATACACAGCATCGCCGGATACTATTCAAATAAACAATCATTAAAAACCTATAGCTTATTATCTTTCTACTGTCACTTATTGCTACCCTGTGTTGTAGGGTACGGTGAATATGACAGACGTTTTCTGGCAATAGCAAAGTATTTTTGCGAAGTATTTGTAAATGAAGGAAGTTGCGTAGAATTTAGAGAAGTGCATCTCGCTTTCGGCTGGCTTCAAATATTTCTAAGACAAATAGAGTAACGGTTCTATCCACCATTGTTTTTGTATACCTTTTAAGATTTAATTGCAGGCCTGGAATTACGCGGAGGTTATGGCGTCTGTTGCCCCTGGTCTCGGTCTTGTTGCCCCTTCAATGGTTTCCCACAGACTTACAGATTTTCTCATGGATTTGTCCTTGTATATTAAATGAAAATGGCATTGCCCTCTTGGGTGTAAATTCTAGGCCTGTACTGTATTGAGATTGATATTTTGAGAGCAAGTTGGTTTTGTCACAAGTCTCGTGTTCTCAGGAAAAGATAGTCAACCTTGTTCTGTATTTATTTTTGTCGAGTTAATTAATGGGGAACAGAATCAGCTAGTGAAGTCAAGAGAAAACTGGGGGTGTTTGTTTGTTGTTGTTTTTTTCCAAATTATTCGTTGTGAAAGATGTACTTTGCATGTAAATCTGTCATTTTGGTATTTGTTGTAAGATTCTCATGAATCACATCTAGTTTTATTTACGAACATAAGTTAGTTTTTTTTCTCTTGGAATGTCTTGTACAAAACTCAATACAGCAATGTGATATGTTTATCAAAGAAAATGTAAAGTTAAACTGTGCCATTATACCTGGTGAAATTTTTAAAGAATTGACAGGAATTGCAAATTTTCATGAGAATATGCTTTGTTTTGATTGTTTTCAAAGGCAGACTTTTGAAAGGTTTGCAAGAGTTTGCGGGTAAAGTTTTATGATCTTGCCGCGAAGGAAGATCACAACTTTTAACAGGGATTATTGTAAAATATTGTCAACCAAAATAGTGACATCTCATGTATTTAAATGATTTAAATGCAGATCAAAATTTAGTTTAAAATGTACCCTGCCAACAGGCTTTGATTCGCCCTAATTGTCTCATTGAAATAGGTAGAAAGGTTTATATGATCAAAAAATGAAAACTGACAAAACCGTTACTTAAAACAATTTTTGAGTTCCTTTAAGGTTCTAAAAACTTTGCATAATTATCATACTTTTTTTTTTAAACCTCACGAAGTATAAACAAAACAAGTAAATCTAAAATAGCTCTGGGAAAAAAAAAACCCCCCATTCAGGTTGGCTCAGTGGTTTCTTTCCCTATCTTTCACCTCTGTGGACCCCGGTTCGAATCCCACCTCAGACCGGAGCCTTGCATGTGGATTGGGTTTTCAATCCCTACCTGATTGCCTGGGTTTCCCCCCATTTGGGTTTTCCTCCCACATCTAAAACTTGATTTCCTGTTCATCCAGTTATTGGCGCTAACTGCTGTTGGATGTTTAATAAATCATATTTATGGAAAGATTTCAGAAAATAAGTTATTTTGGTTTTGTTAGCTTCGTAACGTTTCAGATTTTTTGATTATTTTGAAATCAAAGGTTTTGTCACTACAGTAGTGCTTTTCCCTGCAAACGCCTATATATCTTATAAATACTTGTGTGGACGAAGTGCTTGAACATAGCTGTTAATCGATAAAGATTTGTAAGCAAAGTGCATGTGGATTTATTCACTTAAAAATGTTAATTTAAAATTTACTAATTAAGCAAAAGAATATGTAATGTGCTCCACTTAAGACTGACGAACCCAAAAGGAAAAACAGATGTAAAGTCATAAAAAAGTAAGGTATAATTGTGTAATTTAAATGTGTACAACACTTTGGAGAATTTTTAGCAAGTTGTCTTAAAATGTCAGATGAGAGAAAATGTGAATCAGTTTTTGAAACTTGTGCACTTGTCTGATTTCTGCTGACTCTGTGTCGTTTTGTCTTGGCTTTTATATCAGATGTGAGATGTGATGCCTTTGAAAATTCCTGCAAGTGGATTTTGGGCCTGGGTCTCCCCCCCCCCCCCCCCCCCCCCCCCCTTATTTTAGACCCTGAACCTCCAAGATGTTACCTTTCAGACTGTGTGCATCACTAGAAATACAAAACTATAAGTTTGGACACAATGTGGACTATTTCTCACTCCCTTTGGTGTCTGCTTTACTTCTTTCAAGACAGGATTTCCCTATGACAACGGCACATCCCTCCACGGAACGCATGCAACTCCAAGCTTGTTCGTAGAGAGGTCCAGTACATGTACAATGTAGAAGTGCCGGTACCTTTATGGTTAGCCTAATAAATGTGTTCCCTTCCGGCAAGTCTGGGTGGTCACTGTAGAAACACATGTGGAAATCTTCAATTAAAATACCACCGAAATGGGATCGGAAAGAAAAATAAACAGTGTCTGGACAGTATACTACCACTTATAAGCGCAGCATTGTGTTGGGAGAAAGTGACACCCAAACCAATTTAGGGGACCTTTTGTAATTTTGCGACTTTATTAAAAAAATCTAACTTCACAATCCAAGTCATTGTATACGTAGAATTGACAACCTTGAAGATAACGAACACTAGGGCCTATGGGAAGCTCATATAAATACACATTTCACAAAACCATCTGCCGGTGGAGCACTACATTTTCCTCAAGCATTTGTTCTCACTTTAATCATTTTGAAAACTTATAACTTTCAAAACTGTATACTCACAATTTCATACTCCTTCAGCACAAAAAGTAGCTTAGCACCCCAAAAAGTATGTTTACCAGAATAAGGTTACCATCCAAAATACCATGTCGCAGACTACAGTCTCTGACGGGTATCCTTCTGATTATTACTGAGCTTTGTTTGCAGCTCTAAGAAATTGGGCCCATGAAACCATGGAGGTAGGAATAGAAAACCAAGGGGTTTTGAGTGGTGGTGGTGGTGGGAGGTGAGGGGCTGGACCAGCGACCCTTTCTCCATGCAGCTACAAAGATAGGGGTGTAAAACAAAATTGTCAAAATCCTGTAGAAATAGCTGTAGAACCCTGCGATGGTTCAGCAACAAAGTTCAGAGGGACAATACAAAATAATTCAAAAACACGATCCACAACTGAAAATCATCTGTTTGGCGCAGGCATTGTAACAAATAACGATAGGTCGTGGATGTGTGCGGCGGCACCAGCACCAGCACCAGCTAATAATGTCAGCACCAGCTAATATTAATAGCTTCCTCCATGAAGATTAATGCTGATGAGAAGTCTCCATAGAAGACATCGGTTCCCCCTCCTCTTCCTCTTCCCCTCCCCCTCCTCTTCCCCTCCCCCTCCCCTCCCCCATCTACTCCCCTGCGGTAGATGGATAGCAAGACAATCAGTTCTTCAAGAATAAAACAAACCACATTTGTATTTGAATCAAATCTACTCAATTATGTAGCGAATAACATTATAAGACAGTGTTTAATAAATGTGTTTAGGGCCTACCGCAAACGCAAACTTTGCCCAAAGTAGGCCCTATGGGTTTGTGGCAAGTGTTCAAGAAGATAGAAGCCATTAAATGCCGGTTATTCCCGCGGGGCCATCCGGTCTTGGTCCATCGTCCATCTGCCCATCACCCCACCCGTTGGTTATCATCCCATAAACTCAAGAAGATGACCAGAGAATCTTCTCCAGTCTCGGGTCCTCATTAATTACATGATTTATTTGTCGGGGCCACCACTCGGAATGGAATGTAACATTCTGGAATAACCTTCGCTTGCTTGTTGGTGGGCTGGAATTCCCCTGCAGTATAACGTGTCTGTGGTCGCATCGTTAACAACCGGGTTCATTACTCACGAGATTTACCCCTTGAGGAAATCATCGTGCCATCAACCATTATTACGCAATTCTCCTTGCTAAGGACCGTATGCCCCTTTTCTACGACATGACATCATGGATGTGGAATTTCTATTCGTTTTCGCACGACAGGTGCGAGTGCATTGGCACACAATGCTATTACGCAACCAATGCACAGGAAAGGCCATGCTGGCCCCGAGCTCATTCTCAACAGTCTACCTCACCGTATAAATTATTATTGAATTTCCCTCCCATTCCCAACCCTACAAAACTATAATTAGCAAAGTTGTTAAAATTTTACAAATCAATAGCAACTACCTTGTATTCGGTCCAGTGGGAGTGCACCCCCGTTGAGTACCCAGGCTGCACCCAAGTTTCCTCCAAAAGAGTGGGTTTTTCGTGGCCGCCGAGCGCCAACGTCACCGTTGGACCGGCACTCATCACCGGATAGCAAATCTTAATATCATTTCTTAAAATGATTGTCTATTTGTGGACCATACCTAATGGCATTATTGACGTTTTTCACTATAATTTTTAATTTTGCAAAGTTCTGTTTCACGAACACTTACTATATGTGTAAGATTGTATGGATTGGTCTTTCACATATGCTTTTTGTGCATAAATAGTTGAATACACTTGCTGTTTGTGTTGTGTTTTCTATGGTGGCCCTGAAGGGACATTGCATATCGCAAACGTGTGCGCATACGTATGCAATGTCGTGAAACAATTCGCGAATATATGCGCACACGTCCGTATGCAATGTCGTGAAAAAATTCGCGTATATGTGCGCACACGTACGCAATGTCGTGAAACAAATCGCGAATGTGTGCGCACACGTCTGCGAATATATTTGCGATGTCGTGAACGTTATTGCATACCATGTTGCATACCTTTGAATAAAATGTCTAATGATCTGGGGGGTTTCTTGCCTACAGTGAGATTAGCGGTAGTCATTGCAGCGGTAGTCATTGTTGTGAGGCAAGCGAGGCGGGTGACGTATTTCTTTTTTTCCCAGGACGAACGTGGGCTATTAACATAAAATGGGCGTGTTTGACCGTAAAATACCCTCGCGCGTGCGTACTCTTCGACCTTGATTGTAATAGCACAAGTACTTAGTAGGCTGTAGGTAGATAGCTTATGCTGTAGTACATGTTGGCGAAACTTGGCCTGGTGCCAAGTTCCTGGGTACACATTATTGTATAGCCATGCTTACAGGAGCCTGACTGTAGCGCCACGTACTCCCTAGGTCACTAACAAATTGTCTGCAACTATGACATCATCCCAAAGGTATGCAACTTGGTATGCAATAAACGTTCACGACATCGCAAATATATTCGCACTCGTGTGCGCACACATTCGCGATTTGTTTCACGACATTGCATACCATGTGCGCACACATTCGCGAATTGTTTAATCGGACAGTGCATACGTGTGCGCACATATTCGCGATTTGTTTCACGACATTGCATACGTGTGCGCACATATTCGCGAATTGTTTCACGACATTGCATACGTGTGCGCACACGTATGCGATGTGCGCACACGTATGCGATATGCGATGTCCCTTCAGGGCCACCATAGTTTTCTTATGTTTTGACAGAGGTTTGGAGCAGCCTGGCTGAATCCCTTTCAACATCAACGTTGCGCAACTTGGCTATCAACAAACTACCATCTCTTCTCATGAATGCCAAAGCGTTCTCGACAACGACAAAATACAAAAACAACTGGGAAAGGTGGCAGAGTTGGGCATCTTCCAATACAGGCATCACAGTGTTTCCCGTCGACCCATTCCACTTATCATTGTACATCGCCCACCTTGCATCGACCGGGTATAAGACTGTCGCTGAATCTGTCGCGGCGGCAGTGAAGTGGGTCCACAGTCTGGTCGGCTTACCCTCGCCTACCGACAACATGATGGTAACAACGGCACTGCAAGGTTTCAAACGCATGAACTCATCAGCACCAGTTCGGAAAGAACCAATTACACCGGACATATTGATAAAAATTATCGGCACCCATGGGCAACCAAATGCTACCCTAGCTGATTTGAGGGTTGTGTTTACCTGTCTCGTTTCCTACGCGGGTTTCCTACGTTTTAACGATTTAGCTGGTGTAACACGTGCGGACTGTAGGATCACACATGACCGCTTAACAATCCATCTCTCATGGTCAAAGTCGGACCAGTTCAGACAGGGAGCGGAAGTCGTCATAGCAAGAACATTTAAAGACACTTGTCCCGTGGCCGCAGCAGAGCGGTATTTTTCCGCGCTGGGCGATTCTGCGGACTCCTCTTTGCCCGTGCTCCGTAGGCTTGTCAGCACCAAAAAGGGTCTTATCCCGTCTGTACACCCACTGAGCTACACCCGTACTCGTGAGATCATTTTGGACGCTCCGCGGCCCATCGTTCCCGATGTGTCCATGTATGGCCTGCATAGCCTCAGATCTGGAGGGGCCACAGCCGCCTGTAATGCTCAAGTTCCCCCGTTATTAATTTCCAAGCATGGCAGATGGAAGACTGAAACCGCTAGAAACGCCTAACTAGAAACGCCTAACTAGAATCTAAAACTAGACAATACCTCTATATTACTTCCTTCAAAATCACTTGGCATATAGTGATGAGAAAGCAAAACAGGCTTATGTTTTTTGGAAAGGTGTTTGTAATGAATGGATAATCGTAATTGGAAATTTAATAGAATGTTGCAGTTTTTAAATATGATTTGGCTATTATATAAGAGAAGTTTGAGAGTATCGATTAAAGGTGCGGTACGGCTGCAGCGACCCTACCAACAGTTCAAACATTCGTTTCATTTGTACTTTATTCATGTTCTTCTGTATACTCCTTATAGGAGAAATAGAATAGAAATGGACTTTCTTACGTATTAAGAAAGTAATAATGAAACAGTGTCACTTGTCAGAACAAACAAGGAGGAATAGATAATCTTTGTTTCATCATTTGTAAAAAGTTCTGGTATAAATGAAACAAGGATGCCGTGAACTTCGTCACTGCATGCTCACAAGCCTGAGACCTGTAAACAAGGGATCTTGATGTGAACCCATACGGGCCATAGAGTAAGGGGTGAACCTGAAACCCGAATGACAAAGCAATAAGGTAAAGTATCTTGCTGAAGGACACAAGTGCCACGAATGGGACTCGAATCCCCTCTGTTAATCCTCTGCTGATCAGAAACACCAGAGTTTGAGTCCGATGCTCTTAACTTAACCGCTCGGCCCGAGGAATCGCCACCTTCGTGGCCGACGGAGTAAAATCGGGGAATCAGTTTATTGCTTTTTAATCATTAGTTTGCGAGGCAAACAAATAGCGGGAACACCAGTCACAATAATGTAAACTTATTGGAACTACATGCTCATTTCGGGTCACTATGTCGAGTTGTCATTGATGTCATTATTATTATTAATATTTTTTGATTCGTGTGTTTATTTATTAAGTTCATATTATATATAAATTACTTTATGTATCTGGGCTTTAATTATATTATTATTATTTAGATACACAAGCCCAACAACCCAGGTCGACCCATTGTATCTGGTAATGGTAGCCCTACAGAGCGCATTTCTGAGTTTGTTGACAGCTTCCTCAACCCCTTAGTTCCCGGTATTCCTTCCTTCATAAAGGATACCACAGACTTCCTCCATAAACTAGAGGAAGTCAAACACCAAATACCTGACTCTGCTATTCTTGTTACTCTAGATGTTTCATCATTGTATACTAACATACCCCATAGTGAAGGCATGAATGCATGTGTCTCTGCTCTCAGGGCCAACCAACAATCCCGCCCTTCAGTGAGACACATTAAGGAACTCATCAGCCATATTCTCACTAAGAATAACTTTTCATTTACTGACAGGCACTTTCTACAGATACAGGGTACCGCCATGGGTACCCAAATCGCGCCCTCATATGCCAACATTTTCATGTCTGATTTAGAGGACAAACCTCTGTTCACTGCCCCCAGCCGTCCAGTTTGGTGGAGATTTATTGATGACATTTTCTCCATCTGGTGTGGCAGTCAAGACAGTTTGGATGAGTTTATCGACCATATAAACTCATTCCACCCCACCATAAAGTTCACTACTGAACACTCGCTCACAAGTGTGAACTTTCTAGATGTGACCATAACTAAATCCCCTAATGGCATTATTACAGATGTATACAGCAAACCCACTGACACCCATCAGTATCTTCTCTCCAACAGTTGCCACCCTAGTCACTGTAAGAAGGCAATTGCTTACAGTCAGGCCTTGCGTATAAGGCGTATCTGCTCTTCAGATACCTTGTACAAAAGGCGTTCATCAGACCTAAATAGGGGCCATAGCGAACGCAGGGTACAACTTGCCATCAACAGAGCCTTTATCATGCCTCGCCAAACTCTGTTGACCAACACGGGAACCAAAAAAGTCCCGACTAAAGAGAGTTGCCATGGTCACCACTTTCCACCCTAAACTTTCCTCAATCCTCAATGACAAAATGACTATCCTTCACTCCTCTAAACAGGTTATGTTCAGCAATCCCTGAGCGCCCCATGGTTGCATTCCGCCGCCCTAAAAACCTAGGAGACATCCTAGTCATGGCCAAACTTCCCCAAGATACAGGTCAAACACCACCCTCAACAGTAATACAGGGTTGTCACAAATGTGCGCGCTCTAAATGTAGAACTTGTCTCTACATCAAACCCGCATTACGAGTGAAGAGTCATAGCACAGACTCTTCTTACAATATCAAGACTGACTCCCTATGTAGCAACACCAAATATCCTGTAAGAGATGTGGACTACAATATGTGGGAGAGACTAAGACCAAACTCAGCCTTCGCTTTGCTAACCATGTCTCTTCCATAAAGACCAAAAAACCGTACCCCGTCTCCATCCACTTCAACAGCCCTGACCACAGCGTCAAGGATGTTGAACTTCTGGTGATTGAGGCTTGCAATGGTGATGACACACACCGCAAGCTCAGAGAATCACACTGGATTCACCAAATTAAGACAGTCCAACCCTTTGGACTTAACATAAACACTGGTGTTAAATAACTTTCCATCACTTATTTTGCTTGCTTATTTTGTTGATGTAATATAAATACGTTCACTGTAATTAACCTGTTCTCTCTACTGGTTTATTTTTACTCTTCTTTCTCTCAACAAGTTGTTTAAAGTCAACCCGCTAATAACCTATTCCTTTTGCAGAGTATTTAATAACCCGCTCTCTCCGCAGGTTCCCCTTGCCTATTTTTAATTTCTTACATTTCATCTTATACACTGGTTATAATCTTCTAGAATTACATTCCTATTCACATAATTTTCTTGTTGCTTACTTAACTTTCTTCACTAGTTATTTGTGTCTTGCCCCCTATTGATGCAACTTGCCCTCTAATCCTACCCTTTCATGCTTCCCGCATTGTTATACCCAGAATGCAGTTACCACCTTTATGGTCCAGTAATCCACCATTTTCACACTGACCATCCTTTGTCCTCACTACTTTACTCTGATTGGTTCTTAGCCAACCCATTGTCTGTAAATTAATAACTTTGATTGGCTATAATCTTCCCGCTTTTTTCTGGATACCTTCCCCTAATCCTTTGCTCCTCTTTTTGCTATAAATGGATATGTTTTTGTTTGTACTTGTTAATGCCTCTGAAGAAGGTCCAGTTTGGATCGAAAGCTAAGGCCATCTACCCTACTAATATTATTATTTATATTATATTTATAATTATTTACATGTATCTGTTTTCATTCCGTTGATCCTTTGCTTTTTTTGTTCCTTTTTTTCTTTTGTTCTTTTTTGTATAAACGTAAAGTTTGTGCTTATAAATTTATTAATTTGTTTCTTTGTTAATTAATATTTTCTAGTAATTTTTTTTTACATTTGTATATTTAATTTTTATTTTCAAATTTAAAGATTAAGTTATTTTATATTTTCCCTTTCCTGTAATTGGCGGCTCGTCCGCTGTTGGTTTGGACAATAAATACAAATACAAATACAAATTATACCCAAGTCCGACAGCCACTTATTTCTCAATATTTAATAACACACACTTTTTGTCCAGTCCCAGTACACGTTTATGCTATTTATCCGACAACTGGACTTTGTCACACACCACATAGGCCTATACCGAAAAAGACATTTGATTTATGAATGTAGTCCAGCACAACAGGTACTTTATAGAAATACAGAATCCGGCTCTTTTTGATGATCTCATGTCTAATTCAGTTCCATTACAAAAGGGTTTGAGCCTTTTTGGGGCGTGTTGCGGTATTGTGGTCGCTGCGGTATAATTCACAATTACTCATTATCACCTATCATCCTTAGTGCATTCCAGTATTTTGCATTCATCAAATTTAAATTAACATTGAGTGCCTCTCCCTTCGTTTATTCAGTGTGCGGGACAGTTGTATCCGGGAACTATTAATTGGGACCAGTTTCTCCCATCAGAAAATAAAATAAATATGTTGCAGTCAATAAGTCAATTATTTAATAATCGGATAGTTACGACGACCATGCATGGGGGGGGGGGGGGGGGGGGAACAAACTTTGCGTGGTTTGTTTATTATTTTGTAGAGTGGGTCGCTCATTTCGTCCGTAGATTATTCGTCTGGTGCTGACGTCTTCTTAAATGACTTTTACAAAGGGGTCAATGTTCACCGATTTTGTTTTGTGTGTGTGTGTTCCCCCCCGTTTTATTTAGATGAGTCAAAGGACAGCATTCATCAGACTGGTTGGGTGGACTACTACTACTACACTACTAGTACTAGGGATGTTTGTGAATGTTGGTTGGGTTGTTGGTTGTGGCATGGACTATGGAGGAAGACATTTCTTCCTCCATGGTTGTGGTGAAGTGCCAGCAGTAGATCGGTCAAATCTATGGTCAAACCATGGTTTCTACCCCCATGGTCAAACTAGCGGTTATTTGGTCATGAATTAGTTTCCTCCTATATTGCTATTGTTATAATTAAAACTAAGTGGGCATTGCAAAGTCGGGGGGGGGGGGGCAAGAGCCCCCCCCCCCCGCTTAAACCCCCTCAATTTACCCCTGCAAATTAGATTACATAAATACACAAATAATGGTTCGATACATTAAATAGTCCCCCTCAAAAAATAAACAATAAAAAAAAAATGAAAAAAAAAAAATATATATATATATATAATAATAATAATACACTGGTTATAATCTTCTAGAATTACATTCCTATTCACATAATTTTCTTGTTGCTTACTCAACCTTCTTCACTAGTTATTTGTGTCTTGCTCCCTATTGTGAGTTGCATTACCTTGATGCAACTTGCTCTCTAATCCTACCCTTTCATGCTTCCGGCATTGTTATACACAGAATGCAGTTACCACATTTATGGCCCAGTAATCCACCCTTTTCACACTGACCATCCTTTGTCCTCACTACTTTACTCTGATTGGTTCTTAGCCAACCCATTGTCTGTAAATTAATAACTTTGATTGGCTATAATCTTCCCGCTTTTTTCTGGATACCTTCCCCTAATCCTTTGCTCCTCTTTTTGCTATAAATGGATATGTTTTTGTTTGTACTTGTTAATGCCTCTGAAGAAGGTCCAGTTTGGATCGAAAGCTAAGGCCATCTACCCTACTAATTTTATATAATAATAATAATTATAAATAAATGTTTGAAAAAAATAAATTAAATTGTGTCTTTAATTTGCGACAATCTTTGTCGTTGCTAATTACAAAACGTTTATCTTAAGCCGTTATCTTTAATTACATGATTATAAAAACCAGACGGATTAGTAATAATCCTACACCCGAGGCCCCTACTACTGATAACGCGTTTCTGGTGAAGGGCGCCCTCAGTACCTATTCACCCCGATTAAAAAATTATGAGCGTTTTTATCAAAGGCAAATTATTTCGTGCAGACTGTCCAAGGCTAAATGAAATTATCACGCGAGATTTTGGGGTTAAAATTACACGTCGATCGATGTGATGGAAGAACAAGTTGACTAACTCGCAGCTTTGTCGAGTGTGCATCATGTCATGCTATGCTCTGTTTCATGACAACTTCTTCCTCCTCTGTGATCATACGGGAAAAAATAGGCCTCTTATTGGCACTGAAAGTATATAAAAAATGCATTTCTGAAAGTACGTTTTGCAAACCCTTTTCTCAATTGTAAACATGCTGTTTTTGTAAGGTTTTTAATATCATGAGCGAACCTTGTATTTTTAGTAGTATGATTCAGCAATGGTTTGCAATCAAAATGTGCTAGATTATTTCACACTACATTATGGGCTTTCGTAACGTATCAGAAATATTGACCCCGACCGTATCACCGCGGTCAGTAAACATAGGGCCTACACAACAATGCAATAGGCCTAGATAATAATATTAGAGCAACAATGCATCTAAAATATAAATAATTTATCCTCATGCAAACTTGTTATGAAGTATAATGAACCATGAGAGAAACTGACTGGATAAATTTGAAATAATTTGGGTTGACCAAAGAAAAAATTACTAGAGCGGGACTTGAACTTGCGAATCTCCGGTGCTCTACCAACTAAGCTATATTTACCCATTATGTTGGCGGTCTTCTTATTTTTGTCAACACCTTCGTTCGGTAGTCCCGCTCTAGTCAATTAAAAAAACCTAAAAATCATGATACCAATTATGGTTATTATTATTTATTATTAAGCAATAACATGACTATGAAATCTAGAACCTCAGACGGTTGAGCACTGGTAAATATCTACTTGGAATCCCTGTGTCCATAGAGCAAGGACCATCTCTATTATGCAAGTCAAGTTGTTCCAATCTGAGCAAAATTAAAATAATAATACAATTGTTCGTCAATTATGTTATTGCAACCCTTTTATGACAAAAGTATCTTATTTACAAAACTCTCCCCCCAAAAAACAACACAAGAAAAAACATATCCCCAAATTGGAAAGTTTCGTTTAGGGGGCAAAAAATTAGATTCCGGAGCGTGCGTAGCCACGTGCCATCCACTCTCACGTCGGCTTTCATGTTACAACATGATGAAGAAAACTCAAAGTCTTACATTTCCGGTTTGGGTGACTAAATGCCGCAGCGATTGGTCGTCAACGGGAGTAACCAATATGAATAATTCATGAGATTATTAATCCGCACAGACTCTGACAACTGCTCCAAATTGAGTCTTAAAAAACAAAATAAATCACTCAAATTAGAAAGATGACAAAATATGTGCTGTTAATGTGAAATATTGCAAAGGATACTTGGTTTATTAATATTTTCGAACGTGAAAAATTCCCTTTGTGTCTATTTTATTGCGGGCGGATTGATAAAGTAGTACCAATTTTATCAGCTATTCCAACACACATCACACATGCTCCATGCGCAATGCATGCAGAGTACCATCTCACCGCTGCATGCTCTGAAAATTCGGTATCATTGATGTTTTGTGAAGTTGAGTCTCAGGCAGGACGAGTCACGTTTGAGAAATAATTTAATCTTTTGGATAATTAATGTGCTGTTGGACATTATATCTGCTGAGGAATAAACTTAAACGATGCCAGAGACAGTGAGGTAGAGGTACGTATAGTTTTTATTGACTGTTAAAATTGTAATTCATTTATTTACGGAAATATTAGGAGTGTCTTGGGTGCGTGTTCAAAGCGGGTACGTGTTATTGGCGGGGCGATCGCGTTGCTCGTGCCATACCGGGCGATGTGTGTTTTGGTCGGTAGGCATGCAAGCATGCATGCCGTGGTGTCCGCTCTGGCTCAGTAGAGCAAGGTTTAGCATTACCTTTTTACACGTATTCATTTAAACCAGATGTTATATCTATTATGTCATATTCAACATTGTAGGATGTAGATTCTTATTTAACAAAGCCCCTTTTATTTTGAAATGTTTGTTTAAGTTGAAGTTTTGTAATATTTATCTTTCAAATTTCTAGGCCTGTAGTGAGGAGTGTAGTGCAAAGTTGTTACTTGCTGTTTCAACATGTTGTAAAGTAACAATTTAAACAATTTTTGTATCCACATGCACAGTGCTTCGCCAATACAATTTAACTTGCATGCCGTATAATCAAATGGACAAGGAAAATGCCGAATTTGGACATCACTTTTTAACTTATTTGCATTATCATGTAAAAACCAAAAAAATCACATTTATTTAGGTAAATATAAACAAATTTTGGTCTTCATGAAAAAAGTTAAAAAGTGGTGGTCGGATTCAGGATCTGAAAAATAAGTTTTAACAATATTAGCCTATTGACCCCCTTACACGATGCGCAGTGCTCTTGTACGCAATTTCCTGTCCGCCATTTTGGAAGTCATAACGGACATAAAGGAATTGACTCCCGAAATGGTATGTGGTGCTGAGGTGCATTCCGCGTTGTGCGCATGATTGTGCAAGGGGCGTCATTACCTTAATTTGGTTACTGCAGGAGGCTGTCGGGCTGCCCACAATCTTTTGTAAAGCAATTTTTGGTGAATATTTTGTGTGAATAATTTGTGCGAATTATAATTAATACATTTTATATTGCAACCTCTTGGCTGATTGGTTAAGATCCCCAATTTTCCATTTCTCCTGCCGCAGGATTTAATAAATAATAGACTCTCCTTCACACCTGGTTTTACGATCCTTATTTGAAAACAATTAAAGGCTTGACCACCCTCATCAAGCCTCTTTTAGTTATACATGTATTCCCTCATGGAAGAGTTTTGGATGAAAATTACCTACTAAATAAGTAGTAGGCCTACTGACTGCACAAAGAGATTGTATGCCAGGCAGTTTTCTGAATTTTTTTTGTTTCAAGTACAAAGTGGCATTTTAAACCGCAAATTGTGTGGTTAGATATAATGTGTGAAATAAAACCAAAGGACTGACAATTTTTATGTGTGTGCTCAATTCAATACATCTTTTCCTGAACCAACATAAAATTTACACAGCTAATAACACAAACAATTTAAAACAATCATTGGTGAAATACTGTACGCCAGGGTTTTGCCATATTATCAAAGCTGAACCATCCTTGAAACTTGAAAGAAAAATAAATCACAAAGGCCTCTCGGTTTACCATGGAACCTTATAAGTTTAGTTTCCTTACACAGTCTATCACAGCCCATGCTAACTTACTTAACAGCTTCCCAAATGTTTCCGTTGCATTGGACCGTAAAAAAGACTAACCTAAAGTTCTTCAAACATTCCTATGCCTCTCTGCAGGAGAGATATTCAATACTCTACTATTGAATGGAAAAGCACTAATGAAGTTTCAAGGTATTTGCTTGAATAGAAATCTGTAAGCTAGGGCAATATAAATTCAATTTGTTTGGGAAGCTGCCGATGGAAGGAACTAATTCTTCTACGGATTTTATAAATATAAAGGTTCAGGTTCTACAATTATGGTTCCCATCAGCTTACATTGTTGTTTATATAAAAAGGAAAAGTACACATGTAGGTTTAATTTTGTTCTGACTGAATAGATGTTTTGTAAGCAAGGGAACGGTGATGGAATATACAATGTAGACCTGTCCTTCGCACATAATTTGTTTTCTATTATTATAATTTTCGGGGGGCATGTATTGCTCTGAATTTTTCAAGGCAGTTGTGGTATATAACTTTAATTTCAATTGGATTCCAATTTATTGAATTGAGCAATATAAAAATTAGAAATTAGGTCTCCAATTTTGAAGTTGCAAAAACACAGAAAAAGTACTTAAAAGTGTTGGATTGTGATACTCACAAATTTGTAATTAAGGGAAATGAAATTGGAATGTCAGCAGGCCAGCATGGACTCATTACATCAGTGGGCCACATTGGCTGTCTGGGGCCAGAGTTTACTGGGCTGCCTGCTACGCAGCTACCTTCAGTCAACCCAGGCCATCATCTACTGGTGCCTGACTGCTAGGCATACTGTGAACACTCATAATGACGCAATAAATTATGACCATTAAAATTGCAGATGGTCTGCTGCAAACTTTTTGGCATTATGCAGTTCTTAGCATTTGTTCCTAATTGAGGGTTCTCCACACGCGGTTTTGTCCGGGCGCTGCGCCCGGACAAAATTTTCAAAATACAAAATGCGCCCGGACAAAAAATGTAGCGCCCGGACAAAATCGCCGTGCGCCCGGACAACAAAATCTGCGCGAGGACAAAAAATCACAGCCACTGTTCGGTCCTAAATTAGTGTCAATCAGTAATTTCCACAGTGAAACGATCGTATTAATCACCGCGCACGTGCCGGGCAAGTATAAGAAATCGCACTGTTTTTCACAGCGCTCCCGCGGCACACATAACAGCCGTCATTTCAATCTACGTAAATCATACACACGGACCATAGAGCTATCGCTGGCAGTGTATCGTGCAGTTGCGCTGCCAATAGCAGGTTTGTGTGGGGCTTTTGTTTTTCGCGGGACAGGTAACAGCCGTCCCCTCACGAACATCGTGGCGCAGTGTGGCACCATACACGATGCATATAGTTTTGTGTGGTGGGTTCAGGTAGGTAAGTGCATAGTAGCATTTTGTAGTGCTTGCCTCGTGGTCTTTTACACTGACGCTCGGCGGCTCCGACATGTGCCCACTCCATCATTGCTGGATTTCTTTTCCAATTGGTCATAAAAGTTCACTATTTGGTTATACATTATCGTTAAATTCAATGTTTCCAGATTTTTATAGAATAAACTGGAGTCCAGAAAAGGAAACGAAAAGAAAAGAAATATTGTGATAATCTTGGGAAATCGACTATCTCGGTACATGGTAACCACGTGTATAAAGCAGATTGATGCCGTGAGCTTACTATCCAGGAAGACTATTGGCTCAAAACGGGACCTTTCGCGCTATCAACCAATCCGCGGACAGATTAAAACAGATTGACCAGGGGTACGTTTTCGCGGCTGGAACGAATAACTGTTTCGGTCATTGGCCTGTGTTATCGGATGGCCAAAATTCAACCGAAACATGTATTGGACCGCGAAAATTACCCCTTATGACGGCAACACACGTAATGGAGTGTGCCGGTGTTTAGGACGACGACTCGGCGGTATCGATCGACTCGACGACTAACGTGAGTGGTTGATCGTGAATGATACCTTTTTAAGTTTGTAAATAAAACAGAAAGAAATGAGGGGTGAAAAAACTTAACTTTGTGTCGGATTAACGGAAAATTGTTAATGTTTTTTTTATGGAAAAGTAAAAACATATTCTTGTTGACCCAAATATAAAGCTGAAAAAGTGATTTTCCCCTTCTGAATCATTGGTAATTTCACGCGAATCTACTCGGATTCGCAGCGTAAACGGCGGGCGCGAATCTTGGTGCGAATCGATTCGCGGATTCGCGTCGGATTTCTAGGCCTGAAATTTAAACAGAAAACTGTTTTTTTCTTGGTCCATTGTTTGTAGACTCCCACCCAGTGTCACATAGATTTGATGATTCATTGCGCTTGCACATTATAAGCATTGCTTGCGTGAAAAAGGCAGCCGGCGCCGCCAGCGTGCGCCCGGACAAAATTTGACCCTGTGGAGAACCCTGTAATTAATGTACATTTTTCAGGCAACTCAAATATTTAGACTCTAATGGAAAGGTCATTTGTATTTTATAGACTGTTACATTTAGATTGTTAAATTTCTTTCATATTTCATTTCTTTTCATGTGTTAGTTTTCAAGCTATTGTCGTAAAAATGTATGCCAACTTTTTCAGAAATTTACAATCATTGTAAAAAATAAATGTTTAATTTATGTAGGAAGCCAACAAGAATTACAGTACATTTATGCACTTTTCTGAGTTTTTTACTGAATTTTCACTTTCAAATACTTTTTGAAAAACCACTTCACATTAAATCCAACTTTGTTGAGACTTAATTTAAGAGCGTTGGTCAACAGTCCACTTTGTATCGGTAACCAGTCCTGAGGCAAGCTACTGGTCATTGTCGCTTGAATATTGATCATTGGTAGTAAACAAGATCAGATCTGCACCACTGGCCGCCCTAATCCCCCTGTTTTCCTCACTGCTGCTTTTAGAGCCTATCGGATCAATACGATGATTAAACCCCAAAACATTCACAGTAGCCAAATTTCAAAAGAGGCATCTTGAAGGAATTTGCATCGGGTTTTCTTTTGCCGTTGGGGCGCTGTATGCTGTAGGAAGTTGATGCTGTGTCTACCACCAGGAGGTGGCATTCCCGAATCCTGTTCAATCACGTTTCTGCGTGCTCCCCTCTTACTAATACAGTCGGTACCGAGCAGTTTTTTCACTGTGCTCCTGGTTACATTTGGCAAAAGATAATATTTTGTCCTGAAGCTTTGTGGAAGCTTTGCTAAGGCACATGTGTTTTTTGACCTTTAAACTTGAAAGGTTCATGTAGATTTACTAGAATCAGGTTCATGTAGATTTACTAGAATCAAAAGTCATTCCATATTTAAATAGAAGACTAACATTTTCCTTGGATAAATCCGATTGACAAGGGTATATTATTTACTCAACCCCCTGCCCTCCAAAAAATAAATAAGAATAAAAAAGAAAACACAAAATATTAATTAGAAAAGCACATGTACAAAATTAAAAAAGAAGAAGAAAATAGGGAGTTTATATTGGCGAACTTGTTTGTACACCTACAATTGTGTTTACAAAAAAGCCCCAGCAATTTATTACCGTAGTGTTTTAAAAAGTTGCCTGGTGTAACTCCAATACTCCATATCATATTTTCATCTTGAATGTTCAGGAAAATGCAGTTGTGGTGAATTGGTCGGAAAGGGGAAACGGGAGAGGCAATACTGAGGTTATTAATTACTTCCCCCACAGCTCAACATTCTGTGAAGTGTCTTGTTGAATACTAACAATTGTCAGCACCAGCCTAGCCTAAAGGCTGGGTCTCACTTGATGGGTTCGCTGGGGCCAGCTGATTGCCTGGAGGGACCCCGCCCCCGCCCCCGCCCCCCCCCCCCCCCCCCCCCCCCAACTCATCAAACTGCTACTGTGGTCTGGTTTGGGGTTTGAAGTTACCAATTTTGTGCTTGTTAGAGGGGAGGTGTTGTAAAAGCAACATTTGTTCAATTGATCGCTTGAAGGGTTTTTAGCTCTGGAAGTGAAATTTAGGGTTTGGGGTAGTTTGGGGTGACACTTTGTGCTAAATGTTGTTGGAACACTTCGACCAAAACTGTTTGGGTCAGTTTGGGTCATGACATGGTTGATTTACACACACTTTACTTATTTTTCAGTGTTGCACAAATTTTCGGTCCATATGGTAAACTTAATGAATAGGCTCATGCTTTGGAAAATAATTCGCTTTTAATTTGTTTTCTCACCTTTTGTGTCATTTCAGATTCCATTTTATGGTGTTAAGATCACCAGTGTAGCCATGGCAATCAAGATGGCTCACATTCATCCAGCCATTTTGCTGGTCTTCACCATCTTCTTCGCCATTGTACGGACTACCAATGCACAGGAGGCAACAGCCCCTCACATTTTTCAGTTCACAAAACCTGTCTACGATGCCAGCATTCCTGAAAATGCTCCAGTCAGGACATACGTCATTACAGAACCAAAGACAGGCATCTACGTTCCCCTTGATTCTGCCATTACTGGTGTGAAGTATACAATTGAAAGTGAAAACAGGCTCTTCAGGGCGGCAGATGAAAGAGTTGGTGACTTCTATTTTCTCAGAATTCGCACTGTCCCGTGTAAGAGCAAAGACGATTCTTGCTCAAGCGTTATCAACAGGGAGCAGAAAGCAGAATATCGACTGCAGGTAAAAGCTGTTGGTCGCATGCCTGGCCAGACTTCACTTGTTGCTTACACTGATATGGTCGTTACAGTTACTGATGTTAATGACCAACGGCCGTTATTTTCTGAGTCAGAATACTCAATCGATGTCGCTGAGGATACCCCAATACAGACCAGCATTGCCACCGTGGAAGCCACTGATGCAGATTCGGGAACAAATGGCGAGGTGTACTACAGCTTCAAGAGGCCGATAGACCAGTTTGCCATTCATCCAACGAGTGGGGTGGTGACTCTCACAAGACAACTTGTTTACAAAGTGGTTCAGCAGTATCGTCTCGTCATCATTGCCAGGGATAGAGGGATGATGCCGTACAACATGGCACCTCCCTTTGAGACAATCTTGAGGATACAAGTTGAAGAGGTTAACAAGCATGCACCGCTGATGACCATTCAGACGCAATCACAGCTGTCTAAAAGCAGTGATGTTGGCACCATTTTTGCCAGCATCACTGTCAGTGACGATGACGATGGAAGCAATGGGCAGGTGGACCATATCCGCATAGTTGAGGGAGATCCAGATGGGTATTTTGCTCTCGCTAACGAAGGAGGCAGCTTTCACATCAAGACACAAGGTCTATTTAAGCACACTTCTCCTGGTCATTTCAATCTGACTGTCGTAGCATCTGACCAAGGAAGCCCTCCCAAGACAACGACACAGATTATCCCAGTGGAGATATCAGGATCCTACAACCATGCTATGTTCTTCAGGAGTCGACTGATGAACACCTCTGTCTCTGAACTTGTGCCAATCAACACCCCACTCATAAGTGTAACGCCTGAAAAGATGGACCAGAGCATCGCAGTCAGCTATGTCCTGGCTGACAGCAAGTCTCCTGTTTTCATTATCAATGAGCACACAGGGTTCATTACTTTGAATCAGGAGCTGGATCGGGAAACCAAGAGTGTGTACAACATTACAGTTTATGGTAACGTACAGGAGTACCAAGCCACTGCGTATGTGGTGGTCTATGTACTGGATGCCAATGATAATACTCCATCGTTCGACCAGGACATGTATGAAGTTGAACTCCAGGAAAATATGCCCATCAACTACCCAGTTATGCAAATAACTGCTCGTGATGCTGATATAGGGGAGAACGGCTTCATTTCCTACAGTTTGGCCAACATGAATCCAGTTCCGTTCACGATTGATCACATGACGGGTTTCATCAACACAAGTAAGATTTTGGATTTCGAAACGATGAGGCGAGAATACAAACTGCGTGTCAGAGCTTCAGATTGGGGGTTTCCGTTTCGCCGTGAAACTGAAGTTATTGTGACCATTCATCTAAAAAATATCAATGATAATCGACCTCAGTTTGAGAAGATAGACTGTGTTGGGACAATATCTCGCACTTTGTCTGCCGGGCAATTTATTGATGTGATTTCTGCCATTGATTTTGATGGAGATGAGAGAGTATTAAGCATAGTTTCAGGCAACCCTGGTGACCTGTTCGCACTGCACCCCTCGTCTGGTAACTTGACCCTCAGAAGGCGTATTAAAGACACAGATGGACAGTTTTATAGTCTTCGTATCATGGCTAGCGATGGCAAGGGTTCCAATAGTTACATGTACACCAACATCAGCATCAATAATAATCGCAACATCAATTCTGGTGGACACATGAGAGATTCGAAGGTGCGATGCAAGTCAACAACGGCTCTGGAAGACATCAAAGACCTTCTCCGTCGTAAGATAGAGGACGAACGCCTGTCCGAGCAGAACCCAGATGTTGACTTCTCTGAGCTGTACAACGCCAACCATCACCAGCCTCAGTTTGACGTTGAATTCCCGTCAATTATCTCCGTCCGGGAGGATGCAGTAGTTGGAAGTGAAGTTGTCCAGGTATTGGCTTCGGACAGTGATCCAGGATTCAACGGTAAAATTATTTACGCCATCTCTGCTGGGAACACTGGTTCTCATTTTAGAATTCATTATGAGACTGGTTTGCTGGAAATTCTGAGACCACTCGACCGGGAGCAGTTTTCAAGCTATGAACTAACAATCAAAGTGTCCGACCTGGGACAGCCAAGGAACACAGAGAAACATCATATTACTATAAATGTTGAGGATGTTAATGATAATGCCCCAGAGTTTGACCAGATGGAATACGACGTCGATCTCTCAGAGGATACTGACACTGGCACAGTGTTCCTTGCTGTTCATGCTAGCGATCGAGACATTGGCCGCAACATGGATGTTCGTTACAGTATTGTTAGTGACTCCCCAAATTTCGCCATCAACAGTGGGACTGGTGAACTGCGTGTTACCAAACCGCTTGATCGCGAAACAACTGCCGTCAATGACATCAGGGTCCAAGCCAGCGACATGTCTCCGGATAACTCATTGTTTAGCGTGGCACTAGTGAGGGTGTCTGTTCAGGACATCAATGACAATCCACCGCAGTGTATGCGCCAGATCTACAGCGTCAATATGCGAGAAGACCTTCCAATTGGCACAGTCCTAATGACTGTTCAGGCTGTTGACCCGGACTTTGGGCCAAATGGTCTGGTCACCTTTAGTATTGAAGACGATGTTGCCAGCACATTTAGCATCGACAGAGACTATGGAACGATGCGTCTGATCTCGGAACTAGACTTTGAATCCAAACAGACGTATGATATCTTGATCAACCTCCAGGACCAAGGCTCTCCGGCCAACAGTTCTCAGTGTCACGTCTTCGTTCAGGTTATTGACGTCAACGAGAACAGACACGTCCCGGCCTTTGAGAAGTTCTACGCGAAGGGATCTGTACTGGAGAATGCAACCATTGGATCCTCTGTTATGACACTGATCACGCTGGACTTTGATACAGGCATGGATGGATTTGTGACTTACTCAATCCGGGATGGCAGTGGGCTTGGATGGTTTACTATTGACGACAGAGGTGAGTGAAATTGTTCCTTTTAATTTTTTTTAATGGAACTTGCTCCAATAGTGTATTGGAGCTTCATCATTTTAGAAGTGAAGAAATGGGTGATTCTGTATTAATATCAATATGAAAAAAATACCATTCCCAAAAAAATTATGTCACATTAAACCATTTCAAATCTGCTTTTTCAGTAGATTCAGTTTTAACTAAGGTAGGCAGTTTTAGAGTACTTCTACATGTACATGTAGAACTTGTATTCAAACACACCAAATTAGTTGGTAGGACATGTCAACACAAAAGATTGGTCTCTAATTTACACTCCATCATGTGTCATCCTCTGTTTGCATCACAAGAAATTTGATCTCAAGAACTCCCTGCGGACATCGCTTGCCTCCATTCAACACATCCACACAGTACCTTAGATCTATTTCATACACCAAATCGGACCTAATAACACTGCCGATGTAAGCCAATATCTCACAAGGGATGCCCAAGCCTTTTCATGCATGGACGTTTTCATTTGTCACTTATTGACTTGGAAATCGTCCCGGTGGATTCGATTGCAGTGTGATGGAAACGAAGCTTGACACCTTACATGTTTTAGAGAGAAAATTTAGTGTTCTTTTGCTGAAATATCTGAAGTTTGTTTTGGTTAGCAATATTTGGTCAGTTCACAATTGTCATTTATAGTTTTCAATATTATTTTAACTTTAAATACAAGTTTTAAAAAGCTCTGTAAGTGTAAGAATGGTAAAAGTCTCAAGTTACATGTACATGATGATGTAAAAACTGCATTTTGATAAATTAGATAGGAACATAAAGTAATTTGGGTCGATCTAAGAAAAATTAACTAGAGTGGGTTTTGAACCGGTGCTCTACCAACTGAGCTAGCCTAATCTGGCGGTCTCCCTATTTTGTCAGTATCTTTGGTGGTGCCAGTCACAAGCCATTCAACATGTAACTGCTGCAGAGCCAGGGATCACACCCAAGTCTACAATACAACCTGGGAAGCGGCAGCAGCGAGTTCACTTTAAGTAGTTGATGTGGTTTAGTACCTAATATTATAATTAAAAAGTCATATCAACAACTTAAAGTGAACTGACTGGGTAAACTTTAATTTGTCATAAATTTTTTTTTCCCAATTTGGGATTGTCCCCCCCTCTTTTTAAAATATAATTAAACCAGCCAACAATGACAATTTGTCATTGGGACACTTTATACGTAATAATTGTATAAACAATATTTGCCCCCTAAATACTGTTTAAACTGGTTATCAGTCTGTGCTACTGTTGACAATTTGTTGAGGGTTGGAGAGGTTAATGACCAACATTCAGTGTATTCAAAACACACCAGGCTGCCATTGATTGCTTTTCCTGATTAAAATGTTGGCTAGTACATTCAGGGTGCACTACCTATACTATAGTAATTGAAGCGAATGTAGATTCTAGAATCCACAGGAGCCCTGAGTTGTGTCACAATGGTGACTCACCTCAGTCAGTCCCCTCTGAACCGCTACCATTAAATACAAACCTCTCAAATAGTGCAATTGATTTGAATATGAATGCCAGCGCTTTAGCATGGAGTGCTCTTGGTGGGGCAGTAACATCACATGCTCTGGGCATCACATTACTGGGCGGACACACTTCATAGTCTACTGGGTGCATTTGGGGATAATCAAATTCGGGAATAATCAGGTCTTTTTAAAGTGTTGTGTTACTGTCGCAAATCCCCACAGGACTATTACAGGTGGGGATGCATAATGAGACTGGTTGGAATGAAGTGTCATGAGAATGTGTTATACATGTAGTGTGACAGATGGGCGGTCAATGTGACAGTTGTTGGTTAATGTAAGATCACTTCCCTTAACATGAGATTTTAATCAAATTCATGCATGAAGGAGATAGCTCTCGTGACAGGTTCACATCGAGCACACAGGTGGTACCATGCTCCATGGAGAGCCATGTCCTAGCCTAGGCTATATTTAATGATACACGGCCATGTTTCACTTGAACCAGTTCCAAGGTTTGCTGGCCGGCAGGACCCTGGAAACCCGCATTCCCAGATGTTTCATTTGCAGGAATTGTGATGTAAATGAAGACAAATCCAACGACTAAATACCCAAGGGCTGATGGTAATTCGCTCTTTATAGTGGGCAAAGAAACCATTTGAATACCAAGCTGGCATTGGGGTTTTATTCGCAGTCTTTGAGAAAAGAGAAAAGAACAAAAGAAACAAATGAAATAGGTTCTATATAGTCAATAACATTTTTTTTTCAGTATGGACTCATGGGTGCTATTAAACTTTCTATAAATAACACATTAGATTTGAAGTACTGTTCAGTTTGACAAAAAGTAAAACATTTGAAATAAACAATTTTTTGCTTCAAAAGATGACCTGTCAATTTGGAATGTGTCATCAATTCATACTTGTGTGAAAAAACGATTCAAAGATTTCAAAGAGCTTACACTACTTGTCATAACCACAACAGTTTTTATCATGTGCTATTTGTAATCTTTAAGTTAACTTTTATGATTTGTTGTCCTTCGTTGTCTATCTCTTTGATTGTCTATGAAGAGCTTGTTTTGTTCAAATTTGCCACATGAAGGGCCGGCCACCCTTGTCAGGATTTTTGGCATTTTATTTGGTAGTAAACCAGTCAAAGTACAATCATAAAGTCTATATGACTATGATTATACTGTAATACAGTTTGAAACAAACATGCAACCATACCCATATTAAAGGTACTACACATAACCCCCACTTCTTTCTCAATCTAATAAAATCCAACACCATATTGTATTTTATTTCACGGAAAAATAGTCTCCGTTTGAGTTGTTTTCTCGTTTTTGATTCACGCAATACTTGCTCAGTCTATTGAATACTTCTAAAAGCACTTCATCGCTTTTAATAATATTAACGTAATAACGGAATGTGGAAAACCGTGACTAGAATCGGATACGTGTAATCAGTTGCTCTAATGCATTCCAAAGTTAATTAAAATTTTGTCACATCTTTACAAGGCTTGTTTGCAGATTTTATGGTAGCTGATTATCATCTTGACAGAGTGTGAAATATGTAGCGAAACTACTTATCTGAGAAATACATCTGGTCCAAGTGGATTGCAAAGAGCTTTTAGTTCTTGAAATTGCTTGGGGCTGTAATTTAACATAAGATTTTCATATGTGGATTTGTTTCCACCTCAATTGTCTATTTTTACATTTCATGTACAATTGATGTAGAGCGTGGCATTTGATTGATTATTACTCCATTTTTGAAACACCATTGTGCAAAAGTGGCAATGTACATGTACACTTGAATTCAAATCAGTTCAATTTTTATTCAGTTTTATTTTTTTTCAAACCAGTTCAATTTTCATTCAGTTGAAAAGATATAAAAGGTGCAAGGTCACGTGATTGTTGTTATACCCCTCAGCCCATGATAAAAAGAGAATGCTAGGTAACAAAATACCACACAAACTGCCCTGCTATTTTAGTAATTGTACCAAATATTTATCATGATGAGTGGTTTTATTTCAAAACCTAACCTTATTGATTAGCTTCTCTTTGAATGTAGAGCTGCAAAGTGATATACTGTTATTTATTATGCATAATAAATTTATACACTTGAAACCTTGAGTGTGACAAATATGCTGTTCAACTCACACAAAACATTTTAAAGTTTGGGGTTATTGTTGATAGAAAAACTTAAAAACAAGTTTGAGATTATAGTTCATGAAGTGAGAATGATACTTAATGTAATCATAACTCTGCATTTTTAAGTCAGGGATCACAGCCAACTGCAAAGGAATGTTTGTTTTACGACTGGTTTAAATACATGATGGGTTGCGACATTTTTTGCAGTTGGTATGGTTTTCATTGGTATGTGGGCTATTCCAGATTAAGCTTGGTGTTTTTACTTCGCCAGAGAGATAACCGCAAAGCTTCCCAAGTGATGCTGTCGTAAAATTCTTGGATGTTTTAGTGAGAGCATTAACCACATCCTCTTGTCCCTGTTGTTGATGTTTAAAAGTGTGATAATTCAAAATAAAAAGGCAATAATGCACAAAGACGTCACATTTTTATTGCTTTAAAATTTGGATTTTCCCAAGAGTATATGAAACCATTCTGATAAATTGGAATAGAGATAACCGCAGTTCTTCGCAAGTGATGCTGTCGTAAATTTCTTGGATTGATTTTTAGTGAGTGTTTGATGTTAAAAATTAATTTGAAATAAAAAAGAAATATGCGTGTCACATTGTTGTTTCTTCTACAATACATTTTTGATTTCCCATGAGCATATGAAATCATGCTGATAAATTGGAGACTGCCAAACTCATTTGCTCAAGGTCCTATCAAGTATTAAAGACATAATTTATATTAATTTCTTCGAAGTGCCGACTTTCGGATGAGCACTTTGTTACTTTATAGCGATGAGCATAATGAGATATCAATCTGATAATTTTTTTTAATCAGTTTTCCTCTTTAGTGTCATTGTTGGTGTAGTGGTTGACTGATCATTGCCAATTTTGCAATTTACTCCCTTGAGTGGTCAATTTCGGCCAGGGCACCCAGTTTGTTGTTCAGGCAGTGGTTCCCTAGCCTCGATTTAAATTATGCCTTTTTTGTATCAGGTGTTTCATGTCTGGTCAAGGTAAACTCTTGACTGACCGTAAAAAAAAGAAAAAATTAATTACGAAACGCAGAAATTGATAGGTAAAGACGAGGTGCATCTCTGTTGGAAGTTGTCACCAACCCTCAAGGCGTGAATGATTGTGAAAACAAAACCCATAAAGCAGATCAAATTTAGATGATTTGCTAAATCATTCATTTTTTTTCAAATTGCTATAGATGAACATACAACTTGTAAGTAAGTGCAGGAAACATTTTTTTTATGTTTTCAGAAATGAAGTTGAATTCCAACATTCAAATGGGATTGGGGGGGGGGGAGGGAGGAGGGGGTACACCGAAGACTGTTGTCTCGTTGCCTCTCATAAACCTGTAATCTAATTCATCGAACTGGATTTTCATCATTGAAGAATTACATCATTCATCATCACACTAAATTTATGAATTATACATTTTCCTTTTCCTTTTTTTTCTTCTTGAGTTCGGTGGCAATAATTTACACATTGAATTCCTCATCTGCAAAGCAGATGTTGCCAGTTCAGTTCCATCAGTGCGCTCATGCGTACATCTACATCAAGGACATTTGAACGGATACCTTCCCATTTCGATGACAAACTAACGGACCGTTGCGTTGTCGTGAAAAAGATTCCGACAATCGGTGATGCGCTGTGTTGCACGCCATGTCATTCGTGTGTAACACATATTACACACTCACGTGCAAGTTTGCAAATCAGTCATTGTACAAGTTGAAGAAATCTTGGGCTACTCTCCCAGCTGTTTTATCACTTGTCAAGGATTAGTAAGAAATGCTGTCTTAAGCTGTTATTAAAGTTATGTACATCAAAGTTGCATGGTCAGATGGCTGTCGACACTGCTTCTACAACAGATTGGGAGGTTGCCATGTCCATGCACATCAAATGTTGGTGTTCAGTCTATCCATCTTGTTTAGATAGAACATCTTGAAAACTTCAGTTGTCTAACAGTTCACCAATTTCTGTGTAGAAAGAGTTTACTGAATAAAAACAGATTCAAGTGGAAAGGTTTCTGTCTCAGGTGATGATGTCCTTTTAACACATTGGCCATGTGAAAAATGCCCACTCATTTTTTGTTTAGCAAAGATATTTGTTAAGCAATATGTTTTACTTAACAGCTTTGTGAAATTTCGCCCTGGTCTTGTATGGACATTCTGATTTCTTTTTAATACCTTTTCTCTGGGAAAGTCATCCCCCCCCTCCCCTCACTTTAGAAGACTTGACATGCCAGGCCAACGCTTAAATTGAGGATGTGGTATGTTTTTATGGCTTTAACTTCATAAGTATCAACATCATAAGGCAAAGCAATGCATTGAATGCTCTAATATCAACCTTTGGTATTTCATATAATACATAATCAGCATCTTCCAGATTGCACGGAATTAATGCGTGGGATTCCTTACTCAGTGACTGTGAAACTTTAATTTGGAATGCAGATGCACTGGAGCACAGAAGAATTAGTGGAACTTCCATCACAATGTACATGTAGGCATTTCCCCCCCCCCCCCCCCCCCCCCCCCCCCCCGCTAGATGCAAAGGCATGCAGTCAAACCGAGGCTGGAAGAAAAGACAGTCTGGTGCCTTATTGTGCATTACAGTACAACACCTGTTATCAGGATAGTGTATACAGGGAACCAGGCGTAAGAGGTCTAAATTATATCTGAATTTTATCTCTGATCCCAGAAATTGAAACTTGAAATCTGATCGGTCTTGTGAAATATCCTGGAATTTATGTGTTTCTTTTGAGTCAGATTAATCCCTGGAATGCTATATTTACTTTTGTGACTACTGTCACCAGGTGTGGCTAATAGAATTCTTTCATGACTGGTAAGTGCATTTTATAAAGAGAAAGAAAGACATAAATCAAACATCATTTGCCCAAGTGTTTTAACTTGGTGGCTTAGAGTGTTCAAAATTAAAATAATGAGCCCTCGATCACTTTCCAAATGGGTACAGTGGAGTTCCTTTCAATAACTTTTCAAAACTGAAAATCCAGTCATTATTTTGTTATTTATATGGGCTCAAGAGGGGAAAGCTGCTGTTATCCCAGCTTTGTGGTCCCTGAATCGATGTTCATGGATGGGTAGCCAAGGATTCCCAGGAATTCAGCAAAATCAAAAAGATACAGAAGGGGCAAATGAACAGACTATTGATGTCAGCCCAACCCAGACAGACACCTTGTGGAATGACAAAGCTATAGAAAATCCATAGTCTAGGGAACAAAAAAGAACACACAGTTGGCTGATTGACTTGATAATGCAATCTTATTCTCTTTCTTTGCAAGCTTTCCAAAGTTTTGTGTTTTTAAATGAAATTCTGCAAACCTTCCAACGTCCTGATCCGACACTAATCTGAACATTTCCTCCTATAATTAATCATTTGTACCCACTTGGTTTCAAATGGTTTACTTTTTCAAAAGTCTCCATCCTGTTACATTGTTAATAGGTTCAAAACACTCACACAGGAAACTTTTTGCCCATCTTTTTGTGTAGGCATTCCGAGGTTAATGAAGCTTGTTGTTTGTGTAGAAAAAAGAAAATACATCGACTATTTTAACTTGTTAACAAATGACATCCCATTCTTTCCAGATGTGTACAAACGCGTGCAATTGTCACTTATTCAATAATAACATTAAAAAAATGCACAATCAACATGTTTCCATGAATCACATTAGGATCCAATCATGGATGAAGAAATGTTCTATTCCCCAGTTTTGAACTCCGGTCTTTTGTTCATCCAGTGAGAGGTAAACAATACCCCGGCGACCTCACTTGACAGGCAAACACCTCCAAGTGCACACCTGAACACTAATTGTCTTACCATGGTCCTACCATTCACATGGTATGTCTGTAAGGAGGTGAAGCAAATGGATTGTGTTTCCCTCAGTAATAACCTTCCAATCGGATCATGCATGAACACAGTTTGTTTACAGTCTGTAGACCTAGGGCACTTTTATTTCTCCCCCTGTGAACTAATGACAGCAGTCCGTTCTTTCTTTTTGTTCTGCAATCAATAATCACTTTGATTGTCAACTATTCTGATGTTACTGATGAATTGATAATATAAATAGACAATAAAAGCACCAAGCATGGGCAAGACTTCTTGGCTGTAAACAATTCATAGAAATTTGTTTCCTGGAGCAGATTTCTAGTTAATACTCGCTTCATGAATGACAAACAATTGTTTTGAAACTAAATACTCTGTTTATTAAACGGTTTTATCCAAGACCTCTTTAAAATCAACAGTTATTGTTGAGGCACAGAATGATTATCACCACTGGCATTGAAACCGGTCCATTGTGTAAATCTTACACAAGCTTTCCACAGAATCTCAGAAAATTTGGGTTTTCATACACTGAATGTTCCAGAGGTTACTCCTGGTCAAGCCAACATGAAACCTTGAAGTGGGATGTACATGTATGTAATTCTGGCCAGCCAGGACATGTCCTTCAAATGACAACTAGCTGTCAGAACAGGAGTATTGTCCATCTATAAATGAGGTGGATATTTAGCAGTAGGAGATGACAGCTCAAACAATCTGAATACCACAATCTGTAACCATTAATCTGAAATAATGAGTAGGACTATTAATTGGGGGGGGGGGGGGGGGGGGGGGGTGAGAGGGGGGGGGGGGGTGAGAGGGGGGGGGGGTATTTCAGGTCTTTGTAAAATCATCATTGTAGAGAGCAATTAAAAATAGAGTGTTTGGAAAGTGATGACACCTCGAGTCTTGTGAGGTTATTGAATCGAAAAGAGGGGACATTTTTCTTTCACAATAAGGTTGGGATTAGTGAATTTGTGAAGATAGTCTTTCACAACTATAAAGTGTTTTATCTGAAATAGATAGGAATTCTTGAAGACCGTGTTTGATTAATGGATGGAGTGCTCTGTGTTGAAATGTTTTCAGTCAATAATTTATTGTAGTTGGATGCACTGATCCTTTAGGTCTACCAATCTGCAAAACTATGTAAATGAGTAATTTCAAAAGTTTGAAGTGGTTCATTGTAGGGTTTTTCATGCAGTTTGTTTAAGTGAAAAGTTTAGTCTGTTCACAGTTCATGTTGTAAGAAATTTATTGGAGAAATACATTTTGGAGGGTATTGGATTTGGGAGAACACATGATGAACATTTTTGCAATCTGTATTTAATCTTTCACAGATTTTTAGAAATATCCTTATTGTATTTTGCAAACATTTTGTTGAATTGTGTGCATACGTTTTAAGGAAATCTGTGTGCAACAGTTGCATGTTTATGTTTTTAGGAAATCAGTTTATACCAATGGTTGTATGTTTTGGTTTTTATTATCTCTTCAATTGGTTTTAATTTTGTTGGTTTCCCAGAATAATCTGCAGCAGGTTGACCCCCACTAGATCTAAACACTGAACATCATTCCTTCCATTCTTAACAGGTTGTTGTTTCCCAGTCAGTGTGTTTTCAGCACAAAGGTGTTGCTTGGGAATCTGTGGTTTCAATTGTTACCCCAAAGAATAAAATCGGTCATTTAAAGTTGAATTACACTATAGTTCATGTTCCTTCAGGTGGTCATCTGAGCAGCTTGTGATGGGGTTTGAGAACAATGATTTCAGACTAGAAATGTTTCATTTCTACTTAAACCCAGCAAGCAATGAACGACTTGGTAGGTGTGATTAGATGACTGGTTTTGCTTTGAAAAGGTTAGGTAAGGCTTTGTTGTTATTTGCATTGGCTGTCTTTGATCACATGGTGGTAGGCAGGAGATGATCACAGCAGTGGGTTAAACTTATAATAGATGGCTACCCAAAAGGCAGTTTCTCAAAATAATAATAACTTCAAATTTTACCACCAGGGAAACTTTCATGTTTATTGTCATCCAATCATGGAGGAAGGAGTCCTCCATGATCCAATTAAGTTTGTTCTTGTTGAAGCAAGACTGGTTCCCTGTGAATTTGGTGTTTTTCTTTGGTAGACTGATATGGAACCCGCTTTGGAAGTTAAAGTTAAATCAGTGACCTCCCTTTAAGGCCTGCCTCCTCTGCTATTGTCCCGCTCAGTGCCTCTTGTTTGTTCTGGGGTTAAAGCATTGTGTTGTTTGGCCTGGACCAGCCACCTTAGCTCACAGTTGAGAACAAAAGAAGGTGTATATAGGCTGGCCCTCGTGTGGCCGGATGTGAACAGGTTGGCACCAGGCTGTCTGCTGGTAAAGTCTGATTCATTGTTGTGAGTGCATTGGACTGTGTGGGTCTGAGAATGAAACTACAACCTACAGGTTGATAAAAAGCTCAAAGAGTTACTACGTACATGTTGTGGATACTGTACACCTTACTTGTACAATGTATATTATAATTTACTAAACTTTAGGCCAAGTAAAATAAATAACATGTTGCTCGTCCCCGCCCGCTCCGATTTTGGAGGCCGCACCAAATTTTTTGTTATTTGTTATTTAAAAAAAAAATCAAAAAAATCTTTGAAATCAATTTACTTATTGAGAGCTATTTCAAATGTATCCTTCATTTTTATTGAGCAATTTCATCATCTTTCTTGCATGTAGGCCTACAAAAAAAGCTATTTCCACAAAGCAATTGTGAGAAAATCTTAATTTTCTTCAAAACGTTTTGCCCTTCACGTTTGCATGCCACAGTTCTTTTTTGAACGAGATCTTTGCACCAGGACGTGACGCCACACACACAGAATAACTCTTGGAAAGAATAACAATATCTATCAAAATGGACACAGAAACACACATGACAACTTTAAACAGAATTTGAGGACATACAGAACATGCTCATAAAACCATAAAACCATCTTCAAATACGATATGGCGGCCATCTTAGTCATGGTGGCCATCTTGAAAAAAATTAAAACAAATTTGAAAATAACAAATAACAAGGAGCTCCCTCACCAACTTTTTAAAAGTCCGGACGAGCAACATGTTATTTATTTTACTTGGCCTTAGGGTGAAAGATTTTTTTCTGGACGACCATTCTGTGATGTAAATGTTCCTTTGTATCATGCACTGAAGTCTAAAATTAGCAATTTTTTAGTTGACCGGGATCCCGCTTTCTTTTTCTTGAAATGTCAGCCGTGAAAAATCAATTTGGTTTTGAAGGCGGTTCCGGACACTATTCGGTCACCGAAAGGCAGACTATAAATTACTGTCGTCACTAGTTTAACAATCATCAATCAATTGTACAGCTAGACACCACGTCACATCATTACATATCATTCTGTGCTAACGATGGCTGAATTTTCTATCAGTTATTTTTTTTCTTCACAAAAAGCTTCAGCGTTTCAATGTTTGCAATAAAACTTAACTAAAAGAAAGAGCAACCTAACCGCAGTTTGATTCCTTATCGCAACGTCCGCTGGTAACCCATTAATTTGGCAATATCAGCATAACGTACACAAGAAACACAGTCTGTTATTGACCCTAATTGGACGTTGACACCTCATTACCATATTATCAGCCTCTGAATCGGCCACTGCCTGGGCCCGCTTAGTGAGGGGGTTGCTCGAGAGACATGTCCAACAAAAGAAAAGCGGAAATAAAGTCTAAGGCAATATTTAAACAATTTTGCAGTACTCAAGCAGAGAGAAATATTATTGTTCTCTGTGCAATAGGACACAACCGCAACCTACTTTTGAGTTTTTGAGGTTTTGAGAATCGAAGCGCAACTTGACAACTTGACAGGGAGTTTTATACTTGCTTCAAGTTTGCATTAACTTCAAATAATTAAGTTTAATATATTAAAATCATAATCTTTGTAAGTAACACAATTTATATTATCAGGGTTCTGGCATTACACAAGTTAGAGTATAGGCCAATAACTTAAATTCACAAAAATCATCAAGATAGAACCATTCGGAATGCTCCAAACTGCAGTCTTATTAGGGTTTTTAAAACCAACATAAACACCAAGTAAACAACAAATTCTAAGGACCTCGTTTCAATGCAGCGTGCTTTGGCCAAACTTCCAAAATTTGAAAAGTTTTGAAAAATCCTGGGAAGAGCCATGAGTAGGGTTCTTATTTTTCAATTATTTATGTTTTAAAGGCACTGTACACGTTTGGTAATTACTCAAAATATATATTAGCATAAAAACTTACTTGGTAAAGAGCAACGGAGAGCTGTTGATAGTATAAAACATTGTGAGAAACGACTCCCTCTGAAGTTACGTAGTTTTTGAGAAAGAGGTAATTTCTCACTAAAATAATAAGACTTCTGGCCAGAAGCCTTTTATTCCTATCTGAAAGCACACTAATTTGTACAACAACCATGTTTTTTCTTTCATCATTTTCTTGCAACTTAAATAACCAATTGAGCCCAAATTTTCACAGGCTTTGTTATTTTATGCATATGTTGGGATACACCAAGTGAGAATACTGGTCTTTGACAATTACCAAACGTGTTCAGTGCCTTTAAATGCCTATATATGAAATATTTTTTAATAACCCTTGTTGAAGACATTGAGTTTATGAAGACAAAACACAACACCCCCTAATTCAGATTGATTGTTTATTTACACCAGAGACGTTGAGCAATGTTGCCGTCAGCCAGAGTGGGATTTCCCAGCGTCCACCAAAGGTTGAAAAAATAAACCTACTGAAAAAACCTGTTGTACCCCGTCGGTCAAGCGCGAAAATTCTCACAGTCCTCCTGAATAAAGACTAGAAACTAAATTAAGATCTGGAAAGGCCAAACAAAAATTCTTTTAATCAAATTGAAATAATAACATAAAAGTTTCCAGCATTATTGTTTCACGCTTGAAAAAGTTAAAACGTGAGTGGATTTCCTGTCCATAGAAATCACAGTCATGCGGTTGAATTCTCTCTCCTGTTTGATTGAATACCAGTGAGACAGATCTTATGACTGAGGGAACCTAACTTCCAAACTTGCCAGAGTTTTTTTTCACACTGTAAAGAGTTCAAGGTTTGGGCAGTTGCTCATTGTCTAAATGTTATTTTTTGTGCAGAAATCTGAGCTTGGGGCTTTTTTTGATAAACAAGAGGTTCTTTACATGAATCAATGGAAGCCGCTCCCTGGCCGAGGCAGTGCAGAAAGAAAAGAAAAAACTGACTCTGAGCAGCTTTTAGCATGAATGTATTCAATTGTCACTGAGCAAGTTTTTAATCCCAATAAATTGCTCTCGGTGTCCATGGAGTGAGCTAGAATGAGTACACAACCTTGTCCTTTGACTTATTCTCCCAGGAAGTTTGAAAGCATTTTCTGGTTTGTTTCAAGTTTCTAAGGTACTTAGGAACTTTGGTATTTTCTTTTATTGTGGGATTAGTAACGAAGGTGTAGATTAATGGCAGAACAAAGCCAGGGTTAAGGAGCAAGGAGAAAGGACACAGAATACAGGCCATGGTCCAAATTAATAAAGCCACTTAACATAAATTGGTTTGTCTCAGTTTTTATTTTAAAACAGAAAGCCTGAAAAAAAAAATGAAAAATCCAAACAATTCACACATATTCATCACAGCATGCACTGCCTGGAGGAAGCTGGTTCAGTTTAGTGTACCTTTGCTCTGTTGTTTTGCAGTGACAGCTTTTTAAAAAGGGATACCAAAAATGGAAATATTTGGAATTGTGTATTGTATTGAAAAGAAGAAAAAAAAAAAATAAATCAGCCAGAGATATGGAAGTGTATTTCATTTTTACTAATATCTCAGGTAAAAACATTGTTAAAATAACAGTTTCAAGAAAGTAAAAGGAAAGAGATTTAAAAACAACAAACAAAAACCATTTATATTAAAAAAATAAAAGTAGAAACTTAAAAAAATGAATAAATGTATAACAACAAATTGGTTAGTAACTTGGTATACCTGAAGGATTACAAAAGTGTGAACTACATGTAAATTACTATCTCTGGTTGAAAATTTGTCTGGAAGTTGTTTTGCTTTATCAGAAACAATTGGTCTTCGTCAATAACAAAGAGCATTACATTTGTGCATTTCCCATCCATGAATTCTTAGAAATTAATCAAGAATCAATTTTTTAGCAGACAAGATTGGAGTCATTGCTTCCAACCTGTCTGAACAGAGAACTAGATCATTAAGATTTACATTCTGAAAAGACATGAATACAAAATGTTCACGGAAGACAAAAATCCATCATATATCATGTTCTTCAGGCGCCAAATCTATGTCATTTTCCCTGGTCTCTTCGAGCTGGGCTCAGATTATGTTTGCCAATGAGTTGTGCTGTTTTATGACACTGTACTTTTAGCAATTTTATGGCCTGCATGACAGGTTTTCCCTGCCAAGTTTATCATATTTAAAGGCAAAAATTGTTACAGCATTTTTGATGGAAGGTTATATATCCCAGGTAGGTGCTGTTGATGTGTTTACGCCTCACTGTTAAATCTTTTTATGGACCGATTTCTTCCTGTACTTAAAAATGCTTCACAAATTTGCTGCCACGTGTCCCAAGGTTTATCCGCTGCTGATGGTTTTGGTGTAGTTTATTTCTGATTCTGATGTGAGAGATTAGTGGTGAAAACAAAGGAACTTTCATTTGAAGCCTTAGAATGAGTTCATGCACTTGGCTTGCCCATATCTCACATAAAGTTTAATATCCATATCATTTTTAATAAACATTTTTATGTGAAAGTTTCCATCGTTATGGATTGAAAGAATTCTTTTGATTTGAAAATGATTGCCAAGTTTTATTGAGAACTGTTTTGCAAGACTGTAGAGACCTTAAATCCATCCATCCAAAAATTAAACAAATCTACAGTAACAAATCTGGCTACACCTGAAATTATCTGCATTTGTATTAATAAAAGTATTTTGATAAAAACTACATGCATTTGATCTAGATTGTCAAATTGCTATTTGATACAGTGAACAGTGCATCATTTTACATGGATTATTCTAAGTCGGTGCGTCGTGTCCAATTTCTTTCCTTTCTTTCGATACCTATCAATGTATAATTCTGCACCTGCTGCTGCTGCTGCAGATTTTCTAGAGCAAAACACTCATTGTACGGCAAATCTGCCTGCTCACATTTTTTTGCAACTTGATGGTCGAGCTGGGATTCCAATCTGCTCCCGAATTCCACTTGAAGGCAAACGAACGCTGTACTTTTGGAATCAGTGCAAGTGCAACTTATTTATTGCCAGAAAAAAAAGAAGAAAAAACCCAGACAAATGAAAAACCAACCTCATACCAGGGCTGCGGAATTAGTCTACTTCCATGCCCTCAGGCCAGGAAGCCAAATCATGATAATTGCGAGTATTTGTTCCTTGGGTCAGGATAAGCTTGCACTTTGGGTCCTTATTGAGTGGTATTAAAGTACATTTAACTTTTCAATCAGAAACATTTTTATTGTCCCCTGGGATCAACATTAAAAATAACCTTTTGATAGAATTCTCACTTCCTATTTTGAACTTTATACATCAAATATTAACGATTGAACAGTGCAAGGGATGGCCATTTCTAAAATTGTTTTTCTTCCTAAAAAGTGCGGCACCACAAAGACGTGCCTTTTGTGAGTTGACAGCAAAGTTATTGATCAAAGATCAGATACCCCCATAGCCCGGAAGTTTTCAATTCTAGCGGGTTGTTTCCTAACTTGAGCTCACTGCTGGATTATGGCTGCTGCATGGAAATCTTGACCTGGAGTTACAGCTGGCCCAATTTGCTGGAATTTATTTTGGAAACAAGGGTTTAGTGGGGGGGGGGGGGGGGGGGGGGGGTAAAGTAAAGAAATTTAGGACTCTGTGGAAGTTATTTCGAATCAGTAATCTCTGAGGTTTACTGGCCATGGCGGATGTTTTTGAAGTCAGATTCCTGTTTTTGAAGTCAGATTCCTGTTGGCCAAAAAAATGGTTGAGAGAAAGGATAAATATTTATACACAGTGAGTCAATTTATCAAAATAAGGAAGGTGTGTTGGACCATTTCCCTTTTCTTGAACTTGTTTTCTTCTCCTTTTCATTCCCCTCCAGAAACAGCTGTGTATGGAAAAATAACAATTCAGATAATTACTTTTTCAAGTTGGGAAAAAAAACAACACCCAGACTGTGTATAGTCATTGAAAAGTAGCTCTGAGCTAGGTCAACTTTTCATTTCACCCGTGAGCTAGGTCAACTTTTCAATTCACCTGTTTAACATTGCACTGTGTGTAATTAATAACGCAGTTATAAATCTGTTATTTATGTAGGAATTGTTACAAAATCGATAAAATATTATTAATATTATTATTAGTGTTACATGTATAATCAGAGAGCCCACAATTTACTATTCAAATCTTCCACTTGCAGAAGTTGCTGACCAGAAAAATCCAAACACAACCAAGTTTCATTTAATTAAAGCATGGATAGCTCCATGATTAAAGGCAGAACAAATTGTGTAGATCTCAGGTGCATCCAAAAGCATTTTTAATAAAATAGATTCAGTTAGCTGCATGAACGTGAACAAGTGCATCTAATACAAATTACTCCATATATCTATACATGTCGACTTATGAAAAATACAGCGGGCATCTCTCTAGTGGCACTTAATTCAATCTGTGTCAGTGTTTTTGTCTCCGAACAAAGATACGATATTATTAAGGACAGGTGGTGTAACATTGTTATAATGTTTATGAATGGAGCAGGGCACATGTATTCAGTGAACACCTATATATATTTATTTATTTATTTATTTATTTATTTATTTATTTATTTATTTATTGACCAAACCAACAGTGGACGAGCCGCCAATTAATGCGGTAGGCTAGATAACGTCAATGTCGTCACACCTAGAATGTAGGTGTCAGGTTATGGCAGTTTTATACTACATGTGGTGTAGGCACGTGTACTTGTGTTTTTCTCCAGTGCTATCCATCTGAAGCTGTTACAAACTTTGTTTTACATTTTCTGGTGAACTTTCGGGAAGTGATTTGCATAATACATACTCAGTAGGGCTTGATTGAATTCTTGGATTGAACTTCCATAGACAACTAATAATTGTCTTGATAGTTGATAAAACATACAAATCAATGATGTTGATTTGTACCTTCTATGCAGTCCAGAGGAACAGTTTTCAGGCCTGATACTGAAGCAATTAACTGCATGCCTCGCTGGTCATTGCCTTGGTAACTCGTGAAATGTTCCAATATTTTCCTAATTGAACTGCCCTTCACCAAGATAAAAACTACCTTGTCCTTGCCCTTACAAGTGCCAAAGTGCTAGCTCTCACAAACACCCAACTTGCTTAATCTAAAATCCAGTGTATATTTAAATGCTATACATTCAGAAACTCCTCAGGCCTAAAATTGATGTCCATCATGTGCGCAATGCGTAAAAATAAAAATGCATGCCAAGCAATGCACATTAATTGTACGGATAACGCAGTACGCATTACGGACACATTGAATTGTTTTCGTTGCTTGGCGTGTATGTTCAGTTTTACACATTACCAAAAACACACATAACTTTACAGAGCATGACAGACACATGGATTTCCGGCCTTTTGCTTAGAACTACTATAATGGTATGTGCTTGTAATTGCTTTAAAACAATGTGTGGGCATCTGTTCCATAGCACATACAATTTCAGATTGTATGTTTCCCTGGCCTCATCATAAAAATCATTATTTCTAAGTATAGCTTCACGAGACAAGGCAGCCAGCCCACTCTAATTATACCGTGTCACCATCGGAGGTCTTAGTCTGGCGACCCTAGACTAGGGTTTGACTGGACACGTTGGCTGCAGTGGTCGGACTTGCCTGTCGAATCCCTGAAATGGCCGACTGCTTCCCCAGCTACATGTATATTTGGGAGTGTTGGAATGTGAGGTTGGACGTAGCCTGTGGTGTTGTCGCCAGGCAATGAACTAGTAGGCTGGACACATGTCAAGAGCCACAAATCAGAACTTGATGTTCCTAATAAACAACTCATTAAAATCTGGTCTTATTTAACTTGGTACATATGCTTTAACATTGGCTGGATGGTTTTGATGTACCTCTATTATTTTTTACAAAATATGACAGACAGTTGAAATTATATTTGCGTGGATAAAAGTAACTACCAATTAATGACGGCTGTCAATCACAATCCATTCCACCTATCAGTTTTGTTTATCTGTTGCACATGTTACTAGAAATGATGTAAAACAGTACATTGTATGTGTTCAGTGCTTCTGTGCTATGAGAGGTATGGTTGGTTTGACCAGGTAATTAGTTTACCAGAGCAGGAGGTGGCTGGTCCATTTCTACCTCCATGGGTAGTCTACCCATTGGACTCAGTTAAGTTACTTGGGTTGAAATTTTCCTGGGCTGTTCGCATTGGACTTAAAATGGTCAAGTTACTCATTCGCTCAGTTAAGTTTACCCCCAAAGAATCCAATGCGAACATGGCTATAGTGAGTTGACATGTTTATGAAATTTGTCTCAGAGCTCACACCAGACTCCCAACCAGTATGTGGTCAATGTACGATACAGGGCAATAGTGATCTATTGGTTACCTCAGAATCAGTCACATACAGTTTAATATCCTGCCTGCCTGTAGCAGCACCTGCTCACAACATTGAATTTATGATGAACAAAAGTCAAGGGCAAGAAGCAGGCATGGACAATAAATAATCCCAAGTCAATAAAAATACCGTCTTGTTTATTTTCTTTTTTCTTTTCCCTTTTCCAAAGGGGAATATTATTCAACCAGAATGAAAAGCCTTGCAAGTTATTGCTGAACTTCATCATAGAATATTCTGTTAACAAAGCAGGTCTTCTCATATTTTACTTGTTGAACTGTTATGCAGTCTGTCAGAAGAGGTCTGAGAATAAGAGATTTGAAAGAAATAAAATTATAAACCATAAGGGAAACTGACTGAGAAAACTTTGAATTAAAGTAATAAAGTGTTAAATATTTTAAAACTTGGTTTAAAATGAGGAATTGTATTGCTACTATTTGGTGTTGAAAGAAGTAGCATTATTAGAGTAAGTTGAATGATAATTGACATATTTTATTTATTGTTATTCCTCCAGGAACAATCCACACATCTGAGCACCTAGACAGGGAGAGCATCCCATATTTCTGGCTGACAGTCTACGCCCAGGATCATGGAGCAGTCCCTCTTCACTCCATCATTGAGGTCTTCGTCGATGTCGCAGACGTCAACGACAACAGTCCGCAAGCAACTAAGGCCATCTTCGAAGCCTACATCCCAGAGAACTCACCTGCGCTGGAGGAAGTGATTCGCGTTGAGGCAACCGATCCGGACGAGACGTCCAGCCAGGCTCTGACTTATGAGATCACCGCCGGGAATCCACAGTTTGCAATCAACAGTTACACAGGTGCGTTTACAAAATATGTTTGTGACATTTTTAATGTGAACTGATCCGTGTAATGGGATACCTCATGTTCTTGGCTCAGTGACATTTTGGTACCGATGCTACATCCGAAGCAATCAGTGCTTACAATGTACATGTACACTGCACTTTGATAACGTGGGTGGCATACATTCACATAATGAAAAAAGTGTTCATTGTTCCCATTACGAGCAACAACCAGAAGTGAGCAACAGTACTCACAACCAAAAGTGTGAACAATTATTTCAAAATCAACTCCATTTCCCACTTCTTTTTTTGTTACAGCAAAGTAAAGATCAGATTTTTGTATATACAATAATTTGTTTTTTGCTAGCACAGCAATTTTTTCTAAACCTCCTGGGCCCAATTTCAAAAAAGCTGCTTAAGCAGAAAATAGTGCTTAGAAATTTTCTGCTAAGCAAAAAAAGTAAGCAGGATTACAGTCGCAGATTGTGCATGTGTCATGCTTTTTTAGCTGGTATGAAATTTTGCCCTGAAGATTTTGAAATGAGAAAAAGTAAAAGCCCCCCCCCCCCCCCCCCCCCCCCCCCCCATTGATGCATCATTGCTATGAAACTGTGATTTGTATATAGGATGCCACACAAAGATTTGAACTCTTCTTTTACACCTGTAGGACTTGTTCACACCATTCCCATGTAGGTCTGTCAAATTGAAGTTTACTTTAAAAATTATCGCATCAAACAGGGTAATTGTCAAATAGTGCCCACGGTGGTGGGTCAGCGTCCCTAAGAATACAAGAAACTCATGTTTTATTTAGACTACAATTTAAGTCTTCACGGTGGCGGAGTGGTGTGAAAATACACAGAAATTGGTGCATCCCTTTTCTCTATTTGCGGATGGCGGGGGATGAAGTCGGATTGACTGGGTCCTACCGACAGGTGAACTGCTGGGAATGTTTTCAGAGCTTACGGACTGAATCTCCTTGGAGCGGAAACAGTTGTGTAATTGCTACCCTGCCAGATCGACCCTAGAAAAACAAATACAGTAATTCTTCATCTGTGTCCGTCAACATCCACCAACACCCCCAGAAAAAAAAAGAGACGGGATAAAAATCGGGACCAAAACCCACCCATATGCCAGGATTTATTTTTTCATGGTTCACCTGCTGTACAGAGACAGGGTTTTTTCCTTGTGAGTTTATTCTCTAAACTAACAAGGGACCGGTAGTGGGTGACCATTCAACAAACACAGGCGCTTGTGTCAACCGGATGATAAAATAACACGTAATCTGTGGATTTCGGTGCAGGATTTTGTTTATGGTTTCCGGAAACAAAATCTTCCTGTGGATCCATTTGTCCAAGGTCCTGTGGTTTTTTGTTTTGAGATGTTGGGGGATTTCAAATTGATTTCTACTTGGCTATTAACTATGCTCAGAAGGTTAGATTCCTGAATTCAGGTCTAATCAAAATGTAGCAAACCCATTCTTTTTTCGCTTTACTGATCACTTAAACGTCAAGTTTTTTGAGGGTCTGATTGGATTGTCAATTTTCTCTCCTCCAAGTGATTAATTTCCCTTGTATCACATCGTAAAATGCTACATAAAATATATCAGTTGCTTCTCAAAATTACAGGTATGTAAATTGTTCAGGATTTTTCTGATTTCAGGATTTTCTTAAAATCTCCTTGAGCTTTAAAATTTGTTTGAAAGAAGTAAACCAGTCACCAAATGGATTTAGCCCACACTGTTTCCAAACCTGTAGTTGTGTATTTCTGGTGATGCACAGTCTATAAATCTTCTGACTTTAACATCTGTGAAGTTCCAGGTTGAGAACAAGGGGAAACCCAGACTCGCAGACCGCTTTTCAGGAATTTTCACATTCGTCAAATCTCATCCCTGAAAGAAGCATGCAGTGTGTGAACAAAACATGTTAAGTATAAACATGGCTCTTTGGCCTGAAATTTCTGGATGGAATCTTTCAATGACACTGATCACAGAGTGCATGTCTTTGGCTGTCTGTAATCATCTCAGTTACCCATACACGGTCTACTGTACATACAAACATTCACATACTGAACATGAATGTCAGGCTAAATCTAGGCTAATGAAATCAGGTGTGTAATATAGTCACGTTGTGGACCCATGGAGTTGACAGGCGGTGGGATTGCATGCGAGACATCTGTTGCCTTGTGGTGTCTGATATGTTTACGAGTACTGTACCGGCGGATATCCAGGACTTTGTGCTTTCCTTAGAGGCACAGTAAAGTGATGTACCGCTGTTTATTCAACTTTTTCCATCACTGGCTCCCTTCAAAAATTACTTCAGATCTCAATTAATGATTGCTACGTGTACAGAAACACTACCCTCTCGTTTTTCTACATCGTCCCCTTCTACATATGTACATGTACCTGTTCCTTGTGTCGCGACAGCATTAGTGTCTGGACACCATGAGTGTCTTTAGATGGATACCAGCGTATTTTCATTTATTGTTATCGGACAAATTAATTTGATGACTCTCAGTCTTGACACTTGGTATACAATTTTGGTTGTCAGTATTTCTAAGAGACACTCTTCCGGAAATTAGGTCATTGTTGAGAAAGTTGTGATCAAATCAAACGCAATTTCTGTTTCTGTAACCTTACTTGGCGGGACAAGGAATTATGCTTAAAAACTAAACAAGACGTGTTGTTACCATAATCTGCTATTTTAGTGAATATTAACTGGACTGTATTTTAGATACTCATGGAAACTTTATGATTTGTAAGAATAGACTCATCCAAACAGCAATGTTGTACCATTCCTTTAAGTGTAGACTGTTTACAACTCCACTCACACTACTGCAGTCTTCAAGTTCTTGACATTCATGGGTTCGTATGCAGGTCCCTTACAGCGGACCTAGACTCTTACCTCCTTGTGGGTACCAGTGACACTGAGCGGTCTGAGGTTGTGTTTATATGACTGACTGCGTGGGAAAATTGTCTCAGACGTTTCAAGATCTGAGTGATGAAAAACTGACCTGATATTGGCAGAGTCACGCAAGGGTCAGGGGAAGATGGTGATTTGTACTGGACTAGCCAGAACTTGACTCTCTCTTGGATTTATCTTTGAAAGGATCTGTGATGTCAGTAAACCATTTCAGCTGAGGTTCAAAACAAATTAGTCAAGTACAAACAAATATGTGACTACAGCTGCAGAATTAGCTCCCTCTAAAGTCATATAAAGGAGAATGGTGTATATGCGTTACTCTTTTTGAAAAACTCTTAATATGAATTTATGTAAAAGAATTATCCAATTGAAGAAGCACAGCTGAAGTACTGCTGCTGAAGACCTCTAGAATGGCCAACCCAACAGCATTAACATTCTGTACTTTATAATCAAAAGAGAAATCTCAACTCTACTGCGAACTCCCTGGAGGTTTTCATACCTTCAGTAAACACAGAAAACTATTCACATTTCCAACCCATTTCCCCCCCCTTTTTGTGGTTCCTTTTTTTTTTATCGCTGTGGTCGATGGCCCCTGGTGGGAAAATCCTCGTCATTTGAAAGGTACAGAACAAACCAGCATTGTATGGACATTGAACACACAGCTCCTTAGGTGTGGAATGCACTGTTTGCGCTGGGAAACTTTTTTTGTGTTGATCTTATTGACTTAGTTTCAAAGCAGTTTTGTTGTGTTTTTCGGTCGGGAGGTCCAAATTTCACCAAAAGTTTATGTTTTGTTTGTGGCAGTCTACCACTGTGGTACTCACTCTGCGTTCTTTTGTGACACACTTCTTGCAGGTGTGTTTAAAAACATCAACAATTGAGGAAACCCTGGGTGCTGATCTCTAGAATTCCTGGAGTGAAAATTCTAAATTACCCTAATACATCAAGGTGGATGCATGCATTAACTGATTTCTCCATGGCAGGAGAGGGTGATTTTGTTGGCTGTTGAAAGACCATGTTATCCAGGATTCTTTCAATCAAACAGAGTCGTATATGCAAATCAGGGTCCAATTTCATGGTGCTGCTCCAGCAGACAATACTGGTAAACACTTTTCAGCAAAGCAATATTATAAGCAGGAAACCATTTGCAAATGGTCTAAATGACATATTTTGGTGGGTAACCTTTGTCCGTTGAGCAGAATTGTTTAGTGCTTTAAATCTATCAAAATCCAGAAAAAAACCAGAAGAATTTTCTCATTCAAATTTTTCTTTTGCTTCACGTCATGACTAGGGCTTGATTTCACTGAGCTGCTTTTAAGCATAAAATAATGCTCACCAGAATAAGGTTAACCATTCGTGACTGGTATCTTGCTCAGTTTTGCTTAGCAGAAATTGGTTAAGTGATAGTTTCTGCTTTTAAAAGCAGCTCTATGAAATTCGGGCCTGTCTTTAGTACTGTCTGTCTTTGCGTTCGACCATGGGCAGTGTAATGTACAGACACAAGCCTTGAGGTCTTTGCCCAGTGTTTCTTCTTTGGAACTTTGGGTTGAGACCTGACACGAGAATTCAAGAATTCAAGAATTTGCATAGAAAGTTAGTGGGTTTATTCCTTGAGATTATAACGGCAGCTGCGGTGGAAGGCTAATCAATGGTCTGAACTCGATCCTACCATAGGATCAGACAAATCCTGGCTTATTCAAAGGATTATGAGTCTTGATGACACATGGGCTTTAAAACTGTCTTAATCCAGATTAGTGGGGGATTTTTAGTTGTAAAGACTTCAATAACAGAATTGCCTTTTTGGCAATACAACCATGCTTGAGATATTTCATGTTGTGAGCCCTATTTAGGGAAAAGTTGGAAATCATTTGAAATACCCTTCCTTTTCCTGAGGCTGGTGCTACCTTGGATTAAACTGGTATCACTAGTGCATTAAAAGAAGTAAAATAAAATAAGATAATTGAAAATAAAATGTTAGATTGTTTGTTTTAGAGCTTTGTTTTATTTGTTTTTGGATGGGCCCAAGGCTTTGTTGGTAATTAAGTCATTTTCAGATACCCATTTGCCATTTTATTACTAAGATAGTCTCTGCTGTGAAATGCATAAAAAGACAAGACAGTTAACAATATTAAAAAATATATACACGTAAGCAATTATTTTTGAGTGATTTTTGGTTGAGCAAAGAAAAACTGACTGGAGCCGGACTTGAACCTGCGACCTCCATTTGACTAGCCAGTGCTCTACCAACTGAGCTATCTAGCCCTAATGTTGGCGGTGCTGGTTCCACTCCAGTCAATTTCTCTTTGTTCAACCCAAAATTATTTGAAATTTACCAAATTTTTCGTTTGGTTTATTACTTAATATGATTATATTTGAATTAACTGATTGCTTCCACATTGCTTAAATCTTTATTTTAGAGGAGACAGACAAATGCAATGTTATTGATGGTTAAGGTCTTGATGAATATCCAGCTTTATTGTTGAAAAGTTGCCAGAATTTTCTTCCTGTTGGATGATTCATGTTTGTGGCATTGACTTGTTACAAGCTCTCTCGTTTACCTTAATCTATCCTTTGTTGCTAGAAGCGCTGGTACACTTCCAACAACAACACTCGCCCTCCAGATCCTTGTTTGGGAGTAAATCCCTTTCACAGACTAATAAGAGAACAGAATTTAGAGCTGATCGGCTATCGTCAATTGTTGGGATCACACTAATCTAGTTGTTTGCGGTTTAGCTGAATTCTATGATCAGAGTCCCCCCCCCCCCCCCCCCCCCCCCCCCCCCCCCCCCCCCGTTTGTCCAGTCTTGTGTCTTGCTTGGACCTGGTCGTCTGACCCCAAAACACCCGCTTGTTTCACTGTGGATTTGGAGACGAATATCAGCAGCTGTGCTCTTCCAAGGTTTCTCCACAAATCATCTGTCGATTTGCGGTATAATGAAGCTGGACAAATCATCCCTCGTTTATTTCAGAACTGCGCTCTTATAATCCCAGCTTACTAACGATTCCCGGAAAGCATCGCCCTCCCCCCCCAAAAATAAATAAAATAAAATCAAAATAAAAATCCCCCCCCCCCCCAAAATAAATAAAAAAATTCACATACAAAATTGAGAAGGCTTTAAGATTTTATATTTCAGTTACTTTTAAGCCTACACATTCTTATGTCATATTTTCCATTATAGCCTAATTCATAAAAACAAAATCAGAAAAACATCAATTCTTAAATTTGTTTGCACTTTAGAGCCAGATGAGGGTTAGGGGGTAAACTGCATGAGAGTTAACCCCGTACCTTTGCGTCTAATTTACAAGGTATTTGCATGAGATTACAAAAATCTTTTTGATGTTGAAATGGTATTTTGATTCCTTGATAAGCCTTTTGTCATGGATGACCTGTTTGCGTTTTTATGAGTAACTCTGATGAGAGTTCTTCCACGTCGCTCAAGTTGACAATTGCAGCAATTACACCTATTGAGGGTGAAGTTGGAGTTGACTGTAGTTGTTCCATGGATATGTTGTGGTTTGACGCAGACCTTCATGACATTTGTAGAGCCACATGCACTTTCAAATTCAGTTCCCACTAGGATTTTCTCTCAGAAATGGGTCCAAGCCCTGTGAACAGTTCTTCCCGATTCTTTTCTTTTCATGTTTGATTTATCACCGAAGGACTGTCATAATATGCCACAGCTTGATCGTTCAAGGCAAACAATTTTCATAACCAGAACAAAGAGCCAGACAAACTTGAATTTTTGTCGACTGAAGTCATTATTTTCAGCGAATTAGGAGCGGATCTTGCTGGTTCTGGTTCGTGGCTTTTCAATGGAATAATGAATAAGCGCAGACGTTGGTTTCAAATGATGTGTACCACAGTATGTAGGAAAACGTTCAAACACATTAATTTTGTCATCATTTATTTGTGTGGGTAATATCAATAAACCTGATACCATAGCTTGAATCAAACTTGTTGGTGTACTAAACACAAATTTTACATTTTAAGTCATCAATCATTCAATTTGAATTACACACTCTCCCCAGACAATAACTACATAACTTGATGTTATTTATTTCAAATGTTAGGCCAAAACTTTTTAAAGTACAAGGGTTCAAATATTTTCATCTGGAAGGCTGAGTTGACAATTTTTTTTATTATATTACTGTGAATGATGTTTGAATATCACAACACACCCCACATTTTAAAAGCACTTGGTAGTTTTCAAATTTGTATTGTCACATCGTACAACTCCATAAACTGTTCTGTTCGCATGACAAGCTTTTATATAGATCCATGAAAATAGTCGTTAAAATTTCACATAAGTTATTCCACTTCAGGAGAGAGAAAAAAATCCCAATATTGCCAGCAGCAAAACACTTTCCTTTGTCTGTAGAAAAGCTGAGCAAGGAGTTAAAATATCACCTATTTGTACTTTTATCCACAGTAAGAATTTATGTCTGTTTTTATTAGCAACAATTTTACAAACTGTCAAAGTAAAATGTGAAAGTTATCTTTAATGACCCCATTAGATGTAGCAATTAACTGTAGAAAAGTATGAGAGTAGTGTCAACAACTAGAGAATTATTTATCCAATTTGTTTCACCTAAACGTAACCATAAAATTACCCTCTGGAACAAAGTCTACATTGCAGTGTAGACGGGCACGGTGGTGTAAATGTTCGCTTGGTCCACCAGCGCCTCATCAAAAGGTGCTGGGATGGGCTGCCGTACGCATTGGACCATTCCCCCTGACCTTCTTCTTGTTTACCAAAGATCCGACTGTCAATAATAATGTAGCTCTGTTATGTTAATCCATTACACAAACTTTCTGTCATTCTTTGCATTGCTCTAAGAAATAGTCGCAACATTCTTCTTGCAACTTTGGTTTAAAAAGATCGTTTACTCTATCCATGGAGCTTCCATGCATGCATTATCATATCATGCGCACGTTAGCACGTACTCGCTGACTGCAGTACGATCGTAGTTCCCATCATGCACTGTACATTCTGAACACCAATTTGTAGGTCATTCCCAGTGGTCTTGGATGAAATTGGGTTGGGGGGGGCGATGATATGTAAATGCAGTGTTCAGGCCTTTGAGTTTCAGAATATTTTCCCTGTTTTTCTCACGACTCCCTTCTACTTTAGATTCACTTTGTCAGTAATGGAGATAGTGGGGCAGATTTGGGAAATATTTGGGGGAAAGTGTTCTTTTGATACAGGCATGGAATTTGGCACACAGTCAGAGCATGTCATTAGAAAGAAATTTGGCTGTAGCGCCATTGCAGATTTGTCCTTTGAAAAGATAGGTGTAGAGTATTCACAGTAACACACATTTTCCAACTTTTTGCTTTTTTTTTTTTTTTAGGTGTTCGGAGCGGAGTGTAGCTCCGAACACCTCTTGTTATTGTTCGTTTTTTTTTTTTTTTTTTAACTTCTTCAGATTCTTCTTCTCTTCGTCGCTTGTCCGCTAACAAAAGCACACTTCCCAAGCTCGTATAAACTTGAAATTTCTACCATAGTTAGATAACCATTAGGAGACGAAACCGTTTCATTTACGTCATGATGATGTCATCAGGTGTCAAGTTACAAGGTTTTTAAAATTAAAAAATGTAATCTTTGAAAATCAAGATGAAGAGACCGTCGGTTACTTTTTGCGGGATTATATAGAGGTAATATGGGTCTTCATTTTTTATTGTGTGCGTGACATGACTTGACCTCTACTTCCGGTCGAAACAGGAAGAAACAGGAAGTGCCTTGTAATTTAAAAGTGGCACACTTTTTGAAGTTTTTTTTAACAGTGTTATAGTCGAGCAAGAGTCTGGTTTAAAAAAATAAGACAAGTGACGTCATAAAAGTCAAGAGCGCCCTCTAGCGGCAGGTTGAAAACAATTAAAAATACACTTTTACTAGATGTCTGTGGCGAAGTTTATGATAATCGTTTCAAAATTGGTATACATAATGACCTTCTTGCAGACAACATATGTGTGAATTTTTAGATTGATGACGTCATCATGTGTCACGTGGTATCGCATTAAAGGTTTACTTTTTGAAGCTGTGTATCTACAAAACCACAAGTTTGACTGAGTTGAAACTTGGCATGTTGATAGACAGTTATATTGACTACTTAAAGCTAGAGTGACGACTTGATGACGTCATTAATGTTTTTTTAACAAATTTTAGAAATTTTGACCAATTATTACGTGTATTTATTGACCCGCTGTCAAACCACGGGCTACACACACACTACGCGAACTAAACCAGTTTACTGTTTTTTATCACGTAGTGTGTGTGTATACGTTGAGCAAATCATTCGCAAGGTTCAAAGTCCATCAAACATGCTTGTGGTCTAGTCTCTGTTCAAGGTTCGCGCAACCTGCTTTTGACAATACGCTTCGTTAGTCTCTAAAACAGCCGTCCATGCAAACCTCGTTAACAAACAAATGCTAGGCTTTTGATCGTGTGCTTTTTAACAAAAAGTTGAACATTTCATGAATTCATATCTCGTCGTCTTCTTTTCCCTCAAGATTGTCCAATAAAAAAGACACTTCCTAAGCTCGCATAAACTTTAATCTTCACACATAGTTAGATATGCATAGGTAGATGACACCGCTGCAGTGATATCATCATGACTTCATCGGATGTCAAATTACAAGGTTTTTAAATATTAATTTTGTAATGTTTCATATGTGATCATTATAAAAACAAGTAAAGGGAACCAGCCGATCATATCAAGAAACATTATACTTCCATCCAATGGCCGTCCAAACACCAATTAAGTAAATAAACTCGCAATTCAAAAGTCAACTCTAGCGGGCGCTACAGACATTTTGGGATTAGTGGATTAATGTAAACTCGGGACACAGTTAGGTCATTGTGCTGCTTCAGTTCTATGCGTGATATGAGTAGGTACTTCAGTATGTAATACATAAAGTCCAAATTGCACGGAAAAAGTTATAACTTTATTGGGTTTAAACAATGGAAGGAAGAAACTCTTGTGAAAGTAGTTGTGAAATAATTTGTTTGTAAATAGACTCATTCACTAACTTTTGATAAAAACTTATCGTACAAATTTCTAACAGAGTCATGTTTACCAAATTTTTCAATTACATTTGAGCCACTGCTAGTTCTTACAAGATTTATAAGTACAGAACGACTTTGGTAATCAAACTGAAACTTTGCATGTATCCAAGTTGGAATATGTTACATCCACAAAATTTGTTCACACCACGATGACGTCATCGAGTGTGACATGACGTCACCTTAATTTTTACTTCGTCTTCTTCTTCTGGCCGTCGATTGTCCGGTAACAAAAGCACACTTCCCAAGCTCATATAAACTTGAAACTTTACATGTAGATAGATAACCATTAGGAGACGAAACTGTTTCAGTTACGTCATGATGACGTCATCAGGTGTCAAATTACAAGGTTTTTAGAAGAAAAAAAATTAATCTTTGAAATTCTGTAACAAATCACACTTAAGAGACCGGCGGTTGTTTTATGCGGGATCATACTTAGGTCATATAGGTCTTTATTTTTGTCGTGTGCGTGACCTCACATGACCTCTACTTCCGGTCGAAACAGGAAGAAACCGGAAGTGCCTTGTAATTTAAAAGTGGCACACTTTTTGAAGTTTTTTTTAACGGTGTTATAGTCGAGCAAGAGTCTGGTTTAAAAAAATAAGACAAGTGACGTCATAAAAGTCAAGAGTGCCCTCTAGCGGCAGGTTAAAAACAATTAAAAATACACTTTTACTAGATGTCTGTGGTGAAGTTTATGATAATCGTTTCAAAATTGGTATACATAATGACCTTCATACAGACAACATATGTGTGAATTTTTAGATTGATGACGTCATCATGTGTCACGTGGTAGCGCATTAAAGGTTTACTTTTTGAAGCTGTGTATCTACAAAACCACAAGTTTGACTGAGTTGAAACTTGGCATGTTGATAGACAGTGATATTGACTACTTAAAGCTAGAGTGACGACTTGATGACGTCATCAATTTTGTTTACAAATTTTTTAAATTTTGACCAATTGTTACATATCTTCAGTTCAAAGCAAGCTATAATCGAATTTCATTTTGCATGAGACTTGGAAGGTCCTACAAGGATATAATGTTGAGTGACGTTTTCACGACGTCATCGATTTTCATGTTATGTCACCACCAAGGTAGTGTTTTACAAGATCTATATGTACAGAACAACTTTGGTGATCAAATGGAAACTTTGCATGTACTCAAGCTGGGATGTGTTACATCTAAAAAGTTTGGTCAAATCTTTAGAACCACCATTCTAAAGACTCTTTAGAAGTATATCAATATTTAATACACAGACATGTTTATAACATTTCTTTGAAACACGAGGTCACACCGAACACCTCTTTTTTGTTTCCTACCAAAAATTATGTCTAGTTTTTTTTTTGTTTTTTTTTTTGAAAGGACAAATTTGCAATGGCCCTGTACTTTCTCATGACATTGACATAGGCCTTTGTGTACTCTGACTGTGTGCTGAATCCCCTGCCTCCATTCTAATGTCTATGAGGTATTGCAGAATGCAGACATTAATACTAAGAGACAGGAAATACATAACTGTACCTTTTGTTACTTTATTAATCAAACCTCTATATTTATGTTTTTGGTAATGTGGAGAGTCTGTAAACCTCTAAATGTAACAACTTGTATGGACCCTATCTAGGGGCCTTCATCTCCACACCAAGATTGTACCCTGCTAGCAATTTTCAGGCTTGAGTACAATCACACCCATGATCATTAGAAGGCTCCAGCATGCACAAATTGCTCATTAGTTCATCCACACATGGAGCTAGGAGCCACATACACACAGGTTTGAGTTGCCCCTAAGGAATATTGTTTATTGCATTGAGGTATGTTGGATGGGCTTCACTCTTTCTATTACGTAATTTCAGGGAACAACCTTGGAACTTATGAAATTCCACACATTGGGCTGCTATAACAGCCCCATTGAATGAAGTGATCACAGATCTGATAAAAGTTGCACAGAGTATTTCTGATTGTTGAATGGTGCTTTAGTCTTACTTGTTAAGGGTCACAAACTGGTGGATTGGTTTGGATGACATTGAAGAAGCTTCAGAACAGCAGTTAAAAAGAAAATCAAATGATGACCAGATGTTGCACTTTTTTTAAGCATTGGTTTCTGATAAATACAATATGCTTTGCCCTTTCTGAAATGAAAATTTCATTGGATGTAGATCATGCTTTTTGTGAACAAATCTTCCACATGAAAGTATTTGAATTTTCCTGATTTCAGGATTGTTTATAATCTCCTTGATCGAGCAAGTTTTCTTGAAAGAATGTTAAGCATTCGCTAAAACCCCAAATGGAAGGAAGAAAAACTCCACATTATACCTAAACTCAAAGTTGTTTATAATTTTTGGAGATGCATAGAGTAAACTTCCTGAATTGTAAGTTAAACATCTGGGAGGTGCTGGGTTTAGATTACGGGGGAAGCCATTTTCAGGAATTGTCACATTCGGCAAATTTTATTCCTGTTAAAAAGTTTGACAAATATTGATACAGGGAAGTAAGGCCAAATAAAAAAAAATATCAGTTGATCGTCCTGATTTTTCCAAAAAGAGGAGGATGAGGGCCTTTTTATTTTGTATTTATTTATTTTTTTCCAAGATGGCCGCCAAGTATTTCAATTCAAACAGGCCACCAATTCTTCAGTTTGAAATCACCGCTAACTTTCTTTATATCTATTTGTTGCATGAGGTAAGTTTACATCAAAAATTAAAATATATGTCAAGGGTGGATTAGATTAAAAATACAATTTTTTTATTTATTTTTATTTTATTTTTTTTAAAGGAAAAATCGAGAAAAAAAAGAAGAAAAAAAAGGATGCGGCCTCAAAAAAGGATGCGGGCGGGGACGATCAACTTGTATTTTTTTTTACTTGGCCTAATATCATGAAAGTCTGGTTGCTGGGGTGAAAGAGGGATAGTTAATATTAGTCTATATGTTGTGTATTACAACCAAAGGACCCTCAAAAAACGACTAGTACTATGACCTGTAGGCCTGAAGATACCCATGAGCAGAAAATTATGAAGAAGTCAGTTTTAGATGTGGGTGGCAAACCTTAAATAAGAAAATCCCATTATGCAATCAGGTAGGGACTGAAAACCCAATCCACATGCAAGGCTCTGGTCTGGTATTCAAACTGGGGTCAACAGAGGTGAAAGGCAGGGAAGGAGGTTGATCAAACCTGAATGCCCATTGTGAGAGGGGGGGGGGGGGGGCAGTGTCTACCCTTTGATTGGAATGATGATGTACAAGTACTATCTCTAAAATCCATTTCAGTGTTATTGACACTTCATAGATGTTGGTTTCATGAAGGTTCCATATAAATGCCTCAAGGATGTGGGTCAAGAGAGATTACATGCTTTTCTCTGGGTTGAAATTTCATTGTAAACTGAAATTCCAAAAGCGGCACCTAAAAAGAAAATTACAATAAAAAAGCTTTTCAATTTCAAATGATGGAATAGTTCATAATTCGATTCAAGGTTTATACTGAATTCATTCAACTCAAACAAAAGTTACACAAACTTGTTTCCCCCGGACATTTTTCTTTCTCTTTCTCCCCTGTCAAATTCTTCTACATTCATATTAAGCCATTACGTTTGTGTATCTACTTCAGTATCGCTGTTCCCCACAAAGGAAAAACCGTCAACAGTTTTCAGGCATGTGAGACTTCCACGGAAACGCGGAAATCCGCGTTTTTTATTTTCCCATTCCGCGTTTTTCTTGCGGGCTCCGCGTTTTTCTCGTCTCCACCTTGAATGACCGGTCCGTGTTTTTTTTTTTTGATCATCAAGCAGCAAGTAATTCTACTGCACAACACAACACAGAGAAGGGGAACCTAGGAATCACTTTAATTGCGGTTTGATTTCAACACGTGAGTCGGGGGCTAGACCCGATAAAATGCTCCGCGTTAGTCTTTGATTAAAGCCGTTGTTCATTTTTCTTTAAGCGCGATGTCCCATTACACTAACCCATGTTGTCATCCCGTTCCACCAAGAGAGGGCGCTTTACTAAAAACTGTATTAAAAAGCCAACACCATGAGCCAAGACTAGGCGCACACAGACTTTCAGGTGTGTGATGGACGCATCGCGCTTGTGGTGGAACACATTTCTAAGGAATATCACAAAAACAAAATGAAAATGAGGACGAACAACACTTTGTTACCAAGTAAGAATTGTGGCCTAATATGTTTCTGTTAATTTTTTGTCTACGCTGCAGTACAAAGCCTGTTATATTCAGACTGTAGCGGTGGCCCAAAATCCGGACACAGATTTCACTTGCTAAAGTTTGCCGCGTTTTTTCCCGTGACCCGCTCACATGCCTGAGTTTTGGCAAATCTTCCCCACGACCCCTCAAAGGGGTTATTGGTTATCGCCCAAGCTATACTTTTGTCTCTGTGTAAATTTGCGATTGGTTTGCTGTTGTTTGGAGGCTACCTGCTAGAAAGGAGGCTTTTGTCTGTGGCGGCCTTTGTTAGCTTTGTCCTGGGACACCTCTCAGTGGTTATGAGGGGGGTCCACTTTTTTCTCCAGCAGCTCATGTTTGCTTTTTACCCCACCAGGGATTTGTGTCTTGGTGTGAGCATGGTGAAGGTGTTAAGCAGGTTGTTGTTGAGTGTTAGATTTTATAAAGGTACTGTGTATAGTTATACTTCCATATGAAAGTAAGGACATATCACAGATGATGGTGACCAATGAATCACATCATTCAAGACTGTCCCCTGCATTAGCTTTGAGGGGCTTCACCGTGTCACACCAGAGGCTGAGACCTGGCTGAAGCACCGCAACCTGTGATACTTTAATCTGACTGGCAACATTCGTTTTGTTAACGTTGTCGCCTATATCACAATACAAGTTACTGGAGAAGAGATATCTGTATCAACAAACATCTGGATCAAAAACAAACTAGTTTGAACCAAAGTTGTAGACTTGCCCAGTCCCTCCGAGCCAGTGCTCCCTTAAAAATGGCGACTAAAACAAAAACTCAACGTCACCAATCATTCAATCATTCAATCAAGACTACCTGAACCTTTGCTAGCAAGCCATAAGAAGCAGTAGAAACAGAAAATGTAATATTCCATCCATATAAATTGCAAACTGGGATTGAGTGTTTTTATTTGTTGATCGTGGTACATTAACTTGCACTATAATAGTGACACCTACATATAGTACTTGATGTACTCAATGTACTTGAGATCTACTGTCTGCAAGTCTCTCTGAGCAAATGAACCTCATTCTTGGTATTGTAATCAGTCGGCTTTCTGCATGCATGAGTAGAATGGGATAGACAAATGATTGCTACATTGCATTATTCATGAAGGGGAAAACGAGTCTAGAAATTTCAAGTGCTTCTTCATATTTGATAAGGCACTTTATTTTTTTAGATATATTTTAACCTCATTTTGAATGGCTCTGCTTGGGTCAAAATGTAAGTCTTATAAAAAGAATTCAATTTTTCACTTCAGTATATTTCAGGGCTTTTGTAAGCTTCATCTTATTGTTATTTGATCGGGAGCAGGAAACTAATGTTACATTCTAAGTTCTTGGTACTGGATGCATTGCCTATTTACCTCCCTTTAGTATTTGCACAAATCATCAAGAAAATCACAAGAGGTTTTTGAGAGGTCTCTTGGGGACCACCTTTGTTCAGGTTGAGGTTTGTTGTCCTGAGAGAGGTTCAACGTAGTGAAGCGTGGGAGAATGAAATGTGTTTACTGCGCTATAGAAAGAAGTTCACATGGGTGGATAGAGGACGTGTTCACGTTCATTGTGTCGGTTATTTTCTATATCAATGTTTGGTACATCAAAGTATGAGAAAAAAAACAAAAACAAAACAACACCACAAAAATACTCGCATTCATGGAATTACATGAAGGCCATGACCTCTGTTGCCCTGGTCTTGGCCTTGGTTGGTACCCCTTCAAAAGTTACCCAAAAAGCTTAAAGATTCTCCAATGACACCTCAGTAGTTTGGCCAACAAAGACCAAATTCTCCAAAGCTTAAAGATTCTCCATCTTTGCAAAATGAAAATGGCCTTGCACTCTCAAAGATTAATTCCGGACCTACATCCAATTTGTATAAGAATTCATAGAGGAAGCCCGTATAATACAAATGTTGTCATGTAAATTTGAAACCTTTTCCCTTCCAAACTTTATTGTATAGATTTTTAAGCACAATTTAATGCGTGCTGTTCAGGAAATATTCTCAATCAATGGTTGTTTTGATTGGGAGGAAGCAATCTGCAATTCAGGAAGTAGATTTGCAACACATTGACTTTGGTTGCCATTTACAGATACTGGGTAACCCATTTTTGTTTTACACCATGGGCCTTCAAATTTAGGTGTGTCATCCTGAGTAGTAGACCTCATAGTCCTAAACTCCATTAACTAGTCTACATGTAATCTAAACCCTCCTTTGCTTTCCCAAATTGTATAAACTAAATAAACTACAAAGGAAACTGATGGGGTAAGTTTTAAATGATTCAGGGTTGAACAAAGAAAAATTCACTTGAGCGGGATTTGAACCAACGCCCCCAGATTAACGCGCCAGTCCTCTACCAACTGAGCTATCTAAATTTCATGGCTCTGCTTTCTTCAGAACTTTGTGTTTACATACCAAAGATTCACAATTTCCTGGGCACCGCAAGCGCATAATTCTTTGGTAAACAGTGGCCCCACTGATCAATAATCACATGAACATCTTGTTGGTTCCTTCCATGGTTTCCCCCAATTCAAGACTTCATTCATCAAGGGTAGCAAACCAGAGGTTATGTAACTAAACATAAGAGGCAAGGCAAGACTCTGGGGGTACTCTCCTTTAATAATTGATGGGAGGCCTGACTTATTGGAGATCAGGGTTTTTGGCTCTTAATACTTTTTCTCTTTGTGACCAGGGCCCAATTTCATGGCTCTGCTTAAGCACAAAATTTGCTTAAGCACCAAAAAACCTTGCTTAGTAAAACCAGATTACCGGCCAATACTCCACTCGATTGTTATGCTAACTAAACAACAGCTAAATACAAGTCACGAGCAATGTACATCGCATGGAGTTTTGGCCAATAACACGAGTATAATAAGCAAGCTTTTTTCGTGCTTAAGCAAATTTTGTGCTTAAGCAGCTCCATGAAATTGGCCCCAGCAGGGTGTGAAAAGACATGTTTAATCAATGTCTGGTTGGATTTTTCTTTGTTGGCCAAACTACTGAGGTGTTAACGGACTTACTTGGGATTAAATATGTTTTTTTTTTGTCCCCCCTTGTGTCAAAATTGTAAAAAGCAGCTCATTCTTTTGGAGGAACTCTTCCTGTCCACATTTTTGTGTGAGTGAAATTCCTAACACTACAGCAGCGCTGATATTTAATCAAGGTGTTTGTTTACTGGAATCAATATGCTGACCTGTTGGGTTACGGCCAAGATGGAATTGTAACATTGCGTGCAAATAACAAATGTGACCTGCTCACATGAAGTGAAAGATAAGTTAGGGAACAGTTTTAGCAGATAAGTCCCTTATTCAAAGTCAAAGTGTAACACGTTGAAATAGAAAAAGGGTATGTGACTTTCGCAAGCTTCAATTTTTGAGTGACATTTGTAGTTTAAGTAATAGCTGTAATGTTGGAAAGCCCTACGTGCTGACTGCAGACCTGCTTTTATGATTATTTAGAGAGAAAAAAATGCAGATTAAAACTCGGGGAGTAGGGGAAGATTAGGGAGAACATATTGGGTACAGTGAATATTTTATTTTGCCCACACTCTCCTCTCAGTAGATTGTAATTGTTTTTCAAGCCTCTTTAGCCGCTCTTATTTACTGGAGGTGATGCAGACGTTTTGTAAGGATGATATGACGCAACATTGATTGCATTATTGATTTCAGACTAGGGCTCCTGCTCCTGTTGATTAAAGCTTAGATGTTCAATTAAAGGACACCATTACTCAGGGCCTGGTCTTTTGGCTTGACTATAAACAAGCAGAGAGTGACTAGCACAGTTGCAAATAGAGTAGTTACACCAATTCTACCTCCATGGTTACACTCATCAAGGCAAAACAGAGAGGTTTACATTGTCCCCACACGAAGGCTTTGGCTTTTGTTGCCCTGGTCTTGGCCGTCGTACCCCTTCAAAAGTTTCCAATAGACTTTAAAAATTCCAATGGTAGTGCTCTTTGAAAAAAATAAAAAATAAAAATAAAATAGTTACACTGATCGAGGCACACTGATGCAGAGCCCTGGAATTACATGGTCTTCAGTACCCTGGTCTTTTGGTGCCCCTTCAAAAGTTCCCCCGTAGACTATCAGATTTTCCCCAATGGAAGTGTCCTTTGCAAAATGAAAATGGCCTTGCCCTCTCAAAGGTAAATTTCCATGCCTGTGTGCATGTGATCATAACTTTGTACCTTGAAAGTTAGATCCAAACATGTTTGGCAGCCAACCACCAGTGGCTGATTGAAATAACACGGTTACAAATTTTTTTTTAAGCAGTTAAATTCTATAAATTTAGTGATTTTTTTTCATCTGTTGCTGAAGTTAGCCTTCCACTTGAGTCATACTTTATTCTCATCGGATATGTTTTTTCATTGCATGCCTGAGTAACAATTTGAAACATACATGTTTAGAGACGAGAAGAAGGAGGCACTTCCAAATAACAGGTGTAAGAACCACCAAAGTACCTGAGAGTATTATCATTGGCATCTAGTGGGTCCCTGGGTGAACCTCCAGTGGTCTGTCTGTGGTTTATGGACAGGGTTCTGGTTTCTATCCAAGCATCTTGTGAGTTACAAATTACCAAGACTCCTAGCAGTCTATCCACAGAGTTGAGCTTTGTCTGGATGAAACACAGACCCTTATGGTGGGGGTGCTCACCCTCTAAAGATATGGTAGTGTTTTCATTTCCAGGCAAAAGGGTAAGAGAAAGACAAAGAGATGTTATAAATGCATTTAGTGAACTGGATGTAAAACTTGTCAGATAAACTGACGATATGAATAGTGATGAGAAAAAGAAAGGAGATTAAGGTCAGAAATTCAAGAATACAAAATAAACTAAAGTACCAAAATTACAAACCTGGGCTCTCAAATTTCCTTGTAACTAGTCTAGCTTTCTCAACCAGCCTAGCTTTCTCAACCAGCCTTTTTCTTTTTAGTGAAATACCGAAATGGCTGGACAACTACAGTAGGCATACCGAATTTGATCAAACTTTCTAGCTCACACACATAAACAATCCATATACACCGGGCACGCATGCAGGGATTATTCTGGTACAAACAGCGCTATTGAGTTATTTTATAAAGGTAACATTTTGCACCACGACTACCTAGTATAGTAAACCATTCTGAGGCCTTGTTAGTATGTATGGCAGTGGGACGAGTATGCTGTTATTGATGAGCACAATTTTTGTGTGTTTTGGATTGTAAAAGATTTTGCATTAAAATTGCGATGAATTTGTTTTCAGGATTACAAGTGGACAATTTTGAAGCGTCATAATGAATAGACCCCCTTGCATATTATGTCATGCACCCAAACAGCGCCCTCATTGAGGTCAAAGAAGACCTATCATTGGTTAAGTGGTGTGTGCGTCTTATACAAGCGCATGTTTCCCTTGTTTGACCTCAGCAATGGCAGCCGATGCAAGGGGTCTATAGACCTTTCTTTTGTTGCCGGTTGGCATGGACGGCCGAATGTTAGCAAAACATTCAATCGTGTTAAAAAATGTTGTGACCAAATTCAACATTTTCTGTAAAGATTCATGAACGGAAATACCTTCCATGATTGGTTGATTTGTTTCCAACAAATTCAACACTATTTTTGAATATTTGTGTAACACTGCTACAAACTGTGGCAATCTGTTTTTGATTTGCAGTTATGGCTTTCCATACTTTTCCAACCTGGGTTGGCAAAAACTCGGGCTGTGACGTTGCTTGTAAACACAAACTTGTTGATATTGCCATTGTCATGGTTACGATCCATCCTTAATTTATTGGAAATAAATGAGGGAGGAAATTGTAGGGGTGGTTAATGGAATGGAAGTAATTTACTGTCAGTATCGCAAAACTTGTCATGCTTCAGTCCGAGTCATTTAGAGAAAAGCTTGAAATATTTTCTTGTGAGAATCATAAAATAATATCTTGACTCAACACAGTTTTGTGTTTTTTTTTTTCCTGCTATGAATACAGTCTCTTTTCTTTATGTTATAGAACCTATAAGTCGTCTATTGTATTTCAACAGATTTTTTCCTTTAAAGGTCTCGTAATCGAAACTTACCCTTTGTATTTAAAATGAAACCCAAATATTATGACAACCTACAATTTTTGTTGTCATCCTTTGCAAGTCATGAGTCATTATTTGTCTTAAAACCCAGTTGGCAGTCCTCTGGTCCTTGTTTGTCCCTGTATAGTGGTAAGTCTCTGAGACCCCAACCTTCCCAGTGTTCTCGGCCCAGCTGGTCTGTAAGGTCAGCGGTCTGGTACCAATGAAACAACAGCATGAGGCCATTCAGTGATCCCCAGTCTCCTTCTTGACTTTTTCCCCTGATAAAGGGTGGCTAGTCTGCTTCTTGGAAATTACAAAATTCCTGGTGGAGATTTTGTTGTGGTCATGATAATTAGGAGGGGGTTGTCCCCCCTCTCTGAGAAGTAGACAGCGAGCTTGACCTAACGTCAAATTGAATTAGACCTGATGTCCTACTCAAGTGAAAAGTACCTTCATTCAAAAAAAAAAACCCAAACATGTTTACATTTATGACATACTCATACAAAATGAGAGTACAGTTGACATTTTGTGAAGTTGAGGAGAGTGACACCCAAGGCCTGACAAATGCAGCTACCATTTCTACAATGGTCGTGCAAAATTTAAACTTTGGAAGGCCACAGTTTTGAAAAACCCTTTTTGCAAGTTATTATTACTCTTGTCTTGCCGGTGCAGGTCAAATTAGATTAACGACTGAAATAAAATGCCCAAGTGCAGTTAATTAATTGTACATTGTATGTGACACAATGCTTTTGATTCATATTATTTCCCCCCCCCCCCCCCCCCCCCCCCCCGAAAGAAAAAATCAAAATATTTGTGCAAGTTTTAAGCGCAAATCAAATCCTGTATGATGCATCAGTATAGAATCCATGAGCACACTGACCCATAGAACAATGGTCTGCACTGCATGTGACCCGTTATTAATATCAATCCATAAAACTTCACACATCTGGGATTGTTTTGAACCAATAGGTACCTAGGTAAACGTATTAATTCGCCCAAGTTCAAGGTTCCTGCATTTTGTTTGTGTCATGCGGTAAGTGTTTGCTACCTCCCGGACTATAAATCATGCAGTTTGTGTTTTGAGTTCGAGGGGCCTAGCAGCTGAGGTGTCTGTGTTAGGTTCAACTAAGGTGTTTGATGATAGTGTTTTTTGTTTTGTTTTTTTTGCCATTGTTTTTGTTTGTTTGTGCAGAGTGTCGTAGGTTTCTGGTTAACATCATAGTGTGGTCGTTGGGTTCATAATGATCTGATTGTCGATTAGATTTGGTAATTTTGAATGGTGGGCATTTCCCAGAAATTCAGCCGTGCAGACTTGGTACATAACGGAAGAACCGTGCACAGTAGGAAAATGTTGAATGTAAACATGGAGCATTCCAAATTGTCAAACTGAAAAAAGAGGAGGATTTAAAACCACACTTACCAGTTTAAAATGCTGTAGCTCTGCGAGACCATTTCAAAATATACATGCAACAATAGAGTAATTTCAAAACTTTTTAAACAATTTTTCTTCTTCTGCAAAGTGGGAGAATAGGGCCTAAACAAAATAACCAAGGAAACAGATTGCCTAAGGTGCCACTTGCTCTTGCCTTAGTTTGCTCTGGCGTCCTTTGTAAATAAAAGACCTAAATGCAAAATTGACATATTCCTCAGTGAGGAGAATCCGCCTTTTCTATGGTGGAACGCAGCATGCCCTTTCAGGGACCCAGTTCGATGCCTGTCATTCATACTCGGTGTGGTTAATAAAGGGAAGGTATACTGCTGGTAATCACTCTTACATGTAAAATAAATGTCAATAAAAACTTACTGGGTTAGAAGTACAGCAGCTTTGGATAGTATAAAGCATTTTGAGAATCATTTCAATTTGAAGTAATGTGGTTTTGGAAAAAGATATCAGTTTTTGAAGATCATTGTTCAGGGTAAAAAAAAAATAATAATCCTCCTGTTTTACCCTTCAATTTTTTTGTATAGCTTAGTGGCCTATCTTGAGGCTTTGTGTTTTGCAACTTTCCTTAAACAAGTAACCATATTCTTTATCCCTGATGCAGTTACATCCATCAGATATAATTTTTAACCCTCCTACTGTTCGCAACATTTTCAAGTGAGTTGACCAACCATTTGAAACCATTCAACTGCCAAAGTTGTGTATGGTGGCACAACTGTGCACAGAACTAACTGTGTACTGTGTACATGCATTCCCTCATGGTATCATTTTGCAAGTCTGGCATAGCTTATCTATCATTCAAAACCACAGTGAATGGTATTGAATGGTCAGACAGCAAGAGGGTTAATAAAGACATTTCTTGGTGAAGCCTGTATCAGCACTATACCACAGCCTTGCAGATTAAATATTGTATCTTGGTGTTAATTAATTTGGTAAACCAAACTGAGCAGGTATACATGTGGGTGATTAGCATATTATCTCCTTTTGTTGTTGGCATATATTGATCATAGCATAGATATAGGTCCAATGGTATGCACTGTGATGGAAGACGTAATTTGTCTGGCTGGCTTTTGTTTGAATTGGGAATACATGTTAATCATGTCTTGATGGATTGAGTTGGGACGTTGTGTCCTACTTGGGCTTCTCTGAGGCTTGGTTTTGGTTGATCTGGGAATACATGTTAATCATACCTTGATGGATTGAGTTGGGATGTTGTGTCCTACTTGGGCTTCCCCCAGAGAATGATTGGAACGTGTCTGGTGAAAATTTCAAGTGAATACAAAGAGTTGAGAATGAACCACAAATATCTTTAATACTGCGTGATATTGTTTTCTCTTATGATTTGAGTACACTACACTATCCTTAAAAATCTTGGATTTATAAATAATTTTGACCAATATGGGCCATCCCATCTTGCATTTCTCAATAGATTCCTAGACTGTTTCTTTATTTTTATGTATTGACATATTGTCACTTTAATTTCGCAAATTTTGTTTTTATCATAAAATAAAAAATTTGAGTTTGAAGGGAACGTTAAAATTGTTCTTGCTCAACTAAACATGATAAATAAAGTAAACTCCACATAAATCTGCAAATTATATTTAAAAAACCCACATCGTATACCTGGCTGTCAGGATCTCCTTCAATGCCAATCCTACTGACAGTGAAATCCTAGCTTCCAAGTTCATCATTTCATGGCAGGGCGGTGAAACCGACCCAGCGCCTACCCTCCAGCAGTCTGTCAAGGATAATTAATGGGAGCCCCAACACACCTGTCCATGTTCCTTTTTGTCTGGTGAAGAGGTACTAAACATAGAACATGATGATGATGTTAGGGTTGGACTGTGAAAACAGTTGCTTGAAGCGTGTACTGGGTTTGCAGTGCTTCAACGATAATACTATGGAGATGAACTGGCGAATATTTGTAGCAGATTATTTTCCTTTCTCACTATATATTTAAACAAATGGCGATTTTAAAGGATACCAGACAGCATAACCATTCTAATGTTAGTCTATACACATCAATTACATATATTACTGTTAAGAAAAAAAATTGGCGGCTTTCAGTATATAATGTTAAAAGGAAAATGAATAGCTCGGATACGCCCCTAAAATATCCCTCTTTACAAACATTTATTGTTACTTTTTTGTATTAATACTAAGGAAACTGTCGGAAAGGATTTGATAAAAAATATAATTTCTATGAATCTCACTGTAGATGGACAATGTACTGCTGAGTGGAATTACTCACACACATGCATTAGTGGAACATGAGCCACAAAATATGCAGTATTTGTCATGTGTTGTTAACTATTAGTCATAAATTAGCATCATAACCTGTTTCTTGGGATGTATTTGTACTTTGCTGCAGTTCAGCATAATCAAAAGATAATCCCTGCTTTTTACCCCCTGCCTTCTCTGAATGCTTTCTGCTTTTCTCCCTCCACTCTCTCTATTCATGTATTTCCACTTGACTACTATTGCAACTCTTGTCTGCTTTTATGTGTGTTGTGTGTTGTCATTTAGCCTTCGAGAAAGACTCTGCTAGGGTCGAAAACGTCAGGCCACTAACTTATTTTTTGCATTTATACCACAGGTCCTTTTGGTTGGTAAGCAGTTTGCAACAGCTAATTCTATTTTCTCAAAATCAAAAGAGTGAAATTCATTATTTGTTCGATCTCCCAAAACAATCACAATAGATTTGTTTTGCTCGCTTTTAGTAAGCCTTATATTAATTTGTTATGCCCAAACTGAAGTACATAATATTTATCACAAAAAATAAACAAAGTTCAATAATTTGTAAGTTTTTATTTTGTCTGGAGAGAATAGATGAATACAAAGTATATCTCTGTTGTGTCTGGATGGTTTCTTGAACTTTAAATGAACAGGGATTGTTTTGTATGATTGGGTTTGTTTTTTGGGGTTAAAATATCCCTTACGGGAAGTAGAAGTGACAAGTCTGAGACAATACAGATTGTGATGTTAGAATTGTTGTAAACCTGTTTCCAAAATAAATGTACTAATTGGCAATACAAGGAGACGGACAAAAGAGGGATATGGTTTCATGTGTCTACTCTTCTTATTAGCTGGTTTACTTTATTCATCTGTGATTGTTGTGATATTGAGTACGGATTAGCCATCACACTGGCTGGCGTTGTATCGCTGGAAAGAGCCCACAATCCCTTCTCAGAATATTACGGAGTAGATCACGATGACTCACTGAAGACACACACTCCGCTCTGTGACCTATCACTTTAATTAATCATTAACTTATTACATGTTTGCATATCGGTTTGACCCTAGTACCCGTTTAACATTAATCATGTACTGATATTGAAAGGGATCAGTAATGACTTTTATTTCATCCCAACTGTAAATGAGGTGACATTTTTACAGCCGTCTTAAAAAAATCATAATGATTTAATGCGGACTGGGAGGGGAGCATAAGTGGGCCTGGTTATGTAATATCACCAAGAGACCTATTCTTTCATAATATTTATTGTTGTGAGGGTGCTACAGAGATGCCAACTAGTACGTTTTTCCCGTATTTCGTACGGGTTTTCGTTAAAAATACGGGTGTACAGGTTTTGCAAAAAAAATACGGTTTTGACCACCGCCACCGCAAAAATAATTCCATTCCCCAAAACGGCTGCGAGAAATACTCTACTAACTATGCTAGCGCTATTAAGCCATGTGGTACAACCTCGTTTCCAATGGTGTACAATCTCGCCGCGCTACCCATGTTAGCGAGGTTGTCTGTGGGCACGAGGCAGCGGAGGCTCGTTTATCACCAATTATTCGTAAGCGCGTCAGTTATTGGTGCATGGTATGTAAACAAACCTGTATTAACCAATCAGAACACTGCATGCAAAAGGTTACGATTGTTCGCCTTTCGAGAGCTGTCAGTGTCAGTTCACGCTGTTTTGGGGAATTTATTTAGCACTCCTGCATGAAATTGTAATATAAATATCTGATTATGGCTTCGACCTCGTCGAATAAAAGGAAGCAGTCATTTAAAGGAGAATATTCAGCGAAGTGGGACTTTATAAAAGCGTCCAAAAAAAGGGAGAAAATAATTAATTTATCAATAATGTAAGCAGCATCCCTCACAATATGGAATGGATGGAGGTACGCAGGAGATGTTTTTTTGTTAATATGGAGGTATGATTGTGTTACTCCTAGAACTATGAGGTTCATTCCGCTATCGTCTCCATTACCCTCATAGAGTGACATGTACAAAATCCTATTCGAAACTTTTTTCCCTTCACGTTTCTGCACCTACAGTTAATTTCCCAAACCGGATCACGCCAAAATTAGGCTCTATGTGTTCCTTATACTCTCATCGAGGTCGGGTTGGGTCCAGAAAATCCACTCCGCAAAACAAAAGTTGCAAAAAGTGATAAATTCTCACCGTTTTCAGAATCCTCGCCTTCCGTTAACAAAATGGCCGCCGTTGAAATTTTTGAGCTGGTAATGCTGCGTGCTACGCTGGTAACGATTATCAACGATTCACGTATACAGAACATTGGTTGTTGTGGACCAGCATTGCGCCTATGATTGTATACGTGAACCGTTGGATTTGTTACCAGCGTAGCACGCAGCATTACCAGCTCAAAAATTTCAACGGCGGCCATTTTGTTAACGGAAGGCGAGGATTCTGAAAACGGTGAGAATTTATCACTTTTTGCAACTTTTGTTTTGCGGAGTGGATTTTCTGGACCCAACCCGACCTCGATGAGAGTATAAGGAACACATAGAGCCTAATTTTGGCGTGATCCGGTTTGGGAAATTAACTGTAGGTGCAGAAACGTGAAGGGAAAAAAGTTTCGAATAGGATTTTGTACATGTCACTCTATGAGGGTAATGGAGACGATAGCGGAATGAACCTCATAGTTCTAGGAGTATGATTGTGTCAGATATCTTTCAAAAAATATAAATTTTCGGCTAAAAGGTTGCCCCAAAACGTCCGCTTGCGACTTCTCTTGTCCACTCGTTCATCTGCACAACGAATTGGACAAACTCTTGCGCAATCTGCAGTTTGCGCCATGCAGAATCGGCAGCTCCCATTGCCTATCGAGTAAAGGTTTGCGCAATTTTCAGATTGCGCATTGTCTTGTACACCATGCGCGCTGTGTACTTCACGAAACACGACGCGACGACCGTGGATCACAAAATCATGGAGACCAAAATCACAGAGATATCAGTGGATGTGTTCTGGTTTTTTAGTTCAATTTTGTTAAAAACATGTTTGGTTAGTCAAATTAGTCTGACATTTAATTTTTTTAATTTTTTTTTTGATAATTTTTTTTTTAAAAGTCGGATAAAAAGTTTAGGGTCGTGGCACGGGAAACCGAAACAGACATGACAGAACACCCTTTTGGGGGGGGGCTAAACTCTTTTATGCATTTTTTTTCAAAAATACAGGTTTTTAAGGAAAAATACAGGTTTTGGGGTTTCAGAATACAGTTTGTGATCCCAGAGGTTGGCATGTCTGGTGCTACATGTAGCTCTTTCTTATCATAATAAACAATTACCAAGTGTTAATAGGTATCTCACCTTACTGTGGATTATTGCTGATTGCTGTTGACCTTTGTCTCAGATGTGTTAATTTATGTCTTCAGGGTCTTCAAAAGGATATTTATGATTTGAATGTCCAGGGGCTCAATTTCATACAGCTGCTTTAGCAGAACAGTTTGCTTAACAGTTTTCTGCTAAGCAGAAATAAGCAGGAAACCAGTCAAAGGTATAGTTCTTGTGATTATGGTATTTTGGCTGGTTACCTTATTTTGGTAAGCAAAATTGATTTGTGACTGGCTACTTTTTTGTGCTCAAGCAGCTATACGATTTTGGGTCGTAGTGCATGGAGAAACTGTCAACACATTTTGTGATAGTATTAATTTTTTTTTTCACTTGTCAAACTGAGACTCCTTTTTTTTTCCCTTTCAAGCCAGCTGATTCAATAACTTTATAAGTGCCAAATATTGTTTAATAAAATTTAAGTGCTATGTAAAGATTAGCAGGGAGCCTGTCAAATTCAATACATTACATGGCATTCTCACTAGTAATCTGTCTTCTCTTAGCACATTTTGTTATGCTTAGCATCTTACAAAACTATGTCCTGCAATTATTTTCTCCTCAAAAAACATTTAAGCAGGGATGAGAAATTTCAGCCTGTTATCTGAATTTAGACTTCTGTCTGCTTTGGGGGGGGGGGGGGGGGGGGTACATGCTCTCTTACTTTGTTTCAGGAGGAAGAAATCCTGCTCTTTGATCTACTTCTGTAGTGCTGAGGATACTGTACCCAACAGCTCTTTGCAATCTACATGTATAACTGCATGGGTTACCGAAAGGTGGAAATGCCATCATTTCAACATACCGCTTAACAGTAAAATGGAGATCTCCGTTTCTGACCTTTTAGTCAGCAGTGGCTCTCTTTCACCCCTGATATTTGAAAGTGGTTTGGTGGCCTTTGTGAATATGGACCTTGCGTTTGCCATTATTGATTCTTCTCACTGTCAGCCCCTTCAATTATAGATTTAATGGAACTCCCTAATTAAAGACAACAACTTACAATAATCATTAGACGTCGTTAATTTGTGTTGATTTACAGTGGTGGGCTTTTAATAACACTTAGTGAATTAGTATGTTTGAGACATACAGTGGTTAAAGCCCATTCATACTTCATGCGCAAGCAAAGTCAGCGCGTACTTGATTGTTAGCGTTATGAAATTCGCTTTGCATTTGCTTTTGCGTGAAGTATGAACCAAACTTTATGCTGTGCTATGAGTTATCATCAGATAATTTAATCAATTGATTAATTTTGTTCATTTTCCCCTTTAATTTCATTAATATTAGTAACATTTGGTTTTCAAATGATTTGCCCCAGCAATTGCCAAGATTAAATTTGAGATTTTTTTCTTCTTGTGACTTTCTGCAGGTATGATCACAACGACAGACACTGCGTTGGACAGAGAGAAAAAAGACACCCATGTGCTGCAGGTAAAGTCATCTACATATTATGAATATTCAGTAGATTAGATTGTTTTGTCGTTCAATATTCATGATCAAATGTTGTTCAGACATGCAACTTTTCAGGTGATCAGATGTTTTCCTTGTTATTCTGTAAAATGGTGCCTTAGAAAGTTGAAAAACACTGTAGGCCTTCTTCTTTTTTTAGCGCAATTGCATTGGTGCATGTTTAGTTGTTGATTATCGTGTTAAATGAATATGCATATTAGATTATGATTATTCATTAGCAATCATCAGTTGTCGTCATGAAAATATCCACACAACTATGGTTGATACTTGATCAATGAGTTGTCACATGTCAATGTCAAGTTAAATAAAAATAAGCGTTTCAGATCCCTTTAAACTGAATTTTCAGGTTTATTTCTCTTTCACAAATCAAAATAACGTGATAAGAGCAGTAATTTAATCAACCGAAAAGAGGTCTTGGCTTTATTTAAAATGATCTCTCGCTTGGCCTCGAACCTTGATGATGCTTAAAACAACAGAGGACACCACGTCCAATCTACTTTGCATATTAATCACTGTTCCAAGAGGGCTCCAGTCCAATCCATACAGCACTGTCTTGTCATTCCTCCCCCTGCTGTGCTGAAATCTTGAGAGAATCTTAGCTGGAACCCTATTGATTTGCATTTTGTCAAGACTGGGCCGATTTATTGTATAACATTGCTGTGCGATTATTCCGCTGGAGTGAGTCCCTGCATGTGCAGAGTTGCTTATAGAGGAAGGGTGATAAAGTGTGTGTCCAGGTTGGGAGTTTTTCCTGGGTAATTTCATTTGTTGTCCAGATGTGTCCTTGATTGATGCCTTATCTTTCCTCCCCCATAGCTGATGTTTTTATTTCAATGAAAAAACGAGTGTGCTGCTAATGTCTGATTGAGATTTGCAGACCTGATATTTCTTTCTTGGAAGGGCAGGGCATTTTTCTTCCTATATGGTCGAGGTCGCCTCCGTGGGGAAAATGAAAAGGTGTACTGAAACCATTTAAAGGAGCACCAAGGCAATGACTGGGGTAATGGAGGCACCCAACTGCCTCTGTGAAGTATCAAGCCTGGATTTGGTTTGCTTGAATATTGCTAGCTTAGGCCATTTATTCTTGAATACTTGGATTACGGATTTCTAAGCTACAAATATGAGCGGGGACCGGAAAAAAAAAAAAAAAAAAAAAAAAAACGTGGCCGGGATTACGGATTTTTCAGCTCACAAAATCGGGCGGGCGGGGAAAAAAAACAAAAAAACACCGAAAAAAAGAAGGCACGCGGGCGGCTTCTAAAACGAATGTAAACTGTAGACCTTCATGTAAATATAAGGCCTTGCTCTAACTTTTTCACTTGACTAAACCGCCAGGCTTGTCAACATAACAGTACGTTTCTAGCTCGCACAATTTTTCACTAGCCGGAAATTCGAGACCAAAATTCTGAGCGCAATCAACCCGCAAAAAAACCCCCCAAAATACAACAAAACAAAACTAAAATAGAAAGAGAAAATCTTACATTATACAGTTAAATACTCTATCCTAAAGTGGTCATTTTTGTAGAATGAAGCCGGAACGTTCTGTATTTTTGTAGAACAAGCTAAAATTTCCACGGAAGTGTGCTCTGTTTTGACCATGCTGCCGACGGAATGTGCGTGAGTACCAGCAACAACAATGCTGTTTAGATAGGTTAAGCGCGCACCAGCGAATAATGTTATTGCAATGTCGGGGAATAACAGCTTTTGCTGAGCATGCGCAGATAGGTTAATTATTTGACAAATTTGTTCAAGGCGTTTGAACTGGTTTTTGTATGCTACAGCGCAATTTCATTAGAGAGGGCGATTGCTTTCGCGCTATCGCATTGTTGTGAAACGCCCTCTAGCGTTAAAATTTTCTTACATTTATTGTTGCACGAACAGTAACGAAATAGCGAAGACTACAAGCCTGTAAATTGGAAAAGATTATGCTTGTGTGTGTCACACGCGGGATCGTGCGTTGTGTACATTGTACATTGTGATCGCAATGTGGTCAGCGTTTCGCGGCACTTTTAGAGTGGATTTTTTTAATTTGGTGTGTACCAATGGACAAGGTGTGCATAAATAAGATGTGAAATGCCCTTTGGATCGTTTTTTAAATTTTTTTTTTTCAACACAAAATTGAATTTTTTGGGCGGGGATTTTTTTAATTTTTTTCCAAAACACGATTTTTTCGGGCGGCGATTCCGTAATCCAAGTAATCAAAAAAAAATGGCCTTATGTAGCTTAGACTGAATGCAGTGGTACATGACCACGCATTACATGCCAATTTGATGATCCCGTCAATATTGCAGTCTCGCTTTTTATCAAGTTATGCTGTAAACAATTATACGAGAAAGCGTTCTGAGGTTTGTCAAATTTTGACCAACATACATTTTGATCTTGAGTATAATAGACTACATTCTTTAATTTTGTGATGATCTTTTTGAAGGAATGTTCTGTGGCATGTCTTGGTTGAACGGTTAAGAGCAAGCTCTGGTGTTTCTGATCAACAGAGTGTTGGTTGGAGTCCAGATCCTTTACCATAATTGCTTTGTCCTTTGGATGGGACATAGGTCGCTTGTACTAGGATTGGTAGTGCACATAATTATAACACTTTTATGGAAGAGTAGGGGTTAACCCAGGTGTTTCTCTTTCACATAGAAAGCACCACCAATGTTGTACATTTTCTTTAACATGTTTGTTTGTTTGTTTTGGGTTTTTTTCAAAAAAGAAACAAAGAGTCTTTCCAAATAATTCCTTTAAAAATTCAATCTGAGAAACATGATTGCATCCGTTTGCCAGTTTAAACATCTCCCGGCAGTTCAATCTTCCCACAGAGAAATCAGTGTTTCCGCCCCCCAAAAACCCCTTAACAACACAAAAAACATAAATACCCTCTCAGCCGATTCCTGTCCCGTTTAATAAACACAGCAGTGAGTTAAAGTCCACACCTTGGTTATTTCCCATGTGATCTCAGTAAATTGCTCCTGTCTGCTAGATGAGATTTGCTGTAATTCTAGCCTGGAGCTTGGATTACTGAGTAGGAGTTTCCATATGATAAACATGGCAGTTAAACGTACATCTTAATAAAATGTTGGGTTATTCACCAGTGGACAAAAACAAAACAGCAAGCAACAGCTAAAAAATGCAACTCTTGTATTTCAAAATGAAATGTATATCATCTGTATTATACAGTGCTCTGCCATACATGGGTCTGGGGCAAATTAGAAAATTATATATCTATTCTTTTCCAACTTCCAAATATGACCAAAAACAAGAAGTTGAACAAATCTGTGACAGCTTATCGTATTTCATGCTCCTATATGTAACTTTTGAGATGAACAATCACGAAACCCAATCGCAAGAAAATACAAATTAATTTATAACAACATTTACGTTTTGCACAGATTGAGATCAAAGCCCTTGAGGCAGAGCAGATCATTTTCCAGATGAATAAATATACATGTGTATACACGTACATTGCTTAATTCAAAACAAGTCTTGGATGATATTGAATGTTCAGACAGTAAGAGTGTTGACTATGTTCTGTGTAGATTTGCATTCTTTGCATCATAACATTTTGCAGGCTGACATAGTTTATCTATCATTCAAAACCACAGTTGATGATATTGACTGGTCAGACAGTCAGGAAGGGTCAAGAGTCGCATGTTTGTTAACAGTCCATAACACTAAGTGACTTCACTCACCAATGGAACCTCTCTTCTCAAGTCAGTATGTCACTTTAAACCTAAATTGAAACCGATATTTCGCAATCCATTAGATTAGCATCTACCATATATAGTACATATATCTCTAAGAGAGTCCGAGACTAGTCTCATCCTACTTGAACCCAAGGGGGGAATAGCGATGCAGACTTTCTCACATCACAGGCCAGTCTGCTAAATTCCCTGTGATGTTTAATCAGTGCTGGATATATTCCTCTGTAATTATGAGTCGTAACACTCTACAGTCCTCTCTCTCTCTACATGTATACCTTGAGGCCAGTTGCTGGTATGGCATATTTTGTAGTCCCATTATGTGAAGATAATCTGCATAAGTCAGCCTAGTTTTCGTCTGACTGGAAAAGTTGTGACTCAAATCAAATGAAACAAAAACGTATTTTTTTCCCCCATTAAACTCAATTTTTGCTGGAAAACAGATAACAAAACATTTTAGGGACACATTGCATTCGGAGAGTTGTTATGAAATGAATATGGTCGGAAAGATGTTGTAAAAGTGAAGTGTAATGATTCGCACAAATATCCCTAGAAATTGTGTGGTTTTCCTTTACTTTGTGAACTAACATGGTCCGCCATAATTTTTGGGGCAACTAAGAGTCCAAGCTATTAAAATACAGATGCCTTGGCCCGATTTAATGGCTCTGCTTACCGCCAATCCTGCCCTTACAGCCCATAGATTAATGGGCTTTAAGTTTATGGTTTATTTTTAAGACATTCAAAATGCACCATAAGTGCAGAATTATTTGGTAAGCAGTGCCACTGTAATTGGGCTCTGTGGTAGAGAAGCCTATTAGAATTCCTCCGGCATATCAGAAATAAAAACATGCTAAATAGGAATCTTTTCAATCAGTGCAGTGTATGTGCAAAGTTACAAAGGACACCGCACATTATCAATCAGTGAACCTTTAACCTTTGTGTCTCTCCACACCCTCTGTATTTCCCGGAATTCTCATTGGCTTTATAATTAACAAAAGCAGTCTCTGATGAGATATAAAAAAACCAACGACAATTAGGCTGTGGGTTCAATAACCTCATAAAATGGGTTTGATAGTCGTTGTTTTCTCGCTCTCTCTGGTTGAATCAATAGGTTCATTAATGTTGAGGTGAATGGAGGGGAAATTGCTGTGCATACCAATCAAAACTGGTACCACACACATGGCTCTAATTTTCTTAAAGTTAATGTACTAAGCATCAGAAATGGAGGCAGATTTCAAAGAATCTCAAGCTCGCAGAGTTACAAAGCACAGGGAAAATCTCACCTAGCAAGAACAGATTATCAGCTAGAGTTCTTTATAATTATGTACATTGGTGCTGACTGGTTTCCTGCTAATGTTTGCCTTCCAACAAGGCAACATAAACAGCTTTGTGTACCTAAGCCCTGATTACCAGCCATAGGAAAATTAATCGTGCAGTGTACATAATTCATTAATGGTAACCAGTGAAGCATATTTTCATGCTAAATATTTATGTATTCAGTACAAGCAGCCTTAGCCTGACCCCGAAACAGCTGAGACCTTCAGTTTTTATTGGGTGCATTCAATTCCCAGCAGTGTTGTTGCTCCAGCAATGATTTACATGTTCATTCAGGACTCTGACACAAAGAGGTGTTGAAATGTGTCTTAATTCAAGGCAGATTTCATATGAATTTCAGTGATGATTTGACACAGATAGGGTTTGAAAAATCCCAACAATTGTTGGCGCACTGGGGTATTGGGGGTGATTATTTATGCGGTTCAAACGCAGCGTTGTTAACATTTACAATCCATTTATTCCGTCACATTATATGAACCTTCATTATGAACTTGAAAAAGAAGAAGTTTAAAGCAGTTTCAAGAAGTTGCCCAACCTCTTACACTAGTGAAAACACTTTCTCTTAAATCAGTGATGAGATTAGTTTTTAAATAGAACAATTTTTTGGGGTTAGAATCAGAGAGAATAAAGTCTGAACAAGAGACACCCTTGCCTGTCTTGGAGAATTATACACAAATGATTTCACTTTCAGCATTTTTCATCCCCCACAAAGCACTCCAGGACACTTAAAACAAATTGACAGAATTCCTCAAAATCTTCAAAACAAACGGGTTTTGAGTTCATTTTATCGTTCTCCACAACAGAAACTAACAAATTCCCAAATGAGAACTGAAATTCTCCACCTGCGGCACAAATAGAAACTTTGAAAACAACAAGAATTTTTACTCCATGCTTTTGGTATTTCCGGAACCCCTGTTGAATGTGGGAAGAAAGTCGCCGTTGGCCAGCTTTTGAAAAAATAGCATCTCTTGTGAAACTGCGGTCAGGGGTTCACAAACATAACGCCAAGCACAGTAATGACACCTTTTAAAAAAATTTCCAAGTGCTGACAATTGCTTGTTGTTCCTCTACCACCAGCTGGCAAGGTGTTTCCAGAATGGGTTTTTGAAGAGAACTCTCAAGAGAAAAAGTTTGTCTGTCACGTTCTTCATCTGATTTTGTTCACTATTTGAAGTCCAGCATGAAATAGCACTCAGTTGCAGGAGCGTGCCTGAAGGGGCCTTAGCCACATTTGACCAAGTGCTAATATGTTTGGCCGACATTGGTCAGAATTTTTACAATAAATCATTCAGATCCTGGGTAGTTATCGCCTCCCAACTAAAAAAGATAATTACTTGACCAAGCTTTCCAGTAATGTCATCCAGTGGAGGGAGGTCAGTTTCAGCCAGAGGGTAGTGCGGTGCTCTTGTATCCATGTTTGAAGTTTTTTCCAGGTCATCCATCTCTGAAGAGTTCTCTTTTTTGTTTCTGTCCAAATGATAACTGTTACCCTACTGCCCTAGTTTCATGCCAATCGATACCCCCATCTGGGTCAGCATGGGTCATATTGCCTGGGTGACGAAGGTGAAAAGTTCAACCAAATTGTAAAGATTTCCATCAATTATTGAAGGACAAAAGAGGAGACCTTCTAGTTCTAACTGTTTGAAGATGAAGGTGATAAGAAAAATCAACAACATTTTCTGTAGTATCAATTTTACTATTTGTATCAAATCCACTACCCTTTAAGTTGTACGTTTCTCATAAACTTCTGTAATAATTCTCAGTTTCTTATTGTTCTTCAATTGTTTTGAAAATGTGCATTGAGAAGAAGCCCAAAGTAATGTGACATACATTCAGTAAGGGTACTTGAGAGCAGCATATTCCGTGGGGCCCTATGACATCGCAGGCCCCTCTGACATCGCAGGCCCCTCCTGCATAGCTCCCTAGTCATGCTCCTGACGCCTTCCTGGCCGCTGGATCAAAAAAACTGCTTCGGGCAATATATGATCATGTCTCTGCCACCCCTTAAAATATTCCATAGGAGTGGAGCGCTCTTGGAGCACCAAGGATGTTATTCTTTTACACCTCTCAGTCAGAATTCAAGACATTAACAAACAAATCACGAAGGTATAGGGTGAGGGGAAGTGGACTACCTAAGTGGCGATGTGGTCGTTGCACTCCTCCAAGAAATGTGACGGTTTGAATTTGAGGAGAAAAACTCATCATGCTGCAATTGTTCAAACATGAGGTGTTACAATCACAAGGAGGCAAAGTGAAAGCTTCTTGTTCGCATTTCTAAACATGGATGCATTTACAGACATTTCTAAACATGGATGCATTTACAGACATTTCTAAACATGGATGCATTTACAGACATTTCTAAACATGGATGCATTTACAGACATTTCTAAACATGGATGCATTTACAGACATTTCTAAACATGGATGCATTTACAGACATTTCACAGATGGCAGTACTGGAAGACAAGATGCTAACTTCTTTTATTGTCCTGATCTAGGTCTTTATGCCTCGAAAAAGTTTTGAATTATTTAAAATGGAAGTGTGCTTTTCCTAACCTTGCCAACTTCAAGTACAAAATGCCACATGTAATCTCACCATGAGGAACATGTAAATCACTCCAAGAAGAATTTAACTTTCAAGGTGTTTCTCAAAGGTATACAGGATTGGTAGAGCTGACAAAATAGTCGCAGACAGTGTTCATGTTTTGTGGGGTTTCAACCATACATGAAATAACAAACCTGTGAAAATTCGGACTTACTCCGTGTGTGAATCAAGAGAAAATGGTGAGAAACCATACACAATTTTCAGCAAGGAAACGCATTGTCCTTAATTTTGGTTTTAGTAACCAAAATTAGCTGTTGCCCCCCCCCCCCCTTAAAAAGTTTTCCAACACAGTTTTCTTGAATATGACTTCATTTCAGAGGGAAATATTTCACTTACTGGGTGTTAGTTGCAAATTGTTGGTGTTAATCTTGCACCATTATCAGTTTTAATAGCTGACCCTAAAAATGAATTTCATGATTTTATTTCTTTTTCCAAAAAAAAAAGGGATAATTTAAAAGCTTTCCTGGAGTCTAAAGGTCGTTATTTATGATCAATTATCTCCATGGGATTTGCTTTGGATAAGTGAAGAAGGTTCTTGATTCAATCGTTTATTTGATTGGGGTTGAAACGTATTCAGGTCCCACCTATAATTGTCATAAAGTGCATTAAAAGAGGTTCTTTATGGGGGTATTTATCAAACTTGGAATGAGCAAGAAGAAAAATGTACCCTGGGAAAATGTTTATGTGGGATTTCTTTTTGTTGAGATGTAATGATTAGAAAATTTACTGGCAAGCAAAGTGGACAACCGGAAAGAAGGTTTTGTTGGAGGGGGGAAACAAAACAGACACCAATGTTACATTCCATGATGTCTCCTAGTGCAGACCTCATGGTTACCATGCTAAATCTACAGTCCCCTTTGTTTGACCAGACCTTCAGGTATCTATTAAAAATGATATAGATAGTCTGTAAATCTCTAAGATGTAACATTATGGGAGCTTCACTTCCAAACCAAGAGGAAATTGTGAATCCCAATTTTGAGGATTTTTAGAATTTTCATACAACCTCATCCCTGCATATCTTTATACTTCATATGAGGGCGCTGTTCAACCCTGTGATGTCACATGGAAGGGGGATTTATATAATTTTCTTGGGTAACAGGAAAGTAGATGATCAGAACCTATCCCAATTGGAAGTAGAATAATAAAAAAAATACTGAAATTATGGAAGAACCGATGGGTCTAAATTCCCTTTAAATCTTAATGCCTTTCATCGAGCTCCTCCACGTGTCAAAAGACCACCCTTGTCGTTGAGTAAACCTGGTATGATCCCCCCATATTTCTGTATCTTTATATAGTAGGGTCAGTGTCTACTGAACCGCCACTGTGGCATACCATTGTTTACATGTTATGGATTTTGTTATGGTTCTCACATCCTTATAATTGGCCGGGTTACCGACTTGATGAGAAGCGGGTGACTGCCCCGAAGTGGTAGTCGGTCTCCAGGTTGCTCGCCTCGATCCTGGTGGCAGAGTGGCAGAGTTTCAAATAGCTGTCATGTTCTGTGGAGTGTGTATAATAAGATGCTGCTGTGGTTTATTTGAAATTATACAGGCCCATAACCTGGGCCCAATTTCATAGAGCTGCTTAAAATATTGCTTAATAATTTGCTGCTAAGGAGAAATGAGCAGGATACCAGTCACAGATAGTATATGTGGAATGTTTTGGCTGGTAACCTTATTCTGGTAAGCACAATTTTGTTGTGTTTAGCTACTTTTTAGGCTTAAGCAGCTCAATGAACTGAACATTTGCAAGAAAAAAGAAATAACACAAAAAACCCACCAAAAAAACAAACCACGTAGCAAATATGGGAGTGCTATTAACGAGGTTTTGATTTGTTTTGATTTGATTTGGCGCACCATCTAAACATTCCTTAAAAGTACATGTAGTATTAAATTGAAAAATTGGTACATGAGTGTGTTAGAACAATTTGCTGGAACCAAAACTGAATTTTGAAAATGGATTGCTACATATTGTACTTGTGAGCACAAAAATGTCATCCAATTGCGGCCTCATGTTTCGTAAATTTTTGAATTACCGGTGCGGCCGGATGCAATTGAGTTAATGCCATCATCGTCACACCAGTTGTGTGAATTACTTTTGATGTTTAGGAAACTGTGAACATTTGCTGGATGAAAACTACAGTTGTTCCTGCCATGGTCATCCAAATTATATCCATTCCAGCATTGCACTTTTTGTGGGGTCGCCGCTTCTGTGCTGGGACTCAAAAAAGTTTTTAAAAAGAAAAAAAAAGGTGTTGCCTAAACAGTGCTTGGTTTATCTGCACAACAAATCAAGCCTTGTGTTATTTTTACAGACACAGGTTTTTTGAGGACTTGACAGACATAAGGAATTTTGAATGGAGTAGGGTGTGTGCAGGGTGGGGGACAAGATTGATAAGGTGTTGGATAGACTGAGAGGTGTCAAGATTGAGCTGTCCATCAAGACATTGGTCTTAAGTGTCCATCCAAAGTTTTAAATATTTTTACAACCATACAAAGAGTATGGAGGAGGAGGACAGTTTTACAACTAAAAAAGAAGAAGAGAGATTGTATTTAAATTAAATTCATTACTTAATGTCCACTCAATCAATAATACACCAGAGATAAGTTAGGAATAGAGGGTGATTAAGTGGTGGGGGGTCTCTAAAAAGCAGAGCTTGTCAAGTAGAGACCCCCATGACCTGTATAGCTTAAAGTTAGAAATTGCATCAAGAATTTTAAATTTGTATACTACACGCTAAATAAATGTAGCACATTTTAAAATACTGAAAAGTCTAGTACTTAGTAGGGATTTTTGTTTTCCTGCTGTTTTTGCCTTTCCTCAAGAAAATTAACAAAATTCTAAGATAAATTTAGGCTAGTGTTTTCACTCAATCTCTGTCAATGTGCACTGCAGCAAGTATCAGATGTGGATATCAAGCAGTCTCTTCATCCACACAGTGTAATTAACCATGATGTTGCTAGGCTTGTGTTTCTTTCTCAATGTTCCAGCTTAACACCACATTGGAGACTTGAAGTCTCTTAGAATGTGACCACATGAACCTCAGAGGGTGTCAAGTAGGGGTTTGTGGTTGGCCAAGAGTATACAACACCACCACCATCACCACCACCACCACCAGACTGATTATCAAATTAAACTGTTATCCCAATAAAGACAATTTATATAGTCCTGCTTTGGATACTTTTTTTGAGAGTACAGCAAGGACTTGGGTGCAAGTTTTCAGGAATGCTGGTGATAATTTTCACCCTTTTTTTCCTGCCCAAGGCAGTGTTGCTTCTGATAAGTTTCTTGACATAAGTCCTTAAGAGGATTCCAGTGTGCTTGACGCTGTCTGTCTCATCATGGAGGGGTAACAAAGTGATGTGAAACATTCTTTAGATTTGCAGGAAGGGAATGTATTCGATGCTCCACATGTTTAGTTGAGAGCTTCAGAACTATTGGGGGAAACAATCCCATTTTGATAACGGTTCCTTCCCTGCCTTTCACCTTCGTTGACCCCAGTTTGAATCCCGGACAAGGGCCTTGCATGTGGATTGGGTTTTCAGTCCCTACCTGATTGCGTGTGTTTTCCCTGTTTGGGTTTTTCCTCCAGCATCAAAAACTGACATTTCTTCATCATCATGTCCACACACAAACAGGGCTACAGGTCACAGTGCTAGTCATTTTTTAGAGTTCTTGGTTTCTTTGCCACAAAGATATAGGCCTAACAATTTACAATTATAATAGTATTTCTAAAGTAAAATTTGTGATTTATTTGTGAAAAATTGTACCCAACCCTCTATCACTTACATCTTGAAGTATAGAGTAAAAACATATGTGAAAATGAGTGACAGACCGACAACAACAAAAGCAAAGAAAGGAAACACTTTTTCAAGCATTTTGTCAACGTCCACCCTTATCAAATCAAAGCCCCTCAAATATTGCCCGATCTATATTCTTCATCATATTTTCCACACCCCCGAATTGGATACACTTCCATCAGGGGCTTGTTGGAATGTGGTCTTATAAGTCATCATTGAGCAATCGGAGATCTCTCAAACTGCGGGATACCCACCCACGAGACCCATAAGAAATCCTATGATTTATGCATGGAGTCTCAAGTACCATGTATGGGGGCTGTGGTAAAAAAGAATAAATGTATTTCCACCGTGCTGGAGATACATATTTTGTTTGTGGTTAAAAATGAAGAAGCTGATAGGTCTTGTATGGGAGTGATGAGCTGCAAGTAATAGGATCATTAAAAACTGTTTGGCTCAGTAGGCACAGTGATGTGGTGTGCGTGACTGGGTCCACGTGACTGGGTCCGTCCCACTCAATGATACAGCATTTTACACAATATTAAGGATGTTAGTAGTATGGTGATTGATCACACCACAACTGGAGTTTGAAATGTAATCGGCCCTGCAAGTTGAAATTCAAGACCGATTGAGTGGATGATTTCCAGGGCTCAAAATTCACGGCGGCCACGCGGCCATTGCCGTCGATGCCCCTCTGTCTGGCCGACAAGCCCCTGGAAAAATTCACCTCCTCACGGCCAACACTGCCGTGCCTTTTTCTTCCGTTGGCCGCCGTGCCCTTTTTAATAATTTACTTTATACATGGTACTCCATGCTTTGTATAACGGCAATTTTCTTCTCTCCAATCCCGAAGCGTGGCGTACCGACCATTCACCACGTCCGCAACCACACAGGAACACGGAACCATTCGTGATGCACGTTGTACACGTACGTGTACAACCTACACAGCATGTCATGTACAACCTGTACAGTGTACAATACACTAATGCACATACCCGACGAGCCGGCCTCCTGCGCAGGCGCATATCTGCAAGGCTGGCTTTCGTTGGTAGCAGCAACGGTGTGCACTTAGCGCTGGTTCGCGTCAGCTAGTGCCAAATGAATTGTACACGGACGGTCCATAGCTCGCAAAATGAGCATGTGCGATGCTGTTGTAAACGTCTATTATAGTTCGTTCATGTGTGAATAAACTTTCCTGAGCGTTGGTCACGCACTGGACAATTGTTATCTTATTGTTAATTTGCTTTTAAAAGGGAGAACTTTTTACAAAACCAGGTAGTTTTCATCATCCATTTCATTTTGTTATAATGTACATGTATGTAATACGTCTATTTTTAATGCTGACTTGAAAGAATGTGTTTTATTTTACTTAAATCTAGTATTAATAAGTAGGCCCTATTTAATTTATAGGTTTTTTTATTTTTGGCCTTGGTGCCCTTTTCTCAAGGCCTTATTTGGCCTTGGTGCCCATCCTTTTGGCATTGGTGCCCTTCAAAATGTTTCTTCATTTAAGGCCAAAGTGGCCTGCCCTAAAAATGACGAGATTTAAGGCCTGGATTTCAAGAGTGGTTTGTTGCTAGTTCTAATATTTTTAGTATAAATTATAGTCTGTTCTTATGAAGTGTTAAATAGAGTTAGACACCATCAGTGTTTTCAAACTTTGGATTTTGGACTTACTAAATCAAAACTGATTGTTTTACTTATTTCTAAAAAACTACAACCATCAAGTAATAATATGTTTCAAGGAATGTGCAAATTTGTGAACAGTTACATTTTTAAATTTACAAATGTAACCTTAAATTGAGAAACACTTGAATTTGGCAAACAGATAGAGGTACTAACTGGGGGCTGAAATGAGATCTGAACTTAACACATCTCGGTGTTTGCAGGTAGACAAACTGAAGAATTGAAACGTTGTCCACTTTAGAAAAGAAGAAAAAAAGCTTCACACTTTGGAAGCCTCTCAAAGAGATTTAGCCCAATTGCCGCGGCGATGAAAGATGATGCGATCACTTGTTTCTCCAAGAGATCCTCCACTGTGTTTTCTTATGGCTTTAGGGAATTCCTCTATTCACATGGGGGGGGGGGGGGGGGGGGGGGTTGAAGTGAAGTCTTTTAATGCGGTTGTCTGGTTGTAAAACCTGATTGGATGTATATACATGTAAGAGGGATTATGTGGGATTATCCTTTAGGATCTCCCCAGGGGATTCGGTATGACAGAAACAATTTTTCTCAAATTAAGAAACTCAAGGGAATCAAATGATGGGAGTTTTAATAGAAATATTGTGTCGAACTGCAAGCTTTCTTTTGGAAAAATCCTGATTTTGTTAAGGAATAATTTTGATTCTACCACACAAAAGACATCAAAATCAATTCTTAGTAGAAACAGATTTTGTTAGTACTAGTAGCGGACTTTTCCTGTGATTTTCAAGGTCGACTTTTTCTGAAGAGATAATCATGTATTTAACTTTTCTCTGCGTGGGACTAGATTTTAAGCTATGAGGATTATAGTGGTCTTGGGAACTTCCATTTTGGCTCGGATTAAGAAACAACGACGACTTGTTACTGGAAATACTATCAATTATCTGATAATTCAGAAGTGACTGGTGAACACATTTCATCGGTGAATTGTGCATTTTTTAATATATTAATGTATCTACTGGAAGTAATTGAAGAGAATGTAGGTCATGGGGTTGAAGTTAAGCCAACTCAAGACTCAGCACCTGCACTGGTATCCCCTGATACAGATGAGTTACAGCCGCTACTATGTTATCGTCTTCTTTATATCGAGACAGGTCTCCCAGTTTCATCAAGACTATGTCCTCCCTGAGGATAAAGTTGAGAACCTTGGGGAGATTCAAGTCTTCCATCTGAAAAAACCCACCTTTTTTATTGGCATTTTCGCCGCCTCATACTGCTTTGAGTGGTCGAGCGACGAAATTGGCTTTTTAAGGATCTGGGGTGGGTGAATAGCAACAGGCTTGGTTTGCAACCACTTAGAGTCGCTAGAGGGTTGTAATAGATAGCAGCGGCAGCACAGGCCACTGCTCTAATGCACTTGCTTCATAAATTAGCTAGAGAAATCGGAGAACGGTTTCTGGGTTGAGATGATGACTCAGTGACAAAATGAAATGAAATTCCGATTCCCCTGTTCGCACTTTTTTTATTTGTTCGTAACAGTTTTGTTTCCCTTTATGAATTCTTAAAATGTTTTTTCGTGGGAGACATGATATGGTTTTGAAAACTATACACAGACTTGTTAAAGATCAAGTGTGTGATTAGTGCAGTAGTGCTGTCAAATCACAAATTATCATGAAAAGTATTTATTTGAAATGTTCTAATCATCTAACATAAATAAGCATTGTCACAGATTCATTATCTTCAAGAAAGTGGAGGTTGAATCCAATCTTACTTCTTTTTCATGGCATGGCGATAGATATTAGCAATGTCTCAGTTTGTTTGCATGATTTGAATTCTTATTAATAAGAAAAACCTTTAAAGCCAAGCGTTAAGACATGTTCCCTGAAATCGAAACGGTTTGTGCTCCTTAAAAAACATACATAAAAAGCAAACAATCAAAACAAAACATTGCGCCATTTCATTAAAAAAAAGAAGACAGCATGCTGTGATATTTAGTGTCGCTATAATATTTGAGTATAGCACAGCAGTTCTCCATAAAAAAATAATAAAGTCAGCATGGTACAGACTCTCACAAAGCAAGGCCGCTGTTGGCCAATGGCTTGAACATTTATAACTATTCAGCCAATGGCAAGGTACAAAAGAAGGTCGGTTGTTATTGTTGTAAGATGCCTGGAGTGTTGCTTCTCTCTTCCATCATCAACCCCCCCCCCCCCCTACAACATTTCCAAATTAGCTAGGCTGAGGTATTAGGAAATTAGAGACCACTGTAAGCAGATATTGAGACTCAAATCATAAAGGTCTCACTGATCAGTCTTTTCCTGCAGTATGACTGAAAAGTGAGAGGGAAAGGCCTGTTGCTGCAGTGTTTTTGTTTGATTGGTTTTCTGTGTATAACAGGCCTGTGATGTCTCAGGATTTTGTTTTGATTTTCTCAAAAACTTTGTGAGCTTTAAATATTTTCTTGGAAGAGGTAATGGAATCACCAAAGGGGGAGAGAAATAGCCAAACCCTTTGGTTTTGTATACTGGTGATGAACAGAGTCTGCATAAAGAAGAAGAAAAAAAACCAGAACTAGACATAATTTTTTGTTGGAAACAAAAAAGAGGTGTTCGGTGTGACCTCGTGTTTCAAAGAAATGTTATAAACATGTCTGTGTATTAAATATTGTATACTGCTATAGAGTCTTTAGAATGGTGGTTCTAAAGATTTGACCAAACTTTTTGGATGTAACACATCCCAGCTTGAGTACATGCAAAGTTTCCATTTGATCACCAAAGTTGTTCTGTACATATAGATCTTGTAAAACACTACCTTGGTGGTGACATAACATGAACATCGATGACGTCGTGAAAACGTCACTCCACGTTATATCCTTGTAGGACCTTCCAAGTCTCATGCAAAATGAAATTTGACTATAACTTGCTTTGTACTGAAGATATGTACCAATTGGTCAAAATTTCTAAAATTTGTAAAAAAAAATTGATGACGTCATCAAGTCGTCACTCTAGCTTTAAGTACCGTATTTTCCTGCGGATAAGACGCTCGGCGGACAAGACGCAGGACCCTAAAAGGACCCCCAAAAATTCAATCGTCAGCAGAAAAGACGCACCGCCGCACAAGACGCATGTTCAACAGCACACAGAAGAACACCAGGCGCCACCCGGTGTCGGTACATTGACACAAAGACGTCATTTTGTTGCCTTTTGGAGCGTTCACACTATTCGAAGCATGAATGAAACCGTAACCACATAGGCGTGTAGAGCCATGCAGAAAAGACCAACGTAAATTGATACCGACCTTCGTCCATCCATTCAGCCAACGCTGTGCATTGTTAATAATATGAAGTCCGGCCCAATCAGCGGCCAGAAACAATGGTCCACGCAGTGTCTGAAGATATTGCAACACGAACCCAGGCCCTCCTAGCATGAACATCCGACGTCCCACAATGAGGATCCTTGCTGATAAAGACAGGTTACCAGTCTAAGTCCCTCCGAGCCAGTAGATGTTGCGCCCTCTACCGGTGACTAATACCAAAACTAGCGTCGCCTTTATATATACCTAATTACGCAAATAATCCCCACACCCGGGAAGACGTAACAAAATGTTTCATTATATATATTTGTTTAAGTTTTTGTAATGTGTTTCTTTTTGTATATAAAATTCTTTTCCATTATTTCAAACCTTTAATTTGTTAATCTCGTTCATAAGATTTTGTTTTAAAAGAGGCAATAAAAAAACAAAACGATTTGAACGTTTATTGTAACTATATAGGGCCTAATATACGTCTAAAAAGAGGCAATTAAAAATGAATATTTGAACGTTTAATGAAACAAACGAAAGTGCAATTCGTATAGGTTGGCCAACAAATCAATACTTAATTATCCCATCCTTAAATAGTACGTCAAGCCATAATAGTACGTCAAGCACACTTCGGAGATATTCTGTACAATAAAAACCCTCAAAGTTCACCACACAATAGAGGTTGGGTGAATGCCGTTTGTACAACAGCATTGACAGTAAATCTGATTGCAGCATTTTCGGAACGAATACGCGGCCACACAGAAAAACGTTTGTACGACGCCGACGTCTGTTGGACCGAAAGTACCAACACATTGCGGCATTGTTGGAATGAAAGCACGGTCATGGGGGATGAACAAGTTGCGGCATTGTTGGAATGAAAGGACAGTCTGGGGGATTGCGGCATTGTTGGAATGAAAATACGGTCTCAGTGTCTGGACAGTTGAGCCTTGTTTGACCGCATTATTGAGTAAGGATTCTTCACACAAAGACCGTTGATTTGAACTGGACAAAATAAAGGTATTATTGTACGCAGTGATCATCCCCCAAAAAATCAATCGTCAGCAGACAAGACGCATCGAAAGATAAGACGCACCGATGTTTTGGGGGGTCTAAAAAGTCAGATAAGACGCGTCTTATCCGCAGGAAAATACGGTAGTCAATATAACTGTCTATCAACATGCCAAGTTTCAACTCAGTCAAACTTGTGGTTTTGTAGATACACAGCTTCAAAAAGTAAACCTTTAATGCGATACCACGTGACACATGATGACGTCATCAATGTAAAAATTCACATATGTTGTCTGCAAGAAGGTCATTATGTATACCAATTTTGAAACGATTATCATAAACTTCGCCACAGACATCTAGTAAAAGTGTATTTTAAATTGTTTTCAACCTGCCGCTAGAGGGCGCTCTTGACTTTTATGACGTCACTTGTCTTATTTTTTTAAACCAGACTCTTGCTCGACTATAACACCGTTAAAAAAAAATTCAAAAAGTGTTCCACTTTTAAATTGCAAGGCACTTCCTGTTTCTTCCTGTTTCTTCCTGTTTCGACCGGAAGTAGAGGTCAAGTCATGTCACGCACACAATAAAAAATGAAGACCCATATTACCTCTATATAATCCCGCAAAAAGTAACCGACGGTCTCTTCATCTTGATTTGATATGGATTTTCAAAGATTAAATTTTTTAATTTTAAAAACCTTGTAACTTGACACTTGACACTTGACACTTGATGACGTCATCATGACGTAAATCAAACGGTTTCGTCTCCTAATGGTTATCTAAATATGGTAAAAATTTCAAGTTTATATAAGCTTGGGAAGTGTGCTTTTGTTAGCGGACAAGGGACGGAGAGAAGAAGAAGAATAAGAAGTAAAAAAAACAAAAAAAAACTAAAAAAACTAATACAAAAGTAACACTCAAACAGTAATTATTTTGTTTGTTTGGGTTTTTTATAATGAAATTTCTGTTTAGTATTGCTGGATGAATCCTGCAATGAAATGTCTGCAAAAAGAAATATTTGCTGGACTTATGCCTCCTGGGTGTTCCTTATTAGGGAAAATCACAGAAACACATTGGGGGAAATAAATTGGGGTTATGTACACATTTTGATTGTTTATGGTGAAACAATCTATAATTTATGAGGTGTGAAAACGACATTGACAGGCACTGCATGGATTAGCACTTGAGTTCATGTAGTATTTTGAACCCCAAGTCCAAGATGGATTAGAAACTCCTGGCCTGGGGAAAGTGCAGCAGCTGGCCAGCCATTTGTTGACTGAATTAAAAGGAACAGTTCTGGCCCAAGTGTTATCATCGCTGAGGTATTTTAGCAGCGACAGACGCGATTACTGCTTCTGTAACTGTGTCCTTTTGCTGTTTCTGAAACTATCTACTGAGTGATTTTACATTAAGACAAATCAGTGATCTTATTACTTCTGGATTGGATGATGCCAGAGACTACATTCCAGTCTAATGAATTGACGGAAAGCTTAAACATTTAATGGTTTACGGAGATGTCTTTCAGTCAAAGTTTCAAGAAATAAACCGTGGAATTGACCTTTTACACTTCATTGGAAAAATGTTGGAACATTTTTAATTCATCTGGCTTGGGCGGGGGGGGGGGGGGGGGGGATGAGGGAATGTGATTATAGTAATTTCTCTCAGGAAAAGAGCAGAAACATTTTGTAGGATTCGATCAAAGAAGTCTTTTGCAAATTTTCTCGATAACTGTGAAATTTGATACTGATAGTAACACCAGCCCTTTAATTTCCCTTGGGGGGGGAGGGGGGGAACCCTGTGATCCAGAACAGATCTTCGTCTTCATTCATGAAAAAGACAACCCCAGCTTAAAACTCTTGTACCCTGATGGTTTAGGGACCAACTATTAAGGTTACACATGTTTCTGATAAAGGACCCCATCCTTAGGGTGATTGGGTCACCTTCAATGTTAATAACAAACCAGGCATTTGATACCCGTCTTAGAATATGATCCCATTATAACCAGTTCAATTACTGCGCCACCTTTTATGTAAGAGTACGTAGCGGAAACCAGCGTTGTTGTTCATGTAAACATGTTGGTGTACACGTCAAGGTAACTGCCTATTTATATTGGAGTTAATTTTTGTTTTCTTCTGTGTTATCAATGAAAGAAAAGAAGCTCTTTCCGGGCATTTAACAACTTTTGAGTCTCTTGGTTTTGGAAAGTTTCAGTTCAATTCGCGACCCACTTTCATGGCTCTGTTAAGTGCGGAATTCTGCGCTTACGGCCCTTAGAATTGTGTGTTTGGAGGACGCCGTAAGCACACAATTCTGCGGTAAGCCACGCCATCAAATTGGACCATGTTGTCCTTAAAAAATTTACACAGAGTTAGAAGTTTTAAAAATGGACTGGCTCCCACGCAATCAAACATATTTAGAATTTTCCTGCTCTTAAAAAAAAGCAAGTCAGCCATGGCAATTATTAGGAAGATATTGTATGAAATATTCCTGTTTGAAAGATAAGCCTTCTCATTTGAACTGTCTGATCTGGAGGACATTTCAAATTCAATTTGCTTCAGCCATTTCAGCTGTTTTCCACACCTACCAGAATGAAAGGAAATTAATGAGGGGCCTTAGGGAAACCCCCAAATTGGATTCATTATTGCCATCCAACCAGTGTTGTTTGTCCACAGATGCGTAGACACTGGTTTTTACTTTATGGAACTCGGTCTGGCGAACCAACACTGCCTCAGATGATGGCCACTCAATGGGACACAGTCATCCATTCAGTAAATTGTGGTGTGAAGTTTGGTTGCCCTTGGCAACTGGTCAACCATTGAGTTCAAGATCGACTGGAACAATATGCATTAATCACATCGGTTATTTATGTAATGATTTTCTTCATTTTTTCCCCCTGCAACATCTGAACTGCATTTTACTACACTATTCAGGAATGCAACCTTTCAACTGATTTCATAATAACAAATCTAAAACAGTGTATAGAGTTATGTGTTTGGCCATTTTTGTCACCTTTCTCTTTTGCAATTGCAAATTGCACGTCTGACTATTGTATTGCTGTGTTGGATAGAGAAGTCAGATAAGAAGAAAAGGTTTCTTGTGTTTTTAAAAGTAAATTATGGCCATTTGACGACGACCAATCAACAACGTAACGCAATTACTGGCCCGTGTATTCAAACCGTTTTGTCACCCTTTAAGAGGCACTCTCACAATACAAGGTTTCCGTGGGCTTGTTAATTGATGAGATGTTTAGGAAATGTTAATGCAATTTGCGGCTACAAATACTAAAGTAGTAACTGATGTGAAGTTCATGCTTTGTGTGGTTCAGTAGAACTGTGATTGTATCGGAGTAGCGCCAAGGCGACATTTGAACTTCTATTTGCTGATATTGGAACTAACCGAATATCCTTATAGTTTCCTCCCCAATTTATGTATTCACAGAAAATATGGCAAAGGATTATCATCGATAGATTCAAATTTAAGTTAAAAAGACGGAATACACCTTCCCCAACCCTACCCCATCGCGCAATTCAATCATAAAAAAATGTATATATATAAAAAACAAAAATTAATGATTCCTGAAATCTCAGCAATTCCTGAGATCCCCCATTCGCCTGCGTACATTTTTAATATTAACAAAGACCTGTTTCCACATCACAAAAGTCGGCACTTCCCCCTATCTGTAAACCCCCGTGGGACCCATGTTAAATTTTTACCCCTTTGAGGGCAATAAGTAGATGCCCCCAAGGCGATGCACTCCCCGCTGTAATTGCAAAGAATAATGTGTTATCAGTACGCTGGTACATGCCGGAAATTCATTACTTCTCTTCGAGCCATGAGCTTGCAAGCCAATATAACGGAAAGACGATCATCTGAGTTGGTCATTATGCGTACCTTTGGATCGAACTAGATATTAAAACGTGGCTTTTTTGATGTGAAAACGTAGGGGTACGATTGGACATGTAAGATATGTGTGCATTTCATCTGGAATAATCATTGCATTACTGAATTATCTTACCGGGTGAATGAGTTTTGGATTTGAAAGAGAGGCACCGGTCTGCACACGTTGGGAAAAAGCAGCAAAGTTTAGATATTGCTTAATCAGATGGAAGTCGATACAGTTAAAGGGAATTAAGTAATATAGCGATTGTAGCATAGAACTGTCTTTTCTCATGACTCCGATGCCCGATCGAGCTGAAACTTTCACAGGCTTGTTATTTCATGTATTGGTCACACAAACTATGGATACTGGCCTTTCTCTTGTCCTGTGGCCACATGCTTTATAAATTAGAACCTAACCCCATGTAGAATTTTACCTGAAACCTTTTTAAAAATCTACCAATTCCACGTTTGTCTGCTGTTTCTGTCCATACAAACATTAACCATGTAGGCTCAACAAATTTGGCTTTTTATGGACAACATACTTTTATTTATTATTTACAATTTCTGGATGGAATCGAATCTCGTATATTTCTCTGATTTGATTTGTGAATCACACAGCACCTGTGTCAACAGTGCAGACTGAGTCTGCTCATCGAGCGGCCATTTCTAGTTAATTATTACTACCGTGATGGTCCTCCATGCAGCTAATATCCCCTCGGCTCATTATTCAGAGGGGACCTCTTGCGTAAACTCTTCTCTTTCCTTTTCAGTCTGGCATTTCCGCTGTATCCCAGACTATTTGCATTTGCCTACATTTGCCTTGTCAGGGGGTTTTTTCGGCAAGAAGAAAAGCTTATTAGCTGCTCAGGTTAAAAGATAATCGGTCTGTAAATAAATGAAAAAAAATTCTGACAAAAAGGGGGTTGTTACATGCTCTTTATTTGATTTATGATGGAATTACAAGACAAAAAAGTGACAAATTTGTATTTATTTGTTTTTTGTGAAGTTGGTCTTTTTAAAGCGTAGAGAAGGACTTTTTATTTAAAGTAGGAGTTGAAACTTTGCATGATGGGAATACAATCTAGTGAGGTTTGCGCAGACACCATGTTCATAAAACTCCTTCTATGAGTTGTGGTGGTTCTGAAAAGAACAGGAGGTTATCATAACCACCACAACTCATAGAGGGAGTTTCATCATAGAGGTAGAAACTTCCTTGATTTTTTGTACACAGTGTCTCTGCAAACCTCACCAGACTTTTCATTTTTGTTGTTTTAATTCACTGGCAAAGAGATCAACTGCAATAAACTTTTATCCCCGATGCAAATACAACATCTAGCAAAAAACCTTGTTTACATGAGCGGGATTTGAACCAACGACCTCCGGTTTAACGTGCCGGCGCTCTACCAACTGAGCTATCTAGCCCTTGTGGTTTATTATTTGAAACTTAATTTTGTAATAGTAATAGCAAACGGGGCATCATGCTGGGTGGTTGTTCTTGGGTACTTGCCATGCCTGACAGAGAAACTTCCCACATTGGTTGGAAAATTCCTCAAAGATGAAAGTGAAATGAAAAACTGGTGACCTTGTTGGTGGTGGCTGCAGTCAAAGATCCTTGACTGGATTCCAAAACCACTTGCTCTGCAGGTGTTAAGCATATAATCCTGCATAATGTCACACACCTGCATGTGTAGAATTAAGCTCAAATCATCTGGGGGAGGGGGTCAAATTGAAAGTTTAAAAAAAATACATGTACTTTTTTATGCATGGTACAATGATGGTCATGATGGGAAACTTCCCTTGAATTTTATTTTTGGATAAATGAGTAAAATAAGTAGTTTTGATCTAGGAAGTGAATGACCTTGATGTTTGAAAACAGTGATAACATGTAAGGTTTTTAAAACTATTATCTCACAACTCTGATAACTGAAGTGGCATAACTAGTCATTTTCATTTTTGGGAGGTTACAATCGGGAGCAAATATGGGCATAATGTGGGGGGGGGGGCGGTATTTAATGTATCGAACCATTCATTTGTGCATCCCCCCCCCCTGATCTTATAAGGGGGAAGGTGGGCAAGGGCTCTGAGTGGGGGTTGCAGCCAGCTCTGCTCCTCTCTGGTTACGCCATTTGATGGCCAGTTGAGCTCAAACTTTCATTGGTTTCTCATTTCATATACATGTATGTAATGGGTCACATAAAGCGCGGATACTGGTCTGTGATGGTACAGCTTTGGTTATTGGTTTTTATCAAAAACTGTTAGTATTTTATGAAATATTTTCAAAGTTTCATTAAAGTTGCTGCCTCCTTTAGGAAAATAATAGTACATGTTTTGACAATTTGTGCACGCATGATCAGCTTTCTGTTGCCTAGCAAAGTTTAATATGATCATCAAGTTATCTCAAGAGAGAATCATCTCAAAGGTGACACAGGCTGCATTCTAGATTCTAGACCAAACAATTTTGCAAGGATGCAGGGACCGACAGATGTCACATATATATACTTTTGATAACGAGAACAAATTCACAGTTTCCATCAAAACTTCTCCACCATGCCTTTAGAGGAACAATTTGTTCAATATTATTTTTATTTTGACCGACAAACTTTACTCTGAGTACTATGTTACAGGGTTGTCACTCTAGCCTAAGGTATCATGTGCACTGCTGTTATTTCAGGCGTGCATAGATACTATAGGCATGGTGCATGGGTATATACTATTGCTCGCATGGTATATACCTACAGGCTAAGACCTTATTGTAACGACAGCTTCCCATTGAAAGAGGATTAAATTCTAGCAGTAGGCACTTTTTTCGTGTTAGTCCTCACAGCTTTGTGTTTGTGAACAAATCAGTCACTAAATCTCTGTGGTGTCCTGATGTATGCGTTTGACGAGTTTTAAACACGATCTGGGAGCAGTGTTACTGTCTAGAAATCACCTTAATAAAGTTTTACGGGTCTCCGCTTACAAAAGCCACGGCACTCTCACCCTGGTTGTCATGGTCCACACTTCACACCCTTTTGAGTTGGCGAATTTAAGCAAACAGTAACCCTCTGACCCCAGCCTGAAAGCAAGCCTCTTCTCCAGGGAGATATTTTGTGTCTTTCCAGCCAACCCTCTCACCCCACCCCTGGCAAGCATGCCAACTCACAACTGCTTGTAGAGCATGATGGACGGCTCGCCACTCAATGCTTGACAGACCGTTAAATATGTTATCATTCAAAGGAAGTTCGTCCCCTGAATGTGCTTTTCAGCCTGCAATAAATCCAGCAGAGTTTTTGGTTTTTGGTTACTGTTGGAGGTGTTATGTTTTGAGTATTCCTTAGATCGGCAATCCATCTCTTCTTTAATGGCATGTAATGACGGATTTTGTAAATATTTGAAATGGAGCAAGTTTTGAAACTAGGCTTCTTGAGAGCAAAGCCAACAACTCCTAGAGTTAGAGACACAAGTATTGTACATGTGCATTATAGACCCATCTTTGATGTCAAACAATGGAAACATGTAAGGCTGCGTACAACTCTCAGCCAATGATAGGTCTTGATTGACCTCAGTGAGGGCGCTGTTTTGGGCTTGTGACGTCATATTCAAGTGGTCTATTAGACCTTAAGACATGGAGTGGCTGTCTTCTTTTTTATCTCCTAAAGTGAGGCTTCAAGGGCAAATAGTCTGCCACCTTTTTGGTAAATTGAAAATCGGTATTCATTGCTGCTGTAACGTACAGGGAAGGTGACCATGGGTGACCATGGTAATCCTGTAAGGGGAAAGGGACTACGCAGTGATATTTGCTTCCATGTAAGAACTGGTGTTGACAGAGAAAACAGTGTGAAGCTCATTTTTGTCTGTGAGCTGGAACGAACAGGAACTGCTTGCAGGGATAAGCCGTTTAAAAAATACACACTCTTCAATTTATTCGCAGGTCACGATTCATGATAATGGATACCCGTCACGGAGCGCCACCACGTACGTCATTGTCCACATCGAAGATGAGAACGACAATGCGCCGGTCTTCAACGAGAAGACCTACGCCAGCATCAACATCCCCGCCCGGGATCGCACCGACAATCGGGAGACCATCTATCGAGCCGTGGCAAAGGATGACGACATCGGACAGAATGCTGAGCTGAGTTACAGAATCCTAGAGGGGAATGAAGCGGGGAAGTTTGACATTGAGCCTACCACTGGTATCATCACCACCAGCAAGCTGTTACCAGAGGGAGAGCAGTTCAATCTAGTGGTGAGTACCAGTGAAATTAATGATTGTTATACAAATCGGTCATCTGATATCTCATTTAAAAAACACACACACACACACACACACCCACACACACACCTGTTTGCACTTTTTTCAGTTGCAGTCCAAATACCTTGCTATTTGTATGACAGGTTTTCAATAGCCACACAATAAAAACAGATACCGACATGTGAGAAAGACCCAACATGGGTTTGCTCACAGTTTTTAAAGAGCATACAAATGTAACTTTGAGTGGTCACCTCATGGGTTCTGTTCAGGGCGTATTGGGGGGTTAAAAACCAATCAAAACCCTCCCAAAAGTACTCTAACAGAGGAACTTTTTTTTTTTCTGCAACAGCTTGAGGTTCTGGACAACGGACGACCAACCCAGCAACGAGGTCGCTTCAGACTGGTTATTCTGATAACAAAAGCGGTACAGTTGTCCCCCAACCCTCCAGAAATCTATGACGTGTACGACGGTAGCGTATCAGAGAAAGACGAAGTTGGAACATTTGTCACAAACGTCTTCGCCTTCGATATTGATAATGATGATGTCTGGTACAGCATCAAAGGTAAGTCTTTGCTTTTGTCGAAAGTAGATTGCCTTTAAAAAGTATGTTTAACATCATTGGCTTGTGGAAGACAAGATTCACTTCAAACTCCTAGTTTTTGATAAATGCATCCTCCAACCATCTTGGTTTTGCATAAAGAAGGAATCACTAAGGAGGAAATGTTGATTTTGGGGATCTTCTGATGTTGTTTTGTCGACTTCATCAGTATTTAAGATATAAATAACTCTATGGAGGATTGGCACTGGTGGGAAATTCAGCGTTTTTTCAGATTGATATATATTGCATTTGCAATCAATATATGTTATTTGATAATTTCTAATCCTGTACTTTGTCTGTAATTGTATAAAGGGACTAAGATTGGTTACTCAAAGTTTCCAAATTTAAAAAAAGTTTTAAAAAAATGTAAGTTCGCCCCGAACAAAGTTGGCTAAAAGCCACTTCTTGGTAAGGGGCTACAAGAAGAAAACATTTAAGATGAAAATAACTCGGGAGGAGCTAAAAGAAGGAATCGATTTTCCTCTCAAAACAGTCTAGATTGTATTTGCAGGACGGAGGGAAACCGTACACCAGGCAAGGAATTCCAAAGAGATGCAGTGCATGGAATAAAGCTGTTGGAATGGCTCTTTATTCTACAAAGCTAGAGTGTATGGGTGAAATGATTTTTTAAATGTCAACTCGGTTTTTATCTTGCCTGGACAGATGGAGATGACAATAAAGATTTCTTCATGGGACCATCGAACGGGGTCATCATCATTGCCTCAAAACTCGATGCGGAGAAGAAAAGCTTATATGATCTGACGATCGGAGTATCGGACGGGTTTAATGAGATCGAAACACATGTGAGTGAAATATTATTTAAAGTTTTATACAGTGTTGTGTATCAGGGTTTGCCCGTAACTTGTTTAGGTGATTGGCCAGCAGGACTAGTTAGCTTTGCTTTTTACTTGTCTTTCTAATGAAATGGAGATGTTTTTCAACACTGAACTAGCCAGCCGGACCACTTGGAGTGAACTTTGACTGGTCCTCGTGTGTTTTAACTGGCATCTGGCCAGCGAACCACTGTTAAGGGAAAACGTTGGTAGCGAATGTTACTATTCCTATAATTCTGCTGCAGGCAGGGGTTTGAATAGGTTTTTAAAATCAGACATGCAACTTTTTATCCGATAAGCTGATTTCCTTAATTTGGGTTTCTCATCTGTGCCTTCTAAAATTGAAAAACACAGAACAAAAGTCTTGCTGTGCCCGGTACTTTCCTCAAACTGCAGTTGCCTGTCTGTTTAATAAACCGTTGAATAAATGACTAAATGAATCCAGTTTAACTGATTGAATAATTTCATGGAGGAAAAAATTCCCACTATGTTAAACTAAGGAATTGAAAATATTTACAACCCTAAAAAATTTTTTATCCGTGAACCAACAACAGAGAATGTTTATACTAAAAAAAGAAAATGATGTCATTTCGGATGATCTATGACAGCTTTTATTTGTTTTGGGGTGAACAAAAAAAAATTGACTGGAGCGGGGCTTGAACCTGCGGCCTCCGGATTAATGGGCCGGTGCTCTACCAACTGAGCAATCTAGCCCTATGTTGGCGGTCTCCTTATTTATTGTCAATATCTTTGTTTGCTGGTGCCAGTCTGTAGCCATTAGACCTGTAAATGCTGTATAGCCATGGATCACAGTTTACAAAATAACCTGGGAAGCGGCAGCAGAGGGATCACCCTAGGGGATTTGAATTGTATATAAATGAAAACGAGAGATTGATTGAAATATTTCGTAAACCAACAGATCCGCGTCACCGTGCTCAATGCAAATGATAATCCACCCCTCCTTGAGCAACTGGAGTACACTGTCAACATCTACGAGAACACCACAGTCGACACGGAGATCCTCCTTATCAAAGCCACCGATCTCGACAAGGGAGACCGCATCACGTACTCTATAGACAGCGCCTCCAGCGAGGCCAGCTTGTCCAAATTTGCGATACAATCCCGCTCTGGTGCCCTGACTACCACAGCGCCCCTCGATCACGAGATACAGAGGGTGCACATCCTGACCGTGCAGGTCAAAGACCACACATTTGTGACGCACCGTAACTACACGCGTGTCATCATCAATATTTTGGACTCCAATGATCACGCACCGGAGTTTGGAGCTGAGGAGTACGAGGGGAATGTGTTTGAGACGGCGGCAGTTGGAACCAGAGTTACTGAGGTGTATGCTTATGATAGGGACCAAGGAACTAATGCAGAAATCACTTACTCCATTGTATCAGGTCAGTCAACAAAAATGTCTCTGCAGTGTTTTCTAAGCTTACCCCCTTAAACTTTCCCACCAACAATATGGAAAATAGAATGAGCACCCCCCCAAAAACACAAAAAACCCCAATAAAACAATAATAATAAAACAAATATATGGTACAAACTATCCAGATGATTTTGAAACTATGTTGACGTATAGTATTCCATAACAATTTAAATGTTATTTTATTTTTGTTTTATGATATGAAGGGGCTATGATGTCTCTTCTAAAGAATGTAATTTTTTACAGAAGTATTTAAACTTTAAACATTGTTTTGAATTTAAAAGAAAAATGAAAATCAAAGTCAAAATGTTTATGGTTAATTTCCAAGTAAAAAGGAACTGAATAAGTTGAATCTTGTGCAAAGTATGATCTTGAAAGACTTGAAAGGTTCAGAATTTGAGGGCTTAGTAATAGTAACAGCGGAGTCATTTAACAAAGAAAAGAAAAACGTGTTGCTGTACCACGGAGCAGAGCATGACCAGAGCTGTAGGGGTTATCAAGTTGATTGTAGCTTCACCTCATACTGTTCCCTCTACTTTTGCTATCCCTCATTCACCTCACTTCCATTCATCTACCCCCCCCCCCCCAATCCTTACAATTCCTCAGGTCATTCACCCTATCACAAAAGCACCCCCCCCCCTCCCACCCTGCATCCCCTTCAATGAGCATCCCACTGGGGTACAATTTGTTCAATCCCACCCTCTGATCGCTAACAGTAGAGTTTTGTTGTCAGACAATGGGAGAATGAATCTGTGAGAAACAAACTGAAGTTGGTGGTGCTTGGAATAGTCCCTGTTTATGAAAGGATGTTGAATAGGGCTGATGATAGAGACACACTATGGCAGGTCTGTAGAGGTCATTGGTATTATAGTATTATCTTTTTGGTAATGAAACCAAGGAACCTCCAAAATCACTTAGCGCTATGACCGGTATGTCTGAAGATACCTGTGTATAGATAGTTCCCAGTAGACGCCATCTTTACGGGCAAATTGCATTTTGGCTTGCAGGCGCGTCAAGCGCTCTAATTATTAACGCAGCCGCGTTGTTCACTAACCAATCACGCAATGAGTTTTGTGAAATGTGCGCGTGTTGCACGCCGTTCTCACGCGAAACGCATGACTGTGTGTTCCAAATTGCCCGTAAAGATGGCCGATTTACGTCATACTGCAACCTATCTATAGAAGATGTTGAAGAAATATATTACTTTTACATGTGGGAGGAAAATCCCTAAGTAGGGAAAACCCATGCAATCTGGTAGGGACTGAAAACCTGATCCACATGCGGGGCGCCAGTCCGGGATTCAAACTGGGGTCACGGAGGTGAAAGGCAGGGGAAGAAACAACTGAGCCAACCTGAATTGTTGAAATCATTTGCTGTAGCTGTGGTTGTTATTAAAGAGGGGAGCATTAAAAAGTCGTCTGTCTACTTGTGGACGGGCGATAACTTGTTCCTTGGGAAATCTGAGGTATTTACATGTTGCTTTTTGTGGTGACATGTTTGGATGGCTGTTAATCAATTATTACAAACTGATCAAAGGCAAATTATGGACATGGACTAAAATTGATTTTCTTTTAGTGGTCTTTTATATTTCTGGGGGGTTAGGAGTAGTGAGGGGAAGTAGGTAGTCTCTTAAAGCTGGCCAACTTCTTTTTTGCTGCTAAGTGTAGATTTATTTGCTAATTAAAAATGAGCAGGGGACCATTCTGAATCAATTAACACAATGTGCCATTTTGACTGGTAACATATATGGCACTTACAAACAAGAAGTTTTGGTAGAAATCAGCCTTTTGATACTGTACCCGGAATAGATGAATCAATTTTGCAATCTTTGAAAATTCATTTTTTTTAATTTGTAGTATGTATTTCATGTTGTCGCTTTTCACCATTATTTCTTTGATTTGTTTATATTCATTAAATTCTTCCATTATGTCACTCATTCTTCCCCCCTGACCCACAGTTACCAGGCAAGACAGACCAGAAGGTTTGGTCCGTTATTTCTTGTCCAATATACAAGGCATCATGGATTTGTGCATGTCCTGTAGTCATTCTTTGTGTAGCCATGACAATCTAACCAATACACACTCGATAATCGTAGAAGTTTAGAGGCGTAGTATATAGTTCATTTTACTTACCACATCCTCCATGTAGTTTAATTCAGATGAAATGTTGAAATGAACAATTCTGTAACATTTATCAGTGGTGTAGACATGACTGTAAAGTCAGAGACCAAGAACTTGAAAGTCCAAGAAAATTACAGAGACCTAAAGGCTGATGTATGATTTGTCAGATTTTCTTGAAGAGGTGCAGGCTTGGAGTTTCATCTTTGAGAGGGCAAGGCCATTTTAATTTTGCAAAGGGCACTTTGAAACCGTCTATGGGAAAGGTCTAAAAGGGCACCATGGCCAAGACCAGGGGCAACAGAGGCCATGGCCTGCTTGTAATTCCAGGCCTGGAGATGATGAGATATCATAGGGAAGGTCACAGCCCTTGTTGTCAGGCATGCAACTTTTCTCAGCTGACTTCCTCATTTTTTTTGTTTTTAAATTGAAAAACAAAGTACAAACTCTTGTTGTGCCTGGCACATAACTTTTTTTGACATACAAAATATTGATGCAATAATTATGTACAATTAAAAACTTTCCAAAATGTACATGTTTCTGGGACCAGTAAAAGTTAGATGCATTGACTTTCTAAGACTGTGACCAAGACCGAGACCAAGAGCACAGCGACCGAGATTAAGACTTGCACTGACAATACCAGATACCTGGATCAGCATTACTTCTAGATACCTACATCACTGATATCAATAACGATTGTACTTTTAATAGAGCTTAGAAAGTGATGTTTTATACTTAACTAATTCTAAGCAACTCTCAGCCTGCAGTGATGTGAGTGCAGAACATTGGATTGATCCCAAGATTCATCACGCATTAATTTCATCTTAAAAAGATAACAAAATACAGACATTTCATGATGTTTATTAGAGATTAACTAGCTACATACATTTTTGATGCATTTTGTTTGCTTTGCTTTGCTTTAGACTATAATTGTAGAAATAGCAAGATTGCATGTTTTTTTTAAAATCAGTTATTTAAAAAGAAATTCTTTACCATTCTTCTCGTATTCCATTTAAATGATGCTTTTTCTGCAGAGGATTTTTCCTCGTTTGACTTAGTGTCTGTTTCTCTTATCTCTAACTGAATTTTGTATGCCTGATTCACTTCAAAATGTCTTCGTATTCTCGTGAGATTATGAAATGCAGCGCAAGATACTCTGAAATTGCAAGAAAATGGGGGCCCAATTTCATGGCTGTGCTTACCGAGGAATTCCGCACTTACCCTCCATAGATTCACCTGCTTTACAGGGAATTGTAAGTTAAGAAAACTGTGTTGAGCATCGCCATGAAATTGGACCCAGCGAAGTTTACTTGTTTAGTTAACTGATTGCATGCGTTAGAATGACTTTGTATGAAATTGTAAAGAAGTTTTATTATTTTTTATTATGTATTTTGTATTTGGTGGCAGGAAATATCGGAGAAGCTTTCAACATTGATCCTGTACTGGGTACCATCACAGTGGGCAGGGAGCTGAACAGAAAAGAGAAAGCTAACTACTTCCTCCATATCCAGGCCAGTGACCACGGTCTGCCGACTCTCAGCAGTCTAACAACCGTCTCTATATCCGTCACCCTGTCCAACAACGCACCACCAAGGTTCATCGATGAGGAATACATGGTGGAGCTCGTGGAGAACCAGATGCCAAATGAGTTTGTACTAGAGGTGGCCGCTACCAGTCGGTCGTCGGTCTACTACCAGATTCTGAAAGGGAATGATTTGGATCATTTTGACGTGAACGCCAACACCGGCGTGATCACCACTGAGGTCTCATTGGACTTTGAGGTGACGATGTTCTACAACCTGACGGTGGAGGCGACAAACCTGGTGGGGCTACAAAGCACCACTCAGGTGTTAGTGCACGTGCGTGATGTCAACGACAACATGCCGCACTTTATCTCGTCAAGTTATGAGGGAAGCATAACAGAGTCGGCACCATTGTCTAGCGTCGTCCTGGATATTCATAATCAGCCACTGGTAATTGCAGCTCTGGACGCAGACTCGGACCACAACGCCCAGCTCGTCTATGAGATCATGGAACCAGATGCCCAGAGATACTTTGTTATCGATCAGAACACTGGCGCCATCCGCACAAGGAAGATCCTGGATCACGAAGACATCCCTAAATTCCAGTTCCAGGTTCAAGTGAGGGACTCAGGAGTTCCTGTGCTCTATGCAGCAAGTCCTGCCCACGTCACCATCAACATTATCGACATCAACGACTCGCCTCCGGAGTTCACTCAAGACACCTTCAGGGCTGACATCCTGCTCCCAACCTTCAAGGGGGTGACAGTTCTGGCGGTAGAGGCTGTTGACTTGGACACGGTCAGCATCTCCCATCTTGAGTATTCCATCATTAAGGGCAACCAGGGCAAGGAGTTTGCCATTGATGGAACAACTGGTGTGGTGACGGTCAACGATGGGACAGATATTCAAGGAAGATATGAAATTGGTGTGAGGGTGACTGATGGACTGTACTATGGCCATGCAGAGGTAGGGAAAACCCCTTATTATCATCATTAACAGCCTTGTTCATATTCAATTTAAAAACCAATATTATACATATTCGGGGGCTAGTGTTACAGATCATCTGAGTTCAAGATAATACTTTGAAAAATTGGATTGGTCACCAGTATCCATGCAAAACATTTAATAGCTAGCTGGTTTGCTGATTTAAATTATTTAAATTATTTCAAAGTTATTCGTCACACATTAGCAACCGCATTTATGTGGAATTTGAAGAAAAATATCTGGAAGAAATTAAGATCTTTTGAAATATTAATGCAAAGTCTAATTCCTTGTTATAAAATAAATTTGATTTCCTTGTTATTAACTAAAAGGTCGTAATCAGAGCGAAACCTCGTACTTCTTCTGAGCTGCGTTTTGCCTCCGATGACATCTACGCCGTCATCCAAGAGAACGACACAATAGTCCGTGACATCGCCTTCTTGAATGTCTTGGGCAACGGGCTGAACGAGCCCCTGAGGTATTCCATCCTGAATCCAAACGGCAAGTTTCACATCCGACCAACGTCTGGCGTCTTCAGGAACACGGGGGTGGCTTTCGATCGTGAGGAGCAAGACCAGTATGATATCGTCGTTGAGGTAAAGAAACCTTAAGAACTGTTAAAAGAAGTTTTAAAAAAATTACAGATAAAGTCAAGTCGAGTGCTGAATCATAATTATGTTAAACTCCATCCTTTTGGATTGTGGTTTAATATTTAACTCTATTCTTTTTTTGTCATGACCTTAAATCAGAAACCAAGAAAATCAGATTTGTTTTCTTGAGATTTTCTTGTAACGGGTGAAGACCCCATCACAGAGAAGAAATGCAAAGCCCTTGTTATGACCAGATCTCTAGATTTCTATCTGTGGTGATGGAGAGAGTCTCTAGACCTCTTGAGGTGTAACACTCTGAATGTTCAGGGGGCTTCATCCCCAATTGTTTCAGGATTTGTCACTTGTGTCTGACTTGCTTTGTCAAGAATAATCATTTTCTGGAAATTGATTGTAATTCGTTTAATCTGTAGTTTTTGCTTACCATTCCTAGGACCCGTAGCAAATCTGGCGATCGCACATTCACTGTAACTGCATCCACAGCATGGAACAACATCCCTTCTTTCATTAAAGCCGCTAAATCCACAGACCAATTTAAAAAACTTCTGAAAACACATCTCTTCCCTGTTTAAGCTTTTCTCCTTTTCTCATTCTTTTCAAACATGGTGTATGTAGCTTTTCCGATAAGATTTTGTTATTTATTGTGCATTTCAGTTTTTGTAAGCGCTGTGATATAGTTTTCTATGGGGAGCGTCTCTAAATACCTTTTATTATTAGTTGTTTTATAGACCCCTTGCATTGGTCGCCTTCGCCGAGGTCAAAAAGTGGAAATGTGTACGCACTGCGCACAACTCTCAGCCAATGATATGTCTTGATTGACCTAAGTGAGGGCGCTGTTTTGGGCGTGACATCATATTCATATGCAAGGGGTCTATTACAAGGGAGTGTATTATGAATAAAAATGATAATTTTTGAATAAATTGATTTTACAAGAGTGTAAGGTATTTGTGTTTCATGTACATTATTTTGTTCAAACAACACTTTGCTTTGCTACTGTTTCGTTTATGTGTACAGGTCAACGATATGCGTGATCCTCCTCGTATGGCCCATGTGATAGTCCATGTAGAGATTCTGGATGTCAACGATAACGTGCCTGTCTTTGTGCATCATCTCTTTAATGCCATCGTTCAAGTGGACGCCAATATCGGTGAAGTCGTCCGACAGGTAAAATAAATATTTCATTACCTGACTTTTGCTTGGGCTTTTGTTTCAAATTACTGCATTAATGTCATTGATTTATGTTTTGTGTCGTGCATAGAGGCCCCTGCATTATGCGCTTTATGAATGTCATGTATTATTATTAATAAAAGAAGTGAAATGACTGATACAATTTGGCGACCAAACTCATATCATGGCATCTTTGCCTTGCTACTTTTGAAAGCATTGAGTGTCTCTGAGTGATGGATATGAGCACTATATAAGAAGCCAATATTATTATTATCATCTAACACCCGGTTCAGACAGGCACTCTAGAGGCTCGCCAAACCAAAAGTACATGAAAAGTTTGACATCTGAAACAGTTAGGAGCGACTGGACGCACTAGAAGTCGAAAGATCGACTGTTGCAGTCGTTCGGAACGACTCTGGAGCGCCATGGTTTCAGACGTCGATCTTGCCATGAGCCTAACCTAAAGTAAATGTTTTGTTAAGTTCGCCTGTCTGAAACCAAAATTTAATTGGGTCGACCTAGAGTTGCTCCTATTCTAGTTGGTTCGGCGCGACTCTAGAGCGCCTGTCTGAAACGGGTGTTAAAGACACTCAGAGACCTCTCTTCCTATCAGTTTGACTTCCAACTGTTACTTCATCAATTTTTATACATTTATTTGTTGTCTTTGTGGATTTTTGAGTGGTACGTTTCTGTTTATTGGAGTACAAGGAGTCAACTCTAGTGTTTGTCTGACTTTTTCTCAGGTGACAGCAGTGGACAGGGATAAAGGTCTGAATGGGGAGATGAAGTACACCCTAGTGGAAGGGGGTGCTGGCCACTTTGATATCGACAGCAGCACGGGGACGATTGTGGTCAGACGCCCACTCGGTGCTAACTCTCAGAACAAGAACTTCACCCTGAAGATCAAAGCCAGCGATAAAGGTAGTTTTAAACATTGCTTTGGCTTTTTATAAATCTTTTATCTGTGTAAACTTGACTTGTTTAGTCTTTGGACTATTGTCCAGTTGTTTTTTAATTGTACAGTAACTAAATTTAATTGAACTGAATTGAGGATTTTTTTCTGAATGATAAAAGAAGCAGTATTCTGATGATCTAGCCACACTGTTTATTGCAGATTATGTTGTCAATTTTTTTTTAATTTACTGTGAAATATTTGAATCATTCTCCAATGTTTTTACAAACTTGCACAAATGTTTTCAGCCAAATAATGAAAAATGTAGACCTTTTTCTACAGTAAATTTAATTTTATAGAATAGTTCTTCAAGAATTTCTTGGGTTTTAAAAGAAAACATTCTGAATTTCTGAATGTCCACCATCAGGTCAACCACGCCGTAGTGCTGTTGTTGACGTCCCGATCACAGTCCAGAACAAGGCCATGCCGGTCTTCCAGGAGCAGTACTACCACTCCTCAATCCCTGAGAATATCCAACTCCACTCTGCTGTCATCCAGATCCAAGCAGTCAGCCCCCAGGGCAGGGACGTCATTTATAGTATCAGCAGTGGCGATGAATACAAGCAGTTCGACGTCAATCCAGACACTGGTGGGTGAAGCATCCCTACTTTTCCCCCACCCTCTAAGCCCCACACCTTCTACTAAGGAATCTTAATTTTAAAATTGCCTTCATTATAGACTAGTTTGGCTAGCGTGTGGCCTAAATCCTCCAATAGACTGTGCAAGTCTCGCGCGCATTCGAACTTCCGGGACCATAGTGGTCCCAACCATATGGAGTTTTACGTGGGCGAGATTTTGTTTCGTCAATTATTTTAATTTAACGTAGTTTATGACCTAGAAAATTATACATGTTGTAGGAATGTAACACTAAATGACAACAAAATATGAAAGTAAAACCAATTCAACAATATAACGAAGAAAACCCAAGAATTAAACTTGACCTCAGCTTCCGGTTATTGCAAAAAATTAAGAATTTTGTGCTCGCCTCCGATCATAAAACTTATGTAAACGCTTGTTTTGGATGCGCGATTATAATCGCCAGATGCTGTAATTGCAAAGCAAACCCTTTTCATTGCAGTCTATGGTTGTTGAGGCGTCAGCATCCTCCTTAAACTGCGATACGGGTCATTTTACGGGTCATTTTAAAACCCGTTTGACCATCACGAATCCGCGTAAGGGGTTTCTGAAAAGTTAACATCAACAAAGCATCCTTGTCCCAGAGTTTTAATTTTTTTCCAATAATAATTAACACACTTTTGTGTATTTTTTTCAAAAGCTAAAAGTAATTTCATAAAATTGTATGATTAATTTTTGTTCAGATTTTGTCATGAGATATAATTTAAAACAAAGATTTGATTTCAGAAATAAAAATGTTCTTCGTTTGACGTGTTTTCTCGTTCGGATACGCGCGAGACTTGCACAGTCTATATCCTCTTCTCCTATGTCACTCCACACTAAATTGTTTGGACTTGAATAAGATTGGAATGCCTGATCCAGTGATAAGCAATTGTTGTATGGGCCTACTGACCCAAATCCTTCTGAAAACTTCGCTTCTGCAATATGATATAAAAGGATTTTGGACTGTAACGGCTACAAGGAGACTTAACTGGCAAAGCACTTTTAAAAAAACATACTTTCAGGGGTTTTAATAAGGGCAATTAGAAAGATTAGATTTGTAATTTTTGTCAAAACAACCCATGACTATCCAAAGAAAAAAAATAATACACATTAAAAGGTGTTAAAAGTTCTGAAGTGTAAGTAGTAACTTTTATCATAAAACATGAAAATAGTCAAGCTATAGGAATTCAAATCTTCCCAATAATGATTTGATTTGTGCCCCTCTTTCAGGTGTGGTCATTGTGGTTGGACTCCTTGACTTTGAGAATCAACAGGTCTACAAACTCACCGTGCAAGCCAGCGACACTCTCACTGGAGCCTTCGCCAACGTCATGCTTGATATCACCATCTTGGACATAAATGACATCGCTCCAATTTTCCAGGAGAAGGTGTACCACACGACCCTCTCAGAGGCCAAGTCTGTTGGATCGACTGTAGCGAGGGTCACAGCCTTTGATCTGGACTCGCCAGCTAACAGCAGGATTGAGTACCGGATCGCGACGGAGGGCAAGATCGCCAGCTTCTTCCACCTGGATCCAGAGAGTGGGTTGATACTCACCTCTCAAGTCTTGGACTACGAGAGATTCCCGCATCACGATTTCATCATCGTGGCGTCTGACTCCGGCGTGCCGATGCTGAGCAGTGAAACCCGCATCAGCATCGACGTCGTTGATATGAACGACAACCCGCCAAAGTTTAGCCAGTCAAGATATGAGTGTGTCGTTAGCGAGCTTGCTGTAAGAGGTGGTTTTGTGATGTCGGTCTCGGCGACGGATCCAGACGTATCGGATTCTGGCAAACTGATGTACTCCATCGTGTCTGGGAATGATAAAATGGCTTTTGCTATTAACACCAAAACAGGTAAGATTCTTAGAGACTGAGAGGTGACTGGAAACATCAACTTAATTAAAGTGAGATTGAAATCATCTTGAAAATAAAATGAGTTTCAAGTTTTTGCTATCTTACAATTTTCTTTCTTATTGTCCCAGATGTGATTACCTCTCAAAAACCTGCAAGTTAGTTTATGTGCTTCGATAAAATGGATAACTTTATTTGAGTAAACTTACTTGAAAATGAAAAAAAGGGCCATGAATTAAGATATTATTTGAGCAAGATTTGAAGCTTCTTTGAGGAAGTATTTGTTCTGAGAATGACAAGAGGTTACTTGAAGGTTGACTTTTCATACAAGGTGCTCTTTTCATCATCAGATGAATAAATGATTGCTCTTATGTCAAAATGATTTCTCCAGGTGTGATCAGCCTATCCAACACCCACAACCCAGAACTGGCCTCCCACTACACCCTCAACATCTCCGTCTCCGACCATGTCTTCACCAGCTCCTCCCAAGTTGAGATCAGCCTCGCCCACACCAATCACCACACCCCCGAGTTCAGTCTGGAAGAGTACAACATTGAGTTCCCGGAGAATGAGACGGCAGGCGGGGTCGTCTTTCAGGTGGTGGCTGTAGACGCCGACGAGGGCGCTAATGGAGAGGTGACGTACACTATCATCGGGCAGGAGGCACGACAGAGATTTGAAATTGATAGCGAGTCAGGTTAGTCTTCTAATATTTTTAAAAATGTGATCCTAAAAAGAAGACAATAATTTTTTATAAATGGATTGAAAGCAGTCAGATTGAGCTGTTTTAAACCCATGGTTTAGACTAAAGCCAGACCTTAACAGTGCACAATGATAATAAAGCCTTTAAAATCATAAAACAAACTTCAATTTTTTACTTTTCATCAAGTAAAATTGTCATGGTTGTCTATTCAAGTTTAGACTTTTTTTTAAACAAACTGTCATCAATAGTTTTAATATCAAACACAGGACCTTTGGATGATGTTAATTGGTGTCAACTCTCCATTAAACTTTCAAAAGTTCTCTTTATATTAAGTCAAGTAATAAACCACAAGGTTTATATTAAAACCTTGATTAAAACCTCCAGCTTTAAAAGGAACACTTGTTAAAGATTCCTGATTTTATTTTGATTGTAACATTTTCTATAACTGGCTAACCTACCCCTTGCCTTGAATACATTCTGGTATAAAGAAGGCATGGAGATATGTGACTGAATAACCAACTTAATCTTTAACTGTCTGAAACCATTCCTGCTTTGTGTTTAAATTTTTCAATATTTAATTTTTAGAGTTTAAAATTCATCCTCTGTATCTGTTGGAACCCTAGCCACTTCCCCACTTCTTGAAAGAGATGAGTTTTGTCCCTGTTTACAATCCTTTTGTCGACAGTAACATGCTCGGAGTTTCATTTTTGAGAGGGCAAAGCTATTTTTACTCAGCAGAGGGAACTCACATTGGAAATCCTTTAAGTCAAAGGCATTTCCTCCGTTGCCCCTGGTCTTGGCATTGGTGCCCCCTCAAAAGTTTCCCATAGACTTAATGAATTTCAAATGCCCTTTGCAAACTGAAAATGGCCTTTCCCTATCAAAGTTGAAATTCCAGACCTGCTATGGGAAGCTTCTGAAGGGGCACCAAGACCAGGGCAATAGAAGGCTGTGGCCTCTATGTAGTTCCAAGCCTGCAGTGATTCCTTCACATATTTGTCCCACTTTTTGCCCAACAATGTCTTCTTATTCTTAATCTTTCCCCAACTCTTTAACAATTTCTGTGCAATTTCTCAGGTTATATTTTTACTATGAGGAAATTTGATGGTGATAATGCAAAGCCAATAGGTAACAAACATTCCTCACAAAGGATGGGCTTTTTTAATGCACGTCACCCGACTTTTTCACGTTTGATTAGTTTGCCCTGTGAAGTACCACACGTCTCAACCATGCACACTAATCGATAATTAATTGATAACAGTGACTAATATTAACAGCACATTTTTGGGACTGGATTGAGAGCGTCTCTGCACAATGTTTGTTGGGCACAGTGATTTTATTATTTTTTTCGTCAAAGACTCGACTCATAAATCTCAAATCTTGAAAGAATGCAATTGCTGATTTTGTTTGATGGTGGGGAATAGGAAATGGAACAACCAAATCAACCGAGCTGGGAGGAGGGGAGGGGTGGGTAAACACTGGCAGTCCCTGGCCGCTCAAATCTTTAAAAGACATCTATGATACATTTTTTCCTACATAATCTCATTTCCAATTTTTTTTTTTCCTATTGGAAAATTACAAAATTTTGTTTTTAAAATACTCTGCCTTAATGGCCTTTGTGCTAAATACGATATGGACATGTACATGCAAGAAAAATATTTACTCAACAAAATTTGTTCCTACTTTTTTTTACATGAGCCAAATATCTTTCCTGCAAAGATTTCACACATTTTGATGATTCTTGAGTTACCATCCGGACAGATTTAACAGAAATTTGTTTGCAATCAAAACGATGAGGAAATATTAACTAAGTTTTTGAAATTCAAAGTAACTTGCGAAGTCAATAAATATTAACTACAATTTAAGAGAATATTGATGACATGTTTTGAACAAAACTAACAATTTCATCCCCCCCCTTCCCCCCCGAATTTGTTTATTCAACAACTCAAATAATAAAAAAAAGAACAGAGCACAAAACAGTACAACTTGATTAGCATTTTATATCCAAGCATTGTTTAATAATAATAAACAGTTTTTATAGAGGGCCAACTTCTTCTCTGCTAGACCTGAATTTTTAATTGACCACTTAATTAGACGGCTGTGTTGTAAGTACCACTTATCCATGTTTGGAACTCCTTAGAACCGTCTCAAGAAGCTGTAGTTGTCGCCATCAAGTGGCTGTACTTACAGTTTGATTTGAATTCACTACCTGATGGACTGTTTTCGGTCAAGTTATTTCCACGTGAAATTTTTCTTTTTGAAATAAAGCTGCAAATAAAATAACTTTTGGTGTGCATTATCAGAGAGGATAAAGTAGTGCTTATGAAAATGTAGACTAAATATTTCGACATTCTGTCAATGTTATCATCACCCATAATCTTGAACTCCTCTTAGTAACTTTAAATATAAACATCTGGTTTATCAAATTGAAAATATTGATTAGCGATTATTCTTCTTCAATCAGGTTGACTTTAGGAATGGACTGGAATCTAAACAGGTCTGTACCTTCAGTAGGTACTTGACCCTCCGGTGAAATATCAATTTGGTTTTGGTCGTTTTGAAGTGGATTTATCAATGCAAGACAAACACCGCATTATGCCAACCTGTAGGACCTTATAAGCTAAGAGCATTGTCTCCTGAAAAAAAACTGTTTACACTAGTTAGAAGTGGTCACTTTAGATTGATTGTATGATTGAGTAAGGTACCTTCTGAGTTTTGTAAATGTTCTGACACTATTTGCAACAGTGTTTCACCCTGTAGCGCATGTGCCTGGGTAGTGACACAATTCACCTGATGGTTATCACTTGTGTTAAATCTTGGTTATGCCATTCATGGAGTCAGTGTGTGACTACTGTGCAATCTGCAATGATGCGCTCACAGTTAGACCAAGGCAGATTTCATTTATCTGCTTACCAAAAGCAAAGAATTAGCGCTTATGGAATCAAGGAGTCCAGCGCTTACGTTAAGCATATTTCACAGGATAGCTGGGAATTTTTGCTTGTGCGCGTGGTAATCAATGTTCACTTAGTATTCTCGGCTTACACAGCTAATGCAGAAATTCGGCGCTTGAAATTCGGCGCTTGTCCTGTAAGCGAAGAATGGTGATTGCAAGCACAGAATTTGGCGGTAAGCAGAGCACCGAAATTAGGCACAGTACCCATATCTTTTACATGCAGTTTGACTTACAAAATGGCAGACCGTAGGCAGAATGGAGTATTACCACGTTTGACTTCATAACAAGAGGTTTAAACGGAATCACAACTGATTGAAAGTCTGTGCACCACTGTAGCAAAAATGGCCAAGCATGAAATTGCAAAAATTAGAAAATGCAACCAATAGATTTCCTTTTTTCCAGTTATTGTAATTCTCTGATTACACATACACAGGTAGATGGCTTGATGATAAATTGTGTTGTACCTTGTATTTGTAACATCACAAATGCATTCTTGGTTGCGAATGATTTTTTTTTCATAGAAAGAGTAAGAAGTTAAATGGCATGTTAAATCCTGTCTCTATGCTTTCTCCCCTCTCAGAGGCATCTCTCGCTTGCAAACAAAACAACTTCCATGGCATTATTAGATGGCATGAAAACTTAGTCCAAACATTTTTTTCCATTTAACAATTATGCTCAGCTTCCTCCATGGTCTAACAAAAAGCAAAAAGACGGTAAAATAGTCAGCTTACGGCATTGATGACAGGGAAATGGTGCTTTTTGTTCAGTTTCACAAACAAGCTTAAAAGGAGTATCATTCTAAGCATTTAATTCTTGCTAAGCAATATCAACCAGATTACCAGCACAGAGTCATTGCATAGTGAATGAAAGTTGGGCTGGTAACCACTGAAACCCACTTACAGTTTTGTTTTCTTCCATGTTTAAGCACTTTTTGGAGCCCTTTTTATCTATGGGAATTTAGATCTCCTTTGAGTTTTAAAAAAAAGTCTTCTTGGTGACTGTACTTTTTATTTTATTTTTATAAATCAGCAAGTAAGGTTTTCTCATGGAAATACAAAAGATATCTCTAAAACATTACAACCAAAGTACATTCAAAAGCCTGTTAAGCAATTGTGTCTCCGAACAAAGTTTACACTTAATAACACTGTTACAGAAACGGGTAGTCAAAACAACTGGGCATGGACCAAAATATTCAAAAGTACAACTTGTAAAGTTGATAGTCATTGTCTTTACAACAATGAACAGTATGTGGTGAGAAAACAATCTCAACAACTCACAGTGATATAGTACACTGTTCCCTAAAGGGTAATCACAGAACCGTATATTGCGAAAGTTGCGACAACTTGCAATTACAAGCCATTTTCAGTATATAAAAAACCGCATGTGTGCACATCGGGTGCCAGACCACACTGCAGATTGGGTTGGGCTGCATTTGGAGCAGAAACGGCATCCAGCAACCACGTGACCAAAGAAAACTGATCCCTCTATGTTGCAACTCTTTCAATAGACAGCCCTGGGGAAATAAGCCCACACCCCTAATGAAACTTTGACTGTCCCAACCGAAAAAGCAAAAACAACAACTTTTTTTACAAGTTTTTCTTAGTGATGATTAATGTATTTATACTTGATTCAAATAATAAACCATAATTCACTCAAATCAACCAAATAACACTTTAAAAAATGACAAATAACAAGGAGGCTGCCATCATAGGGCTAGATAGCTCTTTTATCGATCACGCAGTTAACTAAATCATTGCAATATTCACTATCTACACAGGTGAGATTCGAACCAAGGTGTCCCTGGATCGGGAGAAGCCCAAGGAGCGAGCGATCAGCATCCCCATCATGGCCTCTGACCCTGGAGGCAAGACCAGCTTCACCAAGGTTAACGTTATCCTGAAGGACAAGAACGACAACCAGCCTCGTTTTGAACGACAGCAGTATGAGGCATTCATCGCCTCTGATCTGGAGAGTGGAACCGAAATTATCAGGGTAAGAAATAATAGTATTAATAATAGATTAGATCAATCTATAATAGATTAGATCAATCAATAATAGATTAGATCAATCAATAATAGATTAGATCAATCAATAATAGATTAGATCAATCTATAATAGATAAGATCAATCTATAATAGATTAGATCAATCTATAATAGATTAGATCAATTTTTAATAGATTAGATCAATCAATAATAGATTAGATTTATCAAAGTGTCTTCTGTTAGTTTGATTAAATTTACTCTTTCTTTAATTTAAAATTGAACTCTCTGTTTTCATTAAATCTCAGCAGCCATGGAATTTTTCTTGATCTCTGGATTTTTTTCGGTGATCTCCCTGCAACTTGAAATTTTCTTGATAGAGGCAAACTTGCCATCACAGAGATGAAAAGACTTGCCTTTTTTGTGACCAGACCTTCAGATATCTGTTTGAAATGATGTAGAGAGTCTGTAAACCTCTAACATGTAACATTCTGTACATTCAGGGAGCTTCATTTACCAAGAGGATTTTTTTTTCTTCAAATTTTAAGTATTTTAAATTTTCATACAATGTCATATCCATGTCTCAGGTGTCCGCCAATGATGCAGATCTTGGGAGTAACAGTCTCCTAACGTACTACTTTGACAACGGCACTGCAGACGGCATCATCGATCAGTTTGAGATCAACACTCAGACAGGACTCTTGTCTGTCAGACAGTCACTGCAGGGCAAAGGTCAGTAAGGCCCTTCCCTCCCACCTGTCTCAAATATTATTGATTAGTTACTAATGCAGATATCAGACAGTCCTGCCAGGGCCTGATTCCATAAAGATGCTAAGCACAGAATATTTGTGCTCAGCTAAAAACAGGCTACCAGCCCCCCCCCCCCAAAAAAATGTAATGTATATTTGTTGTAACTGGTTACCAGCTTTTTTTGTTGCTTCATAGCAATTTAAAATGCTTATCACTATAAGTAATTTCCCTCCAACGCACACCTATTCAACCCGAACCCTTATGTGCCTTTTTCCTACCCTACCCTACTCTACCCACCTATCACTGATCAATTAATGATCAACACTCTTCCACAAGTCGCTCTCTCCTGGGAAATTGGTTTGTAACTCGCATCCCATATATCTCTTCCTTACCTCCATGTGTCACATTGTTCATAATGTTCTTATTGTTATATCATTCCAGAGGGAACTCTATTCCAGTTCTTCATGAAAGCAACTGACGGTGGAACCCCTCCTCTCGTTGGCCGTGTTCCTGTCAGCATCTACATTCTCACCTCTCACGACATCACTCCGATCTTTGAAAGCCAGATGCAGAGCTTTGAGCTTCCAGAGAATCATAACATCGGGGAGATCATCACCACTGCGAAAGCTCGCAGCAACCAGACCCTGACGTACAGTTTAGTCCCAGGCACAGATCTCCGCACCAACAACCCGTCCAAATTCAGCATCAGCCATGATGGGGGGGTGCTCTCTGTCTCCAGTCAGTTGGACTACGAAACCTGCAAGTGGTACAACCTGATCATCAAGGCGGAAACTGAAGAGGTCCCAAAGCTTGCCTCTTTCTTTGCGGTCTCTGTCTCCGTTGTCGACATAAACGACAACCCGCCAGTGTTTGACGATACTCTCTATGAAATTCGCCTCCCCGAGAATATACCCATTAACTCTGAGATCCTACAGGTGCATGCAACTGATATAGACTCGGCAGCATTCGGGAAAATCATCTACAACCTCGCCCCATCTGAAGAAGATGAAGATTTTGAAGCCATGGAAATGTTCACCATTGACAGCGAGACAGGAATCATCAAGACGGTCGCGACGCTTGATCGGGAGATGTTCTCCAGTTACATCATGCTAGTAGTCGCCACTGATGATGTTGAAGGAGAGGTTCAGCACACGGCTGAAGCCACCATCTACATCATTGTTATGGATTTCAACGATTCTCCACCTCATTTCACCGCTCCGACCTACTCTGGTCAGATCCTAGAATCGGATCCCATCGGGACGGTGGTCACGTCCGTCTTCGCCACCGACGCAGACCTCGGTTCCAACGCAGACTTGGTGCACTACATCACAAGCGGGGATCACTTCGGTCACTTTGCAATCGAGAGTATCTCCGGTAAGATCTTTGTGTCGAAGGAGCTTGACCGAGAACTGAAGGAGCTGTACACTCTCAATGTCACCGTGACAGATGGAGCCTTCATGGATTCCACATTGGTCTCTATAACTGTACATGATGTGAATGACAATGCACCAATCTGTGCACAGGTACGTTCAGTGTTTGTTTATTCTTTTGCAATTATTCATAAATTTTACAGTAACAACACCCCTTTGAAAGCTAGTATACGCTTCTGAAAAATATATCAAGATGTCTTTTTTGAAACGAAAGTTGCTGGTTCATATCACACCGATTGGCAGCCATTTAACAATTTCAAAACCTCTTCAAGATCTTGGAAAGCCTAATCCTTGTTTTTCTTAACAACCACAGACCGTCTACTCCGATGATGTGACTGAAAGCCTCCCCCAAGGAACCGACATCTTACAAGTCACGGCAACGGATGCAGACGCGGGAGACAACGGTGCCATCGTCTTCTCATTGAGCGGAGAGGATGCAGCGCTATTTGCTATCAATGAAAATACAGGTACGGTCATCGTGAGAAATGGAACCTCTCTCCAGACCCTAACTCTCACCTCAAAAATTTGTTGAGTAGTCTGTACTTCTGCAAAAGAAAAATGAAATAATGGCCTGACGTTTTGACCCTAGCAGAGTCTTTCTCGGAAGGCTAAATGACAACCGAACACACATAAGCAGGTAAACTAGAAGCAGTCAAGTGGAAAGAGAGAGGCGAGAAAGAACACAGAAAAAGCAAGGGATGAAGAGACTAAAGGAGGTTGTAAAAATGGAAGGGGTTGGGTTAACCACAAGAAGTTGGAAATACAACAGGCAAAATCAAAGGTTGGAAGGAGAACAATTATTAATTAGTCTGTTCTTCTGTTACATGATATATGACATCTGTACTTTGAAAAGAATTTTCTTACCTATTTCCAAACTTGATTTCTCCCTCCAGGACTAATCAGCTCAGCCGGGACTCTCGACTACGAGACCCAGCCCCTGCATCACTTTGAGGTCATCGCATCGGACGGTCTCTTCTCCTGTGTTTCTCAGATCTTCATCGGGCTCCTGGATGAGAATGACAACCCTCCCATCTTCTCTTCCAGCGTTTACAATGAGAGTGTAAGCGAGAACACAACCCTGAACACTCTGCTGACCCGAATCCAAGCTGTGGATCCAGATACTGGTAGGCTCATCAAATTATCTTTCCTCTAAGGTATTATAAAGGATTGGTAGAGCTGACAAAACAGTCGCTGACAGTGTTCATGTTTTGTGTGATCAACAAACTTGCTGTGAGTCGGGAGAAAATTACGGGAACAAAATCATGCACAATTTTCAGCATGTAAATACATTGTCCGTAATTGGCAGTTGCATTTTAAAAATAGGTTTTCAGATACAGTTTTCTTGTTTATGACTTCATTTCAAAAGTAAATTTTTCACAGAAAAAAATGGTTTTAATTATGATTTTTATCCTTACCAACCCTGTGTAATACCCTTAACTATTTCAACAAAGCTCTTCATCTTGTGCAAGTGATGAAAACTTGCAATGAGCGTTTTAAGGCAGGGTGCTCTCTGGGTAATTACTCCACAAGTTAACAACCATAGAAATTTACTTGGTAAATAACACTGTAGAGCCATTGATATTATAAAACATTGCTAGAAACGACACCCTTTGGAGTAATGTAGTTTTAGAGAAAGAGGTAAATTTTCACCCAAACGTTTGAATCTGAGAAAGGCTTCAGGCATGAAGTTTTTCTCGGGCATTCTGAAAGCACACAATTGTATGCAACAATGTTTTTTTTTTTCTTTCTTGCAACTTGGATGACCAATTGAGCCCAAATTTACACTGGTTTGTTATTTCATGTATATGTTGGGTCACTCAAAGTGACCGATACCGGTCTTTGACAACTACCAATGTTGACCGCAAGCTTTAAAGGTATTATACAGGATTGGTAGAGCTGACAAAATAATCACAGACATTGTTCATGTTTTGTGTAATCAACCACATACATGAAATAACAAACCTGTGAAAATTTGAGCTCAATTGGTCATCGAGGTCACGAGAAAATAGTGAAAAGAGACCTTATGTGTTTTCTGTTTTTCAAACATCGAGTTTATTATCACGCGTGATAAAAACTATTGTTTTACTCATTTCTCAGAAACGATAGCATTTTAGGCAGAAATATTTTAAGGAACCCTTTCTACCATTACTTACTTTAAATCATGTAAGTTATGTGTGAATCTGTGAACATTTGTGTTTTTCGATCTTACCAATAGTGTACAGGGCCTTTAAAGACAACATTTATTTTTGCTTAAAAATATATGGGTAGTCATGCTAAATATTGGAACTCTGTTTCTTTTGAAGGCATCAATCGTCAGTTCAGCTACTCTATTGATACCACTGAAATTAAGAGCTTCACCATCGACCGCGCCTCCGGCATCATCACCCTCCGCCAAATCCTGGACCGAGAGAACCGCAGCAGCTACAACCTGACTCTCCAAGCGATGGATACCAACAATCCATCCCTGGTATCCCACGCTGTCTTGGTGGTCAACGTTCTGGATGAGAACGACAATGAACCTCAGTTTGAGCATGATCTGTACAACGTGACGCTGTCGGAGGATGTCCCTGTTGGTACCACGGTGGTGGCGGTGGAAGCGTTGACTAAAGACGTTGGTGTCAATGCACTGATTACGTATCAGATCATTAGTGGCAACGAGCATGGCAAATTCAGTGTGGACCAGTTCACAGGTAAACCGTGTATACAATATATTTCTAAATGTTTGCCCAACAGCAGAGCACACTAAAGCACTGTCCAATTTCCAAGTCCTACAGAAGCTCAACAAAAATACGCAGGCACCTCAGGTGTGATTCGAACCCACAACTCTCTGCATTCTATATCAGTTGTGTTCACAACCTTTTTGTTATCACAATGCTTTGAAATCAGAAATATCCAACATTAATAAATTATCAAAAATAGTCTCCGTCTAACTTGACTTAAACCTTTCTTTTTCTCTTAATTTCTTATTGCAGGCAAAGTCATGTTGGTGACTGAACTTGACTATGAGATGTCCGGTAGCTACTACTTGACCATCAAGGCTTCGGACAGCGGCCTCAGACCACTATCGGACACCACCATGGTCAGCGTGTACATCAATGACGCCAATGATAACGTGCCTCAGTTCAGTCAGATCATCTACTACAGTGAGATCAATGAGGCGGCTCGAGTAGAGGACAGCATTGTGCAAGTAAGTCTCTCAGCTCAACAAAACAGGCTCTAGTCACCCAAAATGTTTTTATTTCCTCCGTAAAGAGTGCCGAGTGAGAACCTACTGTAATTATTTTGATGATGTTAGCAGATCATGTCCGCTAAAAAAGGCTTGTAAAAAATACAACGTCTTCTGTTGAAAATTGCTAACCTTTCCTTGCCTCATTTCTCTTTGTCTCAGGTTCTGGCGACGGATTCGGACAGTGGACCCTACGGTGAGGTGACCTACTCCATCCTCCGTGGAGACCTCTTTGATCAGTTCATCATCAACGAGAAGAACGGACTCGTCGGCGTCGCTGCGGAACTCGACAGGGAGCAGGTCAGTTGGCAAACACTCACCTCAATGATAGATAACAACCAGTTTTTGTATAACGCTTTATTTAAAGGCGTCTCAAAGTGCGTATCTTTAATTATTTCCAGACAGGTTTTTGAAGTTAATGAATAATGAGACCTATTTATGTTACACCTTGTTAGTGTTAACAAGGTTTTGTGGCACATTCAGCAGCCACTGCCAGAAACACATGGGACCTATGGACTTACATCCCATCGGAAGGACGAAGCAATAATGGTTCAATGTCTTGCTTAAGCACAAGTGCCACAACCGAGACTCGAACCCACACTCTGCTGAGGTTGACTCTAGTATTCTTACAAGTCTTAATCTCTCTCACAAGTGTCAAGATCGAGACTCAAACCAACACTTCTCTGACCACAAACACCAGAGCTTGAGCAGTATCTCCTTAAAGGAGTAAAGAATTCATTCAAGTAACATTCATTTCTTTAGAGAGGAAATAATCATAATTATTTGTACACCTTCTCTCTCGCCCTTAGATCTCTTCCTACTCGTTGATCGTCCGTGCCAGCGATGGAGGGGAGCCGTCCCAGTTTAACGATGTATCTGTTCAAATCTCCGTTGCTGATATCAACGACAACGCTCCGCGGTTCCAACGCTCTAATTACTCCTTCGTCAAGAGGGTAAGCCCTAAGAAGTTATTCTTTTTAAAGGGCATTTTCATATTTTTCATAATTGAAACCCTTGACCGAAAACCATTTGAAGTTGACTTTGGTGGGAAAATATTAAGTTTGATGTTAAAAGAATTTGGAAATAAATTGTGTTTGGTTAACTTCATGCGTAAACATTTGTATTTGTTTAGTTTTTTAAATAACAATTTATAGTTTTGACACAGTCAACCTGCTTATAATAGTAGCTGCCTTTACAGCGTATAAAATGCAAAGTTAGTGATGCATGTAATTTTAAGAAAATCTTTAATAATGAATGTGTTTGGAGGTTGTTCATTCATGAAACTGAATTTACAAAATGCAACCTACAATTTTCAATACATTTGTCTTTAATTTTAACTCGTTGGCAGTAGTTGGGTTATGTTTTGTTTTGCAAATATTATTTAATGCTGGATAAACGGTGATTCAAAATGCCTGAAATGTCAAGAAAGAAAAGAAAAAAAGATCACTTGATAGTTATTTACGTAACTCTTTTTGTTGTTGACGTATTTCTAGGAGGATACGGCAGTCAACACCCATCTGATTCAACTGAACGTCACAGACCCTGACACCCTTGTCAATGGCCCACCCTTTACCTTCTCCATCGCTCAAGGCAACGAAGAGAATGACTTCAGTATCGATGCTGATGGTTTCATCACCAACCTACTCCCCTTCAATCTAGAAATGCAAGACAAGTACCAACTGACTGTTCAAGTGACCGATAATGGCAAACCTCCGCTGTCGGCAGTTACGTATGTGGCGATCCAGATAGTGGAGCCAACCAATGTGCCCATTGTCCAGTCTCCATTATGGATCACCATCAACTCTCACGAGGACGACTTCCCCGGTGGTGTTATTGGATGGGTTCATGCCGAAGATGAAGACCCGTCGGATGTCCTGGTCTACGAACTCATCAACAATATGGGAAATGTCTTCAGGGTGGATCAAGACAATGGAAGGATCCTGGCCCAGCCTGATCTAGATGAGGGCTTCTACCAGCTGAACATCAGCGTCAGCGATGGGCAGTTTACTACCTACTGCGACGTCCAAGTAACCGTGAACCTTGTGTCGACAGAGATGCTCGACAACAGCGTCACCATCCGCTTCAGGGAACTCGCTCCGGAGAAATTCTTGTCCTTCTTCCTCAATACATTCAAGTACACCATCAGTAACATCCTGCGCTCTGGTGGATCAGCTGACGTTAGCGTCATCAGCATTCAGCAGTCGGAAGCTGTACCGTCCGACACTGAGGTGTTGTTTGCAGTCCAGAAGTCTGACCGGCGGGGAATAGCGTACTACAAACCCAAGTCCCTGGAACGTCAGATCAACACCAGTGCGTCCAGTCTAGAAGAACGGATGCTCGTTAAGGTCCAAGCCATCGTGGCGGACATATGCCCGGAGAATGCCTGTGATAAACAACGGCGGTGTGTAACCCAGGTTACTTTTGATCAGTCGAGCGTTACCACCCTGGATGCAGAGACTGTTGGGTTTGTGTCTGCCCGGCATAGCAGGGCGCCAATCTGTGTCTGCAAAGAAAAGGGTAAGAAACTTGAATGTCTTGCATATCGGAAAAGCTTTGTACCAGACTTAGTACATTCAGTAGCTGTCAAAGAGATTAGGTTGGCTCAGTGGTTTCTTTCCTTGATTTTCACCTCTGTGGACCCCGGTTCGAATCCCACCTCAGACCGAAGCCTTGCATGTGAACTGGGTTTTCAGTCCCTACCTGATCGCATTGGTTTTCCCCCATTTGGGGTTTTCCTCCTACATCTAAAACTGTTTTCATCTCGTTTCTTATTATTCCTGTTATTAGTGCTTGTGCTGTTGGATAATTAATCAAATGAAATTAATATTTTTGTACAAGTAAAGAAACCTAGAGGAGATTCTGGAAATTGTTTCAAAGCTGTTTAAAATTGAAATTCTTCATCAAACACTTTTGTACATTTAAACAAACATTTGTTATTACTAAAAGAAATGTTGGTAGGCCAAGCATAAAAAAACGTGAAGCCTATTAGAAATCGGTTACCAGCTTAAAGCCATTTGGTTGTACATGTACATAAAATGTTATCTTGCTGCCACCATCTTGGTCATGTTTCCTGTATCCAATAACAGTAATGAATGCTAGTAGTCATTGTACTGAAAAAGGAACCAGACTATTTTTTCTTCCATTCTCGGTTTGGTTACATTGGTTCAGATTGGAGAAAAATCAAAATGACCACACTATGATAAAGGTCTATCATTTGTGAACAATTCCTCCATTGTCACTGACTCATCAACTCCCTTGACAAGTTGTCATGATAAACAGCTTTGGTTTGGTGGGTTTGAATACTATTATTTTTATTTTTTCAAATTGTTAATTACCGTCCTGTTCTGTTTGCAGAGGAGGGCTGTGTTGATGGACCCACCCCACTACCAGGTCAACCTGAGACGCCAGGTACAGACCACTGTGCCAGCAGTCCTTGCCAGTCCTTCATGAACTGCGTTCAGGATCGAGATGGCTACAGCTGTGTGTGTGCTGATAACAGCCTCACATGCGGAGGAGGTAAGTTTGATCGATCTCATCTTACCATCACAGAGCTTGATTTCACAAAGAACTAAGATTCATCTTAAGATGAGTTGTCAATATCACCATAATGATTTGTGTTGTGACATTACACATTGCTTAGCAATTAAGATCGATAACATCTTTAGATCAGTGTTAGCTCTTTGTGAGATTGACCCCAGTGCCGTTTCCACTTAAAGCTGTATCAGGTTTTTTTTTGAACTCCAGACTTGTCAAGCAATACCTTCTTTGTAGCTTAACAGAAGAGATTAAAACAGAGAGATCTCTTGAAGAGCTGTCCGTTTGAATCAAATCAATACATATGTAACAATGTTAAACGACTTCTAGCTTATCAAGTTTAGTAATCTTTATCATTGATGCAATTATTACATCAATTAAATTGTTTTGTTAACTGCTGCTAATATCTAGGAGTTGAACTGACCTCTCATTACCAGGCATGGTGATCTAGCGGTTAAGGCCTTCGCTCTAGAATGCAGGGGTCATGGGTTCGAATCCAACCCGAGCAGCCTGTGGATTATTTTCTGCAGGACCTGGGAAGCACTGAGTATGTAGTGCGTGTCATACATCTGTGTAACAAGAAAATCAAACTAATAACCATTATCCCTGATACAGAGTTAAGTTATCAACCATGTAAAAAGTTGTGGCTAAAGGGACAAATTAAAAATAAGAGACAACTTCTGATTGGTTAATTTGTGTAGGTGATGCAAGTCTCCGTCCAATGAGCTTCAGTGGTAATAGCTACGTGCAGTATGACCTGCTTGACATATCCAGCCTATCTGTACGTGTTGCTGTTGCCGTCCACACTACAGAACCCAACGGTGTGATCATGTATGGTGAAGGAGACGACTACAGTGCATTAGAGGTATGCGTACAGGGCTTGCCCTTTACCTTTTCCAGTGACTAGCCAGCGGGACGAGGGCCCAATTTCACAGAGCTGCTTAAGCAGAAAAATAAGCTGAGCACGCTTACCAGAATAAGGTTACCAGCCAAAATACCATGTCACATGTACCATCTGTGACTGGCATTCTGCTCATTTCTGCTAATAAGCATGCAGGAAAGTGTTTAAGCAAACTTTGCTGCGTAAGCAGCTCTATGAAGTTGGGCCCAGTTGGCTTGCCATTTCACTTGTCCGCCAGCTGTTTCACTAGCCCATATTTCACATTAGATAGTGATCCTTCTGTTCAATGAACTTGCCAGCCGGACGACTTGATGAGAATTTGGACTGGTGTTTTAGCTGGCATTCGGCCAACGGACCACTGTTTATACGCTGGTACACAAACATTGGAGATCTGAGCTCCCTACTTCAATTTCTTGATCTCTCAAACACCGTCTTTGAATACCCCGCCCCCTTTTGTACTAGAAGGCAGGGCCCCGCCCCCTTTTGTACTAGAAGGCAGGGCAACCCTAAGAAGGATGTTAGACACGATCTGGAAACAGGGCCCCTGTAAAAGGTCCATTTTGTTCACTTAAAATACCTCTACATGTAAATGAAAGAGTCCAGTGTGTTCAAAATTTAAAAAGTGTGCGCAGAAGATATCTAGACCTCCTCAAACTTACCCATTCCTTGTCTCTGTAATCCCCATCCAGCTTGATTCTTCCATGGTTCTGAAAATGCTCACGATGTGAGGAAAACATCTTCAAATCTTATTTATAAACAAATTGTTTTTGTCCCTGCAGGTTGTAGATGGTTATGTTCAGTACACATTTGACTGTGGCAGTGGCCCGGCTAATATTCACCTGACCACAAAGCGTGTCGATGACGGCGACTGGCATGAGGTGTCGGTGAGTCATCAGGGAAATGTTGCCACTGTTACCCTTGATCGTTCCTCCTCGGCGACTGGGAGCGCAGCTGGAGACAAACGTGCTCTCAACCTCAACAAGATGGTCTTTGGAGCGAGGGTGACGGATGGACAGCGTGTCCGACGTGAAACGGTCTCTGGTGGCTTTGTTGGCTGCATGGGCGATATGAACGTGGATGGTGTCAGGCTGGAGCGATCTGGAGACGGTATCTCACCGAGTAGCATCGGAGAGTGTCCATCGAAGGTACTCAAAGCCTGCTCCAGCAATCCATGCCAGCATGAAGGTACTTGCCTGGATTACGGCTACAGCTATATCTGCGATTGCCGTCCTGGATGGAACGGCAACCGATGTGAGTACCCTTTCACCCCGTGTTACCCAGACCCTTGCGCCAACGGTGGAACCTGCTACAGCACCGGCAATGACTTCCAATGTGACTGCCAGGAGCCGTACACGGGCAAGACCTGCAATGAGGTTCTGTGCCCAGATGAGGTCTGTCGGAATGGAGGCTTCTGTGCACTGAGGTCAAAGACATGCAACTGCTCCGGGACTGGTTATGGCAGTACATACTGTGGATTGGAGCTGACACTCTGCAGCCAGAACCCATGCAGGTATGGAGAGCATTGTGAGCAGCTGGCGGAGTCATACAAATGCTGCAGTCTGTCGTCCATGGATGAGGTATGCCGCAGCTTGGATCTACAGAGCATCCCCAACATGACGGCTGGTCCATTCTCTATCGGCATGATGGAAATCATTGGTATCGTCGTGGCCGTAGTTATCGCCATCTTCCTTGTACTGATCTTTGCGTTGTTCATGCGGCGCCGTCGCAAGAGACATCAATCACGTGATCTTCCTTTGGATAGTTCTCGCTACCCCATGGAGAAGCGGGACAGCAAAGGCTCGGACTATGGATACCAACCTCCGAGTCCACCAAGTCCACGGCCACCACCGCTGCCTGACCGACCTGCTTCCTACACTCCCAGCAATCACAACTCACTCAACAATCTAGACTCGGACAGGTACTTTTAAGCTAAAGCAAAACAAATTGTTAAAAATTGTATCTAAAAGATAGGGTCCCCAGGGTAACCTTTGTGTTAAATACATCAAATCACCGGTTCAGTACTTTAAAATCCTTAATTGAAATCCATGCAAACTGCACTAACGACCTAATAGTCCTGATTTGACGAAATGTAGCACATACTAATTTAAAATACAATAAATCGAAACGAGTTTGGTTGCAGGTTTGAAGAATGTGGTGACCAATGTGTTAAACATCCCCACTCTTAAGACCTGCGCCAAATTTCATAGCTCTGCCTAAAAGCGTAAAATATTGCTTAACAATTTTCTGCTAAGCAAAAATGAGCAGGACACCAGTCAAAGGAGTACATGTGACATGGTATTTTGGGTGGTAATCGTATTCTGGTAAGCATGATTCTTTGTGCTATGCTATTTTTTGTGCTTAATCAGCTCTATGATATTGGGTCCTGGAAAAGAAATCTATAAAAGATGAGTAGAGGGGTGAACCTGATGTCTGAAATATAAATGAAATTTCCTTTCATGCTGTTGCAATCCCTCTCTTCCACAGGTATGGCTATGATGATGCTCAGCCTTACCACGGTCAGCCCATCAGCCAGCAGCCATCATTGCCCCCTCTTCCTTCCAACTCGGCCTCAGACAGCGACTCCATCGCCAAGCCAGCCTGGGAGTTTGATGCGCCTAGTGCTCATGAGAGCTACGTTGATGGTAGGTTTGCCATTTCAGTAAGAGTTGACTCGCTAAAACAACTACCCTTTCCCAAGTTACACTTAGAAATGCACAACTAAGTACAAGTCGGTAAAAGCACAGCTTAGTGGAGTATGAAAAGCTGTGCAAGAACACGCAAACTCAAAGCAAAATACAAGCAAGCAAAGAAAAACAAAAAAGATGTACCAAAGCTAAGCATGTAAAGTTAAAACAAAGATGCAAAATAATAATAATAATATCAGCTTTTATATAGCGCAATTCCAAAAATGATCATTGCGCTTCACAAAACAGTCAAGTTCTTGAAAACACAGCATTCCTGTGCATCACCCTTCCCTCGGCAGAATTGCTATATTATCGTGATTAACCTTGCATGCCGATAAAAGGCAAAGCATAATATCGGAAAGAAGTTTTACAACAAATTTTGTTTAAGAAGATTAATTTCAATACCTGCCACAGAAATAAAATAGGAAAGAAATTTTCAACAATTTATTTTGAGAAGAACGATTCCAATACCTACCACAGAAACACTTGAGATTTATTCAACAAAACTCATACTTTTTGGATGAAAAAAGAGAGAAGAAGTTATGATCAAAGGGTTCACTTAAAATCTTTAAGTAAATTTACCTTGCCCCTCTGTCTTGGATGTTGGTTCACCCTTTAGGTCGTGATAGTGCTAAGAATGCCCCTATCAACGCCCACCACCCCCTGCAGCACTCCCATCCCTGCATCTTACCTCCTGCACGCCACGGCCACATGCCCCTCGAGCCGCCGGCTTATGATCAGTACAACATGGCAGAGGTCACCTCCATGAGCTCCATCAACACGGAGAATGAAGATGACGCTTTACCTGGTAAGATCATTCCTCCAGTCATTGGAATTCCTCGTTCAAAAAGTATACAATTTCCATGGAAACTAATTCTGTTTACCTTACAGGCTTATTCTTGGGGGGCACAAGTGGTTTGATTGATCAACTAATTGCTCTTTTGTAATACAAACACGGAGAATAAATGGTATAAATGCAAAAAATAGTTAATGGCCTGACGTCTCGACCCTTACAGAGTATAGTTTATTTGACACAACAATCTATTCTAGTTTTTTTTTTGCTTTTTGGGGATGTTGGGGGGACGTTGGCTTTTAATTGATTCACTTTTGATAGAATTGGATTGATCTAGATGTGCTAAATGGCCGTCCATTTCAACTGCCCTTTGCTCCGTATAACAGTTCTTAATTATATCGTCAATCATCCACCATGAAAAACTTATTTCCCTCATCTTACAATTAATAACAGACCCACTTTCCTTTGAGATATTGCAAAAGTAATCCATTAACGTAACTTCTATGTAAACTAATTAATTAACTTCTACGAACTGATTAGTAATAGTAACTTTAAAAGTCTCTGGAGTCTTCAATTATGGAATTAGAGAAGAAGTTAGTCAATGAGTTGTAATGTTTTTAAAATCCCATGACTTTTTTACTGACGACTGTTCATCCTTCGCATGTAAACATCCATCTTAACAGGTTCTTTCTCATCCAAACTTAATCATAATCGTTAAAATCTCTTAGATTTTTCCAATAGTAAAATAGTCAAACATAAACTGATAAAAATACCATCCACTTTAAGTTTGTAGCATTTACTGACTTCTAACGAAGCAAGTATTTCTCAAACATGTTGTAGGACTGATGTTTACCTAGATAGCGATTTTAATTTTTTTGAGTTATATTTCTAACTTCCCCATTTAAGTCTGGGGGAAGATTTTCAAAGGGAATGATTCATGTGGTTGTTTGTATTTCTAGAGTCATTGTCATGAAATTGTTCAGGAACAAACCATGTTCAAGGATGTGCACAACATTGGTACGATTAAAAACATAAATGTTCACCGATTTGCACATATCTTCCATGGTACAAAAATCGTCATGGTGGAAAACTTCCCATGAAATGCTAGAGCTTTTAAGAAATATTAAAGTAAAACAAATAGTTTTGATTTTGCTAGTCCAAAACCTGATGTTTGAAAACAGTGAAAACATAAGTGTTTTTCCCCCCACTATTTTGTCATGACTCCGATGACCGGTTGAGCTTAAATTTCACAGGTCTGTTATTTTATAATTGGGTGATACAAAGTGCGGATACAAGTCGATGACAAGTACCAGTGTTGTCCGCTTGCTTTTAACAGCCAGCCACATAAATTCCTCTGATCGTAACTGCTTTTCATTTGTTAAAGCTTACTCAGAGACTCAGTAAACTACTAAGGGTTGCGGTAAGCTGTACATCTGCATCAAAGACTGAAATCAAAAAATAATTTACTAAAAGGTTGGGTCATAGATTGGTACAAAACTCCAAAAATGAATGGCCTTAAAAGCCTTACTTTGTAAGAAGCACTGCAGCTGTTGATAGTATGGACTATTTTGAGAAAAGATTTCCTTTTCGAAGAAATATGGTTTGGATAAGTTTCACCCAAAACATTTGAATCTGAGAATCGATTCAGGCATGAATCACTTCTCAGATTTCTCAGGGTTGACTGAGAATTTATATTTCCGTGATGTCCGTTCACGAATACTGCAGCCACAGATGCAGTTGGTACCCGCTGTCACTTTGTTAAATGTGAATGGAATCGACGTTCTTGCTGAAAATACGATGACAGTTTTTTGCTGTTTTCTCATGAAGTAATCATCTGAATTTTTCACAGGTGACTTTCATTGCATATTTCTTTAAAATTGGGCCTATAAATCAGCCGTAAGTTGACAAAAACCAATCTATGACCCTACCTTCGGTGAATTGAAAGCATCTTGTCTCGGTTGCATTAATACCAGAGGTTGCATCATGCAGGACTGGTTTCATATCTCTTGCTCATGAGGGTAACCAGGTAGTTTCTAGGTATTGAGGGCAGAAAGGGCAAACAACCAAAATTGCATCATGCGCACCCGATTTGCACATGATACCATCGAATGAAAATGTATGAAACATTGCATTTTTTTGGCACCTTGTACTTACCCATTTTGCTTGCTGATAACCTGTTAACCTCCCCCTCCCCCTTCTAATAACTGACAATTTCTACCCTTATTTCTGCCTATTCTGCTTTAATGCTTACACTTTGGATGTCACAGCCAAAAAGGTTGTGCCAATTACAGCAGATGAGGTCAATAAATCGGCCTTAGAAGGAAAGCCTTCATCCCCATCGACCCCGTCATCAAACCAAAGCGACTCTGACTCAAGTCAAGACACTGTGATATCGTTTGAAAAGGGACAATCACCTGTTAAGCCCTCTGAGAAACCCCACTCTCAATCCCCGTCAGAAATGTCCCAGGTGGCTCCGGTGAAGTTCATCACGAATGTTTCCCCAACTGAGCCAAGGAAGGAGAACTGTCAAGCACTCAAGAACGCCGCCCCTATTGTTCAGAAGTCCCCCAGCCCTAAGTCACCCCAAAAGTATGCCCCAAAGTCTCCAATCCTGAAGAAGCGCCCGTCCAACACTAGCCCCATTCTTGAGACAGATATTGACGCCCCAATAGCAACCCCAAAAAGCGTTCGCTTCAACATGGAGCCAGAAATCAGTAGCTTTGAAGTGGATAGCTCACTATCGGACATCCAGACAGATTCCGACACGGAACGATCCTACGCCGACATGATCGGTCTGAAAATCGAGCGTCGCAACGACGGTGGATCTGTGGTCACAGATGCATCAAACCGTAACTCAGACTGTGAAATCGGTTTCAACAACGTCCCTCCCTTAGACTTCTTAGAGACTCAGAAGGCCCTCGGGGTGGAAGGCTCCGTCCAGATTCTCGCCGACGTCAGCTGCCAGACGGTTGATGATTCTAACGAGTCATCTACATCACCATCATTCTTGGAAATGGAAGCACCACTGGAGACCATGACAGAGTTCCACGATACTCATCAGACAGTTTACATCACTCAGAACCCAGAGGAAGATGAAGAAGAGGGGAAGAAGAAGGGTTAGGATTGATGTCTTGTAAGATGTAATCATCGTCGTTTTGAAACCCTCCTCCTTACATCTTGTAGTCATTCAGTCATCCTCTTCCATCCCTTTGTAATTCCATCTTGACAATATTCCATATTTCAGTTCCTCTGTTGTGAAACTGTAACCGAGTGGTATAATTTTCCCCCAACTGTTATTCCAGTTCTACCATTGTAATCCCTTATGAATTATTTTGACCTACACTGTATATCTTCCAGCATGCTCTAACAAAATTCCTTGGTCATTTAGCACATGATATATTAACAGGTACACACTTATTTTGTTGAATTTACAAGTGTTTTACCGTCATTTTTCTTTCCAGAATGATTTATTTTAAATTATTGTACAAATATTCTTATTATGTATTAGGCATATATTCAACTTTGTACATTTAGTTTTGAATTTTGTTTAAAATTTTCAACATTTTTCATTTGTTATTTGTCATATTTTAATTGTTATTTATTTTAGAGATCATGAAGTGTTGATGGTGGAGTAAATTGTGTGCATGATTTGCATTTGTGAAGTATCTTGTCAACGGTTGTGTTTTTTACGATACTTTCTCACACCCACTTTGCTATGTTCACTACAACGATACAGTGGCCGAGTCATAACTCCCTTGTTTCAAAAGCATGGCTTTCCTATCTCAGTCTTTTTTCATATCCCCAAAAAGATATTCCAGTCTAAAATGAAATTAGTAAATATTAATAAGAATAAATAAAATCAGTCGCTGCATATTTGCCAAGCTTTGCTTTCCATCCAGTGGACAAATCCCAAAAGCTGTTCACTGGTTCCTCTCGCCTAATTGCCATACAGGCCCCCAAGGACAGACTACCAGTTTTTATCAAAACTACCGCACAGCTAAATCACAAATCACTTTAGTAGTAGTTCAAGCTGCTTTCTGTCAACACCCCCCTTAAAAAAAAACAGAAGATTCTTCTTTGACCTTTCACCCTTGTTAGTGCAGCACGTTTATAATTTACTGCACACCTTTTTAGAATCTAACAAGCCGATATTTTCTTGCTCTTTTCCTTTGGTCTTTTGGTCACGTGCGGTGACTCTTCCCACGCTCTGCAACCTGCTTTTTTCCTTCTAGATTCAGGAGATGTGTTAAGGCATAAAGGTACCCTCGTAATGTCCGTTTCTTGATCACTAACAAACACTGGAGATAAGGAATATAACACTAAAACAAAATAAAAGCATGGGGGTGTTTCTTGAAATGCTCACTATGTAAACATGAATTAACATAAAGGGTGTAGTTGGAGTAGACAGTGGCCGATACCTAGATCCTTGGTTTCTTTCCTCACTCTTAGAACACCTGCGTTAACACTAAAGGCTTATATTTATGACAGTTTGTTCTTGAGGTTCCTAACACACACATGGCTGCTAATTGGTTACTTCATGAGTCACACTTCTTCTTTTAAAAAAAAAATATCTTTTAGAAGTTAACAATGCCATCAGTGAACTATTTTCCTGGTATAGCATAGCAAATTGCTACACAAATGTATCAGTTGTTACTCAAAAATCATCGTTCGCTTCCCAATATTAGCTTTTAGTCTTGTGCACAAAATGTGAATTCAGTCTGGATAATTTCTCGTTTAGAATTGCTGGACGAAATCATGGCCATGGTTTCAAGATGCCTTTTAAATTATGTGTTTCAAAAGAATATTATCTGCAATTCAACCACTGATGGCCACTAAAAACCGTTAGTTGTTATTATAATTTTGAAAAAAACAATTTTGCGGATGTGATAGTTTTTCAAATGGTTGTGCAAGAAGAGGGCAAAAATCAAGTCACAATGTTTTCACAGAAACCTTTTGATGTGTGTATAGCTCCTGAAGAAGACTGGTACCTTTTCATGTATGTTCAGAGAACCCTGTGAACTGTCCGAATATGAGTCTAGGGACTAGATCCATCACCGAGGAGGGCGTGCACTTCAATACTACTGCATGTTCACTCACATTAGTGACTGTGCTGGAAGTTGGGCACTTTTAATATGATCTGCTTTGGTTGAATGAAGAACGTTGATTCTCATCCAAAGCTGCTCAAAGTGATAAAAGTGCACAACCTCAAGACAGTCACATCAATCTTGAAGGAAGCTAACCATTAAATCATTCACCAACTTTCAGTCTTAACAAATAACAATAACTTTGCATCCCATTGTCTCCAGCAATCAAGACAGACGGTTTGAATACACAAATCCTCACGAATCTCAAATTTGTTGTCTAATTCTCCCTACATTACACAGCTAAACCAACCGTGCTTAGCATGGAGTCAGCTTACCGGTGATTTAAGATCGAGTTAAAACAGTTTGGATGTTGAGTTGGCATGCACTGATGGGTTTTAATTGTCACCCTGTTTAGGAAAAGAGGGACCTTGTGTATTCCACATCATTTCTGGCAGGCAAGATACTACCTTGGTCACCTGACAAATGCCTGAGAAAATTGTTATTTGTTTCAAATAACAGCATAAAATCAAGAGTTGTAAAAAATAACAGCTGTACAAATTTGGAAGTGTTATAAAAAAGTTAATAAAAATCAAATGGTGGAATCTCCAGACAATGTGATACTTTTTGTTTTCTACCATTGAGTTGTGTACAAATTGTGCCTGCAGGAAGCCAAGGCTCTGTGGCGCTTTGAGCTGTGAACAAATTGTGCCTGCAGGAAGTCTAGGCTCTGGTGGCTCTTTGAGCTGTATACAAATCATGCCTGCAGGAAGTCTAGGCTCTGTGGCTCATATGTAAACATGCAGTGTCACAGGTTACATGGTATATGATTTGCTTAGTCCAAACCAAATTGCCAAGGGGTGAACTCAGAATACAGCTTAGTATTTTTGCAGGGCGTCATCATTTCTTGATTTCAGCAACAAGAGCTTGGAAAGGTCTTTTTCTGTGGTAGCTTGTGGAAAATAATATCTGTGTGAATGACATTGGTGGTATTTCTTTGGTGAAATGACATGCTGATTCCTTAATAACACTTATCACAATAATGTGGCATGATGAAAAGAAAAATGTTATCTGTGGTTGTTCAATGAATGGGAAAAAAACCAAAACCTTTTGTTTCTTTAGGCATTTCTCATCATAAGTGTGTACGGCCGAACAAAACATACCTCATTTTCTGGTTGGAGCTCAGTGTGGCATTTGTTTTGAATAAAGCGTATTTTGAACTTGGCATGCCTTTTGTACGAGCCAGTTGTTTTTAATACTCATTTTCTTTTTTCAGGGCAAATTTATCTAAAAGAGATAAAGCACCTCATCTGGAACTGCCCACAACTCCAACCAGAAACAACTCTTGTTTTTGTTGCGGCTATACATTCTGATTTGTGTTTCTGTCTGTTGTCTATTTCTGTATCTGTGTTAGTCCAACATTATCAGTTGATCACACACAGCATCTCAATGCAGCAAACTTATACATTCAGAATACAAACAATGCTTCAATCACTCATTCCACATAATTCCTCATAATTTAAATAACTTGTAAGAGTATTTGCTTTTCCAACTGAACTACAATCCTCATCTAGGCCTAAAACAGACAACATACCTTTATCATGGGACGTCCATCTTGTTTTTCTTCCATTTAACACGATGCAACCAAACCGAGGCTGTGATGACAAAAATAGTCTGGTACCTTCTCAGAAATGGCTTTTAGAATTTTGATCTTGACTAGAGCAGTCCTGAGACCAGACTTATCTCACTTACCTCTCACGGGAGTGAGAGTTTTAGAAGAAGTCCCCTCCTCCCGATTGACTAATCTACCGTGGCAGTAGATGCAAACTAGCAAAACAGGTTCTTTCAGAGCTGAGAAAGACTAGTTTCTATCAGAGCTAAATTCTACTCTGCAAAAGAAGATTAAAAACACGGAGGTACCGCCAACCAAAAACCATAACTTTGATTCAAACAAAGATGGACGTCGCATTTCAAAGGTCTATTGCCAACATGCCACTCATGTCATTCTCTACAGCAAAAAATAAATAAATAAAATCCCATATAAACGGTTGAATGTTTGAGTCAGAATCTTTTTAATAGGAAACTACCCTTTTCTAGATTGTCCTCAAAATTTACTTTTATTTTGTCACTTTAACTTTCCTTATCAACTGATACTTTATCACTGATTTTTCACTTTCTATTCTTAATATTTTCTATTACTCTTAAAGAGAGGTTAACATTTTTAATGTCCTCAGGCCTGATACTTAATGGAAGCAATCGCCTCCATGCCCCCTGGCCTTTGCCTTGGTGCTCCTTGAGATGTTGTAGTACAAATTTTAATTTCTCAGAGGTCCCAGTATCAAGGAAAAACTGCCTTGCCCTTATTCAAGAACGAAGTGTCAGGCCTGGCTTTCGTCAGACATAACAAATACTCAAACTCATTTGTTTATCATTTATTCATGTATTATTTTATTTTTGTGGATTTGTTTTGAATTCGATTCAAGTGTTACAAAATATCTATATTTTCAAAAGGTACATATTTTTTTTTATATTGATAATTTGTTTTGATTGAAGTCAGTCATGTTAGCATGAATTTTGGTTTCCTGATTATTTGTTATGGTTTCACTCCTAGGCCTTTTTCAAAGCCACGACTTAGACTTCAGCAGCGGCTGGTTTGAAGTCCGGTAAAACTACTGGTGAAGCCCTAGCCTGAGCCTAAGTCGTGGTTTCGCAAATGACCCTAAATATGATGTTGCTAAGGATTAAAAGCATGGTGGTTGCAGATTCATTTGAACTTTGACTTTCTAAGAAAGTTCACAATAAGTGGCTGAGATCCCCAGCAATTTGGTGTAATGTTTGGATTTTAGTTTCAGCATTTTAAACAGGTTTACCTGTTTTCTATTTACAGCTTACCAATGGGACAACAGTGATTGGTTGCCTTCAGAGCCCCTTAGCAACATCCCGGAAATGCAATATGAGACGCCTGAGTCACCCACCAACACTAACCTCTCAAATGACGATATTGAAGACGAGTTTGTCGGGGAGGACACCGACTACCCTGCAGAGAATGAAGACATGCCGTACCCACGAGCACTTCGAGATTTCAGGCAGCAATTAGAGAACTATCCACCCGTGGACGACACCCCGTACGTTGGGTTGACGTCACACTATCAACAACATCCAAACCAGTACTTGCCCAACCACAGCATCAGCAACTCCACACTGCCACAGCCCGATATGGACTTCGATGATGAGATCACAGACGGGTTACCCTACCCTCAGAAGGGGCAGTTCCCACCCACGGCAGCCGCCGCCGTCAACGACTTGAACTTTGACTTTGAAGGAGCCATCGCCAGCATGGATAACATGTCGATGTCGGTGTACACAGACACCAATGCGTCTTGTTCAGACATCTCAGGGATGGGTGATCCAGATAGTGAGATGGCTCTGAGCGAGTATGACAGCGCTGATGGTGACGATGAGGACGAGAGAGATGGTAATCTTAATGCTCAGTTGAAGAACCTTCATACGGACGTGTGATCTTATGTCATAAATGCTTCATTTATTGGTGCTGGAAAGACCTTCATCACACTGTGCAAATCAACACATTGGTTGGTGGGTGATATGCCACTGAAAATGGGTTTTCCAATTTACATGTTAAGTACTGAAAAACCTCATCTAGTATTTGTAAGTGCTCCAAGTCTCAAATTGAGATCAGTATAGTTGGAACCAGCAGAGTATTCCAATGCTGACCAACATTTGGGGTTACCAATATAGCTCAATTCTGTCCAAGTCTTGAGAAAGTTTTTGGCTTCTCTGATGTGTTTGGCCAGTTTAACATGCAAGTTTTCATTACAAACAAAGTCTTACATGTACCTAGCAGGGGCAAACCTCATAAAAATGTTGAGCAGAAAAATATGCTAAGCAGCTAAATTATTGCTTAGCAGTAATGGGTTAGCCAAAATCCCATTTAATCTATACTGCTCTGTACGTGTTTCCTGATCATTTTTGCTCAGGAGATATAACTGCTAAGCAATATTTGTCTGCCTAGCAATTCTACTTAATGCCCCCACCCAGAGCAAATTTCATATAGCCTGTAGGCCTAAGCACCAAAACTTGACAAGCACAACAAAATCTTTGCTTGGCTAAAACAGATTACCAGCCAAGATTTGATAAAGTTTACATTGTGGACACTGGTTCCCAACATATTTTTTGCTTTAGCGAAGAAATTTGTCAAGCAGTATTTTCTCTGCTTAACAGTTTTATGAAATTGAGCTCTGGATGAGGACGGTACCGGGTTCTGGTGCAGTGTGATGAGAGTCTGGTTTAGGAGCAATCCTAGTTTTTATCTCCATCAAGTAATGCTTGTAGATGCTTAAACTATCTTGTATATATTGAATGATGGAAGAAAGAATCGTGGGTTATGGTTCGATTCATTTGTCTGTGGTAAGATCATGTCATCGCTGGCTGCAGTTTAAAAATACAAATTGTACTCGGCACTTAGTCTGGTTTTATGATACCTCCCAGTATAATGGATTATAAAACGATCGGTTTAAGAATAGATTTTGTTCACCTTGAAAGAACGAATCCGCTCACATGTCCACTTTATGTTTAAAAACTAATTATCGACGGTGGTAATCTGGTTACATGAAGTGAAAGTAGGCTGACATTTTTAAATCACAAACAATTTCAGGAGAAGTTTTTAAAAAGTAAAAGTAAAATAATAAATCGGCAAATGGGTTTTGAGTCACTGCAATTGTTTTGTTTAATACTAGTTTGTTTTGTTTGAAGTTCCCTTAAATTCTGAAATTGATGAAGTCTTTTTGCCGGAACTTGATGAAGCCTTTAGGGCAGAAAGTTATTGGCTTTTGGCCAGAAGAGTGTAAGCTGTTTAAGAAGATGTAAGTGATTTGTGCTTGTCATAACCAGTCCAGAATTCTCCTTGATGTGTCTATATTTTGAGTACGCAATTATTGGAAACAATTATATTTACACAATTACAGTTATATTTAGCGAAATTATACCCAAAGTGAAGCAAGTTTGTATTCTGATATACTACCTGTAATAGAGTTCTTCCCTAACTAGTGAGAGGGGTTTTTGTTTCTGTACTTTAAACAAGCCTGTGATTTGTCAGGAGTTGTCAAGTTTGTCAACAATAACAACGCAAATAACAAAACACCCAGTAAATGGTGGATTGTTTACTAGTTGCATTCCTTGTCTATGCAGTTACTCTGCAGAAAGTATTCTTTTAAAAATAGTCCATATAGGTCTTGTACAGATAAAGAATAATGCCAGAATCTACCATTGCCCTGTAACTGAACTTGTTTTTGTTTTTTCACCAAATTTTGTAAATGGTTTGTAAAAACTAACTCCTCTTTCCCGATATTCCCTTTTTCGGTATTCCCTTTGTATGAAAAGTAATTTTCCATAATGCAATAAAATTGATGCGGAAACTTATTCATTTTGATCTTTCAGGGGAGGGTGGGGCTTAATCTCAGGATATGCAAATAACAGTACTGTATTATTTCAATCGATGGCTATTAACGTTTTGAGCTTCCCATCTTATGAATATGCAAATCATATGCGCATGTTTATGAATTACATGAATGAACTATTAGTCACACAGAATGCATTACTTTTACTCAGTACTTGGCCAATTAATGCTTGCAATGTTTTGAACAGAGAACTTTTGTTCCTAATGCAAATAATGTTTTTAGAAAATTATGTGAGAAGTATCATGTTGACTGAATACATATTCATGATATTTCTTGTTCTTGCTAATTATCTGGAAAAATCCCCTAGGAAAAATAAGGGGTTAAATCGTTTTAAAAGTTTCAAGGTTGTATGTACAAAATGAAGTCTCCATAAAAGATTTTTATAGGCTGTGTATTGCTCATAGTGAAAAGTTTACATTCTTTCATGTGTATATACCGATGTGGTAATGTGTAAAGTGTATGCTTATGAATAATGCAAAATACGTAATGAATAATTCATGTCACGAGAGGTTTCATTGGTCAGAACAAGAATCATTTAAGTATGAACTTGAGAAGAGATTTCATCATGTAATAATTAAGAAGAATATTTCAGATTCTCATATTTTGAGCTTTAAGGGGCATTCGGATGGTTTCTTTATTCATAGCTTGCTACTTTAAACTATTTACATTCATTTCCTTATGCAAATATTTTCCTGGCCTTATGAATATTCAATGTTGTAATAATTATGAACAATAATAATGTTCTGTCCACACGGTTCCCAGTCATGCCTTGATAATAACTGTTGTATCTAATAATCCAAACCATAACTAAATTACTGTTTTCAATATTCCCATTTATAAGAATGGCTTACTTGGGCAGGGGATATATATTTTCTAACAACATGGAACGATTTATCTTTTGATCACGAAAATGTCCTCCATGTGGTGGTCACATCCTTAAAAAGGAGGTAAATTTAGTTATTATTCCGAATATTGGTGTGCTGGACTAACTTGAGATTAATTGGGGAAAACAAGAAAGCAAAACAAATTCTAGGAGGGAAACAGAAGGAACGTAAAATATTGTAACCAAAACAAAGTTGACTTTCAGTTTTTAAATACATGTTTATGTGCCTCTCTTATTGTTTCTGTATAAACAAACAAATCAAGTATTTTACCCCCCATTTAACAGAGAGAGTTTTTCCCCCAAGTTAGGCCGCTATGAGTGTTAGACTCTTAAAACTCACAGTTCTACCCCCCCCCCCCCCCAAAAAAAAGGGGGGGGGGCTTTTTGTGGTGAAAATCAGCTTGAGTTATTCTTTTTAGTAAGTTATGCCGTTTTCTAAACCAAAAACTTAAGTGTTTTAGATTAATAAAGTTTGTAGTTATATTTGGTTAAGTTGTTTTTTGTTTTTAAAGTTTTTTAAATATACTTTTTAGATGTGGGTTAGTAATTAACATCCCATTCAAATTTGAGGGAACATTTTCAATTTTCCTTTCTCACAGTGGAACTGAACTCCATGGTGAAATGCTATACACTCATACCAACATTAAAACCGTACAGACAAAAAGAAACTCACTACTACTACAAATCAAGCCAAAACTATCAAGGTTTTTTCCTTATGTAAAAGAAAATAATTGTCTTTATTTAAGTTACAAGTTGTGTTTTATATCATTGTTGTCTTTCTACTTTGATCTTATGTTGATTTGAAAATCATTTGTATGTAGTCATTTTTTTTAAAGCACAGGCAATGCCATTTTTCTCCATTTGTTAAGTTTACACCAGCACATATTAGTAGTATTTATTTTTGTTTCCTTAAAGATATTTATCTCTTCTGTTGAAATTAATCAAGCATACCCATACGTTAGTTGTATACAAACCAGCAAAGGTCTTGGAATTCATATAAAGACAGAGATTTAGATCTTGTGTCAAGTCCTTTTTTGAATATTGTTTGCATAACAAAAATTGGACACTTGTGGTTTAGTAATATTTTTTTCTTAGTACTCTGTATATTTGATACAATGTTTCTGGTGCTTGTTATTTTGTTGTTTTTTATCATCTTTAAATTGTTGAAATATTTTCTGCTTCTTTTGAAAGTACTGTTGTTGAAGGAAAGATAAGAATTTTGTTGAAGAAAAAAAATCAAAGTACATCATTTATAAATTGTAAAAAAATTAAAGAGGAAATTTAATGATTGTGTTTAACTAGCCAAAAAATGTAAGTAAATCAAAGTTAATGGAAGGAAAAGATAAAAAAATATTCTTGGAACTGTAAAATAAAAAGCGATTGTTTGATGTTTACTTTTATTTTGACTTTTAGTGTGTGAACACTGTTTGATGTTTACTTGTATTTGTGGGAGTCCTTTATTAAAAGGAGTGGTATACTTTTGGTAATTACTCAAAATATATATTAGCATAAAAACTTACTTGGTAATGAGCAACGGAGAGCTGTTGATAGTATAAAACATCGTGAAAAACGACTCCCTCTGAAGTAACGTAGGTTTGAGAAAGAGGTAATTTCTCACTAAAATAATAAATGACTTCAGGCCTGAAGCGTTTTTTTAGGCATCTGAAAGCACATAAATTTGTGCGACAAAGGTGTTTTTTCTTTCATTATTTTCATGCAACTTCGATGACCAATTGAGCCCAAATTTTCACAGGTTTGTTATTTTATGCATATGTTGCGATACACCAAGTGAGAATACTGGTCTTTGACAATTACCAAAAGTGTCCAGTACCTTTTAAAGGAATGGAAGTAATTGCTCCAAAATTAAATTACCATAAAAACTTACTTGGTAAAGAGCATTGGATATATGAAACATTGTTAGAAATGACACCCTTTCAAGCATGTAGTTTAAGAGAAAGAGGTTATTTTTCACCCCAAAATTTGAATCTGTGAAAGGCTTCAGGCAAGAGGCCAATCTCAGACATCACACAAGCACACAATTCTATGCATTTCTATGTTTTTCTTTCACAATGTTCTTTCAACTTTGATGACCAAATGAGCCCAGATTTTCACAGGTTTGTTATTTTATGCATATTGTTGGGATAGACCAAGTGAGGATACTGGTCTTTGACAACAACCCAAAATATACCCTGCCTTTAAACAAAGTAACGACTCTTTAAAGAAGGGAACATTAATCAGGCCTGTGAGATCTCCGCTTTAAAGAGGATATCTGCTTCTTTTTTTTGGCCGATTTTTTTTTTTTTTTTTAAATATTACTTTTTGGCCTTATAGCATGTATATATGCTTGGCAACAATAATGTACAACTACAATAATGTGAAATAAGCCTAGTTACTGGATCAATGGGGTGCCCCAATTAGACCAGCGTAAATGCGTTACGTGCGCTCACTTGAAGTTCCACGATCATTCTTACATCATGTAGTGTTTCAGCTCTTTTATTAGGGTCCACTCACAGGGAGGCCTGATTAATGGAGCATGAAAGTACCCTGAAAGAGAAGTTGTTGACATCAAGTACTTCAACAAAAGGGATCCTAGTGGTTTGACAGAAGAGATGCAGGTCCTAGTTTTAAGCCGATTTGACCTGAACATTTAGATTTAAATAGCAATTTCTTTAGCTTTGAGAAAGGAACAGCTGTGTCGCAACAGCTGTACCCAACACACAAAAAGCTTCACCAAAGACCGAAGCTCAAACATACTTCTGGGGCCCGTTGATGCGGCCAATCGACCCCAATTTCATAGGGCTGCTTAAGCATAAACAAACTATGCTTACCAGAATAAAGTTATCGGCCAAAACACTATGTCGCAAATCTGTGACTGGTATACTACTTTATTTTGCTTAGCATATGTAAAAGTACCATTGTCTGCTCAATACAGTTCTATGAAATTGGGAGCGTTTTAACCACGCACGAAAAAAGACTAACGCACTACAAACTACGCTTGATCTCTATTATTAGTTAGTCTTTTTCTCGTGCTGGCCGTCACACACTGGGAACTCACTTGAGGGCGTGCTACATGTTTTCTGCAAATGCTTTAAAATGGCTGGTTCCACGGTGGTAAGTCCATGCTGTTTTATGTCTAAAAATTGACATTTCTATGCATAGTATATTGAAAATTACTTTTAAATTGTACTTAAGTTTGTTCGCCAATAGCAAGGTAACCATTTAAGGTCACGTATTTGAGTGGAACTACTCAAAAAAGTCGAATTCCGGAGTCTGATGGATGTATATATCCAGCATCAGACTCCGGAATTCGATTTTTTTTTGCAAATTATAATGCTGGATTGCTGGCATGGCACACAATTTTTGTTTGTCTTGGCCAAGCTTCTGCCGCGCCTGGTCCTTGCTCTATAGTTGGCTTTGGTAAGGCATGGCAGTGTATATGTTTTGCGGCACTGACCATCCACCATGGGCTTTGACTATTTTGGGAGTACTTTTTACTTCTTAATTACTATAAGTAGGCCTAGGCCTATAGTTATAGTATATCCTCCCCTGTCCGGTTTTCGATGTAGTATGCCTTTTTCTTTGAATTGAAAAAAAATAAAAATATTCCATAATCAACTGATGCCCTAATTACCTTCTTTTGTTTATAAGAAATATGGAAACATATATTAAAACGTGATGGACATTGAAACTTTCACACACGCACCGATCTTCGATGACTTCAATAGCGTCCGATTTGATTTGAGTTTGACCTGTTTTCGATGCAAACAAGAAAGTATGGTGTCCGGGTGAAGCCATACGTGGAAGAAACATCTGCAGTGACTACAAGTGTTCTGTGAGACTTAGTGTATGACTCTATAGCCAGCAGTTTTCTTCATTTTATTCAACATATTTTTTATTTAGTTTTAAAAATAACCATGGTATTTTTCAAAAACTTAAAAAAAAAAAAAATGTAAATCATTCTTGGCTTTCAAATCTTATTTTTATTTAGTTTTGTGTCTTTTTATGTTTCTTAACATTTATAATAAAGCATATAAATAAACAGTGATAATCGAATCACAAAGCTGATGTTTAAATTTTAATATTAATAACAAAAATGATAGAGTGTTACAAAAAAATAATTATCCAGACTATTAGAAAATGATATAAGGCACGTGGCTTCTTTAAGCCTCTGTATTTTTTCCCCCAGAATGCTCAGCAGAATGTTCAGTCACATGATTTGATCATCGTGAATTGTGAATTGAAAAAGTGTTTGATGAAACTCTTTCGGTGGGAATTTTTTTTGTTATGGCCCCGACAGTATGACATATTTTTGTACCTTGCAGAAATGCCTAAAATACCACAACTTTTTGCATTTACAAGTGCAACTAACCAGTGGAGCCTTACATGTTTCTAAGTTTTGGTCAAATGAGAGGAGACTCTTTGCTTGGCAAGTCAAACCACAAAAATTGTATCTAGGGACTGTTTACATCGCGCGCAGAGAGGTAAAAGATTTGCCTCGATTTCAGGGACGCCCTGAATACAGGGCGTCCTACGATATACCGTGACATTTGCTAGTCTAGGTTCCATATTAGGCCAAAAAAGAGAATGAAAGTTATAGATTTGTGTCCGGACTTTTATGAAAACACATGAGGCTTTTTTTCATTATTCATTATTCATTATTTTTTAATGACCGTCGTGTTTTATTTACAAATTCAATACAACTGAACTTACAACATGTACTACAAGCAGCGGCGGCAATAATGCGGCATAATTGGTGCAAGACGTTCTTGTTGAGTTAGTTAGTAAAACCATAAAACCATAGGCATGATAGGGCCTACATGCACTCAACAACACTATACGCGTCGCGACTATTCCACCGATAGAGGGCGTCTTCTGGAAGTCGGGAATCCGTGAGTGCGATGTGTGGTGGTTATCTGGAAGTTTCCCAACAGCGCCCGATAGTCATTATGCGCGGGGGCGATAGTTGCGTGATCAGGATAGTTGCGTGATAATGAACAACAACGTCTTGCACCAAGACTACGGCAAGCGATGATACTGTTAAATGGCTGCATTTACGTGGTAAATAGATCGTCTTTCCGCTGTGGGCGATTTGGAACAGAATTTCTGTGATAAAAGGGATTTTTTTTTAAATAATGAAAAAATTTTAAATAATGAAAATTTTCGTGCGGTAGCTTTTCATTCTCGTGGCCTTAATTGTTATCAATCAACACTGCCATTTTTGTATTACTATTTTTGTGTTGTATTTGTTGTATTAGTTGTAACTGGTAACTTTGTATTGTAGCCCCATCATGAATAGGGCCAATCCACTTCTTATCCTTGGCCATAGCACCATTGCAAACCTATTTTTGTGCCCTACGAGATTTTTAATCCGGGAAGATATAGATCATGAAACTTACCGATCGAATGCTACTGTAACTGTACTTGCAGAAAGCCCTTAATTTTTTTCCAAAAACATTACAGATTTTCAGGAAAAATTGATTGCTTTTCGAGTCGTGTGTGTGAATTTTTGTTCACATAATTATTAACTTGCACGAAAACCATGTTTTGTCAGGTTCCCTCAACAACTCCACAACAGTTGTATGATAAACTGCTGCAAATTAATGGGGACCAGGCTGATTTACTCAGCGCGCCGAGGGCAATCAAGGTTTTGTGAAATAATTTACCGGTACATGTATTATGTAATGCGGTGGGCATCTCACGCCTGCCTGCGCAAAGAGATATTGTTCTCAGCAGGATAAGTAAATCAGTCTGGTCCCTATTAGATCGTAGTCAGTTGATCGTATATAAATGTGAAGTAGTTGAGGGAACCCGACAAGTATGGTTCTCGTGGTGCAAGTTGTTAATACTTGATCAAAAATTCACACTCGTGACTCGAAAGGCAATCAATTTTCTCCAAAAATCCATGATGTCTTTTTTAAAAAAATCAGCAGTAGGGCTATCTACAAGTATAGATGCATTCAATCGGTAAGTTCCATGATCTAGATCTTCCTGATAGGGCACAAAAATAGGTTTGCAATGGTGCTAGGGCCAAGGATACGGAATGGATTGGCCCTATTCATGTAACTTTGAATTCACAAGATGGGAATCAAATCATTCATGAATTTTTGACTTTATTTCCCTTTCAACAAACATTTTGGGGAGCCACAAATCAGAAATAGAAAAGGTAAAACTGTTCATTTAAAATAAATGTAGGAGTCAATAAAAAAAGAATATTCTTAAAAAACAAGAGAAGTGCGCGGAAGGCGTTTAGCGTTTACTGGTAAATACCTCTGTTGTGGGGACACAATTGTTTTTCTAATGGTCTGAACAGATGAATAGAAGTTCCCTGGACACACACACACACAAGTGTGTAACAGCCTGCAATCGTGGACCCTCCTTTGTTCAACTCTTTGTGATAGCAACCGTGGACCACAATGCTTTCCTTTGTGATAGCAACCGTGGACCCATTGTCCACTTTTGTTATAGGTCCCCGGTTTGAATGTGGTTACCTACTCACACACACACACACTAAATCTTGAAGCAGTCTTGCAATTTACACATTGGTTCTTCACTAATTAGTTTTTGTACCTGTTTCAATGGGCGTGCACAAACGAATAGGCTTTTTGTGTGCACGTTTCAATTAGGGCTTGGCAAAGCCCAATTTTCCCATGGTCTGGTGACCTGTGGGTGAATCGCCCCAAAGGATCACTATACTTTCTCGTGGGGGGGGGGGGGGATTCATTGGAAGTATAACAAAAATAGCAGAATTGACCAACAGATGTTGTCCTTCCCCGCACCGCACCCCTTGGATTCTCTAAGGGTTAGGCGGGCTGGTGTGCCTGTCTGCATTTTTCTGTTAAATAATAAATAATTCAGGTTGGGTTTAAACTTTTTGTGTTGTCTTTTCTTTAGGATATAAAGTCACAATTGGAACAAGCGACACTCGCTGGCAAGGAATTTCATAAATTGTTTTATGAAAAGTTCGACAAGAGAAGAAATGTGAGTAATATGGTCATCAATTAGTTGGTTTACTTTTTGTTCTTCTCTATTATTGCTTCTCATCACCGAGGTAGTAAACGGGTACCTGAGAGGGTAGAGATTGTTGATGTGAATGCTTAGCAGCCTCTGTGCCAATTTGGCTGCCGGTGCTGCATACTCTACAGGAGTTGAGATGGTTTTTGGCTTTAGCTTAAAGCCCAATGAACAGGGGTAGTGGTGTACGGCACTTTGACACAATGTTTGAAAGTGCCTACAGGGCTGGAATTTTACACTGAACCACAGGCCCGAGGCCAGTAGTTTTAGTGTTGGGCCAGTAAACTTATGACCAGACAAATCCGACAGTCTTGTGAACAAACCAAAATATGTTCACATGTTGACTTTGAGGCTGATAAAAATACCTTTCAACTCTATTGAGTAATGAAGTTTACTTAAAGGGTCTGTATACGTTTGGTAATGACTCTGAAAAATAATGGCAATGAAAGCTTACTTGGTAAGAAGTACAGCAGCTTTGGATAGTATAATGAATTTTGAGAAACTTTTAACTACGAAGTACTACGGTTATGGAAAAAAATATCACTTTTTATTCCCCACAATTTGAATCCGGGCGCAATATAAATCAATAAATTATTATTATCTCAGTTGCTGAATAAGTTGTACATGGATACAGCTACGATGGTTTGGAACGGCAACCCTCTAGAGGGTGGTGAAGCCATCATTAAGTTCCTGGACCAGTTACCAACGACTGAACATACGATTGATTCCTTGGACTGTCAGCCGATACCAGGTAGGATCCTCAAATCGCAAATTTTATAACTGGGTCAATTTATGGCAAATAACTTTTATCACGAAATGTGCTTTGATTTAGTTGCCAGTTCCCGACTGTATAAATCTGATGATTTACTCTTGATGGTGTTTTTTTCATGTTGTGAAAGAATGTAGTTGACTTTTCATAAATGAGTGAAGTTGTCTCACACACTACATCAAGGACCTCAATGCTACAATATTACAAATTATTATCTCAATTGTGTGTTCTTCCAGTATTGTTTTTATTTCTGTATTGCAACTGTTTTGTTTTCTATTTTAATATAAATTGAATCTGTTTTGGATTGGTTCTTATCCACTGGTGTATCATTGCAATTCTTTAACAGAAACTGTTGACTGCATCAATGGTGGAAAATGTGTTATTTCAATGTCTTCTAATAATCCTGCTCTTGGTAACATTTTTCAGTGAGTTAACCAACCATTTGAAACCATTCAACTGCATGGTTTGTGTAAGGTGGCACAGCTGTCCACAGACCTAACTGTGTATGTCATGTATGTGTGAACATACATCATATTGCAGGCTGACATACATGTAGTTTGTCATTCATTCAAAACCACAGTGGATGGTATTGAATGGTCACACTGTAGGAGGGTTGACTGTGTACTTTGTAGATGCAGTCACCACATGATATTGCAGGCTTGCTTAGTTTATCTGTCATTCAAAACCACAGTGGATGATATTGAATGGTCAGACAGTAAAAGGGTCAGTCTAATGACTTTCATATTTTCAGTCATTAATTTCAAATGCATCAGAGGTAATATCAATGTGTTCATTGTTTTGTTGCAATATTTTGTAATTAACTGCATGTGCTCGTTTCCAGACTACAATGTCTCAAATCTTTTTTGTGCTGATATAACATTTCTTGTGTCTTTCTCTTGTGTAGTTCTCACTAAAATTTGATTAGAATAATGTTGGTTTTTATTGATGTGTGTCGTGGCCACTTGGTCTCAAGCTCTGTTGTTTGTGATCAGTAGAATGTGGTTTCAAATCTCAGTCTTGACACTGCTGTCCTTAAGCAAGACACTTAACACTTCTTGCTTTGTCCTTCGGATGGAACATTAAGCCACAGGTCCAGTGTGTTGTGTAATGCATGTAAAAGAACCCAGTTACACTTAACATCAAGAGCCCCGTGTTTCTGGCATAGTTGGCAGTAGATTGCACTGTATCATACATGTATTTCTAAGTACTTTTAGACGCTCGTTGATAAAGCATTATATGAACTTTTGATTTAAATATTATTATTGATACATAATTAATTCATTGATCCTTTTATTATTAGTGAACTAAAACTTTTTAAGAATTTGTAATTTTTTTTTACAGTTTTATAGGCGCTATGACATTTTACAGTTTGGCTCTAACTCAAATTCTGAAACTGTGGACTCTAAAAAACATGTTTTGTTTCTTTTAACCAGCTGCAATCACACACGGCCAGACAACAGTATTGGTCATCGTTGGCGGGTGGGTCAAATTCGAAGGCAACAAACGGAAGTTCCAGTTCACCGAAAATTTTATGCTCACACGGACTCAAGCGGGCGTCTGGAAGATCGCAAGCGACTGCTTCAGGTACCAGGAGTGACAAGAATGTGGCGCGTCATACAGAAGATGCTTCTTCCGCAAGGAAAATTGTATGCAGGGTTTGAAGTCTACGGCACCAGAAGAAACAAATGTGTAACATCAGATTAGAGATTATTCTTCTTGTAGAGTGGAGGGAGTGTGCTGAGAGATGTACATAGGATGGTCCTTGGTTGGAATCGTTGGAGAGTGATCAAAATAAACATCAAATATGGACCTCCGGAATAGTTCAAATCTCCCAGAGTTAAAGAAAATGAAATGTGATGTGAAACTTTAGAAGGTGCTTTTTAAACTTGTAAAGAGACATGGATAGTTTTGCTAAACAATGACATCAGAGTTTGACCTTAGCTGTTGCCCGCTTCCCAAATGCAGGCATGTGTTTTCCTGATTTCAGGATGTTCTCAAAATCTCCTTGAGCCATCAAATTTGACGAAAGAAATAATGCTGTACATGGGATCAGGCAATCCAAGTCCAACAGTTTGGATGCTTGAGTTTCCATATGGTGCTAAATCACCCTAATGATTAAATATGGGGAACTGGAAGCAACAAAAGGGATGATAATGGAAGAGAGAGATACGAGGACCAAAATGTTGGTAAAAGAACTACTGGTGTACAAGCATGTGGAGTTAAGATCTTTGGTCATTTACATGTATTCAATCAGCAGCGTTCTCCCTAAACGCTGGTCAAATGTCAGTTAAAACACCTGAGGACCAGTCACAATTCACTCCAAGTGGTCAGGCTGGCTAGCTAGTTATGTGTCAAAATGCATCCCTATTTCATTTGTAATATAGACCAGTGAAATGACAAGCCAACTGGTCCTGCTGGCCACTTGTTAAGGGCAAACCATGTATGTTTTTACGTAGAGTAATGCTTGTTAATAAACCCCCAACTCTAGCACTAATTCAGTAACCAATGATATTGGCATTTCAGCTCCAGCTCCCCTGATTTATTTTTATCTTAAATGTTTTCTTCTTGTAGCCCCTTACCACTCAGAAGTTGACACATAAAGAGACTGTTATTCTATGAAAGTGATGTTTGAGGAATCTTAACTAAAATGAATCATTTTAGGGATGAATTAGTATGACCCTTAAGGCGTCTTGGATGCAATCAAAAATTACTTATTAATTTAAAAAAAAAATAATTAAAGGCCAAGAACACAATGCCAAACTCTTCCCATTCTGTAAATTAACAGAAATACATTTTTAATTCATCGCGTTATAAATCAAAGGCTAAACAATTCGACAAACGTTTTATTTACAGCATGGATACAAAAAGTACTTGAGAAAATAATTAGAAGTAATTTTCAGTTGAAATCTAAGTTTGTTTTTAAGGGTCTGCTCAAAGGAACACGTTTCTGATTTGGTTGTTTCTTTTGAAGAATTTCCGAAGATTAAAATGCAACAAAAACTGTATTATATAAATGCTACCATTTCATCTAAAATAATAAAATAAAATTGTGCTTTGTTAAACTGCTCTGTCCGAGACACTCGTTTTAAATTGTCCTCAAAAAAGAATTAAACAAAAATATTTCATCACAGTTTGAAGCTTCCATTAACAGGATTTGGAATCGTCGTCGCACTACTTTTTTACGATTGTTATTACTTCTCCTATGTACACACAATTTCAACATGTAAAAAAGAAACAGAAAATAAGGAAGATGAGGATTATTAACAACTCTAACCCCCCTTCCCAATCTCCTTAGATTTCTAAATGTTCAATGATTTCCATTTTGGCAAAATGCAAACTTCGCCCAATTTTATGGCTCTGCGCTTAAGTCAAGTGTATTTCACAGGTTGGCAGGGAATTTGTACTTTTTGCTAACACAGCTAGTGCAAAGAATGGAGATCGCAAAGAATGGAGATCGCAAAGGCAGAGCCATGAAATTCGGCCCAGGTCCCAGACCAAATACACGGTTTCCAGATTTCAGCAATACCACTGAAATCTGTATACAAAAAACTCGGTGACTTTAAGCAATGGAACACCAGTAGCTCAAACGTTTCATTTTTATGTTCCTTTTATTTTTGGAAATGGCTGTGATGCTTACCGCGGATTTCTGCACATACGCTTATTAAATCACATGCTTTACAGGGCGTGGCAAGCTGTGCCATGAAATTAAGCCCATCTCTTGAGCATATTGTATCATTGTTGTTCTAGGCATGAGAAACACAAACTTCCTGGTGACGTACTCAATGCCCTTGTCTCCCATATGTTGCTCATGTAAAAGGCGCCCACAAAAATATAAAACTCCATTTCAAGATCTGTTTTCCACAGTGCAGTGATGCTTAGTTGTTTGGGTTTTTTTTGCATTCCAATGGGGAAACTGTTGTTATATGTCCCACTTTTTATGTTCCATTCCATCTGGTGGTTTGACTTCAGTTTTCTGTGCTCCGATTTCATTCCAGTTGGTGCTGAGGACGGTTCCACCAGATTCCGTCTGTAGACAAATGACAAATGGCATGATTTGTGGCAATTTGGCTATTGTAAGAAATACAAGAAAAGTCAAGTTTGGTAAACACAAATGCCCCGCAAGCCAGTCTGTTTCTTGACATTTGGCCTAGGGTGCAAAAGCAATAGGCTTCTTGGAGATCCCAAGACCAATCCACAAACCATGTTTGGAGTTGATAGGACAAGTACTTGTCGAGATATTGCTCAGACAACATTTCTTTTGTTTTTGCCATACTGACCTAAAAATGTTGCCTAGGGTCCAACAACGACAGACCTGGGGGGGGGGGTCCCAAGACCAATCGACATGCCAAGTTTGGAGTTGATATGACAAGTACTTCTCGAGGTATTGCTCAGACATTTCTTTTGATTTGGCCTGCGGTCCAAAAGCAATAGGCTTCTTGGGGATCCTGAGACCGATCCACAAACCAAGTTTGGAGTTGATATTACAAGTACTTCTCGAGGTATTGCCCAGACAACATTTCTTTTGTTTTAGCCATAACAACGACAGCTCCTGATAAATTGATTGGATACTGTGTGTAACCTCATGGTTTTCTCGTCAGTGTTCTAATCTACTTACAAATGATTTATTCATTGCTTTCTTGACTTCATCAGTGCTGTCTCCGTAGATCTTTTGAAAGAGTTGGTTGAGGGCCGTCTCCCCTTGGGCGGTGTCCTTCTCCTCTTGCTCTGCCTCATTGCCGATCTGATCCCAGTTCCTTGTCACATGACTGGAGGTCGGATATTTATGGACGGTTTCTTTGGATTCTACAAACATGGTCAACAAAAATAAGAGTTGTTATATAAATGCGATACGTACACGTTCCAATGAATGACATGGATTGGTAACTCGAGTATAAACAATTCTTCATCACACTTGACTAATCTATGTCCTGTTCCCTGAATGCACTGGAGATAAACAAAACTATTTACTTCATGAAAAACTCTACAGGATTACACGATTTAAGGGAGGAGAAATTTCTGACTTTTATTTAAATTCAGACTTTTTTATGTCTGCTTGGTGACAAATTTAACTGGTATTTTCTTCAGATATAAAAGAATCCTGCTCTTTGATGTGCTGAGGATACTGTTCCCAGAAGCTCCTTGAAAACTCCAGGGGTTACCAGAAGGTGGAAATGCCATCAACTACCAAAAAACAAACAAATATTAAGATCGTAGTTTTAGACCTTTTAGTCAGCAGTGACTCACATCCCTGCAATTTAAAGGTAATTTGAACAAGAATCCAAACTCACCGTCTCCCGTTGTTGCTTTTGCTGCCAGCGTGTCCTCTCCTTCCAGCTTATTCCACCTCAATCCCTCCTCTTTACTCAATTTCAACTCGATCTATTTATCAATCGGATACAGAGACAAAAATATTATTGAAAAAACTAAAACCATACCCACATTTCCCTTATTAAAAGTTCTTTGTAAGCCTACTTCTGTGTGGCTGTACAGAACTTATCTAAGTATCTTGAAATTATATGTACGATTACAAATACTCAGTTGTTTTTTTATACATTTCTCAAAATAAATTCTATGTCATCCCTTACTCAAACCAAACCATTATCTTCATTTCTGTCTGTTCAACCTGTTTGTCCGTACGTTCTTGTTTCCTTTTATGTTTGTCAGTCCATCGTGTATCTCACCACAAGCCCCGGCTTCTAGAAGATGCCTCCACACCATTTTTGATTTCTGTCTTCTAAAACTGGATTTATGGTTACTTCTTATATTTATTTATCTTGTTAGGTATTATAAATTTTCATAAATGTGGAGATAAAGGTGACTTTTGAATCGAATTAAAAAAAGGGCTCAAGTTAATGAAACCCTGTCAGTCACAGGCATCTGTGGTGATAGATCGTGCCTTGTGGGACACTCGGTCTTCCTGCTGTCTCTGTTTTTAGGTAGTGTGACCATGTTTGTTCTTTCCAGCTACGTCGCCCTCAATGTATGGCAACACCCACACTGCAGGCCATGGCCTCTCCTTTTTGCCCTAGTCTTGGCCTTTTTCCGATAGATGTGCCCTTTGCAAAATGAAATTAGCCTTGCCCTCTCAAAGATGAAATTCCAGGCCCACACTGTTCTGGTTAATTTTCCAATGGCAGTACAAACCTTCATTGTCTTTATGGCGGTGGTACACTTGGCTGGAATTATCTTGTGTGCTAGGTCCAACTCCAGGCTGAAGTCACTTCCTGATTCCTGCTTCACAGTGGCACTTACCTGGACAGAGAAAAATCAAACAATTCATAATAACAGTACTTTTAAAGACTCTACTACTTGTCTTAATCGTTGCTTGTAAGTTGATCAACCATTGGGATCATTCAACTACACAGGTTGTGTATAATGCTAAAACAGCTGTGCACAGAACTATGTGTTATGAGGAGAATAACCACATTGTGTCATCATTGGAGGCTGGCATAGTTTATCTATCATGAAAAACCACATTGGATGATATTGACTGGTCTGACAGTAGGAGGGTTGACTGTGTACTGTGTAGACCTGCATTCACCGCTGATATCATATTGCAGGCTGGCACAGCTTATCATTCAAACCACAGTGGATGATATTGAATGGGCATACAGTAGCAGGGTTGACTGTGTACTGTGTAGATCACCACATCATATCATATTGCAAGCTGGCATAGTTTGTCTATCATTCAAAACCACAGGGGATGATATTGAATGGTCAGACAGTAGGAGGGTTAGTAAAGGAGCATTAAGTATAAAGAAACTATTAAACTAACCAGTAAAATCTCCTTTGAAATATCAACAAATTAACTAAAATAATGTTACTGGTTTTATTTGTCATTAAAAGGATTTTTATTGGAGAAGGGATTTTGATAGAGCATTGCTTATTTTATTGTTTATGATTTTGATGATATGGGATCCTCCATAACTGCAAAACAATAAAAAACTAAACACAACCTTTTAAAAAATGGAATGATTTTTCGAAGTCTTGTAGAAAGTAAAATTCTCCCATTTTATCTTAAAATTAACATATTTTGTTTGAGGCTCATCCCAAACCTTACCGCTCTATCTGTAAAGTCCACTTGCACGTCTTCCTTGTTGGCGTTTTTAACCATCAGTGTAATGATTACATGAGAATCTGTTTGGTACCAGTCATACCTGAAAGAAATTTGGGTTTTAAACAATATTTAGTTTGTGCATATAGGGAAATATGCAAATGTAGTGATTCTCTCTACTACATATACTAGTGTATGAGTGACGTAGACTCCCCAACCACAGTAGTCTGAACTCCTCTATGTTGGCGTCTCCCTATTCAACCTGGGAAGCAGTGTATCCGTAAAATATCCGTATCCAGTTATATCCTTACCTATCCTATACAGAGATGACAGAAGGGTTGACAGAATGTATACAGAGAGGCACAGGCACTTTGAGGTGTATGGTTGTCTTGACAACGCTGCTTGCTACATTTTGTCATTAGTTCCCTCGGGCATGAGTGCGCGAGAGTTCCATCCACGACCACGTGATGAACATGAAATGTGCGCTTGAATTTTCCTTTTTAAAAGTCAAAATCTAGCGTTTTGGCTACCAATTCTTCACAAGGAATATGACAAATAAAAAGGGAAATGAAGACTTCATTAAATTTATAAATATCAAATAAATCCCTTTTAATTTATAAAAAGTTATAAACTTGTGGTGGCAGGATACATACATTTTTCCATTTTATGTTGTAGTACTAAATCTGATTGGTGTGGCGAATTTGTTGCCATTAAAGTTGACTAACATTTGTAACAACTTGTGTTTTAATGTAGATTCCTCAGAAATACAATCCTCAGAATCAGGTTCAATCAGAACAGAACTCAGAACAGAAGTGTACTTTGTTTTCGTCACGAAATAGATGCAGCACATGTTTCCATGGTTTTGTAACACACCTGGTCGTCGTAGTATTCAATCCAAAAAGTCCTACCTTTGTTTTATTACACTTGGAGGTGCCTTATTCGTCGTCTGTTCATCAGCCATGATGACAGCTTTTGATGTTTTGAAGTCGAATTTTGAAAAGGACGTTAAATTGTTGGCATCTACCAAACAGTTTAGGGTTTGTGGTTGGAACTGAAGAAATCTCCAGAACTAAGCTGAGGTGCTTTCCCTCATACAATTTATCGATTTTCTGTTGGTGCTACTAATCGAACTGTTATTCGCCTTGTGCGTATAAACCGCATTACAAAATATTACTATCGATACTGTGAATTGGAAAATATCAATATAGCTAGTATCGGTGAATGCATGTAAACAACGTCGTTTCGCCCCCGTTTTGAATGGAAAATTTTGCAAGGCAACTTATTCGCCCCATTCAAAGTGAATGCTAACGGGGCGATATTGTGAAAAAGACGAAATGAAAGATGAGGGATGGGGCGAATAAACAATTTAGCAACAAGTAATAAGCCGGCTCAGCAAACAAATAACATGTTGGACAACGTGGGTGACTGAGAAAGTGCAACGGTCACGTCGGATTGTTTTTATGTGTTTCGTCTTAAAACGGATGCAACTTACAAGTGCTTTACAACGAAAACAGGTAAGTTTTTTGGGTTTTTGTAATGATTTTTGTCGTAAAAAGGGGGACGTGACCCCCCCCCCCCCCAAGTAGAATTAAAAAGGGTAAAACCATGGAGGTAGACACTGCAGTGTTTAGTCTGCAACAGTGCATGTATGTAGTGTACTGACTGAGTCTGCTCTGATCTCCTGAGCATGAATGAGTGTAAACTGGATGGAGCATAGAGCAAGGACAGATCTATGACTGGAGTAAGTGTAATTGTTATGTTGTAACTGTGTTGTATCATATAGAGCAAGGACAGAAATAAACTACAGTAAAGTATTAAGTATCGTAGGACGCCCTGTATTCAGGGCGTCCCTGAAATCGAGGCAAATCTTTTACCTCTCTGCGCGCGATGTAAACAGTCCCTAGATACAATTTTTGTGGTTTGACTTGCCAAGCAAAGAGTCTCCTCTCATTTGACCAAAACTTAGAAACATGTGTAAGGCTCCACTGGTTAGTTGCACTTGTAAATGCAAAAAGTTGTGGTATTTTAGGCATTTCTGCAAGGTACAAAAATATGTCATACTGTCGGGGCCATAACAAAAAAAATTCCCACCGAAAAAGTTTCATCAAACACTTTTTCAATTCACAATTCACGATGATCAAATCATGTGACTGAACATTCTGCTGAGCATTCTGGGGAAAAAAATACAGAGGCTTAAAGAAGCCACGTGCCTTATATCATTTTCTAATAGTCTGGATAATTTTTTTTTGTAACACACTATCATTTTTGTTATTAATATTAAAATTTAAACATCAGCTTTGTGATTCGATTATCACTGTTTATTTATATGCTTTATTATAAATGTTAAAAAACATAAAAAGACACAAAACTAAATAAAAACTAGAGATAGTGATTGTAACTAACAATCACAGAGCTGTTCCGGTAATTTTTTTAATTTCTAGCTTTCCAAGCTACAAGAAACCACAAACATTACGACCTTATGACATGTGGTTCAGGAGATATGAATATATCAAGTTTTGTGCTCTTTTGTTGACCGGAAGTTTTAAACCGGAAATAAAGGTCAACATGGGGTCATGGTAAACCTTGTGTAACATTTAATGGGCAAAGGGTTTATGAATGAAAATAATTTGAAAATCGGGTGTGTAGTTCTTGAGATATGGTCCCACTTCCGGTTGACCTTGAAGTAAAGGTCAACAATAGGTCACGGTAACCCATGGCTAATCTCCAATATCCAAGGAGTCTATAACTGAAAAAAGTTTGAAAATCGGATGTAAACTTCTTGAGATATGACAGAAACAAGTTTGGTTAATTAAATGTTCATGCCGCTGTCACGTGAATAATTAATTAAAATTGTTTGTCAATAATATCTAAGGATTACTTCTCGGCGAACTGTGATAAGTCCTATTCTTAACAGGCATTCACAAGTAGCGAACCATATTCCAGGCTAACTGAACAATTGTAGGTGACTGAACCTAATCAAATAGCACAGCTTCGTAGCCATGGTTTGTGTTTGAACCACCAAAACGTTACTAAAACGGTTTTTTTTATACGAAAAGAAAAAACACCTACAAATGACGTCATGATGACGTGACGAAAAATGTTAGACCGGAATCGACATCTACAATACAAGACGATGCCATAACTGAAAAAAGTTTGAAGATCGGATGTTTACTTCTTGAGATATGGTGTAAATCAGATTGGCTAATTAAATATTCATACAGCTGTGACGTGAATAATTAATTAAGATTTTTAATCTAATTACATCTAAAATTCAAGTCAGGGCATAAGCTTTAATATGATATAGGATTTGTCTGCTTTTGATAATTCTAAGAATAACATATGGTCTTCGAAAGAGACACAGGTTAAGTCAATACGATTTGAGGGAAAGAAAGAAAAAAAAAAAGAAAAAAAAAAAAAATCTGGACGATTTCAAAAGCTGTTCCGACTGAAAGTTCGGAACAGCTAATAAGATTTGAAAGCCAAGTTTTTGAAAAATACCATGGTTATTTTTAAAACTAAATACAAAATATGTTGAATAAAATGAAGAAAACTGCTGGCTATAGAGTCATACACTAAAGTCTCACAGAACACTTGTAGTCACTGCAGATGTTTCTTCCACGTATGGCTTCACCCGGACACCATACTTTCTTGTTTGCATCGAAAACAGGTCAAACTCAAAACAAATGGGATGCTATTGAAGTCATCGAAGATCGGTGCGTGGTGTGAAAGTTTCAATGTCCATCACGTTTTAATATATGTTTGCATATTTCTTATAAACAAAGGAAGGTAATTAGGGCATCAGTTGATTATGGAATATTTTTATTTTTTTTTCAATTAAAAGAAAAAGGCATACTACATCGAAAACCGGACAGGGGAGGATATACGTTGTATCATAGAGAAAGGATGTGTCCTTTCTCTATGGAATGGTGTCCTTGCTCTATGGTATATCATGGAGGAAGGAATTATGCAGTTAAAACTTTAAGACATTAAACATTAATATTGGGCTTTTATACTATAGTTTTATTTTTAAGAATAACATTATATGCTAAAAATCCCCTAAATCATTCATCATAGAGGGTCTCCTCGCTTCTTCTTGGTTATTAATATTTGTCATTTTATACCCTACCTACCCTACCCATCTGGTTTATCTTTTTTCCCTTTTAATTTATGTGTCTAGTTTTTACTCTATTCTGAAGTAGATGGAAGTATTCCTCAAAGGAGTGTACCGTCATATTTTCCTCACAGGAGCTAGAATTGTCTTCTGTCTGGTTAGGTGAAATATTATTTAAATTGAAAACGAAATTGAACACTAAAGTACAGGTTGGTTGGTACTTGGTAGATTGTACTCTCCAAGAAGAACTATGACTTCTTTGACAAAATTTAAGTGAACTCATAAAAAAGACACCAAACCAACTCAAACTCAACCAACTCGTAGTCTAGTTGCGATAATCGTAACCCACCATCCTCCCGACGAGTCGTAACCCACCATCCTCCCGACGACTGTCGGGAGGATGGTGGGTTATGATTATCGCAACTACTTACTACTCGTTTTCGAGAATGAACAGCTTTAACCTGGCCTGGGAGTGAGCGAGACTTTGTTTTAAAGTAATTTAGATTCCCTTCCCTGTTCTAAAAAACAAAATTCCTGTTTAATTAGACTCGTTTCCCATGATTTTTTTTTTTTTAGTGGAAGTAAACTTGAAGTAGTTTGACCAAACGTATGCACAAAATCTTTTAAAAAGAAAAAGGATAACAGAATTTAATGAAATGTTAACAGGTTTGTTGTATTGTGTATAATTTACTGAAAACTTGAAAATGAAAAATATGTTACTCCTCCAAAAAACAATGGTGCACTTTCCCTTTAAACTCAAAAAGACATTATTCCAAGTTTCCTCTAGAGTCTAAAACAGACTTTAGATGAAAACTTGTTCATAGAATGTATGATGACATTTCTCAGAAAAAAATATGCTATTTGTAACACTTCAGTGTTTATCACCCTGCTTTTTTATCTTTCACCTCAGGGTAATAGGCCAGCCTGAATCTCGTAACACCATCATGTTGCATTCAGATTTCTTCGACCATCCCCCAGCTGGCCCAACAACCAGCACAAAGCTCCTGAAGAAATGCGAAGATGCCCACAGTAACAAACGGCAGTTACTGACCAGGACGTTCCATGGAGTATCTGGGTCGACAGACGGTGATAAGAAAGATCAACACAGTGGCTTCATAAGAGTTATGCAGTGGAACATCTTAGCTGATGGTAAGTTGAGAGTCAGTTTTTAACTGCTTACTTTTCAAAAGGATGGTTTAAATGCAAAGAAATAGTTAATGTTTCAACCCTAGCAGAGTCTTTCTCTGATAGGGAGTTATTAATATAAAAAAAATTCAAGGTCAAAATAACATGTTACACAATAAAGCCATTTGGAGACCCTAGCAACCCCAAATGTTCCAATGTACATTTCATAGTTTTGCCAGATATTGATGGATTTAATCATCACTACACAGAGCACATCCAAACCAGGCAAGGTACAAGCCAGGATCGTGCAAATGGGTGTCCAGACTTGCTGAGAATTCTTAAACAGAGTGTCCTATTAAGGCATCTAGTCTAGACACTCGTCTTGCTAACACTAACGTGGCCGAGCGGTTAAGAGCACCGAACTCAAGCTCTGGTGTTAGTCTGTTCAGCAGAGTGTGGGTTCGAGTCCCGGTCGTGACACTTGTGTCCCTGAGCAAGACACTTAACTATAATTGCTTCTCTCCACCCAGGGGTAAAATGGGTACCTGTGAGGGCAGAGATGGTTCTTTTGATTGATTTAGCCTAGTAGCGCATATATTGCAGCACAGGCTGTATACTTCCCAGGAGGGAGCTGAGATGGTTTAAGGAATGAAATAAATGGCCCAGTGACCAGGGGTAATAGTATGTTAGGCGCCTTGAGCATCCCTTGGGGTGGATATGTGCGCATTATAAATGTTGTTATTATTATTATTATTATTACTATGGAACCAGGCAGTTATTAATTATTATATTTGTACTATTATTATATGGTTCTGGTTATGAAAACGAGAGTGCCTCATAAATGAGCTTAAATACTGTAGCTCACAAGCCTAAGGAAACCTGTAAACAAGGGTGCTTGCTATGTGAACCAGAAACACCAGGGTTAACCCCTACTCTTCCCCGCTAAGTGTTCTGGGTTCTTTTACGTGCTTTACCAACCAATCCTAGTACACAGGACCTGTGGCTTAATGTCCCATCCGAAGGACAAAGCAATTATGGTAATGTCTCTTGCTTAAGGACACAAGTGCCAAGGCTGGGACTCAAACCCACAATCTGCTAATGAGACACACCAGAGCTTGAGTCTGGTGCTCTTAATTGCTCGACCACGACAATCATACCAAAAGTCTGCAAGTTTCAAATGTTCTTGAAAATTAAATCCAAAATATTCTTGTAAATAATCTCAAACTAGCAGTTTTACTTGCCTGTGTTAGAGGTTGTAACCGGAATGCAATTTATTTAAAAGTAATCTTATTTATCATTTGTTCCATAACCAGCTCTTGGTGAAGGTGCAGACAACTTCATCAAGTGCCCCAGTCAAGTGCTAAAATGGAAATCCAGGAGAATCTCCTGCCTCCAAGAAATCTTAACCTATGACCCAGATGTGGTATGCCTTCAGGAAGTAGACCACTACGATGACTTCTTTAAGATGCATCTGGAGCGGGTCGGATACGTTGGGACCTTCAATCCCAAACCTGATTCCCCGTGTTTGTACTGTCTTCATAATAACGGCTCAGACGGCTGTGCTGTTTTTTACAAATCAAAGAAGTTTACACTAGTCAGTAGTGTTTCTCCCATTCTGCAGGTGGTGCAGAATGGCCAAGGGTGGACGACCAATCAGGTTGCAGTTCTGTTGCGACTACGGTGCAATGCACCCGAAACGGGGCACCCAAAAGAGTTTGTAGTCGGAACAACACATCTCAAGGCAAAATCAAGCTATCACAAACTGAGATATCTGCAAGGGTTGAATCTCTTGGAAATCCTTGAGAAACAAGCGGACAAATGTCCATTAATCTTTGGAGGTGATTTTAATGCCGAGCCAACTGAGGAGGTGTACAAGGCCTTCGACAAAAGCAAACTGACACTTAAAAGTGTGAATTCACTTCTCAGTGAGGATGGCATTTCTGAGCCACCGTACACGACCTGGAAAATCCGTCCATCGGGTGAAATGTGTCACACCATAGATTACATGTGGTTTACACAGAATCAGTTGCAGCCAATGAGGATCTTACAATTTCCGTCCGGGGAGGAAATTGGTGAGGACAGGTTGCCAAGTCGAAACTACCCGTCTGATCATTTATCACTTGTGGCTGATTTTGCTTTCACTGCCTAAAGAAACTGTAGGCCTACTACATTCTGTACAGTAGGCCTGGAATTTCATCTTTGTGAGAGCAAGACTATTTTCATTTTGCAAAGGTCACTTCCTTTGGAAAGTCTTAAAGTCTGTTGGACACTTTTGAAGGGGCACCGAGGCAAAGACCAGGGGCGACAAAGGCCTATGGTAATTCCTGGCCTGTATCAGGCTTAATTACTGCTACTTGGGGGGGGGGGGGGGGGGACACTTGCAAATACAGTTTTAGAAACATTGGCTGCACTCAAGGCATATGCATTGTTAAAGCTTACTTCCAAATTTATTTTGGTCTAAAATACTGTAAAACTAAAACTTTCACAATGGTCATTTTAAAGGTAGGGTCATAGATTGGTAAATACTCAAAAAATTTGCAATCGTAAAAACTTAGGTAGTAAAAAGCACTACAACTCTTGATGGTATAATCTTTTTTTCAGAATTTCTGTGGTGTCCATTTGCGAATGCTGTGGCCAGAGATGCAGTTGGTAGCTGCTGTCCCTCACTAAACATAGCTGGATTTGACAATCCTGGATTTGACATCCCTGATGAAAATGCTGTGACCGTTTTTTTCTTTTTTTCTCAACAAGTACACGCTGTATTCAGCTGGAACTTTCACAGGCGACTTTTATTGATAACTTGGACAATAAATCAGCATTACATTGACAAAAACCGATCTATGACATTACCTTTAAGGTCTTGTGATGTGTCATAATAACCAACACAAATGCAAATGGACATAGGGGTGATAGGCCCTGCCAAAACACAGTCCAAAAATTGGGCCCATTAAAATCGGCCCAGGACACTGCTAGGGTTGAATACATCTTTCACAACTTTGACAGTGTTTCAGACGGAATTATTTCTCTTGAGGATTGGTACTGGTATGAACTTTATAATCAGTGAGCTTTCAGATTGAAACAAATCAGTATTTTATTTACCAATCCTGTACTTTGGCTTTTATTTAGTGTGCTGTTAGGTTTTTTTTAATGAGCCTTGCTCAGGAATGTGCTATTTTAAAATCTTATTCCCTAAAAGCAGAGGTTTTATAACCGTGCAATAGTGTTGCTGCATGGGTGTAATTCCAAGTAGTTAGGTAGTCTGCGTTTATAACCAATATCAGGAATGAGAAGTTTCAGACTTTTATCTGAATTCAGACTTTTAAAAGTTTGCCTGGTAAATAAAAAAATGCTGTATTTTTCTCCAAATAAAATAAGTCGGGCCCTCGCTCTCAGGCCGAGGATAATGTTCCCAAAAGCTCTTTGGATTCTATAACTCCAGCGGTCGGGTTAGCGTAGTGGTGTCTTTCCTCATCTTCCACCTCTAGGACCCTGGTTCAAATCCTGCATGGGGCACTATGTGGAATTTGGTTTTTAGTGATAGTCCCTTCCTGATTGCGTGGGTTTTCCCTGGAATAAATCTCTGGGGTTTTCCTCCCACATCTAAAACTGAAACTTCCTTCCTTTCCCTCTCTCCAAGGGGCTCCTTGCTAGAATAGTGATTAAGTTCACTTTTCTGAGAAAATGTTTGGCTTCACAACCAAATTAATGAATAAATCAATCAAACGGTGGAAATGTCATTATTTCAACGACCTCCTAAGATCTGGATCAGTGGCTCTCAGCCCTGAAGTATGCTAGACTTGGTTCCAAGTCTGTGCTCGTGGTTTTTAGTCTACCTGATAGCCAATACATAATTGCCTGAAATAGCGCCCTCTTGTGGATTAACCTCCGTCTTTAACCTACGATCACAGACTTGGGAACATTGTTTTTCGGTTTGTACACACCCTATGGCGAATTAGTCCAAAAGTGGACGGAACACTCTGATTGGTCAGAATCTCAGAAGCCGTCAATAAAATGCACATTCAAACTTGACCGTTTATACCACGAGATATAGTACAGAAATACAACATTGAATCACATGTAACTAATCTGCCTCTGCTCAGTTATTCAACTTAGAGTTTGGAAACAAAAAACCCAAAGTGATTCTAGTTTTTAAATTCAAAATAAATAAAAACGTTGAGAAAATCATTAGACGATTCCATTCAAATAAAGGGAACACGGTTTTTCGTCTAGTAGGGATCAGGTTATTTTTTATGTTTATTTTTCAATATTTTAAGAAGTCTAGTATTATTTTATGTATAAATTAGAAATAGCATACGTACAAAGCACTATAAAAAAAAAAAACAATGACTCAATCGATTTTACAGAAAATGCTGAAGTGATTATAACCTATTGGGAATAGACGCAACCAACAGGAGTTTTGTGGCCTCCTGATTGGTCATCTCTCTGGCATAGTGTTGTTATGTAAATGTAAGTTGTGAATAAATGAATATCCCGTATACACAAGGGGTCAAGTCTGAGATTGCGAGCTGAGACCGCGTGATAGCCATTCTGCGGGGGAAATTTTGTGTGGCTGATGCAGAGAAATAACCGCGATCTCAGACTTGAAATCAAGTCTAGAAGTATGCTGGCATTTGACACAACATTTTTATAACAAACACATTGAGGCAACCAGACCAATGTTGTCTTTTTGCAGGATGAACCTCACTTTCATAATACCCTCTATTTTGGTGAATAAAACAAAAAAGCTGTATCTAGTTCTTGATAATTTCTCTCAGGAATGAAAAGGTAATTGTTAACTTTCAGACTGTTGGTTATTTTCACTATGCACCTTGTAATGTTAGCTACAGAGAGGGGCTATTTAAATGGCCTAGTTTAGAAACGAGCCTTGGGCAGGGTGAAATAGAAAGTCAAAGGTAATAATTTGATGCACCAATTTATCCAGGGAAAATTTGACAATCATATACAGCATGCAGGCCTGGAATTTCATCTTTGAGAAGTCAAGGCCATTTTTTATTTTGCAAAGGGCACTTCCATTGGAAAATCTTAAAGTCTATGGGAAACATTTGAAGTGGCGCCAATGCCAAGAGCAGGGGCAACAAAGGCCATGGCAACCGCGGCCTGCGTATAATTCCAGGCCTGAGCATGGTTTGTACATCAACCAATCACTCTAAGAATTACTTAGCTTGTCAAAAGTTTGGGAAAAACTATGCAACAAAAACACAGATTTTCCCAACACCTGTGTAGCACGTCTTTGCTACATGTTGAAAGAATAAAAAGTTTAATTGCATTTAGGCAACTGTTAAGAATGGTTACACCCTTATGTTCTGACACCAAGTGTATTCTTGTAATCCTAAACCTAACCCTAACCCTAACCCCAGCATGTAAATCATGATGGGGTTGGGTGTCGGAACATAGAGCAGTCACCGTTAGAATCAAATGTTCAAATACAGGTTGATTTATTAATTGGAAAACTGTAGATCATGCTCATCTTTATCCCTCAGATTTGTTGTGGGAGATAAAGAATTTAAATTTATTTCAGACCTTATATAATTATAACGCGTATGTGAAAAAAAGTAGTTTAATTAAGTCTTTCGTTGTCAATTGTTTTTTCATAGTTTTAAATAAGCAATTTATATATTATAATGCAATTTTTGTGATGAGAATTTGTCAGTTTCCTTATAGTGTATAAACTCCGTCAGAACCTGGTTTGGTTTTATCATGCACTTCCTTCTTCCAAGGAAGGAATTCCTGGAAGAAATTGATACCTGGAATCAATTTCACAAAGCACTAAGATTCATCCTAAGATGAGTTGTCAATATCGCTATTGTGATTTGTATTGTGACATCACACTTTGCAGTTAAGATCCATCTTAGCTCTTTGTGAAATCGAGCCCTTGGGCTGATTTCACAAAGAGCTAAGATTGACCTTAACTTTGTATCAATCTTAAATGAGAAATAAGAATTAGCTTTTGCAACTGCTTACCAACCAAAGGGATCTGTGGTAAAAAGGCAAATTCGACACTAACACTCATAGTAGCAGTGAGTCTCGAAAAGCCTTCAAGACAGACTCTGCTAGGATCGAAACGTCAGACCATTATAAACTATTTTTTGCAATCTTAAATGCTCAGCAAAGTGTAATGTCACAATACAAATCACTATGGTTATATTGAAAACTCATCTGAAGATCAATCTTTATTTAGCTCTTTATGAAAGCGTTTCGTGGTTTGATGTTATTTATAGTTAGAAGTACAAAACAATGCAATGACAGAGTCCCTTTTACTTAGAGGGATATGTCAGAAGAAGTTTAAACTCCGTAGCTGGGGTTTGTTTTAAAACGCTATTTACTGAAAACGGTAGGTGTTTTTGAAGGAAAAGAGAAAGAGTTTAGGTTTAGTTTACAGGCCAATGTATGGCTGCCAGGCATCAAGAAGTTTGAAGAAAAACAAATCCATTTAATTGGAGGGGTAAGGATAGGGGTATGGGGTTGGACCCGTTTCATTTAGAAGAGGTATTAAGACCCCAATATTGACAGGTCATCAAATTGTGTCATGTTGACATCTTATCTTGTTTTTCTTTTAAAAGTATAGATAGTTCCCAGTAGACGCCATCTTTACGGGCAAATTGCATTTTGGCTTGCAGGCGCGTCAAGCGCTCTAATTATTAACGCAGCCGCGTCGTCACTAACCAATCATGCAATGAGTTTTGTGAAATGTGCGCGTGCTGCACGCCGTTCTCACGCATAACGCATGATTGTCTGTTCCAAATTGCCCGTAAAGATGGCCGATTTACGTCATACTGCAACCTATCTATATACATTATAAATCCTTACTTATGTATTAAACAGCAAACGAATTTGTGTGAATCTAATACCAGTTTTATTATGATAATCTACAAAAGATATTTATTGTATAAAATGTCTCCAGAACATATTATTCTGTTGGTGGTCGTTATTTAGAGATCTATATAGAATTGATGATTACGTTTGAGATATTTTGTGCAAGATATGTGTTCAAAATGTTAAGAACTAATAATAAAATAACGCACAAGATACCACAGGTTTTGTATTAATCTGTCCGATAATAAGATGTCTGGAGTTATTTATTTCCTTTATTTACCAAGGGGTTAGCTAATTAAATCAGTAAGAAGTTATTTCCATAAATTTATGTCCTGCATCAAATAATATTTAAAACAAAGCTGGCTAGCTTAATTATTAAAGAGTAGCAATGAGGTCTTAAACGAATTTTTTTTCGAACGGCCACGACCCTACCAGGTTTTAAACGGCCTTTTAAGACCGAGTCACTACTCTTTAAATCTCATTTTATCAATGCCCTTTTTGTAAAAATGAAAACAAAAAAAGCAACGATGTTGGAAAATCTTTAAAACTGTTCTGTAAATCTTCAATTCTTGTCATGTCCTCCGTTTCGTGAAGGATTAAGATTGCATGCAACGCTCAACGGTTGTGCGCACGTTCTTATAGATTTTATACTGAGTACCTGTTACACTGATTGCGTTAGGCATAAATTAGCGCCTGGTAATAATCTAATGTGTAATAAATTCTAGCGCTTTTTCTAGCAAAGTTTGACAAACCATAGTTTGCATTACGATGGTCTAGAGCAACGTACTAAACTTGCTTCTTAATTATACAAACTCACACCAGTGATTTACAACTTTGGGAGGCTAACCGACAGACATACAGAACAAACCGGTTGCTGACCCATTTATTAACCAAACAATTTTTTTTTTTTTTTTTTTTTTTTTTAAACAAGGAAAACGATATACTGGAGGAAAACCCAACTTTTGCTAGAATGTGTGTATTTCTTGACAAAGACTACACCACATTACTTGCATTTGACCATTTTTTGGTCCCAATTGTAGCTACTCTTTTGGAGTCATTGCTACCCACCCTTTCTGATCGTGATAGTAGCCGGCTACGCTAACTCGAAAACCCCCTTTTTGGGGGGAAAGTGAGAACGTAGTTTGGCTCCATGCTAACTATCGACATGCCAACCTGTTGATCAGATCTGTTAATAATAACAAATAACTTATTGACACTACTGATAAACATATTAACAAAATGTGTGTGTTGCCTGTCGGTACGCAGATGGCGCCCTTAAGGCCACACCTTGCCTTTTATACCTCAGTGCCCACATCACTCCTCATTGCTCCGCACAGCGCGGAGTGATTTACACCAGTAAGAACATAATTTCTTTCTAATTCGCCACTCAACCGAAAGAAATTACGTTTCTTAATTATACAAACTCACACCAGTGATTTACAACTTTGGGAGGCTAACCGACAGACATATACAGGTGTAAAGAACGGGAATTTGTGGTTTTGATAATTCCATATCGCAAATCGTTACCACAGAGTATTATTTACTAATGGCCTACTTTTCTAATTCTAAGAACTGTTGCATGTTAACAACCAGTAGTGATGGACAAGCCTTTACTGCCGATTATAACTTATATACGTTAACTCTATAAACCTAGCGACTGTGAGACTTGCAGTTTTTCGTACAAGGCTTCCCTGACATACATGTCCTTAGCCGTATCTGATACCCAACGGCCATGTTTTTATATTAATCTATCAGGAATCCCTCCTCTGGCCGCTTGTGTAGCGCCTCCTGAACGCAGACTATGAAGACCATAATTGTCCACATTTGTCAAAATCTTTCAATATATCTCTGAACACCTCTCTCATTCTGGAGTATGATATCGGCCTATTCTCTGCTCTTAAATTGAAACCAGATTTGAGTTTATTGACAGAGCGAAATATGAATTCCTCCGAATTTGGGGAGAACTTGCACAAACTTATGTATCTTTCCAGAATCTTAACTGGACACGTTGTACCACCTGTTCTACTTAAAACCGTCCACGCCCCCTCTTTATGCTTGTCTGTTTTACTCTTCTCTATAAAAATTGCAGCATGGGTATTATACATTAAAATATCAGAGCATTTAATATTTTGCAGTTCGTTGAATCTCAAGAAACCTGCATATCCTATTGCTATGAATGTCAGAGTTCTGAGGTCGTATAGATTTGCCGTTTCTGGTGGGTATTTCTTACAAAGTTCTCTTATCATGTCTGGTGTTATTGGTTCCTTTCTTTTGTGTGCTTTGCTGATGGTTCTTTTAGCTGCTTCTAGAATTGACTTTGGGAGTGGCGGCGTTGATGCAATTCGGTGAGCCCATGCTATACTGTAAAACGCTGTTATAACAGGAGCTCCTGTGTTGGATGTTTGCATGACGCTCATCAGGAACAGGCGACGTGTAATGGTGAGGCTGGCAGTACCTGAATCGGTTGTGTTCTTGATCTTGCCCAGTTTTTCCATCGTTGGAAACCATACATATACTTTGTGGTTGTTGTTCCAGCTCTGTCTTGGAGTACCATTCCCGGTAATTTGTCATATAACTCTTTCATCACTGGGTCTACTATATCGCCCAAATCATGCCATGGCCCCTGGTAAAAGATATGTAAACAAGTAACACATTCTACATTTTAACACTTCTACTTTACCACTTCTACCGTACCGTACATAATTGTAAAATATTCAGTAATCTGAGGCTCTATTTGCAGCCTAGTGATATAACAATCAAGTATTCTTAAGGCTCTGCAGCCCAATACAACATGCAAGTATTCTAATGGCTCTGCAGCCTGGTTTTTATCATACAAGTATTTTCAAGGCTCTTCAGCCTGCCTGTTAACATGTTAGATATGTACAAGTATTCTCAAGGCTCTACAGCCTGCCTGATAGACATGAGTATTCTGAGGCTCTGCAGCCTTAAGGCTCTACCACCTGTATGTTACCTACAAGTATAGTTGCATTTAATTAATGAACGATAGACGTAATGCCAGCATTTTGAACTTTGGGAATGACTCTTTAAAGAGTGGCCTCCCACTCTTCCCGCACACAAATGAATCGTATGATGCTGGGAATTCTCTACTCTCCTTTACTTGAGAAATAAATGAACCATTGCATGAATTGACTAATAAGGGCCAGAATAGTGCCGACGGCCAATTTGGCATAACCAAGGTGCCTACTGCATTGCTGAATTTTAATTGCAAAATTGTCTTAGCAATAAGAGAAACTGGTGGAGCTAGCCAATTGTTCTCGCCTGACCAATTTACTGTAAATGCATCTATGTTTTCTGATTTGGGGTTCCAGAATCTGGAATTGAAGCGATTGGTCTTCCTGTTTTGGTAATTAGCAAATCGATCTATAGTGTGAGGACCCCACAGTGAGTCTAATTTGCTAAATATTGAACCTGAAATTTCCCAATCATCGTAATCTACAATGCGACTTAATAAATCGGCTTGTTCATTTGAGAACGTGGAATCCACTCAGTTTTAAGGCCGATTCCATATCTAACACATGTTGAGTAAATTGAACGTGCAATGATTTGAAGATCTGGTTTACCACTGCCATTTTCAATAATTCGTGTAACATTTTGACTGTCTGTGAACCATTTTACATTATTACCTGTAAGAATAGGCACAAAACTTTCTAACACAATATGAACTGCCTCCAATTCTTTCCATGTACTACTCTTAAGCTTTTCATGGCAATCCCAAGCTCCATGTGCAACTGCTTTATCTACTCCCACTACATAACCTGCACCAGCAATATTGCTTGCGTCTGAATACACCACCTTGTGGTACATGACATCATTTTTCATTGGGATAGGTTCCAATTTTGAAATATTCAAACCCCAAAAATTCAACTCTTGTTTGGATACTGATGATAACATGATATCGCTGTGCCAAGAGGGTGCGGATTGTATATCACAAAGCATAGCTCTAGTCATCAGACGTGCAATATTGCCCAGCGCGGGTGTCATGGCTATTATTTGGCCAACTACACTGGCGATAAGCTTAACCTTAACTTTATTGTATTTTGCGAAAAGAAGAGAGAGTTTGTTACTATGCGTTCTATTTTGGACGGCAACGGACAAATAATGCCCTTGCCTGTATCTAATTGGAAACCTAGCCATTGGCAATAAAGTGTTGGTTCCCAGTGTGATTTTTGCACATTAACAATGAAACCTGCCTCTTCCAAATCTTTACGTACTGCATCTGATTGAGACTTTGCCTCTGCAAGGGATGGGGCCATGCCCAAGCCATCGTCTATAGATAAACTATTATTTCTTTGCCCTCTTTTCTCCACTTTTTGACTAATATACGCATTATTTTAGTGAAAATAAAGGGTGCTGAAGTTAAGCCAAAAGGTAACACTAAGAATTTGTAGAAGTTGTTGCACCAGGCAAAGCCAAGATATTGGGTGTGGCTGGGGAGAATGTCGATGTGATGGTACCCACTTTTAAGGTCAAATGAGAACATATGTTTGCCTTGACTTAGGTAGTAACTAGCCGTTTTGAAGTTTTCATATTTGACAGACTGTTTCCATACATGGTAATTGACTTGACGCAAATCCAAAATAAGACGCTTTTTGCCATTTGATTGCACTGAAACAGAAAGGGGGCTCACTACCTTTGGTTGAACAGTGCATTGAATAATACTGCCTACCCTGAGAAGTTGGGAAATTGCATCTGCAACAAAAACGGAATGTTTAAAAGCTGACCGGTTATTATTTGCCACCATTGATTGTGGGAGGGTATGAAACGGAATTGCATAACCCAATTTTATTGTGTCGATGATGGTTACTACTGCATTTTTCTTGCAAAAATTTGACTGTTTCTTTAGTCTCCCTTTCAAACACATACCACTATCACATTGTTCCCACTCAAACCTATCTGGTTTTATTGTGTGTACGACTAACGTGAACTTATCTTGGAATGTGTCAACTTTATGTGTTCTGTGCGTCTCTGGCAGATGTGGTGAAGCCCGAGATTGCAGGTGCGTGGTTGTGATAAGGGGCATTCCTTTCTCCAGTGTCCGGTGGAGCCACACATGAAAAGCATACACCTGGTCTTGTGCGTGCTTGGAATTTGGTGTTGGCGGCGATGCTTGGTGTTGAAGTTTTGGGAGTGGTACCATTGTAGGGACGAAACCGACTGCTTCCCCTATTTGTTTTGGCTCTTTTCATCTTCCTGACTGCTCTTGCTTCAGCTCTGTTGATTCTTTTCTCGTCCTCGGAATCTGAGGCCAAGTCATTCGTTTGGTATTCACGAACTGTCTGCCATCCTCCTTCGCTGGAATCTGCCAAACGGATCAGCTTTTGTCTGGTTGACATTTTCTGTATGGCTGTGTCAATATGCGTGCTGACTGCTGCAATGTCTCCTGATTTGCATGCGTCAGACGCCTTGACCATTAATTCAAGGACATCACAATTGAAATCAAACTGTTTATGGTTACCTTCTCTTTTCCATTTGGTCGATGTTGAAGTCTTTATTTTGTCATTGATGACTTGTATCGACTCTCTCTGATTGTTGAGCAATTCTGCTCGCAATGTGGAACATGAATCTTTAAATGTCCGTTGGATCTCGGTGGTCGTAACCTGGAATGCATGTAAAATGCGATCTGTGGATTCGTTGGCATCCATGATAAAGGTGAGATCTAATCTGTGCTGATCTACGGAGTAGACAAACTTGGTTGCCATAAATATTAGGAACCGGAGGGGAATTTCCCCGTGTTTCTCTAAAAGAGTTTTTGCGGGTTTTTTGCCCCTCCCATAATCAGCGAATTTTAGATTTCAAAATTGTATATTCACCCTATACACTTTTTCTGAGTTCATTTTACCTGAGTAATAGTTATACGTGTACAAGTTTTATAATGTAATATTTCGATGTGCTTTTAATTTACCGTATTTGTAATTATGCTGTATGTTGTAATGTATGCAGGGCCCCAATGGAAACCAGTTTTAACTGTTTGGGCATACCCTGGGTAAAGAAATGTAATAAATAAATAAATAAAAGTATCAATTAGTGCGCTTAACAAAATGTGTGTGTTGCCTGTCGGTACGCAGATGGCGCCCTTAAGGCCAGACACCTTGCCTTTTATACCTCAGTGCCCACATCACTCCTCATTGCTCCGCACAGCGCGGAGTGATTTACACCAGTAAGAACATAATTTCTTTCTAATTCGCCACTCAACCGAAAGAAATTACGTTTCTGTTCACCCTTAACCTGTGAGGACAGAGATGTAGTTCTTGTGATTAAAGTCTCTAATTTTGTGCCTTATATAGCGGCAACAGATGGGACACAGTCCTCAGGGACCCGAGATATACCTTCATCATCCAATCAGGGGCTGGGAAATTTATTCATATAACAGGCTACCCAATCAGGGATATGGAAAAAATATTCATGAGACCCAATCAGAGCGCAAGAAGTATCCTATATTCAACAACATAAAAGCTTAATAGGTATACCAAATCAGAAGGCATGCAGTTGAATTTTTGTTTTTGTCAGTATTTTTTATTCATTTTATTTAGCCCCATCAGTGATCAAAGAACTGTTCTCCCTGGGGGTCACATGTAAAAAGTACATAATTACAGAGTACAATAGGCCTAAATGGCAGCAAGCCCAAAAAGGACACCAAACATTTAAAAAATAACCGAATCCAGAGTAAAAGGGTTAAAAGGGTTTTTTTTACAGGAAAAGGCAATTTAACGAGTGGGCGGAGTCCTTACCCACCTCCTGCCTCTCCCCAGTACAGGCTTTTAAAAGTGCATGCTTCTTGCCATTTTCACAACTTACTCGTTGCCTTGGATTGGGCGCTTTTGGGGCTATAAAACACGTTTGTTATGAATTGAGTATGGTTGGAAAGATGTTTTAAAAGTAGCATAATAATGATCTACACATACCTCGAAATTGCGTGGCTTTCCTTTTACTTCGTGAACTAACACAGTCCGCCATTTTGTGGAGTCAAATATTTGGCTCTACAAAATGGCGGGCCGTGTAAACGAACTAAAAGGAAAACCACACAATTTCAAGGCGTATTTGTGTGGATCATTATCAAAGGCTTTTAATGGCCCAAATCGCCCAATCCGAGGCAACGTGTCCCTTTATGGTCGTTCCATGCCTTTACTCCTGAAAAATGTAGCACCCGAGAGTACACAAAGGGAAAAACAATGTGCAGGGCCAAAAATCAAGTCAGGAAACAGCATTTATGATGAAGATGTAATGTTTAATTTCCATTTTTCCACAGTGGAAACCGCGCGCAGCCAGCGCTGTACAAACTATATCTTAAACTTTTGCTCCATACAGAGTGAAGTCTTGCAACCAACTGAATTAAGAATGAAAAAAGACCCACAGGAATCAAGCACTGCATTCCTGGGCTATGACTTACTAATGAATAAACATGAAACAACTATCAAAGAAATATGTAAATAAGTCTAGTGCTACTACTGGTGGTTTCTCAAGTTCCAATAAACAATGACCCTGAGAGTCTCTGGGGTGCATAAGATCAGATTGGCTGTGGAACTGAATTCCCACAGATCCAATAAACTGTAATTTGAAATGTAATGGCATGGATGAAAAAGAAAAGTAAATATGATAGAGTAAATATACCTATTTGTTAAGTAATAGAGAATTAAGCAACCTAAGCAGAGAAAACAAGACCATACATTTTTCACCTGTCACATGTGTGAAAAGGGAGTGGGGGCCGGGGGTGGGGGGGGGGGGGGGGGGGGGGGGGGGCGGGAGATGATTTTAGAACGTCGGTTCATTACCAGTGTTAAAATACGGTATGCGTATCATGTTGTTTTACTAAGGGTACATGGACAACGGGGGCGGATCATACACAGCGCAAGGCAAACACTATAACAATAGTTGGACCGGGGCCCGCTGCAGGGGCCCTTGTGTTTTACTTTTTAATAACAATGCCCCTTTTTACACCTTTTGAGCAATATTAGTTCGAGCATAGAGAAAGGACCACGGTTCGAGCCATTTTCCCCCCATGAATAAACACTGATTTTATAGATTGCATGGTTTTGTTGTTCATCTTGGTTTATTAGCCGAATCTTATTCATTGCTGATGTATTGTTAGTGCTGTTCGTTTCCCTCGTTGCCGTTGTTGTGTTTGATGGCGGTTGGTGGAACGACGCGACGCCCTCTATATCTATTTGACCCGCAAAATTGGCACGATGGCTTCGTCGTAGTCCTCACCCTTTATGTACTCTATCCAGCGTGTTTCAACAAGCTCCCACAGACCCTTCTTAGTCAGTTCCTCTATAGCTGTGTCCAACTTGTCTTGCCACAAAGCCAGTGTTTTGCCAGAAACAGTAAATATGAAGAAACCACCTAGTTTGGGGGAAATATAAACTATTGTATTATTTGTAAGTTTGGTTGGTCACTACTACTTCAATTGCCAATAAGTAAGTTTGTAACTGAGACGTGATGTAGAATATTTGTACTTCATAAAGAACAAACAAATGCCGGGTGACGGGCATGAGATTCTGTCCCCCATATACGCCGAAATTATGTAGAAATATCGTCTGATAGCACCATCTTGTGAATCAACTTCCTTCAGCCCAATATTTACCGAGGGGTGGGACAAAATCCTCTTTGACACCGGTTGTCACGAGCATTGAGTGTGGGTGCATAATTGGGTCTTCTAGCTCTCGGACTACATTTTTTTCTTCTTTTTTGTAATTTTTAATTTGAAATTGAGAAGACCTTTTCCCATCGGTTATGATTGCACAAGTATGTGTTACATACATTTAGTTTATCGCAGACAGTTTTGTTTTCTCCAGAACCGATAAGACTTAATTAAACCTTGCAGCGAGTTTGGCTGTCAAAGCTGTTGTCACAAGTCAAGAAAAACATAACAGCACCCACGTGGTAAATCCCAGCCATGCTATATTCCATGATATCCTCCCCTGTACCATAACACACAGTCTAGAAGGGGTGTCAATCAACAGGGGTCGATTACTTGGGTCATAGAGAAAGGACCCTTTCTCTATGCTTGGGTCAGTGGGGCTGAGAAAAAAAAGAAAAAAAATATTCCCATTGGGCCTGTGCATTAGTTTGTACACAAAGCAATGGCCGCCTGGTTAATGTCAATGACACCGAGGTCACGCGCGTGGTCGCCAAAGGTCCTGGACCCATTGAGTTGATTGAAAACATCTGTTCCCCAACTAGCTGGGAGTCCTGGGATGTCTTGCTGTCATTTCTGCGGTTAGAAAATGGGAGATAAGCCCTTGCACACCCTCTTAAGTGATTTATTATGTGTGACAATCATGACTGACAGCCAGCTGAAGCCATGTTACGTTGAAACAGGCGCCTCTTCGGACGGTTTTAAATGCCAAAGTGCAAAACCCGTTTAATTGTTAAAGTTCGGCATTGCACAGGATGACTGTTTGGGGTTGTTTGTTTGTTTTTGTTTGTAAACTTGTGGCTCTCACCTGGTTTAGTTATTCGAATGAGCTCTGGTAAACAAGATTCCGTCACGTGACCTGGCACACCCAAAGCTCCACACATCACGACAACGTCATAGAAATCTGGGCAAAACAGTCATCCAAGATAGTATTATAGCAACTCGTTAAAAGAAGACCTTAAGTGGCGGCCGCCGGATAATAAGTGGCGGCCGCCAGATAAATTGTACAAAAAAAATATTATCGCGCTCATGAAAAAATATTTCACTTCTGATTTCCTGGCACTATCCGGCTTCCGTATTCGTGTCTTGGAGCCGCGATCCCAAGCGACTGAAATGGGAGACCACGCACGCGAGTGGCGAAGCCACGAGGGCCTTTTCCAACTTGTTTGCAGTTTCTTATGTGTTTCTTTATAATCTCGACTTTTGCTACCCGAAACGGTAGCAAAAGTCCAAACCAATCAGAAGTGCATAACGCACGTTTCATAGTTCATGAATAATTCATTACAAAAACCGCAAACAAGTTGGAAAAGGCCCTCGTGGCTTCGCCACTCGGCTCGCGTGCGTGGTCTCTCGTTCCAGTCGCTCCACTGTTTACAAAAGGCTAGGCAACGCTGTTTGTCTATCCAGCTCCAATGACCTATGACCAAAGTACCACAATGCATTTCGCGCTGAGATACTAATCTAAAGGTTGTGTACAGCCAGATCGTGATCATAGATAAATTTTATTGCAGACAGAACATTGAGCATGCAGAAGCGGCATTCACATGGTAAGCTTCTTCTTCTTCTTCTTCTTCTTCTTCTTCTTCTTCCACACTGCGTGTGTGCATATCCCCATGGGTTGGCCTTAGCCCACCTTGTTGGGCTGTAATGGCTCTCTTTTAACATCGGTCTCATAACACTCACCATTTACAGCCCACCATCCATATACACATGTCTCAAACGCGAAGTTTTTAAAGTACGAGCAAGTCGTACCTCTTTGATCGCAAATTTCTCCCATTTATAAACATCCCATACTACTCCAACCTACCTTACTTTGTTCCTTACATCTGAGGAATTTTTATGATACATTCCATAGCTCACCAAATGGTGGCTTCATTTAAATATGATTTTTTGAAAATGGCAAAAAAAAACGGTGTACAAAAATCGCATTGAAGTTCGTCGTGCCTGGGGGCCGCCATCTTACTTATGATTCGCTGCCTGTTAATCGTGAGAAAGTCAGGGCGCCCGCCTGATCTACCAAGTCATTAATATGCATAAGATGACGTCGCGGGCTAACTTATGTCGCTCACCCAATGAACATGCAACTTGTGAAGCTACATGCAGCGTCACGGGGTCTTGCATATTCATTAGATGGGCAAGTCTTATGGGGCGCCGTTTATGACTTTATTACGAAACCAATATATATAGAATGAAACCAATATGTATAGAACGAAACAAAAATATATAGAACGAAATAAAAATATATAGAACGAAATAAATATATATATAACGAAATAAAAAATATATAGGGCCTAGAACGAAACAAAAATATATAGAATGAAAAAAAAATATATTGAACGAAAAAAATATATATAGAACGAAATAAATATATATATAACGAAATAAAAATATATAGAACAAAACAGAAATATATAGAACGAAACAGAAATATATAGAACGAAACAGAAATATATAGAACGAAACAGAAATATATAGAACGAAACAGAAATGTATAGAACGAAACTGAAATATATAGAACGAAGCGCCGCCTTCAACGATTAAGAGCCAGGCCGCACTATTAATAGAACCACGCAGCTATACTTATGCCAAAATATATATAGCACGAAAATTAACATAATAGCAGGAAGCGCCGCCCAGTATGCTAGACTTTAAATCAAGTCGTTAGATAATACTAATAGAGTCGTTGTGCACACTCACTGCTGATAAACGTCGAATTATCGATCGCTGTAAGGATGGCTACACGAACACGTTAACTCAAAACTTTCAATGATCTTGGATCATCACACAGCGACAGAGAATTTTCCCAATTTGGGGGAACAAACTGCAAATTAAAGGAATCCTTGTAATCCTTGGCACGGATCCTTGTAATCTGGACACACAACATTTCAACACGGTGTTGACCCGTGTGTGCAGAACACTTGATGTTTGAAGTCCCTGCTGTTGTCTTTCCCTGCCTTGTGAAGTTCTGGTCCTTGCTCTGAGTCTATGTATGTCTATATACCATCCTTGCTTTATGTCTGTACCTAATCCTAGCGATAAGTGTAGGGCCCCTTGGTTCTTTTATGTGTATTACTTATAGTTTAGACACAAGTGTCAAGAGCAGGACCCGAACCCAAACTCTGATGATCAGAAACACCAGAGATAGAGTCCAGTGTGCTTGACTGCTCGGCCACGACATTTTAGAAAAGAGAATCAAATGATTGAATGGTAATATTTATGGAGGTACATGTACCTCCATCTCCATGATTATTTTAATAATATTGTGGATTTTATTTTCTAATCTTCAGACCGCAGAACAAGGAACAAGGACCAGACTCTGTGATGATCAGAACAGTTAAATTTCTACCAATTTGTGGAAGTGAACAAGAAAAAAATGGCGGACAAACCAACTGATGATGAGCCAGCTTCACAGACGACCGTGAATGAATTCCATAACTTCCGGGACCAAATCTATGGTTGCCCAGCAGAGGACAAGGTTCCAAGTGTTTACGATCGTTGGGCAGATAACTACAACAATGTATGTGGTATTGAAAGTGAATGGGAAACTTTGCAGCGCTAGGTGGCAGCAGACTTACCAGGTAAATTTCCATTGTTTACACAGTTCTGAGCTTGCGAGAACAATGGATTTACCTGGTAAGTCTGCTGCCACCTAGTTTCCCATTGCTGTGGTTCTGACCACACAATAAGCCATTGGAGTTAGACTTTTACATTGACAGTATGATGACATCAAGAGAAACCCTGAAGGCTTTGCAAAAGGTGAACTAACCCACAGTTCAACCCCCTGGGACCGATTGTACAGAGAGCTAGGATTGATCGTCACATTATGAATTACTATGGCGATATTGTCATCTTTAGTTCTTTGTCAAATCAACATTGGTCCTAGATTGGTTTTTGTCATTGTAATGCTTATTTGAAGGAAAAAGTATAAAGGAAGATCTACATTTAAAGTCACTTGTGAAAGTTTCAGCTGACTACAGTGTCTACTTGCTGAGAACACAGCAAAAAATTGTCAGAGTATTTTCACAAGAATGCCAAATTCATTCATGTTTAGCACGATGACAGTGGGTACCAGCCGCATCTCTGGCCACAGCATTCGCAAACAGACACCAACGCTCAGAAATCTTAGAAACAATTCATGCTGGAATCGTTTCTCAGATTCAAATGTTTTTGGGTGAACAATTTTCCAAACCATATTACTTCGAAGGGAATCCTTTCTCAAAGAAGTTAATACTATCACTCAGCATCTGTGAGTAGTTACGGTCATAAAATTGTTCAGTATTTACCAATACATGTATATGACCTTACCTTTTAAAAATAAGCTAATTGTGAGTTACTGTTCACAAAATATCTGGTATTGATTGGTCACATAAAATTGGATACCCCAGACTGAAGACAGTTTTGCTACAACACAGTGTTAAGGGCAAGTTTTTGTATAATAGCAACGTGTAGATGGGCAAACTCTGGTACCACTGTGCCATTCACATTCATTCAGAATTTGTACAGGTGTTCATCTTTACATAAAAGCTTGCCCTAACCATACCAATTGAAATTTTTAGCAATGGTCTCTAGTCTGAGGAATTCAAATTTAAGTGATCACTTGTCATCAAACAAGTCATGGTATCAGACATTATTCAAATCTAATTCACAAATGGCTTTTAAGTAGGACGGGCAGGAGCAATTGCTCTTGTTGCCCTACTCTTGGCCTCATGATATAGACTATAGCCCTTTTCACACTACTCTATACCCCTGACTCCCTTTACCCCTGATCTACCCCAGGAATTGGGCAAACCCCAGGGAATAGCCACCCCTGCTCTGGAGTAGGGGTAGGTGGTAAAACCCTGGGGTATTCTTGAAACGTGCAACTGGAACCCCATGGAATAGGGACCTAGGCAGGACAGTGTGAAAGTGCGCCGGGGTAACCATGGAAAAAAACCTCCCCAGGGCTGTATCCTGTATGCCACGGGGACAAGAGATACAGTGTGAAAAGGGTTTATGAAAAGGTTTTCTAGCGTGCCTCTTGGGGTTGGCCTCTTTAAAGATTTGAACTTCCAGGCCAGGTTGAATCCCGATCCACCAATTTTATATATATTGTTTATTGTAAAAACATTCGAATTAAAGCAGCCGATATAGGCCGAAAACAATACAAATTAACAAGTTTTAAAAAGGCAATATGCAATAAGGTTACAAAATATTAAAAGTGAGGATCATAAATTGCACAATACAAAAAAGGCAAAATTAGCTACATTTGTAAAAACATTACAAAACAAACATTATATGAAGTTACTTTAAAATTTGAACAAGCGAAGGAATAGCAGATCTTTTGTAGCGCTCTGTTTTACACTTGGGTATGACAAGCTCCAGTTTTCTTGCCTGATCTATAAGTTGGTATTTATCCACAATATTTTCATTGCGAAAAGGAAGCATATGACGGAATTTGTCAGATTCAACAAGTTTTTCCCAAACTTAAGCATAAGGTTGCACCTCCTGGCTTCTAAAGATAACAAATTAAGTCTCAACAGAGCCTGAGAAAACGAATAATATTCCTGCCCTAAAATGATACAAGCACGTTTCTGTACTTGTTCAATGTAGTTGGACTGGTTAACAGTAATTGATGTGTGCCACACTTGGCAAGCATATTCTAAAATTGATCTAATGTAGCAAATGTAAACTGCAACAATACCAGCAACATTAACTCTGGCTTTCTTAAGTGTGACCAAAGTGTAAAGTCTATGAGAGGCTTTCGAGACAATTTCAGTTACATGTAAATTCCACTTAAGGTATTCTGAATAGTGATCCCTAGTAATTTTACATGAGTAACAAGATTTAATTTCACAGAGTTAATGGTAAGAGGTAAAATAGGCACTTGACGCTTTAAAAAACTAATCATACACTGGCATTTAGAGGGTTTGGGTAAAACATCATTATCAGCACACCAAACAGTAAGGTTGTCCAAGTGATTTTGCAATTTTTGTTCTTCACTGATTTTGACAATTTCCCCAAGTGTAAGATCGTCCACATACTTCCGTCGTCTGCAGCAATCAGCGGCTGCATCATTAACAAGGACCAGAAAGAGAATCAGACCCAGTTTAGTACCCTGTGGTATGCCACATGATATAATCAACCTGTTAGAAGAAATGCAACCATCAACCTTGGTATTCTGGGTACGACCAGTAAGAAAGCTGCAGACGATGGGAACTATGGACGGTCTGACTCCTAGGTTTAAGAGTTTTTTAATGACTACTGTGTGATTTACAAGATCGAATGCCTTAGTAAAGTCTACAGTACTGAGCTGTGCATAGTGTCCTGGTTTATCAAGGCCCTCTAGCAAATAGTTGATCATATCAATTAGGTATAGTGCAGCCAATTTTCACAGCCAATTCCAAGAATGTTGCTTTTCCTCAAATGATCCATCGCAACAAGAGTGTCTTATAAACCTAAACAGCCCATTTCAAACCCTGTTATATAACTTGCTATTTTAAGCTATGCTTGAAGATTTTTTTTAAATTCCACGCGCACTCGTGAAATATGGGGGAAAAATAGCGCTTGTATTTAGAAACAAAACCCCCAAATAGACAACTTAAAGGAAGTGTCTGACTGACTCGTACTCCAAACATTAATGACCATATGCCATATACAATAAGGCCAAAGGTGAGTCAGACATTGGATGCATGTGATAACTGATATTGTAAAAGTATAAAAGTGCATCCTTATAGCTGACACAAGGGACTCACTTTACATATATATTGACCTGTTTAATTATACAGCTTGTTGGATCCGTGGGCTACATCGGTCCAGCCAATATGGCGAGTGTCACATCAGATATCATCAGTGACAAATCAGCAAGGATCTTGGATGCGGCATCTGGGACTGGGATGGTTGGAGAAGAGGTAAAGTTTTGGCATAAAATATTTTGTGATGTTGCAAAGTAGTCATGATTTTCTTCCTATTTAAGTCTGATTTCTGAATTGTTTGCACCCAGAAATCTCAGCAGAGTGGTTATCAAAAAGCATGAAATTTATATACATGTACAGTACAAAGCTCAAATTGGGGGGTGGGGGGGGAATCCACAAGATGGACCAGAATTGTTTTTACAAAACCAGAACCAAAATGAGAAAAAAATGCCTCACACACATACATTTAATGATAATTGCAAATCACTGATCCAGGTATAACAATCTTGAGTCCAAATGCTTTGGTGATGAGTTTCCACAGAGTAGAGTATCAATTCAGGTGGGTCTCTAGCCAAAGAAACTTTGGTTTTTAATGAAACCTTTGGCTTTCTTCAAACGTCGGCTTGGGCTCCGGCACCGGCTCCAGCTTCCGGCTCTGTTGAATGTTGGAAACACTGCAAAATGTACACTACAAAGTTGCGATGGAGATGGAGCCCAAGCCGAGGTTTTCGAAAAGGCTTTTTTTATGTCCCAACCAGACTTCTAAACCAAAGCGATTCTTTTCCAAACAGTTAAAGAAGCAAGGCTTCACCTGTATTGATGCCTTGGATCCATCTCAGGGCTCCCTTGACTACAGCAAGACGCTGGATGCATACACCAACTACATATGTGACACTCTGGATGAGCATCAGACTCAAATAAAAGACGGTCAGTTGAACTAAAGCTGTTTTATTGCTTTAATTTCATTAATTTATTTGTTCATTCAGGCTCTAAAAATACACACAATGCAATACACAGAAGACTGAGAAAAAAACAATCTGACCAAGAATTACAATAGACAGAGGAATATGTAGAAATGCAAAAACAAATTCTGGTCCAGTACAAAAGTTGAGCTTCAATCTCTGCGGTCTTGTGGTTTTTCAAGCCCGCGGTAGACTATCGGACTTGGTTTTCTTTTTAGCTTTACCCCGACTCCCCTTTTTATGCGGATACCTGCTTTGTATGTTGGCCTTGAAGGGACACGTATCGTATACATATGCAAAAATATATGCTATGTCGCAAATTATTTTCACTTACTTGGTTGCATACGTTTGAATTAAACTTCTAATGATCTGGGCTCAATTTCATAAAGCCTGTAAGCACAAAAACTTGCTCGGCACAGGAAAGTATTGCTTAGCAGAAACAGGTTACCAGCCAAAATTACATAAAGTTTGCATTGTTGTGACTGGTGCCCCACTCAAATTTTTGCTTAGCAAAGAAATTTGCTAAGCAGTATTTTCTGCTAAACAGCTTTATTAAAAACTGGGCCCTGGGGAGTTTCTTGCATCAAGTGAATTCCAGTCTTGAAAGTCATTCATGATGGGGTCGGACTACTTTTCTACTATGTACTCCCTTGGTCACTAATTCAATTCAATTCAATGTTTATTGTCCATAAAATTGAAATTTGCTTTGTCGAACATGCTCATAATCTTTAAAAAATATTTAAAAAAATTACAGAATCAACAAATTGTACGCTTATATGACATCATCTCAAAGTAAATTATGCGACAGAGTATGCAATAAAATTCACTACATTGCAAACATATTCGTACACGTATGCGCACATCTTCGCCAAAAAATTCACGATATCGCATACGTAATCGCACATATTTACGATATAAGGTGTCCAATCAGGGCCACCATAGCTTTGTGTACCAATTGTTTCATGAGTATGATGGTACAGTCTTTTATGCTGAACAGATTGCTACGACGCTGTGGTGATGTGTGGAGCCTTAGGGATACCTTTTCATGTGACTGATTCATGCTTCCCAGAACTCATCCGAATAACAAAACCAGGTCAGTTATAAACAAAAATTAATAAGATGAACAGATTTTTTGTAAAACACAATTTTATTAATAAGGAGAGCAAATTGGAGTTTTATATTGTTTAAAGTGTATCCGCATGTTTTTCACCGTAGATTTTACATTTAATGTTAATCCAATGTGAAAGCGTATACTTTCCTTCATCAATTCCATTAATTTCTAATTTTATATTTTATTTATTTATCATTTATTGCAACAACTTTATACAGGATAACAAGATCAACAGAAGCTGTTTTTCATCAATGCCCTGTTTTACATCAATGGTCAACATAAACAACAGACTTATAAAAAAAAAAAAGACGAATAAATTTCTCTTATTGTTTTGCCAACTACACAAGTAAATGTACGCTTACGCTTTTGAATTTCAAACCACCTCCTAACATAGTACGGCGGTGCGAGAGGGGATGGGTAGTAACATTCTGAGTCCATGCACTGTGCACCCTACTAGCGCAGTAGAATGTCCCGGCGTGTTTTCTAGGTTTTTGAAAATTTGTATTTTTAGATTCCGTCAAAAAGCTCGTCTTTGTCGTCCAATAATTATGATTTGTTATTGAATGAGCTCACATTACTATTCTCACTTTGTACAAGTTCTGTTTGTAATTTTTATGTTCATTGTTTTCTTATGTATTTTAATACAATCTTGATGTATTTTCCATTCAGTTGCTGATCGTGTTGTTTTGAATGTCTTTTTAATCACAATGCTACTGTTTCTTTGCCATGCCTTGTTTCTTTTTTGTAATCTGTGTGTAATTCACGTAAAATAACCCAGTACACTTATCGCAAAAGAGAAAGGGTTTGCCCGGGTGTTTCTAGCCGGTTTGACAGCAATATGCTCCCTCTCACCTTGTATATCTTACAAGGTGTTGTATTGTGGTCTCATAAAATCATTCTGAACAAGCTCCACCAAATTTGATATTTCGCCGTTGCACCAGGAGCGTCATTTATGACAGATATGGCCCATTATAAATACACACTACTGATGATGATGATAATGATAGTGGCTTCTTATATAGCGCTCATATTCGTCACTCAGTGACGCTCAAGGCGCTTCAACAGTCAGTATTTTTCCTGCAATGTATATATTATGTGGAGCTAAGTTTTGAAGTTTGAGACCTATTCCTTTTACATAGCACCATGTAATGGTTTACAAGGTGCTGTGGCGCAATATGCAGCCAATCAAACCAGGAACACCGGGGCGAACCCTTCTCTTTTCGATAAGTGCACTGGTTTTTATAATGAGGTTGAAAATGTTTTACTCTATTCTTTCTCTCTCCAGGTGGTTACATCATGTTTACCATGAGCACGAAAATACTGGAGGAATGGCAGGACAGGGTCATGGCAGCCGTCGATTCTTCCATCCAACAAGGAAAGTGGGAACTTCAGGACACGCGCTGGATTCTTTACCATGTACATGATACCATTAGTGAAAAGGCAAAAGTAACGATTCTTAAGGTTAAGAAAAGTTAGGTTTTTTTTACACCGACATGTAACAAACATTTATCATTTATTTGTTGATTACTTAAGTAAGATGTAATGAAGTATAGACTAAAGGCTTTTGCTTAAAACTTGATTTATTTCCATAAAAAAACAAAGTAAAATGAACACTATTTTTTAATGATGTAAGTCACCTTTTTACATGGTGTATAGTTTGTTATTAAAAAATGGGGCCTGTCGTGATCATAGCAGGCCTGTGGTTGTACATAAAAATTGTGAACTCTAACTCAGTTTATACTGCACCTGGCCGTCACATTATAATGTAATATTGACGGTTCTGATAATGAATAGTCAGATAGTAGGAGGGTTGACTTTTTACTGTGTAGATGCCTTCGCAACATTATCATATTGCAGGCTGGCATAGATTGTCTCTAGTCCTAAGTCTATTTGAACAGATTATATATATGGAATGGTTGTAACCTTGTTCCGGTAAGCATAATTTTGTTATGCTTAGCTATTTTTGTGTTTAAAAGCGCCCTATGAAATTGGGCCGTGCTATGTAATCATGGTGACAGTCCCCCTTTAATGGACTTGTGTCCACATTGGAATGGGATAAAAACTAACAATGTTCAATTGTTTACAACACCACTCGTTTTTTTTTTCCTTTAATCAAATCAAAATTTTAGACATATCTTTCTTAAGATAACAAATAAAGTTGAATAAACCAAATGTATTCAGTAACTACATGTATGTTTTTGTATAATTTTTTTATTGCAGAGAAAATACCCCCCCCCCAGCACTTGTGGTTTGGTCCAGAGTTCAGCCTCCTCCCATGTGGGAGATGTGGACTAGTCCAGGTCAGTGACATGTGGAAATAGGCACATATCTTTCCTTTGAACTAGGACTACTTGGTATAACCTATTGAGTCTAGTCCCTTTTGTTTAGTTACATCATTCACATGCAGCATGCCCCAGTTATTAACAAAGTCTTTCTATTCAAGAACACATCTTTAATTGATGTCAATTTTGCATATAGGGGTCTAGTGGTAAGACATCTGCTCTAGCAATGCAAAGGTCGTGGGTTCGAATCCCACCCGAGTTATTTGCATTATTTTTTTATTTTTTTCACAGAATATGGGAAAGTACAGAGTATACAGTGCTTAACACACATCGGTGTATGCAAAATTACGTAACGCGCACATTAAAGGGATACTGTCACACGGGACCGGTGTCATGCTAAAAGGTGTCTATAAGAAATTAGCTAATACGTCACGATGACGTCATCGGTTTCAAGTGAAAGTCTGATGTATGAAGTACTTTAAATGATAAATGACCTGAATCGACATCACTTCCTATCAAGGGCGTCGATGGGTGGGGGACGGGGGGACATGTCCCCCCCCCCCCCACTTTTTAGACTGGGGGACAGCATATCAGATGTCCCCCCACTTTTTGATTGACTGTTCATTAGAAATATGCAACAAAATTTTCTTGATTTAATATTTCATTACAATTTTTGTTCAAATAAAAGAATAGCGAACAAACGATGAAATGTTTTCTTCATTTTCATATTTTTTCTGATGGACCACGCGCAGAATGGTATTTTGGGCTCATTTCCGCTTCTATAATACAGACAATTTAATAGACGACAAGTATCGTCCAAGACATGAACGCCCGATCCCGCTTACATACCTTGAATGTTAGCATTCAAGTTATGCGTTGTTTGTGTATGCTAAAATGTACGGTACAAGATCCCTCCCCAAAGGAAGTATATGTGTACGTGTGTGCGCACATGTGCAAATGTGTTACATTTGGTTACAATCGCACAATGCACAAAATGTAGTAAAATCCATTAAAATAAATAGGAGCAGTTTGGGCTATGACAAGATTTGTCGAAGAAGCAATATTTTGTTTTTTCGAAGAACTTCAAGCTGACACGATAAACGCCGGACTCCCGAAGCATAATTATTAAAAATGTGGGGTGCAAATAATATAAGATGTATTTTTTTCAAGACTTGCTCGCCCGTCCCCCCTACTTTTCAGTAGCGATCGACGCCCTTGCTCCCCCTATCCAAACCGGTGTCATGCCAAAAAGTGTCCGCCTCGAAAAAGTGTCCGCTGGGCATGCGCAGTGGACGCCGGACACTATTTGGCTGAGGCCGTGTCCGAATTGGCGGCTACAGCTAGATTTCCGCGCCATCGTGCATTGAAGTATAGGACGTCCTTAGCAACACCCTTAGCAACAGCCGTAGCTGTAGCTGTAGCCGCCAATTCGGATACGGCCTAAGCCTTATTCGCATTCCGCGGCCATCTTGAAAATAGCGCCACCAAGAGGGGAACACATTGCCCATGCAGACTGTCACGTAAAGCATACAGGTAAGTTTCTGCTTGATTTTGCAATTTCTCCTCGATCTTCCTTTTGTAAATGTCAGTTTTGGAGCCTGCATGGTAACATTCAACACTAACAGCATGATTTCTGGCTGATTTATTTGTGATCAGTACAGAAATGTGGACCGAAAATCGAGTATGAAACTTTGAAAGTGTTGTTTCAATTTGTTGGGGGCAAACTTGAGTTGGGGCCATATTAATGATTTGATTACTTAGGTCATGCTTAGGCTAACCAGTGAACGATTTCCCTTGTACTACAGCAGAGCAAATTGCTACACAAAATGTATCCGTTGCTACTCAAAAATCAGGAGTTGCTACTCAGTATTAGCAATGAGTGTGCACACAAAAATTCATTCAAAATATTTTGCTATGCAAAATTGCTGGATGAAATCGTTCCCTGCTAACATTACCATGATTACATGACCATGATTAGATGACCATGAATTATGCACTTATGCCGGAATCCGAAATAAGTTAGGATTATAGATCGATCAAAATTAAAGAAATGCATGCAGTTGAACTGATTTTTCCCCTATTTTATTTCTGGCAGAGAAATTCAGTACAGAGTAACAAAGCTAGAGTCGCAAATTTTTTTTTTTTTTGGGTGTGAACTTTATAGCCAACTTCACATAAATTAAATGCAGGATATTCATTATGTTTGTCACTTTTTTGTTCTTCTCAGGTCGGCCTGCCAAGTTTTGGTGTCCCAGAAAACTGCAGCTCAAGGACCAATTTCTAAGGGTTTTAATGAAGCTGCGCCTGGACTTGCTGAATGGAGATTTGTCTGAGACCGATTCCAAATATCAACATGGTACTGTGCCAGCCGTATATTCATGACTTGGATTAAAATCTTTGGCTGAGGAGTAAAGGAAGGCAGTGACCATGCCCGGGCAGGAAAACATCCAAGCCAATCTTCCGAAAGACTTTCAGAAGTACTACCAGCAGTTGCGTGGAATTTTAAACTGTACACTAAGATTTTCATATATCATCAACGTAACCTAGAGTTACAAGCCATGACTTATTCAGACTACAAGTGAAGTCACACAACACTGCTAAGATAGTTGCGTGTAGTATCACTCCCTGGGGGAGTGTTATAGTTTTGGTCCAAAGCATTGGGGAAGGTGGGGCAGAACCTCAGATTCGTTCAGTGACACAGACCTTTTGACTAAAAACTAAATTTTCTGAAAAAATGAGACTAAAATTTAGCATTGTAGTTACCTGTAAAAGGCAGTGGCCTTACGCCTGTGAAAAAGTAGCACATCACACAAATTAAGAAAATCATGATGATGATTATGTTACCACACAAGGCAAAAGGTCATGACATGAACTACATGTACATAGTACTTTTAAAAGTTTGGAAATGGAAGGGAGTAAATAATAACCACTGTAGCGGTTTAAGCCCTTTTGGATCAAATAAGGCCCCTCGAGAATGACCTCATAGCATCGTGCGCTAGATACATGTATATTGGCCTGTTAACAACGGAAACTGAGAGCACTTGAAAGTTCTGAGTGAACTCGAGAAGGTCCGAACCGCCACATTGGTTACTTTTTACTTTAGTGCCTTCATAAAAGTTTTGACGCATCAAGCTGATTGTTTGTAGCTCACTAACTCCAGTCATGTATTGATAAAACAATGCATTTCTGAATAAAAAGTTACTAATTGATCACAACTTCAATTTTACAATTTGATAAAATGTTTTGCAATCGATCAGAAATCCGTCCAATCAAATTGTTCCCCGTTGTATACATTTGATTAATGCATGATTTACTTTTTGAACCAAAGATTGGTTTACTATGACCTGGTTTTTGAGAGTTTGTTTAATAAATGAGTCAAAGTCTGTCCTCAGAAAAGACAATACAAGCACTAAATAATGAAGATTCAGATTTGTTTTCTTTCTAAATGTAGGCATATGTAGTCATATGAAAATAAAGTTACTGCACCAATCTTTCTTTATCAAAAATGTTTTGGTTATTTTAAACCCAAATGTACGTTTTAAACCCTATGTGTACGTTATCTTTTTATAAAGTTGAACAAAGAAACCGACTCGATAGTGATACACTGCATTTGTTTTATTTATTTTTGTATGTTTTACAATTTGAACAGTACCAAGAATCAAAAGTCAGTTTCTCTTGTGGTTGGATGACTGGGAGTCTTCATGGTCCAAGCTGCAAATGACAATGCCACCAACTCTTTTCTTTATGCCACTTACAGACAGTCCCCATTTTCGCAAATATGCCTGAATTAGTTCCTTTTTGCCCAAGAGGGTAAAAGTCTCCAAGAATCTCTGCAGCTGCACTAGCGGTACTCATGGTTGCTCAGCTTACTAACAAAATAAAAATATAATAATATTTTAAACAATCAGGTTAAATGGTCTACATCATTCAATAAAACAAAAGTGGAAGCCCTAAATAAATGTACACAGAGTCGAAGCCAATCCGCACATTCCAAAGTGAATGAGATATCTCACAGTCACACGTACGGGAATTAAAAAATATATACCACTTTTGTCAAAATAAGTCAGCTTTGAAATGACGTAAATCCCCCGAATAAGAATTTGGGGACAATGTGGGACTAGTAGAAAGTAAAAAAATGTTAAAGGTAATTCCTCTAAAGAACTTTCGGCTGCAAGGCCTACACAAAAAATTAATCTGTACTCTGGAACATTGTCATTATTTTCGATCCTCATTTTTGTCCTGATCACAAACAAAATCAGCAAGAAATCCAGTTTTTAATGTTGAACGTTACCGTGCAGGCTCCCAAACTGACATTTACCGAAGGCATGTTGAGGAGAAATTGCAAAATCTAACATAAACTTATCTCTGCAAACTGAAGCTGTATACTTTTACGTGGAGGGGCTGGGCAATGTGTTCCCCTCGACTGGCTTTTGCAAGCCAGTTGGTGGCGCTATTTTTAAGATGGCCGCGGAATGCGAATAAGGCTTATTTGGCACGTAGTGCCAAATAGTGTCCGCCGCCAAATAGTGTCCGGCACATGTATGAATCAGTCACATGCATGCACACCTCCCGGACAGTATTTGGCATGTGCAGACAGTATTTGGCGGGGAGTTTACGGTCATTAATTTTGGGGGGAGTAAGCGGACAGTTTTTGGCAGGAATGGACAGTATTTGGCGGAGATTTAGCGGACATTATTTGAAAGGCAGAGTTTGCTGGCGAGTTACGGGAAGAAAACAAAATTAATGAACGATGTGAGAAAGTGCTAAATCATGTGTTACGAATCCTTATAATATTAAAATAAAGAAAGCGTTCAAACAAAGTTCAAAGGAAAATTCATATGAAAAATGATCATAATGTGTATGTACGACGTCTTGTCAGCTGAGCAGCGAGCTAAGGCACGCAATGATCACGCTAAACGCGGACGCTTTTTGGCAGACCTCCGTAAACAATATGACGTCATAGACGCATGACCAATCAGATCGCAATATGCTAATGAGCGGACACTATTTCGCGGCGGACACTTTTTGGCATGACACCGGAAGTTCAAATACAATTTGTATTTAAAGCTCCATTTGGATTTTGTGTTCATAACTTTCAATTTTATTGGATGTAACTTTTAATTGAACAAATTTTGTTTCGTCAAATCGGCCAAAAGCGGACGTAACATCAGCCAAAATTGTAGTAACATCTTTAAGGGGCCATTCAGAACTTAAGTTAATTAAAATTTATTTCGAAATTATGGTTGTTTGGGTCAAAAGAAATGACTGTAAAACAAAATCGAGTTTTCATTATGGGTTTCTACTTCAGTGCAACGAGGACGACCAACGCCAAAACCAGAAGCCAGGTTTCAAAGTACGCCTACTACGGTTCCAGGTGCTGCAACGGAGAATGATTTGTTGCCGACCGGAACTCCATTGTGAAACAGTCTGAAGGAGGACGCCCGTCTGGCAGGGCTGACGGGTCTAAGCAGTGTGACATCTACCTGTGTTAGCAACGCTGAGGATTGCAAGGAGCCACAACAAAAGAAAGATGATGCCTGTTCAGGCGGAAAGCCCCCTGTCTAGAATAACTACCAAAGATGAAGCGAGCAAGACCGGAAGTGGTGCCACCTTACGGCGACCAAACATCACTCCCGACCGATACAACGGGAAGACTCCATGGAGAGATTATTTACAGCATTTTCAGGCGTGCAAGTCGGCGAATGAGTGGACGAAGGGCCAGGCTAAGGTGTTCCTAGCGGCGAGTCTACAGGGTGTTGCACTTAAGGTGCTTGGGAGTGGCACCTGTGATGGAGGTAAACAGACCTACACCGAGTTGGTGGACAGTTTGGAGAAGAGGTTTGGACCAGGACGTCTAGCTGAAAACCATTTGATGGAGTTGCGCCACAGACGACAATGCCCTAGAGAGACCCTCCAAGAATTAGGCCAATCTATTAAGGAGCTTTCGGCCCTGGCTTACCCAGAGCTGACGGATGAGGGCCGTGATCGCCTAGCTAGGGGACATTTCTCGGATGCAATTGAGAGTCAGGCAATTAGGGAAGGTATTTTTCGCACTAACCCTTCTACACTAGAGGAAGCAGTGAGGGCTGCACTAGCAACAGAAAGCTTCCACAAAATAGAAGAAAATCGAGAGGGTAGGAAACCGAAGTTCGCCAGGGTGCTGGAGGAAGATCCTGATGTCGTTTTCAAGGAAATGAGTGAGAACTTCCGTCGGATGGAGAAGAACATGCTCAAGACGCAGGAAGAAATGAAGGCTCAGATGGAAATGATGAGTCGGTGCACGCCTGCCAACGATAGGCCAAATAAAGCAGACATGGAAAGAATAGCAAGAGATTTTATCTGCTATAGGTGCCATGGGAAGGGGCACTATGCAAGGAACTGCAGTCGCCCAGCCGCGCAGAAGCGAAAGTATCAGGGAAATGACCAGCAGCCTACTCAGGGGTCCGAGGGGAGGCAGGATGTACATCAGGGCCAACAGGTGACAAAAGATGTTGTGGCGGAGAGAAATTAGAGACTGCAGGCACAGATGGTCTATGTATGTCTCCGAGGACGGCAGGGGTAAATAGCGGCCTATACGTCCCAGCAATAGTGAGGGGAGAGAAGGTGAATCTTCTGGTTGATACAGGCGCCACAGACACAGTTCTGTCGTCTACATTCTTCTATGAAATTCCGTCAGAAAAAAGGCCGAAATTGAGGACCGTGGGCTCCAGAGTGCGAACAGCCGACGGTAGCCTTTTGTAGACCATTGGGAGCGCCTTTGTTGAAGTACAAGTTGGGCGAACTGCTCTCTTATTGGACGTTATGTTTGGCAACATAGGCACAATGAAAGGAATCTTGGGCATGGATTTCTTGGCTGTTTAGACTTCCACTCTCTCGAGCTGGAGATCAACGGAGAGATTGTGAGGTGCACGGACACCAAAGGCTACAAGTTTTGTGCTAGAGTGATTGTAGAGAAAACGACTATTATACCACATGGACATGAGGCTATTGTGCCTGGGCAGGTAGCCGGAAAGGTGAAGGTGATTGGCCTGGGCATCATGGAACCAGCGGAGAGAGGTGAAATTGCTGACAAGGGCATGGTAATGGCACGATCATTGGTGACCGCTACTGACAAGGTACTTCCTATTAGGGTGCTTAATCCCGGAAGGAGGCAGTGCGTGTTAAAGAGAGGAACAATGGCAGGGTTTCTCACGTCAGTAGGCGAGGATGAAGTTGAAGAAAGACATATAGAATCGCCCGAAGTCGGTGATGGCAAGGAAATCCCAGAGCACCTAAAAGACCTTTTCCAGAGAAGCAAGGAAGGAGTAGACGCCGAGTATCACGCCAGGATAGCTAAAATGCTCCTGAGTTTTCAGGATGTATTTTCAAAGGGGGACATAGACATCGGACGAACTGGTCTCGTTCGTCACAACATAGAGACAGGCGATGCTCGACCTATACGGGAGCGCCCAAGACGTTATCCTACCCAGGAGCAGCAGGAAATTAGCGCTCAAGTACAGACGATGCTTCAAGGCGGCATCATTGAGTATTCAGACAGCCCGCATCATTGAGTATTCAGACAGCCCCTGGGCGTCTAATGTAGTCCTTGTGAAAAAGAAAGACGGCACCAAAAGGTTCTGCGTCGACTACCGCCGCCTTAACAGTGTGACCATCAAGGACGCCTACCCAATCCCGAGAATAGGCGATTCGCTAGACACCTTGTCAGGTTCGAAGTGGTTTTCCACTTTGGACCTGGCATCGGGCTATTGGCAGGCGGAGCTGGATGAAGAAGTGAAGAAAAAATCAGCTTTCGTGGTGCGTGGAGGGCTATTTTCATGGCGTGTAATGCCTTTCGGGCTCTGCAACGCCCCTTCAACATTCGAGAGGTTGATGGAGAGAGTTCTCGCTGGACTTCATTGGGAAACGCTACTCGTATATCTCGATGATGTAATTGTCTTTGCTAAATCGATAGAGGAAGAACTCACCCGCCTAGAGACGGTGTTTCAGCGCCTTAGAGGAGCAGGGCTGAAGCTAAAGCCAAAGAAGTGCGAGCTGTTTAAGAAGAGTGTCCTGTATTTGGGGCATATAGTGTCTGGCGATGGGATAACAACGGATCCTGCAAAGATTAGTGCAGTGAGGGACTGGCCTGCGCCTAAAACCGTAAAGGAAGTCCAAAGCTTCCTAGGCCTAGCGTCGTACTATAGACGTTTCATCAGAGGTTTTGCAGATGTGGCCCGCCCTTTACATCGCCTGACTGAGAAGGCTAGGGATTTTATATGGAACGAGGAGACAGAGAAATCATTTCAAGAACTGAAGATGTGCCTACAAGAAGCGCCTATTCTGGCTTATCCAGACCCAAGTGGAGATTTTATACTCGACACCGATGCGAGTGGTGTTGGCATAGGTGCCGTGCTCTCCCAAGTATTGGAAGGACAGGAAAGGGTGGTCGCCTATGCTAGTAGGGCTTTGAGTAAATCGGAGCGTAATTACTGCGTGACCCGGCGAGAGCTTCTAGCAGTGGTCGTATTCCTAAAAAAGTTTAGGCAGTACCTATATGGGTGGAAGATCACCATAAGAACGGACCACGGTGCCCTTAGATGGCTTACCAATTTCCGAGAACCTGACGGGCAAATGGCCAGGTGGCTACAGGTGATTAGTGAATATGACTTCACAATTACACATCGTGCCGGCCGTTCACATGGAAACGCGGACGGGTTATCACGAAAGCCGTGCACCCAGTGTGGGAGGACAGATCAGGTACCTGAGCCAGCTAAGAAGGAGCCAAGTGAATATACAGATGGCAGCCAAGTTGCCTTCGGAGAATTAGGAGTAAGAGTCGTTACTATGGAACCTACCATTACCAGTGATAAGTGGAGAGATGCGCAGAAAATAGATAACTCTATCAAGTGGGTGCTGCAGGCCAAAGAGCAGTCAGGGATAAAGCCAGCTTGGGACACTCTCTCCTCCTGTTCTTATGCAAGGAAAGCATACTGGCTGTTGTGGGACCAACTAGAGGTCAGAGATAGAGTCCTATCTAGGCGTTGGGAATCTGACGATGGTCGTCAAGTTAGATGGAAGGTGGTTGTACCGAGCACCTACCGCATGGAGTTAGTTTTGGAACTACATGAAGGAAAGTCCAGTGGACACCTCGGGATAAAGAAGACTTTGGCGAGGGTTCGTCAAAGATATTATTGGGTAGGCATGGGAGCTGATGTACGGTCCGCAGTTAGGCAGTGTAATGTCTGTGCCAGTAAAAAGTCTCCTGCAAGGAAACGAAGGGCACCTCTGCAGCAAGTAATAGTAGGTGCACCGATGGAGAGGATTGCCCTGGACATAGTCGGGCCACTTCCAGAGACAGAAGGAGGTAATCGGTATATCCTCGTTGTGGGAGACTATTTTAGCAAATGGGTGGAAGCTTACCCGGTAACAGACGAGAAGGCCGTGACAGTGGCCAGGAAGTTAGTAGAAGAGTTTGTGTGCTGATTCGGGGTTCCTCAAAGGTTGCATTCTGACCAGGGGAGGAACTTCGAGTCTGGGGTTTTTACCCAGATGTGCAGCATCCTTGGGATTGAAAAGACACGCACAACACCTTACAATCCCAAGTCCGATGGAATGATAGAGCGATTTAATCGGACCTTGTTGACCATGATTTCCTTGATGATAGAGCCACATAGGCGCCAACGTGATTGGGATACAAAGCTCCCTTTTGCAACTTTCGCCTACCGATCAACGCCTCAAGAGTCCACAGGCGAATCACCCAATATGCTGATGCTAGGCCGCGAGGTTAAGCTGCCAATTGATTTGACAACTGAACTACCTACGGAGGAGAATGAAGGAATCACAACTGACTATGCGTTGAGGCTAAGGGAGAACATCCAGTCTGCCCACGATCGAGCAAGAGATTGTCTCAAACAAAGCGCTAGGCGCCAGAAGAGGAACTACGACAGGCGTGTAGTTGGGGGAAAACTTTCTAGGGGGCAGTTCGTCTGGCTGCATAATCCAGCGAAAACTAAAGGCCTGTCACCTAAGCTACAGCGTAAATGGGAGGGACCGTACCTAATTGTAGACAAATTGTCCGAAGTAGTATTCCGAATCCAGAGTAAGCCACGGGGCCGGATGAAAGTGATCCATTACGATCGTCTGAAACCCTACGAGGGCGAGGCCTTAGAATCATGGATTGTCCCTAAAGAACCTGAACCCGAAGAACCTGAACTTGAGACGGTTCTGCCTATGAGTGAAGTGAGGTCTGAAGAGGAGGAAAGAAACGTTAGAGCTCCCAGTGTAGGCGTTGGAGAAGTTACACTAGCTCAGTCAACTGCCTTCGCACGACAGGAAGATGTAACAACCCTGAACGAAATGGAGAGACCTGCTCCTAAACAGGAGTCGTCGGCAACAGAAGATTTGCCAGAAGTTGCAGGACAGCATGGCGATGTGCAGATGTCACACTCACCACGACGAAACCCAGGAAGACAGCGGAGAAAGCCGCAGCAGTTCCTGCAGTAGGAGATAGTCATAAGAAGGCGGTAGTTTGGCCCACCAACCAGTATAGACATAGGAGTATATAGCAGTAGGAGTAGCGAGTAAAAGTAGCAGTGAAGTAACTCGGGTCTATTTTGTGTTGTATCTCTCCACCCAGAGAAATGGGGAGAGACGAGAAGAAAAAGGCTGGAACGGAGCACAAGGAAGAGAAGGTGGAGTGTCCTAAATGCCAGATGCCGATGCTCAAAAAGTGCCTGGACCGCCACGTGAGGGGAGAACATGGCCCAAGACTTCGCTACTGGTGCCTTTGGTGTCCGAGCAGATACGGCAGAAAGGATAATCTTCGAGCACACTACCGTGAACGCCACTCAGATAAAGTGGGAGAGATGGAGCGCATTAAAGGTGAAACATATGCAGAGCGGGACCAAAGAGGGCACAGTGATAGTGGTACACGTAGAGAACAACTCAGGTCACCTAGGTCCCCAGAGAGAAGCAGGAAGAGAAGAGAATCTCCACCTAAGAAGGCGTCATCCACGAGGAAGCCGATGAAGGATGATGTACAGAGTAGAGAATCAAAGAAATGTGGGCTGAATGCTGCCGAGGGTGATCGAGCCAAGAAAGAAAAGGTCAAGAAACCTGCACCTTGTACAGTATCCCGAGCGCCTGATGATCTACCGTTGGATTTGTCATCCTCTAGGAAGAAGGCACCTAGACAGGTGGTGACTGGCCCGACCCCCAGCACGCAACAGATGCCTGAGGAGTTGCCTGCGAATGACGCACTGATTGTGGACGCACCAGAAGTTGCAGTAGAGAAAGAGGTACCTACGACAAGAGATGAAGTCCTGCCTGAAGTGGAGGGGCAACGTGAGGAATTGGCCATTCTAGATCTGCCTCCTACACCTATGGAATGGGACCTGGAGAGCCTACCTACAGACAAGGCACCTAGACAGGTGGTGAGTGGGAAAGCACTGGGCATGATGGAGATGCTGCGGGACAGGAACAAAGGTCCGGTTGAGTCTGAGGGGAACAACGAATCTTCACCAGGAAAGAAGACCATCCCGGCCTGGACACAACCAATGCTCCCTGAGAAGCTCCTACCTGGCCAGGCGGTTCGCATAAGGGAGATACGGGAAACCTACCTGTATGGTGAGGAAGGAAAGACCATCTGCGGTGAGATAAAGCGAGACTACGAGATGGTGTTCCTGCGGCCGATACCGGTAGAGAAACCGAAGGAATCTGGTGCAGTACCCGAGGTAAGCCGCATTCGTCGCCTGGTTCGAGGTCCAGATGATGAAATGGTAGCTGCCAGGCAACCTCCAACTCAGGAGCAACTGGAGAGAGCTATGCTTGGGAGGATCAGCAAGGTGACAGAGACCACCTCCAGGTGTGTATACAAGGATGGGATGAAACTGACCAAGGACAAGACAAAGCGCACCTTTGATGTTAACTTTTTGATGGGGGTGACCGATGAGTGTTAGGAAGCACCTGCCGTGGCAAAGAAGAGTGCCGGAGCCTTAGAAGTCCGTTGTACGCGTTAACTTAAAGTTTATTGTTTTTCCAAAGTGTTTTATGCTCTTTTTGAGTAAAAGGTTATTTGTTGCTCTAACTTATTTTGGGGGGGGGGGGGGGGGGGGGTGCATGTTATGTATTTTTTTATTGGTTGACTTATCTATTTATTTATTTATTTAATCTTTTTGTATTCATTCATTTATGGGTTTGTTAGTTTAGGCCTATTGGTTTATTATTTATTTTGTTATTTACATATATTTATTTATATAAACAAATTAAATTTTTTTAAAATTTTATTTATTACATTTTTCTTGATTTTATGTGAAATATTAGTTTATTAATTTATAGTGTGCAGATTTTTGCAACATGTGAAATGTAAATGTTCAAAAGTTTGCAATTAGCTTGGATTAGGAAAGAGGGTCACAGTGTAACAAATTTTCTTTCAATAACTTGCTTGAAATTTATAAAAATTAATTTTTATTGTATTTATTTTTATTTATTTTTATTTTCATTATTATTTTATAGAATTGATAAAAACCAGTTTGTTGTAAAATTCTAATGCACAATATACAGGAAAAATTACCCAAAAATGCACACGATTTTGTTTGTTCTTCAATGTATTGTTATTCTTAAATTTACATGATTTTATACAATGCTTCATCGGGATAATTTTTTGAAATTACTCGAACAATAAAATAATGACCATCAAAAGTTACTTGGCAAGAAGTTCACAAACCAAAGTAAATTGGGGTGTAATTCACCGGATCAACGAATTTACTTTTCTGTACCTGGGCTTATATGTGGGTGTGAGGGTTTGAGCGAATGACAGGGATTACTTAAACTCGGCATTCAACTTTTGAAGTAACAAATTATACATGTTCCCCCATCACATCGTGAAAATCTAGCCTATTGTAACGAAATATTGATTGCGTGCTGCAGAGTTGCTGGGCGCTGGTGCGCGGGCTGCGGTCCGTGCATCAGCATGCTGGCTGGTACCCTGCGTGGGTGGTATAAAAGCGCGTCGCACGTGTGCTGCGGGCTCTGTCTTCTCCCGAACTTCTCTCGAGCGCGGTGCTCGTGCTGGTTGTGTTGCGGGCATGCTCTGAGCGTTGGCTGTTGCTGGTTGGGCTTCGGGGACGTTGCAGGAGATGATTTTAGAACGTCGGTTCATTACCAGTGTTAAAATACGGTATGCGTATCATGTTGTTTTACTAAGGGTACATGGACAACGGGGGCGGATCATACACAGCGCAAGGCAAACACTATAACAATAGTTGGACCGGGGCCCGCTGCAGGGGCCCTTGTGTTTTACTTTTTAATAACAATGCCCCTTTTTACACCTTTTGAGCAATATTAGTTCGAGCATAGAGAAAGGACCACGGTTCGAGCCATTTTCCCCCCATGAATAAACACTGATTTTATAGATTGCATGGTTTTGTTGTTCATCTTGGTTTATTAGCCGAATCTTATTCATTGCTGATGTATTGTTAGTGCTGTTCGTTTCCCTCGTTGCCGTTGTTGTGTTTGATGGCGGTTGGTGGAACGACGCGACGCCCTCTATATCTATTTGACCCGCAAAATTGGCACGATGGCTTCGTCGTAGTCCTCACCCTTTATGTACTCTATCCAGCGTGTTTCAACAAGCTCCCACAGACCCTTCTTAGTCAGTTCCTCTATAGCTGTGTCCAACTTGTCTTGCCACAAAGCCAGTGTTTTGCCAGAAACAGTAAATATGAAGAAACCACCTAGTTTGGGGGAAATATAAACTATTGTATTATTTGTAAGTTTGGTTGGTCACTACTACTTCAATTGCCAATAAGTAAGTTTGTAACTGAGACGTGATGTAGAATATTTGTACTTCATAAAGAACAAACAAATGCCGGGTGACGGGCATGAGATTCTGTCCCCCATATACGCCGAAATTATGTAGAAATATCGTCTGATAGCACCATCTTGTGAATCAACTTCCTTCAGCCCAATATTTACCGAGGGGTGGGACAAAATCCTCTTTGACACCGGTTGTCACGAGCATTGAGTGTGGGTGCATAATTGGGTCTTCTAGCTCTCGGACTACATTTTTTTCTTCTTTTTTGTAATTTTTAATTTGAAATTGAGAAGACCTTTTCCCATCGGTTATGATTGCACAAGTATGTGTTACATACATTTAGTTTATCGCAGACAGTTTTGTTTTCTCCAGAACCGATAAGACTTAATTAAACCTTGCAGCGAGTTTGGCTGTCAAAGCTGTTGTCACAAGTCAAGAAAAACATAACAGCACCCACGTGGTAAATCCCAGCCATGCTATATTCCATGATATCCTCCCCTGTACCATAACACACAGTCTAGAAGGGGTGTCAATCAACAGGGGTCGATTACTTGGGTCATAGAGAAAGGACCCTTTCTCTATGCTTGGGTCAGTGGGGCTGAGAAAAAAAAGAAAAAAAATATTCCCATTGGGCCTGTGCATTAGTTTGTACACAAAGCAATGGCCGCCTGGTTAATGTCAATGACACCGAGGTCACGCGCGTGGTCGCCAAAGGTCCTGGACCCATTGAGTTGATTGAAAACATCTGTTCCCCAACTAGCTGGGAGTCCTGGGATGTCTTGCTGTCATTTCTGCGGTTAGAAAATGGGAGATAAGCCCTTGCACACCCTCTTAAGTGATTTATTATGTGTGACAATCATGACTGACAGCCAGCTGAAGCCATGTTACGTTGAAACAGGCGCCTCTTCGGACGGTTTTAAATGCCAAAGTGCAAAACCCGTTTAATTGTTAAAGTTCGGCATTGCACAGGATGACTGTTTGGGGTTGTTTGTTTGTTTTTGTTTGTAAACTTGTGGCTCTCACCTGGTTTAGTTATTCGAATGAGCTCTGGTAAACAAGATTCCGTCACGTGACCTGGCACACCCAAAGCTCCACACATCACGACAACGTCATAGAAATCTGGGCAAAACAGTCATCCAAGATAGTATTATAGCAACTCGTTAAAAGAAGACCTTAAGTGGCGGCCGCCGGATAATAAGTGGCGGCCGCCAGATAAATTGTACAAAAAAAATATTATCGCGCTCATGAAAAAATATTTCACTTCTGATTTCCTGGCACTATCCGGCTTCCGTATTCGTGTCTTGGAGCCGCGATCCCAAGCGACTGAAATGGGAGACCACGCACGCGAGTGGCGAAGCCACGAGGGCCTTTTCCAACTTGTTTGCAGTTTCTTATGTGTTTCTTTATAATCTCGACTTTTGCTACCCGAAACGGTAGCAAAAGTCCAAACCAATCAGAAGTGCATAACGCACGTTTCATAGTTCATGAATAATTCATTACAAAAACCGCAAACAAGTTGGAAAAGGCCCTCGTGGCTTCGCCACTCGGCTCGCGTGCGTGGTCTCTCGTTCCAGTCGCTCCACTGTTTACAAAAGGCTAGGCAACGCTGTTTGTCTATCCAGCTCCAATGACCTATGACCAAAGTACCACAATGCATTTCGCGCTGAGATACTAATCTAAAGGTTGTGTACAGCCAGATCGTGATCATAGATAAATTTTATTGCAGACAGAACATTGAGCATGCAGAAGCGGCATTCACATGGTAAGCTTCTTCTTCTTCTTCTTCTTCTTCTTCTCTTCACACTGCGTGTGTGCATATCCCCATGGGTTGGCCTTAGCCCACCTTGTTGGGCTGTAATGGCTCTCTTTTAACATCGGTCTCATAACACTCACCATTTACAGCCCACCATCCATATACACATGTCTCAAACGCGAAGTTTTTAAAGTACGAGCAAGTCGTACCTCTTTGATCGCAAATTTCTCCCATTTATAAACATCCCATACTACTCCAACCTACCTTACTTTGTTCCTTACATCTGAGGAATTTTTATGATACATTCCATAGCTCACCAAATGGTGGCTTCATTTAAATATGATTTTTTGAAAATGGCAAAAAAAAACGGTGTACAAAAATCGCATTGAAGTTCGTCGTGCCTGGGGGCCGCCATCTTACTTATGATTCGCTGCCTGTTAATCGTGAGAAAGTCAGGGCGCCCGCCTGATCTACCAAGTCATTAATATGCATAAGATGACGTCGCGGGCTAACTTATGTCGCTCACCCAATGAACATGCAACTTGTGAAGCTACATGCAGCGTCACGGGGTCTTGCATATTCATTAGATGGGCAAGTCTTATGGGGCGCCGTTTATGACTTTATTACGAAACCAATATATATAGAATGAAACCAATATGTATAGAACGAAACAAAAATATATAGAACGAAATAAAAATATATAGAACGAAATAAATATATATATAACGAAATAAAAAATATATAGGGCCTAGAACGAAACAAAAATATATAGAATGAAAAAAAAATATATTGAACGAAAAAAATATATATAGAACGAAATAAATATATATATAACGAAATAAAAATATATAGAACAAAACAGAAATATATAGAACGAAACAGAAATATATAGAACGAAACAGAAATATATAGAACGAAACAGAAATATATAGAACGAAACAGAAATGTATAGAACGAAACTGAAATATATAGAACGAAGCGCCGCCTTCAACGATTAAGAGCCAGGCCGCACTATTAATAGAACCACGCAGCTATACTTATGCCAAAATATATATAGCACGAAAATTAACATAATAGCAGGAAGCGCCGCCCAGTATGCTAGACTTTAAATCAAGTCGTTAGATAATACTAATAGAGTCGTTGTGCACACTCACTGCTGATAAACGTCGAATTATCGATCGCTGTAAGGATGGCTACACGAACACGTTAACTCAAAACTTTCAATGATCTTGGATCATCACACAGCGACAGAGAATTTTCCCAATTTGGGGGAACAAACTGCAAATTAAAGGAATCCTTGTAATCCTTGGCACGGATCCTTGTAATCTGGACACACAACATTTCAACACGGTGTTGACCCGTGTGTGCAGAACACTTGATGTTTGAAGTCCCTGCTGTTGTCTTTCCCTGCCTTGTGAAGTTCTGGTCCTTGCTCTGAGTCTATGTATGTCTATATACCATCCTTGCTTTATGTCTGTACCTAATCCTAGCGATAAGTGTAGGGCCCCTTGGTTCTTTTATGTGTATTACTTATAGTTTAGACACAAGTGTCAAGAGCAGGACCCGAACCCAAACTCTGATGATCAGAAACACCAGAGATAGAGTCCAGTGTGCTTGACTGCTCGGCCACGACATTTTAGAAAAGAGAATCAAATGATTGAATGGTAATATTTATGGAGGTACATGTACCTCCATCTCCATGATTATTTTAATAATATTGTGGATTTTATTTTCTAATCTTCAGACCGCAGAACAAGGAACAAGGACCAGACTCTGTGATGATCAGAACAGTTAAATTTCTACCAATTTGTGGAAGTGAACAAGAAAAAAATGGCGGACAAACCAACTGATGATGAGCCAGCTTCACAGACGACCGTGAATGAATTCCATAACTTCCGGGACCAAATCTATGGTTGCCCAGCAGAGGACAAGGTTCCAAGTGTTTACGATCGTTGGGCAGATAACTACAACAATGTATGTGGTATTGAAAGTGAATGGGAAACTTTGCAGCGCTAGGTGGCAGCAGACTTACCAGGTAAATTTCCATTGTTTACACAGTTCTGAGCTTGCGAGAACAATGGATTTACCTGGTAAGTCTGCTGCCACCTAGTTTCCCATTGCTGTGGTTCTGACCACACAATAAGCCATTGGAGTTAGACTTTTACATTGACAGTATGATGACATCAAGAGAAACCCTGAAGGCTTTGCAAAAGGTGAACTAACCCACAGTTCAACCCCCTGGGACCGATTGTACAGAGAGCTAGGATTGATCGTCACATTATGAATTACTATGGCGATATTGTCATCTTTAGTTCTTTGTCAAATCAACATTGGTCCTAGATTGGTTTTTGTCATTGTAATGCTTATTTGAAGGAAAAAGTATAAAGGAAGATCTACATTTAAAGTCACTTGTGAAAGTTTCAGCTGACTACAGTGTCTACTTGCTGAGAACACAGCAAAAAATTGTCAGAGTATTTTCACAAGAATGCCAAATTCATTCATGTTTAGCACGATGACAGTGGGTACCAGCCGCATCTCTGGCCACAGCATTCGCAAACAGACACCAACGCTCAGAAATCTTAGAAACAATTCATGCTGGAATCGTTTCTCAGATTCAAATGTTTTTGGGTGAACAATTTTCCAAACCATATTACTTCGAAGGGAATCCTTTCTCAAAGAAGTTAATACTATCACTCAGCATCTGTGAGTAGTTACGGTCATAAAATTGTTCAGTATTTACCAATACATGTATATGACCTTACCTTTTAAAAATAAGCTAATTGTGAGTTACTGTTCACAAAATATCTGGTATTGATTGGTCACATAAAATTGGATACCCCAGACTGAAGACAGTTTTGCTACAACACAGTGTTAAGGGCAAGTTTTTGTATAATAGCAACGTGTAGATGGGCAAACTCTGGTACCACTGTGCCATTCACATTCATTCAGAATTTGTACAGGTGTTCATCTTTACATAAAAGCTTGCCCTAACCATACCAATTGAAATTTTTAGCAATGGTCTCTAGTCTGAGGAATTCAAATTTAAGTGATCACTTGTCATCAAACAAGTCATGGTATCAGACATTATTCAAATCTAATTCACAAATGGCTTTTAAGTAGGACGGGCAGGAGCAATTGCTCTTGTTGCCCTACTCTTGGCCTCATGATATAGACTATAGCCCTTTTCACACTACTCTATACCCCTGACTCCCTTTACCCCTGATCTACCCCAGGAATTGGGCAAACCCCAGGGAATAGCCACCCCTGCTCTGGAGTAGGGGTAGGTGGTAAAACCCTGGGGTATTCTTGAAACGTGCAACTGGAACCCCATGGAATAGGGACCTAGGCAGGACAGTGTGAAAGTGCGCCGGGGTAACCATGGAAAAAAACCTCCCCAGGGCTGTATCCTGTATGCCACGGGGACAAGAGATACAGTGTGAAAAGGGTTTATGAAAAGGTTTTCTAGCGTGCCTCTTGGGGTTGGCCTCTTTAAAGATTTGAACTTCCAGGCCAGGTTGAATCCCGATCCACCAATTTTATATATATTGTTTATTGTAAAAACATTCGAATTAAAGCAGCCGATATAGGCCGAAAACAATACAAATTAACAAGTTTTAAAAAGGCAATATGCAATAAGGTTACAAAATATTAAAAGTGAGGATCATAAATTGCACAATACAAAAAAGGCAAAATTAGCTACATTTGTAAAAACATTACAAAACAAACATTATATGAAGTTACTTTAAAATTTGAACAAGCGAAGGAATAGCAGATCTTTTGTAGCGCTCTGTTTTACACTTGGGTATGACAAGCTCCAGTTTTCTTGCCTGATCTATAAGTTGGTATTTATCCACAATATTTTCATTGCGAAAAGGAAGCATATGACGGAATTTGTCAGATTCAACAAGTTTTTCCCAAACTTAAGCATAAGGTTGCACCTCCTGGCTTCTAAAGATAACAAATTAAGTCTCAACAGAGCCTGAGAAAACGAATAATATTCCTGCCCTAAAATGATACAAGCACGTTTCTGTACTTGTTCAATGTAGTTGGACTGGTTAACAGTAATTGATGTGTGCCACACTTGGCAAGCATATTCTAAAATTGATCTAATGTAGCAAATGTAAACTGCAACAATACCAGCAACATTAACTCTGGCTTTCTTAAGTGTGACCAAAGTGTAAAGTCTACGAGAGGCTTTCGAGACAATTTCAGTTACATGTAAATTCCACTTAAGGTATTCTGAATAGTGATCCCTAGTAATTTTACATGAGTAACAAGATTTAATTTCACAGAGTTAATGGTAAGAGGTAAAATAGGCACTTGACGCTTTAAAAAACTAATCATACACTGGCATTTAGAGGGTTTGGGTAAAACATCATTATCAGCACACCAAACAGTAAGGTTGTCCAAGTGATTTTGCAATTTTTGTTCTTCACTGATTTTGACAATTTCCCCAAGTGTAAGATCGTCCACATACTTCCGTCGTCTGCAGCAATCAGCGGCTGCATCATTAACAAGGACCAGAAAGAGAATCAGACCCAGTTTAGTACCCTGTGGTATGCCACATGATATAATCAACCTGTTAGAAGAAATGCAACCATCAACCTTGGTATTCTGGGTACGACCAGTAAGAAAGCTGCAGACGATGGGAACTATGGACGGTCTGACTCCTAGGTTTAAGAGTTTTTTAATGACTACTGTGTGATTTACAAGATCGAATGCCTTAGTAAAGTCTACAGTACTGAGCTGTGCATAGTGTCCTGGTTTATCAAGGCCCTCTAGCAAATAGTTGATCATATCAATTAGGTATAGTGCAGCCAATTTTCACAGCCAATTCCAAGAATGTTGCTTTTCCTCAAATGATCCATCGCAACAAGAGTGTCTTATAAACCTAAACAGCCCATTTCAAACCCTGTTATATAACTTGCTATTTTAAGCTATGCTTGAAGATTTTTTTTTAATTCCACGCGCACTCGTGAAATATGGGGGAAAAATAGCGCTTGTATTTAGAAACAAAACCCCCAAATAGACAACTTAAAGGAAGTGTCTGACTGACTCGTACTCCAAACATTAATGACCATATGCCATATACAATAAGGCCAAAGGTGAGTCAGACATTGGATGCATGTGATAACTGATATTGTAAAAGTATAAAAGTGCATCCTTATAGCTGACACAAGGGACTCACTTTACATATATATTGACCTGTTTAATTATACAGCTTGTTGGATCCGTGGGCTACATCGGTCCAGCCAATATGGCGAGTGTCACATCAGATATCATCAGTGACAAATCAGCAAGGATCTTGGATGCGGCATCTGGGACTGGGATGGTTGGAGAAGAGGTAAAGTTTTGGCATAAAATATTTTGTGATGTTGCAAAGTAGTCATGATTTTCTTCCTATTTAAGTCTGATTTCTGAATTGTTTGCACCCAGAAATCTCAGCAGAGTGGTTATCAAAAAGCATGAAATTTATATACATGTACAGTACAAAGCTCAAATTGGGGGGTGGGGGGGGAATCCACAAGATGGACCAGAATTGTTTTTACAAAACCAGAACCAAAATGAGAAAAAAATGCCTCACACACATACATTTAATGATAATTGCAAATCACTGATCCAGGTATAACAATCTTGAGTCCAAATGCTTTGGTGATGAGTTTCCACAGAGTAGAGTATCAATTCAGGTGGGTCTCTAGCCAAAGAAACTTTGGTTTTTAATGAAACCTTTGGCTTTCTTCAAACGTCGGCTTGGGCTCCGGCACCGGCTCCAGCTTCCGGCTCTGTTGAATGTTGGAAACACTGCAAAATGTACACTACAAAGTTGCGATGGAGATGGAGCCCAAGCCGAGGTTTTCGAAAAGGCTTTTTTTATGTCCCAACCAGACTTCTAAACCAAAGCGATTCTTTTCCAAACAGTTAAAGAAGCAAGGCTTCACCTGTATTGATGCCTTGGATCCATCTCAGGGCTCCCTTGACTACAGCAAGACGCTGGATGCATACACCAACTACATATGTGACACTCTGGATGAGCATCAGACTCAAATAAAAGACGGTCAGTTGAACTAAAGCTGTTTTATTGCTTTAATTTCATTAATTTATTTGTTCATTCAGGCTCTAAAAATACACACAATGCAATACACAGAAGACTGAGAAAAAAACAATCTGACCAAGAATTACAATAGACAGAGGAATATGTAGAAATGCAAAAACAAATTCTGGTCCAGTACAAAAGTTGAGCTTCAATCTCTGCGGTCTTGTGGTTTTTCAAGCCCGCGGTAGACTATCGGACTTGGTTTTCTTTTTAGCTTTACCCCGACTCCCCTTTTTATGCGGATACCTGCTTTGTATGTTGGCCTTGAAGGGACACGTATCGTATACATATGCAAAAATATATGCTATGTCGCAAATTATTTTCACTTACTTGGTTGCATACGTTTGAATTAAACTTCTAATGATCTGGGCTCAATTTCATAAAGCCTGTAAGCACAAAAACTTGCTCGGCACAGGAAAGTATTGCTTAGCAGAAACAGGTTACCAGCCAAAATTACATAAAGTTTGCATTGTTGTGACTGGTGCCCCACTCAAATTTTTGCTTAGCAAAGAAATTTGCTAAGCAGTATTTTCTGCTAAACAGCTTTATTAAAAACTGGGCCCTGGGGAGTTTCTTGCATCAAGTGAATTCCAGTCTTGAAAGTCATTCATGATGGGGTCGGACTACTTTTCTACTATGCACTCCCTTGGTCACTAATTCAATTCAATTCAATGTTTATTGTCCATAAAATTGAAATTTGCTTTGTCGAACATGCTCATAATCTTTAAAAAATATTTAAAAAAATTACAGAATCAACAAATTGTACGCTTATATGACATCATCTCAAAGTAAATTATGCGACAGAGTATGCAATAAAATTCACTACATTGCAAACATATTCGTACACGTATGCGCACATCTTCGCCAAAAAATTCACGATATCGCATACGTAATCGCACATATTTACGATATAAGGTGTCCAATCAGGGCCACCATAGCTTTGTGTACCAATTGTTTCATGAGTATGATGGTACAGTCTTTTATGCTGAACAGATTGCTACGACGCTGTGGTGATGTGTGGAGCCTTAGGGATACCTTTTCATGTGACTGATTCATGCTTCCCAGAACTCATCCGAATAACAAAACCAGGTCAGTTATAAACAAAAATTAATAAGATGAACAGATTTTTTGTAAAACACAATTTTATTAATAAGGAGAGCAAATTGGAGTTTTATATTGTTTAAAGTGTATCCGCATGTTTTTCACCGTAGATTTTACATTTAATGTTAATCCAATGTGAAAGCGTATACTTTCCTTCATCAATTCCATTAATTTCTAATTTTATATTTTATTTATTTATCATTTATTGCAACAACTTTATACAGGATAACAAGATCAACAGAAGCTGTTTTTCATCAATGCCCTGTTTTACATCAATGGTCAACATAAACAACAGACTTATAAAAAAAAAAAAGAAAAAAAAAAGGACAAGACGAATAAATTTCTCTTATTGTTTTGCCAACTACACAAGTAAATGTACGCTTACGCTTTTGAATTTCAAACCACCTCCTAACATAGTACGGCGGTGCGAGAGGGGATGGGTAGTAACATTCTGAGTCCATGCACTGTGCACCCTACTAGCGCAGTAGAATGTCCCGGCGTGTTTTCTAGGTTTTTGAAAATTTGTATTTTTAGATTCCGTCAAAAAGCTCGTCTTTGTCGTCCAATAATTATGATTTGTTATTGAATGAGCTCACATTACTATTCTCACTTTGTACAAGTTCTGTTTGTAATTTTTATGTTCATTGTTTTCTTATGTATTTTAATACAATCTTGATGTATTTTCCATTCAGTTGCTGATCGTGTTGTTTTGAATGTCTTTTTAATCACAATGCTACTGTTTCTTTGCCATGCCTTGTTTCTTTTTTGTAATCTGTGTGTAATTCACGTAAAATAACCCAGTACACTTATCGCAAAAGAGAAAGGGTTTGCCCGGGTGTTTCTAGCCGGTTTGACAGCAATATGCTCCCTCTCACCTTGTATATCTTACAAGGTGTTGTATTGTGGTCTCATAAAATCATTCTGAACAAGCTCCACCAAATTTGATATTTCGCCGTTGCACCAGGAGCGTCATTTATGACAGATATGGCCCATTATAAATACACACTACTGATGATGATGATAATGATAGTGGCTTCTTATATAGCGCTCATATTCGTCACTCAGTGACGCTCAAGGCGCTTCAACAGTCAGTATTTTTCCTGCAATGTATATATTATGTGGAGCTAAGTTTTGAAGTTTGAGACCTATTCCTTTTACATAGCACCATGTAATGGTTTACAAGGTGCTGTGGCGCAATATGCAGCCAATCAAACCAGGAACACCGGGGCGAACCCTTCTCTTTTCGATAAGTGCACTGGTTTTTATAATGAGGTTGAAAATGTTTTACTCTATTCTTTCTCTCTCCAGGTGGTTACATCATGTTTACCATGAGCACGAAAATACTGGAGGAATGGCAGGACAGGGTCATGGCAGCCGTCGATTCTTCCATCCAACAAGGAAAGTGGGAACTTCAGGACACGCGCTGGATTCTTTACCATGTACATGATACCATTAGTGAAAAGGCAAAAGTAACGATTCTTAAGGTTAAGAAAAGTTAGGTTTTTTTTACACCGACATGTAACAAACATTTATCATTTATTTGTTGATTACTTAAGTAAGATGTAATGAAGTATAGACTAAAGGCTTTTGCTTAAAACTTGATTTATTTCCATAAAAAAACAAAGTAAAATGAACACTATTTTTTAATGATGTAAGTCACCTTTTTACATGGTGTATAGTTTGTTATTAAAAAATGGGGCCTGTCGTGATCATAGCAGGCCTGTGGTTGTACATAAAAATTGTGAACTCTAACTCAGTTTATACTGCACCTGGCCGTCACATTATAATGTAATATTGACGGTTCTGATAATGAATAGTCAGATAGTAGGAGGGTTGACTTTTTACTGTGTAGATGCCTTCGCAACATTATCATATTGCAGGCTGGCATAGATTGTCTCTAGTCCTAAGTCTATATGAACAGATTATATATATGGAATGGTTGTAACCTTGTTCCGGTAAGCATAATTTTGTTATGCTTAGCTATTTTTGTGTTTAAAAGCGCCCTATGAAATTGGGCCGTGCTATGTAATCATGGTGACAGTCCCCCTTTAATGGACTTGTGTCCACATTGGAATGGGATAAAAACTAACAATGTTCAATTGTTTACAACACCACTCGTTTTTTTTTTCCTTTAATCAAATCAAAATTTTAGACATATCTTTCTTAAGATAACAAATAAAGTTGAATAAACCAAATGTATTCAGTAACTACATGTATGTTTTTGTATAATTTTTTTATTGCAGAGAAAATACACCCCCCCCCAGCACTTGTGGTTTGGTCCAGAGTTCAGCCTCCTCCCATGTGGGAGATGTGGACTAGTCCAGGTCAGTGACATGTGGAAATAGGCACATATCTTTCCTTTGAACTAGGACTACTTGGTATAACCTATTGAGTCTAGTCCCTTTTGTTTAGTTACATCATTCACATGCAGCATGCCCCAGTTATTAACAAAGTCTTTCTATTCAAGAACACATCTTTAATTGATGTCAATTTTGCATATAGGGGTCTAGTGGTAAGACATCTGCTCTAGCAATGCAAAGGTCGTGGGTTCGAATCCCACCCGAGTTATTTGCATTATTTTTTATTTTTTTCACAGAATATGGGAAAGTACAGAGTATACAGTGCTTAACACACATCGGTGTATGCAAAATTACGTAACGCGCACATTAAAGGGATACTGTCACACGGGACCGGTGTCATGCTAAAAGGTGTCTATAAGAAATTAGCTAATACGTCACGATGACGTCATCGGTTTCAAGTGAAAGTCTGATGTATGAAGTACTTTAAATGATAAATGACCTGAATCGACATCACTTCCTATCAAGGGCGTCGATGGGTGGGGGACGGGGGGACATGTCCCCCCCCCCCACTTTTTAGACTGGGGGACAGCATATCAGATGTCCCCCCACTTTTTGATTGACTGTTCATTAGAAATATGCAACAAAATTTTCTTGATTTAATATTTCATTACAATTTTTGTTCAAATAAAAGAATAGCGAACAAACGATGAAATGTTTTCTTCATTTTCATATTTTTTCTGATGGACCACGCGCAGAATGGTATTTTGGGCTCATTTCCGCTTCTATAATACAGACAATTTAATAGACGACAAGTATCGTCCAAGACATGAACGCCCGATCCCGCTTACATACCTTGAATGTTAGCATTCAAGTTATGCGTTGTTTGTGTATGCTAAAATGTACGGTACAAGATCCCTCCCCAAAGGAAGTATATGTGTACGTGTGTGCGCACATGTGCAAATGTGTTACATTTGGTTACAATCGCACAATGCACAAAATGTAGTAAAATCCATTAAAATAAATAGGAGCAGTTTGGGCTATGACAAGATTTGTCGAAGAAGCAATATTTTGTTTTTTCGAAGAACTTCAAGCTGACACGATAAACGCCGGACTCCCGAAGCATAATTATTAAAAATGTGGGGTGCAAATAATATAAGATGTATTTTTTTCAAGACTTGCTCGCCCGTCCCCCCTACTTTTCAGTAGCGATCGACGCCCTTGCTCCCCCTATCCAAACCGGTGTCATGCCAAAAAGTGTCCGCCTCGAAAAAGTGTCCGCTGGGCATGCGCAGTGGACGCCGGACACTATTTGGCTGAGGCCGTGTCCGAATTGGCGGCTACAGCTAGATTTCCGCGCCATCGTGCATTGAAGTATAGGACGTCCTTAGCAACACCCTTAGCAACAGCCGTAGCTGTAGCTGTAGCCGCCAATTCGGATACGGCCTAAGCCTTATTCGCATTCCGCGGCCATCTTGAAAATAGCGCCACCAACTGGCATGCAAAATAGACTGGGTAAATTTTCATAAAAAATCAACCCTGAAGGCAAATTGTGTTAATTTATGGCATACAATCTTTTTAGGGGTATTGAGGGGTGCTGAACTCAAATTTGTTGTATGCCAAGCTCAAAAATGTCCCATAATGCCTCAAAATCCAAAAAATCCAAGATGGCCGCCACTGACGAGTTAAAATGTATTTATGTGCATATCTTTTTTACTAAACAAGGTAGAAACTTAAATTAAATGTCCTTCTTTAGGTTATCATGTATGGGGAATCCAATGCCATAAACAATTTCATAATAAAATGTGAAGAAATTGATTTAAACTAATATTTAATGCAAAAAAATATGTTTTTTTTGGAAGATTAATAATAAATAATAAAAAAAGATCCAGCAGGTTAATCCTATGAATCCAGGGATAATTTACTTACCTTTCAGGTGTCTTTCTTTGCAATCAATTATGTTCTGGAATAATTTACTTAACAACTTTGCAATTTTCTTAACATTGCATATTTTTGAATTGCAGATAATTGTATCAAATACACCGTAATAAAATAAGTGATGTAAATGTGATGGATCAGAAAACCCCCTTAGTAGTTGGTCATTAATAGTTCCATTCCACACTTCCACCCGCTGACCTCCCGTTATAACTTACCGCTTTCTTTGTAATATTTATTTACCAACCAAGTTTGAGCGCCCTCACACTCACAGACACATATAAAGCATCCACACAAAAATCAACCCAAACATGTATTTTGTTTCTCTCCATGGTTATGTTAAATACATGTTTATTATTTTCCTACTATTCAACCAGTGCATAAAACATTAATATGGAATATATTTAGTGTTATTTCATCAAGTATCCTGTAGCTTTCTTTTTTATAAAACATGTTGGCCTAGTTTAGATTGATTTGTATAACTTTGTATAACTTAGTATTACATTGTATTACTAAAGGTTGTATTGCCAACTCTTTTTATTGTAGAGTGTCTGAATTAATCTATCATCAGTAACTGAAAAAATGGCTGAAAGCACAGAACGTCCTAAAAAAAGACCAGTGTCACTGGATCCACAATTATGCATGATATGCCAGAAGGATAGTAAGCAAAAGCTTATGACTGTAAGCAGTGATGGTCTTCCATCAGTTAATACTATAAGGCAACTCCGGTCAAAATTAAGCAATGACAATTTCCGAGAAGCAACTGATCGACTTAATGGAGTATTTCGTACAGACTCACCTCCACCATTCTTGTGGCATAAGGACTGCCGGTCTAGTTACATGAGTAAATGTAAAGTTGAAAGATTAAGGAGTGCTGGTTTGAAGGAAATGAACGACCAATGTTCGTCTGCATCCATATCAACTCATCAGCAAAATGTTAGTTTACGGAGCAAAACGCCTCAGATAGATTGGAGGCAGTGTATCTTTTGTCAACAGGTTCGAAATGAAACGCTTCATCTCATACAAGAAATGAAAGTCAGCAGAAGAATATTGGAAGCAGCGAAGTATGACCAAATCTTAAGAGTTCAACTAGCTTGTGTAAATGATCTTACTGCTGCAGATGGAACATATCACAGAAGTTGCATCGTCCAGTTCGAACGTAGGACCAAGCGCACAGCAAATATATCACCCCAGAGCTCAGATATTACGTTAGCATGGCTTTGCCAAGAACTTGAACAATCAGCAGAGCAAGGTGATATACTGGATCTCATAAATGTGTGGGAAAGGTACTGCACAATAGCTAGTAATGCTCAGATAGATATACCACCTTCATTTCTCAGTCGGAGGAACACATTCAAGGACAAAATAGCCGACCGTCTTGAGGGCTTATTTGAAGTTGTTGTACTGCATGATCAACCTAGAAATGAGCCTCGTACTGTATTGGTTCCAACCAAATTTCGGCATATTCCAGTATCAGCGATGGTGAAAGACGGCACCACCGATAAACTCATCCCTTCATTGGAACAAGAAGATACTGATACATTCTTGACCATGGTTCACGTGGCATTGCAAATCCGTGGTGACATGTTGTCACATCCCAAGCCAGAAGGGATAGACATCAGCGAAGACAGGGCAATAAACAGCATACCTGATAGCCTGTACATGTTTCTGAACTTGTTACTAGGTGGTCAGCGTCTACTGGAGGAGGATGAACTGGACGAAGATAAGAATGAAGCCAGACGGCGGCTTAGAATCATCAGCATTGCTCAGGATCTTATGTACACAGCCAATGGAGACAAGTTCCTCACTCCGAAGCATATAGGATTGGCCAGTACCCTTCATCAAGCTACACGTTCGAAAGAGCTGGTGAACATGTTTCACAAGGCAGGTCATGTCATGAGTTATCGAGACGTAATCAAACTTGACACTGCTCTGGCAAAGAAGACATTAGAAACCATAGATGACGATGGTGCCGTTGTTCCCCAAAATCTAGTAAAGAGACGTCGCTACGTCCATTTCTCGACGGACAACGTGGACATTAATGAGTACACTCTGGATGGAAAAGGAACCTTCCATGCCACTCAAGTGGCCGCCTGGCAACGTGGTCGACCTGAAGACGATATCCTCATTGGAATAGATATTTCTAAGACAGGAGCATTCCAAATCCCTGAGGCGATGACTGACATCATACCTGCATCAAACAGAGGAATTACGGAGCGTCCATTCAGTGGTTTGATTGCAGCCAATTGTTTCACACAGTCATCTGAGGATTGTCTTTCAGCACAGAATGCGCACGCAACTGACATGGCGTTCATCTTATCCCGGTCATCCCACAAACCAATGCCTTCCTGGACATTGTACAATCAAAAGGCAAGCACAGTTAACCCTGAGAAAACTACAGTTGGGTACCTACCTATCATACAAAATCCTGCATCTGAACTCGAAACATTGAACACAGTTGTCAAGCGAGTGCTTCATGTGGCCAAATCGATGGAACAAAAGCATGTCGTACTGACAGTGGACGAGGCACTTTACCCAAAGCTGCTTGAATTGAAGTGGTCAGTAGAAGAGTACAAGGATGTGCTTATACCTTGCCTCGGAGGACTTCACATTGCCATGAACTTTCTTGGTGTAATAGGGCGACACATGAGTGAGTCTGGCCTGAGTGAGCTATGGGTAGGGTGTGATCTTTTGGGAGCCAATGCTGCGCAGAATGTTATGAAAGGAAAGGGGTACGCACGTGCCATCAGGACACATAAACTTACCCTTCAGGCCCTTTGGCAACTACTCCTCCCACGGCTTTATACATACCTAGATGGAGTTGATGTTACACTGAGAGATGAACTCTCAAATGTCTGCACAACCTTAGACGCCGACCACATTGCACAGATGGTCGACAAACTGACAACCGACAGATTTCAGCAGCCCATGAAAGAGTTCCCGGCAGCTCTTGCAGTTGATGACCCGAATGCTGAATTCTGGTGGAACTATATGACCATGGTCAGCATCCTACTCTGCTTCACAAGAGCGCAACGTGATGGATCTTGGGATCTCCACCTATATGCCTTCAAGCGTATGCTGCCATTCCTCTTCAGGTACGATCATGTTAACTACGCCAGGTGGGGTACTGTATACTTGGCTGAGATGTCGGTTCTCCCACCAGAAGTCCTCCATGAGTTCCAAGAAGGCAACTTTGTAGTAAAACGCGCCGATCGACGCTTCAATCAGGTTTCGGCCGACCAAAGTACGGAATGGCTAAACGCTACAGGAAAAAAGAGTGGAGGCTTAGTAGGTATCACGAGAATAGCATCCGCACTCAGTAGATGGACATTGTCATACAATCTGAGAACAGTTATAGCTTCTCAGACAAAAACATTGCTGAGCCTGACAATGGACGATGAAGACGATGAGTACACACACAATGAGTGCACCAAAAGCAGGATGGAGAAAGACGACTCTGATGAAGGCAGCCTTGTTGTATCAATGAAACAGCATGGCGTGTTTCAAGATGGCAGTGGCACATTGAAGAACATAATCACCAAGGATGTGGTCACGCCTGTGATTCAAGAATCTCTGCTTAGTGCAGAACACCTCGGACGGGCGCAAATGACAGTGTTTGTAAACAAACGTCTGTGTGAACCTCCAGAAAGTAACCAGCACCTGGATCTAAAATCACCCATTCAAAAAAATAATGCAAAGACATTTGCCTCTTTGTACGAAGTTTTGAAACCTTCCAAAATCAAACAAAACACTATCAAAGTGGACAGGAACATTCTACAAAGGCTTTTAACAGCTTATAAAGCAGGGCGTGAGGTAAACCTAGAAAACATCCTCCAGCATGAACTTATGACCATCCCACTATCTTTGGCCACAACTAGTGGTAGTCTACATTCTACCAACAAGTCTGTGTTAGCAAACATTCTGACACAACAAGTCCAAACTCCAGCAAATGTTACACTCGATCAGCCCAGCTGCCTGCTTATTGATGGTCAAGCACTTGTGATGGCAGTTGGAAAGCCCCCTGACATTAGAACGTTTGGAGACTATGCCAACACATTTGCTAACACTGTGTTCAAGATGGGAGCAAAATACAAGAGGATCGACGTAGTCTTTGACAGGTACCAAGGAGAGTCAATCAAAGCAGGTACAAGGACCAAACGGAAGCAGCGCCACCGACCGGTACGTCGTGTAATAGAAAATGAATCATCAGTTCCTCTCCCGTCAGACTGGTCTAGCTTTATGGCTCTCGAGGAAAATAAAGCAGATCTCGCACTACTACTTTCAAACTACCTGATTGAACACAACCCGACAGATAAACCAGTGGTTGTAGTAGCTGGGGGGTTCGCCGAAGCGACCACTGTCAAGTCATCTGATCCAGATCTTGAAGTCTCCTCTCTGAGGGCTGACCACGAAGAAGCTGATACCCGGCTGATTTTGCATTGCATCCATGCTCATATGGAAACGATAGTTGTGTCAGTACGTGATACAGATGTGCTTCTTTTACTTCTAGCACACTATGACAGAATGGGATGTACATCTCTCTACATGAAAGCCGGGACATCGAAGGCTCCAAAGTATTTACCAGTTCATGAAATTCGAAATTTGTTATCTCCTGATCTAGTGGACACACTACTTGCCTTCCATGCTGTAACCGGCTGTGATAGTGTTTCTCAGTTTAGTTGCCACGGGAAGAAAACAGCCTGGAAGGTGTTCGAGCAGCATCACACTGATCTGATTGGCCTTGGCAAAGGCCCTCTCACAAAAAACATCGCTATATCAACAGAAAAATTCATCTGTAAGATATATGGCGTGCCTAAAGTAGATACATGCAACAAAGCACGAGTCAAGTTGTTTTGTATTGGTCGTGCACAAGAGACTCTGCCGCCAACCTCAGATGCAGCAAAGTTTCACATCATGCGTTCACACTATCAAGCAAGTGTCTGGAATCAAGCACACTTGCCATATCCTGATCTTCCTCCAGTGACCGAAATGGGATGGATGCACCTGGACGGTCAGTTAGTGCCACGGCTACTCTCTCTGCCACCTATCCCTAAAGCTTGCAGGGAGATCACCTCATGTGGTTGTACAAAGGGGTGCCTTAGCCTGCGCTGCAGCTGCAGGAAAGTTCGCATGAAATGCATCGAGGCGTGCAACTGCAGGAAACTTGACGACAACTGCCGGAACACTCATGACGACCAGGAATGAGTTCACATCTACTGCAGATATGGTAAACTCATGTAAATTACGCACAATTAAATTCTTGTCATTGCTGTCATTTTACAACAAAACTTGCTTGTCAAATTTTGGTTTAGGTTAAAGTGTGTATCAGTGTTACTTGAGTGTACCTTTGCTAAGCCAAAATGGGTATTGCATCCATAGGTTTTCCACTTACTTTAAACCAAATAATGATATACGCCCTTTTAACCAAGCAAATGGATTGTCTGTTTATTTGTTTTTTGTTTAGATGAGCTTCCTGTCAAGCGGTCTATGTTCCTGGTGGTGAAGGAGAGCGATGAGCCTGCGGATCTTATTTGGTCGAAAAATTATTAATCTTAAAAAGGGAAATTTTTTGCATTAAAAGCAAGTTTAAACCAGTTTCTTAAAATGTTATCTCAAAACTGTTTGTGACATTGGATTCCCCGTACATGATAACCTTAAAAAGGAAATTTAATTTAATTTTCTACCTTGTTTAGTAAAAAAGATATGCAAATAAATACATTTTAACTCGTCAGTGGCAGCCATCTTGGATTTTTGGATTTTTGGATTTTGAGGCATTATGGGACATTTTTGAGCTTGGCATACAGCAAATTTGAGCTCAGCACCCCTCAATACCCCTAAAAAGCTTGTATGCCATAAATTAACACAATTTGCCTTCAGCACTTTAAATATGCACATTTTCACAGTTTTTGCCTAGTCTAAAAGCCAGTCGAGGGGAACACATTGCCCATGCAGACTGTCACGTAAAGCATACAGGTAAGTTTCTGCTTGATTTTGCAATTTCTCCTCGATCTTCCTTTTGTAAATGTCAGTTTTGGAGCCTGCATGGTAACATTCAACACTAACAGCATGATTTCTGACTGATTTATTTGTGATCAGTACAGAAATGTGGACCGAAAATCGAGTATGAAACTTTGAAAGTGTTGTTTCAATTTGTTGGGGGCAAACTTGAGTTGGGGCCATATTAATGATTTGATTACTTAGGTCATGCTTAGGCTAACCAGTGAACGATTTCCCTTGTACTACAGCAGAGCAAATTGCTACACAAAATGTATCCGTTGCTACTCAAAAATCAGGAGTTGCTACTCAGTATTAGCAATGAGTGTGCACACAAAAATTCATTCAAAATATTTTGCTATGCAAAATTGCTGGATGAAATCGTTCCCTGCTAACATTACCATGATTACATGACCATGATTAGATGACCATGAATTATGCACTTATGCCGGAATCCGAAATAAGTTAGGATTATAGATCGATCAAAATTAAAGAAATGCATGCAGTTGAACTGATTTTTCCCCTATTTTATTTCTGGCAGAGAAATTCAGTACAGAGTAACAAAGCTAGAGTCGCAAATTTTTTTTTTTTTTTGGTGTGAACTTTATAGCCAACTTCACATAAATTAAATGCAGGATATTCATTATGTTTGTCACTTTTTTGTTCTTCTCAGGTCGGCCTGCCAAGTTTTGGTGTCCCAGAAAACTGCAGCTCAAGGACCAATTTCTAAGGGTTTTAATGAAGCTGCGCCTGGACTTGCTGAATGGAGATTTGTCTGAGACCGATTCCAAATATCAACATGGTACTGTGCCAGCCGTATATTCATGACTTGGATTAAAATCTTTGGCTGAGGAGTAAAGGAAGGCAGTGACCATGCCCGGGCAGGAAAACATCCAAGCCAATCTTCCGAAAGACTTTCAGAAGTACTACCAGCAGTTGCGTGGAATTTTAAACTGTACACTAAGATTTTCATATATCATCAACGTAACCTAGAGTTACAAGCCATGACTTATTCAGACTACAAGTGAAGTCACACAACACTGCTAAGATAGTTGCGTGTAGTATCACTCCCTGGGGGAGTGTTATAGTTTTGGTCCAAAGCATTGGGGAAGGTGGGGCAGAACCTCAGATTCGTTCAGTGACACAGACCTTTTGACTAAAAACTAAATTTTCTGAAAAAATGAGACTAAAATTTAGCATTGTAGTTACCTGTAAAAGGCAGTGGCCTTACGCCTGTGAAAAAGTAGCACATCACACAAATTAAGAAAATCATGATGATGATTATGTTACCACACAAGGCAAAAGGTCATGACATGAACTACATGTACATAGTACTTTTAAAAGTTTGGAAATGGAAGGGAGTAAATAATAACCACTGTAGCGGTTTAAGCCCTTTTGGATCAAATAAGGCCCCTCGAGAATGACCTCATAGCATCGTGCGCTAGATACATGTATATTGGCCTGTTAACAACGGAAACTGAGAGCACTTGAAAGTTCTGAGTGAACTCGAGAAGGTCCGAACCGCCACATTGGTTACTTTTTACTTTAGTGCCTTCATAAAAGTTTTGACGCATCAAGCTGATTGTTTGTAGCTCACTAACTCCAGTCATGTATTGATAAAACAATGCATTTCTGAATAAAAAGTTACTAATTGATCACAACTTCAATTTTACAATTTGATAAAATGTTTTGCAATCGATCAGAAATCCGTCCAATCAAATTGTTCCCCGTTGTATACATTTGATTAATGCATGATTTACTTTTTGAACCAAAGATTGGTTTACTATGACCTGGTTTTTGAGAGTTTGTTTAATAAATGAGTCAAAGTCTGTCCTCAGAAAAGACAATACAAGCACTAAATAATGAAGATTCAGATTTGTTTTCTTTCTAAATGTAGGCATATGTAGTCATATGAAAATAAAGTTACTGCACCAATCTTTCTTTATCAAAAATGTTTTGGTTATTTTAAACCCAAATGTACGTTTTAAACCCTATGTGTACGTTATCTTTTTATAAAGTTGAACAAAGAAACCGACTCGATAGTGATACACTGCATTTGTTTTATTTATTTTTGTATGTTTTACAATTTGAACAGTACCAAGAATCAAAAGTCAGTTTCTCTTGTGGTTGGATGACTGGGAGTCTTCATGGTCCAAGCTGCAAATGACAATGCCACCAACTCTTTTCTTTATGCCACTTACAGACAGTCCCCATTTTCGCAAATATGCCTGAATTAGTTCCTTTTTGCCCAAGAGGGTAAAAGTCTCCAAGAATCTCTGCAGCTGCACTAGCGGTACTCATGGTTGCTCAGCTTACTAACAAAATAAAAATATAATAATATTTTAAACAATCAGGTTAAATGGTCTACATCATTCAATAAAACAAAAGTGGAAGCCCTAAATAAATGTACACAGAGTCGAAGCCAATCCGCACATTCCAAAGTGAATGAGATATCTCACAGTCACACGTACGGGAATTAAAAAATATATACCACTTTTGTCAAAATAAGTCAGCTTTGAAATGACGTAAATCCCCCGAATAAGAATTTGGGGACAATGTGGGACTAGTAGAAAGTAAAAAAATGTTAAAGGTAATTCCTCTAAAGAACTTTCGGCTGCAAGGCCTACACAAAAAATTAATCTGTACTCTGGAACATTGTCATTATTTTCGATCCTCATTTTTGTCCTGATCACAAACAAAATCAGCAAGAAATCCAGTTTTTAATGTTGAACGTTACCGTGCAGGCTCCCAAACTGACATTTACCGAAGGCATGTTGAGGAGAAATTGCAAAATCTAACATAAACTTATCTCTGCAAACTGAAGCTGTATACTTTTACGTGGAGGGGCTGGGCAATGTGTTCCCCTCGACTGGCTTTTGCAAGCCAGTTGGTGGCGCTATTTTTAAGATGGCCGCGGAATGCGAATAAGGCTTATTTGGCACGTAGTGCCAAATAGTGTCCGCCGCCAAATAGTGTCCGGCACATGTATGAATCAGTCACATGCATGCACACCTCCCGGACAGTATTTGGCATGTGCGGACAGTATTTGGCATGTGCAGACAGTATTTGGCGGGGAGTTTACGGTCATTAATTTTGGGGGGAGTAAGCGGACAGTTTTTGGCAGGAATGGACAGTATTTGGCGGAGATTTAGCGGACATTATTTGAAAGGCAGAGTTTGCTGGCGAGTTACGGGAAGAAAACAAAATTAATGAACGATGTGAGAAAGTGCTAAATCATGTGTTACGAATCCTTATAATATTAAAATAAAGAAAGCGTTCAAACAAAGTTCAAAGGAAAATTCATATGAAAAATGATCATAATGTGTATGTACGACGTCTTGTCAGCTGAGCAGCGAGCTAAGGCACGCAATGATCACGCTAAACGCGGACGCTTTTTGGCAGACCTCCGTAAACAATATGACGTCATAGACGCATGACCAATCAGATCGCAATATGCTAATGAGCGGACACTATTTCGCGGCGGACACTTTTTGGCATGACACCGGAAGTTCAAATACAATTTGTATTTAAAGCTCCATTTGGATTTTGTGTTCATAACTTTCAATTTTATTGGATGTAACTTTTAATTGAACAAATTTTGTTTCGTCAAATCGGCCAAAAGCGGACGTAACATCAGCCAAAATTGTAGTAACATCTTTAAGGGGCCATTCAGAACTTAAGTTAATTAAAATTTATTTCGAAATTATGGTTGTTTGGGTCAAAAGAAATGACTGTAAAACAAAATCGAGTTTTCATTATGGGTTTCTACTTCAGTGCAACGAGGACGACCAACGCCAAAACCAGAAGCCAGGTTTCAAAGTACGCCTACTACGGTTCCAGGTGCTGCAACGGAGAATGATTTGTTGCCGACCGGAACTCCATTGTGAAACAGTCTGAAGGAGGACGCCCGTCTGGCAGGGCTGACGGGTCTAAGCAGTGTGACATCTACCTGTGTTAGCAACGCTGAGGATTGCAAGGAGCCACAACAAAAGAAAGATGATGCCTGTTCAGGCGGAAAGCCCCCTGTCTAGAATAACTACCAAAGATGAAGCGAGCAAGACCGGAAGTGGTGCCACCTTACGGCGACCAAACATCACTCCCGACCGATACAACGGGAAGACTCCATGGAGAGATTATTTACAGCATTTTCAGGCGTGCAAGTCGGCGAATGAGTGGACGAAGGGCCAGGCTAAGGTGTTCCTAGCGGCGAGTCTACAGGGTGTTGCACTTAAGGTGCTTGGGAGTGGCACCTGTGATGGAGGTAAACAGACCTACACCGAGTTGGTGGACAGTTTGGAGAAGAGGTTTGGACCAGGACGTCTAGCTGAAAACCATTTGATGGAGTTGCGCCACAGACGACAATGCCCTAGAGAGACCCTCCAAGAATTAGGCCAATCTATTAAGGAGCTTTCGGCCCTGGCTTACCCAGAGCTGACGGATGAGGGCCGTGATCGCCTAGCTAGGGGACATTTCTCGGATGCAATTGAGAGTCAGGCAATTAGGGAAGGTATTTTTCGCACTAACCCTTCTACACTAGAGGAAGCAGTGAGGGCTGCACTAGCAACAGAAAGCTTCCACAAAATAGAAGAAAATCGAGAGGGTAGGAAACCGAAGTTCGCCAGGGTGCTGGAGGAAGATCCTGATGTCGTTTTCAAGGAAATGAGTGAGAACTTCCGTCGGATGGAGAAGAACATGCTCAAGACGCAGGAAGAAATGAAGGCTCAGATGGAAATGATGAGTCGGTGCACGCCTGCCAACGATAGGCCAAATAAAGCAGACATGGAAAGAATAGCAAGAGATTTTATCTGCTATAGGTGCCATGGGAAGGGGCACTATGCAAGGAACTGCAGTCGCCCAGCCGCGCAGAAGCGAAAGTATCAGGGAAATGACCAGCAGCCTACTCAGGGGTCCGAGGGGAGGCAGGATGTACATCAGGGCCAACAGGTGACAAAAGATGTTGTGGCGGAGAGAAATTAGAGACTGCAGGCACAGATGGTCTATGTATGTCTCCGAGGACGGCAGGGGTAAATAGCGGCCTATACGTCCCAGCAATAGTGAGGGGAGAGAAGGTGAATCTTCTGGTTGATACAGGCGCCACAGACACAGTTCTGTCGTCTACATTCTTCTATGAAATTCCGTCAGAAAAAAGGCCGAAATTGAGGACCGTGGGCTCCAGAGTGCGAACAGCCGACGGTAGCCTTTTGTAGACCATTGGGAGCGCCTTTGTTGAAGTACAAGTTGGGCGAACTGCTCTCTTATTGGACGTTATGTTTGGCAACATAGGCACAATGAAAGGAATCTTGGGCATGGATTTCTTGGCTGTTTAGACTTCCACTCTCTCGAGCTGGAGATCAACGGAGAGATTGTGAGGTGCACGGACACCAAAGGCTACAAGTTTTGTGCTAGAGTGATTGTAGAGAAAACGACTATTATACCACATGGACATGAGGCTATTGTGCCTGGGCAGGTAGCCGGAAAGGTGAAGGTGATTGGCCTGGGCATCATGGAACCAGCGGAGAGAGGTGAAATTGCTGACAAGGGCATGGTAATGGCACGATCATTGGTGACCGCTACTGACAAGGTACTTCCTATTAGGGTGCTTAATCCCGGAAGGAGGCAGTGCGTGTTAAAGAGAGGAACAATGGCAGGGTTTCTCACGTCAGTAGGCGAGGATGAAGTTGAAGAAAGACATATAGAATCGCCCGAAGTCGGTGATGGCAAGGAAATCCCAGAGCACCTAAAAGACCTTTTCCAGAGAAGCAAGGAAGGAGTAGACGCCGAGTATCACGCCAGGATAGCTAAAATGCTCCTGAGTTTTCAGGATGTATTTTCAAAGGGGGACATAGACATCGGACGAACTGGTCTCGTTCGTCACAACATAGAGACAGGCGATGCTCGACCTATACGGGAGCGCCCAAGACGTTATCCTACCCAGGAGCAGCAGGAAATTAGCGCTCAAGTACAGACGATGCTTCAAGGCGGCATCATTGAGTATTCAGACAGCCCGCATCATTGAGTATTCAGACAGCCCCTGGGCGTCTAATGTAGTCCTTGTGAAAAAGAAAGACGGCACCAAAAGGTTCTGCGTCGACTACCGCCGCCTTAACAGTGTGACCATCAAGGACGCCTACCCAATCCCGAGAATAGGCGATTCGCTAGACACCTTGTCAGGTTCGAAGTGGTTTTCCACTTTGGACCTGGCATCGGGCTATTGGCAGGCGGAGCTGGATGAAGAAGTGAAGAAAAAATCAGCTTTCGTGGTGCGTGGAGGGCTATTTTCATGGCGTGTAATGCCTTTCGGGCTCTGCAACGCCCCTTCAACATTCGAGAGGTTGATGGAGAGAGTTCTCGCTGGACTTCATTGGGAAACGCTACTCGTATATCTCGATGATGTAATTGTCTTTGCTAAATCGATAGAGGAAGAACTCACCCGCCTAGAGACGGTGTTTCAGCGCCTTAGAGGAGCAGGGCTGAAGCTAAAGCCAAAGAAGTGCGAGCTGTTTAAGAAGAGTGTCCTGTATTTGGGGCATATAGTGTCTGGCGATGGGATAACAACGGATCCTGCAAAGATTAGTGCAGTGAGGGACTGGCCTGCGCCTAAAACCGTAAAGGAAGTCCAAAGCTTCCTAGGCCTAGCGTCGTACTATAGACGTTTCATCAGAGGTTTTGCAGATGTGGCCCGCCCTTTACATCGCCTGACTGAGAAGGCTAGGGATTTTATATGGAACGAGGAGACAGAGAAATCATTTCAAGAACTGAAGATGTGCCTACAAGAAGCGCCTATTCTGGCTTATCCAGACCCAAGTGGAGATTTTATACTCGACACCGATGCGAGTGGTGTTGGCATAGGTGCCGTGCTCTCCCAAGTATTGGAAGGACAGGAAAGGGTGGTCGCCTATGCTAGTAGGGCTTTGAGTAAATCGGAGCGTAATTACTGCGTGACCCGGCGAGAGCTTCTAGCAGTGGTCGTATTCCTAAAAAAGTTTAGGCAGTACCTATATGGGTGGAAGATCACCATAAGAACGGACCACGGTGCCCTTAGATGGCTTACCAATTTCCGAGAACCTGACGGGCAAATGGCCAGGTGGCTACAGGTGATTAGTGAATATGACTTCACAATTACACATCGTGCCGGCCGTTCACATGGAAACGCGGACGGGTTATCACGAAAGCCGTGCACCCAGTGTGGGAGGACAGATCAGGTACCTGAGCCAGCTAAGAAGGAGCCAAGTGAATATACAGATGGCAGCCAAGTTGCCTTCGGAGAATTAGGAGTAAGAGTCGTTACTATGGAACCTACCATTACCAGTGATAAGTGGAGAGATGCGCAGAATATAGATAACTCTATCAAGTGGGTGCTGCAGGCCAAAGAGCAGTCAGGGATAAAGCCAGCTTGGGACACTCTCTCCTCCTGTTCTTATGCAAGGAAAGCATACTGGCTGTTGTGGGACCAACTAGAGGTCAGAGATAGAGTCCTATCTAGGCGTTGGGAATCTGACGATGGTCGTCAAGTTAGATGGAAGGTGGTTGTACCGAGCACCTACCGCATGGAGTTAGTTTTGGAACTACATGAAGGAAAGTCCAGTGGACACCTCGGGATAAAGAAGACTTTGGCGAGGGTTCGTCAAAGATATTATTGGGTAGGCATGGGAGCTGATGTACGGTCCGCAGTTAGGCAGTGTAATGTCTGTGCCAGTAAAAAGTCTCCTGCAAGGAAACGAAGGGCACCTCTGCAGCAAGTAATAGTAGGTGCACCGATGGAGAGGATTGCCCTGGACATAGTCGGGCCACTTCCAGAGACAGAAGGAGGTAATCGGTATATCCTCGTTGTGGGAGACTATTTTAGCAAATGGGTGGAAGCTTACCCGGTAACAGACGAGAAGGCCGTGACAGTGGCCAGGAAGTTAGTAGAAGAGTTTGTGTGCTGATTCGGGGTTCCTCAAAGGTTGCATTCTGACCAGGGGAGGAACTTCGAGTCTGGGGTTTTTACCCAGATGTGCAGCATCCTTGGGATTGAAAAGACACGCACAACACCTTACAATCCCAAGTCCGATGGAATGATAGAGCGATTTAATCGGACCTTGTTGACCATGATTTCCTTGATGATAGAGCCACATAGGCGCCAACGTGATTGGGATACAAAGCTCCCTTTTGCAACTTTCGCCTACCGATCAACGCCTCAAGAGTCCACAGGCGAATCACCCAATATGCTGATGCTAGGCCGCGAGGTTAAGCTGCCAATTGATTTGACAACTGAACTACCTACGGAGGAGAATGAAGGAATCACAACTGACTATGCGTTGAGGCTAAGGGAGAACATCCAGTCTGCCCACGATCGAGCAAGAGATTGTCTCAAACAAAGCGCTAGGCGCCAGAAGAGGAACTACGACAGGCGTGTAGTTGGGGGAAAACTTTCTAGGGGGCAGTTCGTCTGGCTGCATAATCCAGCGAAAACTAAAGGCCTGTCACCTAAGCTACAGCGTAAATGGGAGGGACCGTACCTAATTGTAGACAAATTGTCCGAAGTAGTATTCCGAATCCAGAATAAGCCACGGGGCCGGATGAAAGTGATCCATTACGATCGTCTGAAACCCTACGAGGGCGAGGCCTTAGAATCATGGATTGTCCCTAAAGAACCTGAACCCGAAGAACCTGAACTTGAGACGGTTCTGCCTATGAGTGAAGTGAGGTCTGAAGAGGAGGAAAGAAACGTTAGAGCTCCCAGTGTAGGCGTTGGAGAAGTTACACTAGCTCAGTCAACTGCCTTCGCACGACAGGAAGATGTAACAACCCTGAACGAAATGGAGAGACCTGCTCCTAAACAGGAGTCGTCGGCAACAGAAGATTTGCCAGAAGTTGCAGGACAGCATGGCGATGTGCAGATGTCACACTCACCACGACGAAACCCAGGAAGACAGCGGAGAAAGCCGCAGCAGTTCCTGCAGTAGGAGATAGTCATAAGAAGGCGGTAGTTTGGCCCACCAACCAGTATAGACATAGGAGTATATAGCAGTAGGAGTAGCGAGTAAAAGTAGCAGTGAAGTAACTCGGGTCTATTTTGTGTTGTATCTCTCCACCCAGAGAAATGGGGAGAGACGAGAAGAAAAAGGCTGGAACGGAGCACAAGGAAGAGAAGGTGGAGTGTCCTAAATGCCAGATGCCGATGCTCAAAAAGTGCCTGGACCGCCACGTGAGGGGAGAACATGGCCCAAGACTTCGCTACTGGTGCCTTTGGTGTCCGAGCAGATACGGCAGAAAGGATAATCTTCGAGCACACTACCGTGAACGCCACTCAGATAAAGTGGGAGAGATGGAGCGCATTAAAGGTGAAACATATGCAGAGCGGGACCAAAGAGGGCACAGTGATAGTGGTACACGTAGAGAACAACTCAGGTCACCTAGGTCCCCAGAGAGAAGCAGGAAGAGAAGAGAATCTCCACCTAAGAAGGCGTCATCCACGAGGAAGCCGATGAAGGATGATGTACAGAGTAGAGAATCAAAGAAATGTGGGCTGAATGCTGCCGAGGGTGATCGAGCCAAGAAAGAAAAGGTCAAGAAACCTGCACCTTGTACAGTATCCCGAGCGCCTGATGATCTACCGTTGGATTTGTCATCCTCTAGGAAGAAGGCACCTAGACAGGTGGTGACTGGCCCGACCCCCAGCACGCAACAGATGCCTGAGGAGTTGCCTGCGAATGACGCACTGATTGTGGACGCACCAGAAGTTGCAGTAGAGAAAGAGGTACCTACGACAAGAGATGAAGTCCTGCCTGAAGTGGAGGGGCAACGTGAGGAATTGGCCATTCTAGATCTGCCTCCTACACCTATGGAATGGGACCTGGAGAGCCTACCTACAGACAAGGCACCTAGACAGGTGGTGAGTGGGAAAGCACTGGGCATGATGGAGATGCTGCGGGACAGGAACAAAGGTCCGGTTGAGTCTGAGGGGAACAACGAATCTTCACCAGGAAAGAAGACCATCCCGGCCTGGACACAACCAATGCTCCCTGAGAAGCTCCTACCTGGCCAGGCGGTTCGCATAAGGGAGATACGGGAAACCTACCTGTATGGTGAGGAAGGAAAGACCATCTGCGGTGAGATAAAGCGAGACTACGAGATGGTGTTCCTGCGGCCGATACCGGTAGAGAAACCGAAGGAATCTGGTGCAGTACCCGAGGTAAGCCGCATTCGTCGCCTGGTTCGAGGTCCAGATGATGAAATGGTAGCTGCCAGGCAACCTCCAACTCAGGAGCAACTGGAGAGAGCTATGCTTGGGAGGATCAGCAAGGTGACAGAGACCACCTCCAGGTGTGTATACAAGGATGGGATGAAACTGACCAAGGACAAGACAAAGCGCACCTTTGATGTTAACTTTTTGATGGGGGTGACCGATGAGTGTTAGGAAGCACCTGCCGTGGCAAAGAAGAGTGCCGGAGCCTTAGAAGTCCGTTGTACGCGTTAACTTAAAGTTTATTGTTTTTCCAAAGTGTTTTATGCTCTTTTTGAGTAAAAGGTTATTTGTTGCTCTAACTTATTTTGGGGGGGGGGGGGGGGGGTGCATGTTATGTATTTTTTTATTGGTTGACTTATCTATTTATTTATTTATTTAATCTTTTTGTATTCATTCATTTATGGGTTTGTTAGTTTAGGCCTATTGGTTTATTATTTATTTTGTTATTTACATATATTTATTTATATAAACAAATTTAATTTTTTTAAAATTTTATTTATTACATTTTTCTTGATTTTATGTGAAATATTAGTTTATTAATTTATAGTGTGCAGATTTTTGCAACATGTGAAATGTAAATGTTCAAAAGTTTGCAATTAGCTTGGATTAGGAAAGAGGGTCACAGTGTAACAAATTTTCTTTCAATAACTTGCTTGAAATTTATAAAAATTAATTTTTATTGTATTTATTTTTATTTATTTTTATTTTCATTATTATTTTATAGAATTGATAAAAACCAGTTTGTTGTAAAATTCTAATGCACAATATACAGGAAAAATTACCCAAAAATGCACACGATTTTGTTTGTTCTTCAATGTATTGTTATTCTTAAATTTACATGATTTTATACAATGCTTCATCGGGATAATTTTTTGAAATTACTCGAACAATAAAATAATTACCATCAAAAGTTACTTGGCAAGAAGTTCACAAACCAAAGTAAATTGGGGTGTAATTCACCGGATCAACGAATTTACTTTTCTGTACCTGGGCTTATATGTGGGTGTGAGGGTTTGAGCGAATGACAGGGATTACTTAAACTCGGCATTCAACTTTTGAAGTAACAAATTATACATGTTCCCCCATCACATCGTGAAAATCTAGCCTATTGTAACGAAATATTGATTGCGTGCTGCAGAGTTGCTGGGCGCTGGTGCGCGGGCTGCGGTCCGTGCATCAGCATGCTGGCTGGTACCCTGCGTGGGTGGTATAAAAGCGCGTCGCACGTGTGCTGCGGGCTCTGTCTTCTCCCGAACTTCTCTCGAGCGCGGTGCTCGTGCTGGTTGTGTTGCGGGCATGCTCTGAGCGTTGGCTGTTGCTGGTTGGGCTTCGGGGACGTTGCAGGCCGGACGCTGCGAGGGTGAGTAGCTGCACCTCATGTGTAATCAGTCCCGATGTCCGTTTGATTAATTACTAGATTAATTCAGTGATTCTTGATTGAGATAAATCCCCGCTGAGATATTGTTAGTTACAATTACAAACGGATCAACAGATAGCCAATACACCTGTATTATATAACCACCTAATAAGGAACCTCTAATCAACGCCTATAAACACCTAATTAGGAACCCCCAATCAACGCCTAGGAACACCTGTTCAGGAACCAGTTAATAAATAAACCAGTCCAGACAAGGTATATGATCGGTGTAAGGTGCATAATCATTTAAGTGTCAGCCCTGTATGGTGTGTGGTGTGTGCGTGGTGATCGACTTAGGCGCCTGGAGGTAGACTTCCCCCAAAACGAGTCCGCCCCTCAGGTCTCTGCGGTTACCGCTCGTCGTGGAGGCCGAAGTCCCGTGGTACCCGGCGACCCCGCCGGGAGAATCCGTTACAGATTGGTGTCAGAAGTGGGATAGGCGCTGGGTTAGTCACCTACAGTAAGAACACATGAGTTAATCACCTATATAGATCATTAATCACCGGTATAGGACACCTTTTAAACCACCTGTGTAGGTGTAGATCTTAAATCCCCTGTGTAGGACCTGATTTAACAAGGCTATGGAACAACAACAGCAGCAACCAAGGGGAGAGAGAGCAAAGAAGACGCCGTCGGTGGAAAGGCGGCGGGCCGAGGCGCTAGAGATTAGTCAACGTTCTCTGGACGAGAGACGGCAGTTGGAGGAGTTGTCCTCGCAGCTTCAGTCGGAGTTAGATCAACTTCGAGTGCAGCTTGGTGTAAGAGAGGATGCAAGACCACGAGTTCCGCCGGGAGGTGTGATGGAGTTAGAATCATTACCGTCGGCGAGAGGAGGGTTTGAAGATTATACTGAAAGGGCTTCAGTTTTGGCGAACTTTGGGAACACGGGAAGCAGTTTGTTTTCGTCACCTACACCTGTACCAAGGTGCAGACCGACACCTACACCAAGAAGTTTTACACCATCGACAAGTATGATGGCGCCTGTAAATTCCCCAGTTTCATCATCTACTGCATTGGGTCCATCCCTTCGAATGAACAGAACAAGGAATGGAGAACTTCTTAGCAGGTTTTCATCAATGGAGAGAAACTCCGCCTTGCAGAGTGTTGAGAAACCTTCGGCCAGTGAGGATTTGAAGAATGAGGGGCAACGTGCTGTGAAGGGAGAGACGGAGGATAGTCGTGCGACGGCAACAACGATACGCCGCCCGAACATTGTACCGGATAGATACAATGGAAAGACGTCTTGGAGAGACTTTTTGCAACACTTTGAGGCGTGCAAACTTGCAAATCAATGGGACGATAAACAGGCGAAAGTCTTCTTAGCCGCCAGTCTTCAGGGGACAGCAGTGAAGGTGCTGAGTAACGGCCCGGCGGGTAAGGAAGAAGTTACTTATGTGGGCCTGAGGGACAGACTGGAAAGAAGGTTTGGCCCCGGTCAGTTGTCAGAGAATCATTTGATGGAACTGCGTTGCAGGCGGCAAGCCCCGCGGGAAACCCTGAGAGAACTTGGTCAGGCTATAAGGGAGCTAGCGACATTAGCCTATCCAGAGATTGCAGATGAGGGGAAAGACCGCCTAGCGAGAGGCCACTTTTCAGATGCAATTGAGGACCAAGCCGTACGGGAAGGGATTTTTCGTGCGAGGCCAAACACGCTCGATGAGGCAATAAGAGCAGCAATGGCGACGGAGAGTTTCTTGAAAATAGAGGAGCAACGCACGGGCCATAGACAGAGATACGCACGAGTCCTCGGAGGAGAGGCAGAGGCTCCACAACTAGAGTTGGAGAAAATGTTCGACGACATACACCGGAGAACAACTCGAGCAATACAAGACGCACAAGTCGAAACAAGGGCTTGGATGGCAACCCAACTTGCCGAAATAAAGTGTACGGACAGAGTTCGCAAAAGAGAAGACGAAGAGAGTAACACCTACCAAGGACGTCGACCTATGTCGGACGTAGTGTGCTACAGGTGTCACAAGAAAGGCCACTTCGCCCGAGATTGCAGACAAACTACAGATGAAAAACAAAAGTCGGGAAACGGGCTGCAGCCGGCCCAGAGGCCCGAGGGACGGCTGAGTGGAGACGAGGGTCGAAATACCAGGACGCACGCCCAGTAGCTGCTGAGCACACATACAAAACTACAATTTTTCCAAAAGTGAGCGCCAAGGGAGGCATGTATGTGCCTGCAGTGATCCGGGGGCAGCATGCAAAACTACTCGTTGACACCGGAGCAACCGACACCTTCCTTTCATCTGCATTATATTACAAGATTTCACCAGAGCGAAGACCGCACCTTAAAACAGATGGGACGCACATTAAAAATGCTGACGGGACAGTCATAGCGACACTAGGTAGCGCCTGGATGGAGGTGCAGGTGGGAAAGACTACACACGCTGTTTATGTGACTTTTGGGACTTTCCCGAAAATGGATGGCATCCTGGGCATGGACTTTTTGCTACCGACGTGCGGAACACTTAACTTCAAAACACTTGAGCTGTCCGTAAATGGTGAACAGGTGCAGTGCAGTGATGGGATGGGATCATTCTTTTGTGCAAGAATTGTCGTTGGACAAACACTTAGGGTGCCACCTGGACACGAAGCAATTTTACAGGGACGTGTGCAGAGTAAGGTGAAAGTTAACGGCATTGGAGTAATTGAGCCAGCTGACCGGAGTGAAATTGCAGACAAGGGGATGCTTGTGGCACGGATGGTCGTGACAGCAGAAGAGGGTGTTCTGCCAATCCGTGTGTTTAACCCCGGTAAAAGAGAATGCGTGGTCCGTAGAGGGACCATGGCCGGTTATCTTACACCTGTAGAGGCGGCAGAAATAGAGGAGATGCAAGGTGCACATGCTCAGACTTCAGGACCACAGGATGTTCCTGAGCACCTTTCAGATTTATTCGATAGGTGTAAGGCGGGAGTGGACCAGAAATACCACAGAGATATTGCAAAACTGTTGTATCAGAACCAAGATGTGTTCTCCAAAGGCGACTGGGACCTTGGTAGGACAGACCGTGTCAAGCATCACATCAACACGGGTGACGCAGCGCCTGTGAGACAAAGACCAAGGAGATACTCATCAAAGGAACAAGAAGAGATAACACGCCAAGTGCATAATTTACTTGAAGGTGGGCAAATAGAGCCATCAGACAGCCCATGGGCGTCAAACGTGGTATTAGTGAACAAGAAAGACGGGACAAAAAGGTTCTGTATTGACTATCGCCGCCTGAATTCGTTGACAATCAAGGACGCATACCCAATACCACGTATTGATGACACACTGGACACCTTGGCAGGGGCCAAGTGGTTTTCGACGTTGGACCTCGCTGCAGGGTACTGGCAGGTAGAGCTTGACAACGATGCCAAAAAGAAATCAGCATTTGTGGTCCGCGGGGGTCTTTACTGCTGGCGGGTCATGCCGTTCGGCCTATGTAATGCTCCATCCACATTTGAGAGGTTAATGGAGCGGGTATTAGCGGGCCTACAGTGGGATATGCTTCTTGTGTATCTGGATGACGTGATTATCTTCGCCAAGACTGTGGAAGAAGAACTAAGACGCCTTGAGGTAGTCTTTCAACGCCTTCGAGGTGCGGGTTTGAAACTAAAGCCCAAAAAGTGTGAGCTGTTCAAGCAGCAGGTGTTGTACCTGGGGCATGTCGTATCAAGAGAAGGCATTGCGACTGACCCAGAGAAAATACGGGTGGTACGAGACTGGCCGACACCAACAAGTGTGACCCAAGTGCAGAGTTTTGTAGGACTGGCGTCTTATTACAGACGTTTCGTGAAGGGATTCGCCGACATAGCCCGACCCCTGCATCGCTTGACAGAGAAAGGAAGGCAGTTTGATTGGGACAACAGTTGTGAGACATCATTTCAGAGGCTCAAGGGACTGCTGCAGGAGTCACCTATACTTGCCTACCCTAATCCTGCACAAGATTACATCCTTGACACAGATGCCAGCAATGTAGGGATAGGCGCTGTACTTTCTCAGTTGGTGGACGGACAGGAAAGAGTTATCGCCTACGGGAGCAGGGCCTTGAGCAAACCAGAGAAGAACTATTGCGTGACACGGAAAGAGTTACTAGCAATTGTGGTCTTTTTGAAGCAATACCGACCCTACGTTTACGGACAGAAGATAACGATTCGAACTGACCACGGTGCACTCCGCTGGCTGCTCAACTTTCGAGATCCATTGGGCCAGATAGCGCGTTGGATACAGGTGCTCAGTGAGTATGATTTCACCATAATTCACCGGGCAGGGCGGTCCCATGGGAATGCTGATGGTCTTTCACGTCGACCTTGTCCACAGTGTGGTATGGATGATGTGGATAAAACGGCAAAGACCTGTACAGGTGATGTGAACCAGGGCGCTGAGACAAAACCTATGGAGGAACCTACCGTGCGAATAGTGACAATTGAACCAACCGTGACACATGAATCATGGAGACAAGAGCAGAAAGATGACCACTCGCTGGGTTGGATTCTAAGGACAAAGGCTGTTGCTGCAGCAAGACCAGAGTGGTCGGAAATAACATCGAGTTCGCCTTCTTTGAGGTCGTACTGGTTATTGTGGGACCAGTTGGAGATAAGAGGGGGACTTTTGTGTAAAAGATGGGAGTCCGATGATGGCGGGCGGATACGATATCAGGTGATTGTGCCCAAACCACGCCGAGAGGAGGTAGTGAATGAACTACATGGAGGACAGACAGGAGGGCACCTAGGTCAGAAGAAAACATTAGCTAAGGTGAGGCAGAGATTTTATTGGTCTGGTATGAATGCTGATGTGAGGTCCTTTGTCAGACAGTGTGACACCTGCGCCTCAAAGAAATCACCTACTAAACGCCGACGGGCCCCACTGCAGCAGTATGTTGTTGGTGCACCAATGCAGCGGGTGGCATTGGACATACTTGGACCCCTTCCCGAAACAGAGCGTGGAAACAAGTACGTGTTAGTCGTAGGTGACTATTTTAGCAAGTGGATTGAGGCGTATCCAGTGCCTGACGAGAGGGCAGAGACCGTAGCTAATAAGTTAGTTATGGAGTACGTGTGTAGATTTGGAGTCCCCGTTGAGCTACATTCAGATCAGGGGCGGAACTTCGAATCCCAGGTGTTTGGGGAGATGTGCAAAGTTCTTGGGATCAATAAGACGCGTACAACACCTTACAACCCGAAATCTGACGGGATGATAGAACGCTTCAACAGGACTTTGATCGGTATGGTTGCTGTGATGATAGAACCCCATAAACGCCAGCGTGATTGGGATGAGAAGGTGGCGCTTGCAACCTTCGCCTACCGGGCGACGCCACACGAGTCCACTGGGGAAACACCTAACATGCTGATGTTAGGTAGGGAATGTTCCTACCACTAGACTTGGCAACTAGATTCGATTCAGATGTAGAGGAAGAGGATATCAGAAGCGATTATGCTTACAAGTTGAGAGAGGGAATGTGCCTTGCTCACAATCGAGCCAGGGAGCACTTAAAACAAAGTGCAAGGCGACAGAAGAAGTATTACGATCAGAAGACAAGTCCAACGACATTAGAGACCGGGCAGTTTGTTTGGTTACACAACCCGACTAAAAAGAAGGGACTTTCACCTAAATTACAACGAAGGTGATGGGACGGACCATTCCTTATTCTGAAGAAACTGTCTGAGGTTACTTTCAGGATCCAGAGGCAGCCAAGAGGAAAGAAGAAGGTTGTTCATTTCGACCGGCTAAAACCTTATGAGGGTCGGCCACTAGTGCCTTGGAATGGAATGGAACCACCTGCAACACCGGTTCAAAGGCGTCAAGAAGAGCTAGAGATGGTAGGAGGGGAAGTCATAGGCCTAGATGTGATAGAAGAGACTCTGGGGGAGAGTGTAGAATCGGAGACTTGCCTTGAACCGAGTATGTCGGTGCAGGGAACCCCAGAAACCCTAGAGGTACAGGGAGAAAACCAGAGAGAAACTCCCCCACCAGTAGTAGGGAGAAGAAATCCACCTAGGCATCGCCGTAGGCCTCAACGTTACTTGTAACGTTGCACAGAGGGCAGGGAGACCCATGCGGGGGGAACGCAGGGAAGCACCTCCACTGAGGCGTTGATGTGTGAGGGGAGAGTGAATGAGTTGGAGCGTATGTCACCTATAACTATTGATGTTAGCAGTAGAACTTACGGTAATTTCATTGTGTGTGTTTTGACAGGGACGTCATGAAGAAGAGTACACCATCGAAGATGAAGACACCAAGGGACCTGGATGAAGCAGAGACAGTGGAGTGTCCCAAATGCCACGACGTGTTCCTACACAAGCGGAGTTTGGAACGCCACATGACGGTCGAGCATGGTCCGAAAGTCTTTTACTGGTGTGGGCAGTGTGAGCACAGGAACAACAGACGAGACAATCTGCGGGCTCACTATAGGGATTGTCACTCTACGGCCCTGAAAGATTTAGACAACATAAGAGCTGAGTCATACGAGTCCAGGGAGCGAGCAAGGCACTCTAAAAGCGAAGAGTCAAGCCACCGTCGCCCAAAGGAAAAGAAGTCGAGCTCCTCTGTGAAAAGAAGTGATCGATTGGCCGCCGGTGACAGCGAGAGAAAGCGAAGCAGAGATAACGTCGATTCCGGAGTGAGATCTGCAAAGAAACGGGCTCGTAGTGAAAGAGCCCCAGCGACGGTGTCCAAAGCACCCGAAGAGCGACAGGAGGAGTTGCCAAGTGTGGACAGCAGCGGCCAGAGGGATGCGCCTGTGCGCCAGGATCCTCACGAGAGCATCGAAACGACCACAGTGATGGAGGCAGCTGTGCAGATGGAGGAGGAACGCCCGATTGTAGAGGTTTCCGAGCAAATAGTGGAGACACAGATAGAAACCATTGACCATGATGTACTGGAGGAGGCCGCAGAGATTGCACTTTCTGCAACACCTACTAGGTGGGAGGAGGAGGAATTAGCCCCACCTAACGGAGGTCAACCGGTTCCCGAGAAATCCGGAGGAAAACCCAGGGGCATGCTGAAAATGATGGAGCAAAAGCAGCAAGAGAGCTCTGGTGACGAAGAACTTGAGGGGGAGTCGGTGGAAAACCTACCCTTGAGCGACACACCCTTTCAGCTTGGAAGACTTCTGCCAGGCCAGTTGGTTCGATGGAAGGAGACGAGGGAGAGTTACATTTACAGGTCAAAAGACAACATCATCAGGGGAGAAACGACACGAGAGTATGACGTCGTTTATCTGAGACCATGCAGGAAGCCAGAGGAGGTAGAGCCACCTGCACCAGGGGGACGCCTTTGTAGGCTGGTGAGAGTTAATGGTGAGCAGCCAGGGATGCCTCTTGCAGATAACGAGATAGCTGATGCCATGATTGGGAATGTGCATTGCGTCACTGAAGAAACCACACGTGAGGTGTTCTGTGACGGTAGGCAAGTTACCAAAGATAAGACCAAGCGGGTCTTTGACTGTACCTTCCAGACAGGAGTGGCCATGTACAAGAAGCCTTAGGATATTCGCCTGAACTTTCGTATTAGATTTGGACACCTTGAAAGGACTATTAAAGTGTTATGAGTTCGACCTTCAAGGACCTACTTGCGGAAGGCGTTTATATGTGTATTAAAACTGTTGCGGATACCACGGTGAAGTTTCACCTGCGAGATCTTTTGTTGAGATATTTATTGTTTGAACAAAGTTTATATAAAGTTTTAAAACCCTTTGTATTGTATAACAAAGCAACCTGTATTTTCTTATGCTAAAGTTAAAGACCTACTAAGGACAGTTTTGTGTTATTTTGAACCACCTAGGAGACTCTAGGCCACCTTTACTTTAAAGACACAATATTTCTGTTAAAGTTTTGTTAAGCTATTTGGTCAAGGGGACTGACCAAGCTTGAGGTGCGGCTGTGTAACGAAATATTGATTGCGTGCTGCAGAGTTGCTGGGCGCTGGTGCGCGGGCTGCGGTCCGTGCATCAGCATGCTGGCTGGTACCCTGCGTGGGTGGTATAAAAGCGCGTCGCACGTGTGCTGCGGGCTCTGTCTTCTCCCGAACTTCTCTCGAGCGCGGTGCTCGTGCTGGTTGTGTTGCGGGCATGCTCTGAGCGTTGGCTGTTGCTGGTTGGGCTTCGGGGACGTTGCAGGCCGGACGCTGCGAGGGTGAGTAGCTGCACCTCATGTGTAATCAGTCCCGATGTCCGTTTGATTAATTACTAGATTAATTCAGTGATTCTTGATTGAGATAAATCCCCGCTGAGATATTGTTAGTTACAATTACAAACGGATCAACAGATAGCCAATACACCTGTATTATATAACCACCTAATAAGGAACCTCTAATCAACGCCTATAAACACCTAATTAGGAACCCCCAATCAACGCCTAGGAACACCTGTTCAGGAACCAGTTAATAAATAAACCAGTCCAGACAAGGTATATGATCGGTGTAAGGTGCATAATCATTTAAGTGTCAGCCCTGTATGGTGTGTGGTGTGTGCGTGGTGATCGACTTAGGCGCCTGGAGGTAGACTTCCCCCAAAACGAGTCCGCCCCTCAGGTCTCTGCGGTTACCGCTCGTCGTGGAGGCCGAAGTCCCGTGGTACCCGGCGACCCCGCCGGGAGAATCCGTTACACTATGTATAAATCCCCAATAATTATGTGTGCAATGAATATACTTACATTGTGGGCATAAAAAACATTGGGGGAAAGGAAAAACATGTTTTATGTGATGAAATCCCTTATTTAAATTAAAAAAGACATCGTGTTTTGTATTCCCGCTATATGTGCATTCAACAGCTTTTGGGGTGTTTCAAAATGGCCGCCGCTTGTGTGCGGTGACGTCACGGTCCTGTGCACACGCATAGGCCAACCCGCCAGTATAATAGAGATCAGTGACTTTTCCCGTGTGTAATAATAATAAGGCGCTAGTCGTTCATTGTTATGTGTTGATTTGTCTCGTTGCTGTGATCGTGTCCGTCCTAAAACATGGTATCGTAGAGTGAGGTAAATATGCATAAACAAAAAGGTGTGTTCGAGTGAATCCAAGGCTGGCGGGTGAAGGTTTATGACCTCGTCACCTTTACAATCGATTATAAAGGCCTACCGGTTTGTCTGAGGCCTCGTCCGGCGCAGCTCCAAGTTGTTAATTTCCACTCAAGTTAACTTGGAAACATTTATTTTACGTCGTTTGTGTTATATCTGGCTGGTTTGTCTTTCGTGAATACAGTGTGTGGACTCCTTTATCAAATTGGACCATTCCACGGATAAACTATTATGCGCCATCTAGTATAAAACTGTAAAAAGTGTAAGTGTTGTATCATTGACATTGGCGTCGTTTTCGCAATTAGAAAGCTCGCATAGCTCGCATAAGCGTGTATTCACCAACGACCGTGGTAAAAAAGAAGGGGGATGGGAATTAGGCGAGATGGACTCAATCGGAATAATGGAAACCGTATCGTTAAAAGTGACGCCAACTGCTTTGAAAAAAGGTTACTGGGGGTATTCTTTACAATTATTATCAATTCACACCCTTTTCATGAGTTCTCAATTAAGTAGGGGAAAACTCTAAAAAACAGTATTGGATTGTTTCTGCACCTGGACGGAGCGTGGTTTCTTTTCGAGAGCAAAGAAAAGGAGCAAAGATAAAAATAAGACATTCACAAAATAAAGGACTATAATATACTGTTCAAGATAATTGTTGTTCTCCCTTTAGGTGGAATTCGTTCTTGACAATGAGACATTTGATGAAGATGAATACTGTCGGGAATGGCTCAGAAGAGGGCGTCATGACGACGAAGGCAGAGAAGATGGTTGCTTACGTCTCGGATCACGTCCAGAAGGGAGATCCCGTCAGCTTGCTCGCCACGGCTGACAATTATGATTGCTACACGTGGAGAAGCTCATGAACATTGGCGAAGTCAAAGGTATGAAAAGAACAATTATCACAATACTAAATTTAAAAAAAGGTTCACTCCATCAGTCATCAACGCTCTTAACAATTTGAAATTTACTCTAACCAAATTAAACTAGTGACAACTGCACATGATTTTGTGCCTAGTTTCAATCAAATGCTTTTTGAAAAAAGAAATATCGAGATTGGAATGTGCGACTTTGTAAAGGTGCAAACTATTATTTTGAGGCTGTGTTGTGTATTTCAAATCATTAAAACATTCTCTCTAAAATATTTAAGTCAAAACTGTATAGGCCTGTGTGTGTGTGGTTTTTTGTTTTGTTTTTGGGTTTTTTAAATATATTTTTTACATTGTGGGGTTTTAAAATAAAGGTCCCTAATAATAATGTTTGTTTTTTTACTAGAAAGGGATTAAGTAAAGGGCAGCAATAGAAAACAAATGAGGAAAGCCCACAATGTCGCTCTACTAAAGATAGTCGTCGATAAGCAAGTATAGCAGTTTGCTATTTCATGAACTGATGTGCGCTGCCGTCCATAGGATCGCTCATCAGCTCCACCGGTCTCTAAGGTTGCTGTGGTGGGCTGATTCGTGTTTAGGATTAATGTTGAAACGATTTTAAATGCGCACAATCACAACATCCCTAACCCTTTCTGACCCAAAGGTTGCAAGAATCGACCTCTATTTCTATAGTAGGCCTACAGGCAAAGAATGACAATAATTATTCGCTTTTATGGATTCACAGGGTAGAGCTATATTATTATTATTGCAAACAATAGTTAGGCCTAATAGCCTGACATTTCGACCCTATAGCAGAGTCTTTCTCGAAGGCTAAATGACAACACATCACACATAAACATGTATACAAGTGTAACAAGATCAAGCAGTGATATTATTATTGATAGTCAAACCTTTCGTAAACAGAAAAAGGTGAACAGGGGTTTTTAGGTCAGGGGGAACTTGGTCTAATGCGCATGTACGTCAGCCCATCCCAGCGCCTTTGTATGAGGCACTGATACTGATGAGCGAACAGTCACGATACGCGCATCACAAAAAGTACCGTTTCGGTAAGTTGTGAAAGTTGGAGGGCTTTAAAAACTTGTGTGGTTTTCCGGTTTTCATTCAGGTGCGATTGTGGCGAACATCGTCAAAGACTTGGCCCCCAAAACTTGCCTTGAATTGGGAACTTATTGTGGTTATTCTGCTGTACTGATGGCCAGCGTTCTGCCAAAGGAAAGTCGCCTCCTCACCGTTGAGGCCAGCGAGGGAAATGCTGAAGTTGCAAGGAAATTTATCGATCACGCAGGAATCGAAGTCAAGGAAAAGGTAGTTTATTGCAAAAGTCTTTTTGCATGAACTTTCGAATTTATTACCCTTTTTCTACCCGCCTTTATATAATAAAGAATATATGCTACAGTTATACCGTTAAATGAGTGCCGGTTTATGGCATGCACACATTTGATTTCACTGTTTTCTCCACAGTGCAATGCCCGCTGGGTGAGTCAATTGATATCCTATACTGGACCATTCCACTTATCTAAGAATGGTATCGTGCCCAATTTCATGGCTCTGCTTACCGCCGAATTCTGCGCTTGCGATCACCATTCTCCGCTTCTTACCGAGCAAGCGCCGAATTTCTGTACTGTGTATGCGTAGAATGCCTAGCTATTAACGTGGACTACGCACGCGCACAAGCAAAAATTCCCTGCTAACCCGTGAAATAAGCTTGACGTAAGCACGCAATTCCCTGTTTCCGTAGGCGCCGATTCTTTGCTTACGGTAAGCAGATCAATGAAATTGGGCCCTGTTATTCGTAGCGGCTTCCATAATAGGCCAATGTATTGCTGACACCCCCAAGGTTTCCAAACATTTTACCACACTGTCAATAATTTTTTTGGCTTACTGGGGAGCCAGTATTTTAGTGGAACCTTTCTGCATATTGTGTAATTCCTGTACTCCCGCACTTATACATAACTTTTAAACTGTTTTCTTATTTTCATTTTCCAGATTACGGTCATCGTCAGCAATTCCGATGAAGTCATCCCCGTGCTTCGTGAGGAGTTCTCCGTGGGCGCTCTAGACTTTGTCTTCATCGACCACTGGAAGAAACTTTACTTGAGGGACCTCCAGCTCCTCGAGACCCACGGACTTCTCCGGAAGGGTACGGTCATTGTTGCTGATAACATCGTCTACCCCGGTGCCCCGGAGTACCTTGAGTACATCACAAGATCAGAGAAATATCAAACGGAAATTTTTTACACGACCCTTCAGTACAGTGATATGAAAGATGCGATGGCAAAGTCTGTTTATTTAGCAGAATAAGTTGTTACATTTTTATGAATGTGAAACCTGACAATTAACTTGTTGACTTTTTATTACTTGTGTCTTTCTTACGAGAAAAAAAATTACTGTGCTGCAAATTGCTTTTAAATTCTGCAACAAGGCCTTTATCAGGACGAGTTAAGAACTATATTTTCTCACACTGATTTTCCCCCAAGATTAGAGTAAACGTAGAGAGAAAAAATCCCACACATACAGTTCGAACTACTTTGACTCAAAAGATTACTAGAAAACCTTATAGTTCACAAGAAAAGATTGACATGTTAGTATTATTATAATCTAATATACTATTTATTTATTTCCTCACTTGAAAAACTATTTGGGTTTTAATATTAGTTTGAACCTCGTGTTATGATTTATTCTTAGTTACAACATTGAAGGTAATTTAAAAAGGTCTAAAAAAGGAATAATGAGTACATCTTAATATCTGGGTATTAAAAGTTCGGTTTAAACGTAAAAATTAGTAAATTAGTTTGAAGGCTGAATACGGTACGGTATAGACCCAGTGCACAACGCGCAGCGCGCATACACGCGCGTCTCCTGTCCGCCATTTTGGGTGTCAAAACGTGCACAAAAGGATGGTACACTTGTTTACACGCGCATTGGTGCGTAAACACGTGTACCCAACCTCGTCCCCATGGTTTACTTTATTTCCAACCATTTTTACAAGAGTAAAGAGAGAGCGGTCAACCTGGTACTGCTCGACAAACCCTGGGGACGAGGTTGACGTGTACCATCCTTTTGTGCACGTTTTGACACCCAAAATGGCGGACAGGAGACGCGCGTGCAACTTATGAGTGCGCTGTGCGTTGTGCAGTGGGTCTATAGGTTAATTGTGATGTTTTATTCACTTTTCATGAGATTAAATTTAAGGTAATTTCAACCTCGTGTTATAATTTATTCTTAGTTACAATATTGAAGGTAATTAAACAAGGAACAATGAGTACATCTTAATATCTGGGTATTAAAAGTTCGGTTTAAACGTAAAAATTAGTAAACTGAGTGTGATTACGAAAGGGTTTTTATTTATCAATAAAGTATGATCGATATATTTTAAAACTTTGTTTTTCCAAAAGAAGGACAATGATTATTTTACAGCACGCTGCGAACATTGTCAAAAGAACACTGCTGTCGTTACAAAATGTATCTATTGACTGCGGTTTCAAATGGTGTTTTATACTCGTGAGAGATCAAAACTATACTTTTACTCAATTCTCAAAAACCGTAACATTACAAATCAAGCTAGATCATTTCAACAGATTCCACAATGACCATAATTATTAATACCACTTCAATGTGCAATTACGTGAACATTAATTATTGCCAATCTTACAAAAGGTTACACACAACCTTTAAAGATGCATGCTGGAATTAAGATTTAAATAAATAAAAAAACGCCATACCGGTAATTGTTAGATTTGGTTATGACCCCGAAAAAGGTGAATTTTTTATGCGAAGGCCTATAGACCTTATCGAATATGACGTTACCTTTCAAATGCCCCACAACATGGCGTCTGTGAGCGTGTGTGTGTGCGTGTGCGTGTGCCATAGAAATCAAACCATGAACGCAGAGTGCATGAAAGCGGCCATATCATAGGACAGGCCGTATGCGCGTCTAAACGCGTCTTAGCGTTCCTGGTTTGATTTCTATGGCACACGCACACGCACACGCTCACAGACGCCATGTTGTAGGTATTAAAAAACTATTATTGAAAGGAACGTCATATTCGATACGGTCTATAGACCTTTCTTTTGCAACGTCAGCCCGAGTTTTTGCCAACCCAGGTTGGAAAAGTATGGAAAGCCATAACTGCAAATCAAAAACAGATTGCCACAGTTTGTAGCAGTGTTACACAAATATTCAAAAATAGTGTTGAATTTGTTGGAAACAAATCAACCAATCATGGAAGGTATTTCCGTTCATGAATCTTTACAGAAAATGTTGAATTTGGTCACAACATTTTTTAACACGATTGAATGTTTTGCTAACATTCGGCCGTCCATGCCAACCGGCGCACTTTGTTTATCAACAAAAGAAAGGTCTATGGCCTACTGGTTTTGCGTTGATTAGACATCAATATAAGTATGTTCAAAATCAGAATCTCCAAGATCACTTAAAGGCGACTTTTGGAGGTTTCAAATTCCCGTGGTGTCCGTTTTGTAAAATGTTTCGGCCAAAGATGCGGTTGGTAATTGCAAGTTCACTTTGGGCCTCACGCGGACAGATTTGAGGTTCCGGTTGATGAAAATACTGTGACATTTATAATATAGGGGGCCTATAGATGTTTTCTCAACAAGAAGACACTGTACAGCTGAAACTTTCCCATGTGACTTTTACAGTATCTTTTTTGATAATTGCCTATAAATCAGCAATTTACGGGTTACACCAAACAATGACCCCAACCTTTCTAACTTAAACTCCGCCAATGGTATAAAGCTATTAAACGTAGAAATAATTATTATAGGCATCCCGACATCAAACCACATCATCGGGAATACAAACTGTATAAGTAATTTGTGAATGTCCGTTGTACGGCATAATGCATAGTCTTGGCCCAAGACGTCAGTGATCGATAGTGGATAGTGTAATGCGCTCGGTTACAACTCGTTACAGCGCGCCCTCTTGTGGCTTGAATTACCCAACTTGACTAGTTAGTGAGAGCTAGTCAAGTTGGGATACACTATCCACTATCGATCACTGACGTCTTGGGCCAAGACTACATAATGCAAAGCGGTGTGTGTTCGTTTTTTTCGTTTGAAGATTCATTTAACAAAATTAATCAAATTGTTCTGACGAAAACCGAAGCCTGCTTAATTTTTGAAAGGAGAAACCTGGTAATGTTGAACTGCCCCATTATTTTGTTAAAAGGAGAATTGTAGGACATTTGCCGGAGATAAAACATATCTGATTAAGCTCATCGCTACTATCCAGAAAATTTTACAGACGGTCAACATATCCCATTTATTCAACAGTCAAATACAAGCTGCAATTATTAAATGACAATCATTATTTGCAATGGACGTAGCCTATACATTGCTTTGAATCTTTCGTAAACAGGAACAGTGACCGCCGGAGGCGTAATTTTTTTCCCCAGGAGAGATGAGGCCACTTAGTATAAATTTGCGTGTTATAATAATTTTTGTAATAAATTAAAAAAATACTGATTTTTCTAGAAAACACGCCAATTTATGCTAAGTGTCTCATCTCTCCTGGGAAAAAAAATTACGCTGACCGGAGGTCCTGGTCCTTGTTATAAGTCAATGGTCCAATGCGCGTGCAAACGTCAGGCAGCCCGGCCATATACCAGCGCGTTGGACCAATGGATTTACAGGCCATATTATTATTTATAGAGGTTGAATCTTTTGATTTATAGAGGTTTGTTGCAAGAAATGGTCCAAACTGGCATGGGTATAAATGTACGTCAAGTCATCCCCCCCGAGCCAACGCTCCAACCTTGACCATCCAATGCGGGCGGTCTTCATGCAGGAAGGAAAGAGCCGAAGATTGTTATCATAAACTGTTTGCCAATCTAAATTACAAAGCAAAGTGTGGTGTCACAATACAAATCACTATGGGGATATTGACAACTCATCTTAACATTACTCTGAGTGCTTTGCGAAATTGAGCGCAAATTGACTCTAAATTATTTTCAGCCCGTACCTTGTTGGGGAAATTAAAAGTGATCTGAGCCCGACCACCCGCGCGCGCGGTGTGGGAGCCTCGGTCCGTTTTCAGCCTCATGGGGGCGCTATGCAGCATAATGCATGATAGTTTAGTTAGCTTTTATCTTGATTCACAACAAGTGGACAGCTGATTCAGTGCATGAGCAAGGGAGGTAAACACAAAATTATTTCTTAATTCTATGGTCTTTTTTGGTTCGGTTTAAATATGAATATTGTAACTTGATCTTTAATGTGAAGGGATGGGATGGTTATGGCTGTTATTTGGTAACCCTCCCATGGCATAAGATGTTTGTTAAAAGAGGCAATCATTTCTTTCAACTAAAATTGTTTGATTTAGTTAGGCCTAGCGCTAGCCCAGGTTGGACTCCTCCGCAACAGATGAGACACTTACGTCCTACCAGGGCTACTCTAAAAAGTATAACTATATCGTAGGACGTCCTGTATTCAGGGCGTCCCTGAAATCGAGGCAAACCTTTTAGTTTTACCTCTCTGCGCGCGATGTAAACAGTCCCTAGATACAATTTTTGTGGTTTGACTTGCCAAGCAAAGAGTCTCCTCTCATTTGACCAAAACTTGGAAACATGTAAGTAAGGCTCCACTGGTTAGTTGCACTTGTAAATGCAAAAAGTTGTGGTATTTTAGGCATTTCTACAAGGTACAAAAATAATTATGTCATACTGTCGGGGCCATAAAAAACATTTTCCCCACCGAAAAAGTTTCATCAAACACTTTTTCAATTCACAATTCACGATGATCAAATCATGTGACTGAACATTCTGCTGAGCATTCTGGGGGAAAAAATACAGAGGCTTAAAGAAGCCAAGTGCCTTATATAATTTTCTAATAGTCTGGAGAATTTTTTTTGTAACACTCATATCATTATTGTTATTAATATTAAAATTTAAACATCGGCTTTGTGATTCGATTATCACTGTTTATTTATATGCTTTATTATAAATGTTAAGAAACATAAAAAGACACAAAACTAAATAAAAATAAGATTTGAAAGCCAAGAAAATTTACATTTTTAATTTTTTAATTTTTTTTATAAGTTTTTGCAAATTACCATGGTAATTTTAAAAATTAAATAAAAAATATGTTGAATTCCACGTAAGGCTTCACCCGGACACCATACTTTCTTGTTTGCATCGAAAACAGGTCAAACTCAAAACAAATGGGACGCTATTGAAGTCATCGAAGATCGGTGCGTGGTGTGAAAGTTTGAATGTCCATCACGTTTTAATATATGTTTGCATACTTCTTATAAACAAAGGAAGGTAATTAGGGCATCAGTTGATTGTGGAATATTTTTATTTTTTTTCAATTCAAAGAAAAAGGCATAGTACATCGAAAACCGGACAGGGGAGGATACTAAATAGTACCAACCTATCTAAAAATGTTGGTTAAAAAAACTAAAGTAGGCCTCCCTACGTTCCGTATTAATGCCTACAAATGCCGGTCTGCATGTTCAATGTTGTATAGCCACCAGGTGTTTTGTGCAGTAGAAAGCATGACCAAAACAAGACAAGAGCGTAACTGTTGATGTTTGTGAGTATAGCAGCAGCAAAAACCCCTCCACCATCTTTTTATATGGCAGCCTCACTATCAAATCATCCATAAATAAGGCAAAGATGACGATGGTTTATGTATTGGGAATTATTGTGTTGTTACTGACACTGTAGTCCTGTATGTAGTGTTAGTGTCTACTGACCAGTGTTAGTTGGGATAAATTTGAAATCGTAACCCTTGATACTCCCGACGGTCGTACACCCAGCAGTTACAAATTCAATGAACCGCAGGTTAGAAAAAGGCATTTTTTGGTGACACTTTTCCCCCAATATTATCTACTAATTTTGGTACAGTAATTTTTTTTTCCAAATATTAACATTGAATGGTAGTTGCGATCATCGTAATTACGATTATTGCAACTAATGGAATGGATGGCCGTCGTATAGGTCTAAGGGACCCATAGCTGCGGTTATCACAGGCTCTATCTATAGGTTTATGTCTGCAAACTCTGACTGTCAAGTAGTGCAACATGGAGCTTAGTGATGATTTTAACTGTATGGTTTTCTTTAAATGCAGGAATCCAGGAACATTGATCAAAGACTTTGGCCCAATGTGCCAGCCAGCTACTTAAGTACTACCATAAACCAGTACAGTACATTTAGGCCTAATCTCGCCCATCTGGACCCCCCCCCCCCCCCCCCCCCCACCAAAAGTCGAGCCCTGCACTAAAAAGTTAATCTGTTATCATAGTTTTAATGTGATTTGTGAAAAACAGGCAACCACAAGTTTGTCTGTACTATCTTGCTGGACACAGGTCTTTTCGTCTTACCATGTTGATACTGTACTTAGCCATTGGGAAGACAAATCTTGTATGCTTTGTGCAGTGGACCTTGACAGTCCAGGCTGTCCTGGATAAGCCTGTCATCATCTAGCACAAACTGGCTAATCACCAGCCCATGTTGGACTCCTCCGTTGCATACAACGGAGACTAACATCCTACAAGGGCTAGCTAATTACGTGCTTGGAAACGTTCGTCTCTAAAAACTACATGTATCATCTCTTCAGGATAACTTAGGTGTGCGAATTTCCTCATGTCTCCGTGCCTGGCAAAATCCCTCCGCAACATGACCGCAAATCTCAGGACTACCAGACTTGAACAACACTGTTTCTGTACTGTGCGTAAAAATCCCAATTCCAAACACTGGTCAAAATTGAAGTGGACACCACCGAGTGCAGTGTCACAGAGATCCTTACACTCAAGCCCGCCGATCAGACAAGAATCACGCACAATGCTGGAAGAGAGTGTTCCCAGAAAGCTCTTTAGGCAGCTCATGGAGGAGCACAGGGCAGCTATTGCTCAGAGTATAACGCTTGTAGAGTCCACTCACAGCAAGAAGAAAGAACTAGCCAAGGAATTACTGGCATCCATCTTGGCGTACCTGAAAGAGAAGGCAGCAAAGAATGGAGGCATTCCTACCTCATTTAGGATTGGTTAGTATTTTAAAGCTAGTGTACAACATCGTTCTTGAAGGCAGTAATAATATTAGAATTGATAATATCAGTCATTTGTGGCATGTCGTGGCCAAGCACCAGACTTAAGCTCTGGTGTTTCTAATGAGCAGAGTGTGTGGTTTTCCTTTTACTTTGTGAACTAACGCGGTCTTCCATTTTGTAGAATAAAACATTTCGTTCTACAAAATAAATGCCGGACCTTAATTAGTTCAGGAAGTAATTAGAAAACCACACAATTTTGAGGGATTTTTGTGTGAATCAATTTTATATTCTACTTTTAAAACATCTTTTCAATCTATCAGAAGGCAATGCGCCCCTTTCACAAAATACATATGTTTTGTTCCAGGTTTGACAGGACCCCCTGGTGCAGGAAAGTCCACGTTTATTGAGGCGTTCGGTAAACAGTTGACCGAGGCTGGCCACAAGGTGGCAGTGTTGGCAGTCGATCCTTCTTCATCATTTAGTGGAGGTGAATATGTCTCAGTGGTTTATTTTGTGCTTGGATTTATTCTGATTTGGGGTTGAACAAAGACAAATTAACTAGAGCGGGATTTGAAGCAACGACCTCCAGATTAACATGCCGGTGCTCTACCAACAGAGCTATCTAGCCGTATTTTGGTGGTCTCCCTATTTTGTCAATATCTTTCTTCAGGGGTGCCAGTCAGAAACCTTGTAGCCAGGGATTTTTCCTCAGCCTAAAGCCCTAATATTAAAGCAGATTTTGGCATCACAATTCTAAATTCAATTTTGGGGTGGACAAAGAAAAATTGACTAGAGTGGGATTCAAATGTGCAACTTTGAATTAACGTGCCAGCACTCTACTGAGCTATGTAGCCCAAATAATGGCAGTTACCCTATTCAATTAAATATAAATTTACCAATTCAGTCGCCCTTTTGGATCATTAATTGACAATTCTATACTCACTGTGATTATTTGGCAAGTTTTGGGAGCATTTCAACTGGAGCAAACTGTTAGTCCTTTCCTTGTGTTTAAAATATTTCTTAAATGGAACATCTGTTTCAAATTCTTTTCCTGACTCTGTTTTTAGGTTCATTGCTAGGAGATAAGACGAGAATGCCAGAGCTCACGCGGGACCTACGAGCCTACATCCGTGCTTCCCCAGCATCCGGCAATCTTGGAGGTGTAGCTCGAAACACAAATGATGCTATTGTTGTTTGTGAAGGCGCTGGCTTTGATGTTATTCTAGTTGAGACAGTAGGTAATGAATCCCCCGACTTTAAAATGAAGTTTAAAACTTCAACTTCCTAGGAATCAAACCAGAATTAAATTCATGTTTGTGCTATCTATTCTAATGTGATTCCTTTTGTTACAAAGTGCAAAATTAAAAAAATCTAGCGATTCCCTGGCCATGCTTGTTGCAAGTTATTGGTATAAAAATCACAAAACTATTGGGTTTTCTAGGATCTTAAAAATTGTGGAAACTCTTAAAGGTACATGTAGGGTTATACATTGAGTTTTTGGGTCAACTGAATACTTATTTATAGGCAACATTATAAAGAAAGATACAGTAAAAGTTACATAAAGTTTCAGCTGAATACAGCGTCTACTTGCTGAGAAAACATTACGAAACTGTATCACTAGAATGTCAAATCCATCATCATTTAAGCGAGGTTACAGCGGGTACATCTGCATCTCTGGCCGCAGCATTCGCGAATGGACACCAACACTCAGAAATCTGAGAAACGGTTCGTGCATGAATTGTTTCTCGGATTGATTCAAATGCGTTTGGGTGAAAAATCAACCAAACCATTTACTTCGAAAGGAATCATGTCTTAAAATAGTTTATACTATCAACAGCTACAGTGCTTCTCACCAAGTATGTTTTTATGGTCGTTAACTTTTAAAGTAATTACCATTCCATGACCCTACCTTTAACTGCGATGCATCTAGAATTTATACAAAATCTCATTTGCCAAAATGTTTCAGGGGTTTGTCACTTTGTAAGAACTCTTGGACGATGTGTACAACATTCAATTCTCAACCAAATCCATTCTTACTCTTCTCAGGGGTTGGTCAGTCGGAGTACGTTGTGTCTGACATGGTAGACATGCTAGTCCTATTGATACCACCTGCTGGCGGAGATGAACTACAAGGAATCAAACGAGGTATCGTGGAGAAAGTGGATCTCATCCTGGTCACTAAAGCCGATGGAGAACTCAAGATTCCAAGCCGGCGCGTTAAAACCGAGTACACAAGTGCATTGAAGTTGATGCGGAAACGCTCACCAGTGTGGTCTCCTAAGGTATGCAGAGATTAATGCTATCTCAAAGATATACCATAGTTTTGCTGGTTGATAAATGGAATTAGCCTTTAGTTACTATAGTGACTTGAGTCGGGCAAAATCCCACACAAAAAAGCACTCGAGCCAAAACACAAACAAGTTGGGCATCTGGGCCCAATTTCATGTCTTTGCTTACTGCAGAATTTCTGCGCCAGCTGTGTAAGCACGCGCACAAGCCAAATTCCCTTCTAACCCATGAAATACACTTGACCTAAGCGCAGAATTCCCTGCTTCTGTAAGCATCGATTGTTTGCTTACTGTAAGCAGTGCCATGAAACTGGGCACAGGTTGGCTCAGTGGTTTCTTTCCCTGCCTTTCACCTCTGTGGACCCCGGTTTGAATCCCACCTCAGACCGGAGCCTGGCATGTGGATTGGGTTTTCAGTCCCTACCTGATTGCCTGGGTTTCCCCCATTAGGGGCTTTCCTCCCACATCTAAAACTGAATATTTCTTCTCGTTTCCTATTCACCATCCTGTTAAAAAAAAAAAAAATTAATAAATAAACAATGTCCTTTTGCTAGAAAGTCGTAGTTTTGTCTGTGTTCACAGTTCATAGTCAAGTTTACAATGGTTGGAAAGAGAAAGATCGGATCTTTCCAAAACACATTGGGTTGCTATTATGCTGTCCTCCTGAATTGGAGTTGAAAGATCCGTAATGCCAAAATACCTTGGAGCGCCATCAGCAAAGTGTGACCCTACATTTCATCAAGTTTAAAGGTATTTAGTAGGATTGGTAGATCTGACAAAATAGTCGCAGACAGTGTTTTGTGTGATCAACATTCACATGAAATAACAAATCTGTGAACATTTTGGCTTAAAGGCACTGAACACGTTTGGTAATTACTCAAAATATATATTAGCATAAAAACTTACTTGGTAACCAGCAACGGAGAGCTGTTGATAGTATAAAACATTGTGAGAAACCACTCCCTCTGAAGTAACGTAGTTTTTGAGAAAGAGGTAACTTCTTACTAAAATAATAAAAGACTTCATGCATGAAGCCTTTTATTAGCATCTAAAAGCACACAAAATTGTGCAACAAGGGTGTTTTTTCTTTCTTTATTTTCTTGCAACTTCAAAGACCGATTCAGCCCAAATTTTCACAGGTTTGTTATTTTATACATATGTTGGGATACACCGAGTGACAATACTGGTCTTTGATAATTACCAAACATGTTCAGTGCCTTTAATGCATTGTGTGAAAATTATTTTACAAATAAATAATCTTCTTTATGCATCTCAGGTAATGCAAGTGTCAGCTCATACAAAGTTGGGTCTCACAGAGGCATGGGCCACGATGCAAGAGTATCACTCCACCATGATCCAGTCAAAACTCTTAGTTCCCAAACGAGCGAGGCAGCACCGTATCTGGATGTGGAACCACATCCAAGACAACATCATGGAGATCTTCCGACACCATCCGGACGTTAAACCAGAGATTCCTCGTCTGGAGGATGAGGTGACTCAAGGGCGGATCACCTCGGGAATGGCAGCCGATGCCCTGCTAGGGAAGTTTAGGATCAGAGTGGCAAAGTCCAAGGAGGATTTATGATGTTTGGTCTTCTTTGCGTCCTGAATGTAAAATGTAACAGATTCTAAAAACATGCAAATGTAAATAAATAATAAAAATCTCAACAAGAAACATTGGGAAGATGAGTGTGTAAACAGGTGTGAATATTTCTTCGCAGTAGTGCAAAAACATTGTATCCCGATTTTGCAAAAATGTTGTGTGTCTCGCACGAAAATGCTCCGGGCGAAAACATTGTACCTCGGCATGTACTTGTTTTGTGTGTACATCTGGGATGTTTTGGGAGATTTGTTTTTGCAATGACACAACAACTTGCGAGTGCTACACAAATGGACAATGATTTCATCCATGTATTAAAAGTTTGAATTCTTGATACAAAGCTCACTAATGCACAACAAAGATTTAAGTTGTTTTTTATGTCGCACTACCCTTAGGTCAGACTTTGGCAGTGTTAACAACGCTGTTAGAAGATTCTAGTAGTGGTTTACATTAAAATAGTTACCTTTGTATCACCATCTTCTGTTGCACTTCATCGTAGGTACAGTGAGTGGTGTCTTGGGAGCCTAAGGGGTTAAGCTGGACATGAATGAGCAGTCCGACACGCAGGTTAAGAGACGGAAACTTGCATGTCATGCATGGGTGATTTGTTGTATTTTCATTTACATTAGGAAGGTGAATCTACACGTTATCTCTTAACGTGTACGTGCAATGCCCGCATTACGTCGTCAATATGTGCACACAACACTCTAGGCATTTTCTGGAATGGTTAAGAATACAATGTTATAAATCTGCATTTTAAAAAGATTTTTAAGGGATTGTTTTTACAAAATGTTTAACTGATCTTCCCTGGCATAGGGAATTATTAATTGACGTTTGTTTCCTACATGATGTGGGTAATGTTTACTAAACACACAATGCATAGCTTAACCCTAACTCCCAAAGCGTTTTTACTAGAATCCATCCCTAACCCAACACATTCCAACAGCTTATACTGCCATGCGATGGGAACTGTACCCAATCTTAGGGGGACGATACACAACCTAACAAACTCCAACAGGCCTTTTTGGTTTGATTTTGTTGGAGTGTGTACACTTGGCATGTGCAAAATTTGATCAGTGAAATCACACAGTACCCAACGTAACATAATCCAACAACTATCTCATTAGACCATGGAGGAAAGAGCAATGCCAGACATGTACATTTCACACATCCACAATACCCACTCAAACAAATTCCAACACCATTACTTGTCAGCAAGGATACACAATCCCACAGAATCAAACACCCAATCCTAACTTCACTGTACTTAACCTAACAAAATTAAACACTTTGCCCTGTTTGAATTTGTATGGTTAGGGATTGTTAGGGTTAATGATAAAACTCCGAATGACTATGCATACACACTGCTGTGTGCGTTTAGCAATAACAAGTAGTTTATCCTCAATATTGTGATGGTCATATATCAGGGCCGAGCGGTCAAGCGCACTGGACTCATGCTGTGGTGTTTCTGACCAGCAGAGTGTGGGTTCGAGTCCCAGTCTTGACACTTGTGTCCTTAAGCAAGAAACTTTACCATTATTGCTTCGTCCTTTGGATGGGACGTAAAGCCATAGGTCCTGTGTGTTGTGTATATTAAAAAAACAAAAAAAACAACCCAGTACAATTATCATTTAGAGAAGGGGTTAACCCAGGTATTTTCTGGTATGGTTGGCTGAAGATTGCGCCACAGCACTTTGTAAACCGTTACATGGTGCTATGTAAATACTAAATGGGTCTCATATAGACCTTATGCATTGACGTCACCAAGCCGCCATCTTAGAGGTAAACTGATGATGAAACAATGGAAACGTGCTGATTTGTACGCGCGGCGCACAGGCCTGGCCAATGAACATCTTCCTTTTGACCTCTAGGCGAGGGCGCCCTACTCAAATGACGTCATATGCATAAGGTCTATTGCAGACAAAACTAAAGAGCGCTTTGAGATTTCCTTGGGTATAATAAAGCTATACATTCATGTAAGACCTGCATATTATTAGTATGGTCACAACAGTAACAAGGTAAATTAACCCTCTTGCTGTCTTACCATTCACTGTGGTTTTGAATGATAGATAAGCTGTCTGACCATTCAATACCATTCACTGTGGTTTTGAATGATAGATAAGCTATGCCAGCCTTGCAATATGATACCATGAGGGAATGCACATGTACACAGTACACAGTTAGTTCTGTGCACAGTTGAATGGTTTCAAACGGTTGGTCAACTCACTTGAAAATGTTGCGAACAGTAGGAGGGTTAAGGTGCAAGTTAGACTTTCTGATGTTAAAATGTTGGGGGAAAACAAAGTTAAACATGAGCACTGACGACCACAAATTGTACGGAGACACTCGACGTGGTTCTTGTACTGCTTTATATTTTTCAATAATGCATATCGGCAGTTTAATGCAAACAATAATATAATCACATGCATTCATCATCATGATACAATGAGCAGGTGTTAAATCTGATATACATATATGTTTAGCCTTGTCTGTACCCAACAAGTTTAGCCATAAATACATACATATCGTAGTGTCAATGCAAAAACTTTGTATCTCGATTTTGCAAAAACGTTGTATTTCCCACGAAAATGCTCCCTGCAAAAACATTGTATCTCGGTGCGTGCTTGTATCGGGCTATTTTAATTGCTCCAACGTTTTGACAACTTCAACCTCGTGCGTAACGTATGTGCTATTTTAGCAGATACCATGTTTTTGCCACGACGTTCAGGTGGAAAGTTTGCCCAGGTTGGACTCCTTGGCTTAATGTATCTACATTGCTGTGTGTGCTTCTTGGATTCCAACCTAGGCCCGATTTCATACAGCTGCTTTAGCACAAAATGTAGTTAACCACAACGAGGATTATGCTCAACAGAAGACATTTACCAGCCAAAATACCATGTCAAATGTATCATCTGTGACTGGTATCCTGCTTTTTTTTTTCGCTTAGCAGAAAATTGTTAAGCAATATTTTAAAGCAGCTTTATGAAATTAGGCCCTGGGCTCGATGATGGGTAGTCTTGGTTCAGTAATGATAACAGCAATGTACAGGTATGCCTAAATGCGATCCACCAATAGGCGGTATCAACTATCATAACACAAAACTGCTTATCCTTATCCTTAACCATGAAGCACCCTTTTTAGAGCCTATGCACTGACGTCACATGTGGCTACTGTCTGCCATTTGGGGAGTCGAAATGCATGTAAAGATAAGGTGCACCTCTAACAGCACATGCCTACTGCACAGTTGCACACAGGGAATCGCACTCCCAAAATGGCAAAACCAAGTTTTATCGTGGGTGATATCGTGGGTGATGGTGTGAATTGGGTTAATAGGTGGATGTTTCTAGACTGAGATCCACAAAATAACCTCTCGCACCAAGACTATGGTGTTTTTTGTGTACACACAACTAACAGTTAACGGATTATAAATAAATTATAAAAGGCGTTGTGACTTGTGAAACAGCACCCTCAATGTTTGTTCATTACATACGTGTAAAGTGTACATACTCAATTCAGATCGTTGGTTGTGTGTACGTAAAAACACCATGGTCTTGGGACCAAAATTAGATGATGGGGGTCCAGCAGAGGCAACTAAGACTATTGAATTCACTTGTCCCTGCCTTGATGCCCCTTCCAAGTGCCCCATACCAAGGAGAACAGCAGAGGCAACAGAGACTATTGAATTCACTTGTCCCTGCCTTGATGCCCCTTGCCAAGTTCTCCAAGTGCCCAATACCAAGGAGAAATTGACTTGCCCTCCCAAGGGCAAAAATCGCTACTTGTTAAGCACTTTCTAAGAAATGTGTACACTAAAATCTTTACTTGCAACACACATTTCTCTACAACGGTTCACAACTACATCATGTATACACCAAATGACAAGTTTTCAATACTAGGATAGATTCATTTAGAAATTACGTAGCACCATAATTAAAACATCTATAAATAATATTGGCAATTGGTAGAAGTTAAATAGTTTCATTCTGTGTATACATGTATTAGAATTTAAGGATGGATTTCAAATTAGAGATTGCGAGAAAGACTTTTTTTCTCCCTCTTTTGGGGAAAAACTTTAGAGAAGTAAAACCTCAATCTGTTCTCATTTGATCTTGGTGAAGCTAATCAGCACAACAAAATTGTACTGACCAGATCGAGGTTACCAGCCAAAATGCCATGTCACATGTATCATTTGTGACTGGTATCCTGGTAATATTTGCTGAGAAGAAAACGGTTAAATAATATTTTCTGCTCAAGCAGCATAACCAGTTAACCCAATTTCATAAAGCCTGTAAGCACGAAAACTTGCTAAGCAAAATAAGAGTCGTGCTTAGCAGAAACAGGTTACCAGCCAAAAATTCCAGAACGTTTACATGAACAACATTGCAGCTGGTGCCCTGCTCATTTTTGCTTAGAAAAGAAATTTTCTTAGCTGTATATTCTGCCCAACAGCTTTGTGAAATTGGGTCTAGCCCAAACCTACTAAGCTTGATAACATCTGAAAATAAGGCAACCAATTTGTTGTGGTTTTAAACAAACTTCTTGTAAAAAAATGTCCAACAATCAAGCTAAAACAAAAACATTCATCAACAAGTCCAAAGATGACCAACTCACAGAGTGGCTACATTCATAAAATGGCCAAGCACAAAAACTATGCTTAGCAGAAACAGGTTACCAGCCATGGTCGAATGCAAACTGTATTGTTTTTTGGCTGGTTCCCCACAAACTACCACTTAGCATATATTAATTTGTCAAGCATTTTCTGTCAACCAGCTCTCTGAAATTGTAGTTGACCCTAATTGCACCCATCTCTTTGGCATAACACCAACTTGGCAAGACCGAATTTGGCTGAATGAAGTTATTGTTAAGGTACTCTGTGGAATAACTGTGGAAATTAAAGTTGATAATGGTGCTTACTGAAGCAGCAAATACAACTACTATTATACATTTTAGTCTAGGTGACATTTTCAAATCCTCAGCTTCACTTAGGGTCAGTGGTATCACGTGTGAATAAGATTTGAAGATGTGTTTTTTGGTCACAAACTTCAAAACTTTTCACCACAGAGTCTGATATAAACTTTGAGGAATGGCTCAGGCCAGTTCCATGGTTACTCATTGACATTCGTGTGTCAACAATTTTGGTTGTCCGAATGACTAGTCAAGACTTGATACGTTTAATTTCCTATCAAGTCTGAAATCCATTCAGAGAATAAGCCCATGATTCCTGTCATGCCTATCAATAGCACTCCGTACTAATGCTAGAAAGAAAAGCAAAATACCCCAATTTCAGACAAACATGTTAAATTTCGTACATGTCCAAGTTTTCAGTCATATGTACTGACTACATCACAAGTGCAGATTGGCGCGTCAATGATGCGGTGATCGCGTACGTGGTGGTATATTTGTCTGACAGCCGGGTGTTTTGAGCAAAAGTGACGCCATTAGTGCGGAGTGCTATTTAACTTGACAAACCCAAGATTTTCCCCTGGGATCTTTCATCTAATTCCACATACTAACTACTTAATATTTACCTTTCTAATTAGTAGTGAGCTAAGTATACATTTTAAACAGGATAGCACATGATTTTAACGGCTTTTTACTTTGCATAAAATAAGGGCTCTCAGAACCCGAATAAGGCATAATATTTGTCCAAAATTGAATTTAAAAATCAGCAACATGCATATATATAAAAACAGATTCTGAACCATGATTTCTCATGGTGCACTCTTTTAAATTATATGAATAAATACACTGTACAAAACAAAAATACTGATATGAGTAGATATGACATTTAAAAAAACCTCTCTATTGCAAATTAAGGTAATCAAAATATTGCACTTGCTATTAAATAAAAGTATCACAAACAGTAGGCCTACATGTTAAAAACAAACTTACATTTTTTTTACAGATAAAAAGCAGGTCAAGGGTTAAAGGCCAAAGCTTAACCTTTGAAATCAACAGTAACACTAACTCAAAGCTGTCCATCACATTTGACCTCTCATTAAGCCATTTGCGAGTTACGATTTTGAATAATGATTGGTCACAAGGGAACACTTAAATTGAATTTCACCAAACTAAAGACAGTTTTGCTATGGGGCAAATGGTTCGGGGGCAAGCGTTCCAACAGCAACCTCCAGATGGTCAAAAGCCTATCATTGTGCCAAAAACACAAAATTTGATAGTTGTCTGCTGTCTCTTGTGTAACTACGCAAACGCTTGCCCCAAACCACGTGAAATAGCAAGTTCTGCTGACTTTAGTCCGAGAAATTCAAATTTAAAGTAGTCACTTTTGGCCAAGCAAGTCATTGTATCAGATGTTAATTGAATCTGATACCAGGCTCTGCCTGTCTTTTTGACAATTTGAGCAATGGTGAAACTATAGACGGTGAAAGTCTCGCCCAAACATGGAACAATTTTGGGAACCTCGGGTTGCCACTTGCATTGCTTTATCACGTGAAACTGAATGAAACAAAACTAAGCGCGTACAGCACACAAGAGACTTGTAGAGCCAATTGCCAATTTTACCATGTGTTGTGATGGTATCCATTAACTTTGTCGCAACCACTTATTCACAGCACTGCACAGCTTTTCAGTGTGCACTTTCCATGATTTTGATTGCGAAGTACAGTTACTCACAAAACTCTTGCAATGTAAAATACAAGCTGGCTACATCAAACAATCCACTTGTCATCATGATAGCTGTCTAGATAACAATTACTAAGGGGTCGATCAAAGGTTTAAACATTTTTTTAAGGACGTACAGAGAGTATAAGAGGCCTGGAAACTCATTTTTGAGAGGGCAAGGTCGTCTTTAGTTTTCACCATACTTCAACAGCTAAGGGGATAATAAGTCCATGAGTGCAGTTTGAAGCAATTCAATGCTACCAGCTGTGTGACTGGCAACCCTCAAAATTCAAGTTGTCTTGTAAATTACATGTATGCCCTTTTTAACCATTATTTCTGTCAAAGCTCATGTAAAATCTAAAATTACAATTACATCAATTACAATGAGTCTTATATTTTTTTAGAAGAGCATTTGTTGAAAGTATGGACAGATGTACGGGTGGATGCTTTTTTGTTACACATTAACAGTCTTTTAGTTCTGAGGTTCTTGTACATTAGCCACAGCATGCACTCATGGCACGGCTGCCAACATTTGCATCTTGTTATCTGGGAGATCTCGCACAACAATCGGGAGATATCTAGAATTACATTCAACATAATAGGGACAGATTGGTTTATTTTCAGGGAACTTTCTGCAGAATCAGGGAGAGTTGGCAGCCCTGTCATGGATCTTAGCAGACTCAGGGAATTGGAAATATGGGAGAGCTGCAAAGAGCTGACCATCTAGTGGAGGACTGTCCCATCCATTGCCATCACCTACAGGGAGGATGGTTTTTTTCCAACCAGCTCAACCCCCAGGTCCAGCACTGGCTTAGGACTGCTGACTTCACCAGTTGATGTACTCGGGACCGTATGGAAGAAGTATCCACAGCATACGCCATGTAACTTTTCATTTTTTTTAATGGTATGTAGTTATATCTATGAAAACCCCCCAAAATCTATTTTGAAAACCCAACTTGTAAGTTATTTGACTTTTCAACCATGATCGCAAACCGAGAGTGTTTGCTCAGTAAACCGTAAACTCTTCAAAAGCGGGGATTGCACATGTTTGCTGTACTGAACTACCGAACTAAAAAAATTAATATACTTTATCTTGGCAAGATTCATTTTGACTTTCCCCATTTCAGGTTGACAGGGCACATTAATTAGTGCACTTATTGCACATGAATAGTCTAATAAAATTTCTTCGTAGTAAACACCTGATTACAAACTCTTAAATATTTGACATTTTGCAAAGGTTACTTGTCAAATTTTTGATAAAAGGTAAAATTGACTTTCTTGCTATACACATTGTGTGTAATTCCTCTTACAAGCAATACTGCATAATAATAAATGATGGGTACAGTCAGAGTAAAAAAAGAAAAGGGGGGTTCAGAATGGGAAACATTCAGGGATGCTAGGTGGCAGCAGATTAATCCACTTTTCTCGGGAAAATATTAACAAGCTCAGATTTCAGTGAACAATTGGAAAGTACCCAGTAGTCTTCTGCAGCCTAGTGTAGTTAAGTCTCTAATTGTGCAGAGTACATCACTAAGACAACCTCATTCCAAGGGGTGACCGATCTTGCCATGCAATTTTTTCCAGCCTGCGCTACTTGCTCATAACCCTTGGTATTAAAATAATTAAAATGTGCCAGTATGTGGCACATTTTGAATACAGGAGTAGGTCTTTTGCTGTTCCACTATACACGCACGCTCAATTATGGTTGCCCACAAAAAAGGGAATCAAGTCATAGAGCAACTGGTCCCCTCTCATTCTTCTTTAATCTTGTGACATGTCTAACTGCATGCAGTTTAGGGTGACCATGTAAAAACATGATTCATTTGAAATGGAATTGTGTGACACTCGTACTAAGCATCCTACAAGCGCAATGCAAGTGCTCGGAAGCTTTTAACAAGCCTGCGCGCAAAGCAGTCACTTTAGAAACCAATCATTATTGTTTTTTAGCACCTCCCTACCAGGGGTATGTGACGAGAGGTATTGATACGGCGCGCTGCCCACAGTAGCGAGGCTGACAACATGACTAATGCTTTTACCCCCTCTATTGGTCAGGCACTTGACTACACGCTATAACAATGCAGATGAAATGCATGAAATACCTCGACAAAAATTACTTCTGTGGGATCCGTCGTCTCAAAATGAACTCGGGGCCCAATTTTATAAAGCTGTTTAGCAGAAAATATTGCTTAGCAGATTTCTTTGCTGAGCAAAACATGCTCGAGACACCAGTCACAACAATGTAAACTTTATGGAATGTTGGAAGGTGACCTGTTTCTGCTAAGCAAAATTGTTCTGATTTTGTGCTTACAGGCTTTATAAATTGGGCCCTGTCTACTACCTACCATGAAAGCACTAACATATTGGAACACTGACATGGAAAGCCAGTGTCGGTTAAACATTCAGCATCCATATGCAGCAGTAATATACTGATAGATAGAAATATATGTATGTATATCATTGTGTACAAACATCGAAAGCTGAATACTTGTACTATATGTCACTAGATGCGGAGTATAATTTTATAAATACGTAGGGAACAATTTCGCCCAGCAAGTTTGCATAGCAAAATATTAGACTGAACATGTTTTGTGCACACGACTGAATGCTAATATTGAGTAGCAATTTTGAATTTTGTGTAGCAACTGATACATTTTGTGTAGCATTTTGCTGTACTATACAAGGACAAATTGTTCACTTGAGTAGAATGTATGAATGATTCTGTAGGATTCAACCAATGAGCAAATGTACAGAGCCCAATTTCATGGAGCTGCTTAACGGCCAATTCTGTGCTTACTGCGCGAGTTTCCATTTCATAGCGCTGCTAACCGTAAGCAAACAAAAAAGAATTCTAACCTTCCGGTGCTTTCTGTATGAAAATGAATGACATAACAATGCAAATCCATGGTGAACGCGCAAGCTGGCCGCCTAATTTTCTTGCTTACCTGTGAAATGTTTTGGCTATAGTTAGCACATAAATTTGCTTACTGTTAATTAAACAGAGCTATGAAATTAAGCCCAGGCCTTGTACATCATATTGATCGGTCTGTACGGTAGGATTCATCCTCCTACTCTTCTTGGTAAAATTTTCCAGCGGGTTGACCAAACATTTCAAAATCATTCAACTGCACAGGTTTTGTATGGTGGCACAACTGTAAACAGAACTAACTGTGTGTGTGTGTGAACTGAGTAGATTCATTCACCACACGATTTCATTGCAGATTTATTTGTCGATCATTCAAAAACCACTGTATATGGTTTTGAATGGCCAGACAATAGGAGGATTAAGACAAGTGTCTTTGGATACTTTAGTTCAGCTGACTCCTCTGGATGAATGGTGCCATATCTTACAGTCAGCTAAATGCAATAACTCACTCAGATTTTGTTTTATAGGTGTAATCGTTGATGTACATCTCTCATGACAACACTCCCATCCCACCACTGCTAAGCCTCGTCATCACTATCGGCAACAGAAAGACACGCTGCTGTGGTCACGAATTGGATCCTCCAATAGTGTACTCTTGATGTCCGAATTCCGAACGTTGTTTGTCAGTTCAACAGCAATGTCCATAAATAATTTGTCAACGTTGTCAGACTCTTTGGCGGAGGTTTCTAGGAGACGCATGTCGTGGGTGTCGGCAAAAGTGTCGGCCTCTTCGTTGGTGACCTCACGATCTGCAGCAAGGTCGATCTTGTTGCCTGCAAAAGAAAAGGTAATTTTTGATCTGACAGTCATTACATCTGTAAATAGGTGTTGTACAGGGCCCAATTTCATGGCTCTGCAAAGACCTTTCTAACAGGGGGAAGAACAAAAGCAATCTTGTTTTGCTTCCCTTTTTTCTTTTATACTGACTCCATGCACATGAATATTCATGAATAACACGAATAATTATAATTATGCACTGTATTGGATAAATATTTGTTTTGCTACAATGTATGTATTTTCATGATTTATTGAGTCAGTATGAATGTTCCTATCAATCAATCAATCAATCAAGAATCAACGCTTATGGAAGTAGTGAGTTCCAGGTTTATGTCCGGCGTCAGTGTATTTCACAGGTTAGCGAAGAATGTTTGCTTTTAAAACATGTGCATACTCTCTGTTGCTTGGGATTCCTCACTTACACAGCTAGTGCAGAAATTAGACCCTGTAAGCTAAGAACTACACTCAACACCAAAATGTTTGGACTCGAAACAATATTCGATCATACACCAAATGGATTAGGAATTGTGTAATGTTTTTTCCCTTGAAACTTTTTTGTATTTTATCTTAATGGCTTATTTGTAGGTTTTTATGTAAGCTGGGATTCATGGGAGATCAGTGAGTTTTTCTTATTGAATGGATTACCCAGGATAAACAAGAAATAAATGAAATAAATAAAATAGCCCTCAAGTACGTGTTTCAAAAGACCCCTTGCATAACGTGCAATATCGTGCTGCTAGTAAGCCGAGGTCAGGTGCACAATGACTTGCCTCCCTCAGTGAGGGCGCTGTTTGGGAGTGTGACATCATATGCACAGGGTCTACATGTATCTACAAAACTATGTGGTATGTTTATGATGGTTAGCTTTTTAGTACCAATATATTTAGCACATTATGAGACAAGTTAATACTTACCGACTAAAACAGATATAACTTTAGGGCTAGCATACTGCTCTACCTCCTTAAGCCAGCTAGGTAATGCATTGAAGCTCTCTGTAGAAGTGACATCGAAGACGAGAACGAGAGCGTCTGCGCTGTGATAGTAACTCTGTGTGATTGAGCGGAATCTCTCCTGGCCTGCCGTGTCCCAAATCTGAAGCTAAAGGGTAAAGAGGATGAACATTTAATAATAGTAATAGTGGGAGAGTATAGGCTGACTGGATGGATCAGGGGTTGTGTGAGAGTATTGGCTGACTGGATGGATCAGGGGTTGTGGGAAAGTAAAGGCTGACTGGGTGGATGAGGGGTTGTGGGAGAGTATGTGCTGACTGGATGGATGGGGGGTTGTGGGAAAGTAAAGGCTGACTGGATGGATGAGGGGTTGCGGGAGAGTATGGGCTGACTGGATGTAAGAGGGGTTGTGGGAAAGTAAAGGCTGACTGGATGGATGAGGGGTTGTGGGAGAGTATGTTCGCACGGATTGGCACTTGTGGGGTCCTGACAACAATGGAACAATGGACCCCACAAGGTCATTTCAATAGGAACAATTGGACCCCACAAGGGAATTCTTCAGAAAAGGGAATAATAGAACAACAATAGCAGTACCCCACAAACCGGATCTGTAAGGGTGGGTGGGCTGACTGGATGGATGAGGGGTTGTGGGAGAGTATGGGCTGACTGGATGGATGAGGGGTTGTGGGAAAGTAAAGGCTGACTGGATGGATGAGGGGTTGTGGGAGAGTATGGGCTGACTGGATGTAAGAGGGGTTGTGGGAGAGTAAAGGCTGACTGGATGGATGAGGGGTTGTGGGAGAGTATGGGCTGACTGGATGGATGAGGGGTTGTGGGAGAGTAAAGGCTGACTGGATGGATGAGGGGTTGTGGGAGAGTATGGGCTGACTGGATGTAAGAGGGGTTGTGGGAGAGTAAAGGCTGACTGGATGGATGAGGGGGTTGTGGGAAAGTAAAGGCTGACTGGATGGATGAGGGGTTGCGGGAGAGTATGGGCTGACTGGATGTAAGAGGGGTTGTGGGAGAGTAAAGGCTGACTGGATGGATGAGGGGTTGTGGGAAAGTAAAGGCTGACTGGATGGATGAGGGGTTGCGGGAGAGTATGGGCTGACTGGATGTAAGAGGGGTTGTGGGAAAGTATGGGCTGACTGGATGGATGAGGGGTTGTGGGAGAGTATGGGCTGACTGGATGGCTGACTGGATGGATGAGGGGTTGTAAGAGGGGTTGTGGGAAAGTAAAGGCTGACTGGGTGGATGAGGGGTTGTGGGAAAGTATGGGCTGACTGGATGGATGAGGGGTTGTGGGAGAGTATGGGCTGACTGGATGTAAGAGGGGTTGTGGGAGAGTATGGGCTAATTGGGTGGATGAGGTTTTGTGGGAGAGTAAAGGCTGACTGGATGGATGAGGGGTTGTGGGAGAGTATGGGCTGACTGGATGGATGAGGGGTTGTGGGAAAGTAAAGGCTGACTGGATGGATGAGGGGTTGTGGGAGAGTATGGGCTAATTGGGTGGATGAGGTTTTGTGGGAGAGTAAAGGCTGACTGGATGGATGAGGGGTTGTGGGAGAGTATGGGCTGACTGGATGGATGAGGGGTTGTGGGAAAGTAAAGGCTGACTGGATGGATGAGGGGTTGCGGGAGAGTATGGGCTGACTGGATGTAAGAGGGGTTGTGTGAAAGTATGGGCTGACTGGATGGATGAGGGGTTGTGGGAAAGTATGGGCTGACTGGATGGATGAGGGGTTGTGGGAGAGTATGGGCTAATTGGGTGGATGAGGTTTTGTGGGAGAGTAAAGGCTGACTGGATGGATGAGGGGTTGTGGGAAAGTATGGGCTGACTGGATGTAAGAGGGGTTGTGGGAGAGTATTGGCTGACTGGATGGATAAGGGGTTGCGGGAGAGTTTGGTTGGTTGGTGACTGAATGATTGAGGGGGTGCGGACACAAGATACTGTCCCTGCCAACCAGTTTCTTACCTTAACCTTTTCTCCACCAATCTCTACTGTCTTGATCATGAAATCAACACCAATAGTAGCACCCTGACCTGGTGGGAACAAACCCTACACCAAAGCAACAACACAAAGCAAAGTTAACATACAGTACTAAGCCATCCATTATTAAAAACATTTATGAACTACAAGAAACCTGTGAAAATTTCAGTGAAAAGGGCGATGAGATTGTATGAAATGAAAAATCCAAAAAATCAAATAACACTTTTCTCTCGAGTCTTGGTGTTGAGACAAAGCTCCCTGATTATATGGGATGCTAACATTTGTTAGGTTAACAGACTAGCTTTGAAGGTTTGGCCAAAACAACAACCCAGTCTTTCCTCTTTTTTGCCTCTTTCAAAATCTGACAGTGCAGGGAAATCAATGAAAAATCTTGAAATCGAAATAAAAACAGGAAAAAAACATGCAAATGGAAATAATATTTTTAAAAAGGCAATGGAAAATCGTTTTGATTCAAGTAAAAAAGATGACATCTTTCCAACTTAGTTGTTTCAGATGAAAACATTTCTCCAGAAAACATGTGAATTCCTGGAATTTCATGTTTTGAAGCGAATTTCAATTTTGTTTCTCCCATTTGTCACAAGCCAAGCAGGGAACCCTTATAGTTATGTTTTTATAACCTTATTTATAAAACAATATTTATTTTACATCCACAGTATTTTGTTAACAACATATCTGATATGCCAGCTGGTAAGCCAATACAAATTTACATATTGCACATTTTGGGTTGAACCAAGAAAACTTGTTCAACCCCAAATCATAAAAAACAATTACCCCGTCAGTTTCCCTTGTGGTTTATAACTTGATATATTAAAAAATTACAAAAGTTACAATACGTTCAAACAGGTTCAACAATACATTTAAAATATTTGAAAAAGGAAAATTGCACATGAAAAAGACATTTAAATGAGATCTGACAAGAAAACCAGATTTCAAAAGAGTTAGAAACAGGGACCACCCAACATCGACAACAGTTTTGCACAAATCAAAAAGCTGGAATTGAGAAACTGAATTCTCACAAGTTTGGTTATTTTTTTATTTTTTTTTTTACCACTCAGTGTAGCATCTAGGTATAACATTCTTGAAACTGTGTCAGATTTAAAGTCCTCTACCTCTAAATCATTTGACATTTACCTGTGTGAAACGTCTCACCAAACATGTCTTGCCTACACCCGCATTTCCGATTAGAACTACCTTAAAAAGGTATTTATAATCCTCCATAACAATGACCTTCGATGACCTCTGTGATGAAAATGGATTTAATAAGGGACCCTTTCAGATCCAGGCAAGTCTGTCACTCCTAAAAGAAAAGAAAAAATTGAATCAAAGCTATTTAATATCTTTATTAATAATAACTCACCTTTTAATTTTGTTTTGTTTTAACTACAAGTTCCAAAGAAGAAAAAAAAAGAGGCTTTGAATTACACGGCGGCCAGGAGGCCATGGCCTCTGTTGCCCTGGCCCCAATTCCATAGAGCTGCTATAAAGCACAAAAAGTAACTAAGCACAGCAAAAATATGCTTACCAAAAAGATTACCAACTAAAACACTATTTATGTTTTCCTTAACATTTTATAATAAAACATATAAATAAACAGTGATAATTGAATCCACAAGCTGATTTTTTAAGTTAATTGTTATAACATATTTTATAATAATAATACTATGAGGGTTACACTAATTTCTTCCAGACTATGAGAATATGATAAAAGGCACATGGCTTCTTTAGGCCTCTGTATTTTTCCCCAAGAATGCTCAGCTGAAAGTTGAGTCACATGATTTGATCATCGTGAATTGTGAATTGAAATAGTGTTTGATGAAACTTTTTCGTTGGGCAAGTCAAAAAACAAAAATTATCTAGAGGTTGTTTACATCGCGCACAGTGACGTAAGAGATGTGCCATGATTTCAGGGTTGCCTCGTATACAGGAAGTCCTACGATAGTATGTCTGACCTTTTCTTTTTCTAATTTGTGGCTCCCAAGGACTTTTTTAAAGGGAGTAGAGTCAGAAATTCAAAGATGGTTTGATTCCCATCTCATGACGACAATGTTGGCAAGGTCATTAATGGAGCCAGACTAACATTTGTCAGCAGTTACAAAAATTTAATTCCCCAAAACAGTCACTGCACATGTTCAGTGCGTTCTGGTTGGCTTTATCGTTAATTAAAGGTATTATACAGGATTGGTAGAGCTGACAAAATAATCACACACAGTGTTCATGTTTTGTGTAATCAACCACATACATGAAATAACAAACCTGTGAAAATTTGAGCTCAATTGGTCATCGAGGTCACGAGAAAATAGTGAAAAGAGACCTTATGTGTTTTCTGTTTTTCAAACATCGAGTTTATTAACACGCGCGATAAAAACTATTGTTTTACTCATTTCTCAGAAACGATAGCATTTTAGGCAGAAATATTTTAAGGAACCCTTTCTACCATTACTTACTTTAAATCATGTAAATTATGTGTGAATCTGTGAACATTTGTGTTTTTCGATCTTACCAATAGTGTACAGGGCCTTTAAACCAGACATAGAAAAGGACAGAAAAAACCAGGTGCTGGCTAAATAAATATCCACTGTTTTGTTTTGTTTTACTTTTATTTATTTTGTTTCACGTCCATCCCGGCATTAAATGATAATCACAATAAATTTTTAAAGTTAAATTTACAATAATTTTATTAATAATAATATCATCATGAACAAAATCAATCCTGTTCACAAACCAAATGATTTTATACGATGGACTAGAATAAAAAAAGCCACACAATTCACAAATGAATTTAATTAGTCGGAAGTAATAGTAATACAAATTTGACAAAGTCGAATCATTGTCAATTGGCAAGCGGCAACACATGATTTACGCACGCGGCTAGTAATGTACATGTACTAAATGTAGGAGCATGAGATGATGAGCATGGAGGTAGAAATAGAGGCAGCCATACACAAAACAAATTGAGTAAAAAAGTACCCACCATCATACACTGCGCAGTACTGGAGCTCGTGTGTGCCAATTGGAGACAATGTCAATGATTTTACACAAAGACCATCTGGAACAGGGCATTTACAAAGTCAAAAGACTTCACTGTGTGTGTCCAGTGTGTCTAAGCTCACTTTCAACGGCCAACAAAAGAAGAATAGACAATACGGACGGACTGCAGTTCAGACACTCTATTCCCTTTCCACAAGACACGGCTGTCAATCAGTGTTGATGGTAACCGGAAGTTGTAATCCGTCCTCTGGCCGGAAAAAGTGACTTCATCATCACGTGATATACATAACGGAACGTTATCAAGGTTTAAACGAATGGATGTCACAGAGCTGGTGATTGGTTATAATTTTGGGAAGGAATTTCATATAAATGGTGTGTTTAGTCACATATTGTTCGTAAAAATTTCATTTTAATTTAAAATAAATACAATTATTATTAATAAAATCTGCTTCAGTATCAAAAGTATTCCTAAGATATTTAAAACAAGTATAAATGTTTTACTAAAAGAAAAATATTTAAATACATCTATCCAATCACATGTCTCGTACGTAATTCCAAATGTTCTTACCGCGTCACGCAAGTCACGAGAGTGCGCATTCGCCATTTTGAGGGCTGTGGCGTGTGTGGTGTGGCCGTCGGAAAACCACCGAGCACTGCCCATATTTTGTAAATCTTTTTGTATATTTTTGCCAAACTATCCCGCAAAATTTCCGTCTACCAACGTCTTGATACTTCGCGGTCTGTGGTCTTCAAGTTTCATCATGGCAGAGATGGTAAAGAGAGAATACGAGGCCTCGTTATCCGACCTTACGTTTAACAGCAAACCGCTCATCAATATGTTGACGATGTTGGCCGAAGAGAATGTGAAATACGCTCCACAAATCGTTGAAGTCATCGAAGCCAGACTACAGAAGGTTATTTGATTTTAATAGATAATGTCTACATCAAGATCACTTTAAATTTTTCTTATTTTTTGTATAATTTAGGTCGTGTATCTCCTGCCAAATTAGTTTTAAAATGTGGGGCTTTTGTTTCGTAACAGTGAAAAAATGGGGTAAAGATGGCGGCGATAAAAACAAATGAGGGCGCCCTACTTTAATCTTGTCAGAGAAAGGAAAACAATGCAATTGTGGGAATTTTGTTCGTTGATAAACAAATTTATTTATTGTAAAAAAAACCTGGTTTTGTGCATGCTGCAAGAATTTAGAATCAATGCCATGTTATTGTTAGTATTGAAAGTGAAACATACTTTGAATTTGATGAAAAGAATTAACAATTATAATCAGGGGACAAAATTGTTGAATTGGGGTTGTCAAAATACTTGGAACAGAATGGAGATATCGGGTAATGATGGGTATTTTAATACCATTTAAGCTCAACGCACCCACTATTTTTAACGAGACTGGCAGTTATATCATTTAATTATTTGATATGAATTCACTAACAACTGTATGAAAAATATTAAAAAGTGGTTAGCCTTTTGACAGATTATTTTGGGACATTATTGTACTACCTATTGATTGCTCTGTTCACACAGTACAGGGAAGCAGTGCTATCGTAGCTTTTTTCTCTGTTTAGGCCCCCCAGGGGCCATTCAGAATAGTCACATGTATATTAAAATCTTATTCTTTGGTAGGTCAACAAATTCAGAAATTACTGAAAATTGAAAATCGGTTAATATATAAAATAAAAGAAAAAACAAAACTAAATTGAGGAGGGGAAATACCCAGCGGTCTTTTCCAGATTGTCCATCATGTCTGTGCTGTCTATTATTTATCAGTAAACATTGTTTTGATAGCTGACCTCTGCCTGTTGGGGAGATGGCAAACAAATTTCATCAATTACAAAGTCTCATGCTGGAAGCCAGGGAAACCGATTGAAAACATTGATCTAAAATATCTGCTGCAACATGAGCCATCACTTTGTTCTTCACTGTATAGGGTATTTTAAATAGTCTTTCAATATTTAAAAATCATAATTTGGGGTGGGTGGGTCAAACAAATTCAAAATAATATCAAAATTTTATATAATTGACTACTCTGAATCGCCCCTTAATATTGTTGGTTTTCATTGATAGATGCACTGCTATCCTGCATGGTTTTGAATGGTTGGCCAGCCCACTGGTAAAGTTGCTTAGAGTAAGAGGGTTAACTATTAACCCTCTTAGGAAAGCTCTAGGTCTTTATATTACCTGAATTTGAATCAAATTAACAGTTGTAATTCTATCTAAGGCCCAGCACCCATGAGGTTGTGTCAAATCCCATCAAAGTTTTTGTCATGCTCATTGTAATTTGCAAGGAAATGCTAAAAAAAATCCTATAGGGTTATTTTGCATGAGTGTTTCTCTCCATGGAAAAGTGTTTCTATGTTTGGAGCCAAACAACCTTGTAATGTTAAATTCATGTGATAAATTCTTTTTTAACCAACATTGAATCATTTGCATTCAAGCAACCGTGTTATTTTTTAATTGTGAAGTTAAGAACATCTAAAAATGAGCATACAATATTTGTTAGCACTGTTAAAGGAACAACATGCTACAGTTTGCCTGTGTGGGGGAAAAACTTTTCAAAGCCAAAGCATAATATTAAGATTCTTTCAAACGGTTAACCACAAATAGTCACAGTAATTAACATCATTCAAACAATTCAGATCAGTGTTGACGCTCATCACCCCCAAGTTCATCAAAACCCAACAGCAGATTTTTCTAAATTATTCACGCTTGGCCGTAACATGATGCTGGGTATTGAACATGTTCCAACTGACTCACAGGGTTCATGGGTGATATTTAGCTGCAGTTGGATTCTGATAGATTACTGATCCTTGATCTTTTCTTTGTCAATATTCTACCAGGGGGGTTGGAGTTAATTGTACAAACATTTACATACTGTGTCATATTTTATCCACCTATTTCTTGAGTGAATAAAGTAAATGTTTCTGGATCATGTGTTACTGAGGTGTTTTTTGTCTGTCGGATTTGCTTTAAGGCAGAAAGAAATTGGAGTGGGCTTTTGTAAACACTATGTTGAATTCATCTGTCTTGCCTTTTAGTGCAAGATGTTTCAAATGAGTGTGATGATGACATGTTTCAAAAGGCCACTTTTGAATTAGTATGGCGGCCTCGAGGGCCGGTAGTGGCCGGCTGTTGAGTGTACATTAGCGAAACTGTGATTTTTGGTAGTGGTATTACTTTCACAATACTGTCCTGTAATGGCAGTCTTCTTGCCTAACAGAAAAGCTGCACCTGTCTTTTAGTTTTCACACCAACACAAGAACACATTCTGTCATTATTTTAAAATGCTTTGTCATAGGTGAAACTGGATTATATATATCAAAATGTTTTTGAAATAAATGTTAAGCATATCGCGAAAAGATGTAGTTATTATTAATTTTAACAGTCAAATGCTGTTTCATTGTAACGTTAAATCATTTATCCTCTCTGCAAAAATTTGATCTCAATATTACGAACTGTATGAAAACTACGCAATTGAACTTGATAAAAATAGTGTGCCATCTTTAGTAATGTGGATTTGTCAGTTTGTCTTTGTTTACTGTTTGTCTGTGTCATCTTCGCAGTAGCACATCCAGGACAAAATTGAAGGGACCTTTGTGAAAAATACTTAAAAATTTGTAACTTAAGTTTAATGAAAGAAAAAGAACAAGAAAACAAGTAATGATAATGTAAGACTGTTCCTTGATTCGATACAGTCCTGGATGTGTGTGCTTTTGTCAGTTTTGATTTTAAGTGTTCGTTCTGTTTTGTAATCTACAATATTTGTCGACTACCGAGGCACTTGCAAAATTTAAAGATACATTTTAAGAACATGAAACTAAAAAACTGGCTTATAACTTAAGTGATAAACCTAAATATCGCTTCAAACGTGAAAAGAGCTGATACATGGAATCACATATCTGCAGCCACACCAGCGTACGTAAGTGAACCACCTAGAAGGAGACTCCCCAAGTTCATCCGACAGGGTAGATGTACTGAAGGTGGGGCTGCTTGGAACAAAACTAAGGAGAGATGGTTTGACAATTTGTGGCAGCTGTCGAAGGCAACGCGGTGACTTTCCGATTGCTGAATGCTACCATGTGATGCTGCGCTTCTCACGAACCTTGACTCTGACTGTTAAACTTTTTGTTATTGATTGATACAGCTCTTGGTAGGTGGTTCAACATGCACATAAAAAAAACTTTACATACAAAGTTGCAGATGAGGATAACTTGGTTTGCTTTGCAGTTTTTAAGTACAGAAAGTGGATTTTCTAATGAAATCTCGCCCTTCGGTTGGCAAATATTTAGGACAGAGAGCTTGAAGTGCTGGAATTACATAACATCTAAGAAAGAAGTGCAAGGTGTCTGAATAAAAGAGCTCAAACAGAAAATGAGGTTCTTAAATAATTTAACGCTGCACCAAGGCATGAAAGATAAAGTTAATGATTTAGAATGTATGTAATTCTGGTCTCAAGTATCAAAAAATGAAAAGTACTGTTCAAGAGAAAAATTCCCAGCAGGTCTCTTTCCCCTTGATCAATTTCTACTTTACGGTTGGAGTTAAAACTTGTTTTTATTCGTGATAATATGTATGTGTAGCGGATTTAACTTTGGCAACCTTTCGTGGCTACACTTAACATAGTATTGAAATATTGTCAGAAAACTTGTCCTGCCATCAGAACTTTCCTGTACATGTACATGAACTTTCAACTGCCATGATGGGTTTTTTTTCTATTTCTTTTTTTCATAACGTGCCTTGTTGGCACACTCCTACAGCAGGTACATTATTTTGTGTGTGTTAATGTTTCGCATTGAGCAGGGGCGTCGATCGCTACTGAAAAGTAGGGGGGACGGGCGAGCAAGTCTTGAAAAAAATACATCTTACATTATTTGCACCCCACACCATTACTTGTACATTTAATTTCTGTGTTACACTTATTCCCTATTTTTTGTTTGACCAGGAGGCGAGTTACAGGGGGTGATATTTAACAATAACATCATCCGAAATGGGATTTGGGCCTGGGTTTCCCTTATGTAAAACCGAGATTCTACCAAATACAAACATCATATTCACAATCCTTTTTAATTGTAACCACATTGCGACAATTTCTTCAGTAAAATTGAGAGTTTTTGATGTTTTTGTTTATTCTTTCGTTTTTCTTTTATTTTGATTTATATCTTGTTTTTAGAATAAAAATAATAACCTTGAACAAACTGCTCCTATTTATTGGATTTTACTACATTTTGTGCATTGTGCGATTGTAACAAAATGTAACACATTTACACTTGCATGCACACACAGACTTCCTTTGTGGAGGGATCGTGTACCGTACATTATAGCATACACAAAAGACGCATAACTTGAATGCTAACAAGGTATGTAAGCGGGATTTTGGCGTTCATGTCTTGGACGAAACTTGTCGTCTATTGTCTGTATTATAGAAACGGAAATGGGCCCAAAATTACATTCTGCGCGTAGTCCATCAGAAAAAGGATGAAAATGAAGAAAACATTTCACCGTTTGTTCGCTTTTCTTTATTTGAACAAAAATTGTAATGAAATATTAAATCAAGAAAATGGTGTATATTTTTATATTTGTTTGCATATTTCTAATGATCAGTCAATCAAAAAGTTGGGGGGGGGGGGGACATCTGATATGCTGTCCCCCCAGTCTAAAAAGTGGGGGGGGGGGACATGTTCCCCCCCAGTCCCCCACCCATCGACGTCCTTGGCATTGAGTATGTCTTTGAGTATGTCTTAATGTGACACGTTGAATCCAAAGTAAACAAATTTTCGCAATCAAAATGCTTGCTAAAATCTAATAACGATTAATTCATGTAAAAGCGATGAAAATGCATTACATGTATTCATGAAAGGCTTTGACCATCATGTATTGGACTCCTTAAAGAGTTATGGTTGCTTTCGAAAGCTAACTCTTAGGAGCTCTTTACACGATAATGTAAGCCTGTCATGAGATTGCATGCGAGTCTTTGAAGATGCGGGGCAGTTTTTCCATGGTAAATAGCACTTCAGCTGTGTATTGGAACCATGCCAAAGGCATCATGTAAAAAGCAAGAGACACCCACTCAATAGCTGTGGTTGCCGGTTGTTTATTTGAGGCCTGTGATTTCCTTCTGCAAATCGACGACATTTTTTAAAGAGCGGACAAAATCCTAACTTTTAATTGAATTTAACTCCAATTATTTGCACAGTCGTAAAACATGGCTAGAAATTGTGTAGAATGCAGCCGAAAAAGCTGCTATCCTGTGGTTGAGAAGGGGAACAAATGCTTAGGTCATTATTGAGCCAATCAACTAGTTAATCAATTAGGGGCGATGCCGGATGTCAAGCATTATTTCAGGCTAGCGAAGTCACAATTCAAAACATTTTAAAGAGTTTTACAATAAGAAATGCGACTTGAAGCATGTTTTCTTCACTTCAAGATGCAACAGTGTACATGTGGAATGCTTTCATCTTGCTGTCACTGGTAAAGAAGTCTTTCTAATCTGTACGTTGGGTCTGTTGTCGTCTCTGTCACACAACTCCTAAAATTTCTGCAATTATTTATCGTGAATTATTTGAAGTTGACAAAATTGTTCTAGTAATTTTTGTCAAGTTCATGTACTGATACAAACATAGTTGGTCTGTATTCAGAAGACGACCTTGATCTGTCTGTAAAGAAAACAGTACCATTTCAAATTTAAAAAAAATTGTTGTAATTAATCAATTTCTTTGGTAAATTTCAAAGCTGTTTCTTTTCCTAGTTGATGAAAAACGAATTTTTAATCTGCTCATTTTTGAATAAATACATTTCAATTGAATCCCTTCGAAGGCGTGCAACTTTTCATGCTGATTTACTTTTCTTAATTTCCCTTTAATAATAGTGCCATAAAAAATTGGGAAACACTTCAGAAAATGTGTGAAGTTGCGTGTATGTCTTCAGCTAAAGGGAATACAAAATTGAAAAATGTGGTTAAAACTTTCAAATTGTGGCAAGACTTAAAATGTACTTTCAGTTTAAATAGAAGGGGATTACAGAGTTGGAACATCTATACCATCCCTAAGATATGTTGAGAAACCATTTGTACAGTTAAGTTACCTTTTTCATATACAATAGCCAAATGTCTTGCTTTTACAACTCATGTAATTTACGTTTATCCTGTGCACATGCCACTAACAATTTTTTTAAACCTATGCAGGCTAAACCATCAGAAAAGTTGCCAGTTCTCTACCTCATGGACTCCGTCATCAAGAACATAAAGATGAAGAGCTCCTACCTGGGAGCATTTACCCCTAATATTGTACAGACATTCTGTGGAGTGTTTGAAAAGGTTAGATATGAACAGCCCAAGTGGTGGCCAATGTCTTTCCTTCAATTTGAAGATCCTAATTGAAATATTCTCAATATTAACTTGAATGCATTGTCCTTACAACCAATAAAGAATGGTACTTTAAGGAACTAATTTGATTGTGCAGTGAACTGTTTTTGTAAATTGTAATTTTAAGCCATATTTGTTAAAATGTTATCTAATGTATGTGGCCGTCAGTGGCGTATCCAGTTGAGGTTTGGGGAAGTGATTATAAAACTAAAAAATATTGCAATGTTGTTGTCAACCCTTGGGAAAAATATACATCCCTCTCCCGAGGACCCAATTTCATAGAGCTGCTTAAGCACAATAATGTAGCTTAGCACAACAAAATATGCTATACCAGAATAAGGTTGTCAGCCAAACTACCATATGTTACATGTAAAATTTGTGACTGGCATCCTGCTCATTTCTGCTTGGCAGACTATTGTTAAGCAATATTTTCTGCTTGAGCAGCTCTATGAAATCGGGCTCCGATCCTTGATACGCCCCTGGCGGCCCTATTATAACTGACATCTACTGGCGAGGTAGAGCATATGTTGAAACCTTAACTCAGTCAACCCTCATTATGAAGAGCACTGTCAGAAAGAAATTCTGTTTATGAAGAGAAAATTATGATGCCCCAAACCTCATTTTCTGCTTTGTGAATCGTTGTTTTGCTGTCCTCGTATAACGACGTTCCTGTTATAGAGAGGTAATTCGGTCAGTTGTAGTGATCATGTTTTAACGAGGGTTGACTGTATTGGTACATTTTTACTGCAGTGTTTCCACTGGCTGATTAAAACTGAGTGAGGTGGCCAAAATTCAAATAGGTGATTGAAACCGAACTTACTCGGCAGACTTACAAGAATGCAGCTATCGCAAAAATTATGTGTGAGTTCTTGATACATGGAGGACAAGGAAAAAGCTCAAAGTAGATGACATAAAATAAAAAGTTTTCAATCGGCACCTTTATGGCAAATCTTTACAGCGAGGTGGTGATATTGACAAACATGAAATAAGTTGGTGAGGCCTGATGTTTATTATGGAAAGGGCAAGGGCACCAAAGCATTTTCTCCTTGGTAGAGTGCACCGCTATGAGGAATTGTACTCTTTTACTTTTAGGGGCAAAGGAGGCAATTGTCTCTGTCTCCTCCGTGAAGTACCAGGCCGATGGTCACTGGAAGTTGCGAGATGAGCCACCTCACATTTCAATGGGCAGGGAAACACTGCGTACACATACATTATAACATCATCATGAAGTGAAAAATCTTAAAGGGACACGTTGCCTTGGATCGGGCGAGTTGGTCTTTAAAAGGCGTTTGTAACCGTTTGTTATAAAATGCATATGGTTAGAAAGATGTTTTAAAAGTAGAATACAATGATCCACACAAATATGCCTCAAAATTGCGTGGTTTTCCTTTTACTTGACTCCACAAAATGGCCGACCGTGTTAGTTCACGATGTAAAAGGAAAACCACGCAATTTCGAGGCATACTTGTGTGGATCATTGCATTCTACTTTTAAAACAAATTCCAAAAACAATTAGCATTTTATAAATGCCTTTTATAGACCAACTCGCCCGATCTAAGGCAACGTGTCCCTTTAAGAAGACTTCGACCCAGAGCTAAGTATTGAGAGAGTTGCAACATGAGGGACCAGTTTTCTTTAAACACTCTCAATACGCAGCTCTGCCCCAGTTTCAAAAGGTTGTTCAGCACAAAAGTCTGCTAAAACACACTAAAGCCTTGCTTAGCAGAAAACTTTTGCTTAGTACTAAAATTTTCCTGGCAATATTTTCTGCTTAACAGCTTTATGAAATGTTGACCTTTCATTGAGCTACTTTGAAACGGAAATTTTGGTTAGCAAAATCATCTGCTTAGTAAAGTTCTGTGTCACAAACAGTATTGACCCCTTAAACAACAGGGAACACACCTCCACACAATGCACCTCCACCATTTTGGAAGTCCATTCCTTTGTGTAAATTTTGATTCCAAAATGGCGGACAGGATAGGCGCATGAGAGTACACTGCATGTTTTGCAATGGGTCAATACTGTATTATCTTGGTTAATAACCAATTTATTCTAGGCAAGTTTCCAACATACTTATCAACTTTGTGTTCTGAGCAGCTCTATTAAATTTACTACAGGGTATTTATGCAACTCCTTTCTGGCTTGAAAAGCTCTCATTGTTATTGAGAAAAAGCAAGTAGGGATCCCCATGCAGTGACGTCACATGTAGTTGCAGTCTGTCTATGGTCTGCCATGTTGGGAGTCAAATTGTATGTTCAAATTTGATGAGTGTGGAAACGCACCCATGTCGCCTAAAATGTGCACAACTTGGTATAATACACGGGTAAACTGACCCCCAAACACCGCAGCAAGATTTATTGTGGTGATGGAATCAGGGCCCAATTTCATGACTAAGCTTACCATTCTTCGCTTACAGGGCAAGCGCAGAATTTCTGTGCTAGCTGTGTAAGTGAAGAATGCCTCATAACGACGGGTACTCACGTGCATCAGCAAAAATTCCCAGCTAATCTGTGTAATATACTTAACGTAAGCGTGGAATTCCCTGCTTCCATAAGTGCCAATTCTTTGCTCACAGTAAGCAGAGCCATGAAATTTGGCCCATTCGAATTGGGTCAATATGGGTCAATATACCCTAGATGAAAAAATAGCATTGTACAAGAACTACTTTTAAATGGACCACAGGTCCTTTGATCCATTTAATAAGTTTTCCTGTTTTTTCTATCGTGGGAGGAGGAACTTGTCCTCCGTTATTGATACTGGAACCATATGCCAGACAGCAAAACTGTGTAGAGCATGACACCTCCTCGTTTACAAGAAGGGTGAACTTCCAGGGAATTTTCTGGCAGGCAAGATAGTACACTTAAAAATTCAGTTATTCTATGAAACCAAAATTGTAAAAATAAAAGCTAAATGAGTTTATATAATGTTCCCCTTTATTAACACAAAGAAGTTATTAAAAAAAAAAAAATGGTGCAATTTCATGTTTTCTTCTTTTGTCGAGCTGTGTACAAATCCTGCCTGCCGAGAGTCTATGCTCTGTAGTTTTTTTGTAAATCAGGATAGCACCTGTTACACGTTCTATGAGGTCATCATAAAGTGTTCAAAATCCATTTCATTTTAAGTTGTCAGTCCATATGTTGAAATTGATTGATTTGCCCCCCCTGTGACCAAATACAATAGGTTGACGAGAAAACAAGACAGTCTCTTTTCAAATTGCGGATGACTTGGAGCAAATTCTTCCCTCCCAAGAAGCTATATGCCATGGATCTTAAAGTCAAGGAGATGGACCCGGCATGGCCAGTACTGGCCGACCCAACAGCGAGCCAGCATTCAGCTATTCATGTTAATCCGAAATTTATTAAAAAGGTATTGAAAGAAAATGTACTTTTGTGTAGTTTATAAATAATAATAAAACAAATTTGACCAGCATTATTTTGCAATTAAAATATGTTTTTTATCATCTTCAAAAATTTATATTGATAATCTCTTTTTATACAAATGATGGTGTATTATTGGTATCAACTTGTTCTGACTGTTGCCAAGTGCCTGTTTCTATGTATGAATTTGTGTGGATAAATACAATATTTTTTATATTTCCTATCAAAATAAACACAAATTCTATTCACTTTTAAGTAAATACAAAAATATGCAATATTCCTGCTTTGTATTAAGGGAGAAGGGGCGTGGGGAGGGGGTAAACACAGACGGAGAAACGGGATGAAGGGATCAATGCCCTGAAATGGGTGAAACTTGTAAAAGACAAGTTTACACAAATTGAATTCTCCCAACCCCTCTCGCCCTCCCCTACCTCAATCCCCGAGTATCTCAACAAAGTCCTGAGGAGACTATCATCATGATTCTGACACAAGCATCAATAACACCTTGCATTTAACAACAGTTATGAATGCCATTTCTAGTTGTACAAAATAAGGGTCTGACCATTTTGACCTCCAAGCCTCGGTTTAACATTGATTTGAATGGGAAGAAAGTAGGAAATTTGTTCAATAAATATGCTGTATTAGAAAAAGAGATCATTGGTTGATGGGCGTAGGGACACATTGCCTTTGGTTTGGGTGCTTTGTGCTATAAAAGCAGTTATGAAATGAAAATGGTTGGAAAGATGTTTTAAAAGTAGAATATAATTATTCAAACATATCCCTCAAAGTTGTGTGGTTTTACTTTGTGAACTAAGGTGGTTCATAATTTTGTTGAGTCAAAGATTTGGTTCTACAAAATGGCGGACTATGTTCGTTCACGAAGTGAAAGGAAAACCACACTATTTTGAGGGATATTTGTGTGGATCATTTTTAATATTCCTCTTTTAAAACATCTTTCCAACTGTTTATATTTAATAACAAGTATTTTTTATAACCAAAAAGCCCGATCCAAAGACAATGTGTCCCTTTGATAGTGCATTAATAGAGATTGAGGTTATTGATTGAAGTAGGCCTATTGATTGATCCAGAGAATTTCCAATCCTTTCCCACCTCTAGCCTGGTGCGGAAACTCCAAAGCCGGCTGAGACAGAGGTTGTTCCACCCACCCCTAGTGCAGCGCTGACGGCAGTAGCAGAGGCAGAGTTGAAAAAGAAAGAGAGCGAACGCCAGGAGATGGAGATGCGGCAACAACTCATCAAGAAGCAGGAGCAACTTCTTCAATTGCAGCAGAAGCGGCTAGAGTTTGAGCTTCAGCAGACGCAAAGCAAGCTGGAAGAACAGGTAATCACAAAGGTTTCAGAGGAAGTGAGAGAGTAAAATAATTACCCGGCAGGGCCCAATTTCATAAAGACTGTAAGCACCAAAAACTTGCTAAGCTCAGAGAAATCATGCTTAGCAGGAACAAGTTACCAGACAAAATGCCTTAAGTTTACACATTTGATGCAACAGGTGCCCGACTAAATTTTTGCTAGCGAAGAAAAAATTTGCTCGGCAGTATTTCTGCAAAAAAAAGTTAATGGCCTGCAGTATTTTCTGCTTGACAGTTTTATGAAGCTTGGCCCAGATGAAGATTCATGAAGGAGTGAAGAGGCCATGCAGTTAGCTCACTCAGGGATGAGATTTGTCAGACTTTTGTCTGAATTCAGACTTTTTATGTCAGCCTGGTGAATAAAAAATGCCTTTCATTTTTTCCACATACAATAAAGACTGCCTTTTGATCTACTTCACTGAGTGCTTAGGACACTGTTCCTAGAAGCCCTTTGAATTCCAAACCCTCCCTCGGGGTTACCAAACGGTAGAAATGCCATCATTTCAACATACATGTAGGCCCTACGTCCTATAATTTGGATCCAACATGTAGTTTCAGACTTTTTGCCAGCAATGACTCTCATCCCTGCACACTGCATAATCTTCACTGGTGTTAATGTGACCAGATTTGTTTTGTCAGTATTTTTATGACATGCTAGGATTGCTTGAATAATTGCAAAACCTCCAGAAATATTTACAAAAACTTTTCAATTTTAAAAATCATTTTAGGCGCTGGAGCTCAAGCACAAGAATGAACAGCTGCTCATGCAGCAGCACGCGCTTCAACACCAGGCAGCAGCAGCAGCAACCTGGCCTGGTGGGATGCCTGTACAGCCCCCGATGTGGCCAGGTGGACCCCCAGGGATGCCTGGTCATGGCCCTTCTATGGTACCACAAGGGTTTATGATGCCGCCGTTCAATCCAGCCTTACCGATGCCACCGACGTCTGTACCACAACAGCACCAGCTGGTGACCCCTCCTATGCAGTCTGTTCTGCCCATGCAGCTGGTACCTCCAGTTCAACAGGTGGGTCAAGTTTGTGTTCATATCCCAGGAAGTATAACACTGGTTTGGGATTGCTCTAGCAGGCCTGGAAATATATGGAGGCCAATTGCCTCTATTGTCCCTCTTCTTGGCCTTGGTGCCCCTTCAGAAGTTTTCCCATAAGTCTTTATGATTTTCCAATGGAAGTTACCGTTGCAAAATAAATGCCTTGCCCTCTCAAAGAAGAAATTCCAGGCCTGCTCTAATTGTCTTCCCTTAAAAAGAGGATACGTATACAGTCGACACTCGTTATGTAACATGATCTCGGGACTTGCCAAATTGCCTCTTTATAACAAGAATGTTGTTATAAGAGGACAGCAAAAAACAACAATCCAAAAACAGAAACCGAAAACACACAAAATATATGAGATTCATTACTTCAGAATTTGCTTTTATGAGCATAACCTCTTTATAGCAGTGCTGTTTATAAGGACAGTTGGCTGTATTAAGTAACCAGTGAAATTTACGTTACAAAATTGAGCTCATATTTTAAGAGAAAAGGACCAACTAGAAGTTCTACACTCCAACTAGACTCAATATTTTCACAGCTTCTGCAAAATCTTAATATGGAGGGAATTAAAGGTTCCGTGTCGTTAATCTGAAAGGAGGAATGGACCGCATGCACATGATGTCATTTGAGTAGGGCACCTTCGGCTAGAGGTCAAAAGAAGGTTGCTCATTGGCTCATCCTCTGCTCTGCTCATACATGATTTGTGTTTCTATTTTTTCATCACTGTTTAACCTCTAAGACGGCGTCGTGATGACGTTTATGAATAAGGGTGTTGATGGGTGTATTTTCTAACCTGTAACTGTTCTCTTTTAACTGGAGTTTCCACACTCTGCAATTGAAAATAGTGCAACCAACTATAATGTATGTGAAGACATACCACTTGAGGCCCAATTTCAAGGCTCCACTTACTACAAATGGTGCCTTAACTCTTTAGAGACCAAAGCGACCGCAATAGGCTTGTACCAAAATGCCCATAGCAGCTGCAAACGGCTGCAAGATTTGACAAACGTATGCTCACTAAGAGCAATAAGCAAGAGGTAAAAGAAAAAATAATGTACCGAATCGACTCCAATGTTTCCCATGTTAAAAAAGAATCTACAAATTCTAAAACAACCCATATATTTTTGTTTCTTACTAATTGTCCTGACATTTTTCCTGAAATCAACGGAGTCAGAAAATCAACAAGACTATCAATGTCTGGGAGTATGGTGATGACTATACAGAAATGATTGGTCTCTAATGGGTTAAGCACAGAATTCTATTGTAAGCAATGTCAGGATAATGGACCATGGCTTTTTGAGAAAATGATTTTCTTGCATGATGATGAAGTGTAGTAAGGTTTGCATTCTCTCTTATGAGTTGGTTTTGAGAAGAACAGGTGGTGTAACAACTCAACATTTTCATGCTGTTAATCTTTTTTCTGATATTTCAGGGAACCATGCCTATGAGCCGTGATCCTCGTCTAGCTCGTGATCCTAGACTAGCCCGCCGTGATCCAAGGCTTCGTGGGATCCCTGATCAACCTCCTGCACCTGCTGCAGTGCCTCCAACACCAGTCGCTGTGGCAGCTGTCCCTCCAGTCCAAAGCAAAGTAACCCCAACAGTAACCACTTTACAGAATGCAGTACCCTCCAACGCCCCACCTGCTTCTGCCACTTCAAATCGACAGTTGAAGAGTACTATTACTATTGCACCGTCCCAACCTGTTAAATCTTTGCCAAAGAGCCCTAAGAAAGCTGATGATGTTCCAAAGGATAAAAAGTCCACAGACTCCAAACAACAGGGTGATCTGAAAAAGGAAGCAAGGTCTGACGAGAAGGAGGACAGCAAACCCGAAACTAAGCCGCAAGACACAAAAGTGAATGTGGAACCTAAACCTAAATCTGAAGGAGCTGCCAAGCAGGAAAAACCCAAAGAAACCAAATCTAGTGAGAGGTCACCTCGCAGGTCAAGTGATGAAAAGCATGATACCAGAGGTGATAGCAAAAGTAGAGACAAACCCTCCAGAGAACCAGAGCGAAGGACAAGCAGGGACTCTAAGAAAGATTTTGACAAGCGAGATAGTTGGTCAAGTAGGGAGAAAGATAGCAGGGAGAGAGATAGGGATAGGATAAAAGACAGACTTCCCAGCTTTAGAGATTTACCAAGAATACCACGTCGCAGATCAAACAGATCGCGGTCTCGCTCCCGGTCAAAATCCCCAGTCTCTAGGTCACGGTCCCCACGAGGATCGGACAGGAATCGCACAGCTGCAAGGCGAGGCAGCAGAGCGGATGAGTTTGGCCGAGACTTACCACGCCCCGCTAAAGAAACAAAAGACGAGAAGAAACCAGAAGCCCCGAAGAAGGACATTGATGATAGAAATAAAGCACGACGCACAAGTAAAGAAAACTTACCAGAGTCCAAAGAAGAAAGTAAATCAAATAAAGGAAAATCTGAAAAGAGGAGATCGCCTTCCAAGACTTTGGATAAAGATGCTGACAAACAGTCTGAGACTAAGGAAGAAGCTCCAAGTAAGCGTCCACGCTTGGATGAAGAAAAAACTGATGCTAAAGAGTAAGTCAAGTTAAAATATTTCAGATGCTCCAAATTACAAAAAGATGGAAATGGTAAAGCCCTAAACTTTGACCAAATTTTAAAAAATGAGATATTGGATTAAATTGATTCTCAAGTTTTTCCTCTCTTTATTTGATACCAGATTTGGCTAATACTGATGTTGAGGTTTGTTTTTTTCGTTGTAAAGAAGACCCGATTTGGGTTTTTTCTTTCTGGTTAATGTTGAATGAAAAAAATGGCTTTCAAATTCAGCATCTTTTCCGAAATTAATACATAAATTTTCTTCGGATTTGGGTCAAAGCTTATGATTTTGCCAGAGCCAGTAACTTATGACTCAGAAAAGATTTTTTGTTTACCATTCAATTGGTAATTTATTCAAACTTGATTAAAAATCCACTTGAACAGCATTCAAACTCACTGCAGCTTTTTTCAGAAATTTCTAGTAAATTTTATACCGATTTTGTGTGGCTAAAAAGAAACACCGTCATAAGTTTAATTGAATATAATGCCATATCCAATATAAATTCGCACGCCTCAAAGTAAAATTGAATGATGGTTTCAGCTGAAGAGGCAAAATCGCTTTAATATGAATGCATGAAAATGAAACAAGCATCTTTTATGCCCAAAATGGCCGGGAAAAAACCTAATTAAAAAAAACTTAAAACTAGGTAATTGTGAGTAAATCGCTTTTTAAAAGTAATCAAATCCGTCATCTGGTGTTGGTTTAAGACAGAGGAAGAAATCGTCAGCTCAGGACTATAACATCGTTAGTACAGTTTGTATGGATTTGATTAAATTGGTTTTGCATATTTTTGAGGTCACGGTTTATTGATGGTATCCAAAGTAGTTGTTTGGCAACAAGAAACAGTAATTTTTTAAGTAAAATATTTACTTGTGGATTTTAATTTTTGGTTCAATTTGATACACATTATTCGTATAATGACCTTGTGATCATTATATGGATATGCAATTGCAATTAACGACTTTATAGCACTGAGCCGACAGAATGCTTTTTCTGTGTGATAATTCTGTGAGAGTTTTCTTTTTTTCCCAGGGAGAATAGACCAGATGACAGAGAAAATAAAGACGCAAAGAAACCTGATCGCCGATCAGACGACCATCCTATGAGAATAACCGGAGGAATACCACCACTGATGCCTCTATTAAGAACCGTACCACGTGGCCCACCACGGTCACTCTTAGATCCCATGGACTGGACTAAAGACCAAGGTCAGGATAGACCGGCCGATAGGAGGCCAATGGTGTCCCCAGGTGGTAGAGACAGAGGGCCAAGACGGCGGCTCAGCATCGACCCTTCAGTCAGCATCCCTAAGGAACTCTCACTTGAAAAGCATGCCTTCATCTTGAAACAAGTATGTGGGAAGTACAATTTGTTGTGTCTGTGCGAAAAACATTGTATCTAAATTTTGCAAAAACGTTGTATCTTGCATGAATCATCCATGGAAAAACGTTTATCTCGACACAACGCTTTAACAACATCAAACTCGCGCATAACAATGTAACTGCTATTTTAGGAGATACAACGCTTTTGCACCGACAGGACAAATTGGAAATAAAAACTTCACAGTTAGCTTAAGTAGAAACTGTATCTTCTTGTTGGCCTTGACATTTCTCCATTTTTGGAAAAACTATTAATGATGTTTTGAAAGGATGAAGACGGTTACAAAAAGTAAATTTTGGTGGACAAGTCCCAACATGTTGAATATTTCCTTTTTCCCAGTGTGCACGTTTTGTTTTTTTAAAGTAAAGTGATTTGTTTGAAATTGGATGATCATAGTTTTACAGATCATAGTTTTTGGTTCAAAGATAGGTCTGTCACACACTAGAATTGATTGCATCAAAATGATTAATTTTATAATGCAGGCCGAAAAACAACTTCATTCCGGAGAATTGACGCATCACGATCATCAAGAACTTCTTAAAAAGCTGTTCAACCTACATCAGTTCCAGAGGCAACAACAGGATGACCAACATATCTTCGACCACCCGCTTGATCCTCATCATAGAAGGCCATTTCCAGGGGATCCCAGAAATTCTCATGACCCCAGACATCCGCTGGAGAAAGACATCGACCACCGAAGATTTCCTGTTCAGGATATTGATATGAGAGTTTTCGACCCAAGCCATCCAAGAATTGGATCTGAGTCGAGCGGTAAAGAAACAACAGGGTCGGAATCGGAAACCATTGATCAAATGCCAGTCGGGGACAAAGATGAGAGAAAAAGGCCTTCTGTGCCGAAGGATCGTGATGATAGAGTCCGTGATGTGCCTGTTGAAAAGCAAAGTGATCATCCATCTGCACCACTGAAGTCTATTCTCAAGACTAAGAAGCCTGTGCTTGAGAGTCCAATGTCACCTGAGCCCGAAGAGCAGAAAGGAAATGATTCCAGAGTCAAAACAGTTGGTGAGGCTACCTCTGATGCAACTGAGGATACAACAGATTCCAAGGAGATAGAACCCGTGGCATTGACAAAAGGGAAAGGGCATCCTGATTCAAATGAGGCTACTAGCCCAAAACCAGAAACTGCTACAGCTTCAGAAAAGGTTCAGGGAAAGAAAAAGAAGCCGAGGAAGAAAAAGAAGGGCAAAGGATCTGGAGCCGAAGTTCAGATAGAGATTACACAATTTGAAGAAAACCTGGAAATCAAACCTCCAACATTTGATGAGAAGAAAGTCCAACCCCTCATGGATATGGATGAACGTAGAAACTCAACTGATAATGAACCTGTGAACGTTCTTCCTGCTCCATTTAGAGAAGCGGAAGATATTGAGGAGCTTTTCCCAGCCGGTGGAGATCGTGATGAACGCCGTGGTCCTCATGGTACAGGGGAAAGTCATCCAAGAGATCCCCGGCTGCGGAAAACTCACATTGAAGACCAAACAAGAGATGGACCACCAGGACCAGACTCATTAAGAGATGGCCCCTTCAGGGATGGCCCATATAGAGACGGTATGCTAAGAGACCGTCCTTACAGAAGTAGGTTTCCACAGGACATTGGCAATAGAGATAGTCCACCAAGGGATGGTCCGTTTAGAGATGGGCCACTCAGAGGTGATCCACAAAGAGGTCGTCCAATGAGAAGCCCACCGAGGGAAGTACCATTCAGAGATCGTCCACCTCGAGAAGGTCCACCACGAGGAGGTGTATTTAGAGACAGTCCTCCTAGGGAAGGGTTACAAAGGGAAGCATTTCAAAGAGATCAACCACCAAGAGAAGGACAATTCAGGAACAATTTGCCAAGAGAAGGTGCTTTCCGAGATGGCCCTACTAGAGATGGACCCTTCAGGGATGGTCCTAGAGAAGGCTCCTTTAGAGATGGTCCACCAAGAGAGGGGTCTTTCAGAGATGGTCCTCCAAGAAATGCTCCATTCAGAGATGATCCTAGAGATCGAGAAGGTCATTTCAGAGACGGTCCAACAGGACATCCAAGAGAGAGGCCAATGAGAGCTGGTCCGGGATCAGAAGGGCCTTTTAGAGATGGTCAAAACAGAGAAGGGCGATTCAGAGAGGATCTCTATTGGGATGGTCCACATCATGACGACCATTTCAGAGAAGGTCATTCAAGAGAAAGAGGCTTTAGAGATGGTCATCCACCAAGAGATGGTTCTCCACCAAGAGATGGACCTTTTGGAGAAGGAGAATCAAGAAATGGTCCTTTCAGGGAAATGCTACCTCGAGAGGGACACTCGAGAGGTCAGTTTAGGGATGGTCCTCAAAGGGAAGGTCCTGTAAGAGAAGGCCCCTTCAGAGAGGGACCACCAAGAGAAGGTTCCTTCAGGAGAAGCCCGCCAACAGATGAACAATTCAGAGAGGGTGATCCTAGGCATCCACCCAGAGGTAACCCTCCAAGACACCCAGGAGAGCATTGGGACCCAAGACAGGGACCTCCACCTGACTTAAGAGAAGACCGATTCCATGGAACCCAAAATGAGCCAAGAATGAGGTCATTGATTGATGAAGTGCCAGGACGAGATATATCTCCAAGGGATATGTTTGTAGCTGGTCAAAGAGGTCATCCACGAATAGAGGATTCTAGAAACCTTGAACTTGAAGGAATACGTGACAGGGATGAACGTCACCCACCAAATCAAGAGTAAGAGCTATTTTTAGGTGTTATTCTATTTTTTTTAAATGCGTAAAAAATAAATGTTTAAATTGACTACTTATTTAATCTCAGGGTACAAATAAGGGGAATATTGTGGGGGATACGGCTTTTTCAAAGATTTACAAAAAGTTAGAATATATACATACAATGTTTAAAAAGGGCTTATAAATAAGAATTTCAAGGTACAATAGTCAACAACTGCAATCTGTGGACTCTTTTTAACACAAATCATTGCAATTAAGAATGCTTATTACATTAAAAATTTATGAACAAATGTTGGCATTTTATTTTCTAGACTTCCAGTGCAATTACTACCTCCTCAACTAACACAACCTCCAATGGATGCACAACGCATCGATGGACCTGCAGTGCTCATATCTCAGGCTCCAGGTTCCCATCCGCAACGCATGGCTGTACCACCAGGAGTGCCCCACCTCGTCGGGCATCCCATGCACCAAGGACCACCTGGTCTTGACGCAGCTGGCCGCTTGCAACCAAACATGTTCCCAGTCACAGGTGTCCCCATGAACATGCCAAGGCCTGACTTCATCGGGATGGGGCAGCAGCCCCATTTACTGCAACAGCAACAGCAGCAGGCTCAGATGCTGTTGCCTGGGCTTCAGGGTCTTAATATTCCAGGAGGTCTTGGCCAAGTGGTTGCTGGCGGAAATCCAGGACAGTTTCTTGGTCAGATGATTATCCCTGGCTTGCCAAATTCTGCCATGGCGGGAGCGCCTCATCTTATGCATGCAGACAACCCTCGGGGTAAGTTTCTTTTTCCTTTGGGGGGGGGGGGGGGGTGGGGGGGGGTAACTGTTGGTGACATTAGTACAATCAGTTGTCAAAACTGAATAATATTCAAGAACAAAGTCATAAAACTAACTTTTTGCACTTTTATTAACATATGGAATATACAACAAATTTGAGGAGAGTTTATTGTTAAGATAAGCTTTTTCATGTTTCTGCAGGAACCATTAGTACAAGTTAAAATTTAAACAGTTTTTTTATATTGTTGGACATCATGTTTCGTAAAAACAAAACCTCATGCAACTTGATGTAAAGAATCTACAATTTAATATATTGAGCTGTTATTTTTGTTTACAATATTCGCCCCAAACTTTAGTTTGTACTAAATGGATCTTCAAGACAGCCAATCAGTGTAAATATTTTCCACTCCAACTATTCTGTCTTGAACAGGCACCCCACCTCAGCAAGGAGGACAGCTGGATATTAACTCTCTATTTGCCAAGTTAGTTGCTACAGGAATTCTTCCTTCCACCAGGAGTGACTCGCCCTTGACAGCAGTAAGTTTTGTGGTAACCTTTGCTGCAACAGTTTCGTTAATTGTTTTCTTTTCCTACATTGTAATCAGCAGCTATGTTTTTAAGAAAAAATTCATAAGATGTATTCCATACTTTAAAAAAACTAACCCTAACCCACACTAAAAAAGCCTGCGAAAAAAAAATCTTTACCTATTTGTTGTCTTTATCATTACACAAAACCATTTGAACTTTATTGAATGAGGGAATTGAAGAATGGCAACGAGGTCTTATATGGCCAGTTAAAACTGACAGGATCATGGTCGTGCTCAACAGTTATGCTTATAGATTTGACATTGAGTACCAGTATGTTTTGATTTTCGTTATGTGTAAATTAGCACCTGAGTTAGCTTGTGCCCTGCGCATATGTTTAAACACTCCTCACCATTTTGATATCACATGTTTAAACATGGCCACGTGATCTCCTCTTGACCAATCCATTTGAACTGTATTGAATGATTGTTAAGGGGTATCTAATTGCTGTTGTTTTTTTGTCCTACTTGTATATATATATAGCAGGCTTATCATACTATCTTTTCACAACCTCAATAAAATGTGTAAATTTTCTTATGATATTCATTGATGATTGAACTGAATTATTTTCCAGGGAACACCGCCCCCTGTTGCTCCTCAAGAGGGATTTGATGCTGCCGCCGCTGCCGCAGCTGCAGCTCAGGCAGACCTAGATGAAGATCTTATCGTGCCTGAACTCGGACTGTATCCAGAGGAACTCAAATGGTAAGACAACCATCAGGTTTCTTGTATATATAAAACTCTGCTCCGCTGATTAATGGAAACCTGGAACGCACATCAAAAAAGCTGAGGAAATGCCAACATGTGTGTTGTTATAAAATGTAAATAATTGTTCAGCCATTTAGATTGCTGCGATGTGTTTTGTGCCTTGTCACATCAGGCTTTGTTTCCAGGCAACTTAGAGGCAACCAACTGCAGTGGATCACTTTGCTAGCCAAACAGAGAATTTTGAAACACTGTCTTAGTATGTGATTGGGTTTTTTCTTCTAAGAAAACAATGTTAAAGTTGGTAATTTGTGAAAGATTGCTTTAACAATTTTTTTAAATTCCTGCCAGTGATTTATATACTTTTTGAATAGCATTTTAGGCTGTGTCTAAATTTTCCGCTACGGCTGTAGCTAAGGCTAGATCACAGGGTCATCATGCATTGAAGTGTAGGACGTCCTTAGCAACATAAGAAAACTATTTTAGTAAACTTGCCGTTACAACCATGTGTACAACTGTTACGGGAGAAGACAAACAGAGAGAACTGTTTGAAACGTGGGGACCACACTAGTTCTTCTCAGAACCAACATTTCTCCCAATAGAGTTTTTTACATGGTTGTGTGCACAAGTTTACTACTATAGATAGGTTGCAGTATGACGTAAGTCGGCCATCTTTACGGGCAATTTGGAACACACAGTCATGCGTTACGCGTGAGAACGGCGTGCAGCACGCGCACATTTCACCAAACTCATTGCATGATTGGTTAGTGAATGACGCGGCTGCGTTAATAATTTGAGCGCTCGACGTGCCTGCAAGCCAAAATGCAATTTGCCCGTAAAGATGGCGTCTACTGGGAACTGTCTATAGTTTTTCTTATGATCCACACCAGCTTTTCAAACATCACTTAAGAGCATGTCCACGAGAGGACCATGCAGACCGTGATAAGGTGGGGGTCAACGGATTTGGCTGAAATTTTGGTGGTAGGTGGGTCATAGGTAGCCTTGAGGCTGTGCACAATATTTGGCCAATCCGACCTCCCTAACAGAAAAAATAGCAAAAAATGTGTTTTTTAGTGGAAAAATTGCGTTTTTGATGATTTTTGACTACAAAAGTTTAAACGCTTGCTGCTGAAAGGTGGAATACAGTAGAGCAATGAAATTTGCAGGGTCTTTAGTTAGTATCCTGACCTAAACCAGGAACTCAAAATTTTGGAAAAACAAGACCTTTAAGAGGCAACAGTAACTCTTCATTTAAGGGTACCACCAAATTTGCATCACATCTTTGAGTCGCTGTAGAGTCATTAGTGCAGGTCTGTGAGCAATGACACTTGGGTGAAAGAGAGTTCTTATTATGGTCCTTAGGTAGCATCAATAAAATATTTGCCAGCAGTTTTTTGTTTGAAATGGCAGGAGCCTGTTTTTGCCTAAAAATGGCGGTTTAGCATTGCATCATTCAAAACTGGTACCTGTTGTGATTTGCGATTGCCTTGTTTTCAATGGTAGTCTCGATGCATTGGACATGAAGCAAACCTCTCATTACCCTACATGAAACAATTATGTTGGTCCTTGAATCCTTAATTAAGTGTTTTGGTGAACATGACCAATTTCCTCAGGATTCAGACACTGACCTTATATCTAAATGTTTTGTTTAGTTTGTCATACTCAAATCCTGATTCATATTTTAATTGTAACCCCCTCCTCCAAGCCTTTCACCCTTTCTGATTTGTATGATCACATGAGTAGCTATCAGTGCAAGTTATTTGGTCTTTGTCAGGCATTTGCAGTATTGCAAAGCCAAGATCCTCTTCAGAATAAGGCAATTAGAAAACAAAATAAACACACCAGGACTTTATTATAGTTTAGATAATAACACAATAAGTGTCAATGGTTTTATTTATTGACATATTCATGAGTGCAACAGTTCAATATGTTTTAGTTTTTACGTTCACACTACCGGTGTGTGGTATTCACTGACTAACAGTCAAGATAGAGTGGTACAAGTATTACACCATAGATAATACACCAACGGCATCAAAGTTGAAAGCAGTACTGGCCATTGAGTGATGGATTTTTGGGGTGTGAAAATCAGCCCTGATGGTAACAAGATCAATTGGAAAGCTAATTGGTTAGATGTAGTTTGGGAACATCAACATTTTGAGATTAACAAAAATAAAAAATGGAAGAGTAGTACTGACTGTTTAATCAAAAACGAACACTTGATAAGCGTCTAACCCTAGCCCCAAGCCCAAACACCTTATTAGCTTACAGTCTTAACTATAGTCCAATTGTTCCCGTTAACCACAATTTATTAACAGTAAAGTGTCTGGAAGGGCATTTTGCAACAAGCCCCGCCCACGCCCCGCCCACCCATTCACCCCCTTATCCCTTAACAGCTAGGGAAAATGAAACTTGGAAGGACAGTTAAACGTGATAAAATGACCTATGTATATTCTATTTTGTTATAAAGTTCACCATTTTAAACTCAATATGAAAACATGGTTAAAAATGTTGGCGGGTAAGCAAAATCTGCCCCCCCCCCTTCCCAGGCCCTCCCTCTTCCATCCCCTATCCCTTTTACAGCTTCCACATTAGTTAACCCCCTCTTGTCAATTATTAGAAATAATTGTAAGGCGTTTAGAATCGTATAACTAAAAAAAAAGAGATAGGTTTATAAATTCTGACTTGTCATTTAGAGTGTACACAGTGTGTCATGCAGGTTTTTCTTAACGCATTGCTTAGAGTACATGTAAATGCTCCAACATGTTTGACCTTGTTGTAGACGAACGCAATAACATTTCCAATTTTTTTTTCAGATATCAAGTCAGTGACTTATTTTCAACAATTTAAGCATAATTTTTTAACCATAAAGAATAATTAAGTGCCCTTATAGGGCGCACCACACCAAATAAGCCAGAATTCATGCGCCAAGCTACTTATCATAATTTGTAAACCCACAACTTATTTTTAATTACAACGTTTTGGGGGTCATGCAATTAATAGATTGTGTAAATATAAGAATCTATCACAACCCGGGGGTTCAGTGCTTCAACTTTTGAGGAGACTTGATAAATTTAGGCGTTAAAGTTGGCCCTATTTGACCGGGAAAGTGGAGAAGTGCTTCACGAAAACTGGCAGCAAGTCGGTTTTGGAAAACAAAAAAATGTTCATGTTTTTTTCTTCTGGGGTAGTTAGCAAAAATTCCAAACGGCTGACCTGCCAAAAATTGAAAAGAATTCTGAAGTTCAGTCGTCCGAAAATATGTTTGATTGGTTTTCAAGAGGCTGAGAGACTTACACGATTTTTTGAGTATTTTTGAATATTTATCATTTAGCATTGGTTCCTATGGGAGTTTATTTAGTGTGGTGCGCCCCCCGGGGGGGCGGGGCTTGCGATGCAGTGTGTGGCGCCCTCTTGCGGTACTTCGCGCTAACTGGGTGGGCGGTAACTGGATGTTCCACTTCCATTATCACGGTCGGTATTGCTGCAAAAAACTCTCCCATCCACCTTAATACACAAAACTTGCAAAAACTTATGTTTCATCTTTGTTGATGTATTTGTTTAATGTTATAATAACATCCTATTCCAGACGTGAATTAAGGGCAAGCAATATTTTACTCAGGACTGTATGTAGATTTGATACATATACTTATGAACTTTTCCATCTTTGTTGACCCTTGGCAATTAAAATCAAGAAGAGCTGGCAATGTTTTTATTTTTTATTATTGTAGATGGATATCTGAACTATATTTCCACCAGGTTTGTTGACTCTCAGCCCTGCACTAATTAAGTTATGGTTAACTGCGTAGATGGCATATTTCCTTAGTAGAACTGTCAAGTGTTTTCCTAAAGCCTAGATATCTACAGTGAAAATGTTCACACAATTGTTTTTTATTTCATCGTGAAGAGGACGATGAACTCTTTCTTTTGATGTATAAGTCGACAGAAATTGATGCAGTTTAAGGGAATTAACGGGGCTCTAACTGTACGCCAGAAACACTACAAATTAACTCCCCGGAAGTGTCCATTTTGCGCTGAAACTAGTTGGTGCCCGTACTCGGCCACTGTAAGATTTTTGAGCGAGCTGCTCCACCAGGTGTTATGGTCCCAGGTGGGGATCAAATAGCCAAGATTTGAGTTTAAATCGCTGACCCCCCACCTTGTCGATTTTTCAAGATTTTGCATGGTCTTCTCGTAAACGAACACTTAAAACCTTTAGCAACAGTTGTAGCCGTATCCAATTCTGATATGGTTAGAGACGACCACGCAGACTTGACATGATACATTGAATCAATTAAAATCTTCTTTTTTTTTACTTTCCAATTAACTCCTATCTAATGTGTCTTCCCTTGCAGTCGTTATGAGGGTGTCATTAATCGTATCTATGTCGGGACTCAATGTTCTTCTTGTGGTATGCGCTTTGTCATTGATGAAATGGACAGGTAATTATAAGCCCTCTCACCTTGTCTTTTTACAGTTTTAGTTTATAATTCTATTTTTAACTCGCTAAATTTTGTGCTTACTGTTGGCTGGTCCAGTCGTAATTTTTGTAATAATTTTATTATCTTTGTGTGTAATTTATTTTGTTTAATCCATTTGTTTATATCAAGCGCCTTGAGGCGGAGCCGATCTGCTACTGTTTGCGCTTTATAAATTTCTCATTATTATTATTCTACAGAAGCTTTTAAAGCACACATTGTCCCTGTATTTTGGTGTTGATTTTAAGCATATTCCGTCAACAGAATGTGTAATGAGAGAGTTGTGACATAGAGGGACCATTTTTATTTGGTCACGTTGTTCCTGAACGCCATTTTCGGTCCACATGCAGCATTACCCAATGTGCAGTCTTGTCTGGCACCACCATATGTGCGTACATGTGTTTTATCAAACCGACAATGGCTTCTAGTTGCAAATTGTCACAACTCTCTCAAAAATGGCTCTGGCCTTCAATTGAGTAGGGCACCACCGTCAGCTAGAGGTCAAAAGAAGGTTGCTTATTGACCTATCCTGTGTGCATTGTTTTATCATCATTTTACCTCTTAGATGGTGACATGAAGATGACAATGCATAAGGTCCATTAACTTAGAAACCAGGGGGTGTTAGAGTGGATGTAACTGAAAACTATTTCAGGGCTGAAACTCACAAGGCACTATTAGATTTATCTTAAGATGGGTTGTCAGCGTTACCGTAGTGATTTGTATGGCAATTAAGATAGAGACACAACTTATGATCGATCTTATCTTTAATTTGTTAATCAGGCAGCTTCTCCAAGAGGACCAAAGACAAAAAATTGTTTGTTTTTGTTTGTTTTTTTAAATAATTTAAACAATACAGCGCTCCACCAACTGAGCTATCTAATCTAGCCCATTCAACCAAGATTGTGTTAGTAGTGTTGTTTTCTTGTTAACTATCTCTTTAAGATATCGGAAACATTTGGACTGGCACTTCCGTCATAATCGTCGTGAGAAGGATGGAGTGAAGGCAGTTCAGTCAAGGAAGTGGTTCTATGAAGTCGATCAGTGGTTGGATTTTGAAGAAATCAATGAAGTGGATGAAGGTATGCAGAGTCTGCAGTTTTTTTCACATTGTTTCAAAAATCTTGTTTAAAAAGTTAAGAAACGACAAGTGTATTTGCCAGAACGAGGCCCTTTTTCATGCCAATTAGGCCTTTCAGAGAGCGCCTTCCACTGTTATTATCCCTTGTCATCAAGCTTTAAGCAATCATCCCAACTCCAAAATCGGCACACAGTTTACTAGTCATGCACGAAAAACAATTTTTACCCTAGTAGGTACCCATTTACTAGTGGGATGACCAGGATTCAAAACCCACACTCCAATTACTTGGCCACCAGGGCCCAATTTCATACAGCTGCTTAACCAGACAAGTTTGCTAACAAATGTTGTGCTTACCAAAAATTAGCAGGACACCAGTCAGAAACGGTGCTATTGACATTGTAATTTAACTGGTAGCGATACTCTGGTAAGCTTACTCTGGTAAGCATAATTTTGTTGTGCTTAGTTACTATGAAATTAGGCCTAGAGCTTGAGTTTGGTTTGCTAGACCGCTCAGCCAGGACATGCTCCTCGGGTTTCATTCCCACTTTCCATCCGGCAAAGAGTAAAATAGTGTAACATGATTCTGCTGAGTTTTTAATGAGGCGTTCTGGTTTTATTATTTCTGCAGAGAGGAGCAGTTTCTTTGAGGAGATTACAGCAGAGTCTAAAGCCGATAAAGATGGCATCCCCTGTGTGGCTATTGGGAACATTGCTGGCGATGAGGTAATGCAAACACTAGAGTAGGGCAAGACCCTTCAATATTTTGTGCTTTTTTCTTTATTACTGTTTGTATTACTGATGTTCATATTGCATACCTGTTCAGGGCTTGATTTCATAAAGCCCTAAGATCCATTTCAGGATGAGTTGTCAATTTCACCATAGTGATTTGTATTGTGACATGACACTTTGCTCAGCAATCAAGATTGATTTGCTGTTCAGAATAGTCTTGGCTCTTTGTGAAAACGGCCCCAGACATTTATCATGCATTAGAACACTGTATCTAAACTTTGCTGGTACTATTAGTTAGCCTAATTATTATTTTTGGCTAAATAAAACATTTTTGTGTGTGCTTGTATGTATATTCATATATTCATATATTCGTTATTGCAAAGAAAGTTTCATTGATGACTTCTATGTACTCTTTATTGTCATTTTTGTATCATTCATTGTATTTTGCCCATACATCAATACTTTATACCAATAATTTTATCATGATTTTTGTTAACTATGTATGTATTCTATTTATATTTGATATGCATGTGTTTGTAATTTTAACAAATCTTTTTGAATTTAAACACAGTCTGCTGAACGTGTCTATAGACCACATCCAGAGTAAACCCTTCTTTATAAAGAGCATGTTATAAAGATGTTTTGCTTATTAAGAGCAAATTCTGAATGGCAAAATCTCATTTTCTTTGTGTTTCTTTGTTTTGCTGTCACTCTTATAACAACATCCCTGTTATGAAGAGGTAATTTGGCCAGTCCCAGCAACCTTGTTATAATGAGAGTCGATTGTATTAAGTTCTTTTTCCCAGTGCTGTGAGTCAACTTGTGTTGATTATTATAACAAAACAATTTTTATTTTTATTTTTGTTTCACTGGAATGTCAAACCATTCTGTTGCCCATTTTCTTCAAAATGATCAACATTTTCAATTACAATTCTTTTATAAATATGTTATGCCTTTTTTTGTTTTAGATGTGTTCTTTGTGTCATGAGCCGTTTGAGCAATTCTTTGATGAGGAGGAAGAGGTTTGGAAACTCCGAGATGCTGTCAGGTTCAACTCCAGGGTAAGTATAGTCCAAAATAGTCTTCAATTCAGAGCTGGTCCTGTTTTAAAGAAACTTTGGAGATATTTTGAAGATAATAAAGTTTATGTGTAACTGGTTATACAATTGAAATCCCTTTGTTAACCCTTACTTTCCTAAATCCTTCTACATGTCCTCTTTGCCGAAGTGAAGGATTCAGAAGGACTGGGATTTTAGGGCATTGCAGTACAGGAGGATCCAGATGGATTAGGGTTGTAGTGTTTTGTTTGTTGCTATGGGACGATTTTGAAGGAATTGGGTCATCAGGCTGTGTTTGACATAAGAGGAAAGAGAAGGGTTTTTGCCTTATGCAGCTTGGCCAAAATGGAATTCATAAGGATCTGGGTTTTATTTGGGGGGGTGGGGGTGGCAGTGCTGATAGAGTCCCTGAGCATATGTTCTTGTATCACTGATAAACAGAAGTGCTTAGTGTTCATACCAATGGAAATGTTGTGGCCATTATGAATATTTCACTGTTTAGAAAGGAAGTTTTTCTTGCTTGTGTGCGTGCATACTTCATGCTACTTGGCATTCTTCACTTGTGCAGCTAGCTTTGAAATGTTGCACTTACCCTGTGAACAGAACATGGAGGTGGTAAATGCAGAATTGCGCTGTCAGCAGAGCAATAAAATTGGGATCAGTGTCCAATTTCATGGCTCTACACAGAATTCTGCGCTCATGGCTCAGATAACTGTGTGCTTTACAGGGTGCCGTAAGCACAGAATTATGCGCTCATGGCTCAGATAACTGTGTGCTTTACAGGGTGCCGTAAGCACAGAATTATGCGGTAAGCAGAGCCATGAAATTGGGATCAGGTGGTTTTGTACAGTTTGCATTTATCCTCAGAAATGTAACACCAGTGTAACTGCTTTTTTGTTTTATTTTGTTTGAATTTTACAGACATACCATCCCTCCTGTTTCGAAGATGCCAAAGATGTAAGTAAAAAATTTAATTATTAAAAATGTCATTAAAACAATAGCTTTGACCTCTTCGGCCTCCATGTGTTTTGGAGAGTTTTGTTAAGTACTGTCTTTCGGGTGTTTTTTCTGATTGGCACTCTTTGCTTTTTTTTTCTTTTCTTTTCTTTTTTCGCCAAGTGTTTTGCAAAATCTGCAGTCTGCAGGTTATTGATACTTGATTGTTTGACATTGTTGTCATCCTATATACATATATGAACATCCTGTATTTATATCATTTGTTTATAGCTTTTGTTGTTTTAAATAAACAATCTGTGCATTTATGTCTTGGGACGTTTTTGCATTTTATTGAATTTGAGCCTTATTGTACTCTCAAGTACGAGTACTTGATCATGTGTAAGGTTTTAAACTCTGTCCTGGTGGAAAGTTGTGCAGAGACTTGATAAAGTTTAAACTTAATGCTCGCTCAAAGGTACACCTCTTGAGCTGATACAGTGTATATGGCTTGCTGAGTAAATCAGTTAATTGTAAATTGTTTAGACTGTAGTAACCACTGTAGAGGTGTTGACTTCTACTTAAGAGGTTTAGTACATGGCCTACTCGAGAATGCTCAATGTCACATTCCCCATGACAAGCCTCAAATCTTACATATCGTCGGATCATGAATATAAAGTCAGTAGTGCAGTTTTTTTTTTTTTTTTTTTAAATTGCTTTTTTTTACTTTGAGCTTCTTGTAAATGGGTTTATTTTTCAAGAGTTGTCTCCAGAGTATTTCTTTGGCAAAAAGAAACATTCCCTTTTCTTGATTTTGATGTTTTTTTAATTTTTTGTTTTCCAAATTTCATTGCATTTTCATTTTAACAACCTTTTGATAAATACGGATATGAAATTGCAATTAACGACTTTATAGCACTGACCCTACTATATACACTGTTGTATTAAGGACATTTCCTCAAAATTTGATCAGTTTTATTGTACATGGAAGCGTTAGTATGGATTGTGGTTGTTCATGTGCTGTTTTTTTTTTATTACTGTTCATTTAAGTATTTATATAACTTTATCTGTATAACTTTATCTGTTATTAGATTAGAGGTTTGTCTAGGTTAAAGTTTTTTGCTCAATGGAGGTTGATTTGCATTATTTATATACTAAAATGTTTTGTCTTGTTTCTGTATACCAACAGTCATCACTTCTAGAAACGCCAACCCCAGGGGAGGAAGGGTTAGGAGCTTCATTTGATCCTACAACAAATCCCTTCGCAGCTATTTCTCAACAAAGTACATCAGCAAATCTGCAGGGACCGTCGGCTGATAAATCAATGGATCCAGTCAAAGACAACACGACAGCAACTGTTTCCGTGAAGTCAGAAAATCAATCAGTGGATCAGCAGAGCAAGGTTAAAACTGAAGAGAGTTTATCAACAACGGCTGATCAACTGAACGATGACAAAACACAAATAAAGATGGAGTTATCCACGCAACCTCTATCCACCGATCAACAAGTGGATCCACAAAGGAGATCATCCGTTGATGAACCAAGCGGTGTTGATGCGCTGATGGGTAACAGTGTGGATACCAAATCGTCAACTGTAGTGAAAGAGGAAGTAGATCAACCAATGGATTCCGAAAGTGCTGATGTCAAGCAGCCAACACCTGTTGACTCGGACATCAAGACAGAGCCATGTGTTGATCCACAAGTTAAGATGGAGGTGGAATCCAGCGTTGCCGACTTGGACAATCAATTAACGGAAGAAAGGATGGAGGTGACTGAGCAACATCCCGTCAAGCTTGAAATAAAGACGGAGGATACAATGCATACCTCGGAGACTATTTCTACTGAAGACATTGTGATTAAGCAGGAGCCTGTTGACGATGCAGAGTCACATACTGAAACTGCTGCTGAGGCTGTGGCTGTGGCGGACCATCCTTCAGACCCCACCCCTGTCTCTGAGAAATCCCCATCGGTATTGATTCCAGGCTTAATGCTATCGGTTACACCATCCCCGCAACCGGCAGCAGTCAAGGAGGAATCCCCAGAAACTCAACCTTCCACAGAAACACAAGTCACTATCACTGAACTATCAGATGTAAAAGCTACAGAAGTCGAAGTCAATGAACCATCCAAAATGACGTCTTTAATTGAAGACAGTGACTCTAATGCAGCAGTACCAGTGGAAACCACACTAGAACCATCCAAAATGACGTCCCCAATGGAAGAGAATTACCCTAGTGCAGCAGAAGCAGGCTCAGTACCAGTGGAAACCACCCCAGAACCATCCAAAACGACGTCCACAAGTGAAGAGAATGACCCTTGTGCAGCGGAAGTAGGCCCAGTACCAGTGGAAACAGGCTTGGAACCAGTGGAAACAGGCTCAGTACCAGTGGAAACCACCCCAGTGGAGAATCAGGCCGAGCAAAAAGCAGACGACCCTTCATTGGATACTAAAACCCCAGACTCTGAAACAAAAAACGAACAACCAAATAACATTGACCCCGAGTCGACGGCCATTTCGCAGCCGGATGCGAAAACAAGTAAATCAGATTCTACGGAGGTTCCATCTACCGAAGTGCCGGTAATGGCGAACATTCAACAGATTAGCGTCATTGGGAGCACTCGCTTAGGTCCAGAGCGGAGACGAGACATGTTCTTCAGGTGATCCAGGTTGAACATTTACAATAAATCCATCCGAGATGAGGAAGACATATTGCTGTATTGCGTGCCAAACTAATGTTATTTTTCTATCATTTTAAACGATAACCTTGGTAACAAATCAAACATCACAGAGCAGCTAAGCAGAAAACATTGCATAACAAATGGTGTGCTAAGCTAAGATAACTGCAAGGAACCAGTCAGAAGCAATATGCATCACATTGTATTTTGACTGGTAACCTGTTTCAGTCAAGATTTTGTTGACTTTTGTCAGAAAAACACAAGAACAATTTTTAAAGACTTTGAGTCTTGAATCTTGCATATCCCCTTGCAGGCTGGTATAGTTTACATCTATCATTCAAAACCACAGTGGATGAAATTAAATGGTCAGAGAGTGGGAGGGTAAAGTAACCTGTGCATAGGCTTAAGACACGTTTGATTTGATGTACTCAAGACGATGTCTGTGTTATGTCTATATGAAAATAAAAGTATGGTAATGACAAAATTAGATTTTTAATCTTAAAAACTTATTTTTTATAAACTTGATTGACAGCTCTAATAGTTTTTGAGGAATAATCTTAAATACTGACATGTACTAGAAAATTCTTCCCAAACACTTTGTTGCGGTTTGCCACAGTATGAACTGGCGTGAAACCCCTAGTGCAGTATAAACTGCGCAGTATGTGGTATTTTTTCTTTAAATTATTATCAGCTAATTTTATTACATGTCACTGGTCGGTTGCAAATTACACTGAGGCAAAGGAGGTATGGCCTCTGTTGCCCAGGTCTGGCCTTGGTGCCCCTTCAGAAGTTTCCCATAGACTTGAAGGTTATCCAATGGAAGTGCTCTTTGCAAAATGAAAACAGCCTTGCCCTCACAAAGAGGAAATTCCAGGCGTGGTGTTTTTTTTGAAACGAGAGGATAAGAAGAAATTATTTGGTTCTAAGACTAATGATAATTTTACCTAAAACATGAAAGCCTAAATTCTCAATTCCAATCACTGGATTTTCTTTCAACCTTGCAGCCCCTCTTTAACTTGAGGCAGCATTTAAAAGAAAAAAAGAAAAAGAAAAAGCAAATGGTGAAAGACCTTAATATTGTCTGTTTCTTTTTCCTTCATTTTATGTCATATAACTTGGTGAAAGTCTTCATTCTCATACACCCCTTGTATACGATTACACAATCTTAAACGGCGCCCTCACTGAGGTCAAAGGAAGACCAATCATTGACTGAGAGGTGTGTGCGTGGGGCGTCTATGACGGTTGACCTCGGTGGGATGCCGGCGTGTGCAATGGGCCTGTGGTATATATTTTTCTATCATATATGGAACATAATGAATGAAGTACCAAAAGATCAGTGTAGATTCAGTTATTTCAACCAATATAAATTGAAAGTGAAATTGAAAAAACTGTAGAGCAAAAAAACAAAAAAGAACAAACTGTTTTTATCTTAAAATGCATTAAAGTGAAAGACTAATTACAAACATCAGCTTGGTTTTTGATTCAACTCGTTTAAATATTTGAAGTTTTTCATTTGAAGCTCAATATGTGGTATGGTGTACCCCCTCTATTGTGTCTTCATTGTGCTCGATATGTGGTATGGTGTACCCCCTCTATTGTGTCTTCATTGTGTTCTGGGCATCTCAGGAATTCTTTAAAGGATTTTAGGGGGGGGGGGGTACTTCTGTACCAGAGGGAAAGAGTGCTAAAGTGTGAGAACATTTGTGGGGGACACCCTCTGCTACATATCAGGCATGGTATAAGATTTTTCTCTGTAAAGGTACAACCAAGCACTACTTGGCCAGTATTTTAGTAAATTTGTTTTTGTTTCGTCTTAAAGTTGTATCTCACAAATTAATATATTATTGTTTCATTTTATTTGGACGAGTTATGAAATGTATGGAGTAGTTTTGTAATTTTTAAAAGCACACTATACACACTGCCAAGAGGTATAAAAGAAATAAAACATAATTTTGGTGTTTTGAGGTACAGGATCACTGCATTTTTTTTGGGGGGGGGGAGCAAGGGTTCCAAGTGGAGAGGGAGGAATATTTCCCCCCCCTTTATCCTTTGATCAGATAATTTACTTGGACAGGCCAAGTACGCAACATGTTCATGAATCAGACGGCAGTTTATTGTGTGTCTCGATCACTTTTAATTTAGTTGATCATCAGTCCTCATTGTTTAATGAAACAAACTGAATAAAGGAATATATTGTATAAAAACCTGACTCGTTATTGTTTTTAAAAATTGTTTCGGTTGTTTGCATCTGTATCATTTAGCGTATGATTGCCAGGTGAGGAAAAGTCTGAAACTTGGATCCAGATCTTGGGAGGTGTATTGAAATGATGGAATTTCCACCTTTTTATAACCCCGCTGGAGTTATGTAAAACAAGGGAACAGCCTCTTCAGTTTTAGAGAAGTAGAGCAAAGACCATGATTTATTTTTTACTGAAGAAAGTTACAACATTCATACAACAAAAGTCTGAATTCATATAAAAGTTTGAATTTTCTCACCCCTGGATTGGGTCATGAAATTCTTCTAGATTGTAAAATACAACCATCTCTTGTTTGTGACGTCGGTGACAAACAAAACCAAATCGTTGCCGAGGAGAACTATCTTTTTGGTCTAAATATTATTTAGTTGTATTGCACTACACAAGACAAAATTACTAACATGACCAAAACATCTATCAATTTAAATTTGAAAATTAGTTGGCACCTCTGTAAAATTATTTTATTGTATTTACACATTCTTGATCAAATAAATATATTATTAATAAATTTACAATTGCAAAATCTCAAATGAAAATAAATCACTTATTCTTCTTTGATAAAATTTTATCAAACTTGAACTTTGGCTTTCAATTATCATAAAAATAAATATTATTGCTCTCTCTGAATAACATAGTTCAGCTACTTTTAAAAACAAAGTACACGTAAATAAAGGATTGGCAAGTTTTAATCTGCAAGCTCACTGATCACAAAGCTTGTGCCAATCCTCAAGAGAAACAATTTTGTCTGAAATACATTTAAGTCAAGGAAGTTGCATTTGAAGAAACCCAAATCACTTTATTTTGGATCGCTGCAATAAAGTCAGCTGATCAAAATTCATCAATATAGCAACTATTTTAACCCTTTCCTTACCATAGGCTTTTTGTTGTTGACTGCGCTCATACCCCTTCTTCTTTACCATTTGCAACTTTTGTCGCAAAGGCCATTTTGTTATAAAGCTCAGGTTTGTCTACACTCACCTATCATACCCAAGTTTAAAATGGTTGGAAAGAAAGATTGGATCTTCCCAACAATGGTAAAATACAATAAGGTTGCTAATATGCAATCCCTTCAAATTGGAGTGGAAAGATTGGAAATGCCACACAAGGAGCACCATATGATTGTGTAAGAATTTTTTTAAAGTTTACAGATAACACTAACCAAGGAAACATTGACCAAGAACAGTGGACATTTATTGGCCGATCTCAATGATTTTTAGATTGTATAAAAGGGAACTCGATAAGAGAGACACTTTTCTTAACTTACTTTCCTGTAAAACAGTACCTTCAAAGTGATGTAAAATTGGCCTTTGAACAAAAAGCTTTCTGTTGCGTAAGAGTGTGTGCTTCATACTTGTGAGTGGTCAAACAATGCAGTCACCAGTGATTGTTTATGTAAAAAGAATTCAATAATGAGCGAGAGGATTTTTAAAAGAAAATCTTTAAAATTCACAGAATTTCTACGGACGTTTTCACATGCTGGTTGTTTTGTAGATCAAGTGCTTTACGGTATAAACTTTTAATTAATCAGTTCCACTTTTAATTAATCAGTTGCAAAAACAATTGTGTCACATGGTCATAAGAAATTCTTTAGACGGACCCAGTATGATGGCTCTGCTCTCGGTCATAAAGGCAAAAAAACAGCACTATATGCTCAGCATATTCAGAAGCTAGCAAGGCATTTTTCTTGTGTGCATACCTGCTTTACGTTAAGCATTATTATTTGCTTACACAGCTAGTGTAGACATTTTGTGCTAGCCCAGTAAGCTGAGAATGATGATCGTAAATGTAGCAAGTTAAGCCAGGAAATCAAGTCCTAGGCCCAATTTCATAGTGCTGCTTTAAAGCAGAAAATATTGCTTAACAACTTTCTGCTAAGCAAGAATGAGCAGGATACCAGTCACAAATGGTACATGTGACATTATACTTTGGCAGGTAATCTTATTTTGGTAAGCATAATGTTGTTGTGCTTAGTTACTTTTTGTACTAACTCACAAACAGCTCTGTCAAACTGGGGCCCCGGTATAAGACTTCTGGGCCCATTTTTCATGGAGCTGCTTAAGCACACAAGATTGCTTAACAATTTTCTGCTTAGCAAAAATGAGCACTGATACCAGTCACAAATTGTACATGTGTCATGGTAGGTTAGATTGTAATCTTAGTCTGGTAAGCATAAGTTTGTTGTGCTTAGCTAGTTTTTGTGCTTAAGCAGCTCTAATGAAAATTTGGCCGTGGTTACTGCTCCTACTGTAGAACAAGTAAACCTTGAAATGTGAGTCAAGCCACACCAGTTTCCAGTTGAACAGAAACCACATCTTTTAATATTTTCACACTTGGTTTTGTCAAGTTCCATATCGGGTGTTGAAATTTGATATTAAACATTCCGGCCCATCGTCGGAATAAGCTTTTTTCAGACAAAAAGCGATGACTGCCATCTTTGGTCTCTTGCTGGTTTTGTTTGTACATCTCACACTCCAGCATAGATCGTCCGTAGTAATGGTATGGTACATATGAGTTTGGATGTAGCCTGTATAAAAGAGTGAAAGCAATTAAAGTCTTATTACTCTGAGGCCCATTGTCCACATGTGAACTCAATCCTCCACTATCCTCTCTTCTTATTAGGTCATTTCACACCAACATGTTTGGACTTAGATAAGATCGGAATGCCTGGCCCAAATATAATTGTTATTTGGGCCCACAGTTCTCAATCCTCCACTCAAGACCAAATTGTTTGGACTTAGATATCATACTATGCCTGGCCCAGTGATAAGCAATTGTTATTTGCGCCTACAACCCTCAATCCCCCCCAATTAGACAACTTCTTGAAGAGAATTTGGGAGGATTTGGGAGGGTTATATACCATTCAAGGCTATTTGATTAAAATAAATTAAGTTTGATTCATAGCTTATTTCTGTAACAGCAATTGGAACAACATTCATGAACAATATAGAAACAAAAATTAACCCTTTGACTCTTTGACCATTTAGTATAATCCCACTGTGGTTTTGAACGATAGACGCACTATATGGCCAGCCTGCAATTTGAAATCATGTTGTGAATGCATCCACACAGTACACAGTCAACCCTCCTACTGTCTGACCATTCAACAACATCCACTATGGGTTTGAATGGTAGATGCACTATGCCAGCCTGTGATATGCCATCACGTGGTGAATGCTTCTACACAGTACAAACATTGTATACATGCAACTATGCTCAATTTTTTCCTTTCTAAAGAATTCCTCTCCGGAGTACGACTTGAAAAAAAACCAGAAATTTTTTAGGGGAAGCTTTGCACCATTGTTTGACACCATTTGTGCCAAAACACACAAACCATGCCATTGAATGGTTTCAAATGGTTGGTCAGCTCACTGGAAAATGTTACCAAGAGTAGGAGGGTTAAATATAAAACATGCTGATAATCCATATGCGAAAAAGCTGACATTTAGGTATATTCAAGACCAATGGCTTTTACCGAAGAACAAAACAAAAAGATGACAGCGGGGGTTGTTTTGATTTGAATTGTAGTCTCACCTGCAGTAGTCTTTATCTACCATTCCATAGACAGTGATACCGTCACACATCTGAATGGCCAACATCATGGTGAACACTCCGGTGGACACCCAGGTGTTGGTTTCTACCCTTTAACACAAAGATTGACAGAGATTTAAAAATTAACAATTGATCAGCTAGTTTATTTTGTTATCACGCCATAATCTTGGTGCAAAACTTTCTTATGTTAAGTCAACACTACACACGTTGCGACTATGCCACCAATAGAGAGTGTTCTCTGGAAGCCACGAACCCGTCAGAGAGGGTCGTTTTGTGCAGTCTGTGATGGAAGTTTTCACAACAGCGCCCACTATTGTTTGATTGTAATGTGCACGGCACGGAGCGGGGAATCGCAATAGTTGAGTGATAATAAACAACAACGTCTTGCACCAAGACTAATCTCGCCACTGCAATCTAAGACACACAGATCTAAACAGGAAATGATCATCCCCCTGGTCATCCAGCAAGCTCAGCTGAATGAGACACTCTGCTGATCAGAAACACCAGAGCATGGAGTCCAGTGCGCTTGATTGCTCGGCCACGACACCCTACCCACTCTTAGTCTGGGTCAAGGCATACCAATCTTATCAGAGTCCAAACATTTGGCTGATGAGTTACCATAGACTGGAGGATAATCAGGGATGAGAGTGGATGCAGAAAAAAAAGTCTGAAAACATGTTCCAAATTGAAGCAGGCATGTTGAAATGATAACATTTCCACCTTTTGGTAACCCCAAGAATTGTAGATTTTAAAGAGCCTCTGGAAACAGTATCCTCACCACAAAATGAAGTAAAAGAGCTGGATTTTGTAAAAAAATGGAGAAAATAACAGCTACTTTTTTCACAAAGCAGACATAATAAAGTCTGAATTCAGACAAAAGTCCGAAATTTCTCATCCCTGGATAATGGAAGATTTAAGAGCATCTCTAGCCTAAGGCACTAGGGAACGATCCCCCCTCCCCTAGTTACCTGTTTATCCCAAGATCCTTCTCAAACACATCAACGACTTTCTTCTCTCCTTCATCCATCATGGAGTAGAACTCAATGGGGCTATGTCTGTAAGCGTCTAAGACTCTCTTCAGTAAGTAGTTAGATCTGACCTCATGACCTGGGTTATCAGCACCCCATACGGCAACCTGTGGTGTGTAAGGTTCAATTGTCTTACATGCATGTAGTAAGTTGGACTCTTATTTAGTCTATGAACCAGGTCAATAAATATATAGACCACTCACTACTGTTTGCCCATTCAATATCATCTCATGGTGTGTTTAAATGATAGATCAACGATGCAGCCTGTAATATGATTTCATCTGGTGATTGGAGAATGCATCTTCAAAGGACACAGTTAACCCTCCTACTGTTTGACCAATCAATATTATCCATGGCAGTGCTTTTGAATGATAGATTCATTATGCAGCCTGAAATTATGCAGCCTATAACTCTGTATAAAACGTGAACAAAATTGCAGAGATTTAAGATTCCTCTAACCACCACATTAAAATTTACCCAGTCAGTTTCCCTTGTGGTTTATTATTTGACACCACATTAATCTTAAGCTCCTTTGCGCAACTTTAATTGCCAGTGGCAATACATACAGCACCAACAGAAAAACAAACAACAATTGGAATGTAAATCAAAAATTGTTAAGGTATTGTGAAACGTGTTGAATTTCAATATTGATTTGAAAATAAATGTTTTTATCGTAAAAGTCCTCTGCAATGAAAATAGAGACAGGTATTTTTAAAATCTATTTATTTTTTTTTATTGGCAAATTTCAATATTAAAATTAGCATTAAACTTTACCAAGTCAGTTTCACTCGAGGTTTGTCACTTGATACTCTTACCATATCCGTCTTTCCTCGACCAATGAGCATTGAATCTTTCAGGAATGGTAATGATCTGAAGCACACAACCCGCAGTGTGGTTTTACGACCAACATCTTGTGTATGGCCGACAATGGGGGCGTCATTCATGCGTATCACGCATGAGGCATCGTCTATCTCCTTGCCGGCAGCCTTATCCAAAAGCTGGCCTGAGCTAATCACTACAGCACAATTGCTACAGTGGTTTGTAAAAGGCTAATTGTGAAGGAACAGAAAAACAAAACAAAAAACCAAACAGGCAGGTTAAGTTGATGTTATCCATGATGTATAACGACATGACTGATTCTTATTTATTACTAGTATTAAATGCTCAACACTTCACTAGTATACAGATCGAGTAGCTGATCGAGATAGCTCTAGTCTAGTGGGAGAGTACCATAGGTAAGAGTGAATCTTTGGGGAGATGTGGTCTGCATGTATGCAATGTTGACAATGAGTGAGGCAACCAGGAAGCCTTGGTTGGTCTGGGTCAGAGTTCATCTAGGGTAGCATAGCTTTAAACATGGCTTGGTTATAACTCTTTCAGTGACCAGCCAGTGGAACCAGTAATTATTGGCCATATGACTTGTCCATTTCCTACTCAAAGAGCTTTTTCATTTGTCCATCAACTTCTTCATTTGTCTATCAACATGTGCAATTCTAACACATGAGATTTTAGTTCGAGGCCATAAGCAACCCATGCCGTCAGTGGTTTACCTTAAACCACTGGGAACCAGGGTTGGCTAGCCCAACAATTGTTAAACTTATGACAACCCAAAACAATGAAATATTTGGGTAAAAATAAGATACTATTTGTTGTCATAAAGGTTAGTGGTAGTAGGATTCGGACCCAGTCTTTTCCATTTTACCTTCTTTGTTTTGACGTTGAGATACGTTTGTCCGATTTCTTTCATGAGTTTTAAAAGTTCCGTCCTGTCCAGTGGATCCTTTGAATGGGTTCTAGAGATTCCCCTGGGTGGGGCGGGTGTATCACCCCAGCTGTAATAGCACATCACTAGGAGTAGGATGAACACAGTGTACACGACTATGTAGTTCTTCTGCAGAATCCGAAAGAAATCAAGTTGAACTCGTTGAATCAACAAATTGAATTAATTTAATTCATATGTAAATCAGTCATACATCGGCCAACACTTGCCTAGTACAGGAGCAGAAGAGAGTAGACGACATCCTGGTGTTTTGTATTTTATCCAGCGTAATTAAAAGTAAAACAATAACTGGCTTACATTCCAATGAAATTCGAAAATTGGTGTGACACTTAATCATTTATATCCAATGGAAGTATGGAGGCAAGTCAGAAGACAGACTGGGAGGGGATCAGAGCTAGGGCATTGCTCCAGTTGGAACTTATCAATTATTAATTAGTCAAGGTAATAAATATCTCTAAAGTCATCTTCATATCAGATTCGTATACAACTGAACTAAAGTAATCAAAACTTATAATAAAAAAAAGTCAGTAAACATTTTAAACTGTGTACAGCCAGCCTGCATCGCACGCATGCATCTTGTTTCATTCAATCACACAATATTCATTAGTTTATCATCATCATCTTGTAATCTTCCTTTACTGTGCAGAAACCTCCTCCGGAGTATACTCGCACATTAGGCATTATCATGTTTTCTTAACTGTTCAAACTTTCACTTCATCTGACAAGATAAATAAAAAGAGATCTTACCCATTTTTGCAGGATTTTCATAGCGTTGAGCTGTACCTTGCCAACTTGTTTTGGTTTGTGAAATTAGGGAGGCGCCCTCTAACGTCAGACTGCGAAAAGTACACACACAAAAAATAGTTTCACACTTCATCACGCGCGAAAGCGAATCAGTTTTAAGTTATGCGTGACGTAGCGCTCAGAAGGTATATCGGACCTGCTGTTCTTTGTAATAAAGCATCGTTTGAGCATGGAGGATGATGGTTTGAGGTACGGCGGACTGGTGGTCTTGACTACATCACTAATATTTCAAAATGATCACTTCACGAATGTAGCCATTAGTGGCTAATTGCCATCGGGCACGTCAACTCACTGCATACTTTACCTGCACGTTGTACCCACGAAAACAAAAGATCCAATATTGTATGCATCTAGCTTTAATGCCAAGTTCACTATTCAGAGATCTTTAAAAATGTGAAATTCGATAAAGCAGGAGGCTCAGATTGTGTTCCAGTAAGTTTAATCGTGAATTTTCTTGTGAACATTGTGGACCTCTCATCATACCAGCAAAGGCGCCGTACGGATCAAAATATGGAAACGTATATTCGTCCGGGCTAGATGACGAATCTTTGTGCAAGTTGCACCATCTAGTCTTTCACGGATCGCGCTATAGACTGTGCAAGTCTCGCGCGTATCCGAACGAGAAAACACGTCAAACGAAGAACATTTTTATTTCTGAAATCAAATCTTTGTTTTAAATTATATCTCATGACAAAATCTGAACAACAAAAATAAATTATTACAATTTTATGAAATTAGTTTTAGCTTTTTAAAAAAATACGCCAAAGTGTGTTAATTATTATTAAAAACAAATTAAAACTCTGGGACAAGGATGCTTTTTTGATGTTAACTTTTTAGAAACCCCTTACGCAGATTCGTGAAGGTCAAACGGGTTTTAAATTGACCCGTATCGCAGTAGAATGCCGACGCCTCAACACCATAGACTGCAATGAAAAGGGTTTGCTTTGCAATTACAGCATCTGGCGATTATAATACCGCATCCAAAACAAGCTTTTACATAAGTTTTATGATCGGAGGTGAGCACAAAATTCTTAATTTTTTGCAATAACCGGAAGCTGAGGTCAAGTTTAATTCTCGGGTTTTCTTCGTTATATTGTTGAATTGGTTTTACTTTAATATTTTGTTATCACTTAGTATTACATTCCCAACAACATGTATAATTTTCTAGGTCATAAACTACGTTAAACTAAAATAATTGACGAAACAAAATCTCGCCCACGTAAAACTCCATATGGTTGGGACCACTAGGCCTATGGTCCCGGAAGTTCGAATGCGCGCGAGACTTGCACAGTCTATTCTTGCCAAACAACGATCGTGGGCCTTTTTGATTGATACCATGCCTGATAATGGGGCAGAGGGGGTACCCCCGGGTCCCCATACTTTAACGAACTATTTTCCTCTTGTACAGAGGTATATACCTCCCCACTAAAAACCTCTGTGCATTCCTGAGATCCAAGCACACTAAATGCCCCACATCGAGCAACAAATGCCTTTTTGATGTCGGTTATCTGTGTCAGGTATAGGACCCTATCCTCCATATTATGCACATTGGCATTGTCATTACCTCAAGATGGCCGTACATACCATGCCTAGTGAAGGTCAATTATTGAGAATTGTATTTTGAGAGAGATCAGTCCCTAAGAGCATGGCCGCTGCTATTATTTGGAACATTTTCAATGATGTTCCAAAACGGCACTGTATTTCTTTCTTCTTTGATTTTGACCAAACTGATCAACAAGCCCTACCAGGATTGAATATTTGAAGATGAAGCCTACCCCTCCCCCCGCCCCCATTATGCTTTAGACTGATAGCAGTGGGTGTTCACTTCACCTCCCAAAATACCTACCCCGCCAAATCTCGATCCGGCGCCATCATCACCGCAAAAAAGTCTCATGTATACACATGTTCTCCAGCAGAGCCAGTGCCAATCTTGCGTCACTCGAACCCCGCTAATTGCTTCGGTTACTGTTACAAATGAAAACGAGTTGAATGTTGTGGGATGTTTACCCAGAGATCCTCAGACCTCTCTCTCCCTCTCTCTCTCTTTTGCTCAGTGACGGTGTATCGCTGCCATCTCCGTACTGCCACAGTAAAGACTAATGCACGGGATCATTCTCCACTCTACAAATTTGCAAAATTGAAAGTAATATTCCAAAAGAGGCCTTTTCATTATAACGGTAATTCCTTGCCCTCATCATGTTTCCCAGCCCAGGAAACGTGACCACGATCATACGATACAAAAAAACAGTCAATTATGTATAAAGTTGCCCGCTGTCTAAGTGAATTTCGGCTATTTATCTGGAAGAGCGCACACCCTTTTTGTTTGTTTTTCTGGGATATTTCTTAGTATAGATTCTACAGTTCCACGTAAAGTGACAGTCGTATAATATTTTATAGTGACGGTTTGGCGGATGTTTTTCAGTGACTCAACCTCATCGTCCAGAGTGTTTTTGGTTTTATTGACAGCAAACTTCAACTGTCTTAAAATAATACTTTTGTATTTATTTTCTGGCGTTACTTCAAAGCAACTATTTTGGGCGATAGAAGCGGAAGGGTACATCCGATCGATCGCAGGACGAAGATCGAGGCTGGATGGGGCGGGGTTGGGGGCATTGGAGCAGAGCTGTGTATTGAGAAAGTTGGAATATGCAGGGAACTTTCTTTGGTCACGCGCTTACTGAACGCCATTTTTGGACAATCCAATGAACAGTTTAGTCTGGCACCTTGAGTCCGTGACACGAGTACTTTTTTGACGGAAAAAAGTTTCAATCGCAGTTGTTGCAACTCTCTCAACACAGCTCTGAAGTTTTGAGGATCCATTGTCACTGGCGTTATAAAAGATAACGCGTGTTACCCAAAGATAATTAAATGCACCTGAGCAGTATCAACCGTACTGTCGCGCCGTTTTCCCCAATGCTTTGCTCAAATTAGTTCACAATGAACCCACCCTGTGAGTGGCTGCCACGCCCTCACCTCCCATTGTGTATTCTATCGAAACCCCAAACCTGACCCTCCTATCAAGTAGTACGAACACCCATCCTCCCCTCCCGCCCCTTCCTACCTTCGAAAGTCAAGAAAGAAGCTTGGTGATTAGCCTATGTACCACCCAGTGAACCATTCCTGGAAATGATCCGGTTTGTCCCGTACCGCGAAGAGACTCGATCTTGCTGATCTGCCTCCGATCCCTATCATTGCTGGCGCGTCTACAATTTCATCCAACGATCTAATTTCGCGCGAAACATTACACCACAAATCCGATGCACTATTTCTGCCGCCCGATCAGCGAAGAGGGAAAAACAGCGTTGAACATTTCCCGCGGGTACAGAAATCGTTTTAGAAAAATAAATACAACGTGCTTAATAAAGTTGTGTCTGCTGTAAATGAATGTCACGGTAACACAACCTCTACTTTCTCAGAATAGTAGAAAAAGAAATGTTTGTCCTCACTTAGTGATTGTCTATCCTAAATTTATTACGGGGTTGATTTTGATAGTTTTACAGCCCGTGGGATCGATTCGTTCCAGTTTGAATATCAAGTTAGTGGGCTTAGCACCCTCTCGGGGAGTTGACTAACTAACATTATGGTATTTGTAAGCCGCGGACTCTGAAGAGGACATTGAACTATGGAGTTGGAAGAAGTACAAACAAGAGATTATTGAGTCACAAAAACTGACACAAAAGGGTCGAGAAAAATAAGGCTTATGAAACTATTTTAAAATATCGCGTTTAGTCTCTTGTGTTCTTTGCTCTTTAAAACTGAAAGGCAACATTTCAGATTTATTAACCGATGTTCATTTTAAATTCATTGCGGTTCTTGTGAGGGCAGGGCAGTTCTTTCTTAGTAGGCCTATAGGGCACCTGTAAAAAGAGGGGAATTTAATTTTCTGCTGGAACATTATTCAAGGGACACCCAAAGCAATTACCAACGGTATGAAGGCGATCGCCTCTATTGCCTCGGTAGTATCAGGCCTGTATTGTGACACAATGTGACCTACTCCCGGCCCCACAAACTGCCAGTAAAATATATTTCTTTCCTAAACTGAGATATCGGCTTTCATGTTGGCTGGTGATAGATTTTTTTTTAAATAGACTTTAACCTCGAGGACCCTGGTTCGAATCCCGCTTCGGAACGGTTCGCTTGTATGTGGATTGGGTTTTCAGTCCTTATACCTAATTACGGTTCCTCAGTTTGGGTTTTCCTCCCACATCAATTTAGATGTTCAACATCTTCACTGTATCTTGACGCATCTAGGTTACAGTGCAAGGCACTTCTGGGGGATTCTTAGTTGTTTCAATTCCCGAGAGATTCTTAATTCACAATTGGTTTTCTAATGTCCCATCACTTATCGGGAAAGTATCGCATTCAAATAATTATTATTCTACCGATAATTGATTGCGTCTGTCGTAACTGGGTCAGGGTTCAAAATTCCATGTACAGCCACAAACCTGCTAGTATGATCATAAAGACAGTCGCCCTTAAAGGTCCTGTACACTATTGGTAAGATCGAAAAACACAAATGTTCACAGATTCACACATAACTTACATGATTTAAAGTAAGTAATGGTAGAAAGGGTTCCTTAAAATATTTCTGCCTAAAATGCTATCGTTTCTGAGAAATTAGTAAAACAATAGTTTTTATCGCGCGCGATAATAAACTCGTTGTTTGAAAAACAGAAAACACATCAGGTCTCTTTTCACTATTTTCTCGTGACCTCGATGACCAATTGAGCTCAAACTTTCACAGGTTTATTTCATGTATATGGTTGATCACACACAATATGAACACTGTGTGCGACTATAATGTCAGCTCTACCAATCCTGTATAATACCTTTAAAGGAAAAAATGACTCACTGCCCACTTACAAAATGGCCGACGTGTGCCAAACAAGGCTCATGCGCAAACAGCCTCTTGCTGAATCATCGCAATGATATTCCGATTTTGTATACGCGTAATGAAATGAGGGAAAGAGCTTTGTCACAGCTTTCCGTGAGTGGTGTCAATAACATGTGACATGGTAGTTTGGCTGGTAACCTTATTCTGGTAAATCCGATTTGTTCTGTGAAAATGAGGCTGATGTCACAAAGCACTTAGATTAACCTTAAAAGGTTTGCCAGGGAACAGTGCCCAATTTCATAGAGCTGCTTAAGCAGAAAAATATTGCTTAGCAATTGTCCGCTAAGCAGAAATGAGCAGGATACTGTGACATGTAGTTTGGCTGGAAACCTTATTCTGGTAAGCGTAACTTTGTTGTGCTTAGCTACTTTTTGTGCTTTACACAGCTCATGAAATTGGGTCCAGATCTTATACTAAGCAAAATGTGCTGCCACATTTTCCCAATAAAAATAAAGCTTTGCTGATAACAAACTCCCAATAAGACAAATATTAGCCCATTTAGACTCCTCCATTCGTGTTTCTTTTGGACCAGAAATATTCAGGAGTGATCAATTTCTCGGACCAGGCATATGCCTAGGCCTATACTTTAAATTAAAGAAATGCCAGGCGCGCTCCAAAAACGAGCGGTCGTAAAATCAAATTTCTTTTAAAAAGAGTCTTTTTATATAAAGAACATCATTATATTGTGTGCAACAATAGTTGCCACCTAGTGCATTTAATATAGCGGTTTAGCATAACATGGCACGAGTCCACTTCTTGCAACCCAGAAGAGATCTCCACGGCTATTTGCTGTCAGCAGCTTTTGACAACTATACATTACGCTACGAGGAAAAAGCTGTATCAATCGAAGTAAATGTGCCCGAAGACTATTGTCTCAAAGAATACAAATGCAGGTGCAATAACATTGTATCGTGTTCTAATTGAATATAAATATCACTGGGAAAGGAGTTCTATCGATTTGTAAATTATAGGTGGGTTTCATGACCTTTCGGGCAGTAGGCCTACTTCTTGTGTTGTTATGACTGACCAGAATTATCCACCCTTTTTTTAATTCGCCAAAAAGTTATGGTGCATAACATTGTTAAGAGAATGTTCACAGATTTGCACATAACGTACCTGGTTTAAAGATGGCCATGATGGGAAACTTCCCCCGAAATATTTGTGTTTGAAATGCAATAGTTTTTGAGAAATGAGTAAACAATTAGATTTTGATCTTACGAGTCAAAAACTCAATGTTTGAAAACAGTGAAAACATTTAAGGTTTGTTCCCCACTTTTCTCTCGTGACTCCAATGACCGATTGAGCTGAAACTTTCACATATTTGTTATTTCATGATGGGTCACATCAAGTGTGGATACTGGCCTTTGACAGTTTCAATGTGACACGTATGCTTTCAAGATGCCCTGTTTCGAACCTTCCACGGAATCATTCTAAAAGGTTAAAAGGACTAAACACACATGCACGCATGCTTGTGAATGTAAGATTTCTCATCATGACTTGTTAGACACTATAGATCCACGTGTTTTGCAACTTGCATGAAATTTAATAAATGTATTTGCGTCGGGGATTAGGAGTACAATATTGAGTTTTTTTCCACCCACCACTGTGTGATAAGCACTGTACACTCCGACGCTTTCCAATCCCTGGTCCTGTGTGGGAAAACCTGGGGGCACACTCGGGTGGGATTCGAACCGATCCCACCTCCTGCATTTAAATGGTATATTTTTTTGTTAAAAGGTTAAAAGGACAAAATGCAACCATGCACGCGTGCTTGTGAATGTAAGATTTCTCATCATGACTCAGACACACTATAGATCCACAAGTTTTGCAAATTGTATGAAATTTAATAGATGTATTTGCATCGGGGATAGAAATATCATTTTTACCCCCCACTCACCACTCTACACTCCGACGCTTTCCAATCCCAGGTCCTGTGGGGGAAAAACCTGGGGGCACACTTGGTTGGGATTCGAACCGATCCCACCTCTTGCATCAAAAATGTATCTTTTTTGGTTTGCGATTGACGGGGCCATCCGAGCAGTATGAGTCTGACCAGTGACATGTGACAATGGGAGGTTGTGTCAATTCCTGATCTAGTGAAATTTAAAGGTGATTGGCAAGGATTAAAAACATCATTGTTTAATTTTAGTCTGAAAGCTTACTGATTATGAAGTTCATACTAGAACCGTTTATTCTGTGAAATATTTCCTCTGAAATGACGTCTTATTCCAAAAGACTGTATCGAATAACCTAGAATAGAAACGCAACTAAGGACAGTGTGTTTCGGCCTACACGCTGAAAGTTGTGGGTTTTTCACTATTAGTAAAAAATGTATGACTCACACAGCGGTTTATACGGAAGCGTATTGCCGCCACATGAAAAAAAAAATCTGACTTATCGTGTACGTACACGATAAGTTATCATGTACGTACACGAAGTTTGGATTTATCGTGTACGTACACGATAAGTTATTGTGTACGTACACGATAAGTCAGATTTTTTTTTTATTCATGTGGCGGCAATACGCTTCTGTAGGTTTAAGCCCAAAATTGTCACAGATTTGTTATTTGTTATTTTGTGTGTATGGTTGATCACACAAAACATATCACTGTCTATTCGGCTCTATACCGAACCTGTATAGATGCATTGACGAATGACTATAGAAGAAGATAATTTGGGTATTACTCTGTATACTATGGTGGCCCTGAAGGAACGTCGCTCATCGCAAATATCTTTGCAAATATTTGCGATGTCGCAAATATCTTTGCAAATATCTTTGCAAATATTTGCAAAGATATTTCGATTTGCGATGTCCCTTCAGGGCCACCATAGTATACCAACTAAACTCATCAAGAGGGACAAAACAAACGTTCGGACGACGCTTTTTTCCGGGAAAACATTACCGAAGTAATTGAATCTAGTTTTTAAAGAATATTTGTCATCACAATTTCACCAGCTAGTTCCCGTCAGAAAATTCGAGTGACCTAGCCTTTCTTCCTAAAATAGAATGGTTCCTTTAAATGGTGTTCATTGATTATCAGTGATCACACAACGCGAAACCTGACCATTGATGTCTACTGTTTGTCGCAAACCTACATCGAGCGGTCCCAGGATAGACAATCTGACCTATAGCCACTGGCGTGTAAAAACCCGTGAAAATTGACGTAAAGGGGGAAAACACAAAAAAGTGAGCAAACAAACTAAAAGCAACACCTTTGGTCATTTCGAAACCAACAGTTGCAGCTTCGGCTTGGGTGATCACACGACGCGAAACCTGACCATGATGTCTGCTGTTTGTCGCAAACCTACAGCGGCGAGTCGTCCCAGGATAGATAATCTGACCTACAGCCACTGGCGTGTAAAAACGCGTGAAAATTGATGTAAAGGAGGAAAACACAAAACAAGTGAGCAAACAAATTAAAAGCAACACCTTTGGTCATTTCGAAACGCACTGTTGCGGCTTTGGCTTGACTTTAGGCCTAGGCACCCCGCCAGCCGTTTCAAAGATGCACGATTGTGTTCAAAAAGACAATCGTGCTTTGTGTTTTATGGCGCCCGGAACTGGGTCGGCTGTTCGTCCTATTAATTGGCTCTACACAGCCAAAAAAAAACACCCCAAAACAACACAACCGAAATACCTTTGGGTTTACAGCTGCTAAAAACACACCAAGAAAAATTGATTTATTTTATGCGCATTGAGTTTGTGGAAACCTGACTACGTAACGGATCATGGGCCCCAAATACAAGCAATAATCACGGTCCAATAGACCTTATGCATATGACGTTATTTGAGTAGGGCGCCCTCGCCTAGAGGTCAAAAGGGAGATGTTCATTGGCCAGTCCTGTGCGCCGCGCGTACAAATCAGCGCGTTTCCATCGTTTCATCATCAGTTTACCTCTAAGATGGCGGCTTGGTGACGTCAATGCATAAGGTCTATTCCATCGAGCTTTTTATTTACACACACCTTGCTTACAGCAAAACAACAGGTTACCAGTCAAAATACCATTTGATACATGCCTTTAAGTGGTCCCCCGCTGAGTGGTAAGACACAAAACACAAAACTTCACGGATTTACATTTAGAAAGTATTTTTTTAAATGTTTTATTAGTTGAATGCTGCCCTCACACATCCGATAATAGTTTCAAATATAGGTTGGAAAGATTCGCAATTGGTCATATCATGTTTCCTTGTACCCAGAAAAATAGGAGAATATCTATTTTCGTACTGGTCGTATGATCATAATGAGCACAGATTCCGCGTGTGCGTGTTGATCGAGATGTCATTGCACTCGCGCCAATACACAAAAACATTGCAATAGACGTGAGAGATATTCAATGTTTTTTGTCGATAATAGTGTGTGAAATTTCAAATTGACCAGCTCGAAAGCGGATTCAAAGGTTGTTAAGGAACCCAAGATGAAAACTGGGAGGCCAAAGTTAACAGAAAATGCCCCAACACGTTCAAAGAGTTTCCCCGCTCTTTCCATTAGCAAAATACAATCTTAAAGGCCTCGGAAATACTTTTCAGATAGGCAACTATGGAATTGCAGTCCCATGTTTCTATCACTCCACTGGTAACCTTTAGTGGAGATCTTCAGTGCTAACGAAACACAATACCTGCAGCAGTGGATTGTGTTCACCACTAACAGCCGTTCGATGTTGATTCCCACGGCGGGATACTCCGGAACGACAGACGGCAAATTAGATTATTCCTGATCTGAAAACATGACTCTTCAACTCGGAATATTAATTCAAAAAAAGAGATTTCTTGTTGTTAAACCGGTATGTTTCACTAATCCCCCCCCCATCAAAAACCAGTAATTCTGGAAACGGGGGGGGGGGGGGGGGGGGGGGGGAGGATTTAAGAAATTCGTGGTTTAGGATTGTTACTTTATGCCCTGATATTAGAGCCCCCAGTTAGGTATGTGAGATGACTTTCATCTTATCTCTGTTTAAACAGAATGCAGATGATCAACAGTTTGGTATGAATGTGAAAATGCGGTTGAGTGTGTGCTTAACATTGGTGCAAGATTGACAAAACAAACATTCACAAATTTATACATAACTTGCATGGTAGATGGTCATGGTGAAAAACCTCCCATGAAATATTGTTGTCTGAAATGCTATCGGTTTTTTTTTGTATAAATAAGTACGAAAACTGATGTTTGAAAACAAGGATGGATTTCAGTTTATAGACTACGGGGACCGATTGAGCTTAAACTTCCACAGGTTGTTATTTTATGATGGGTCAAAATAAAGAGTGGACACTGATCTTTGGCCACATACCACAATTAATATGTAAATAGCCCATCGCGCGTGCGCACCAACACTGATGCGGCTACATCGCATCTTTTTCGGGCTAATGGTGGTGTGACCACTGATCTCTATATACTGAGTATATCGTCAGTATATAGAGATCAGTGGGTGTGACGCATATACGTGTTTGTGCGTCTCCCTAGTGCACACCTATAGATAGTTCCCAGTAGACGCCATCTTTACGGGCAAATCGCATTTTGGCTTGCAGGCGCGTCAAGCGCTCAAATTATTAACGCAGCCGCGTCATTCACTAACCAATCATGCAATGAGTTTTGTGAAATGTGCGCGTGCTGCACGCCGTTCTCACGCGTAACGCATGACTGTGTGTTCCAAATTGCCCGTAAAGATGGCCGACTTACGTCATACTGCAACCTATCTATTGATCACCATTGATACCATTGATATCTATTATATTGATAGAGCTATAATAGAGATATAATATAACAGAGATCAGCGATAAATCCTGATCGAGATCAATATGCACACATCTATAGGGCATTTGCCCACCAATAACGTCGCGTGCGTGAATGTGATTAGCAAATTTAATTAGAAGGGCTAATTACCCTTGTGGCCATGTGGTTTACAGAAAAGATAGAGAAAAGAATGCAGTACGGAGCTCCAGCGGTGCCATACACATATCCAGGTAAAGAAATCTCGCCAAGTTAACTTACTAACACTGTCAAAGTTAACTTGTTCGTGACTCTTGGTTGGGGGGGGGGGGGGGGGGGGTTCAAGTCGCTTAAAAAAACCAATTGTTTGTTGTTGTTTTTCGGGTTTTTTCCCTTCAAACTCAAAGGAGGCAAAGTCATTATTTCACAGATATATCTTTATTTTGAGTAAACAATTGGTTATGCCTTTATAATAAGTAACTGATTATAACTTCAACATTTACGAGAAACACATTTTTTGCCGTCACTGGCGAAAAATATCCACGGGCAAAATTATGAGCACGTGTGTATTCACATTCAAACCGGGGACCTATTAGTATTACAACAACAGAAGACAAAAGGGTTCCCCAGTTGGGTGAAGATCCCCTGTTGAAAAGTGCGTATACAAACAAAAATGAGGAACAATAGGAGGTCCCCGGTTGCAGGTGTTTACACACTTGCGTGAATTTGTAATCAAAGAAGACTTTTTGCCCTTTTTAATGGCAAAATTAAGTCATATACTTTTGTGTTTGTTTGTTTTGTTTTTTCTCACCAGCTTCTGATCTTTTTCATCTCATGTCCACCCCCCATATCTGCTCATCAGCTTCCCATCAGATAAACTCAACAACTTCACAAATTTCAAACAAATACGAAATTGAATAAAAAATAGCTTCATCATCAGGGCCCAATTTAATAAAGCCTGTAAAGTGTAAGCAAAAAAATGTGCTTAGTAAAGAAAAATCTTGCTTAGCACAATCAAGTAACCAGCCAACACTCCCTTAAGTTTACACTGTTGCGACTGGTAGCCCCACTGATTTTTTGCTTAGCAAAGAAATTTGCTAAGCATTATTTTCTGCTAAACAGCTTTTTGAAATTGGGCCCAGATCATAAGAAATTGGCCCTTTTCGAAACCACGGTTTGAACTCAAGTTGTGCTTGGGATTGGGTTCCGTCCGCTTATTTGAAATCCCGTAACGAAAGCGCACGTTTTCTAAATAACTAACGGAGTCTAAGCTCAAGCCCAAGGCAATGAGCCGTCGTTTCGAAAAGGACCATACATAATAGCATAGATCACATTCAGTATGGTATTAAGACTCCCGAGACACTGAACCAAATGGCACAAAAACTAGCTAAGCACAAAACAGTTGGGCTTTTCAGATAAAGGGTTACCAGCCAAAATACCATGCCAGCGTTTGTAACATATAGTTTGCTGATCATTGTTGCTTAGCAGAAAATTGTTATACACTATTGTCTGTTTGGGCAACACCATGAAATTGGGCCCAGGTCTCTCCCATTCACATGCCCGATGTACAGAAGTGCCCCCCTAGAATCCTCTAAAGAATTCCTGAGATGCCCAGAACACAATAAAGACACAATAGAGGGGGTACACCATACCACATAATCATACACCAAATGCACATTCAAATCAATGTAATGAAACAGAGCCCATAAGGGCTAAATAGACTGACCCCACTTTGGTTTAGTGGGAGTCAACGTCTTTTAAGACAGGACACTAGACGGCTACAACACGAGAAAGGTAAACTTCATACAAACATTTTGGTAAAATGAAAACTAAATGAAACCACAGCTTTTACGATTTCACTAATGTTTTTCTCGCAAAATGATAAAGGTGTTATTGTTTTAGACCCTATCGTCACAAACCACAACCTTTTCATGACAAATACATAACTACAATATAACTCGATTTAAGGCTGCTTGATGCTTTAGTTTCTCAATGTACATGTATATAAGCATTGTAAATGTATTTTTTTTACTTAGTAAGTATTGTTATTGTATGTTTTTTCTTTAGATTCCTTTTTATTTTGCACACTGCGGAACGAAGAATTTCATGTTGTTTTAAACCAATGTGACCAATAAATAAATGAATGAATGAATGAATGAATGAATGAATGAATGAATGAATGAATGAATGAATGAATGAATGAATGAATGAATGAATGAATGAATAAATGAATGAATGAATGAATGAATGAATGAATGAATGAATGAATGAATGAATGAATGAATGAATGAATGAATGAATGAATGAATGAATGAATGAATGAATGAATGAATGAATGAATGAATGAATGAATGAATGAATGAATGAATGAATGAATGAATGAATGAATGAATGAATGAATGAATGAATAAATGAATGAATGAATGAATGAATGAATGAATGAATGAATGAATGAATGAATGAATGAATGAATGAATGAATGAATGAATGAATGAATGAATGAATGAATGAATGAATGAATGAATGAATGAATGAATGAATGAATGAATGAATGAATGAATGAATGAATGAATAAATGAATGAATGAAAGAGGGGCTCCAAGGTCAAATTCAATTTTGTGATGCACTCATTTTTCCAGGAGTTCATATGAAACATTTTGGAAAATTACAAATCTGTAACCTAACGTTAAAACGGTGCAAAATGCCAAGTTATTTAAAACCTGTTCAAGTGCATTTTTTGTCAACATCCAAAAACGTTCGATGACGTCACATTCAAATAGTCTACATTTTTGTACGTAGAACTTTTAGCTCATTCTTGAATCTTGATGATATTCAATCAAAATGACATTGAAATTGACCTGTTGACTGGCGCAATTATTCCTCCTTGGAATGTATCAGACCTATTTGCTTTTGATGTCCCATGTTATAAATCGCTCTAAGAGTAGCCTATAAAATAAAATGACATTTTACACAATGTTAATGTGATGTTAGAGACTTTCAAAGTTGTTCACCACTTTCATAAGGACTCTACTAAAAAAATGAGGGCATAACAAAATTGAAGTCAATCTTGGAGCCTCTCTTTAAGGGCTTCGGCAGTGGATACGGCTATATCAATGAAAAGTCATATTCATTGTTGTCACAGCCAACGGCCTAGCCACAGCTGAGGGCCCATAGCCACAACCAACGGCCTAGCCACAGCTGACGGCCCATAGCCACAGCCAACTAGCCACAGCAAATGTCCCTTAATTCAGATACAGCCACATTACATTGAACGAATAGCCCACCAACGCCATGCATTGCACGTTACTTTTTTCACACCAAATTGTTTTCTATTACTTCTTGTTCCCGAAAGGATTTTTTTTCTTTCTTTTTTACATTAGAGTACCATACACATTTCAGACTCAGACTGTCTATGTTGAGCAAAATACAAATAACATAAATTACACAAATCGACGTTAAAACCATTATTCCAAACCAGCATATTATATTTACAGGAAAGTAGCTTCTATTCTATAGTATGATAGATATAAACTGGGAGTATACATATATATTTCGTAATTAAAAAGGCAGTGTATTCGAACAATTATTATTATTATGCCGACTTGAATAACCGGTTGTGGCTTTTTCAGTTTGAGCAATTTATGTGCGAAGTGTAATGTGAATAGGCAGATGACGTAATCATGACGTAATATTTCATTATGCCCGTTTGCGGATTCCTGATTCGTCAAGGAAACTCACCACTAATAACGACGTTGTAAATGTAGCACGTGATAGTTTTCATGAGGGTGTATGTGAGAACTCATAGCCTGTATTAAAATACTATAAGTTGTCCATTAATGTTGTGAACATTTATTGAATATCTGGGCGCCATTTACTACAATTTGCAACGTTGTGACGTCATGAATAGAGTTCCGGCATAATAGCCCCAGCCAAGGCGATAGGATAGGGCTTCGAAGAACACATTCCGACGGGAATAATGTGTTCTTCGGAGCCCTACTTCGCTAATGCTGTTCGTTGACAAATTCTTACTCACAATGTCAGCCTCATACGGAGCCCCTAAAGGGACAAGTAAAAAAAAATGAAAATGTAAAAAAAAAACTGACATTATTTCGTTCCCTCGAAATATGATTTTGTTCGAACGAAATAATTATATTTCGTTCCCTCGCAATAATATTTCATTCCCCCGAAATATTATTTCGTTCCCTCGAAATGTTAATTCGAGGGAACGAAATAAGTTATTTCGGGGGAACGAAATAGTATTTCGAGGGAACGAAATAATATTTCGAGGGAACGAAATAATTTGGATATTTGTTTTACCTTTTCATTTTTTTAAAAACCTGTCACAAGGTAGAGAGTCACAAAATGCACCTGTGTGGACCGTGGTCTCCCTCCTCGAACAAATGCAACAAAATCGATGTGAGAACCAAATAGTATGGTTCCCTTAATATGAAAACCAGTGTTACATTAATTGTCACCAAAAGGTATACTGGACGCCATCCAGATTTCATCATATCCGCCACCTATAAGACACAAACATTGTTTGAAGTTTGAACTGAAATGTGACGTCAAAAAAGGAAATACGCGTTTTTGCTCCGGCTGTGGCTATACTTCAATACTGTATCCGCAGCTAACAGCCACAGCCAATCATTAGACCCTCAAATCAGTCATGGCATATCTTATACGTTTAGAGCAAAACTCCATTTTATTTCTTCAATCCAATGAAAGCAGATTTCCAAAATTCATGGTTCTGTGAGTTGAAATCTCATTTTGTTTAGAGTTTGGTTCAGTATATAGTGCACATACAGTTGGCTTTGGTTTCTGAAGGTGAACACAATCAAAGGGTGTCAAGGCCAGAGTCTTGTTCACGTGCGGGATTCCTCTGTGGTGAGCCTGTCGATACTCTTCATTGCACTACGGAGTGACCCATTAGTTGTCTTCATGGAGCTGCAGGTGGCAAAGATGGCGCGCCGGTCTCTCCTCCCAGCCTCGCCTTGAGATGATGGGCTCTCGTGGCATCTTGATCCGCATGAGAGGGAGAAGGCCTCAGCGAAGGCTCTTCTATACCTAGAGTTGGCCACGTTGTAGATTATAGGATTAATGGCGGAGTTACAATAGGAGAGGATGTGGCAGAAGAGCAAGAAAGCTTCGTACTGCTTGTTGGATGAATACTGCAAATTCCCGGTCAGTCGTTTAATAAACCAGTAGAGAGACAGGGTTTGTAAGGGGGCCATCAAGACGAAGAAGATGACGCCGTTGATAACGAGCATCCTTGCGATCTGATTACGGACCTCGAGGTTCTTACGGACCCCGGCAGCCTGGCGACCAATCACCCCCAGACGGTCATTCATGGCCCGCATGACGCGAACGAAGAGCACGCTGTTTACTGCCATGGCCACGAAGAACGGGAACGTCTGTATGAAACTGGCGTACCTGACTATATTCTCCGATGTCGGGACGTAAGAAGTCATCGTTCTTGGCATGGTTAGTTCGAGCTCTATGGTCGGCCATATCATACAGTAGACGAAAGTTTGGCTTTGTGAGGGCACCGTGGTACCGGCGAGAATAGCCGCCACCACCCACGACAAGGCGACTAGTTTGGATGCATTCCACGGATCGGCATTGCCCACGAACACCTTCATGGGACGGCACACGGCGTAGAACCTCTCAAATGCGACAGCCGTCACCAGGAACTCACTGGTAAAGAACCCAATGTAACTGATGACGTATATGAAGATGAAGACGCCAAAATTGATGTTACCTTGATCTTTGGAGAGCGGTGAGCTGACAAAGTGGGCTATCTCTTGACCCAAAGACGCACCGAGGAAAAGAATATCCGCGAAGGCAAGACTGACCAGATATACGTTGACTACGGTCCTCATGCGATGTACACGGGCGACCACGAACAGGAAAGCAATGTTGGTCAGTAAACCCACTGCCATGATGACCGGTAAAATGTAAGTATTTACGATTTTCTCCAAGGGGGTGTGTACATACAACTCCACTTGTTCCTCCGTGTCGACGACGACGAGCGTGTCGCACGGTGAATCGTAGGTCCCGTTCATCATGCCATGCTGGATGAAGTGACCTGTGCCGTTGACGACTGTCCAGTTGAAAAATCGAAAAGCCAGATCCATTTTGTTGTTTTCGGTACTTACAGTTTCATGAGTAGAATTTCACCTCGGTGTTGGTCCTTGTCATAGGCTGCAAGAAACAATTGCTTCGAATACAAACCAAGACACTCGGGAAAGTTGTTGATATCCAACCATACACAACAACGTAACAACGTTTAGTCAATTCCGTTTCCCTATCTTCAAAATAATACACAATTGTCATCACATCGTCTTGCATTCAGTAATGCCCATCGTTTTTCGATTCATGAATCAGAGTTCACCATCATCATTGTCTGTGTCCATTCCTCGCCTGTACAACGGGAGAAAGCGAACAAAATTGACCTTATCGAAAATGCTCACGGCGTTTTCGGCGCCGAAAAACAGGACTTTGGTTACCCTAAAACGAATTTGAAGTACTGATGAAGTGAGCTGACCAAATCATCTGCAGACGTGAGCGTTTAAATGCAGCAGTTTTGCCAGTGTACAATCCCCCATTCACTGACGATGAGTTTCCGTCGATCTACCAGGCGTGCCTCGAACGTGTACACAAAACGGTCTGGTAAATATTGAAGAAAGCGCAACTTGTTCTCTTTTTTTAAGGACCCCGGCTTGTCGGAGGAGTTGACGAGACTCGCTGACGGTCGATGGTTATATCTTGTCTCTGATAGTATGCAAGACGTCACAGCTTCGCTCCCCCGCCATCCTTACTCCTGATTGGTCAGTTATCATCTGACTGAAAAAGTCACCGAGATTTTAAATTATTCAGTTCGTCCAGACGCTTCAATGTATTGAATCCGTAACCAGAACGCACATGGTGTGATAATGGAATGACATTATACACCTAAAGGAAATCAACACGATAATTTGTTCATTGAAAACAAACAGAGACTGCGTAGGAATTTAAGTGTATTTGCAAAGAAAGTAGATGAAGAAAAAACAGGTATCCCCCCCCCCCCCGACGAATGTAGGTCAACCGGTTTGATCAGATGAACCGACTGAGATGCTATCTAGATAGTCGCAAAGTGTGGACCTATCTGGTTCTGTTCTGCTTCAAGCTAAATTGTTAATATCTTCATGTATTCTCCAATGTCAACACTTACTGTAATATAAAATGACGCACATACGAGTCAACATAATTCTCCAATGCAAACAAATGCTATCGTATTATGGTCCCACTATATCGGAGACATCCATGGATGGGAAAACAAACTACCAACTGCAAACTCAACATCTTGTTTCGTGTCTTTTATCTACTTTTCAGTTCATAAGCTCGTAGTCAGTGAAACAACACTTAAAGTTAAGAATTAATCTGATTACAAAATAAACAAAACAATCTCTCAAGATGCTAGGTCCGTTTTTTCCGATTTGCAGTTAATTAAAGACAAACAATAATTATTGTCGGGATCCTGGCAATAGATCACGTGTTTATAATCTTGTTAATAAAGTAAATTTGTTTCTAATGCATAATTCATATTGTAAGAACAAAAACGAAAACAGAACGCGATGACAAACGGAAAAATTGAGAACCTTTTTGGGGGGTCCTCAGGAGACAATCGTAAAGAGTAGATTTTTTGTTAAAACCTACTCCCAATCAAATCCATACGAATCACAACACTCTCATCTCAGCAAATCGAATTTCAGATTATTGGTGTCTCCTTCAGAATGTTGTTCCTCCTGCATCTTGAGGAAGTCTCCGTTGCTTCATTGATGCAACCAGAGTGCTGTAAAGACTCAGGGGAGACAGTGAGAAACCGCGCATGAGGAGCAGGTTCAATCCGGAGAGGATTGGGGTCGCATTGGGTGGGGGCGTAATATCATAATTCATTGCCTCTCATATAGAGTAACGTTAAAATCCTCCGGCTAGAGAGGTACCTGTTTTGTTGCAACGCCCCTGTGATACGTTGTCTACGGAACTCTGGAAGTGCCATCCGCATGTTGAGATCCTGACATAATTATCTCGGGATGACGACATCCTAAAAGCAGGATGTCGTCTTCCTGTGATAATTTATCTTGGGATGACAACATCCAAAAAGTAGGATGTCGTCTTGCTCTGATAATTTATCTCGGGATGACAACATCCCAAAAGTAGGATGTCGTCCTTGCTGTGATAATTTATCTCGGGATGTCGACATCCCAAAACTAAGATGTCGTCTTCTTGTGACAATTTATCTCGGGATGACGACATCCTAAAGGTAGGATACCATTCACTGCATCACGCATCACCTGGGCCTGGGTGTCACTCGTAGGCCTATACTAAAAAGAATTCGCGAAGGCCGCGTGTACGACATCCTACCTTTAGGATGTCAATATATCCCGAGATAAATAATCACAGCAAGACGACATCCTAATTTTAGGGTGTCGACATCCCGAGATAAATAATCACAGCAAGACGACATCCTCCTTTTGGGATATCGACATCCCAAGATAAATTATCACAGGAATACGACTTCCAAGTTTTGGGGAAGTCGTCATCCTGAGATAAATTATCACAGTAAGACGACATTCAACTTTTAGGATGTCAACATCCCAACATAATTATCTGGGTATGTCTACTTAATTGCGTTTAGGATGTCGTCATCCAGAGATAATTATGTCAGGATCTCATCATGTCGGTGGCACTTCCAGAGCTCCGTAGTTGTCAGTACATGCTGACAAACTTTTTTCATAGGTTATGAGGGTTTGTTTTGCATTTTATTAACGATTCATTTTTTATCTAGGTGTGTTAATGTTTACTTACTGGGTTAATTTCAGCTTATTTGTTTGCATAATTAATTTCGTTTTGTAATTGACAATAGTTGACATACCGATGCATATTAATTGTTATACCCTCTTCAACCAAATCACTGATTGGCCCCTGTTGATTGACACCCCCTTTAGGACGTGTGACATGGTCCAGCTATTTATGGCACATGAGCTGACCAGTCGATGTGGTTAAGACAATGGAAATGATAAAATAATGTCAGCATGTGCTGATGACGCCCCTCACTGTTCAAACTTCGTTCATCTCGCTTGCTGGCGATGACTGGCTTTGAGTGGTCGTTTATGTTTAGCTCTACTTATTCTTCGCAACGAGTCTTGCATCTTTACATTCACGGTAAATGTTTGCATTTATGAAGCAATGATTTGAGTGGGAGACAGCCCTATGACATATTTGTATTCCGAGTCGGCAAGACAATTTAATAGTACAGGACTATTATAGTTGAAGTTTTGAAGTAAGATACATCATTGAATTTTGAAGGAGTAAATCAATTTCGAGCTTCCTTTCCCCCCAGTAGGCACGCCCTGACAACCGACATGTGAAAAATTCATCAAAATTTGAAACATGGTCACGTACTCCAGAAAACGCCAAATAGTGTCTTATGATTCATGTGTGGTTTAATGCACGTTCTGCTTACGCTTGCTTCTTTTCAATTTGACAAAATATTGGGGGAAAAGTCTCTCACAACATGCAGCCGTTCAGACAGAATTATTTATCAAGATCTTGCTTTATATCAAATTTTGAATCTCTCAGAGATCGCAGAACATCTGGTTCAACTCTGCATCAAAATTCGCAAAGATTCTGAAGTGTATAGTCACCATGGATACTCAGGCCGATAATTTGTAATGCCCAGAAACAGTGCAATCTTTCTGAAATTAAGTGCCAGAAACACAGACACACATATTAAATCCCATGCTTCGTCAGTATTTTGAAACAAAAATAGTTTCTTATGTTAATGATCTATTTTTTATTCTTATCTTGATGTACTTCGTGCATATAAACATCTGTGAATGCATTGGGAATTCTGTGTACATCTCTTATATTTTCAATTGTAAACATTGTTGCAAGATTCAGCCTCCGGTAATTCTTTTTAATATTAAAACAGAAAATAAGCAAGAAAAGGAAACAGGGGGGCCTAATCAAGTTAAAGTAGGTACAAGCTTTAAGATTCAAGTCGCCAATAGCTTGTAATCCTTACCAAAATGCCTTCCAAAAAGAAAGGATGGTTTGCCGAAAAGAACAAGTTGTCGATGTATTCTGAGGTGATAAAAAACAGCCAAAAATGTTAATTTAATTTAAAGACAAAAATCAAAAATCACATTTTATGCTTGGCGTCACGCGACCCAAATAATGTTTGCCTGACCATATTTTGTTTGTACGACATTGACTCCCCTTCTTAAATGTCAAGATTTCTGTGAAGAAAAAATATATATTCAGCATATTACGACAACCATCCATTGACCTTTAGTACAATGGCGGCGTTACCCCCCATGGGAGGCGCAAAATGGTCTGACAGTGTCCTTCGTTACGATTGGAGCAACCATCACATCTTCCACCCATTATCGTACATCATCTTTGCAAGTCAGCCCTACAACCGTGCCCTCCCCTCCTCGAAGACGCGGTGAACAACAAGTGCATGCCTGTAAACCATCAGGGATGGCCACTTGTTGTCACTTTGAAATAATTTTCAACACTCGGATGTGGCTTCTTGTGCATAAGCTGCTGTATGAAAAAAATCCCACTAAAACTAAAAGGTGGTGTGATGTTAAAAATACTGTCATTAAAGCGAAACCGCGGGTTGTCGTTAGAAAATTGCATAACAGTAAAAACAAAAAATAATTCGAGGAAAATGTTTTTGTCAACCGGCAACCACATTTTTACCTCCTTTTTAACGTATATTTTAGACTATATAAAACACCCTCAAGTGCAAACGTCACCATTTTAGCATTCATGAAAGATATCCTTGTTTCAGACAGTCCATACTTGTCCAAAACTATTAACTACAAACATTTTAATAAATAGCCTGCACGATGAATAGTCGTATGTTTCTTTTATTTTCCATTCAAATTGTTCTCATTAAGCGGGCTCTACCGTTGAGCTGTAGTTCGACTCTTTTTATTCGACTCTTTTTATTCGACTCTCTTTAATTATTGAGTATTACGTATAACTGAGATGTTTTTTCTTTATTCTTCTCAACTTTTCATGACTACTTAGATTGAATGTCGAGTGTTTCTTTCCCCCTTCTCATTCATTCACACAAAGTAGGCATCAGCATGGAGGTTTCGTGGATTGAGCATTTCTGAATTTCGCGTTTGGAGACCATCACTTATGATTCCGCTTTACAGTAGCGTACCTACGTATCATCACTGATCACATAAAGTGAAATGTCGAGATTGCATTCAGCTGACTACAGGGAACCACTTGACTAAACTTCCTTTTAATGTGGCAACAACAAGGGCTGGTCCTCCTCGATGTACTTTTTCCCCTCATCATTTGCCAACTCTGTCTTTTCAGTCAAGAGGCTCACTCGATCCCCGTGTCGTACCCCAATGAGAGATGTATACACATCAGTCAACAAGTAGTGGCGTGAAAGAGGGTGGACTATATGACAAGGACTCTTGTGTGCATCTAAGATTGATCAAGAGGGGACCTGCGAGCGAGGTTTAGATACAGAAATTGCTCTAAACCTTAAAATCTTGAAGAAGAAGGAAAAGGGTTGGACTGAAGTGAAGTAGAGTTGTGTCAATGAGCGGGAACATAAGCAGCGTGCGGAGAAGGCTGTTGAACGCTATAGCTTGCAAAGACCACCAGAGATCATCGTAACGCAGGTCTTCTCAATAAGGAATACGGAGCGTGTGCCCGGGAAAATCACCGCGACGCCTATTTGCAATTTATTTGTAAGTGAAAATGTATTGACCCCCGCCATTAATTCAGAATATGCTGAGTCGACTAATTGGGCTCTATGGCCGTGTCCGAATTGTGGCTACGTCTACAGCTACAGCTGGATTGCCGCGTCACCATGTATTGAAGTATAAATGGCGTCCTTTAGCATCACCCTTAGAAACGGTCGTAGCCGTATAGGTGTAGCAGCCAATTTGAATACGGCCAAAGTAAGGCATGCGTGACGTCAGAACACTGTAAATCGTGTAAATGGTGCCAAGAAAATACAACAGATTTAACAGGACAGTACTGTACATGGGCCTACTATAGTAAAGACAAATGGGATCGAATGTGTTCTTATAACTAATTCTAGTCATTATTTACCACGTCCGCAACTAAAATAATAACTTGGTCATGACGATGGATTTCTTTGACGTAAAGGGATTCCGTAAACGGACAAACTAGGGGTTAGTTTGCCCGAAATGTTACACTGATAAAAATATAACTGGCAATTTCTAATACTGAGTATGTTTTGCTTTTTCTGTCAAATTGTTTTTCTACTTGCGTGCCCGAAGTTTCCCTACTGTTTTGCCCGAATTTGGGAAGGCACGCTGCAAAAACTGTAGGGGTGTTTGACACCGTGGGTGTTGTCAAAATATAGATACCCAAGTGAGAATCACAGTTAACATCATTATAGAACATGTGACCTGTGACATCACATGTTTACAAAAGAGCCACAGAGCCTGGACTTCCTGCAGGCACATTTGTACACAGCTCAATGGAAGAATACAACAAATCTTATGTTTTATGGAGATTGCACTGTCTGATTTATCTCAACTTTTGATATGAAGAAAGGGGGGACATCTCAAAAGCTGTACAGCTGTTGCTTTAGTAACTCTTGAATTTATATGAAAATTATGACACAAAATGTAAATTTTCCCATATGGCCTGTGTAGTATCTTGCCCGTCAGGAAATGCATTATAATGTACAAGGTCACCACTCTGTAAACAAAGGTAACATGGTCTATAGGATGTTAAAATAACACCAGTGTAATAATAATATTGTGTGGGCGGAAATAAGTCTTATTTTAGCACCCTATGTTGTAAACATTAACTCTGTTTTTTGGTATCTATAAATAGGGCCTATGTGACAACACCCATGGTCTCACTTTTAATCCCCCCTGCTTTTGAAGTGCATGTTTGCCCCCCCCCCCCCCCCCCCCTCCCTCACCCTGTAAGTATGCCTGATTACTGTTGTGAAAGTTATCGCAGCATTATGTGTTGCTGCTTTTGGGAGTCAGTTAGGCCTCAAGGGATAATTAAAACATGTAATGAGGACCGAATTTTAAAAAGCGGGTTAAATATTAGAAGAAAAAAAACCCCGGAAGCCCGATATTTGATAGGATGTCTAAACGGGATTTGGGGTAGTACTGTGCACCCTTTACTGATGGCACCATTCATGTCATACTACCTGTGTGCGTGTGTGCGCCTGCAATCATGAATACTGATACAAAAAGGAACCAGACTATGTTTTCTTACAGCGTCTGGTAAACATTGGTTTGAATGGGAGGCAGACAAAATTGATGCTCATGATACAGGTATACGAATGTTAAGACGCTTTAGTGTGAATTAAAGGTTGCTGCGATACACGCGGTTAGTCTGTCACACCTCGCAGAATCATATAGGGTAAGTTCTCGAAGACGTCTTGGTTGAAGACCGGTGTGCTAAAAATGTGGAACTTCAAAAAACATCCAACCCTGGGGCGCAACGACGCGGCGACGACAGCGGTAAACCATTGATAGTCTTACCCCGTCCACTGATGAATGTAAATCATTTACCTGTATGCGGTGAGGATACGAACAAACACGCTGGCAAGTTTAGGTCCGTGCGTTTGGCCCAGTTGATCTGCCCAAAGTGTGTGTGAGGCGATCGATCACATTTTGCTATAGGAATAGGAAGATATCAACTTTCAAATTAGGTATTGACCTATAAACATGATTATACGGCGGGTAAATTATTAAAAGTGAAGAACATTCTATAGCTAAGCAGCTTCTGTGGAAATTGGACAACATCTTTATTGAAAAGACCGAGGCATTCTTAGAGTGAATTGCAAAGTGCGAGGATTTTGTGATGAACGCAACGGTCACCTGGGCACCCGGGTAAATTTCTCGATAATACTGCGGTTGATCCTACCATAGAGTATCTCTATATGATCCTAATACGGTGGAACTTCGAGAATCATCTCTCAAGGCGCTTTCAAAGTACAGCGCCGCAGGCACCCTCGGCAATAAATGCAACTCATCATGTAAAAATAGTCCCGGCAAAATTAGCCAATGGCCAAACATACACTGTCAATCCACCCCTGGAATTTCAGAATTATATTTGTAGTCGATTTATCAAAGTTAATTTGAGACACTAAAAAAATATGTATGCGTGAACGCTTTTTGGGGGGTCATACGCGATATGATGTGTTTGTTTTAAAAATACTGCAAATCTTCCACTGCAGAAACATTTCGCTCGCGCGAGCAAACAAAACAGAAACAAAAGTTTGCCACGAGCAAGATAACAAAATAAGAATGCATAATGTTTGTAGGCGCCCTCTAGGCTGCAATCAAGTCCACAACAAACAAAAAAACCACAGTCGGGCAAAGTTTGGCTTCGTCCGTTGATTCCTTATGCGATAACTAGTCAGAGTCAAAGATAATACCCTCAAACAAAGATCCCACGGCATATACTGTTGGAAAACAAACTTTCCAATTATTCTGTACTTGAGGTGAAATTTATGCAGCGATAAGATCATTGCTAGTTTGTGTTTTTTCCAAAATGTTACGTTGTTCGAGCATTATGATTGTATTTTTGCTCTATTGTGACTAATTACCAGCCGAAGGGGGTGAGTGCTGGGTCCCACACTAATCGCCTTACGAAGAGGGTCAAAAAGAGCAGAACAAGTCAATAAACGGGAAACGGAAGATCCGGTTTAGACAACGCAGACGGGTTATACAACAGATTATAACAACAGTGATTTTAACGCCGGAACATGCAGCAGGGAGGAAAGACTTCTTAAGGAAAATTCGACTGAGCTTATTTAGTGCCTGGTCAAATCAAAATTACGGAAAACATCATTTACATTTACTTGGTTGATGTAAAACTATAGCCAAATTATTGAAATCTACTCAGCAGCAGTGAATAACCAGCAAGACAAGTTCCCATAGAACAAATCTACACGAGCTAAGTCAAACTAAAGAGCAAACTAACAAACAATCTAATAACTAGGTTTTTTAAAGTCCCCTAATCCTTGGCCGATGAAGCGGTAAACTTTAAAAAAACAAAAACTGTTTTTCCTTACTCTGTGTTATTTTCAACCCCCTCCTCCCAGACATTCCTCATCCCCTTTGCCAAGCCATGCAATCCTGCCCCATACACATCTTTCGATCCAGAAGCTCAACCCAATCGTTTAGCTCGGAGTGGTTTTGGCGTAAAAAATGTTATTATTTAAAGCTTAAATCTTTAAAACCCCTCTCTAGTAATATTTAATATCAGTACAGAAACACACCAACAATGTAACAATAATTATTGGGGGGGGGGGGGGATTATAAATAGTTTTGTTTTCTTCTGTTTTCTTCTTTTTGCACATTGGCGTTATATCTTTGTTTTCTTATTTTTTAACCCATTTCGATCATTTGAAGCTTATCCCAACTCCGTTTGTGTGTGTGGCAAGCAGGCCTAATACATTAAATTATCGCTTTTTTTACTGAAGCCAACCCGCTCATTATGTTGTGCGCGTGCGCAGCAGAAAAATTATCCAATGTCCCGTGTTATTTAAACCAACATTAAACCATGGCTTTTTTGCATCCTAGAGGGGTCAAAGGTCGGGATTTGAGTTAATTAACAAAACCTTATTGATTCAGCTGTACAGGTATTGTGCCAAAACATAATCTACGTTTTGAAACTGCAACCCAGCTCGCTTTCCATCGGAGGTTTAAAGTGTGTGTCACTAACTAAAGGCAAAGTATACCTTTGGTTTTTGGAACCACTCGATTGTTTCAATCCTATATAAATGTAAATACGTACAATACAAACTAACCCGTGAACATTTCGTTTCAAAAGGTGGTCACGTTTTTTAGATATCGCCGAAAATCCGGAGGACGAATAATCCCTAGCAGGAACACACAATCTGAGAAACGTTTCTGACAGTAACGCTTCTCAGATTCAAATTTTGGGTCATAAAATCTGATATCTTTTTACATTACTTCGAAGTGAACAGATTTCTCAAAAATGCTTTTTACTATCGAAAGCTGCTTTAGGCTTCTACCAATAAGTTTTTATTGCCATTGATTTTAAGAGAGATTACCAAACAAATATAAAAAGAGGCTCAATTCGTCAAATTAATGATAATGTACAAAATAAACATCTTCAAAATTGCGATAAGCTTAAACAGAATCAAAACGTCATCCAACTCACTTTCCCTCAGACAGAGTAAATACATTGACCGCTCGGTATACGAACATCTCTTTATTTTCCATAACTTGACACTGTGAGAAAACCAACTCATAATCTGATGACTGTGAGATTCCAAATTCGTCCCCCCGGGGTCGAGCTCGCAGTATCGATTCTACAGTGGCACGGTTCCCGTATGGGCTTGACAGGAGTGCCCCTAGCTAAACGTGGATGTCGATTTCAGTTGACGGTGTGATTGGGGAAGGGAGTGTTGAAAATGGGAGCCGTAGTGACTCGACATTGTATTCGGTTAAAGCCTGCATAGGGTCGAAATTAGATTACGCTGAAGTAATGTCAGGCAATTTTTGTCAGATCGGGAATTATAGCAAACTTATATCTTGAAGGAAATTATTAGTCAGACCTTCGACGTCGAAGTTAAAACAAGTGTTCCATAATGTAGAACATTACGGCAACGAAAATGGGATTGAGATTTGGAGGATATGCAAGCCTGCAAAGCCATCGCTAATTGAATTATCAAAAGAAGTTATTTTTACTTTCAGAAGCAGTTATTTTTCACAAAAGGCCATTAGTACCACCGGTGCGCTATTTCATTTTCAAGAGCATGCAGCTGTATTTATTTTCACAAGCAGTTATTTTTATTTTCACAAGCAGGAATTTTTTATTTTCAAAAGCAGGTATTTAGTAAATAAAAAGGAGGGCAAAACTAAAATAGATTTAACTGAATGTCTAAACTGTTTTGTGGAACGCAGCCATGTCCTTCTCATTCTTACTCTTTTCGGTCAATCAGTGCGTAACTAGACATGGGGGCGGGGGCAAAGACATAATTGGGGGCTATCATGTATCTATAACAATAGACCTTATGCATTGACGTCACCAAGCCGCCATCTTAGAGGTAAACCGATGATGAAACAATGGAAACGCGCTGATTTGTACGCGCGGCGCACAGGACTGGCCAATGAACATCCTCCTTTTGACCTCTAGGCGAGGGCGCCCTACTCAAATGACGTCATATATGCATAAGGTCTATACTTTGTGCATTTCGATCTAATCTTGGGGGGGGGGTCTGAGTGAGGTGACCCCCCCCCCCCCCCCCCCCACCGCTGAGCCACTGACCATATTATCATAAACATACACACAAACACTTGCTAAGGTCGAGGGAACAAATATTGATAAAAGTTTAACAAATAAATGAATAAATAAAAACAACAATCATGGCACCCAGGAGCACCGTGCGTTTGTAGTCCTACTAAACACTGTAGCTCGACAGCCTTTAGCTCGGAAAGCATTTAAAAACAATTATATTAAATTGCAATAAATAAGTAGTATGCAAATATTCAGGTGAACACAAACTGATAAAAAAAATTAAACTAATTTAAAATATAACTTTAAGGGTATTAAGAACAAGAACAGTATGGTTATAGACAAATAGGTAAATAAATAGATAACAACTAGTTCAACTAAATAAATAATAAATAAAACATCACAAATCAACAAAAACAAATAAATCAATCATTCAAACAATTAATCAATCAATACACATGTTTAAAATAAATGAATTAAATACAAATAAGTAAATAAATTAAGGGAAAGGAAAATGGAACTTATGGTGTTTGTATAGGAAGAGTTCCAGAAGATGAAAAGGTCCAGAGAAGTTAATATTCACTGCCATTTTGTCAATTTCCATTTGAAAACGCAAGAACCTCCAACATGCCTACTATAATATAATAATTTCAGTGTGCCTTTCATTCAGTTACGGAAAAAAAGGAGCAGCGAGCTTTAATAAATGATCATTGTTTTTATTCAGAGTTAGGCTTGGCTAACTTGCGGCGAAAAGTAATATAATAAAATCATAATTTCATAAATTCATAATTGCCGTTTATGCTACACTGATTAAAGAAACATTCCGATCAATCCCCAGTCAATGCACTGAGCTGACAAACCACTTTCATGTTTCTATAGCAACCGCAACCATTTATAAAAAGTCTTCATAAATACAAACGTGTAGTTCATGCACAGTAGTCTTCATGCATTTCTAAGTAGAACGATATACACGTTCTAAATGTGAGTGGTCGTAGTGGAATTCAAGATGGCGAACAGACAAAACGGGAAAATGGAGCGAGATTTTTCGGCTTTGACCTCAGTTGATGATGACGACGTTGAAGCTCTAAAAGCTGAACTCGAAAAGGAGAAAGATATTTAGTAAGATATAAGTTGTGTTGTGTTTTATTTGGAATTCGATTTTGTGGTTATCTACGGTTATGTCTGACTGAAAGTGTAACAAAAAAATATACGACTACGTGTGTGTGTCAAACCAATCATCAATACCATAGTAACATGAGTAATACTATTACAAAGTATGTAGTAATTTTAGTTCATAAAAATACTGTAAAGCAAACCAGCGCGGCGTACATTTCCGCACCTTACTATTGATGACATTTGATGACAATTTACAGTAGTGGAAATCACAAAATTTGAGATTTGATCTGATTGAGTTGTAAGTAGTCTAGTTAGTTAGATAGAGCTCTTTGAGACATTCATTTTGATACTTTACTTGTTGTGGGGATCGGTTCATGAAAACCGGACTTATAGAAGGTCAAAGTTAAAAATATTTGACCTTGTTTACATTACAATTTTTTGTGACCTTGTACCAGCGCAACGTTTTCGCGGTTGCGCACAACAGCCAATTCCCCTTGCGTAATTGAACATTTCCCATTGCGTAATTGAACATTTCCCAAGGGCCGTATCAACGTGTTTGACAATCAAGCGCGAAAAAGCGCGACAACTAATAGGCCTAGTTTTAATTCAAAAAGTAATTACATAATTAAATACTCAACTAACTGTCATTTTTGGTTCATTATGGGGCCCTAAGAGGATAACTACTTACAGTTCACAATGAATTTGAGCGCAGAAAACAAGATTTCTTGTGATTTTACAGAAAGTTTTTCACAAATACTCCAACAAAACGGACGCCAAATTGCATATCAATCGTGAGAGAAAAACTCCATCTTGAAAGTAGTTCCATTTATTTTCATGAATGAAACGATTAACATGGGTTAAATCTATATCCCTCCGCACCACCGATCTCTCTATAGCGTTGTACACGTTGAGGTGGTCACAGTTTCCCATTAACAAAAAGTGGCTGCGTGGTGAACAGCGCCCTCACTCGGTATTGATTGACACTATTTACAGGCTAAAATTCTGCATCCGGCCACCACTTTATCTCCCTTTAAGCCGCAAGGGCCTTATATTAAATTAGGTCAAATTATATCCTTAAACCTGTCCAAAATAGAAAATAGTGTTGACACTAATGACAGAATTAATAATTGTACTCACAAATTTTATCATTTTTTGTACTCTATTGATGTTTTTGGTCCATAATCAATACTCCTAGAGCTATGAGGTTCGATCCGCTATCGTCTCCTCGTCATGGAGACGATAGCGGATCGAACCTCATAGTCTAGGAGTACATTATAATCAAGTGATTGAAACAACATTTTTGATAATGATAGTCATTAAATGGTGATCAAATGGGCCAGGTAACTTAACTTAATTTTATTTATAAAGCACTTTAACACTGTTTCAAAGCGCTGTACAATCAAATACACAAATTACAGAATAAAACAAGAGCAGGAACAGCCCAATGATTTAAAAACCACAACAGTAAGAAAAGAAAAAAAAGCAAATGGAGTAAAAATTGCATTAAAACACACACAAATATACAATAAAGCACAAAAATATGCGTCACGTGGACCCAGAGGAAATCCACCTCAATTCCAATAAAGAGCAAGAAAATCGAAGGTAGGTCATGTGGTCAACGACTGCTTAAAACTTTAAGAGCACTCTGGTTACATGCGCTCCATGATTAATCTAGACATAGTGGCGTGCACTCATTGCAGCACCAGTTTTTACTAGTGCCTTTAGTGTTCTTAAAACTGTCATTTTATGTTACTGCCCTTTGCGTGATCAAGTCATGATGTCTTTTTCCAAAAACAGAATTTCATCAAAAAAAATTGTATTACTATTATTATTATTTTTTTAATTAAAACTTGACTCCTGCATTCATATGGAAAGTATTTATCTTTTATTTATCTTATTTATCTTATTTTTGGCTCCCAAGTTTTGTTGTGGAGGGAAATAAAGTCAGAAAATGTTCACTGTTGGCGGTAAAATATTCACTGCGTAATCAAAAGGCAATTTTCTGCGATTTTGGATTTTAATCCCTCTAACTAGTGTTAGTCTAATGTTTAAAAAAACAAACTTGAGAACCACAAACTAGAAAAAAGAAAAGGGTAGGGTTTAATACTACCCAAGTGTAGGAGTAAGTTTTTAATAGTAAAAACAAAAAATCTTAATTTGGGAGATGAAAAAAAAAAATCCATTAAGGCAGTATAGGATCTTATCGCAGGACAGGTCATTGGCAGTATGAACATCATGTCATTCCTCTCAGCTACCGGGATGTGGACAAAGCTCCAGGAATTAAAAAATGTATAAATTTTGGTTTCTCATATCATCAAAGAGCGCGATATGATCTGCTAGCAAAAAAACGTGTTTTTGTAAGTGTCTGAGAAAAGAAGAATTCTGAGCTTCTTCTTCTTATTATTATTGTTTATTCGATCTCAACAATACAAGACCAAAACATACAATACAAGGCAAAAAAGAAAAAACCCAATCAAAAACAGAAACGGACAAAAGTGGCGTCAGTGAGGATTCAAATGCACAATGTAATAAGCAGAATGATTCCACTTAGCTAAGCAGCAGTGGTCAAAAGTCCCTGCAATTTATTATGTTATATACTGTCGGCTACTTGTTTGCATGTCAAAGAGGGCGCTATACATTCTCTGGCCTAAATATAGCTGTAAACCTTAGCCAGTGCCGGAAGTATCCACTATCTTTATTTTATGCAGTCAGTAGGCACTCGACACGGGACGTCAGAACCCAAAGTGGCTCCTGAACCAGACAATTAATTGATTTTCCATGTTCTTAACCAAAACCACTAGCTGTAGCGAGTTTCATCTTTAATAATAATAATAATAATATAGAACATTTATAACGCGCACAAATCCGCAAAAAACGCTCATGGCGCAAACAGAGCAACATGGTCATAAAAACAAAAGCAACGTACACAAGTACATAATAGTAACAGGATGCAATCATGATTTACAAATGGAAAAACTGAAATAAGCATTTACATATGATCCCGACCATAAGTGCTTTGCATGAGATGTGTTTTTAACCTGTTTTTGAATGTCTCAAGTGATGGAGAAGTACGAATATTGTAGGGAATTGCGTTCCATAACCGGGGAGCTGCGACAGAGAAAGCTCTGTCGCCCCAGGACCTAGATGATTTAGGCACAACCAAGAGTAATTTAGCAGCTGATCGCAAACCAGACCGGGGTGGATTATATAATTCAAGTAGATCAGAGATGTATGGTGGTGCTTGATCATTGACAGCACGGTAAGTGAGAAGCAACAGCTTAAACTGGATCCGAATTTGGGTATTGGCCAAGGACTGATGACTTGTCTACAGTTTCAAAATGTCAATGTTCAAGCTGGAAATTAACAATTGTCCTAGCATTTGCTTTGACCGAGTGATCACCATCTCAATTCCTAACAACTTCTTGAGTCTTATTTCTGAGCAAATTTACTTAAAATCCCTAACAAAATAGGCAAACACTCCATATCCGACCTCCACTATTCCAATAGGTTAGAGGAATAAGGCCTCCCTCCATGGTTATTTTTATTCTTACCTGCATTGATAGATTAACAGGAAATGTATACCGGGTGGAAAGTGGAGATTGGATTCAGCAATTTTTCCATTTGTTCAGACCAGAAATCAGACCAAAAGTTCTTATTTTTGTATATTATGGCTTCTGACCGGCACCACCGAACAAAAATATTGACAAAATAGGGAGACGGAGATGTGCCCGGAAGCATTGGATACACTCATGCCTTAAAAAGGGCATGCAATGCCCATGAAACAAACCAACAAAACAGTGACCCCATCATCAACCCCCAGTCTAACATCAACATTTTTCTCTGTTGGAGTGCACCTCAAACAGATGACACTTGAACACTTGAACACTGTTATATCTAGTCTAATAAGTCTAGTCGAAGTTGTCAGACTTTCAGATGAGAAAAAAATTGCCACTTAAAACCTCAGCGACACTCCACATGCAGGTGTTACTTAGACTAAGTGCCATCAGATAAAAGGACTGAAGTAGTTTTTATTTTAATGCATTTATTCATAAAATCAATTTTATTTCTCAGTGATAGTCCTTTTTTTATTTTTATTTTTAGTGCAATGCTGGAAAGCTCCGTTGGTGATTTGAAAGTCACGGTTGGTGAAATGGAAAGAAAATATGAACTTGCAAATGAGGAAGGTGAGTTTACAATTGTCTGTATTTCTTACACTATAGTTTTAAAATTGTGATCTTTGACCTTTGACCACTAGGTGGCAGTAGACAAGCCAGGTAAATATCCATTGTTTACCTAGTTCAATGGTTATTTTTTTACTATATAAAGATCTGGTCATAGTAAACTGTTTTTTGTCACCGTAATGCTGATCTACTGTAAAGAATGGTACAATAAAAGTCAAAAGTGAAAGTTTCAGTTGAATACAGTGCCTAATTGCTGAGAAAACAGCAAAAAACCTGTAATTTTCACAAGAACATCAAATCCATCTCTGTTTAGCGAGGTGACTGACAGCAGGTACCAACCGCATCTCTGGCCGTAGCATTCACAAATGGACTCAACCCTCAGAAATCTGAGGATTGACTCGTGCATAAATCGTTTCTCAGATTCATATGTTTTAAACCATATTATTTTGAAGGGAACCCTTTCTCAAAATAGTTTCTACTATCAACAGCTGCAGTGATTCTCACCAAGTAAGTTTTTATGGTTATTAATTTTATGGTATTTACCAATCTATGACCCTACATTTAAATACATCTTTCTGGTAAATGAAACCAAGGAGCCCTTGAAAGTGCCTTGAGATACCTGTGAAGAGAGAAGATGATGAAGAAATGTCAGTTTTAGATGTTGGAGGAAATTCCCAAATAGGGAAACCCACGCAATAATCGGGTAGGGACTGAAACTCAAATCCACATGCAAGAATCTAGAACGAGAATTGAACAGTGGTCCACAGAAGTGAAAGGCAGGGAAGAAACCACTGTACACTAAGCCAGCCTGAATGCCCTAGGCATGCGCTCATTTCTCTGAATCACTGTTTTGACCTCGTAAGTCTGCTGCCACCTAGCGTCCCCCAAAGTTTCCCATTCATATTAATTCAATTAAACCGAGGGTGGAGGGGTCAAAAGTCTGGTGTCACTTTTCTGTATATTGATACCCAATAAGTGATACTGCCTTGAGGGCACGTGACTAAAGTGGTAACTCAGGCCTGGAATTTCATCTTTGAGAGGGCAAGGCCATTTTTATTTTACAAAGGGCACGTTCATTTGAAATATTTAAGGGGTGCCGCAGCTAATAAGGCCAAGACCAGGGCAACAGAGGCCATGCCCCCCTAGGCCTCCGGATAACTCCAGGCCTGGTTTCTCAATGGTATATTCTCTGCAAACTGTTGATGTATTGCTGTAAAATTAACTTCATGGGGAAGCGTTTAAAGGAATCCTAAAATTACTTCTCTTTTAACCTCTTGATATTTCATGGAAAGGTCAAGTTTTCATAAGATTATTTAGTAAATCTTAATTACAGATGGCAAGTTAGTTTCTGAATAATTTGTACACAATTTTAGTGATCCGTTGTTTAAGGTTTGCGGAAACACCGCATGATAATCTCTCTTAAAGAAAATTCATGAACAAATTGTGCCGGCTCTGAGTAACATTTTCTACCACCACACAATATATCAGTGGATCTTAACCTTGGTTACGATCCATGAATTGGATTTTCAAATTCCCCCTGTGCCCAATTTCATGGCGGTGCTTAGCGTGGAATTCTGTGCTTAGGGCTTATAGAATCACATGCTTAGGGCACTGCAAGCACATCATTTTGTGGCTAAGCAAGAAACTGGGCCCTGATTCCCAATTGGAGTTTTCCTTCAATATCAATTTACTGAATATAAATTCACAGTCATCTTTTCCATTAATCATCAAACCTGTTTAGAAAGTGCTATGAGCATATTTGAAGATCGCATTTCTCAACCAAACATTTATACTTTATTTAAATCAAAGTGACTACACCCAGGAGGGCGGGGGTGAGGGATCTATGATTGTGGCCACAGATGCAGCTAACTTAAAATTATAATTTGGTTATTTTCGATATCAGATAACGAGTGGAAGACAAGATGTGAGACCCAAGAGGAACTCAACCAACTTCTTCATAAGCAGATTGAGTTCATGACAGAGCGGCTGGACCAATCTCGAGACAGCGGCAAAGATGGCTTTGAGAGTGATATTCGATCCTATGATGAACTCTCTGAGGTCAGTGTCATCATTTTTATAATCAGTGGGGACATTTTTTCTTCATAATATTAATATTAATAATAATAATAATGATGATGATAATAATAAAGCATTTAAAGCACCTTATGCAAGGCCTCAAAGCGCTTCAGAAAAATACATAAATTAGCAACTATAAAGAAAGTACACACCCACACACAAAAATAATTATATATGCAGACTAAGCATATTAATAATAATAATAATATCGGCTCTATATATAGAGCAATTCCAAAGAACGATCAATGCCCTTCAAAATTTAGTACCCCTGGTAACTGGGTCATTTGTTTTATTATTCCTTTAAACATTTCAGCTCCCTGGGGAGTATACAGCCTTTGTAGCACACTAAGCTAAGCAAGTTTGGAAGGCAGTCTGCATCTTCAAACATTTCAGAGGAATTACTGTGATGGTTTTTTTCTCTTCTCTCTGTCAATTTGATTTAAGCCTCTTCTTTGTATAATTGGAGTAATTTTATCTCCTTGGGAATTACGTCCTAGCCCGAGCCAAACCCAGTATTTGCATGGCTGTCCAGAATTGATTTTGACAATCAAATTGTTGAGCCGTCGGAAATTGGCCGTTTTCAAATAAATGCCAGACCTTTGTTGGGAAAAGGGTGTTGACAATCAACATTCATCAATTTCTACTAATAAGGCCATGTAAAAAAAGAAGTTGTTCTGCTTCTTCATTTTAGGTCAGGAGGGAATTTATTTTATTTTAATCGGTTAAATCGCCTGTACTCACGAAACAGAGCCCAATTTCAAAGATCTGCTTAAATACAACAAAGCTAAGCACAACCCAAAAACTGTTTACTAGAATAAAGTTACCAGCCAAAATACCATTTCACATGTACCATTTGTGACTGGTATCCTGCTCAGTTTTGCTCAGCAGAAATTTGTTGAGCAGTGTTCAGTGCTTAAGCAGCTCTATAAAATTGTTCCAAGGCTAGCACCCAGACTACCACAGCATGCTGAAAGAAAAAGATAGTCCAGTGCGGAATAATTAGCAGTGCGCAAAGAGCACCATACTGCTTGCTATAGTAGGGTTCTGTTCGATTATTGTGGGTGACGTGATGCCATTGACATGAAAACTGTAAACTTGCGCAGATCTTCACCGCAGTGCCAAATATTTTTCAGTTTGCACGGTAAATGTTTTTTTAAAAGGGGGTGGGTAAAGAAGAAAAAAGGGAAAAACCGGGATGGTAAGCAACTCTTTTTTTTTACATGGCCGAACTTGGCAAAATGAGACAATCCTCTCCTTTTAGTTTAACACTGTAGACCCCTTATTCACATTTGTGTAATTTGTTTGTCTTGTATTTGGAATACTAAATTGCATTTGATAAAGACAGGCACGATTATTGCCCTCCTGCCCAGCTTCATTAACATTGATTCAAACAGACGTAGAAAAACACGTAAAAGCATACAATGAATACGAGCCAAATGTCCACTTTGATCAATCAAGTTTGATTTTCTTTTAAAGTCTGAACTATCAAGACATGTTACTCACAAAAATTTTAGCAATGGTTGTATAAATGACATTTCGGAAAAACCCTTTTTAAGTGAACAGCTCAATAAAGTTAGCGTTTCAGTAACAGGTATATTTAATGAACGTGCACGTATGCTATTGCTAGAATTTCACAAGCACATTGTATGCATTACACGGTCTAGGACAGTACATGGTCAGGTTGAGAAATTGACGCTGAACAGTTAGAAGTACTTTTCAAAGAGAATATTGGAAGCTGGATATCTACATGTAGTAGCCTGTGACATCACCTTTTGAAAGATTAATCTGAAGCAAGATGTGCTGTGAGAGTCTTCCCAGGCTACTATGGGCTGGAAATACATGCGCTGCACCGCTGGCTCAAGTCCAGTAATTTTAGTACTGGGACATTAAACTCACTAAAAAGTGTACACAAATTCTTGACTATGGAGGATAGCGTCAGCGATAGCGTGTTATGTTTGCTAAAACCGTGGGGGGAAAAGAACTTTGAAATTACACTCACATTACACTTCTGTGAGTTGAGCTCGCAAGTTTGTGTCGAGATACAACTGAAATAAATGTATATTTGTGAACACAAGGTGCAAGAATATGTTGTTTTTAGATTTTAGCTCTGATCTTGTCAAAATACTTAAAAACTGTCGGCCACACAGTGCAATGGATTGTTTTCCATAATCTGAGATCTGTCCATTGATTCTTGTAAGTATATTATCATCATTTTGCATTATTTGTACATTGCACTGGTGACAATTAACTATTTTATTTAGAAAATCAAGTAATAAACCACAAAGAAAACTAACTGGGTACAAATTTTAAATGATTTGGTGTTGAACCCCAAATTATTAAAAAATTTACCTGGTTTTCAACAGTTTTCTCAAATATGACTTCATTTCAGAGGAAAATATTTCAGAGAAAAAAATGTTTGAACTTCTAGTATGAATGTCATAATCAGTAATCTTTCAGACTGAAGTTAAACTATTATGTTTTTTATCCTTATCAATCCTGTATACAACATTTAACCTTTACATGAAGGAAAAACTAACAAAAAGTAGACCCCCCCCCCAAAAAAAGAAAAAAAAAGAAAGAAAGAAACATACAACAAAACAAAACATCAAATCCCGCTCCAGTGTGCACTGTTAACCAGGGAACGGATTGACTTAATTGCACTGCCTTTCACCTCAGTGGACACTAGAGCAATGTAGAGGGACCCTTCTGCATGGGTTTTCAGTTCCTACCTGATTGCATGGGTTTTCTCTATTTGGGGTTTGTCATGTTCTTGATAGGTATCTTCAATCAAGCCTGAAGGTCACAGTGCTAGCTGCTTTTGAGCATCCCGTATTTTCATGACCAGAAAGATTATCGTTAAAAATTAAGTATACCGTATTTTCCTGCGGATAAGACGCGTCTTATCTGACTTTTTAGACCCCCAAAACATCGGTGCGTCTTATCTTTAGATGCGCCTTGTCTGCTGACGATTGATTTTTTTTTGATGATCACTGCGTAAAATAATACCTTTATTTTGTCCAGTTCAAATCAACGGTCTTTGTGTGAAGAATCCTTACTCAATAATGCGGTCAAACAAGGCTCAACTATCCAGACACTGAGACCGTATTTTCGTTTCAACAATGCCGCAATCCCCCAGACTGTCCTTTCATTCCAACAATGCCGCAACGTGTTGATCCCCCATGACCGTGCTTTCATTCCAACAATGCCGCAATGCGTTGGTGCTTTCGGTGCAACAGACGTCGGCGTCGTACAAACGTATTTCAGTGCGGCCGCGTAATCGTTCCGAAAATGCTGCAATCACTACTGTCAATGCTGTTGTACAAACGGCATTCACCCAACCTCTATTGTGTGGTGAACTTTGAGGGTTTTTATTGTACAGAATATCTCCGAAGTGTGCTTTAGGCTTGACGTACTATTTAAGGATGGGATAATTAAGTACCAATGTTTGTTGGCCTACCTATACGAATTGCACTTTCGTTTGTTTGATTAAACGTTCAAATATTCAATTGAGAGATGGTTCATGTTTATTTCATTCATCAAATAAAAAAATGATCCTTGAAAACAAAACTAACATTATTAAAGAAGAGGAGAGATGTTTTAAACAAATATCTTATGAACGAGATTATAAGTTTGAAATAAATAAAAAGAACTTTAAAACAAAATCTTATGAACGAGATTAACAAATTAAAGGTTTGAAATAATGGAAAAGAATTTTATATAAAAAAAAAAAATTACAAAAACTTAAACAAATATATATAATGAAACATTTTGTTACGTCTTCCCGGGTGTGACGGGATTATTTGCGTAAGGTAGGCCGCGCCTATATATAAAGTAGACGCTAGTTTTGGTATTAGTCACCGGTAGAGGGCGCAACATCTACTGGCTCGGAGGGACTTAGACTGGTAACCTGTCTTTATCAGCAAGGATCCTCGTTGTGGGACGTCGGATGTTCAGGCTAGGAGGGCCTGGGTTCGTGTTGCAATATATTCAGACAGTGCGTGGACCATCGTTTCTGGCCGCTGATTGGGCCGGACTTCATATTATTAACAATGCACAGCGTTGGCTGAATGGATGAACGAAGGTCGGTATCAATTTACGTTGGTCTTTTCTGCATGGCTCTACACGCCCATGTGGTTACGGTTTCATTCATGCTTCGAATATTGTGAACGCTCCAAAAGGCAACAAAATGACGTCTTTGTGTCAATGTACCGACACCGGGTGGCGCCTGGTGTTTTTCTGTATGCTGTTAAACATGCGTCTTATGCGGCGGTGCGCCTTTTCTGTTGACGTTTGAATTTTTGGGGGTCATTTTAGGGTCCTGCGTCTTGTCCGCCGAGCGTCTTATCCGCAGGAAAATACGGTAATTGAGGTACAACTCTTTACAAGTGTAAAGGGAGGGTATACCTTTAGTAATTACTCCAAAAATTTATTAACAAAAAAACATATTAAACAAACTTACTTGGTAAAGAGCACTGGAGAGCTATTTGCTATTGTAAAACATTGTCGGAAGGACCCCCTTTAAAGTAATGTAGTTTTAGAGTAAGAGGTAATTTTTCACACAAAAATTTGATTCTGAGAATGGCTTCAGGCATGAAGCCTTTCTCACATAATGCTAGCGGCAACAAGGGTGTTTTTCTTTAATTATTTTCTTGCAACTTCGATGATCAATTGAGCCCAAATTTTCACATGTTTGTTATTTTATGTATGTTGGCATACAACGTGAGGATACTGGTAGTTGACAATAGACTGTGCAAGTCTCGCGCGTATCGGAACAAGAAAACACGTCAATCGAAGAACATATTTTTGTCTGAAATCAAATAATTGTTTTTAAATTAGATCTATAAAAAAATCTGAACAACAAAAATACTCATTACAATTTGTATAAAATGAGTTTTAGCTTGCATAATAAACACACGAATCATTTGTTACATGTAGTTTTTCTTGAAACAAACTGAAAACTCTGGGACAAGGATGCTTACATGATCTTTTACTTTTTAGGAACCCCTTTTGTAAATCCAAGCCTGAGTACGTGCAGCCACTAAAAGCTGGTTTAAACGCAGACGCACGATTATCGCACGGGCGTAGAATTAACGCGTGACGCAGTTACAGTGTCTGGTTGATAAAACAAGTTTGGTGATCGCAGGTGGGCACAAATTCTTAATTTTTTTGCAAGTAACCAGAAGCTGAGGTCAAGTTTAATTCCTGGGTTTTCTTCGTTGTATTGTCGAATTGATTTGACTTTCATATTTTGTATTACTTAATATTACATTCCCAACAACTTATAATTTTCATGGTCATAAATTACGTTAAACTAAAATAATAGACTAAAATAATAGACGAAACAAAATCTTGCCAACGTAAAATTCCATATGGTTGGGACCACAATGGTCCCGGAAGTTCGATTATGCGCGAGACTTGCACAGTCTATTACCAAAAGTACCGTATTTTCCTGCGGATAAGACGCTCGGCGGACAAGACCCAGGACCCTAAAATGACCCCAAAACAATTCAAACGTCAACAGAAAAGGCGCACCGCCGCATAAGACGCATGTTTAACAGCACACAGAAGAACACCAGGCGCCACCCGGTGTCGGTACATTGACACAAGGACGTCATTTTGTTGCCTTTTGGAGCGTTCACACTATTCGAAGCATGAATGAAACCGTAACCACTTGGGCGTGTAGAGCCATGCAGAAAAGACCAACGTAAATTGATACCGACCTTCGTCCATCCATTCAGCCAACGCTGTGCATTGTTAATAATATGAAGTCCGGCCCAATCAGCGGCCAGAAACGATGGTCCACGCACTGTCTGAAGATATTGCAACTTGAACCCAGGCCCTCCTAGCCTGAACATCCGACGTCCCACAACGAGGATCCTTGCTGATAAAGACAGGTTACCAGTCTAAGTCCCTCCGAGCCAGTAGATGTTGCGCCCTCTACTGGTGACTAATACCAAAACTAGCGTCGCCTTTATATATACCTTACGCAAATAATCCTGTCACACCCGGGAAGATATATATATTTGTTTAAGTTTTTGTAATGTTTTTTTTTTGTATATAAAATTCTTTTCCATTATTTTAAACCTTTAATTTGTTAATGTCGTCCATAAGGTTTTGTTTTAAAGTTCTTTTTATTTATTTCAAACTTATAATCTCGTTCATAAGATATTTGTTTAAAACATCTCTCCTCTTCTTTAATAATGTTAGTTTTGTTTTCAAGGATCATTACCTTGTTTTCAAGGATCATTTTTTTATTTGATAAATGAAATAAACGAAACAGACACATGAACCATAATATACGTCTAAAAAGAGGCAATAAAAAAATGAATATTTGAACGTTTAATCAAACAAACGAAAGTGCAATTCGTATAGGTAGGCCAACAAACATTGGTACTTAATTATCCCATCCTTAAATAGTACGTCAAGCCTAAAGCACACTTCGGAGAGGTTGGGTGAATGCCGTTTGTACAACAGCATTGACAGTAAATCTGATTGCAGCATTTTCGGAACGATTACACGGCCACACAGAAAAACGTTTGTACGACGCCGACGTCTGTTGGACCGAAAGCACCAACGCATTGCAGCATTGTTGGAATGAAAGCACGGTCATGGGGGATCAACAAGTTACGGCATTGTTGGAATGAAAGGACAGTCTGGGGGATTGCGGAATATTGTTGAAACGAAAATACGGTCTCAGTGTCTGGATAGTTGAGCCTTGTTTGACTGCATTATTGAGTAAGGATTCTTCACACAAAGACCGTTGATTTGAACTGGACAAAATAAAGGTATTATTGTACGCAGTGATCATCCCAAAAAAATCAATCGTCAGCAGACAAGGCGCATCGAAAGATAAGACGCACCGATGTTTTGGGGGTCTAAAAAGTCAGATAAGACGTGTCAAATTTTTGTTCTTCTCGTAGTTTGGTTTTTGGACTTCTTGAAGTGTTTACTGCTTTTCATATTTTCATTGGCTGAGCAAACAACTCCTAAGCTGACTTGTTTTGGGTCTGCTCCTTTGAAATGGCTCTGTCAATTATTAAAAAAATATCTTTTGTGTGGCAAATTTCCTCTCAAAAACATGAGTCCTTATTGTTTCTGCTACGCGGTGAATAAGCTATATCACTATCAGTCTGCATCAAACCCTTGACGGTTCCGTATTGATTAGGAACACCACCCCCCAAAATATCCATGACAACAAAACAGGGAGGAATGTCACGCATCATGGATGGAGTAGCGAGTCAGTTATTTGTACAGACAAGGATGAAGGGTTGTCATGGTAACAGATCGGATGCATTAACAAACCAGGCTGGATATCGTGTGTTGTTTTTCATGGTACTTGTTTCAGGGTCGAATGGGAGAAACCATTTACTTGTAAAATATTTTGCACAGGAAGTGTGGGCCACATTTTGAGAAAGTACATTCTCTGGGTGAAATGGTGTATCTTAGAATTACTCCCCCACCCCACATCTTTTGAGCCTTTTCGTTGTATTTGTTATTATTTTTTTAAATAATGGATTTGACCTTTTCTATTCATGGTTACATTTTTAACTGGAATCTTGTTTCAACTAGCTTAGTTTAATCGTCGCTTCACTATTGCTGATGGCAAAATGTACTTTTTAAGGACAAATTGTAAACTCAAGGTTGGCATTTAACAGTGAATGGGTCTTTGTAGTTCATTTGTTGAATTACTAATTTAACTGCTGGGTTTATAGGCAGAGATATCGCTGGAATAGGCCCATAAAGACTAGTGTTCAAAAGAAGGTTGTGCATGCTGTGTGCTGAACATTGTTTCATAATTACCGCTTAAATAAATGGGCTTATTTTGAAATGAATTGTTGAAAAGATATTCATGTAGTAGAACATAATGGTTTATATAAATTATAGTCCTTGAAATTGTGTGGTTTTTGTGTAATTTCATGACAGAACACAGTCTGCTGTTTTGTAGAACCAAATATTTTACTCCTTAAAATAGTGTACCGTATGTTCCGCTGGTTGTATTTCAAAACGCATTTATACAACTTTGTGTACACTACTTACTAATAACAAATACTTAGTGCATGAACAATTCTTGAAAGGATATTATGGAGTAATTCCAAACAGCAATGTTTTGAGAGATTTGAAGGCAGTGCCTCTTTTTAAAGAGGGTGGCACGATGACATAAATTCTTGGTCTATTGATGGGTAATTACAGCATGGCTGATTGTCTCAATCATCAGTGGTATGGTGTGCTGCTCATGCCCTTGGCAAAGCTTCAGTTTGCTGTTTGACTCTATCCATCAGGTTTAACCACCAAGATTAAACTAATTAAAAGGGCTGTGTTATCAGGACCAAAGCAGGCCTGTTGCTTTTTATGGAATTATGAAATCTCACCCATCACTGCACTCGCAACTCTCTCCATAGAATGATCCGAGGGAGGGCTCCACGTGCAGTAACTGGATGAGACTGAGAGTTTGTAATTCCATGTACAGCCACAGGCCTGCTTTGATCATGACGACAGGCGCGCGCTCTCTCCATACATGTAGATATGATATGGAGGGAGGGGGCTTGTGTGCAGTAACTGGTTGATAGTTTGTAATTCCATGTACATGCAGCCACAGGCCATGCTTTGATCATGACGACACAGCCCCTTTGGAAGAGATATATTTGGAAACTGAGAGCATGGCTTGGCAGGGAGGGGGTGTGGCAAGGGCATTTTCTTCAGTAGGATGTATGGAAGCCAAGTTGTTGACTGGCTATTAACCTTAGGTTTACGGAAGCTCATTTTTGCCAAACTGCCGCAAACAACCCCCCCCCCCCATTGATCATTGAGCAGGCATGCGTTGTGGCAAATTGCTCAGAAGATGGAGATGTTGCAAATCATGTTGTGTCAAAGTGATTGTCTAAGGTGGGAATTATTGTTTGCATTTACACAAGGTATGTTCACAAGTTCTGAAAAGCCTAGAATATTTTGTTTGAATCAAAAAACAAAAACTAAATGTCAACTAGACTTATAGTGTTTGTAAAAACAAACACTACATGTAGGTGTTCGGGTATCGCTGGGGTCAGTGTTGTGTCAATGCGTGAGCTATTTCATTAAGTTGAACTTTGGTGCTATTACTGTTTTGAGGTGCGTAACAAGCTACACACTTTAGCAAAAGTCTAAAAAAGCACACGATTCAAAAGCCTAGCATTAATTTGATTGCAGATGACGCAACACTACCTTCTCAAGTGAATAACTTTTGTAGTCGCTTTGACAATGCAAACACCACCTCACCAGCAACTGTTATGGAGAATGATAACGAGGCACCATTCACAATCAGCGCGTTAGATGTCCAACGCAAGTTTTCTCGCCTCAATGAACACAAAGCGGCAGGCCCTGATGGAATTAGCCCCCGATTACTAAAATTCTGTTCTGCTCAGCTAGCTGAAGTTTTTACTGACATTTTTAACTTATCTCTAATACAACGTAAAGTTCCTCTTTGTTTTAAACAATCCGTAATAATACCTGTTCCTAAGAAGAAGTCCATTTCACATTTAAATGATTACAGGCCAGTGGCACTCACCTCAGTTCCAATGAAAATTTTTGAAGGTTTCGTTCTTCTATTTCTGAAATCAATTTTACCTCCTAATTTGGATAGTTATCAATTTGCTTACAGAACTAATCGTAGTGTTGAGGATGCAATTTGTCTCAGTCTCCATGAAGTTCTGCGCCATCTTGAGCAAGCTATGTCCTATCATGGAGGAAATTTTCCTTCCTCCATGGTCCTATGCTAGAATTCTTTTTATTGACTATAGTTCTGCTTTTACAATTATACCATCTAAATTGCATTTTAAACTTATCAATGACCTCGAGCTCCCTGTTTCAATTTCTAATTGGATTTTAGACTTTTTATTAGAACGACGACAGGTTGTAAGAATAGGTGATTGCACCTCACATTCTCTTGTGTTAAATACTGGTACTCCGCAAGGGTGTGTTTTGTCACCACTTTTGTATTCATTGTATACTCATGATTGTAAAGCAACCAACCCCAATTCGCTTGTCGTTAAGTTTGCAGATGACACTACTCTCATTGGTTTTATTCAAAATGACGATGAAAGTGCTTATCGTGCACAGATTACTTCTGTTGTTAAATGGTGCGAGGAAAATAATCTAATACTAAATGTAGACAAAACCAAGGAGTTGATTGTGGACTTCCGTAGAAAACATAAGAACATTAAAGAGCCTGTTTATATCCATGACAATGTTATAGAACAAGTAGATAGTTATAGATTACTGGGTACTCACATTGCCAATGACCTTACTTGGAAAACTAATTGCCATGAAATTCTGAAAAAGGCCCGTCAACGATTATTCTTTTTACGTAGATTGAACTCATTTGGTGTTCGTAGTAAAATTTTACCGGGCTATAATTGAAAGCATCCTTTGTTCATCCATCATTGTTTGGTTTGGTCGTGTTTCTGCCAGTGATCTTCGTAAGTTGAATTCTGTTGTTCGATCAGCAGAGAGGATTACTGGTACTAGCCTGGCATCACTGGAATCAATTTATCATGACAGACTGTGTAAACGCACTAGATCTATAATGCAGGACGAATTTCACCCAGCAGCAGATTATTTCCAATTCCTTCCTTCTAACCGTCGTCTTAAGCATTTTAAAGGTAGTAAGCGGTTTACCGATAGTTTTTATCCTGGTGCAGTTCGTGCTTTTAATGGGAACTAGTTTGTCTTCTGCTATTGTTGTAGCCTATATGTATATATTTTATATTTTTATCTTCTTTGTTAGTGTTTTTAAATGTAAATTTGTTATTGTTATTTCTAGAGAGCTCGAGATGCACTACAATTTACGATGTTTTGGTTTTTAACTTTTTAACGTTGGCTGAATAAATAAATAAATTCTAATTCCAAATTCTAATTCTAAATTCTAAAATATGAATACTATAGCTCTAATATTCAGAAACATACAGCCATTGGCATATGGTCACTTTTTGAACTTAAATGACTTGTAACTTTACACCCGATGACAAAATCGTGACTTCACAACTTACTCAGCTTCTGCTAGTTATGTTCTAACTTCACATGAAGTTTCAAGTTGATCAAAGGTTTGCAACTATGCGTTTGCTTGCGGACAAAAGCCCACTGAGAAGAATAAGCAAAACTTAAAAAAAACAAAAAAAAACGAACAATAACAAAGAGTTGTTCGGGATGAATGCCCGAACACCTAAAAAGATAAAGTGCATGGATCATTCAGTTTTGCTTGTACTACTTGGGGGTAGAGATTTCCCGCAGACCATGCATACATGTATCTCTACAAACACATCTGGTTAGGAAAATATTGGCCTCGGGTTCTGCACAAATGTACATCACACAGTTACGCCTGTACACTAAGGAAAAATTAACTCAACCTCAAACAATGCAGTGTGATTGCTCAAATCTGGGTGTTTATTTTTCATTTTTTTGGTCCCCCTTCAAGGCAGGAAGAGATTTCCACACCCCAAAATAACTTCTCAAAATAACCAAAGGTCTCAAATCATCTATGCACGATGGTGATTTTTTTACTGGGAACATCAATGTTACAACCTTTTTCCCACCATTGTAAATGTGCCACCAGTGTGTCTGAACTGGTTCCCCCATATCAGGATGTTTGAGCGTGAAACCAGGCGTTCTGCTTCTTCTCACTCATACACTCTTGCTTTGCTTAGATGTAGAACAAAGAGCCATTCTAACAGCTTTTTTTTCTCCCTGCCTGGTGCACATTTCCCTCCATCTGACAATCTATACTGTTTTAAGAGGCATATCAACTCATACCTTCAGTTTCCCCGAGTTATTTTCTTCTTGTAGCCCTTACCAAGACTGGCATACAGCCTTTTTTTGGGGGGGGGGGGGCGATCTTGCATTAAATAAAAAAATAGTAAAGAAACTTCTTTGTTGATGTTACTTTACAGGGAAGCTTGAGGAAGTTATTGAAGCAGATTGAACGAGAGAAGCAGAGTATGGAGAGTCAGTTAAGAGACTTTGAGTGGAGATTGGATCAAGAATCTAAGGTAAACTGACCTTCTAGCCAGTATATTCGCACACATTTACAGTTCATACACTATAATAAATTTCCAGATAAACACACACAAAATTTCCCCATGCAGCTCTGTGTTTTATACGTTGTCTGGACAATTGTTTGTTCTGTACACAAGGAAAATTGTATTCTTCAACACTTTAAAACCCACTATTTGGATTTTGTGTAAGTCTTAGTCCACAAGTGTTTCAAGTCACAACACTGTGTGGACCTCTTTTGTTCTCAGGTCCACACTTCATATGTAACACCCGTTCCTCCAGAAAAAAGGAAACAAATTGTCAGACTGATGTACACTAAAGGGCCATGTCACATAAGGGAAGTGAGAGGTAATCAATTTCAGGCAATTTACACAAAGAAAAAACATTCACACTCCATAATTTTTGTTGGTGGATGTAAAACTTTTGTTAGAACAAAAATGTCTCCTGTGCTGCTGAGGTGCTCCCTTTGCCAGTGCATGCAGTGCAGTTGGTTGCCTCCAAGTTGCCAGTATAAATTGCTCTGTGGTGTCTGTGTGACAAGGCCTTAGAAATTGCACAGTGATGAATCTCAGTTTTCATCCACGTTCAACAATCATCCTGATGTAAAACTGCTTGCTTAAATTTGTTCTTCTTGTGAAAAGAACTGCATATTATATTTGACACATACCCCCTTGTTATGAATTTCTCATAGCAAATGCAATAGTTTTCTTGTAATTTTACGGATGTATGCAGGGCTCAAATTTCACACTGGACCACAGGCCCGAGGCCATAGACTTTAGTGTTGGGCCAGTAAACACATGACCAGACAAGTCCGGTGGTCTTGTGGTTTTTTCAGTTGAATAACAATAACTCACTGTGTAAAATCTTAAAGTAAAACAAATTATGTTCAAATGTTGACTTTGAGTGTAATAAACCTCTTTCATTTCTGTTGAAAAATGAAGTACATACAACACCCATAAAGACAATATGTCTTGGTGCTTGTTCAAATAAAAACAGTTAAATGGATGTTAGACTCTGTCAGGAAGTTTTTTTCGCATTTTGATTCTGGTTTTGTAACAAAAATCTACTCCAGTACACATTTTTAGCTACAAGCCCTGCGGTCTTGTTGATTTTTTCCTCCAAATTCAAGCCCTGATATTATTATAACTACATAGGCAATTTGAACTACATTTAGCAACCAATCCAGCCTTTCTTCACCAGGCAAGCTTGTTGGTGCTTTAGAATGCAGTAGGTTGTAGATTCGACTCTTAAATGTGCCTCTGGATATTTTTCCTACAGGACTCTCGCTAGCACAGAGTATACAGTGTTCATCATTCCTTAAACAGAATTTGATACGATTATCAATTTGACATAAATTGCTGTGAAAATTCGACAGGTTTTTAAAGCTTTCCAAGTTAACTTCAGATAATTCAGGCAGCTGTACTACCTCACACTTCTATCGATTTAATTTACAATCCATTTGGGGTTTTTTCTTTTTTCAATAGTCTGGGGATTCTTCTGCAATCTTCTCACATTCATCCTCTTGACATTTGAGATGAAATAATATGTTTTCCAGTCACCAGAGGCAAAACCGTACGTTTTGTCAGATGAATCGTCTTGATTGAATTCCTCAAATTTATGAGCGCTGTTGATACATAAATCCTCCCAACTTCATCCCCCCCCCCTAAATAATCTCCCCTGCCTGTTGCCTCTAGCTAGTATCTGGACGACAGAGGGACCTTAACGTCTCTTCCATGGGACTGCATGTATCTTGTCACCCTCCAGTCTAATGCATATAGGCCTTCTGGCTAGGTATGATGCAGGCAATGGAAACATTAAGAGGTGAAGTGAGGGGGGATTCCTTCCATCGGAACATCTCAGTAGATTTACAGATCTCGGTAGGAGGAAGGTCGGTGTACTGATGAGGTGCACCAGTGAGACAATCTCTGACTAGATCTCTCAGCCAGCGTTTTTTCATTTGAAAGTCCTGTGCCTTGGGCTATATAATGTGCAATGCAATGGCTGCTCATACATTTACCACTTTCAGAAATCTGGTGCTTTGAATAGTTTCATGACTGTACGATTTATTAAAGGTATTATACAGGATTGGTAGAGCTGACAAAATAGTTGCGGACAATGTTCATGTTTTGTGCGATCAACTTTATACATGAAATAACAAACATGTGATAGTTTGGGCTAAATACGTTGGTTTTCTTTTTTTTCTCCTAAAGGGGAATTAAATATATAAAGAAATCACGGGGGTAAAATTTAAAATGGTTTTCTATAACCCTGATACTAAATTTATTTTGGTTGAACAAAGTCAAATTGAGCTGAATTTGGACAGTCATGTGATCTCCAGATTTACGTGCTGGGGCTCTACCAACTGAGCCATCTAGCTCTAAATTTCTTTGTTCAACCCCAAATTGTTTAAAATTTACCCAGTCAGTTTCTCTTGTGGCTTATAACTAAATCCTTTAAATTCTTTTAAATGTAAACATTTAAATTTGTGTTTCTCTCAGGCATATCACAAGGCACATGATGAGAGACGCAACCTGCAAACGGAACTAGTTCAGGTAATTACTTCTAACTTATCTTGTCGTGGCCAAGTGGATAAGAGCACCGGATCCAAGCTCTGGTGTTTCTGATCAGCAGAGTGTGGGTTCAAGTCCCGGTCGTGACACTTGTGTCCTTTAGCAAAACAATTAACTATAATTGCTTCTCATCACCCAGATTTAGCTTGATGCGCTACATATTTGGCAGCACAGGCTGTATACTCCCAAGGTAGCTGAGATGGTTTAAGGAATGAAATAAAATGGCCCAGTGACCAGAGGGTAATAATGTTGAAGCGCCATGAGCGTCACTGAGTGACGCACCTGAGCGCTATATAAGAAGCCACTATTATTATTATTATTATTATTATCTGTTCCTCGAAAGACCTCCTTATTTTTATCGAAGTGTCGTTTTCAGGTAAGGTTTGCGGTAGCACCATGTGTAAATCTCTTTTGAGTAGTACTACCGCAAACCTCACCTGATTATACTCCCACCATGCAAAGTTTCAAATCCTACTGAAGTGTCATTTATTACTTTTTTTAGAAAATGAAATAAGCCCTTTCAAACTGCTTACCAATCAAAACGCCCTCTGGTATAAACGCAAACAACTGTTAGTGGTCTGACGCTTTGACTGTAGTAGAGTATTTCTCAAAGGCTTAAATAATGTAATCTTCTGTAATGTTCTGTAATATGTGTGATATAAAGTTGACTTTTTAGCCTTTAGAAAGATTCTGCTAGTGATTGAAGCGTCAGTCTACTTACTATTTTTTGCACCTTTTTAAATACATCTTAAAATATTACTATTCATTTGATTGGCTGAACTTTTAAGTTTAACTTGTCTGTTAAGTTTCTGTGAATGCTTGATTTTAAAGCCTTATTTTATTTATGTTTGAGATTTGTACTCGTTTCTTTATTTATATATTTTTTTCTATGGTAATAGCTTTTTATTTATGTCATTTGTGTATTTACTTATTAACAAAATATTTCCAAGAGTTCTGTATATTATTTGTCTTGCTCTATGGATTTAAAGTGGACAGCACAAATGTTTTCTCGAGTGTTTAATAAATTGGATTTATTTAATTATTTACTTAGTTTTATTTATCTGAATGTTGTTGTTTTGGGGTTTGTTTTATAGGTTTCTTCTTAGTTTTTTAAAATCTCTTACATATGTATATTTTTAGGACACCAAACATAGTAACATTAACAATGTTTCTCCACCATTCAAAGATGACATTGCAGTGTAACCTACACTGTAATGCCAACTTTAAACAGTAATTATTTTTAATCAAATGAATTTATCAAATTTATTCTCATTTTGCTTTCATTTTTTGTATTTATTTTAATTTAAATTTTTTATTTTTTGTGGTAACAGGCCAGGATGAAACTTGAAGAGCTGAAGTTTACAGGCACCAACGGTCAACAGAAGAAATTGACCAATACCACCCCACGAGGGACGCGCAGGGTGGAGGAAAAGTAAGTTGGCTTAGCGTTGATTCAAGTCAGGGGGGGTGGGGGGGGGGGGGGGGGGGGTGAAGGCAGGAATCAACAAGACCACAGGGCTTGTAACTCAAGCTTTTTACTGGATAAGAATTTATTCTACAAGACCACAGAATCAAAATGAGAACACACATCTACGCGGTTGAACAAATATACATATAAACTCTTTTTATTTGAACAAGCACTAAGAGAAGACTGGTCTCATTTGTCTTATGTTTTAGCAGTGAATATCAGCGGTATCAGTAGTTGATGCACAATTTGATATAAGCTTTAATTCCATTTTATGCAGTGTGCCTAACGATCAACGCATCTTGGATCCCAAACACGGTCCCATCAAGAAGACAGCCGCAGTGAAGAAGCTCCCCAAACTCGACACTTAAGGGTCCACCAAAAGGATCACATGACACGACCATGTGGAATTATTGCATCACCACATCCCATGGCAGAATCTGAGATGCGATTCTCGTTCTAATTCTTCAGTTGGTCGAAGTGCCTTAATCGTGTGGAAAATGTAAACGCCAGAAGCCATGTACCGCTAATTCTATCACATCTCAGGGAAATTTCTAGCTGTGGGGAGATTTTCAAGTGTCCTTTTTACTTCGTCAGTGGTAGTATAAGTTTTTTTGTTTATGGATTCTCTTGTGAGTATCAGTTTAAAGATTTGTACTGCACTTTTAAAAGTAGAAAAGTATTTAAAAAGTATTAAAGTCAACTAGACTACTACAATGTCACAAATTAAATATTTCGGAACAAGCCACTTACTCCAAGAAAACGGTTTAATCTGACTGAATGGTTTTATTCTTAGTAAATCGTTACTTCAAGTAAATGGTTTACTCCAAACTAAACATTTTACTCAAATGTGGCCTTGTGTAATTAACGGTTTACTGTATTATTCTAGGTTAACCCAGTTAAAGTGCCTTTTTAGAGGTAAAGCCTTTTTTTGTGGAGACGAGTATTGCTGTTAGCAATTTTCTCCATGTAAATGGTTTACTCAACCAGCTAAGTGGTTCACTCAACCAGATAAACGGTTTACTCCAGGTAAACAGTTTATTCCTCATAAACGGTTTAGGGTGTATATATATGGGTCATATTCACGCTTCTGAGACTGTTTCTCAGCTGAAGTGCCATCTCAGAAGAAAAATAGTTTTTTGTTAAGACAGAACATTGGGAGTAAGCAGTTTACACCAAGTAAATGGTTTACTCTTTGTAAACTAATTACATTTTTTTACAGAAAATGTTTCTCAGTTGAAAGTGCCTTTTTAGAGGAAAAGCCTTGTTCATTATAATTGAGCCCTTTTTTTAGTTTTTTTTTTTTTTAAGTTTTGTAAAAATCTTTTCAACAGATTTTGTACTAGTGTCACAAAGAATAAGTCAAGTGATGGGATAATTTTGGAATATGTTTTTCAAATTTCTGTGACTCACTGTTTACCTTTATCATAGTTGATTTAAAACATTTATGTGGAAAGTGTATATTTTGTAAATGTTCTTTAAGTGTTTAACAAAAATGGCCTCTGTTGCTATGATAGTGCAATATCTTTAGCTATACGACTCAAATTGTTGTCTTAAGTAGATTTAAATAAAATTAAAATTAGTTTTCTGTATATATAAATAATTTTAAAAGTTTTTGGAAATGCTCTTATCATGCAAAATATGCATTAAATCTATTGTATTGTTACAAAGAAAAGAAATGCTGGTCATAAATCATAGTACTGCATTATGGAATAAGCCATTTGTGAGTTGGATTTGAATAATGTCAAGTACAATGACTTGATTGGTCACAAGTGAACACTTGGCCTTGATTGGCAATGCTAGTTTTTTTGTATTTGACACCGATAGAGGGCACATGATGGAGTGTCTGGGCAAGTCTACTTATCTGGATACAGACTAGATGTTTGTTTGATACAGACATGGCATGTCGTGGCCGAGCGGATAAGAGCACCTGACTCGAGCTCTGGTATTTCTGTTCAGCAGAGTGTGGGTTCGAATCCCGGTCGTGACACTTGTGTCTTTAACCATTATTGCTGCGTCCATCAGATGGGACTTAAAGCTGTTGGTCCCGTGTGTTGTGTAATGCACGTGAAAGAACCCAGTGCACTTATCGTAAATAGAAGGGGCTCGCCCCGGTGCTCCTGGTTTGATTGGCTTCATATTGCACCACAGCACCTTGTAAACCATTACATGGTGCTAGGTAAAGGAATAGGTCTCATACTTCAAAACATAGCTACACATACCTTGCAGGAAAATACTGACTGTTGAAGCGCTTCAGCGTCACTCGAGTGACGGATATAAGCGCTATATAAGAAACAACTATTATAATTTTTCACTTGCGACTAAAGAAAGTCATTGCTCCAGACACTATTCAAGACATTATTCAAAGTTAACTTGCAAATGGCTTATTGAGCATAAAATTGTCTGGTTTGACTGTTTAAAGTCTTCAGTAGACAGTAGACAAATAATGTTAATAATAAAAGCATACTTAAACACACCAATACCACCGTGAGGTCCTTATGCACTGTCCGTCATAATTTTAACAACTATACAAATTGAACAGACATATCTTAACTCGGGTTCTGAATTGTTTTGAGTGTTTCAGCCTGTTTGACAACTTTTGGTAAATTATTCCATAACTGGACAGCAGTAGACTGGAAGAGCGGAAACCATATGACTTTTAGAGATATGTTGGTAGAATGGAGATTTATGCCAAAAGCCTATTGCATGCAATAGACCAATCCATTAAGCCCCGCCTCCTTACGAGTTGACCAATCACAGCCGCGAAACCCGATCACCACTAGTGCAAAGATCACCAAACGGCTCAAATGGTGATCAGATTTCGCGGTTGTGATTGGTCAATGAGAAATGGGCGTGGCTTAATGGATCGGTGTATTGTGAGAGACCTTTTAAGAACTCACTCTGCGGCAGTGAAGTTAATAACGAGAAAACACCTTGATCCACTAAGCAAAAGTAGTAGTCCCGGCCGTTTTCCTACCTTCCGTCCAGGTAGTAGTTAAAAAGCAGGACAGTTCGTCAAAAGTCTCCTGAATTCTGAAAAATCTACTCCGCTGCAGTAGAATAAACAGCAAGACAAGTTCTCAAAAGAACATAATCTACCCAGCAAGTAGATACACACATGGTGTTACCGCAAACCAAACATACATTGATACATCACCATGCAATGCCTCAAATCCCACAATTGTCATATAGGCCTACACAAGGGGAATGCTTTTGTGACTTCTTAGTCAGTAAAAAATACAGTTGAGTAAAGAGCCCAATCATAGATACACGTATGTCACATGTCAGATAGCTGCACACACAGCTCTGAATGTACCGCCGAATTCACTTACAAATTTGATTCTATTGTAATGTGTAATAATTCTTTAAAATAACGTGTTATAAATACAGAATAGTTCAGGGTATGACAGGATATGAACCAGAGACCGACGATTCAACATTTAACCACACAAATGATTATAGCTTGGGCATAACAGCTCGGGCGATTATTAGGATCTAGTAATTTTCATTTTATGTCACTTCAGTGATTTTGGTTAAACACGGAAAGAATTTGCTTAGCAGACTCGGGTTACCAGCTAAAATTCAACTGGATGTGTTTTTGATTGGTTCCCTTTATATTATGCTTAGCAGATAATTCTTTTAAGCTTTATTTTCTGCTCAGATGCACTATGGCATAGACTGAGCAAGTCTTGACCGTATTCAAACATTTGTAGGAATGTTGGGTTCCCATGTAAATAATAACAACAATACGCAGTTCATATATAGCGCTTTATACTCCCAATGGGTGTCTCAAAGCGCTCAGTATTTTTCCTACAAGGTATGTGGAGCTACGTGTTGAAGTATGAGACCTATTCCTTTGCATAGCACCATGTAATGGTTTACAAGGTGCTGTGGCGCAATATACAGCCAATCAAACCAGGAACACCGGGGCGAACCCCTTCTCTTTACGATAAGTGCACTGGGTTCTTTTACGTGCATTACTCAACACACGGGACCTACGGCTTAACGTTCCATCCGTAGGACGAAGCATGTGGTTAAGTGTCTTGCTTAAGGACACAAGTGTCACGTCTGAGATTTGAACCCACACTCTGCTGATCAGAAACACCAGAGCTTGAGTTCGGTGCTCTTTATCCGCTCGGCCACGACACGCCACTAAATGCACATTGCTTTAATTTGTGAAAGAAACAAAATCATTCACTTTAACTGACCCAAATGTTGAAAAATGCTCAAGACTTTTTGCATGGTTAATTGGACCAAGTTCACTGGCATCTCATAGCCGAGTGCATCGGACTTGAGTTTCGATGGCTGAATCATGCGAGTGTGGGTCCTTACTTGTGTCCTTGAGCATGGCACTTAACCGTAGTTGCTTCTCTTAACCCAGGTGTCTAAATGGGAACCTGTGAAGGCAAAGATCTGATAGTATCATAGTGGACACCCCAAGTGTTAGGGAGGGTATGCCTTTGGTAAATACTCCCCAAATTAATGACCACAACAAATTATGTGGTAAGAAGCACTGCAGCTGTTGATAAAAATGTATAACATTTTGAGAAACAATTCCCTTCTGAAAAGTATGATTTCAGAGAGGATCTGAAAATGTTAAATCTTAGAAGTGTTTCTGGGGACATGAAAAGTTTCTCAGATTGTGTATTCCAATCACAGATTTCTCTTCGTGCATGGACATAACCGCTCCAGATTTTCGGCGATATCTCAAAAACACTACCACCTTTTGAATTGTTTATTTTCACAGGTTAGTTTTATTGTACATGTATATACATGTATCTACTTTTAAATAGGATTAAACAATCAAATGGTTCAAATAATTAAGGGTGTACTTTGCCTTAAATATAAGCAGCTCAGAGTTGTGTGCTCCCCAGGGAGTTAAGAAAGTCTGATGAACGGGGGTATTAATGTTGTTAAAGTGCCTTGTTCTAGCCGGTTTGTGCTTTACATGTAACAACCACAAAATAAGATCGAAACCAATACATCAACTGTAATTCATCCATTCTCTTTTATTTACAAACTTTAACTAAAATTGCATTCACTCAGGGTCCACTCAAATGCCAAATCAAATGAAATTTGGGGTAAATGACAGCATAAAATGGTTTAAACTTTATATATTGTGAAAAACAACATCATGACTAATTTAAGGAGTTTCTTAAACAGATTAACAAGATGGTATTTGCTCTAACTTGGTTGGATTTAAAACGTGACCACAAACATCCACAATATTTGACCTACTTCTATTCACTCAAAGTAAAGGTCATGTCTGTACATGATGTTTCTAATTTCTAAAAATGAAACCAAATTTTTGTTTTATGTTATTTTTTACGAAATTTTGGGGGGAACAATATTAGCTTTGTGTGGGCGTATTGTGATGATATACAGAAATGAAGTCTCTAAAGGATTAACATTATAACTGAATAAATTTCCATTTCTGTACAAGTACAAAGCAAACACAATTTAAAACACATGCAAATAATGAACTTTGAGAAGTCAATCCCACTCTTATAAAAAACAAAACAAACTAGAAATAAGTTGTCTGTTAAGGAACACGAAACAGCCGTTTTGTTTAAAGTGCGAATTGTCCGTGCGTCACCACCGAGTGAATGACACCAATTTGAAACTGTGACCAATTTAGGAGTTGGAATCTCGGAGTGGACCTTAATTTAATAAACTCTGTGGCATCTCACCCAGGGTGGATTGCGTTATCCAGAGAGAAAATCTCATCTTGCAAATGGTTGCAGTGACTACCCCCCCCCCCCCCCCCCCCCCCCTTAAGATGTCAACCCATGTCACTTTGCACTCTGGAAGTTTCGGCGCTGTTTATTCTTTTCTTTTTTTGTCTTGGGTAGCCAAACAATCATCCAAACCATACAGTGTCTTTCTGGTTTGTTTTCAGCATTTTGTCCGAACTCAGGGCAATGGATCTTGTAAGATGAAACAGTCCAGATTTTCCTTAAGAATATTTTGTATTCTTTCTACACCACTTATAAACACTCAATACTTGTGCCGTGTTTGTGTTAGCAAAGTAAGTGCTTTTAATACAAACGCTGTTTTGCAAAGGGAATTTTGCAACAAATCTGTCCATCTTTGTATAATCGATCACTACCCAGACCTTTGGACAACTCATGCAAGCTTGGTATTGAGGCAATGGGATTTGGGCTGTTGGTGATGCTACATTATGCAATAGTCCTTTGCCACCACCATGTTGGTCATGTCCCTCGTGCAATCATGACAATTAGAGGCCTAATAAGGAAGTCAGGCCATGGTCTGAATTGGCAGCTACAGCTGGATGGCCGCGTCATCATGTATTGAGGTGTACATGTGTAGGACATTGGTATCAACACCCTCAGCAACAGTCGTAGCTGTAGCCAACAATTCGGATAAGGCCTCAGTGTCTGAACTGACGGCTTTGGCAGTGAATATTGAGATCATTGAAAGGTTCGTCTCCAATGATGTCTAGCCATAGCCATAGCCATAGCCAAAGTCACTTGATTCAGACACTGCTTTAGACTGAAATTATACACCCGTAGACCCCTGGCATATGACATCAGAAGCTTGAACAGCGCCCTCGCTGTGGATAGCAGCAGACACCTCCTTGGTTGACCCAATTCACACAACACCACCCACGATTCAGGCAATACACGCCCAGTTGGATCTTAACCACAAAATGGCAGACTATGGGCAGTAGGCCTAATGGGCAGATCATTGCTGTGTGTTACGTTAATGAAAGAGGTCTATTACATGTACGTGCTTACTGTAACAGGGTGTTTGCTAGAGGCATGTCGGGGTGTCCCAAATGTCAACTAGTTTATATTACATTTAAAGAAAATAAGTGAGGCATTTGGAGATGTGTCTTCATTGTCTGTCCATGTGGGCGCATGCAAGGGATCTCCCTAAAAAATTACAGAAAGATTTTCATATGGATGTATCGCTCTGAACTCAATTTACATCGGTGACGATAACAACATCCAGGTCAGGTTAACTTCCACAAAGAAAATGAAGACAGTCACATGATGTGCTGACATCAACCCCAAACTCCATCAGTGAATAATCCATAAATCCAGGGGGGGGGGAGGTATTTACTTGCTGATTGGCACCCATAGTTCAAACTCCTCGCTCATTTTCTTTGGAGGTCCTGTACAGAAATGAATATCAAAGGAGGTGTCAAACGAAAGTTTGTAAACACTAATGTTCACACATTCAAATAATATTGAGTGCAAGTGAGAGGTGTTTTGTAAATGTCTTTGAGTAAAATCTTGACAATTCTGTTCCAAGAGGTATGTTTCACTAAGATGCTTGTTTGGGCAACAAATGTTTTACAGCATACATTGTAGACCATGCAACCTGTGACATCACATGTTTAAAGAGCAACATAGCCTGGATTTCCTGCAGGCACGATTTGTACACAACTCAATGGAGGAAAACATAAAATCTTGTAACACATTTTATTGAAATGCACCATTTTGACTTGAAGAATTAGAAGCACACCTCAAAACTTGTTCAGCTGGGTTTTTTTTTATTACAGTTCTCGAGTGGGACAATACAAAATGTACAATTTCTTGGATGTGCAGTGCAATATCTTTCCTGCAAGGAAATGTCCTGGAATGTATAAAAAATGACAAAGTCTACAGGTATTTTGTTTTAATGTAACGGCTTGCATGGGTGAAACTTATATATAATTTAAATGGGAAACATATCTCTCAAATGAAAAGGCCCTATATTCTTTAGTTTTCTAGTATTTAGGGTTAATGCAATAAGCCATTTGCGAGAACTCTAGATTTGAATGTCTGGTGACTTGACTTGCTTATTCACAAGTGACAGCTTAAATTTGAATTCCTCAGACTAAAGACAGTTGGTATGTCACGTATGGGGAAATATTTTGAGTAGTTTTGTAACAGATGAAGAACAACCATGTACACAATTCTGGATGAATATTAGTATGGCAGAATGGTACAAAAACCAGACGTTGCCTATCTGGAAGACGATCACATAGAAGACAATGAACAGGACATCAACGAACTACATGAGTGGGACATACTGGACAGAGACCTGGAAAGGCTGCATCTCAACAGAAATCAAGTAGCCCTTTTAACAGCCAAACTTCACAAGTGGAAGAGGCTTGTGAAGATGGTATGCTCCGCTTGGATTGTTGCCGCCGAGTGAGTGAGTGAGTGGACGCCCCTGAGGGTGGTTGTTCAAAAGCTGGCCCCCGAACCAAGTTGTGTAGCAGCGCTGTCTTGGGAATCCAATTTCAGTGTTCACTTGTGACCACATGTGACCAGTTAAGTCTTTGTACCAGACATTGTTTGAAATGTAACCCGCAAATGGCTTATTTAAACTGTTGGTTTTTCACCTTTTACAAAGTCATCAGGATGCCTCTCGATGTAATCATCAATGTAAAAGTCGCGCTTGCCATATTTCTCCTTTTCTACAACGCCGGCGAACGTTCCAATACCAGCTCCGGCTAAGGTAAACAGGACGTGCCTGTGTACTCCTGAAAACAAATAAATACACGTGTATGTCATATTTCCATTCAAGTTTTAACACCTTCAGTGACTAAACATTCATTGTATAAAGCCGGGGGCGGGGGGTGGAATTTTTTTAACCAAGATGCCAAGCTATGCTGAATCAAATTCTTGCATTTTGTCCATATTCACACAAATATTAGTGGGTTTTTTGTGGGGTTTTTTTTAGGGGGGGGGGGGGGGGGGTTTGAGGCCTGTGACTTCCGAATTAGCGTGCCAGAGCTCTTCCATCTCGCCCTAATGTGTGTGGTCTACTTAATTTTATCAATAAAAATAAGATTTTAGGTAAAGTAGAACTCTGCATAAGATTTAAACTTGCTGGGGCAAGTTTGATTTTTGCTAGGAAGTTTTAAACTTGCAAGGCTTTCTACATTGCCAATCAATACAACTACAGAATGCAGATGCAGCACAGGGCCACTTCATTTGTATCAACTTTTGATAAGAAAAAAGAGGGGCACATCTCAAAACTTGTTCAGTTGGTTTTATAACGCTTAGTGGAAATTACATCACAAAATATAAAATTCTCCACAACTGCCACAGTGTAGTCATGTTTTACTCCTAGAACTATATGAAGTTTGTTCTGCTATCATCTCCACGAAATGACAAACGAACCTCATACTAGTCATAGTTCTAGGAGTCATCATGGTAGTGATGGAGGAAAGGCCCTAGTTGCCATAACCATAACCCTCCTCCCGACAGACCGTCAAGAAGATGGAGGGTTACGATTATCGCAACTAGAAAGGCCTTAGAATAGAAATAGAATGTAAAGTTGGTTTTTTTTATTAACAAAGGTTACATACATGGTCTATAACTTAGTTGCAGGGTTTTTTGCCCTTTGCTTCGTAGCCCAGTGGAATCACTCTCACGTATCGACTGACACACTGTCCGTGTTCAAATCCCTGCTGACCCCCTTTTCCTTATCCCCAAAAATAAGAATATTCCTTTTTTAAATTGACTCCTACATTTAATTAAATAGATAATATTTGATATCACTTTTTGCTTTTCTGATTTGTGGCTCTTAATGGGTTTTTTTTATAGGGAAAACTTCAGAAATTCATATAAATATAATGAATGGCAATAGTCTGTGGTCTGATTATAATTCATATGATTCTCATAATTACGTTAAAAAAATTGCTTTTCAACGTTACTGTATAACGGGATCGAGCACCAATACAAACCTTTGGGGTTCGGTTCGAAAACTAGGTTTTGTCGGGCTCCCTCCACAACATTTGGACAACGACACAACGACACAATCAATTGCTACGATTGAGTTGGTACCAGACTGATTTACTCGGAGGCGCCGCTATTGGCCGAGAGTGCATAAGTTTTCGAACCCAAAGGTTTGTATTGGTGCTCGATCCCGTTATACAGTAGTAATGTTGAAAAGCAATTTTTTAAATGTTATGAGAACGTGTGTACGCCTTTAAAGTTCACTCTCGAAAATAATTTGATTTTCACCAAAAACGTGTGATGTTTTTAAAACAAATTCTAGCAGTCCGGCTATCTGTTAGAAGTATAGCCCCATTAATAGTGCCAATACTCTGGACTTCCTCCGATCCTTGGCCCTACGCCCATGTACCTCCAGGAGGTGGGATAATTTTTCGAATATAAACTCACGTTTTTATGCCGAGATTTTTTCCCCAGTTGTCACTCATTGTATCCGATTTGTGGACAGCACATTAAAACGCACTTGTGCGCGCTCGTTTTGGTGTAATTTTGAAGAAATTCTGAGGCGTTACTGCCACCGATTTGACCTCCATGATGTTTGCTAATGCGCATCCATGATGTTTGCTAATGATGTCTGCCCGGCATCCATGATCAGATGATGTTTGCTAACGCGCATGCGGGCGGCGTTCACGCATTGCGCAAAAATTAAGACAGCGCGGTGTGCGCGGAGCCTTTTGCCTAGCTTCCAGCGCACTGCGCTGTCTTTAGGCTACGCGCACACAGCGCTGTCTTAATTTTTGCGCAATGCGTGAACGCCGCCCGCATGCGAATAGCAAACATCATCTGATCATGGATGCCGGGCAGTCAAATCGGTGGCAGTAACGCCTCAGAATTTCTTCAAAATTACACCAAAACGAGTGCGTTTTAATGTGCTGTCCACAAATCGGATACAATGAGTGACAACTGGGCCTGGGGAAAAAATCTCGGCATAAAAACGTGAGTTTATATTCGAAAAAATTATCCCACCTCCTGGAGGTACATGGGCGTAGGGCCAAGGATCGGAGGAAGTCCAGAGTATTGGCACTATTAATGGGGCTAGAAGAAGTACAACCCAAGTACAACCAACCAAGTACAATGATTGGTAATTGGCATGCAATCGGTAAGTTTCATGATCCAGATCTTAGCAGATTAAAAATCTCAATGGGCACAAAAATAGGTTTGCAATGGTGCTAGGGCCAAGGATACGGAGTGGATTGGCCCTATATTTATGGGGCTATAGCACTAGCAAGTAGCAGTGCACTAGAGCAGTAGACTAGCACTGTCTGACTGTTGTTGTAGCACTAGCACTAGCACTAGCACCGACTAGCACAGTAGCAGACTGTGGTCGTGTGTAATTTCTGTCCGAAAATTGGGCATCAGAAATTGTAAAACGATCTTTAAGTGATTAGATAATCCACATCTATCTTCTTACCAGATACAACCGGCCTCCGTAATAAGGCATTTTGTATGATTGACGCAGCAAGGCCATAAAATCCGAATAAAGCTGTGTATTTATTGAGCACAGAGCTGTCCATTTTTCTGCCGGTTTGGGACATTTTGCTCAATATTACCGAGTAGTGTGGTATCTTCCTCTTCAGTTGAGTGTGCGTCATATTTATTTGGTGTGCGCCCAGAAACCAGACCTTTGGTTAGCAAGGAAATTATGAGTGAGGGCGGTATACAAAAACTTCTTAATAATAAATTGAGGAGCACCGGCAGATTTGTAAGTTCTGAATGTGTGACTTTTCTTTTTTTAAACAATGTTCGAGACTTAATATAACAGTTAAATGCGTTTATTGTATGCCACTGTTGTTCAAGTACCATCGTCAACTTGGTCCATGGTAATTTTAGTTTACTGAAACAATTTCGTCATAAAATTAATTTTCGAGTGTGAGTCAAGTGCGACCATGATGGAGAGGGAATTAACTCCATGGTGGAATTCTACCTCCCCCCATGGAGGATGGTGGTGCGAGCGATCCGAGTGACTGATTTTCTGTAGTATTTTTTTGATTGCGGGTAGCACGGTCACTTGTCAGTATCAGTACGGTTTAAACTCAAATTATCCCTTGTGGTTTATTATTTGATATCAAATTATTTTCCTAATTTATATGTTATGTTATTTCTAAAAATTATTAACAGAAAATTTATTATTGACATTTTATTAATACTCAATTTTGAATTTTGATTTTTGTTTGTTTATCTCAACAATTTATTAACTTGGATTTATTTTCAAAATTATTATTTGTTCATTGAACAAATTTCATTAAATGATTTTATCTTACTCCAGCCATAATGGATGGAATGCAAAATGATCCCAAGGAGCCTTCCCAAGATTTTCCCAGCACAGATCAAGTCCTCTCAATGATTGACGCCAGCCTAGCCACCGGTGATCTCGGCCAGGCCTTCAGAGGGTATCTCTTCCTACTCCAAGCTGATCCCGGATGCAAGGATCGCATCAGGGATGACTTCGGCACAGTTCTCCATCAGTGGGCGGATTGTCTGGAGGCGGGAGGAGGGAGCAGAGAGGATGCCCTGTGGTGCTTCGAGATGTCTCTGAGACTGTGGCCTGATAATGCGGAGGTACACAACAACATGGGAGCATTCTATTTCAGGTGAGGAGAGGTGAGATGACTGTGGCTTGCTTCTTCTCATCCTGGCTTGAGGCATCAATGCATCACAAAGTATAAAGCTAATTCATGATAGTTGTGACTCAAGTGTGGATGTGCAGAGCCTTAATTGGTCTTACTGCAGTCATTCCCAACCCTCACGCCTTGTAGGTCGTACGGGGTAAACTGTATCTTGTCGTCCCGTTCCGACCCCTGTGGGTCTACGAGAACTCTGCAGTTTTTAAGAGAGTAATTGCTGGAGATTACGATTCCGAAAAGTTCTCCACAAAAACGCCAGTCAAATTTGAGAAATTATCGACCAAACATTGCACTAGATAATCGACAGCGATCGAACACTGTTTTCGGTTGTGATACGTCGGCTCGTTACATTTTATTTGAAATACCTCCGCACAGACACCATGTGATCCAAATTCGCCAATCACATCCTAGGTCATACGTCATGTGACACCCCAAAACAAACATGGCGGCGCCCATGCCTCGGTCGAGTGAGAAAGACTCCGTGATAAATCCGAAGTGTTCACCTAAAATCTGTCAAAGCTGAGAAAGCACTATATTTTTTTGGAAGAGTAAAATCATGCATGAGGCCGTGTTCAAGCACGTGATCGTCATGATGAGATCATGTGTGTGAGATCACGAAAAACACAGCATCTTTTTAAAAGTAGGCCCCTACTCGATTTTTTTATTTTTTTCATTTATCTATTTTATTTTATTGTTATCTTTATTTATTATTAATATTTTTTCGGGGGGGGGGGGGGGGGGGGGGCGAATATGAAAGAAAAGGACATCGGCACGTTAGCGCCGCCCGTCGCTCAATGACGCGGGAGGGGGTGGGGGCGCTGGATTTTTACTTCTTTTTTTTGAGTATGAAGGCCCAATTCCAGCCATTTTGGTCAATTTTTTTAGTTTTTGTTTGTTTTTTGTTTTTTTGCACCATTTTTTTACATTTTGGGCGGACTTTTTCTTCCTTCTTTGATTTTGATGGGTTTTTTAATTATTTAGATATGCCTTTTTTTTAGGCCTAGGCCTATGCCTTTTTTTAATTATTATTTTGTTTATCAAATCGTCGGCGTTTTCACGAAGTGGCGAATCCGTGGAAACATTTTTTTTACAGCATTTTGTTTTTTTGCATTTTTTAATTGTATTTGGTGTCCTTAACAATTCTGCAAAGTTTTAAGTCTTAAAAGCGTATACAATTTTAATTACGCTTATTGCATAAACGGCGAATCAGTCAACTTTACGGATTTGCATTTTCACGAACTGGCGAATAACCTTTTCCCCAGGGTTAATTTGTAATGCTACCGCTTAACGCGCTTGTCAACGTCGTCACCGGCGAATCCGCGCCCTGTGTGTGGCGAATCCGGCGTTTACAGCATTTTGCGTTTTCACGAACCGGCGAATCAGACCCCCCTGCGGGTTTTCACGAACCGGCGAATCCGCGCCCTGTGTGTGGTGTGAATACGCGTTCTGTGTGTGGCGAATCCGGGGTGCTCGTTAATTTGCGTTTTCACGAACCGGCGAATAAGTTTTGAACCAAACAGCATTCTAACAAAGCATCACAATAAAGAAACAAGTATTTAGTCATGTTATTTAACTTATACACTACCGTATCACTATAAAATATTTAACACTTTCAATTAAAAGACCGGCGAAAACACATTTTTTAAATGTGACCAACTTCAAAAGCGTTTTTCTCAAAACGCTGTTTTCAGCTGCGTGGGCGGATTCGCCGGTTCGTGAAAACGCCGACGAAATGATAAACCACAAAGGAAACTGACTGGGTAATTTTTAAACGAGTTTGGGTTGAACAAATCTAGAGCGGAATTTGAACCAACGACCTCCGGATTAACGTACCGGCGCTCTACCAACTGAGCTATCTAGACCTATGTTGGCCGTCTCCCTATTTTGTAAATATCCTTGTTCGGGGGTTGGGGGTTGCCAGTCAAAAGCTATTCAACCGTAAACTGCCGTGTAGCCAGGGATCACATCCAAGTACAATACAACCTGGGAAGCCTCAGCCAGATATTGAATTCACCACAAGGGAATTTGACTGGGTAAATTTTAAATGATTTGGGGTTGAACAAAGAAAATTATACTATGAGCGGCCCTCACCCCCTAGTTACGGGCCTGGTAAGGGGAAATCCACCGTAAAAGGGTGTGTGTGGGGGGGGGGCGGAAAGGAGGGAGGATATGAGAAAAAAAAATGAGACAGTGTGCCTAGGCACTTTCCTGCCCATTAATCTTTAACGAATTAGCGAGTGTTCCGGCGAGAGACATCGAAAGAAAAATGATCAGAAAAGCGTTGAAAACCATCCTATGGATGTTGTTTTCAGTGGGAGACAATAGTCTCCCTCGAAAAGTCAAAAGGCGATGGTTAAACATACTTTTTCTTTGATGTTTGCATGCATCCTCACAGAAAAGGGGGTTATAAGGGGTAAAGGGGAATGTTTTAACTTAATAAAACAAACATTTCCCCCTTTTGGGTTTTTGTTTTTATTTTGTTATTTTTTTATTCTTTTATTTTAACTTTGGCCCTATGAATTTTTTTTTTGCAATTAACAGTGATAGGTGTTTTAGGGGAAAAGTATCCTATTAATTAGAAATCAAAGGTCAAAAGAATAAGACAAAAAATTGTCAGTTCCTTAATTTTGTTGACAATAATTGGAGCGACTCATCATTCCATCCTTGTTGTTCAATGACTATACAATTTTTAAACTAAGCTCTTTATTCTTGGCACAAAACTTTGATGGCTAACCATTCAGTGATTTTGAAAAGACACGATAGTCTATATAGTTTTTGAGAAGTAGGCCTACAGTTTTAAACATGGCCTAAACCACACAATTGACGTTGTTGGACGCGACACAATCTTTGAATTTTTTTGATTAAAAAAAATATATTATAGGCCTATAATATTTTTTTCGGCGCACACACCAACGAGAGGAATCGATACGGCGCGCTGCTCATGGTCAATTCCGTGTCTCAGCCGCGCAATTTGATTTGTGTGTGTCGGCAGACTTCAGTTCGCACATTGCGCGCGCGCATTTTCACAGATTGCGGCCAACATAGTTTTTAGCAAACTTTGCATGTTTTTTGCAAATTTGACTGGATATTTTTTGGAGAACTTTTAGTATAGTGTTTAATATGTTTACAACTCACAAAATATACCTTCAAAAAGTAGACCCACGGGGGTCGGAACGAAAATCATTTTCCAGGCATCTTTTCGTTTACACCGTACGGCCTATTGGTTCTGGGCTCTCACACCCACTCCCCACCTTCACCCACCCCCTATACCCCAGTGGCATAACCAGAGTGGGGGGGGGGGGGGGCAGGGGATAGCTCCCCCACTCAAAACCCTTGCTCCTCCCCCTCTTGGACCCCCCATGGGATAAAACAAAATTGCACAAATGAATGGTTCGATACATGAAATAGCCCCCCCTCCCCAAAATTATATATTTACCCCCCCCCCCCCATGAAAATGTCTACACCCTTAAACCCAATCCTTCCCTCACAACCAACCCCTAACCCAATCCAATCCCAACACTCACACTCATCCACCCCTTCCCTCACTCCAAGTTGACCCTCTAATATTGACCCTCCCCTATTCATTGATGAGGCTAATACATAAAGCCACAACCATGCATATAGTTGTGGATACATAGTGTTGGAGCTTTGGTTGTTGCCTCATGCAGTTTGTACATGCAGTGTTATAACCACATATTCAACTGTGATTTTGTGAACTGTGGTTCAGCTTCATGTGTCAGTTTTGTGAATCTCTCTTGCTAATTTACCTCCTTTAAGCAGATTTTAATTTGCAATAAATTATTGCTCAGCAGAGTTGGTTACCAGCCAAAATGCCATATATACACATTGTTTGTGACTGGTTCCCTTTAAATGATTGCTTACTCTTGCTTGAACAAAACAGACTCGGTCATCACGAAGAAGCGGCAACCTGCTTTCGTCTAGCTCTGGACATCGACCCAGGTTACACCAATGCTCAGAAAAACCTGGCCAATGTAGTCTGCTCACCTGTCAAAGGATGGCATTTTCCGATGCTGAATGATAAGAAGAGGAATGCGTGTTACCAGACCGCTATCACCAAGGCCATTACACAAGGACATGATACTGTCTTAGATATTGGGTCTGGGACGGGAATTTTCAGGTAAAGCAGAAATTTGACTAGAGATTTTATTTGACTATTTTTGAAGAATTCCTTAATTTTAATGCTCCTTACAGAGACTCTGCCTTGTGATTGGTTCAGAATGTGTCACATGATAGTATCGTTCTTTTGTGTCTATTGTTTGTCTTTCTTCTATGGTTGCCTTGCCGGTTAGTTTAGATTCTTTACATAGGTAGGGTTACAGGCATCTGTCTCCTGAAAAGATCAAAACATTACCGATGCCAGCAGGGCTAGGCCTATGGAATAAGTAACTATTAGTTCTCTGTTGGCGGGACAGACGTATCCCCATACTGTAGCAACAAATGTACTATACTCTTAGCAACCAGTGTACTATACCCATAGCAAGGACAGCTTATCAGAAAAACCAGTGCTTGAGTCCAGTGCACTTGACTGCTCAGCCTGGACACGCCATCATTTCAAGATGCCTTTTTGTCAACAGACCTTTTTGTGGCGTGTCGTGGCCGAGCGGTTAAGTGCATCGGACTCAAGTTCTGGTGGCTGAGTCATCAGGGTGTGGGTTCGAATCTCGGTCATGACACTTGTGTCCTTGAGCAAGACACTTAACTATAAATAATTGCTTCTCTTCACCCAGGGGTAAAATGGGTACCTGTGAGGGCAGAGTTGGTTCTTGTGAATGATTTAGTTTAGTGCGCTTCGGCAGCACAGGCTGTATACTCCCCAGAGAACTGAGATGGTCTCAGGAATTAAATAAATGGCCCAGTGAACAGGGGTAATAATGTGTGTGGTGCAATGATCATTCTTTGGAATTGCGCTATATAAGAGCCGATATTATTATTATTATTATTTGTCAACATCATTCTCTCATATCTGTTTTCAAGATCACTAAAATAATTTGAAATTTTAGATCTGTATGGATTGTCTGTTCAACGTAAATATCCATCCAGCTCTAATTCTTAGGAACGATATTTAATTTAGATGAGCACACTTTTGTTTTTTGTCACAGTATGCTCGCAGTGCAGTCAGGGGCCAAGTCGGTTTTTGCATGTGAGGAATCAAAAGAAATGGTGAGGCTGTCACATGGTGTCTTAGAAGCCAATCAGATGCAAGATAAGATTCACCTTCTGAACAAATCATCAACAGACATGTCAGTGCTAGAGGACATTCCGAACAGGTATAAATGAAAGTGGTATTGGAAGCTTTGCATGGTTTGAAAAATAAGAAGTAACTATAAATAAATAAATGAATAGTAAGCTTGAGGGCACAACCATGTGAGGTATAAATGAGATTGAAAAGGGGAATGTTATCACTGTTTTATTGGAAGAGTAAAATTAATTCTAACCCTTTAGTTTTCAATAAACACACCATACAAACGAGCCCTTGGAAACTTTCCACACCATGGCAGCTTCGCAGTTCTACTTTTAAGAAAGAAATAATAGGTTTTATTAAAAGTAGTAGTCCCGGCCGATTTCCTACCTTCCGCCCAGGTAGTAGTTAATAAGCAGGACAGTTCTTTTCAGAACTGAGAAGTCTCCCGAATTCCGAATAATCTACTGCGGGGCAGTAGAATAAATAGCAAGACAAGTTCTCAAAGAACAAAATCTACCTAGCAAGTAGATATACACATGGTGTTACCGCAAATCAAATATACATTGATACCTCACCATGCAATGCCTCAAATCTCAGGTTTTATTAAATTACATCAAATGTTGCTGAACAGTACATCAATCTTTTTTAACTCGGTGTTAAAAATAAATTCTCTCAATTCCAGTTGGCCTAGAAAAACAAGAATACATTCAGTTATACAAAAAATTTCCTGTGAGTTATAGAACAGTTGTAGTCTCAACGTAGTTTGAAATATTAATGTTTTTTCTTATTTTCTTTCTTTTCAAATCAGAGTGTCTCTTGTGGTAACTGAAATCTTTGACGCTGGACTGTTCGGAGAAGGCGTTATTGCAACCCTCAAACACGCCTGGCAACATTTATTGCTTCCCCCAAAGACCTCAGAAATTCAGGTGCATAAAATGTATTTTCATGATATAAATAGTTGTTTCTTGTCCCACAACTCCCTTGATGTTTTGGCCAGAAGCTATTCCAAATCCATAAATCATAATCGGTCATCTAGTGCAGTTCACAGTCGAACTGAATCAAGCAAAACATGAAGTTGGTTTTTGATGGGTTGGAGTTGGTTTGGGTTAGCATGATTTCAATCTTTTGCCAATTCCTGACAAAACCTTAAGTATTGTTTTCTTTTCTCCAGGTATTGCTACCACAAGTTGAATATCACAAGCTTGGAATGCATGAGTAACCAAAGTAAAAAAAAGATAAACTGGAGTCAATTCAAAAACATTTTCTTAAATTATATTGTGCTCCGAGTACTTGACTACTAAATCGGAGAATGGGTTTATTCTAAAATGTTGCTGCTTCACTTAAAAGCTCCCATTCATTTAGGGACTGGTTACCACAACCAAGAAATATAAATATGCAATATCAACTCAGACAGGCCAACAAATAGACTGTGCAAGTCTCGCGCGTATCCGAACGAGAGAACACGTCAAACGAAGAACATTTTTATTTCTGAAATCAAATCTTTGTTTTAAATTATATCTCATGACAAAATCTAAACAACTAAAATAAATCATAACAATTTTATAAAATTAGTTTTAGCTTTTGAAAAAATTACGAAAAAGTGTGTTAATTATTATTGAAAACAAATTTAAACTCTGGGACAAGGATGCTTTTTTGATGTTAACTTTTTAGAAACCCCTTACGCGGATTCGTGAAGGTCAAACGGGTCTTAAATGGACCCGTATCGCAGTTTAAAGAGGATGCTGACGCCTCAACAACCATATACTGCAATGAAAAGGGTTTGCTTTGCAATTACAGCATCTGGCGATTATAATTGCGCATCCAAAACAAGCGTTTACGTAAGTTTTATGATCGGAGGCGAGCACAAATTCTTAATTTTTTGCAATAACCGGAAGCTGAGGTCAAGTTTAATTCTCGGGTTTTCTTCGTTATATTGTTGAATTGGTTTTACTTTCATATTTTGTTATCACTTAGTATTACATTCCCAACAACATGTATAATTTTCTAGGTCATAAACTACGTTAAATTAAAATAATTGACGAAACAAAATCTCGCCCACGTAAAACTCCATATGGTTGGGACCACTATGGTCCCGGAAGTTCGAATGCGCGCGAGACTTGCACAGTCTATTATCACAAAAAATGTTAAAGATAGTCCTATTCCTTATTTTGTCAACTTTTTTTTTTCTACTTTTTTTTTTCCTGCTTTTTTTTTTTCCTGCTTTTTTTAATGCTTACTGCCTCTCTCTCTCTCTCTCTCTTCTTTCCGCTTGACTGCTTCTGTTATGCCAGTATACCTGTTAATGTGTGTTGTGTTGTCATTTAACCCTCAAAAAATCTCTGTGTCAGGCCATTAACTATGTTTGCATTTTAATTGTCAACAGGTCTGTGTCTTCAGCTTTTTTTTATGAATTTTATTTTGGTGTTTTGCTTGTTGTTTGAAGGCCTAGTTTTAATTTGTTTCACTTTATAGTGAGTATTTGTCGGTAATTTAAATTGTTTGTTACTATATATGGAGAGGAATAGTAATTTTCCATTTTTCTTTTAACGTTTCATTTTCTCAATTTAGCGTTCGGCTTACAAGTGTAATGTATTTAATAAGCTAGAATAATAATAATAATAAATAATGATGATAATAACAACATTTTGTATCATTATTATAAATAAATTTTACCGCATATTTGTTTTGACTACTTTTACTGTAAATGACATGTAAATCTTACATTTCCTGCAGGATGTTGGCAGTTACGGCAAAGTGATTCCATCAAGAGCAGTTGTCTACGCTCAAGTCATCCAGTGTCAATACATCCGAAAACAAAACAGGTGAGAAATAATAATAACAACAATCAGAATACAATTTTTTGTTTTTTACCCGTATACAAATGTGCGTTAAGCTTTTTGTATTCAGTGCTTTCTGAGTCCAGAATGAACAAATCAAGGTACTCGGGTGGAATTCGAACCCACAACCCAAGGAGATGTTTTACCAGTAGCCCACCGAGCCTGCGCTAGAATGCCGGGGGTCATAGGTTTGATTCCCATCGATGTAGCCTGTGGTTTGTTTTCCAATTTGAACTCATGATCCCTACTCATTTATGGCCAGGGGCCTGTAAGGTTAATATCTTGCCTGTAGCTGTTCTTTTTCTGATTTCTGTGGAGCTATTATTATTGTTTTTTGCCACTTGATTGAGTTTTGTTTGGTTATGTTTGTCAAATATTCTACTTGACTCCTTTTTTTTATTAACTATTTTTAATGTACCACTGTATAGTGCAATTTTATATATATTCATGCATATTATTATTATTATTTTGTTTGTCTACTTGATTGAGTTTTGTCTGGTTATGTTTATCTAATATTTTACTTGACTCCATTTTGTATTACCCTTTTTAATGTATCATTGCTTAGTGCAGTTCAAACTATTGACTGCCATACTGTACAGACTGCCATACTGTACATTCTTTCATGTTTTTTACTTGTATGAAATAAATCAATAATTGATAAAAATAATGATTAAAATGCTTTTCCAAAATTTTGAGCTTCTGGTAAATGGATGTTTAACACATCACATCACATCACATTGATTTCATGGCTGATGTTTCGCTTGTCTTCACTTTAATGCCATTTCGATATTTCCAAGAAGTGCCTGATTTTGGTGTTGGCGTCACTTAGATATTCTTTTGTGACTTCAGGCTTTTACAAGATAAGATAGGCAACCTGGACGTAGCGAACCTCGGTGGCTGTCAAGAAACGTCAGCAGAGTACCAGCCAATGAGCAGCAGTGACAAGAAGGAACCTTACACATCAGAGAGGCTTCAAAACCTTCCACTGGGTTACCAGGCGCTGACGCCAGCAATCAGAGTGTTGGAGGTAGACTTCAATAATCCACAGGTATTTATTTCTCAATTGCATCTAAGTTAAGATATCAAATTTTGTTATTTGATTCAACCACATGGCCCATTTCTGCCCTCACAGATGCACATTTACCCCTGTGTACAGTTTTTGAGAAATGAGTAAAACAATTATCTTTGATTTCGCAAATCTAAAACCTGGTGTTTGAAAACAGTCAAAACATGTAAGGTTTTTTTTCCCCACTATTTTCTTGTGACTCCGATGATTGATTAAACCTAAACTTTCATAGTTTTGTTCATGAACAATGCATATGTTAGGCCACATAGAGTTTGGATACTGCTCTTTATCCGAGTGCTTTAAATAAGTTTTATAAACTGATAATGTCCGGTTTGAATGAAACACTCCAGGAGTTTGAAATTTAGGAAACAAGATTGTAAAAGACAAATTGAAAGATATATTTTATTTTCTTCCTTTAAAGACTCCTCTCATCAGTCATGAGTAGTTTTCCGTCTCAAGAAAACAGGCAAACTTTACTTATGTTTTTCCCACAACCTAAAAATCCTGAAATTTGTCATTTTTGTTTCTTCATGATTCTCCTCAGATCATTACTTCAGAACATCCCAGTACAACCTGGAGACACGTTGACTTCCCGGTCATCGCTAGTGGTCAGGTGGATGCAGTCATATCATGGTTTGATCTCATCCTGGATGACACGGAAGTACTGAATACCTCACCACATGATAGCTCCTGCTGGGAGCAGGCTGTGTTTCCTGTCACTTCCTTCATAAATTCTAAAGGTAAGTAAAACACTAAAATCTATTTTTCAAGGATTTCTATCATTCCATGTGAAAATTGGCAGTAAACCATATGACTTCCCTAATGAATTCATTGGAGCATGCAGTGTTTCCTGTGACTTCCCTCATAAATTCCAATGGAAAGTAATCTTTAGAACCAGTTGTCAAGGATTTTATCTTTCCATGTGAAAACTGGCTTTATTTTGTGTGACTTCCTTGATGAATTCCTTGGAGCAGGCGTTGCTTCCTGTGACTTTCTTTTTATATTCCATTGGAAAGAAATTTTTGGAGCCAGTTTTTAAGGATTTTTACATCCTTACCTGTTAAAACTGGCAGTAGAGTCCATGTGACTTCACTTACAAATTCAGATAGTGTTTAAAATATGGAATGTTCTGAATTTTGTTAACGTTTTTTAAAAACTTGTTTTATTTATTTATTTTATTTATTTATGATCTTTATTTTATTATTATTTCCCTTGAAAGTTAATTAAGTTGTTTAATCATAATTGCTTTAAATATGTTGTAAATGGTTTATTGATTGTAAATGTATACTAACCATTACTTTTAATGCTCCCGTTTTTAAGTGTGGGTTGGCAGCCTGTCGAGTCGCAGTGTTTGAGTACACTTTTGTTAAATCCTAACCAACTTGACACAGGATTCTTGTTTTTGTTTTGATTTGTTTGTTTTGTTGTTGTTTTTTCCCGTCCTATGCAATGAGACTATTTGTATGTTGAGAAATGGCTGAATAAGTATTAATAGTAATAGTTACATCGGATCTTTTAAAGGAATAGGGAATATTCTCCTTTAAGTGAAGAGCAAATATTGTATAAATCAAAGCCTCCTGAGATTTGTAACCACAATTTTTCTTCTTCTCCTTTTCACCTTCAAGGAAACTGCACAGAATCTCTGCATGTCAGCAAGCAGGACACCATCACTGTGGCTGTATCATGCAGCGACGACTGCCTTCATCTCAAATGTGTAGACATTACCCATCATGCATCATCCAAAATGAAGTTCACACCTGCGTCGGCGCCAGCCTTAACGCAGGAAGAAGTAATGGAGGAAATGGTTACCAGTTTCAGAGAAAATGTGAGCACCCAGTGTAAAAAGTCGTTTGACCCATTGGATGGGGGTTTGCATCAAGAGAAAAGAAGTGAGAAAGTGGGTAGGGCTGCTTCTTTGAAGGGCGGGGCAATTGCCAACTCATGCCTTTCGTGTGATGATTTAACTCCAGATATTGTAGCAATTCTCAATGATTACAAACTTCAGAATTCCTTGTATAAAGCCATCACTAGCTTGATGGATGCTTCATCAATGAAATCACAAGACTCCATCTCGGAAGATTCAAATTCATCCAGTCCTTCGAGAAGCCACGGCAAGTCAGCAACACCACCATTTTCCATGTTGGACATATCCAGCGGTGTGTCTGTGACCGGACTCTTTGCAGCCAAACACCTTCCCACCACAAGAGTCTGCATCCCGTCTACCACACCTGTAACCAGAAATCTTGTAGAGACTCTTGCCAGAACCAATGGGATCGAGGGTTGTTTGGATTTAGAGGCGGAGTCACACCCACTGAGCCCATCCTCTGAAGCAATGTGGGATGTTCTGGTGACGGATTTGGTATCACCCTGTGGTACTTTGAGAGAAAGAGTGCTGGAAGACATCGCTGTTGGAAGGTTGGTTGTTGGCACACCTTTTGTATTGTATTTCATTTAAAGTTGCAAGACCCAATCTTGCTGATATACATGTATATGTTTTTTGAAGAATTTTTCTCAGAGTGAATTTTGAAGGATGATAATCTATCAGGGGCTGTCTTTGCATTGTGTCTACATGTAGTGAGTGTCAGTCTACATACATAAAGCCAGATGTAATGATAGACTAGCCACCAAAACCGGGGCTCAAATTTTGGGTGAAAAACCACAAGACCGCAGAGCTTGGAGCTAAACATTTTTACTGGACCAACATTTATTTTACAAGACCAGAAACTAATGAGAAAGAACTTTCTACACAGTTTAACATTATGTAAACTGTTTTTATTTGAACAAGCACTACAGAAATTCCAATTTGTCTCAAGTGGTATTAAGTATGCTTCGATACTAATAAAACATAGAAAGATATTTACTCAAAGTCAACATTTGAACATCTTTAAAGGCACTGGACACGTTTGGTAATTGTCAAAGACCAGTATTCTCACTTGGTGTATCCCAACATATGCATTAAGTAACAAACCTGTGAAAATTTGGGCTCAATTGGTCATCGAAGTTGAAAAAAAATAATGAAAGAAAAAACACCCTTGTTGCACAAATTTGTGTGCTTTCAGATGCCTGAAAAAGACTTCAGGCCTGAAGTCTTTTTCAGATTCAAATATTTTAGTGAGAAATTACCTCTTTCTCAAAAAACTACATTACTTCAGAGGGAGTCGTTTCTCCGTTGCTCGTTACCAAGTAAGTTTTTATGCTAATATATATTTTGAGTAATTACCAAACGTGTCCAGTGCCTTTAAACAAAATATTATATGTTTACACAGTGAGGTACTGTTGTTCAATTGATAAACACAAGAACACCGGACTTGTCCGGTCTCGAGTTTACTGGCCCAAGGCTAAAATCACTGGCCTCAGGTCGTTTTCCAGTATAAATTTTAGGCCCTGATCTACAAATCAAGCCTTACAACTTGAAAACCTTAAAGTTGGTACTCAAAAGTTGGAAGATTGTGGCTGAATTTCATGGCTCTGCTTACTGCAGAATTCTGCTCTCTCTGCGGGATGAAGTTAACTCCAAGTATGTTGTTTTTTGCTCAGGGTGTGTGCATTGAAACCAAGTGGTGTACTCCTACCAGGATCTATGTCTGTCTTGGCAATGTGTGTAGAGTGTACCAGCCTACAGAGAGACAGTCAAGTCATCGGCGATGGACCAACCATGGGATTGAAGATTGCAAAGTTCATCAATAAATACAAGGTAAGAAATATATATATTTAATCCTTTGTGTCAGGAAAAATTAGCCCAGATATGACTATCTTTGCTGATTTGTTTTCTTCAATAAGACCGCTTGCATGACCTCACAAGATCAATAGCGCCCTCACTGATTTCAAATGAAGACCTATCATTGGCTAAGAGTTAAATGCATGGCGCTTACACGGGCGCATGTTTTCATTGTTTGCCTCGGAGGGGTCTGTATAGACTGTGTTCCCTTTGCTTACATCTGTACCGCCCTCTATTGAAATCTGCCTTGCAGGGGTGCGTTTTCGCGGTCGTAACCCGAGTAACTGTTTAGGTTGACTTGGCCATTGGTTAATCACTGGTCCGTGACCGAAACAGTTATTGGTTACAGCCGCGAAAACGCACCCCAGTGTGCACATGCATCGTGTTTTGCAAAACGATTTGGTTTAGGAAAGATGTCAAAGGTCACACTATTCAGTGACACCACTCCTCATCCAAGCTTATGTATAAATGAGATGTGTGTGCACACTGGCAGGCAGAAACTAAGTGGTTTGGTTTCGCTGTGATGTTAGAGAGCACATTGTCTATCCTGTTCATAAGTGTAAAATAATTCCACTGTAAGCCACGCCCACTTCACACACACTGTCTCCACTGATTACCAGAAGCAGCCATAGGAGATGCTTTGAGCTAGTTTTTCTTTGGTGATTTATGCAAAAAATGTTTAATAATTAGATTCCGCTTTCTTCAAAGACTAAGGTCTTCTCAGAATTAAAAGTTTCTATCATAAGAAATACTTTTGAACGATGGGCAAGTTTTGGAGAATAACATACAAACATACATGTATGTCAGCTTTGGAGCCAGAAGTAGAGCGAAAAACCTTGGGGTTTTTACGTGTTACACAAAGACTAACCAATATGTTTTTCTAGTGCTTATGATGTCATGGCATCCAAGAACATTCTCACTGAGGTCGAAAGATTGTGTATCATTTGTTGAGATTTGTGCATGCGCACACACTTACACACTTTCCTTGTTTGATCAATGGTGATGTATTGACCCCTTGCATGTGACATCACAACCTTACACAGCGCCCTCACTGAGGTCAAATGAAGATCTCTCATTGGCTGAATGTTGTGTGTGGGTCGCATAGGCATGCATGTTTCCATCGCTTGACCTCCGGAATGGCAGCCCATGCATGGAGTCTATTGAGCAATACTGAGCAATTAGTGGCTTTTCTCTTAAACAGGTGTCAACGTTTCTCGACTTCCATCTGTCCACCCGAGCCTACAAGCAGCTCAGTCAACCCTTCCTCCTCTTCCATCTTGACTTCAATGAGGAACAACAACCAGGTTCGTCCGATCTCCCAAGCTTTGTCAAGCCGTCCGCTGTCCGACAATTCCAAGCAACAGAAGACGGCACGATAACAGCCGTACCGTTCTGGTTCAACATCAACGTTGATCCCTCTAACAACGTAAATACGTTGGACAATGATACTCACTGGAAGCAAGCTGCGTATTTACTCCCCGAGGGTCGTGAGGTCAGGAAGGGGGATCAGGTCAGGGTGTCTGCCAGAATTGAGGATAGCAGTTTTATCATTGAAGTTGATGTTGGATGAAGGTAAATCACTATATTTCGGTTTAATAGACGTTAAATTTTTGCTGCTAACGATTCAAACTGCCTCTAGCCATCGGGCTAGCTCGGTGGTCTAGTGGTAAGACATCTGCTCTAGCGATGCAAAGGTCATGGGTTCGAATCCCACCCAAGTGATTTGCCTGTGGATTTTTTTCACAGAACTCGGGTAAGTACCGAGTATAAAGTGCTTTGCACACATCGATGTAAGGGTAAAAACCAAATTATATATTTTGGTTTGTTATTACTATCATTATTATTATCATCTCGTTCTGGTAACAAGGGAACCTTCAAAAGGGACTAGCACCATGACACAGTATCTTAGCAATGCAAGGTCAATGGTACATGGTTGGCCAATGTTGAATTACTTAGGAGAGTCTGTAATCAGCCAATAGGATGAGTCTGCAATCAGCCAATAGGATGAGTCTGTAATCAGCCAATAGGATGAGTCTGCAATCAGCCAATAGGATGAGTCTGTAATCAGCCAATAGGATGAGTCTGCAATCAGCCAATAGGATGAGTCTGCAATCAGCCAATAGGATGAGTCACTTTTTATAAGAACTCTTTTATTGTTTTTGTGTTATTGACCTTTGACTTTAGCTTAAGAGAAAAATAAGGGAATATTTTTATGGACTTTCGACAAAAACTTTGATCTGAATTTGCGATTATCCTTTCATGTTGATGTTTAAAAACGAGTTGAATTTTTAATATTCACAAAGTATGTTTGCCTCAATTCTTGCTTATTTATGCTCCCAGTTTTCACCGTTAAACAATAACGTTATTTTTCATGTGGATATATTTTATTGTATTTTTGCCTTTCAATTCAGCACTGAATTTTATTCAAAATAATTTAATACTTTTCGAGTGTTGTTTCAATAAAAAAAATATCACCAAAAAAACATGCATGGTATCCAGTAAACATGGTGTATTTTTTATTTTAGAACACGGGGTTTCTACAGTTATTGAAAATTCTGGAATCTTGTGTCTTTATGGAAACTCATTAAAACTCATGAAGGTCAATATGCTAGCTCGTTAGACTCGTCTAGCTATTATACCAGTAAACCAATCAAACATGGTATTCAGAATCTTAATATTAAAAAGGTAGGTTCATACTCTTGTTATGACCCCCCAATGAAAAATACCCCCCCCCCCAAAAAAAAATAAATAAAATTTCTTTCTAAATAAGGTAATTTCTATGCGAAAGCTAAAGATGGTAATAGTGGTAAAGCATTCTGCAAAATTATTTCATCTGAAATGTCCTCATTGATTAGAAATCAATAAAAAGTATGTCAACAAGGCGAGTTTTGGAGAATTCACGGTGGCGTCTGTTCGAGAATGCTGCAGCCCAAGATGCGATTGGTACCCGCTGTCCCCTCTTTAAATGTGGATGGGTTCATTATTCTTGAAAATACCTTGAAAGTTTTTGGCTGATCTCTCAACAAGTAGACACTGTATTTAGCTGAAAACTTTCACCGGTGTCTTATTTTGTATCTTTATTGACAATTTGGCGTATAAATCATTACCTTGACAAAAACTGATCTATGATCTTACTTTTAAATATATTAGTTGTTCCCAAATTCCCAAATTCCCAAATTCCTAAAGTGGTAATTTTTTCACATTACTAGTACTCTTTGGGGGCTTACCTACTAAACATTTTTATGAGTTTGTCATGAGTTATTTCACTTTAAATTGTGCCAAACATTTGAGTAATCCATTTCGATATCGCCTGGTGGCGCGCTTTTGTGACGTAGACTGAGGCACTGAATGACAATTTTCATGCAGTTACAATGGACATTCCAGGCCATGTAGCTCTGGTATGCTTCATTGCAGCCATCAAAATTTGTGTCAGTATAATAATAATAATGACTATTTCTTACAAAGTGTATTTTACAATAACGTCTCAATGCGCTTTGTATTAGTGTCCTGGTCATTGGGCCAATAGCATTCCTTTTAATCTTTCTCAGCTCCCTGGGGAGTGTACAGCCCTGAGCTGCCGTGGGGGAGTGTACAGCCCTGAGCTGCCGTGGGGGAGTGTACAGCCCTGAGCTGCCGTGGGGGAGTGTACAGCCCTGAGCTGCCGTGGGGGAGTGTACAGCCCTGAGCTGCCGTGGGGGAGTGTACAGCCCTGAGCTGCCGTGGTGGAGTGTACAGCCCTGAGCTGCAGTGGCGCTCAGAAGGTTTTTTCAAACACAATATCAACCTCTACCCTCGCAGATCCAGTATATGATTTGGATCTGATGAGATTCTGTGTAGACTGACACCATATTTGGTAGATCTGCTGCAACCAGTGAGAATACACCTTGACTGCATTTACCATAGTAGCAAAAGCAGTTGCATAAGTTTGCACGTTGTTTCACATCCACAAGTATCGATCGCCATGCACCGACCGATGGCATGTTCCTACATTAGGTCTACATTATGATTTTGTCCCCTTTTAGGGGTGAAATTTCACCCCTAGTTTGAGTGTTTTTATTTATTTTTATTTATTTTTCTCGCTCATGTTATTTGTATTTTTTAAACCTCCATAAATTTTAAAGGTTCATGTGTGCATATTTGATAGTTTACACTGGAAAAAAAGTCTTAATTCATAGACCTTTAAAGATTGTCTTTTTTCGTTCCTGTGTTCTTTCTCTCCGTTCTCTGCGGAAGTTCTCCATCATCCCTCATTACGTACCAGTCCATGTCATCGAAGGTCATTCCAGCATAGCTGACCTTTTTGATCCGTCTCTGTGGGACTGGCAGAGATGCAGCGGGAGATGTTCCAGAGTGATCACTTATCGCTCGATAACGAATATCGTTATCGCTATCGTCATCATCGCTTGATATGTCATTATCACCCATCGACATGTCAGCATCGCTGGATTGATGGGGTCTTCTCTTGGGTACAGTAAAAGGTGTCATGTCCGGTGTGTCTAATTGGTCTTTATCAGATTTACCTAAAGCACTGATGTCATCACCATTTGTTGAGACGTCATCGTCATCATCAAATGACATTTTCAGTCCTGAGCAGCTGATCTTCTTCTGTCTATTTGAAGGCTGGAGTGTTTTGACTTGAGCAGTTTCAAGTTGGTCCTCAACAGAGGGACGCCGTGGAATGTCATTGATGTCACTGTCATCTGTTGTAAAGTCACCGTCCATGAAATCATCAGTGTCATTGTCACTTGTACCCTCGCTTGATTTCTTCACTTGTAGATAAGAATCGTCCTGATTTTCCATTCCTTTTCCATCGACGTCTGATTGCTCCTGATGATTTAAGATGATGTCGGGGAGAGAGATGAACTGATGCCCCTGTGTTCTCCTTGGAGAAACTTCTTCTCCTGTCGGAGATTGAGAAGGTAAAGATGGAGGATTGTCGTCCACTGCTGCAGACTGCTCCATTTGAACAAGATCTGTATTCTGTTGACCCTCAGAGGAATGGCCTGTTACGGGAGAATTCAAACCCAAGTTATAAGATGTTAAGAGAGCAGCTACGAATTTCTAAGTCTGTTCAGAATTTGTAAATGCCAGTTTATAGTCCATTAGGGCATCAATGACTTGTCAATGAATGCTGGTGATAATCAATATTTAAAGCTTATCATCCCATGACAGGCCTAAGGTATGCATCTATCCTATTTGTCATTTTGGGGATCTAATAACATGAATGTTCGTGTGCAACTTGTTAATTTGCATACACAACCTATTGGTCTGAAATGCTCCATGATGTTTGATTTCACATAGAATATGGTCCACATACTTCGGAGATTGATGTGTTAATGGACTGATAACTGAAAGTGGGAGGAGCCTATGTATTAAATATTCACAAGTAACTTCTTAGTTTGCATACTCTTACCTTTTCCTCTGAGACGCTCCATTATGTTGGTTTTCACATCAGACATGGTCCGCATTATAATAGGGAATTGATGTGTTAATGGACTAGTAACTGAAAGTGGGAGGAGCCTATGTATTAAATATTCACAAGTAACTTCTTAGTTTGCATACTCTTACCTTTTCCTCTGAGACGCTCCATTATGTTGGTTTTCACATTGGTTATGGTCCACACATGCTTAAAGGATTGTGGGATGATCATCTTCTGTTCATTCTCAGTATTGTAACGTTGATAGTCAAAGGAATAAGAGAAGAGAATGGCACAGGCCACCATCTCAATGCAAATCAGAAAATCCTGAATTGAAATCAAACAAATTACAGTGAAATGTTAGTTTCTGTTTTTGCCCCAAAACTGATGAAGGGTTATTGAAACCTGTGATTGCCACACCTTGGAGAAACAAATGAAAACACATTTGCACTAAGAAGGTTAAATAGGGTGCTTGGTATTGGTGTATTTTTTATTTAAACAATGGGAACATAGTAGATCAAGTGTAGACGTTTTGCAATTTCTTCAAGGAACATTTTGTTTTCAAAGTAGCACTTGAATGCTTTCTCCTAATGTACGTACAAAGAAATTGTTTATAAAGTTCCACCTATTGAACCGAGCTACTCAGATTAAACTGTTCACCTGCAGCATTGTAGCGAATGCAAACTCATCCTCAAAACCCCATGCTGGGTTGGGCTTTATGACACCTGCCTGGGCCAGGATATTCAGGACAGTACTCTGGAAGTTGGTGATGAATATCACAAGCTGAATTCCCACAAACTGAGAGGTGGCCCTGGGCAGCATTTTGAGCTCATCGAGGGTTGCTTTGCGTAGAAGGATTATACAGAAGATGGCCCACTGAGGGAAAACAAAAATGAGAAAGTGGGGTAAATTAGGGATTGTCTTGAGATTTGACAGTTTGTAAAATGTAGAAACAGATGAACATCTGATATAAATCAAGCTGTTTTGACCATGGAGGACCGTCCGTGCTGTGACATTACGTTAACATTGTCTTTCCCCCTTCCGTACCCCTTTTGCCTATGTCTAACTGCAGTGTAGTCCAGTGCTTGGACCGTTTTGGTAACTCGTGAATAATAATAATAATAATAATAACCAGTTCTTATATAGCGCATTTCACAATAACGTCTCAATGCGCTTTACATTAGTGCCCTGGTCATTGGGCCAATAACATTCCTTTAATTTTTCTCAGCTCCCTGGGGAGTATACAGCCCGAGCTGCCGTGGTGGCGCTCAGAAGGCTTTTTCAAACACAATATCAACCTCTACCCTTGCAGGTACCCATTTATACCCCTGGGTGAAGAGAAGCAATTATAGCGAAGTGTCTTGCTCAAGGACACAAGCGTCACGACCGGGACTCGAACCCACACCCCGATGACTAAACCACCAGAACTTGAATCCGATGATCTAAACCACTCGGCCATGACACGCTACACTTGAACCCGTCACTGTCATCTTCCTTCAATAGCATCTACGCTAGAAATCCACTCTATCACTGCATACACACCTATAGGATTAACTTTATGGATGTTCCCCAAAGGAGACCTTAGATGTGCCCCATGACACACCCCTAGGATCAACCCCCTTTAATGTGCACCTATAATAAAATCATTCCCTTGGGTGTGCCTGCAGTGGTAGACCACCCCCAAGACCCACCCTTGAATTGTCCTCTAAGACACACCTATAATTATGATCAACCTTTTAGATAATGCAGTTAACAATTTTACCCCTTAAATTGACACCTGTAAACCCCAGATACTTACGATTTGTGAAATTGATACCATGATGGTCACCCAGACATAGGCATATTTTGCAGAGAAATTTCCTTCCTTGTAATTTCCTGTAAGGTGTGTGATTCTTTTGAAGAAAAGAAAAATATATCAGAAAGAAAAATTAACTAGATTGGCACCTGCAACCTTCAGGTTTCTGTGCTGATGCTCTTAGCAACTGAGCTATCTAACCAACCCTGTGTTGGTTGTTCACTCGGAATTAATTTTAACTTACCTTGTCAGTTTCCTGGTGTTTTATAACTTGATAACAGCTTATTTGTGGTACTAATTAAACATAAAGTAGCATTGGTGATTCTCAAGGAAGAAAGTTTTCAATCATGGAAAATGTGAAAAACATAGACAAGGTTGAGTTTCATTAAGTAAGTTTTGACACAACACAGAGCGCTTTGGAGAGGAGGATGCTCGGACTAAAACTCTCTGCAACAAAGTAGACATACCAGCATAAGGCAAAAAACTACAATCAAAGACATCATGGAAAAGATCAAGGAGATGAAATGGAGATGGGCAACTAGACACTTATCAAGAAGACATGTCAACAGGTGGACGAAGAGACTAACCGGGTGGCAACCTAGAAATGGAAATAAGAGGAAGAGGAAGACAGAAGAGAAGATGGAGAGAGGAAATCCAAGCACACACAAACACAACAACTTGGGCTAGAATAGCAAGAAGGAGAAGAGAATGGAAATTGCATGAGAAGGGCTTTATCGAACAATGGATGAACACAGCCTGATGATGATGATGATGATGAAGTTTTGACATCGAGAGTATAAAGAAAATGTTACTACTTACATTGAAACTATGGTTACAATAATTCGGATAACTGTGTAGTTAAGGACGCCTGCTTTACACCTGCGGATAATTCTAGTAGTAGTAGTAGAAGAAATAAGATAATAAGAAAATAAATGGACAATAGTGTCCTTCTAAATCTAGGCAAAATCTACAATTAAATGTTATCGTCATAATTTCTTGAATCAAAATGGTTTCTCTAGAAAGATAGTAGAAATGGTTAGAAGTTTGTTTGAAAACTTTAATTTTCTATCGTGCACCAATAATGCACCGTATTAAAATAAAAATAAATCGAAGTTTTTGAACTTTCATTACATTTTTTAACATTATCTTTTGTTAGATTTGTTTTGAAAATGTGAAGATAATCTTTATGGGAGACACATACTACAGCTTTACAATCAGTGGCGTGTCAATAGTTTGGAAGGTCGTTTACCGAATTGGAACTTTTACATATAGTCACTGTGGTTTATTACTGGATATTATTTGAAATGTTCGTGGCCATTCGTCACGAAAAGACCCACACAGGTGTGAATTCAGTTTTGTCGCGCTTGACCCCTTATCTAAACTTTGATCATAAACGTTATTGCGTCTGGCGGTTGAATAACCAGAGGTCAAAATATTATCATATCTCTGTGGATTATGAGGTTATGTTTGCTGTTACGATCCATAAGTTATCACTTTAATATTCAAACAATGTTGCCTTGGTTTTAAAAATAGATTTAAGTGGATTTTTGTCCAGCTGTGTTGTCCTTTGTTGTTGTTCTATGTGCGTTCAATTACCCATAGACATGAAGTTTGGTGTGTCGACAAGCAACTGATTTAAATAATGCTTTAACAGTATTAATATACAGTATAGGATCGGTAAGGATAAAAAACATCATTGTTTAAGTTTAGTATGAAAGTTCATTCTAGAACCATTTTGAAATATTTCCCTCTGAAAGGAAGTCTTGTTCGAGAAAACTGTATCTGAAAACCTTGCAAAAACCCACCCCGCAGCGCAGCTGATTTCGGTTGTTACAACAAGAATTATAGGGACAAAAACGTGTGTTTACATGCTGAAAATTCATGCATGGTTTTTGTGCTATTTTCTTATGACTCATACAACGGATTAAGCCCAAATTTTCACAGGTTGACATTTCATGTATATGGTTGATCACACAAAACATGAACGCTGTCTGCGACTGTTTTGTCAATCCTGTATAATATTTTAATGAAGCATAGGCCTATATATGTTTGTCCCCTTTGTTGGCGTTTGCAGGTAGATCAGGGGTAGCTCCCTCGTTTCTGTGTTCAGAGATTTTGTTTAATTAGTTTGTCCCATTTTTTTTGGCTAATTCGTTAGCCTACATTCGATACTTCTGCCGTTCACCAAAATATTGTGAAAATAAGTATGGTTGAAAGAAGCGATCGTGTTTTTGTAATGTTTTTTTAATGAGTATTTCTCCCTTTTTGTGTTGGGGTGGGGGGTGGGGTGGGGAGAGGGGTGTCTTTGATTGAGATTGACGGTCACGTACTTACCGTTGGTTTGGGACCGCTTTGATGCAACAACACGGAGGAGGTGACTTGATCTGTGGTTTCATGACCAGCCGGTTGTCAAAGTTCGGCACCTCATCGAAGAACGTCAGAAGGTAGTAGACAAAATTATACATGACGAAAGCCTGGTACAGCTGACGTAATGTGTCTAAATATATCTCGGCGGCCGGAAAACGAAGAGCAAACCACTGGGGAGGTGTAAAAAATATAAAACTGAGCTTTGGAGAGACTTGTATAATTGCGTTGTTATATTGTTTATAGCACCAAACTGTGGTTGTGAGCGAGGAGGGGACGGAAATGTTTGCCTACTCTTTTATTCTGCGTGCCATCAGCATTTTAATTTTACTTCAGGGGGATCTTTTTCCGTCTTACAATTTAAACCCCTTTTGTGTGTGAATATGCTTTAATAATAATATATCATTCCTGTGAAAGGTATTAGGCCAATAGGTTACAAGATTGGTAAGGATAACAAAACCAGTGTTTAATATTAGCCGGAAAGCTTACTGATTAGGAAGTTCATACTAGAACCATTTTTTCTGTGAAATAATCTCTGAAAGGAAGTCTTATTAATTTGAGAAAACTGTATCTGAACCTTTAAAACGCAACATCTGATTTCGGTTGTTACAACCAAAATTAAGGACAATGTGTTTACATGCTGAAAATTGTGCATGGTTTTTCAGTATTTTCTCCTGACTCACACAACGGATTAAGCCCATTTTTTCAGGTTTTTTATTTCATGTATAATTGGTAAAACGTGAACACTGTGACGATTGTGTCAGCTTTACCAATTATGGCATATTAATATTATGGCAGTATTGTAGTAATCGTTCCGTCATTGATACGTATTGACTTCTTTCACGAGATCTGCAATGTGAGAGTGAGATCTTTAAAATGTTCTGTTAATTTAGTACTTTGTAACTTACACTGTTCAACTCGTAGGTCGGAATCATGAACAAAATCCTGAAACAGAGAAACACAATAAATAGTTAGCGTATATTGCCATCCGTTAAAATAAAAAGCAGCAACCACAATTTATTTTATAAAACGGGCAAACAGGTCAATCGTGTCTATACAAATCGATAATTTCTATGGTGCCCAGAATGGAACGAGGTCTCGGCTGTTTCAAGGGTGCTCCCCCCCCACCCCCCCCCCCCCCCCCCCCCCCCCACATTGGTATGGGGAGGTCTCGGTCTCGGACGTTGTGGTCTCGACTATATACATGTACAGCACTAGAATGGAATCCCTGTTTACTCTTTATTAAGTGAGTTCAGTGATAACTTAGTCAGCGAAACTGCTGGTAAGGGGGCGTGTCTGGTCCTGGCTGCAAAACGTCCAGTTCAGTGATGACGATGGAGACCAAAGATTGCTGAATTATTTTAAAATGATGTATTGAATGTTATACCTGATGATGTGTTTCTGAAGACTGGGTCGAGTGTAACAGATGATGTGATTGATGATGCCCCAGATTGATATCGGCATGGCGATGGCCATCGCAAAGAATCCCACACCAGCCAGCGTCCTCTTGAAGTTCTCCTCCTCGGCCCTTGAGACATCGATGATGATGAGAGGTACTGCAAGTGCTACAAAGAGTCCGTAGATCACGTAGACCACGGGACGGATCCAGCGCCGCCAGTTACCAAGACACGACCGGGGATCGGTGATATTCTCCGGCGGGGCGGTGCTCGTATCACCCCGTTCAGCTCTGTTTGTTTCTTGGGTGGAATCCATGCCATTAAGAGACCCTCTTCACGGTTGTAAATATCTCCCCACTCTAGTTTAATTTGAGAGGTGTGTTCATTTCAACAAACCGAAAACACTTGTGGATATGTTTTTTTACAAGCTTCCCTCAATGTCACACTGGCCGTAGTTGTGTTTATGAGCTTTGATCTCCGCATTCGTAACTTGAGATTTAACATGGGGTGCACATCATTAAAGTCAAGGAGTTCAAAATGCGTGTTCGTGATTATTTGAACAGATTGCTTTTAGTTTGACTTTTTTGCGGGCTGTTCGTCGACCGAAGTCAAAGTCCAAAAAGGCTTTTGTGAGTTTAGTGAAGATACAACTGTTTTTGATAAGATAATTGTCATCATTTTGATAAGAGTCATAACAATATATGTATTAGGTCACGGACCCGAAGGGATTGATTATGATGATGTTGAAAATCAACCCGGTGGTGTCAGGTAGGTGAATTTTGGATTGAAGGGCTGTTGAATAAATTATATGTAAAAGTTGACCTTTTTTGACCTCTTGGTTAGAACCGTCTGGGATGGCTTGGGCTTCAGAGGAGTGCAAAATACACGAGGCAACCCGCTTGTTGTACACATGGATTGAATGCGTGTGAAAATCTGGTTGAAACGAAACTTGGCATGACAATAATTAAGTGGTGTCTGGGCAATATTTGGCGATTTTATGAATAGCGAATACTTCAATTTACGCACCAAATGATGAGGGTATTATTAGAGAAAGACGTGGCCTCCTGAACTGGGATTCCTCTGAATAATTAAGGACGACCACTCTTTCATTGTAGTATTGTTACTTTAGGCGCTCCATATATATACTCTTGTGCGCATCTTATGGAGCGCCTAAAGTAAAAATACTACACCAATTATTACGAGTCATTTTCATTGGCGTAAATATGCCCCGCCCCCCCCCCCCCCCCATTGATTTAAAAGTTAGCAAAATGAGATGTTTACTTTTATGTGGTTTGTACTCCTTGTTTAAAACTTAAACTACAAAATGTATATCACATTTTGATTTAAAAAAATTGCATAACAAGAGCACTGAAGAGGAACATACCGTTCATTGCGTAGACCTAGATTGAGATCTTGAAAAATGCAAACGTGAACTGTTTTAATTGGCCAAAAGTTTCCACTAGAAAAACATATGGCCGTTTAATATAGGGGGGTGGGGTGACTCCTTTCTTTATTATCTGTTGACATTTGAGGAAAGTTCTCTCGACTGTTCCATCACCAACTATATTTCTTTCATGTTATATTTTCCTGTTTTTATGATTTTTATTTTTGCCATTAGGCATACTTGTTTTGTTTTTCTAATAACTTCAAATCAAACCAAACTCCAAGTCCCGCCCTGGCTCAAGATTCCAGCTGGATATGTAATTATTTCATTATTAATTTTTTATTTGTTATGTATTTATTCAGGCTTTAAAAAACATAACAATACAATAAACAGCAGACTGTGAAAAAAAACAGTCGGACCAATTATGAAAAACAGAGGGATAAGTACAAATACAAAAACGAACAGCAGCCTAGGGATTGCCCAAAAGCGAACTAAATCACTATCTAAAAGAGCAATCCCCGAAACACCACCTGCATGTCGATGATCTTATTGCGAATTAAAGAAGTAATACTGACAACTGGCCGGTGTCATCGGGGATTTTATCCCCCGGTTTGTGTGTCCCCCGTACCATAAAATAAACATAGTTTGGCGCTATCAGAACAATTTCTGCACAATATTCTCTCCGTATGGCCGGAAGGATAGATTGTCCCCCTGGTCACACCGACCGGGTCGGGATCACTTAGCCTATGCAGCGTAGGCATACCCTCTTGTGACTCACTTTCAAGCTGTAACAAGAAGAGCTATTATTATTTCAGACACTTCCTTATGCGTTGTGTATCAGTTATTCCCTGCCGGATAAACAAAAAACCACAAAACAGAAAACAAACAAACATACACAAAACCAGAACTATCTCCAAAACTTTATTGTCAAACACAAGAGGGCGCATTTTCTATTCCTGCCCTTGACATTTTCCACACCCACTTTTGCGGACTGCCTGCACACAACCTCATAAATGCATTCCTATGGGAAGAAACGCAAATTTTAGTCAAGGCATCATGATGAAATCTAGGTAGGCCCATTCCTTGACTAAATTACTGAAGAGTAAAGTAACAATATGTATGCCTTCAGTGTGCTTAGAAATACACAATGATTATCACACTTTAAAAAGGCAAAATAACTGACTCATAAAAGTAAAAGTTCCATAACGTAGTGTAGTAAATCTACACAATGACTGCATAATATTAAAGGGACACGGTGCCTTGGATTGGGCGCTTTGGGCTATAAATAGCGTTTGTAATGAAATGAATATGGTTTGAAGCATGTTTTAAAAGTAGAAAATAATGATCCACACAAATATGCCTCGAAATTATTTTGTTTTACTTCGTGAAGTAAAACGGTCCGCCATTTTGTTGAGTCAAAATATTTGGTTCTGCAAAATGGCAGACTGTGTTAGGTCACTAAGTTGAATGAAAGCCATATGTAAGCCTACACGTAGTCTGAAATTGAGGACCTTCATGACGTTGTGAATTAAAGCAAAGTCCGAGCGTGCAAGAGCATCGAGGGTATGCCCGGGTCCAATGCCTCTGGGCCACCCCTGCCTGGGTGCAAAGAGGGTCCTCCCCGAAGACCGAAGTCGGAGGCATTCGGAGGATAGGGGCTGATGGGGGCCGGAGGCGCTTCCACACCCACGGAGCGGGGGATCTCGGTTGCGACCGCTAAATAATTATAATGATGATGTTTTTTTTTCCCTGAAGACGTTCGTATGGTGGTTCTTCCCCGTCCAAATTAGGTTGATAAACATTTGAGCTTGCTGCTCCAAGACGATCATATTTTACAATTGTATTATTGTCAAAAATATTAACAAGATTTATTTACATCATCTATTTTATACACTTTGTGTATTTACCATTTATCGCAATGAAACAACTCCAATGTAAAGACCTTTTATTATCTTGATTTTCTCCCATTCAGCTCAATAAACAAACCAAAGCTGGAAGGAAAAATAGTGTGGTTTCTTTTTATACAAGGAGTACTATTAGCATCCATTACTGTTTGTGTATGTAGGGATTCACGCGAGGGGCGAAACCCTTGGGTAGTGATCACGGGTAGCAGTCATCACTGGGTTGACGGATTACTCCATCGGCAAGGGGACAATTAACTCTGATGACACACTCATTCAATAAAAGGAGCTCTTGTTCTTTATTCCTCCATCTCCATATAGTATTTGTGTCTTTATACAACTATCCAAATCCCTAATGAAAGAAAGGTTCACAACATAAACGTTGCTTTTTATAATCACACTTGAATAACTTGAAATAAACTCGGACAATAATTGTTATGAAAATAATCAGACAATTTGAATTGAAAACTTAGAACTATGATTGAAAACTCACCCAACACCAAGGTAGTGAGTGAAACGAAACTAGCACATCAGTAGTGGCACATCGCCCCTAAGGCCAACACTGAAAGAATTCAAGTACACACTACTGCAATTACCAAACTCCGACCATTCACTTAAATAGTTTTCATTACTCTGAAATAATTGTCTGTTCATTAATAATAACTCAAGTCTTAAGATAACCTAATGATTAGTACTCACCGACACCCTGCACATCAACAACTCAACGAGATTCCTGGCACAATTCCCCTATCAAGGAGGGAGATACAACGCCGATACAACACGCTAACATAATTATACCATAAACCGGCATCCTCGAACTTCTACGGCCAAGTCCCTTTCAAGTTCACGCTATGGCCCATAGTGGACTGACCACTTTACATACCCCTTGAGGTATCAATGCGCCAGGTGCGATGATTGAATAGAATAATGATAATTTTATATCCATAAAAGAAACTTAATGTGGTTAATGACGTAAACCCACTATAATTACAGAATAAACAATTACACAATAATAAGGCACAGTAATTATGAGGTTTTGATTAAAACAATGAACATGCACTACTTTAAGCTGTATGAGTTCAATCAGGTGGATTTGTGAATGAACTCCCGCAACTAGATTAAAGGAACACTCTATATAAAAGCTTAACTTCTGAGTCCCCACATGTATACAGGAAACATAATAAAGACATGATAAAGACCATGGGTATACCATGTACCTACTAAAATGTGATTGGGATTCGAACTTTCGTTCACACCACTCTTGGCTCTGTCGGAGATTCTGATTGTAAAGACGGTTGAACCTGGTCCACTGCTGGGGGCTGCTCCGATTGGACAAGATCAGTGCTCTGGTAACCCTCAGAGTTATTGCCTGTTGAGAGAGAATTCAAATCCTTATTATAAGAAAACATTTTAAGTGAATTTCAGCAAAGTTCACTTCTCGCCGTTTTATTTCAAACTGGTCTTTAAGGCGTATGATATTCGTCAGGAACTTTGCATACACCCTCTTGTTCTGAGATGCTCCATGACGCTGGATTACACATTGGATATGGTCAACATTAAGGTATTAATAGATTAACAGCTGAAAGCAGGAGGAGCCTATGTGTTTAATATTCATCAGGAACTTTTTAATTTGCATACACCCACCTCTTGTTTTGAGATGCTCCATGACGATGGATTTCACATCGGATATGGTCATTATTATACTTAAGGTATTAATGGAATGACAGCTGAAAGTGGGAGGAGCCTATGTGTTTAATATTCATCAGGAACTTTTTTATTTGCATACACCCACCTCTAGTTCTGAGATGCTCCATGACGCTGGATTTCACATCGGATATGGTCAACATTATACTGAAGGTATTAATGGACCGACAGCTGAAAGTGGGAGGAGCCTATGTGTTTAATATTCACCAGGAACTTTTTTAATTTGTATACACCCACCTCTTGTTCTGGGACGCTGGATTTCACATCGGACATGGTCAACATTATACTAAAGGTATTAATGGACTGACAGCTGAAAGTGGGAGGAGTCTATGTATTTAATATTCACCAGGAACTTTTTAATTTGTATACACCCACCTCTTGTTATTAGATGCTCCATGACGCTGGATTTCACATCAGACATGGTCCACATATACTTAAAGATTTGTGCGATGTTTTGCTTTGGTTCATCAGTATCGTAGCGCTGATAGTCATAGGAATAAGTGAAGAGGGCGGCGTAGGCCACCATCTCAAGGCAAATCAGAAAATCCTAAAATAATTAATTATAGGATAAATGAAAGTAAAATATTAGTTTCAGATTTTGTTGCCGAAAACTGATTGAAGGTTTTTTGATTGCCACATCTTGTCAAAAAATAAACACATCTGATTAAGGTGTTGGCCAAATCCGAAAACATTGTGATTATTATTTTGTTGTTGTATACTATTTTTAGTTAAAGGTAGGGTCTGTCATAGATTGGTAAACACTCCAAAAACTTATGATCATAAAAAGTTACTTTGTGAGAAGAACTGCTGTTGATAGTTTAAACTATAGATAGTTCCCAGTAGACGCCATCTTTACGGGCAAATCGCATTTTGGCTGGCAGGCGCGTCAAGCGCTCAAATTATTAACGCAGCCGCGTCATTCACTAACCAATCACGCAATGAGTTTGGTGAAATGTGCGCTTGCTGCACGCCGTTCTCACGCGTAACGCATGACTGTGTGTTCCAAATTGCCCGTCATACTGCAACCTATCTATGTTTTGTTTTAGAAAGGATTCTCTTCGAAGTAATATTTGAATCTGAGAAATGTATTCATGCATGATTTCTGAGTGTTGGTGTCCTTTCGCGAATGTTGCGGCCAGAGATGCAGCTGGTACCCGCTGTCACCTCGCTAAAACGTGGATTGACTCGACATTCTTTATGAAAATACCGTGACAATTGTTTGCTGTTTTTTTTTCAGCAAGTAGACACTATTCAGCTGAAACAGCATTGCGTTGACATAAACCAATCTATGGCCATTTAAGCAATGGGAACATTGTATATCAAGTGTAATCTTTCTGAGTTTTATTTTAAGACTATACATTTCGTTTTCAAAGTGGCACTTGAATGACTTCTTATAATAACTATATACAGAGATTTTGTTTTAAAAGTTATAAGAACTGCCAACTTGCCCTGATCCTGCAGAAAGTTACCTAAAAACCCTCAAAAGTTTCCATGCATGTTCTGATGAATTTTAACATCTCCATATTATACTGAATGTAATTCTAAATATCTCCCTGTTGCTGTACAAAATCTCCCTAATTGAAAGCTGTAAGTGTCGACAGCTCCGAGTTACACCCATTGAACCAAGTTACTCAGATTAAACTGTTCACCTGCAGCATTGTAGCGAATGCAAACTTATCCTTAAAACCCCATGCTGGGTTGGGCTTCATGACATCTGTCTTAGCCAGTATATTGAGAATAGTACCCTGGAAGTTAGTGACGAAGATCACAAGCTGAACTGCCACAAACTGCAAGGTGGACCTGGGTAGCAGTTTGAGCTCATCGACGGTTGCTCTGCGGAGAAGGTTCTTACAGAACATGGCCCACTGAGGGACATCAAAAAAAGATAGTGGGGTAAATAAACATAGACCTAATAAATTCATATTCGCAAGTCTCCAGATTTACATTGGACTGCAGGCTTATGGCCAGTAATTTTCGCGTATGGCCAGTAAACTCATGACAAGTCTGTCAGTCCTGTGATTTTTAATCGTCCAACTCTGCTGAGTATTTACCAATGAGACAAACATATTCACCTTAGATTTTCCTGCAGTGACACACCATACACCAAGCTCCACCCTTGAATTGTCCTCTAAGACACGTCTATAAGATCCTCCCCTTAGGTATGCCTGCAGTGGCACAGCACATACCAAGACCCACCCTACTCTAAGACACGCCTATAATATCATCCCTTTGTTGGTATTCCCGCAGTGACACACCGCACCCCAAGACCCACCCATGAATGGTCCTCTCAGACACGATATTAAGATCAACTTCTTGTGTGCCGTTAGCAATCGTACCCTTTGATTGACACATGTAAACCCCAGATACTTACGATTTGTGAACCTGTTAGTATGATGGTCACCCAGAGATAGACATCTTTTGCAGAGAAATCTCCTTCGTTGTAACTTCCTGTAAGATGTGTGACTCTTAGAAATGGGAAAAAAAAATTGAAAAGATTGGTGTTGGAACCTACGACCCTGCATGTAAACCCTGACCTCCGCAAACCTGTATGCACGAACACTTTAAAATACGGAGCCTCTAAGGGACAGGTAAAACAAGAATATGAAAAGGTAAACAAAAAAATACTATTTCGTTTACCACGAAATATTATTTCGTTCCCTCGAAATGTTATTTCGTTCCCCCGAAATGTTATTTCGTTCTCTCGAAATCATTTCGTTCCCTCGAAATCATTTCGTTCCATCGAAATATTATTGCGTTCCCTCGACTCATTTCGTTACCTCGAAATATTATTTCGAGGTAAATAACAAAATAATGTTTCAGGGGAACGAAATAATATTTCGAGGGAACGAAATAATTTCAGTATTGTTTTACCTTTTCAATTTTGTTTTACCTGTCCCTTTAGGGGCTCCGTATTAAAATGTCCTCCGTTGTGATAAACGCGGTATAATTGTGGATTCTGACAAAAAAGGGAGACCGCCCACAATGAGGCTGGATAGATCAGTTAGGAAAGCACCACTCATTTGTTCTTTTTTCATCCCTCATAATTGAATGAACATTTCTCCAGTCAGTTTCCCTTGCGGTTTGGAGACTTCTATTGGTACAATTTGACATCAAGAGTATCTTGCAACTTACATCGTAACTATGGTCGAAATGATTCGGATGACAGTGTAGCTGAGAACACCTAGTTTACATGTGTGGATCATTCTAGTGATATAAAGAAACGAGATAAGAAATGAACAATAGTTTCTTTCTAAAACTAAGCAAAGTTTCAATAATCTTAATAGATACAAATTTGAGAAAGACGGTAGAAACGAGAAGTTTGTTCGTAAATCTTAATTAATTTTCTACGCATCAATAACGCACCAATGACGCACCATAATAAATTCAAGCATTTTTTGATTTTTTTTGGGGGGGGGGGGTGTGATTTCTTTTAATTTTTAAGATGTGAAGATAATGGAAACTATTGGAACGTTTTATTACAAAATACTAACAAATTGAGCTTTACAATCAGTGGCGTGTCAATTGCTGTGGAAATTCATTTCCCGAATTGGTACTTTTTTTGTTCAGAAAGCACATTAAGCCAACCAGGTATCTTTGTTCATACCAGACATGTTTGTCCACCCGCGGCAGACATTATCGTCCGACCCTGGTTCCCTAGTCTGTGCTCGCAATAGACCTTTCTTTTGTTGATAAACATAATGCGCCTGTTGGCATGAACGGCGAATCTTAACAAACCATTCAATCGTGTTAAAAAATGCTGTGACCAAATTCAACATTTTCCGTAAAGATTCATGAACTGAAATACCATCCATGATTGGTTGATTTGTTTCCAACAAATTCAACACTATTTTTGAATATTTGTGTAATATTGCTACAAACTATGGCTATCTGTTTTTGATTTGCAGTTATGACTTTCCATAGTTTTCCAACCTCGGTTGGCAAAAAATCGGGCTGTGACGTTGCAATAGAAAGGTCTATAGACCACTTGCATTGGCCGCCATCTTTGATGTCAAACTATGAAAACGTGCACGCGTGTACGCGCTGCGCACGACTCTCAGCCAATGACAGGTCTTCATTGACCTCATGAGGGGAGAGTTTTGGGTGGGGCCTGTGACGTCAAATACAAGGGCTCTGTTATCAAAGGTTACAGGTCATTCATTCGTCCCAAGAGGGAATGTCAGTGTTATTGCAGTTGGTCTTCTTAAACTTTAATCATAAATGTCTCAATCTTACCGTTTGTTTGGGATCCCTTTCTTCCAGCACAATGGACGAGGGTACTTGATCTCGGCTTTCATGGCCAGCCTGCTTTCAAAGTCGGGCACCTCGTCGTCAAAGAATGCCACAAGGTAGAAGACAAAATTATACACGGTGAAAGCCTTGTATAGCTGACGTACTGTATCAAAATATATCTCGGCTTCCGGAAAACGAAGAGCAAACCACTGGGGAGATTTGAAAAACATGCAAATATGTGAGCTTACTACCATTATTAGCGGGAGATAATACTGGTAATTTAGACGTGACAGGATTGAGTACCCTACCGGACCAAAACATCCCCGATACACAAATTGTACAGACCCACTTTTCTCAGAATGGTGCCATCAGATGTTTTGGATGTTGACACATTTTGCACTGGAAGGGCATCGAATACAATGACAATTTACAAAATGTTACCGCGAGGTTAAAATTAACCTTCAACAAGAAGAGTCGTTATAAAACACTCTTTTTGAACCAGTAACTTACCGAGATGATTATGATCAGAATTTGCCGCTTTTTAACATAGAAGACAGTTTTTGCAAACGCAGTTCGAATTTGCCATATTTCAGCTGGTTATTTCTGTCAATTGCCACTGACATTACTCTCATGAACATAAGCTTTAAGTTGTGTTACATGTTTCTGATTGCTATAATAGGCATATAGATTGAATACGATTAGCAAGATTTCTTCTGAAAGTGATGGCTGTTTGCATTTTCTGACGATCCCGTGAAAGTGCAATGACCTTAATATGTCACTTTCCATTTAATAGTTTGCAACTTACACTGTTCAAGACGTAGATCGGAACCATCCACAAAATCCTGAAGAAAACAAATCAGATCAACAAAATAAATTATAACTCAATTAGATCCTTTTGTAATGAAAAGCATTAACCACAATTAGGCAAGCATGAAGTCATTTTGTCTCCATTATGAATCGCAATTTCCCCGTAGTCCATCAACAGTAGTAATAATAAATCCAACTCTTTGCTCATTATCAATATCAAATCTGGTCACAAAACCAGGCCTGGAATTTCATCTTTGAGAGGGCAAGGCCGTTTTCATTTTGCAAAGGGCACTTCCATTGGAAAATCTGTAAGCCTGTGGGAAACTTTTGAAGGGGCACCAAGGTCAAGACCAGGGGCAACAGAAGCCATGGCCTCCGTGGCCTCCGTGTAATTCCATGTCTGGAAAACTGTCAGAGGGGAGTCTGTTTGGGGCGTGTCTTTATGGTCCTGGCTATAAAGCATACCCACTTTACATAATTTTGTGATTGTATATACCTCAAGATGTATTTCTGAAGACTGGGTCGAGTGAAATAGATCATGTGATTAACGATGCCCCAGAGTGATATCGGTATCGAGATGACCATCGCAAAGAATCCCACTAAAGCAAGTGTCCTCTTGAATTTCTCCCCCTTTTCAGGCTGAGCCTTAGAGAAGTCAATAATGGCGAATGGTGTTGCAGCTGCTACGAGAAGTCCGTAGATCACAAAGACTACGGGACGGATCCAGCGTCGCCAGCCAAAACGCGGCTCGGGGTTGGAAATATTCCGGGGAGGGGCATCTCTAGTAGTATTACCCTGCTCAGCTCTGTTTGCTTCTTGGGTGGGATCCATGGCATACGGTTTTGGAGACTCTTGATTCACGTTGGTAAAAATATCCCCACTTAGGCCTACTAGTTCGATTCAACCAAAGCTTGTCATATAGCGACGCTATACAACGGCGCTATGCGGTCTTTCCAACTTTTGAAGAGTTGCGTTTACAAGCACGTCATAAGTATATGACGGTCAGCAGAATTAGCCCATGCTCAATTCTTTCGTTTCACTCGTCGTCCGGCAATCGCGCGAATTATCAAGTTCTAGCTAGTTTCCAATGACTAATACTAATAGGCCTATAACCTGATAAGTTCTCCTCATTTCCTCTTCCTGTTTTGTTGTCCCCTTAACTCGAACAGCGAATTATTTGTTTATCTTGTTGGTCAAAAAACGTCCACCAACAAGCCGTTCGGGTCATGTGATGTGAACAATTTATTAGAAATATCCAACATCAGAATTTAGCGGGTCGTAGGTCGCGAGTGCAGTGAAACACAGCATCAAACATGGCGACAACGGTGTCTCTGCGTGCGCATGTCTATGGGCGGCCAAAAGGGCCAAAATTAAAGAAAAACTCAATCAAAGGACAAACGAACAGTCAAAGGACAAATTCATATAAGAAAGGCATGAGTAAACAAACAAACAAAACATCAAGAGAACAATAACTAAAAAGACAGAGTCAAAATCAAACAAAGGTCAAAACCAGAAGAGGACAAATTCACAGAAAGACAAAGTCAAAACCAAAGGACAAAACAAAAAGAAGACAAAATTACAGAAAGACAAATTATAATCAAATAAAGGACAAACCGACAAGAGGACAACATTACAAAAAGACAAACTCACAATCAAAGGACGAAACGACAAGAGTTCAAAATTACAGAAAGACAAACTCACAATCAAAGGACGAAACTGCAAAACGACGTGGGCACGGTCGACGGACTAACGCCAGTCGAATAATACTCATTCCCAGAATCAAAGGACAAACACACAGCAGCAAAGGACAAAGCCACCACCAAAGGACAAAGCCACCACCAAAGGACAAAGCCACCACCAAAGGACAAAGCCACCACCAAAGGACGTAGCCATGAAGGACGTTTTCACAAAAGGTCTAACTGATGTTGAACGACGAGGGCGCTTTTCAGTGTTGCACATAACATCATGCATGCAAACATGGCGGCCGTCCATGCAGCCGATGTTATTGTCAGAAATCTACGAAGACGAGTCGATCGACTGTATACAACTATCGCAAATGGAGATGCTATTTCTGTTGGTATTATTAACTACAGGTTGGGTAGTTTATGTAGAGATATTTTAGTATATCGCGAATATCTTCCGGTGTACGAAGAAATAACAAATGCATTGCTTGATGCAAAGCGTATCATTGACAATGCCGATGATGTTAACGACGAGGAGGAGGATGCCGCCGATGGCCGAGGTGGTATATCGTAGGACGCCCTGTATTCAGGGCGTCCCTGAAATCGAGGCAAATCTTTTACCTCTCTGTGCACGATGTAAACAGTCCCTAGATACAATTTTTGTGGTTTGACTTGCCAAGCAAAGAGTCTCCTCTCATTTGACCAAAACTTAGAAACATGTAAGGCTCCACTGGTTAGTTGCACTTGTAAATGCAAAAAGTTGTGGTATTTAGGCATTTCTGCAAGGTACAAAAATATGTCATACTGTCGGGGCCATAAAAAAAAAATTCCCCACCGAAAAAGTTTCATCAAACACTTTTTCAATTCACAATTCACGATGGATCAAATCATGTGACTGAACATTCTAATAGTCTGGATAATTTTTTTTGGTAACACTCTATCATTTTTGTTATTAGGCCTAATATTAAAATATAAACATCAGCTTTGTGATTCGATTATCACTGTTTATTTATATGCTTTATTTTAAATGTTAAAAAACATAAAAAGACAAAACTAAATAAAAATAAGATTTCAAAGCCAAAAATTATTTACATTTTTTTATTTTTTTTATTTTTTTAAAAGTTTTTGAAAAATACCATGTTTATTTTTAGAACTAGATAAAAAATATGTTGAATAAAATGAAGAAAACTGCTGGCTATAGAGTCATACACTAAGTCTCACAGAACACTTGTAGTCACTGCAGATGTTTCTTCCACGTATGGCTTCACCTGGACACCATACTTTCTTGTTTGCATCGAAAACAGGTCAAACTCAAAACAAATGGGACGCTATTGAAGTCATCGAAGATCGGTGCGTGGTGTGAAAGTTTCAATGTCCATCACATTTTAATATATGTTTGCATATTTCTTATAAACAAAGGAAGGTAATTAGGGCATCAGTTGATTATGGAATATTTTTATTTTTTTTTCAATTCAAAGAAAAAGACATACTACATCGAAAACCGGACAGGGGAGGATACAACATACATGCACCAGTTTCTCTGCTGGTGGGGTTGGTCGTCCAAAATACCTAATCACCGAAGAACAACTTTGTTTTTTTATAGGTAAGCAACTTATTTCATTAGGTGTTCTGTACACCCGGTAACCAGGGCCCACCACGTCTGATCTCCGGAATAATTTCCATATCCGAATGCCACTTTTGACTTAGTTAGCTAGGTGTGTGTTGGTGAGACCATTATTTCTTCGGGGAGTACTGACTACAGTACAATGCAAATAGTGAGGGGTGGATATTTGTATCCATGGATACAGTAGACAACCGTCACTTTATTATTAATTATGCGACACAATCTCCTGATAAATAAGAAGGGGAAATGTTGTATACTTGTCTTAAGTTAAGTGAGGTTTCAAGGACACAATTTACACTTGTGCACAAAGTCTATTTTTATGTCATTGCTCAAAATTCTCTGTCTCATTTTTGAAACTTCACTTGACTAGTGATTACAAATTTCTAGTGACTACATCTCCCCTTTACTAACATATCCTATTTCTAACATAGCTGATAGATAAATGTACTGCATTCTTTATGAGAAAGAGTTGATGTGGTGAGATGCACGTATAAAGTAACTGGCAATAAAATGTTTTGTTTTTCCTCTTTAATTTTCTGTTGTAGATGCTGTTTAAATTGAGATGGAGCTACGAAAGAAGCCTAAGGTAGACTACTGCTTGTTAGCGAATGGTCTTCCTATTACCCGGGAGTCAAACAAATCCACAAAAGTAAGCTGACCATCATCTCAACTTTGGGACATTGAGTTTTTGGAAACGAGAGGAGAGACGGGGAGTGAGGAGGTGCTTGTGCACTACATCGGTTGGAGCTCAGACTTTGACGAGTGGAAAAAACGGACCGACGTCGTAGACAGAAACTTTGCTAATGAGAACAGCGACGCGTACTCTTCATTGATAAGCACTCTGACAATTGCAGTGAAAGATAACCTAAACCTGTCTCGGGTACAAAACACCGAAATTACTGTCAAAACAAGTGTGCAGAGAGAAACATTTGAAAAGTTGATCGATGCACTTCAGCTGAAGGATTGGAAAACCGCAGGAAAAAAAACGATTTACAGAGGATCGATAGCGGCTTTCATTCCTGTCTTTGGAAAAGACTGGTGGTATCGAGTCTGTAGTGAAGTTGGCGACTTCGCGTACATTGTAGATGGTACGATCCAGCTCTGGCTGTTGGAGAGGGACTGTCTCACAGTGTACACTGTGGACCTGGAGAAGAAAATTGTACACCGCGGGTACGTCGCCAATCTGCGCTCCCTAAACCGATTTTCCCAACAGTCATTTAAAAAACTGAATGACCAGATAACAAAGTGTTATTTTAGAGGCTCAAACCACCAAATTTCAAACTTACAAGCCCTTGAACAGATCATGCAAAAGACAAATAGGATTGTACTTGTACCCATCTTGCCATAGAAAGTCAAACAAAGTACACTGCTCTAAGTGTGGACATGAAGGGCATTACAAGCCATCGTGCTCTGTGTAAATAATAATGTTCCTCTTTCACAGAACTTTAGAAGGAGCATTGGATTGAGTTGGAGTTTAAAGTTAGTTTACATGTTCCCTAAAATGCTCTAGTCTTTGAGAAAAGAGTAAAATAATTAGTTTTGGTCTCACGAGTCCAAAACCTGTGCTATTTTAATGAATAAAAAAATAAATGCTGTTTTCTCGTTAAAGAAATAACAAAAAGAGCTGAAACTTTCACATGTTTGTGTTATTACATATTATGCCTTTCAATTTCAACAAACTTTAACATTTCTTAGTGTTCAAAAGCATATTTGTGTACATAGTAATCTCTGTTTATTTTAACAGAGTTTTTTCAGTTCAAATAAATGTTCTTTCTCGAAAGAGTTATTCAATTTGAGCTTCTTTTGTGTACATTCAATGTTTCTTCTCATGTATTATATACACCCTCACTCAAAATGATCAAGGACATCCCCTTTCTCAAAAGGCAACATGTTTATCTCGGGTCTCCCACACAGACAATCCGTTGTCTGTGCGTGCAGTACTTCCTGTGCAGTACATGTGCTCTACGGTGGAATAAAGTAGTGTTCTTAGGTTGACAATTCTCACGAAACAAATCGATGGAGAATGAGGAGAATGAAAGGAGGAGAATTTGCACATGCGTGCAACACTGAAAAGCGCCCTCGTCGTTCAACATCAGTTAGACCTTTTGTGAAAACGTCCTTCATGGCTATGTCCTTTATACCATGCCCGATATGGGGCAGAGGGAGGCCCCCCCAAACTAACCCTAACCCTAACACACTCTTCCCTCTTGTATACAGAAGCACCCCCCCCTAAAATTCTCAAAAGAATTCCTGAGATTCCCAGAACACAATGAAGACACAATAGAGGGGGGGCCTCCCTCTGCCCCATATCGAGCAGCAATTGTAGTCCTTTGGTGGTGGCTTTGTCCTTTGGTGGTGGCTTTGTCCTTTGGTGGTGGCTTTGTCCTTTGGTGGTGGCTTTGTCCTTTGCTGCTGTGTGTTTGTCCTTTGATTCTGGGAATGAGTATTATTCGACTGGCGTTAGTCCGTCGACCGTGCCCACGTCGTTTTGCAGTTTCGTCCTTTGATTGTGAGTTTGTCTTTCTGTAATTTTGAACTCTTGTCGTTTCGTCCTTTGATTGTGAGTTTGTCTTTTTGTAATGTTGTCCTCTTGTCGGTTTGTCCTTTATTTGATTATAATTTGTCTTTCTGTAATTTTGTCTTCTTTTTGTTTTGTCCTTTGGTTTTGACTTTGTCTTTCTGTGAATTTGTCCTCTTCTGGTTTTGACCTTTGTTTGATTTTGACTCTGTCTTTTTAGTTATTGTTCTCTTGATGTTTTGTTTGTTTGTTTACTCATGCCTTTCTTATATGAATTTGTCCTTTGACTGTTCGTTTGTCCTTTGATTGAGTTTTTCTTTAATTTTGGCCCTTTTGGCCGCCCATACATGTCGATACGGTATACACAATGCAAATGTAGGTCATGTTTGAAGAAGCCCTTCAACACGTCCAATGAAATGCATAGGCCTATTTTAATTTTACAAGTGCAAAGGTTTCGGGCTGAATTCATGTGGCAGAGACAGTGAAATTTACACAACAACTTGGTCTTCGATGTTTATGCTATGGAGGTAATATTAATAATATAGCTACTGAATCACGATAATACCATGGAGGAGGAAAAAATGCAGTTTAACAACTGGAATGCGTAGCATATTGTGTTTCATTTTGTGTGGAGTGGCCATAGGCTGTTTTTTACACCACGTTTGTCGTGCCTTTTATAATAGGCCTATAGTGTTTAGTGAACAATAGATTTTGGGTTACAACAGATTGAAGGTCAAACAAAGGTATTATCATGGAGGTAGGAATAGATTCCTACCTCCATGATTTTACAAACCAGCAGGAACCAGTAAGGAAAGGGTGGGGGGGGGGGGGGGGGGCTACAAAGTTTGAACTATCTTGGATGATGCGGAGTGGAATCATCTGCACAATTCCTTGAGTAGCTGGTTAGCTGTATAGATTTAAAGTGAGTAAAATGTATAAGAAGGATACAATCTTGATAATGTCTCGATAATATGCCTATACTGATTGTAATAAACATGATAATAATTTATAACATTTATAATGCCCTCTTTTCCGAGGATATTCGAAGGCACAGATTACAATAAAAATTATATAAGACATTACATAAAAACACAAACACTAAACATTTCATCAGAATACATGCATACAGCCTATACAAATATTTTTAAAAGCAGACACCCTATACCTCTTCATAAGATGGAAAAACACTGTAAAAATGTACCAACACTGTAAACATTGAATACAAATTATTGCCTCCCTAAAGTTAAACAAGTGATCAGTCTTTAATGCAGCCTTGAATGACCACAGCGAATTAACCTCCTGTTAAAAAGGGAGTTTTTTTTTTTTAACATCAGTTGGTTAGAACCGTCTGGGATTGTTATGCATTCAGATTGAGGCGTGCAAACACGCAAGGCACTGGTTGTGCATGCAAAGCTAGCTGCTTTAAATTTTGTAAAGTTGCGTGGTCCGATTTTCGTCGATTTCCCCCCCCCCCCAAATTTTTCTGTGAATGAGTTTTCAAAGCGAAAAGCATAGAAAAATTCTATAGAAGAGCTACATTTTGTACACTTCCATTTTCTTGATGCTTGTGTGACATGGCTGGATAATCCTTATGATTTTTGTACTTGTTTAATCTTTCCTGTTTAATTTTAAATAGCCTACCTCCCAAGTCATGGATACTTTTATATTCCAAATTCCCCTTTTACTTTCCAGATAGTGTTTCCCCTGAGGGGATGGCCTAAAATAAAGCCAGCCTTTATCAGTACTGATTGCCATTTGCATGACCGCATTCCCTTTCTCCCTAGTGATAGGTTTATTACTTCTGCTTGTATGCAAATATTGTGACCCCTGGTCTTTTCCCCAAGACCATGTTTTTTCCAGCTAAGACAATTCAATTGCAGACCGGCAGTGGACTTGACCACATCACATTTTCTGGTTGCTCCATCATTGACATTTCTGCCTAGAACTTTGGTCTGTTGTGGATTTGGTTTTCAAAGCTATTTGTGATTTTAATTTGTAACTCGCTTTGATACTGTTTTGTTTTTTTTGTTTAGGTTTTTAGTTTTTTAAAGTTTTATATTTTTTTGTTCATAGTTATTTGATTATTTTTCAATTCAATTCTAAGCAATGTTTATTTCCATATATTATCATCAAGGAAAAAGTACAGTCAATACTTATTCGAATATCTAATTTATGGTTATAATGGACTTCCGATTTGTTAATATTGTTGAATCCATTTCTAGGCTTGAGTTCAGATTCTAGTCAAGTTGAAGTTATTTGAATTGTTTGGTTCTTCTCCATTACCATTTTCATTGAGTTGATAAACAAAATTATCTTTTCTTTCTTGCTCCTAAAAAGTCAGTTGCCATTGTCTCTTTTTATCAAATTGCCTCGCGCCTTTATCCTCACTCGATCCTAGGTAAACAATTTCTCATTGCAAGCGAGTTCCCAAAAGCGGCATTTATCAGAAAATCCATTTTATTTATCATTTATTATCATTTATTTCAAAGTGTTCCATTTTTCCGGGTTACACTTGCTCTGTGGTTGAACCCATCCGGATTCAAAACAAGAAATACACACATGCCTAACCAAGAACCATCTTCAAAACTTACTTTATGATATAGTAGTAAAATATTAATATGTAAAAATAAGTATTTGAAAAAAACTTTAAAAAAATAAAAACTGTAACACAAGAGGGGGTAAACTCAACTAAGCTAAAAGCCACCCTCAAAAACTCCACCCACCCCCCAACAAGTGAGTTACTGGCCCCTAGGTCATGTAACTTGTGACATCATAATTATGTTTACAAAAGAGCCTCGAAGCCTGGACATAATTTGTACACAGTCCAACGGAATCTGACAGAGACTGCGCTGTCTGATATTTATCAACTTTGATAAAGGAGGACAAATAATCTCAAAACTTGAGTCAGCTGCTATTTTTGAAAACTCTTGAGTTTTTGTGGAAATTAAGACGCACAATGTAAGATTTCCCATACGACCGGTGTCTGGCCTCTCAGAAAGGCCATGGGATGTACATGGTCATTCTTGTTGTAAACAAAGGTTTATATGGTCGATACGTAAGATGAAAAAAGAAGTATAGATAGTTCCCAGTAGACGCCATCTTTACGGGCAAATCGCATTTTGGCTTGCAGGCGCGTCAAGCGCTCAAATTATTAACGCAGCCGCGTCATTCACTAACCAATCATGCAATGAGTTTTGTGAAATGTGCGCGTGCTGCACGCCGTTCTCACGCGTAACGCATGGCTAAGTGTTCCAAATTGCCCGTAAAGATGGCCGATTTACGTCATATTGCAACCTATCTATAAAGTGACTTATCCTCCTCAAAAAATACATCAAGTTGGCAAAGTAATCAAGAGTACAAATCATAGCATAAAGACATTCGATAAAATGTTGACTTTAAGAAATGCTATTTAATTAGTCAAAGCATTATGAGGAACCTTGGGTATTCCTTGACGAAAATCATCACTGTGAAGAAGAAATTAACAAGTTCATACATCATAATGCCTTCATTATGCTTGGACATAATATTAACAACCAATCAAAGAAGCTTGAGTTTTGCCACAGCTTAAAAGCTGGATTTATTCACACGCACAAAATTATGAAATGTTCTCCGAGGGAGATTTAGTAGTATAGGCAAGGAGCCTGATACCAGACCCGAAGCTATAAAAAACCATCAACATACACATTACGACAAAAATATTGAGAACTACCATCCTCCCAAAACACTTATGCACTACCACGTCCGACATACCAAGTCCACCAACACAAAGTGTGGCCACACCAAAGGTCGTGCACTACGCCCTATCGACATTTAGAATATGGACTCATTTGTCCATACCCACATGAAACACTGTGTACCAACACAGCAATAGATGACACACCGGGTCACACCGGCACACCGGGACCCAAGGGTCACACCGGCACACCAAGACACAATGGTCACACCAACACACCGAGACCCAAGGGTCACACTGGCTCACCGAGACACAAGGGTCACACTGCCACACACCGGCACACCAAGACCCAAGGGTCACACAGACACACCGAGACACAATGGTCACACCGGCACATCGGGACCCAGGGGTCACACCGGCACACCGAGACCCAAGGGTCACACCGGCACACCGAGACCCAAGGGACACACCAGCGCACTGGGACCCAATGGTCAAACCGGCACACCAAGACACAATGGTCACACCGGCACATGCACCGGGACCTAACTACAGGTCATCTACCGGACCTCCTTGAACAATATGTACAGAAACGCACCTTGCCCTGGTATTGTATAACAAGCCATTGTCCAGTGAAAAACGAAATGACTTTAAAGATAAATCTATACACCACCACTTAAAATTATTCCCCAATTTGGAAGTCTGACGGGATAAGACTGTATCCCCAATGGAACCGACGGGCGCAACAAAAAGGTAACTAAAGTACTTGTGTATTTATTTGTCCCCATAAGTTGGAACACAAAAGGGGAAACACTAGCCCAAATGGTAAGGAAGGGCACAACAGTGTAACCTATATGACGTTCGGTAATACATTTTTACCGTTTCCCAAGTTGCACGAACAAGGGTAAAGGTAACCCTTGAAAACCCATAAGGCACTATTGTTCATAAAATCTGCAAAACACTAATTGTTTATACTTAAGGTTAATATTACCCGTACCTACTAAAAGTTAACTTTGTGAGATAATAAAGCTATAAAACTTGTGGTATTTTATGACATTAACCTTATATTTCCTCACCAAATTATTAATTTTTTCGACAGCAAGCCTCAATATTTCGTGGAACAATTCCTAAATAGACCATTATAACAGTTAGAATAACACTAAAATATATAATAACTTTATTCGTATAAAAATCTTGATAGTTCGAAGTATCTCTTTAAAGGTTTAATTAAATGTTTGAAAACAATAACACTTTTTTATTTTGCTTACTTCTAACTAATATTTCATTATCATTGTATATATATCAACATCGAGGTATAGCTGCATGTAAATAACCAATTGGGATAGTAACTGGATACGAAGACTTCAAAATCCTGTGGAAAAAATGAGAACGTACATTTGCCACAAGCTTGCTATCTAATGCCAACCTGATGGCTGGATTCAATACAAACAACCCTAATATAGCTAATACAACAGTACTAAAAAACGTAATTGTATTCTGATGTGTCATGGTGAACACGAATAAATATGCTCGTGCACCAAGAGCATTCAACTACCAAAGGTGGACCGTAAGGGGAGGTGGGTAAAGAAAGCTGTGATGAAGTGACAACAAATTTGCTCCCACCAAACTTTCAGCCTCTCCTTTGCATGACCAATCCTTATAAGTCAACCTTTTTAATAATTCCAAAACAAACTTAAGTAATCTTTACTATCATTGGTTGTTCTGAATCATTAACTTCCACATAGTAACATGTAAATAGCTTCATTCTTGTCAAACACTGCTCATTTAGCAATTCCTTTTGGGTGTTTGGGGGTGTGGGTGCTATGGGTAATGTCTCCATTCAACACCATTCAAATTTCGCAGTTGATAATGCTAATTATTCACATCACAACAAAGCAAATACAACTAACACTGCATATTCGACAGCCATTATTTGCATAATTTGCATTCTATGAACTCTGAAGGCATACAACACGCAACAAGTTATAGTGTAAAGCTATTGGTGAAAAACTAGACTGGAAAACCAGTCTTACCATGAATCGCGAGAGCTAGCCCCGGCACAAAATACAAGGCAGTATTGTGTCGAATATAAAGCATTTTGACTCGATAAAATGAAGCATGCTTAGACAGTAATGAATAATTTTTTTATTATGTACATTTTCAAAAAGCAAAATAACTCATCTCATTAAAATTAAAGTTTTAGAACGGTGTCTATGTAATCGTTATATTGACTACATTATTGTATATTCGGTTTGCGGTACTTTCTGGGTATTAGATTATGTTCTTTTGAGAACTTGTCTTGCTATTTTGTCTACTGCCGCGAAGTAGATTTTTCGGAATTCGGGAGAAATCTTCTTCGCGGCAGTAGAATAAATAGCAAGACAAGTTCTCAAAAGAACATAATCAACCCAACAAGTATATACACATGGTGTTACCGCAAACCAAATATACATTAATACATCACCATGCAATGCCTCAAATCCCACATACGTATGACTACATTATTAGTATGAATAAATTCCACACACCAGAAATGAAAGAAACAGGGAAATTATAATCTCTCAGTCAGTCATAAGAATGACTTGAAGATTACAGCACTACAAAATCACCAATTCGATTTGATCGCCATGGTGCACCACTGCTGTTTCCTGCCGGTTCTGGGTTAGATGATAAACAGGGAACGTTATGAAGGACAGGTTAAAAAAATATATAGGGGTGGGCTAATTTTTTCTGGCTATTTATGTGACCGCTACATGTCAAAGTTTGTAAGTATTCATAATTGTTTGTGTGTTGGACGATTTTGTGATAGTAAATTTCTTCTTATCGTGTCCACACACACTCGATGTTGAGTTTCAGCAACCAGAACTGAACGCAGTTTTTGGGGCACTTTCGTTTAATTTAGCAAGGACTCCATCATCACACTGGTCCGGTAAGAAACATTTGAGTAGATGATCCATGGTTTGCGGTTCAGAACCAATATGAAAGTCACATCCTGGTGTTCAGCCTCATTTCTAATTGAGCGTTGCTTTGCAGCGACCAGTAGGACCTAAATTTCTCTATGGTAGGACTATGATTTGAGTCGGTTGATACTTTCTCTATGGTTGATAGTAAACTGATGGTGTTTATACATACCAGCATATTCTATATGTTAATTACAGAACCCATTAGTGATCGTCCTTCATCATTACTGTCAATAAAACAGAATCAAGAGCTATATGGTGGGAATACATTTGTTTGTTTGTTTGTTTGTTTGTTTGTTTGTTTGTTTGTTGGGTTGTTTGTTTGTTTGTTTGTTTGTTTGTTGGTTTGTTTGTTTGTTTAGATGATATTCCCATCAAGTTGAACTCGGCAAATCCCACAAGGGATATAAACACCATGCTGGCAAACAGCCAATCTCTCTCACATATTATACAATCCTTGGTTTAACGTCTATGATTATGAATTGCATAAATCAAGAATTTGTGATCCAGTAATTAACTAGACGACAATACTTATTCTAGTCATTGTGAAATCAGCGGTTAGCTTGGTAGGATTCAAAACCAAAATCGTGTGATTTCAACGGTCGTTCTGTTCGGTGGTGTGGTACCTTTTCATATCAACAATTGGATTTTATTAGCCAGAGATGAAGAAACCTTCATTTTCGGGAATATCGTGGTTCTTCTGCTCCATGACGATCTTTACAATTTTATTATTATAAAAAAATAAACAAGCTAAATTTACAACAACTATTTTTACCCTTTGTGTATTTACAACTACTTCCTGCCATAAAACAACTCCAATGTAAAAACCTTTATCATGATGCAGCCATCTTGATTTTTTCCCATTCAACTCAATGTAATCAAACCGAGACTGGAAGGACAAATATTCTGGTTCCTTTTTGTACATTGAATATTAGCACCCATTACTGTTACTGGATACAGGGAACATGACCAAGATGGTGGCAGCATGATAAAGGTATATACCTTTCCAATGTTGATAAACAAAGTGCGCCGGTTGGCATGGACGGCCGAATGTTAGCAAAACATTCAATCGTGTTAAAAAAAATTATGACCAAATTAAAGGGACACGTTGCCTTGGATTGGACGAGTTGGTCTATAAAAAGCGTTTGTAACAGTTTGTTATGAGATGCATACGGTTAGAAAGATGTTTTAAAAGTAGAATACAATGATCCACACAAATATGCCTCGAAATTGCGTGGTTTTCCTTTTAAATCGTGAACTAACACGGTCGGCCATTTATTTTTTGACTCCCATAAATGGCCGACCGTGTTAGTTCGCAAAGTAAAAGGAAAACCACGCAATTTCGAGGCATATTTGTGTGGATCATTGTATTCAACTTTTAAAATATCTTTCTAACCATATGCATTTCATAACAAATGGTTACAAATGCTTTTTATTAGATCAACTCGCCCGATCCAAGGCAACGTGTCACTTTAAACCTTTTCTGTAAAGGGTTATGAACTGCAATACCTTCCATAATTTGTTTCCAACAAATTCAACACTATTATTTTGTGAATTTTGTGTGTGACATTGCTACAAAATATGGCTATCTGTTTTTGATTTGCATTTTTATGGCTTTCCATAGTTTGACGTTGCAATAGAAAGGTCTAAAGGAGCTTGGGTGTATAGGGTGATTGAGATTGGAACTCTTTTTCACACCACTCCTGTCTAAGTCCGAGGTTCATGTTGTAAAGACGGATAAACACCGTCAACTGCAGCTGGAGGCTGCTGTGATTGAACATGATCACCCTGGTAACCGCCGTTGGTACTATTACCTGTTGAAAGAGAATGTAAACCTGAATAATAACATGTTAAGAAATCAACTACAAGTTTACCAGCCCGTGTAGACTCTCTGAGGCCTGATATTTTTGTAATAAAGGACGCGACTGAAAACTTGACGCACGATCATGGAAAACGGTTTGTCGCTGAGGATAAAGTAATCACTGAAGACACCGGTGACATAGGGGATTGTGTCCCCCGGTGTTTGTGTCCCCCTCCCCCCATATACGGCAACATTTTCTAAATCAGCTTAAGGGAGTTGATTTAAAAGAGGGCGTTGCTCTGCAAAAACTTGGGTGTTATAATTGACACCAGGATGTTGTCACATTATATTATAGAGATATTAAAAAATGTACCAAAATTTACATTTTATAGGATGTAAAAATAACACTAAAGTAGGCCTAATTGTGATGGCAGAAATAAGTCTAATTTCAGTGTTATTTTAAAACCATGATTTTGCTTTGTTTTGTTTGTTTTTTATGTATATGTGACCGCATTCTAGTGTAAATTTTAACACCCAAGTTTTTGCAGTGCATATAAAAAAGGACATTTCTACACTATTCGCCGTATTGGGGGAAAGAATCTCCATCCACACCTGCGGTCATAAGCGTTCAATGATTATCATTGCGCGACCATTAAACCGACCTTAAAGTGTATGCAGACCCTGAGAATCTAGTGACATGAATATTCACAAAACAACTTCTTAATTTGCATACACACACATTTTCCTCTCAGATACTCTACGATTTTGTACAAGATTGGCATAGCTGACAAAATAGTCGCAGACAGTGTTCATGTTTTTTGTGATCAACCATACATGAAATAACAAACTTTGATCGTTGTGAAAATGGTTTTAAAAAAGCATGCACAATTTTCAGCATGTAAACACATCGTCCTTAACTTGGTTTTAACATCCAGATACAGTTTTCTCGAATATGATTTCACTTCAGAGAGAAATATTTCACAGAAAAAAGTATGAACTTCATAATCGTAAGCTTTTAGACTAACAATGATGTTTTTATCCTTATCAATCCTGTATAATAGCCTACATCTAAAATATCTAGTTAAGCTATGTTGAATATTCATCAGCGACTTCTTCATTTGCATGCACACACCTCTTGTTCTGAGATGCTCTACGACGCTGGATTTCACATGTGGGAGGAGCCTGTTATATATAATGAATATTCATCAGGAAAGTCTTCATTTGCATATACACCCACCTTTTTCTGGGAGATGATCGATGACGCTGGATTTCAAACTGGTTGCAGTCCACATAAACAAAAAGATTTGTGCGCAGCTTTGCTTTGGTTCATCGGTGTCGTAGCGCTTATAGTCAAAGGAATACGTTAAGAAGGCGGCAAGTGCCACCATCTCAAAGCAAATCACAAGATCCTTAAAAAAAAGATCAAATAAAAGATAGTTAAACATTACTTTTAGTTTTTGCCAAACATTTATTCAAGATTATGAAATTCCCGCCCCCCCACCTCCGAAAAAAAAGAAAAAAAAACAAAAAACACACACATCCGATAACGGCGTCAGCCAGATCAGAACAGTGTGATTATTATTTTATTTTTTACCCATGCAGTCAGTTTCATTGTGGTTTATAAATTGATATTTCAAATAAAACAAGTCGCATCCCCTTAAAATGATCCCCTGGCTGCCGCTTCCCATGTTGTATCGTAAACTTGGGTTTGATCCCTGGCTAAACGGCAATAGACTGTGCAAGTCTCGCGCGCATTCGAACTTCCGGGACCATAGTGGTCCCAACCATGGAGTTTTACGTGGGCGAGATTTTGTTTCGTCAATTATTTTAGTTTAACGTAGTTTATGACCTAGAAAATTATACATGTTGTTGGGAATGTAATACTAAGTGATAACAAAATATGAAAGTAAAACCAATTCAACAATATAACGAAGAAAACCCGCAAATTTTGTGCTCACCTCCGATCATAAAACTTATGTAAAAGCTTGTTTTGGATGCGCGATTATAATCGCCAGATGCTGTAATTGCAAAGCGAACCCTTTTCATTGCAGTCTATGGTGTTGAGGCGTCGGCATTCCTCTTTAAACTGCGATACGGGTCAATTTAAAACCCGTTTGACCGAATCTGCGTAAGGGGTTTCTAAAAAGTTAACATCAAAAAAGCATCCTTGTCCCAGAGTTTTAATTTGTTTTTAATAATAATTAACACACTTTGGCGTATTTTTTTTAAAAGCTAAAACTAATTTCATAAAATTGTAATGATTTATTTTTGTTGTTCAGATTTTGTCATGAGATATAATTTAAAACAAAGATTTGATTTCAGAAATAAAAATGTTCTTCGTTTGACGTGTTTTCTCGTTCGGATACGCGCGAGACTTGCACAGTCTATAAGCTAACGGTTGTCGGGCACCCCCGATATTGACAAATGGGGAGACCACCAACACAGGGATAGATGGCTCACAGTTGGTAGTGCGTTTAAACCGGAGGTTGTTGGTTCAAATCCTGCTCTAGTAAATTTTTCTTTGTTCAAACCCCTAATTATTGAAAATTTAATTTAGTGCAGTTAGTTTCCCTTGTGCTTTATAACTCGATATTTAATTTTGTGTATGCATTTTTGTATTTAATTAATTGGAGTATAGACTTTCAACGATTTTTTTCAAGGAACATTTCGTTTTCAAAGCGGCACTTCAATTGTTTATTCCAATATATGTAACAACAGATAATTGTTTTAAAAGTTACAAGAACTGCCAGCTCTCAATGATTCTGCCGACAGTCCTGAAAATAAACCAATCTTTTCATGTTCTGATGAACAAATTTGAAAATCTCCCTGATTGTGGGCACTTTTTTCTCCATTGTGATGAATGTAATTTTGAATGTCTCCCTGATTACAAGGTGCAAAGTTACACCCGTTGAACCAAGTTACTCAGATTAAACTGTTCACCTGCACCATTGTAGCGAATGCAAGCTTATCCTTATCACCAAAACCCCATTCAGGTTTGGGGTCAAAGACGCCTGTCTTGGCAATTAGATTGATGATTGTACCCTGGTAGTTGGTGACGAAGATCAGCAGATTAATTCCCACAAATTGCTTGAAGAACCTGGGTAGCGGTTGGAGCTCTTCGTAGGTTGCCATACGGATTAGGTTCAGACTGAACATGGCTATCTGAGGGACAGCAAAATAAAAAATTAAAAAAGGAGATAGTAGGGTGAATAAAATAATATAGACCTAATTGCCAGATTGCGTGGTATCCATAATCTTTATTTCGACTTTCCAGTTACAATTATCCTCAAAGAAAACACACCTTTAAGAATCTCCCTTAAGTTGGGTATGCCTGTAGTGACACACCACACCCCAAGCCAAACCCTTGAATGGTCCTCTAAGACACGCCCATATGATCCTCCCCTTGGTGATGCCTGCAGTGGTACACCACACTCCAAGCTCCACCCTTGAATTTCCTCTAAAACACACCTTTATATCCTCCCTTTAGTTGGGTATGCCTGTAGTGGCACACTACACCCCAAGCCAAACCCTTGAATGGTCCTCGAAGACACACGCCTATTAAGATCCTTCCTTTGGCACACGCCTATAAGATCCTTCCTTTGGGTGTGCCTGCAGAGGCACACCACATCCCGATACCCACCATTGAATGGTCCTCTAATTATACTATCAACTTTTTAGATATGCCGTTAACCATCTTATTGACACCTGTAACCACCGGGTACTTACGACTTGTGTAATTGTAACTATGATGCACACCCAGAAATAGGGATTACTCGGAGTTAAATCTTCTTCGTAATGTCCAACAAGATATGCGACTCTTTTAAAGAAATGAAAAACAAACACAACAAAAGTAAATTTGGATTCTGCATGCGACCCTGTGCCACAGCACCTTGCAAAAAGTTGCAATCCTTTACATCGTGCAATGTAATAAAATAAATTTCGAACATAGCTCCGCACCTTGTGTATAATGAGCACTTTGAGAGGTCCTGGATTGCAATACGCGTCATTGACCGCCATCTTTGATGTAAAACAATGGAAAAGTGCACGCGTGTACGCGCTACGCACGACTCTCAGCCAATGATAGCTCTTCACGCGTGCACAATTCATCAAAGATGGCGGTCAATGAATGTCTATTGCAATCCACCTATCGTGAGATAAAGCGCTACATAAGAAATGCTTATTGATATTACAATGAATTCTGACTGGCACCTTCAACAAAGATATTGAGAGAATAGGGATACCGCCAACATTAAGGATAGAAATCTCATTATGTTTATGTTCACCCAAAATGTAATGAAAATGTACCCAGTCAGCTCCCTTGTGGTTTATTTATGAGTTGATATTATTGTGATATTATATTGGTAAGTTGTGACATTAACTAATTAATTAATAAAATAATTATTAATTAAAATTCATATCGCGCCCCTTACATGATCAGAAGCGAATAACACAAGGCTGCAGTGCCCAAACCACAGTATGGGGATACGTCTGTCCCGCCAACAGAGAACTAAAAGTTGCTTATTATATAATACAAAAGTTACTTATGACATCGAGAGCATATATAAAGATATGTTGTAACTATACTTACAGTATTACTATGGTCGAAATGATTCGGATGACAGTGTAGCTGAGAACACCTATCTTACACTTGTGGACCATTCTAGTGATATAAAGAAACAAGATAAGAAATGAACAATAGTTTCTTTCAAAATCAAAGAAAAGTTTAATTATTGTTATGAAGATTTCTGAAATCGATATAATTTTGAGAAAGACGGTATAGAAATGAGGAGAAGTTTGTTCGTAAAACTTAATTACTACTATAATAATTTCAAACATTTTTTATTTTTTATTATAGGCCTATAGGGGGCCTACTATTATTATTTATTTATTAATTAATTTATTTCACTTCAAAAGGTGGTCGCGTTTTTGAGATCACCGAAAAACCGGAGCGAATATTTCCACGCAGGAAGAATATTCCCCATATGAATACACAATCTGAGAAGCGTTACGGCCGTAACGCTTCTCAGATTCAAATTGTTGGGGATAAAAAGTGGTATATTTTCCCATAACCGTAGTACTTCAAAGTGAAAAGTTTCTCAAAATGCATTATACTATCCAAAGCTGATGTACTTCTTACCAAGTAAGTTTTTATTGCCATTAATTTTCAGAGTCATTACCAAACGTATACAGACCCTTTAATTTACGGGAGATAACCATCCAGCTTTACAATCAGGGACGTGTTAATGGCTGTGGAAGATCATTTCCCGAATTTGTACTTTTTTCATTACAGAAAGAAGCACATTAAAGGGAGTGTAGTACCTTTGGTAATTACTTCAAAAGTTAATGACCACAAAAACTTACTTGGTAAAGAGCACTGGAAAGCTGTTACATTATAAAACATTGTTAGAAACGATACCCTTTGAAGTAACGTAGTTTTAGAGAAAGAGGTAAACAAAATTGAATAAGAGAAAGGCTTCAGGGATGAAGCCTCTGTCAGGCATCTGAAAGCACACAATTATTCTAGACAACGAGGGTGTTGTTGTTGGTTTTGGGGTGGGTTTTTTTCATTGGTTTTTGGCAACTTTGATGACCATTATTAATTTTTGAGCCCAATGTTCACAGGTTTGTTATTTTACACATGTTGGGGCACACCAAGTGAGGATACTGCATGGTCTTTGACAATTACCAAAAGTGTACATGAAGGCCTACCCTGCTTTTAAACCAAAGGTATCTTTGATTATTAGCCAAAAATGCTTTTCCACCAAAAGGTAACAATTTCCTTACATTGGTCACAAGATTATATGTGGTTTCAGTGCTATTGTAGTTGACCTCTTCATGAACTTTGATCAAAAACGTCTAAAGTTGTGTTTACCCACCCTAGGGTTGGTTGCCTTTTGACCCGACATAATGGGATCGGGAGCCCGGTCTTGGGTTTCTCGGCCAGACTGCGTTCCAGGTCGGGCACCTCGTCAGCAAAGTATGCCACCATGTAGAAGACGAAATTAAACACTGCGAGGGCCTCGTACAGCTGACGTAGCGCGTCGAAATACACCTTGCCGCTCCGAAACCGAAGAGCAAGCGACTGGGGAGATGTGAACAACAAGCAAATGTGAGCTTATTATAGTTATTTAGGAGATTCCACTATACTTATTTTAGCGAACCCAATTAGATTGTGGTGTCCGCGAGAGGAAACTCTTTGGCTAATTGAAGTTTTGCACCTTCATCGTTTAAATTTAACTCAATACCCTCTCAATCCGGTGTTTTGTCGAGTTGCTGTGTCACTTCCATTTGGTATCCTGCAATAACTAATTTGCAGGTGTGGCAGTTTTCTGTGCGGGGAGGATGTTTCAATGATGTTTACAGCCAAGTAGATCATTGTCATTTGATTGGAGGATTGGGGGTCACGCGTCATTCATTATTCACACCATGCATGACGAGAGGTATCGATCATCCATGGTAAAGTAGCCTTTTGTCAAGGCCTTCGTGGCTTGGACAGCATCGTGGAGCAGCGGAGCGACTGCCACTACTAAGCTGTCCAAGCCACGAAGGCCTTGACAAAAAGCTAATGGTAAAGACGCCGAAACTGTTCCCCTCTCATTCTTCTTTGATCTTTAGGGTGACCGTGTAAAAACATGATTCATTTGCAATGAATCCCGTCAAATACCTGAATTTTCACACGCGCGTACTAAGCGTCATTCAAGTGCCATTAAAAGCGCTCGAAAGTTTGTAACAAGCGTGTGCGGAAAGCAGTCACTTTGGCGATGTTTTTCAGCACATGCCTACCAGGGTTTAGTGACGGGTATCGATACGGTGCCCTCCCCATGGTATAGCAGGCTGGGCTCTACAAAACGGCCTCATTATACATTTTGGGGATTGGTTTTTCCCTCCAAATGACACAGGACTATCTGCAGGTACTAAGCTTTTTGTATTCTTGCAATGCATAGAATATTAACGAGTTGAAAGATGGAATGTTCCATTTAACTCGGCTTCGCCTCGTTGACTGGAATATTCCAGCTTTCGATTCATTAAATATTCTCACCATTGCACTCATAAACATTAATTAATCATATAACAACACTACACCAATACTACACCAATACCATATAGTTTTCACACAAATGAAGGGCAATATAAATAATCAATTCCGATGGCATTATGCTAAAAACCAGTAACCGAGATGATTAGGTCTATTAAATTAAAGAGACATTTTATGATCAGAAAGTGCCGTGTTTTTTTCAGAGAGATTAAGACCAGTTTTTGCAAACGCAGTTTCGCATTTCCAAGATTTTAGCTTTGTTAAATGCATCTGACATTTCTGTCACGAACATAAATTTGATGTTGTATTCCATGTTTCTGTGTTCTGTCGATTGCTTTATACATTGAATACGGCTGGCAACATTTCTTTATTTTTGAAACTGAGCTAGTGGCACTTTCTGACGATCCGGTGAGAACGCCGAGATCTTATAAATGGTCTTTTAATTTGTAGTTTGAAACTTACACTCATCAAGACGTACATCGGAACCGTCCAAAGAATCCTGGGGGGAAAAGGGAGAAAATAAAATTAGCAAACTGCTTATCAATCAAAATGACCGATGGTATAAATGTATTTTAACAAATCGTTAGTGGTCTGACTTTTCGATCCATGCGGAGTCTTTCTCGTTAGATCTATATAAAACAATTATACAAGTCCATCGAATCCTAATGTGGTCATTAATTGTTTCGTTTCTGTGACCACGAAATGCAGGTCTCCTATCGAGACTTCCATCCAGATCACCATTCTCTGCCAGAGCTCAGGGCCCAATTTCATAGAGCTGCTTAGCACAACAAAATCATGCTTACCAGAGTATGGTTAACAGCCAAACTACCATGTCACATGTACAATCTGTGACTGGTATCCTGCTCATTTCTGCTCAAGCAGAAATTTTTAAAGCAATTCTTTGTTTTTAAGCAGTTCTATGAAATTGGGCACTGATGTGTACCTCATCCTCAAAAGACACTATTATCAAAAGGCACCCCAAAACCCCAAACACACACACAAAACTGATGACCTTGCCTGCACTCAAACAACACTACCAGGGGAAAACTTACCAGGGAGTAGTTGGTGTCGACTAAACACTGAAAATGTTTCGTTGGGGACCGAAAGAGCCTCAAAAATGTGACTGCGGTTCTGACATCGTACACTGCAAAAACACCATGTGTATTGTCACATTATTATAAATACCCAAACGAGAATCACAATTAACATCATAATATAATTGTGTTGGCAGATATTAGTGTTGTTTTAACACCCTATATTTTTTGCTGTAAATTTTGACCCTTTTTTGGTATGGATATACACAGTGCAGTGGCTGCATTTAGACATTTTAGTTTAACAGCGAGACTCTGTGTCAATGACAAAGGTGATCAAATCCATTGCTCTATCTATATAGGTCGGTGATAACTTCGTCACCTGTTTGGGGCGTGTCTGGTCCTTGCTATCCCTACCCTCTTTAGTGATGCAACCCAAATAATTTTAAACTATTGAATTATACAGCCTACCTGATGATGTATTTCTGAAGACTGGGTCGAGTGAAATAGATCGTGTGATTGATGATGCCCCAGAGTGATATCGGTATCGAGATAACCATCGCAAAGAATCCCACTAAAGCAAGTGTCGGGATGAATTTGATCTCCTGCTTGGTGAAGTCGATAATGATGAGTACTGTTGCAGCTACTACGAGAAGTCCGTAGATCACGTAGACTACGGGACGGAACCAACGTCGCCAGCCAACAAGCGGCTCGGACTTGGCGGTATTCCCCGGCCGAGCGGCTCTAACCCGCTCAGCTGAGTTTGCTTCTCCGTTGGGATCCATGTCATACGGTTTTCAATTTGGACACTCTTGAATCCACGGCGGAAAAATATCTACCCACTCTCTCGTTCGATATGAGGTGCGTGTGTATTTCAACCAATGTTATATATCAAAGCGCTGCTATACGATGGCGTTATGCGGTCTTTTATTAATTCAACAATTTGGGATTGACAACCGCCTCATATGACGTCATGTCAGCAGAAATGCCCAGTTCTTGGCGTTTTGCTCCGGCACTCGCGGAATTAACTGCTCTATCTGCATACAATTTGCCATAGATTAATTATCTTAATAATAATAGTCTTCACATTGCAGTTTTGTTCTCCTCTTAACTCGAAAGAGCGAACTATTTTGTTTATCTTTATCGCTTAAAAAAATATTCTCCAACTAGTCATTCGTGTCACGTGGTGTGAATAATATTGCGACCCATATCAGAGCATTTGGCAGGTCGTAGGTCGCGAGTCATGAAACACGGCGTGATATTGCGACGTACATGTAAACAGTGTCTACGTGCATGCGCTTACTACAGATACGGTACTTGAACACGACAATTGAAAAACCCGAGATATTCATTGTGTCTGATGAAATGCATTTGCATTTTTACAAGTGCACAAATATGGCCTAGCAGGGACATTAAAAAATACACAACGACCGTGAACTTGGTCTTTACATTACATTGTTTACGCTATGATGGGGGTCAAATTCAAGGTATACAGGATTGGTAGAGAGCTGACAAACTATAGACGGTGTTCATGTTTTGTGCGTGATCAACGCCATCATACAATAACAAACCTGTGATTTGGGTGGGCTTAATCCGTTGTGTGAGTCGCGGGAGAAAATAGTGAAAAACTAAGCACCATTCTGTTGCGTTCGTTAGGTTTTCAGATAGGCCTACAGTTTTTTCGAATATGACTTCATTTCAAAGAAAAATATTTCACAGAAAAAAATGGTTTTAGTTTGAACTTCATAATCAGTAAACTTTCAGACTAAAATTAAACAATATTGTATCCTTACCAATTCTGTTAATACCTGTTTATACAATAAAGTAATCCGTTGAACTGCGCCATAATAGGCCCCTACCTTTGTTTGTTTTCAAACATAAACGAATCGACCTTGACCTCACATGTACTGTAGGTATCACAAAAAGGGTTAGGCCTATAGCACAAACGAATTGTTAGCAAATTACAACCCCTCACACCAACCAATTTTCTCTATGCTTCAACTAGTAGGCTACATGCCGTGCTTAGCTTTTAGATAGGGGCCCACCTGCCAGGTATTGAATACTAGAACTGTGGTTTTTATACCCACGTGAAGTTTTAGTGGCCCAGTTTTTAAACATGGCGCTCGTACCACGAGGTGACCCATTTTATCCACTACAACAAACAAACAAATATTGCGATTGAAGTAGCATTATTTTTCAAACTGCTGTTTCCGAGTCTGCTTAGTATTATTAGTATTATTCACGGTTTATTAAAAAATCGAACTTGTTGCCAGAGGCAAAATTGCAACGAATTGTACATACAAAATTACATGATTTTAAAAATTGTTGCAAAAACATGACAATTATGTACAGGCTGAATAAATAGAATATACATTAATGTAGAAAAAGGGATAGTTAGAAGATAAACAATCATTAGGCAAAATAAAATATTAAAAAACTATAAGAAAATTCCAACGCACCAGGCTGTAAAAACACGCAAGAGTCACACCTCAATTTGCATTAAATAAATGTGTAAAAAGAATAAATTAGCTAGTAGGCCTAAATTACTATTAAAAACCAAGAAACTACAAATCAATCTAATTGAGCAGCTTGATTAAGTAATGGATTGTAGTATAATATTTTCCAATTAAAAACAAGAAACTACTTTATTCATTCTCATTGAGCATTTGAATTAAGTATGGTATTGCACTATGTTTTTACCTGTTTTTATCTGAGTGAACCTTTTCTTGTTATACGAAGATCTACCTCTTCAAATCTCTGCTTAGGTAGCCAGTCTTTAAAGGACTTGGACTTAGACAAGTAAATAGCAAGTTTGGTGCACGTGGTTTTTCTACGTTCTTTTAGGAAAGTGAGTTTAGTGTCTTTAAGTGCGTTTTCGTACGTAGAGTATGAGGACCCTAGAATAATTCTAAGCGCTCTTTTTTGAACTCTTTCCAAGTTTTCAACCTGCTTGATAGTTAACCCAGCATTCCAGACAGGAACAGCGCACTCAAGAAGGGATCGTTCATAACATTTATAAATTGTTATCAGTTTTTTTAAAATTGTTATTTTATTTAGGGAGTTTAAACTTGTTCAACATCTTTAACATGTAATGTTTACAATTTGCTCTACTTATAAGATGTGAGACGGTGATGGGCGTTCCATTTTAAATCAGAGCTAATCTGAACACCAAGGATTTTTACACGATCCACTATTTCAAGTTGTTGTGAACATATCTCAGGTGGGGTTTTCACCAAAGGTTTTCATAAAACAAATATGCATAGCCACACATTGCTTCGGATTCAGTTTCATGTTATTTTGAACAGTCCAATTCATTAAATTCAGCTAGTGTTCTTTGCATGTTACTATTGTCTCCTCCGATGCAGTTTTCAATTAATGTGACATCATCTACGCATTTAAGACTAGTTACTTTCTCAGGGGGTTCTTGAATGGCATCGTTGATTTGTGCTAGGAAGCGAAGCGGTCCAAGTTTGGTTCCCTGTGGGACACACCTTGAAGAAATCTATACTCTGAAAGAACAGGCGGCCTGTCGTATAGAGTCCTGCACTATAGAGCCACTTAACTTAGGACCGTAGGCCTACTGTTTTTAAGTTTTATTTTTTAGGATAATAGTAAAGCTGACTGTACTACTTTATTTGTACAGAACTGTCAATGTGTTTTCATTCCTGCTTCGGTTTTAATTAGTAATTAATTGAAAGGACGTGTGTACAACATTGATAAGTGATCACACAGATTTGCACATAACATTACATGGTATAAAGATGGTCATGGTGGAAAACTTTCATTGAAATACATTTTCTTGAAATCCTATAATTTTTAGGAAATAGTCTTTATCACGCGTGATAAAACCCGATGTTTGAAAACAGTGAAAATATATAATTGGGTTTTTCACTGTTTTCTCATGACTCCGAAGTATGATTTTTCTTTAACTTTCGCAGGTTTGTTATTTCATGTATATGTTGGGTCACATCAAGTGTGGATACTGGTCTTTGTCATTTACCAACGTTGTCATGACATATGCTTTTTAACATATAGGTCACTTCGTGAAAATGAACGAGTTTTTCCCGCTGTGTACAAACCAATGGCATAATTATTGAGACCTATGTGACAGGTCACTTCGTGAAAATACGTTCCAGACAGTACACGCGCTGGAACTGTGATGTAGCGCTTTTTACATCATAGGTGAAGTGTATCGAGGTATGTCACTTTCAGTGGATATGCAAATTGGCAAACCCAGTGATACGTCGTTCATACTAATGTAGTGTAATTACGAAACAATTACGTTTTAGGTACTGAAACCTGCTGAAATTGTTAACAGTAATGCGTATAAATGTATGTTTAAATGGTAATGGCGAACACAACCCAGTTTTATGGTCAAATGAAGTTACACACATTCAAAAACAAATTAACACATTAAAAATGTGCTACTCCCATCTGAAGAGGAAGACTACAAGCATTTTAGCCTTGGAACTACTATAGGTGAAATTAACAATTTCGTAGCCTATAAAATTAGACAAATATGGGCTAATTTCAAATGAAATTCGGCTATGTTTTATTTAGTCACAAGGGTCTAATGGTTTGGGTGATTTAAAAGTGATTGTGTTCTCCAAAAATATGTATTACACGCAAATATCAAACGGACACCTAAAAGTGCCTGTTGGTGTAACCGTGTGATTTGTTTTGATGGTGTCCTGGAGTGTTTTAAAGCATGTATAATTTGCAAAGTTTTTAGTAGCACACAGGAGCAAATTGATGATCAGCCTTTACTGGACAAACGGTTTACCGGGCTAGTGTGTACTTTTTGGGGGTGGTAATTTATATTTGGAAAATGTTTGCTCATTATGATGAAATTGAATGGTTTACCAGCTCTTGCTGCTGGCTTTTCCGAAATTGATTGAGTCATGCGGTCTAATGAAATTGAATGATCTTATTTTACCAGTGAATGCTAAACTAGTGAAATTGATTGACTCCTTTTGACTGTTGAATGCTGATTCAACGGAGCATTCGTTTTCAAACGAAATTGAATGAGCCAGGAGTTAAAATGAATGGATTTTTGTTGAAATTGGCCGGGAAAACCTATACTAAAAAAAAACATTTTGTAGTTTTTTTGCGTAGAAAGGCTGCTCGTATTTTTTCAGAATTGTTTGTTTGCCGAAGAATAGTAGGTCTACATGACAGACGAAGCATGATGTCGGACAAAAGGCAGCTACACCGTGACCTAGACTTCCAGTTTCCAAGCCGCAATCTACGCAATGACAGGAGCTGGTACTCAATGGTGGTCGATATGGGTCAGGGTGCTTGGAATCTCAGTAATTCTTTAGAGGATTTATGGGGGTAAATAGTGTGTGTGTGTGTTTTTTTTTAATTTATCGTGGGAGCATTTGGGCGGGGAGGGTAAGGTACCCTTTGCACCATATCAGCCATGCACAGGCTGAAAGAAGTTCCTCAGACAAGTGAAATTTCTCTCGTGCTGTTTTTGCGTTGATGTTTGATAACAAATAATTAGTTATTCACTAATTACATGAAGTGATTTAGTTGGGCCAGGTACAGTATCAGGCTGTTGGGTTCATGATGGATCTGCTACTGTTATGCGAGTAGAGAGGAGGTATAGGTTATTTTTATGGGCCATGTTTTTTAAAGAGCACGGGAAATGTCAAATTCATAATTTTGTTAAGTACTACTAGCTTCTCATTTTCCAATAGATGGAGTCCTCGTGTGAGCGAGGAAAACATTACAAATCTCTAGCCACACGTTAAAATGGTGTAAATTGCCGTTGTATTCGATAACCTTCCGGGGCAAAATCTTTCAAAATCCAAATCATCCAAAATGACGTCTGTTTGAGAAATATCGGTATTTACATTTTTGTACGGGGACGTTTTTTTTCTTTTCATTCCTGACTTTAAATGATATTCAATCAAAACGGCCTTGAATTTGACGAAATATTCCTCCTCTGAATGTAAAGACCCGTTATAGTTGTTGTTATCCAATGACGTATTGTCTCAAATATTTCTCTGAAATAAGTCAGGAATTTGAACCAAAACATCCATGTACAGACCAACAAATGTAAAAACCCATTCTTCTCATCAGAATATATATGCGTAGGCCTATGTCTCAGATTAAGCTACGATTAGATGATACAATTGGTGTCAGTTAGCCATTGTTTGGCCAGATTGTCTAGCTCCTTCAGGGACTGCTCACCAGGGCAATTGTGGTAAATACAGTCACTGGTGATGTGAGCAGCTGTTTGGAGGGCAGCTCCACATTCACAGGCGGACTTGCAATTAAGCCCATCCGGAACATGTTTGCCCGGACACGACCATGCAGTGCGTCATCTGTTTAAACGGCACCAAGCTGCTCTGGGCAGGTGACATCCGAGTGGCTTGTGGCTTGGTTTGTCGATATAGCCATGCAACCTTGATGCAGATGACCAATGATCTTCCCATTGATGTTTCGCCCAGGAGTCCGGTGTGTGGCCGTCTGCAGTTGTGATGAGGTTTTGCAGATGATTGGCAAGCGGCTTCCTAGACTTTAGTCTTGGGTTCTGGATGTTGTCAGAATGATGTCATCGGATGTTTTGGATGTTTACAGATTTTGCACTGGAATGGTATCGAATGCAATGGCAGTTAACACCATTTTAACGTGAGGTTAAAGACTTGTAAATGTTTCCTTACTTACATGAGGACTTTATCTATTGGAAAATGAGTATTAACACAACATTTAATTTGATAAAGTTTCCCTTGCACTTTAAAGAGCACACGTGTAACATTGGTAATTGTCAAAGACCAGTTTCCACACTTTATGTGACCCAACATAAATATGAAATAACAAACCTTTGAAAGTTTCAGCTCAATCGGTCATTGGAATCACGAGAAAAAGTGGGGGGAAAACCTTAAATGCTTTCACTGTTTTCAAACATTGAGTTTTTGACTCGCGAGATCAAAACTAATTGTTTTACTCATTTTTCAAAAACTAAAGCATTTCAAGCACTAATATTTGAAAGGGAGTTTCCCACCAAGATCATACCATGTAAGTTATGTGTGAATCTGTGAACATTTATATTTTTACTCTAACCAATGTTACAAACAACCTTTTTAAAGATTCCCGGTAAATCATCCTTTTGAGTCACAACCGATGATTAGGTCACAAACCTGAGGAATTTATAATAATTTGAATAAGGATAAATTACAAATGCTAATGTAGGCCTACACTTTACCTCGGGTCTCAGGTGATTATTGTGATTTTTATTTTATTTTTTTAATTTTTTATTTTATTTTATTTATTTATTTATTTATTTATTTTTTTTGGGGGGGGGGGGGGGGGGGGAGTTTCAGATACAGTTTTCTCGAATAATTTATGACTCTTTCAAATAGGACAAATCTTACAGAAAAATGGTTCTAGTATGAATTGTAAAGGCCTAAATCGTAAACTTTCAGACTAGATTATTTTTTAAATTTTAACAATCCTGTGTAATACCATTATAATATACTGGATGCTCTATAATACACTTGAAAATATAATGTGTTTTCAAACATAATCATATCGGCCTTGACCCGATCCAATCTAGTGTAACATAAAATGCCTGTTTTGGTTAGCACCGAAGTGTCTTTTTCCACATAGCATTCAAACTCAATTTTAAAAGAATAATAAATACCCTAACTTCAACTAGTACGTTCTGGTTTAGTGGTTGTACAATGTGTACGTTGACAGCATTTTTCTGTTAGAAAAAACAACATGCTGTATTTTTGGCAATATGCCAAGTGCAAGTACGTAGTGTGCATGCTGTCAGACAAAAGACAGCCTGTTTAAGGGAGGACGGCACTTTTTGCATTTTTTTTTATTTCACTGACAAGTTTTTATATCATTGGAAAGCTTACAACCTGAGGATCACAATGGTGGTAAAATTATTTTCATAGCTTTTTCTGGTAAGGAGTTACGACAATTTTAATGCCAATTTTTAGGGTATTGTTTTCTGTCATCACTTTTTAAATTGACTCCCGATTGTTATAAAGTAATTAGTTGTGCCTTTGAATAGAAATATGCACTAATTGTTTAACCAACAAACAGCTCAGGATAAACCAAATACAGTGCTTTCTAAATTAAACACATATTATGTTTCCATGGTGAAGTTACACCATGTCGCAACAAAAGCAAACGAAAAGTTATGTAAACAAATATATTTAAAAAAAATCATGCATATTTACAGCAAGATTACTTGGTCTAAAATCTGTTTTGTATACTGTAACAATAGCAAAATCACAATGGATACCAAATTATAGATCTTGGCAAGAGCAATGCAATGTGCAAACCAAATAAAAAGATGACACCAATGCCTGACTCCTGGAACTCTTCTAGGTGATGTGAGTAGGCCCCTATTATTTTCTTTTTAATGTATTGTTTTTTCACTTTGTAAAAAAATTGACAAAGTATATTAAAACAAAAGCAATTTAATTCTTAAAAAATTGTTTATCTTGTTCTTCAATCACCAGATCTCTAGCCTGTAGATGGATCTTCAAGGAGTTTCTGGTGACTCTTCATAAGCAATGTTGCAGTACCAAGATGGACAACATAAAATAAATTAAAATAAGCTGTAGCTCTACAAGACAAAACAAAAAAGTGCTGTAACACACAACACAGTAAAGTATGTGCCCCTCATTGCAAAAAGCAAATGGAAAACAAATTTGCCTTAAAAAACCGTATTTAATAGGCTATATTTTGTGTCATTAATAAATAATAAAGCATGTTTTTTAATATTGAAACTATTATGTTATGAAAAACAAATTGGTGAGAAACAACAGCAAATACAAAAATGCTGAGTAAATTTGTGGTGCTGTAAAATGATAAAACATATTTTATTAACTATAAATAGGAGTAGTAATAATAATAGTGCATGATGAGTGGTGTGGGATGACGGCAATGATATAATTATTTCTTTCTTGTTATAAAAATAGAATTAATAAAAACAATTCAAAAATAAACAGCAGCAAAGAGACAGGTGGTGAAAAAACTTTATAGAAATAAGATAGAAAGTAGTAAATATAAGTTCTCTTGTTATTACCACCATCAGATCTGTCTTATTATTTAATATTAAATATAAGTTAAACTCATTTTCAAAGTCAGAATAATGTAATGCACAAATGTAGCGCAGTTCTAATTTGCGCGCGCAAAAACACAATATCGGAAATTATACGTGTGCAATTCGTTCACAATTGCGCGCGCAAATTAGAAAAATGCGCGTTTGTAAAGATTGTGCTTGACATCGTCCTGAAATTGCCGCTGCTTCATCTGCACGGCGCATTTCCTAAAAGCTCTTTGCGGCGTAAGGCGACATGGAAAATTAGAATTTTTTTAATTCCATTGCCTTTGGAAGGCTTCAAGCATCCCTAAAATCAACCTTTCCAGCTCCCTCAACCTCATTTTAACTGGATTTTTCTGAAGAAAAGCTCAAATTTTTGCAAAAAATATTTCACTTTTTGCATGAATTTTGTTCATTCAAAGTCAAATTTCTTACCTCAAAATGCACCAAAATTGGCAAATTTAGTATCAAAAGAAAGCTACATTCATTCTCTGTCCAAATCTTACACCAACAAAATTACATACACCAAACTTCGCACGAAAGCGAGTAAAAATGAAAACACAGATCAGGCGGTCAAAAACCAAAATGGCCGCGTCCGCGATAAAAAATCACTCCCCCGGGGGGAGACTCGCAAAAGAGAATTTCTTCAAGCAAGTTGTCCTTCAAATATCATGTAAGTATCAAAATGAACAATATCAATCAAACAAGCATGTTTTCCTCTTCAATTTGATGAATTTTCTTTTACATTCGGCGAGTATTTCTATTACAAATCAAAGATTGAAAAAGACAAATTTAGTGTGGTGACAGATAGGAAGGCGAAAAATGACCCCATCGCTGGCCTCGCTGTGAATTACATACAAAATGACAGTCCAGTGACTGAGCTACATTTACACACACACAAAAACAGCATAAAACGGTTTGGGAAAGAACGAGGGGGAAGAGTGGAACATATATATCTGGGATGATGGAGTCAACTGCAAAATGTGTTTGTTCTTCTCAAGTACGTAGCTCGTTAGCTGTAGACAAAGTGTGTTAAATGTAGGAGACGACCGTGCCTGATGATGCAGAGCCATGCGTGGTACTAATTATGATTATTAATGGTAGTCACTACATGGTATAAAGGTGGTCATGGTGGAAAACTTCCCTCTCCATCCGAGGCTGTTCGAAGGCCGAATTACAATAAAATTCCATTAAAAAAACTACATCAAAACACAAACACTAAAAACTTACATCGAAATACATGCAACATACACATACTTCACAGTTGTGTATTATGTGCAGCATTGGTAATTTTGTCAAAGACCATAATCCGCTCTTGATGTAACCCAACTTACGCATGAAATAACAAAACCTGTGAAAGTTTCAGCTATAAATCAGTCTTCGGGAGTCATGAGAAAACAGTGAAAACCCCCATTATATGTTTTCACTGTTTTCAAACATCGGAATTTTTATCACCATCAGTGGACTAATTCAATTGTTTTACTCATTTCCTAAAAACTTAGCATTTCAAGCAAAACAATTTCAATGGAAGTTTTCCACCATGACCACCTTTATACCATGTACTGTGCAAAATGTGAACTTTTATATTTTCAATATTACCATAATGTTGTACACACCCTTTAATCTACCTGAATTGTAAGTTTAAAAATTAAGGCAAGTTTGGTACAAAGAGGTTCTCTGTGGAGTGTTAGACCTAGGGTGAAAAACGCTTCATCACAATGGGCGACATTTCCCCTGAATGTTTCTACAAATTCCTTCTTGAATAGATTCAATAGGCACCCTACGGTTGGATTGTGCTGGAATGCCAAAAAGGGCTACATATTCAACAATAGACCCCTACCATTGACGTCATCAAGCCGTCATCTTAGAGGTAAACCAATGATGGTTGGCGCACAGGATTGACAGGGCACCCTACTCAAATGACGTCATTTGCCTATAAGATTGGTCTGACATGTGACCTGTGACATCACACGTTTACAAAAGGGCCCCTGCCTGGACTTCCTGCAGGCACAGTTTGTACGCAGCTCAATGGAAGAATGAAATAAATGTTATGTTTTGAGATTGCACTGTCTGATTTTTCTCAACTTTTGATATGAAGAAAGGGGGGACATCTCAAATTTCAAAAAGCTGTACAGCTGTTTCTTTGGTAACTCTTGAATTTATGTGAAAATTATGACACACAATTTAAATTTTCCCATAATGGCCTGTGTATAGTGTGTTGCCCGTCAGGAAATGTATTAGAATGTACAAGGTCATTGTATGTTTCTGTAAAAAAAATGTAACATGGTCTTTACGATGAGGGCAGTTGAGTGTTGGAAAAACAATTATCAAACAAACAATACGCGAAACTGAATCCCCATACGGTGTTCAGACAACTCGACGGTTCGACAACTCGACAGTCTGACAACTCGACGGGTCAGACAACTCGTTCGGTCGGACAACTCGACGGCTGGTTCGTAAAACTGTCAGACAAGTCGACTTTGATCCGCAGACAACTCGACGGATGGAGTTCAAATCCTGGGGCGGGGGCGGTGGAGGGGGGGGGGGGACACCCCGGTGTAATTGTTCTGGCTCTGTTTTTGCCTTTACGGCAGCTTATAATATTACAAAGGACTATATAAAAAGGGAAAATAATGACAACAACATGAGAACGCTGAAAGGGGACTTCTTTCACTGGCGGTCGGAGGCAGGATTATTATGTTTCCAGGAGATTTTGGCAAAGCATGACTCGAATAATATTTTTTGTGCAATTCCAATCGATTGGCAGACTAAATGAATTTAATATGGACGTCTGTTTAAAGAATGTGTATTTCAAATTTAAATATATTTAGCTCTTTACTACCCAATATAACTAAATCTTCGGGACATTCCTGTCATTAAAAAGGACGGCCAACGGACGGATCGAATTTGTTTAAAGTTCACGCAAATATTTTGTGTAAACATTGTCAGTATGTCACTTTGTCAGTAATTGAGATATGGGGTGCGTTCCGTTTTGGCGGTCGTAACCATTAACTGTTTCTATCAATGCCCAGTGATTAACCAATGTCAAGTTGAACCGAAACAGTTATTGGTTACGACAGCGAACAAAGCACGCCAATTCATCCGTCGACTTCACCCGTCGACTTGTCTTGGCACTCCGTCGAGTTGTCTCACTGGCGAGTTGTAAAGCTGTCGAGTTGTCCGACCGGACGAGTTGTCTGACCCGTCGAGTTGTCAGACTGTCGAGTTGTCGAACCGTCGAGTTGTCTGACATCCCCCCATACTCTCTACATCTTGTTTACGTTATTTTGTACAGAAAATAATAAAAAACACAACTCTAACACAAGAGGGCGTATTCCACTATCGAAATACGATCCGTGTTCCTGGTGTTTTCGTTGTGACAAGTGATTTACAAAGAATAGGTGATTCAGACGCACACACAGGGTATCTACACATGATTTTAATGTTACCAAGTTTCCAATGCGTTGTTCACTTGTTCATAGTGAAAGGTAAGGTGTATTTCAGTCTGATCAACTAATGATCGGTATGAATTATGGTAAATTCTCACACATCTTTCCCATACTTTTTAAGTTTTACTCTCTCTCCAGTCTCGGCGGTCTCTTGTAATTTTTTTTGAGATGACGTGTACTACAGTGCAAAATACTCGGTGGATCCCCTAAGTAACACGCCCCGCCCCCACCATGCCCACCCCTGTCTGAAATGACAACAGCATACCCGGACTATAAATTATAACAGAACTTTAAAAATGCCCAGTGCACGAGAAGGAAGGGGCGTGGTTAGGAAAGACCAGGCTTGGAGAAAATCCGTGCTAGGTGCTACTGCCAATTTTTCACTGGTCGTGACCAAACTACAAAAAAATAAACACAGCCCTGCCTGCCTGGTGGGACCATGGAGGAAGGAATAAACAAACTCTAGCCTAGCTAGGACGTCAGTGTCATCATGGAGGTAGGTCAGGTACTCCTAATCCTAAACTACGACTATATGAGGATCGTTCTGCTGGAGACGATGGCAGAACGAACCTCATAATAGTTCTAGGAGAAGATGTGAGGATGCAAATAACTACATCCAATGAGTACTTTTCATGCATCTTCCTGACGTGCTTATGAATCTCAAGAGTTGAGTTGCAAAAAATCTGCCCAAAGACTTTTTCAGATTCAAATTTTGGGGTGAAAAATTACCTCTTTCTCTGAAACTTACTACACTACTTGAAAGGGGGTCGTATCTAAAACATTGTTTTATAATTTCAAAAGCTTTCTAGGGTGCTCTTAACCGAGTAAGTTTTTTATGGCTTAATTATTACCAAAGATGTGAAAATTACTTACTTTTCATGCAGAATCTGGCTGTGTATTATTTGTTTACGCTATGCATGTATTTCCTTTTTCACTTCTTGAAAAAGGGTATGGTACATTGTGATGAGAACAACAAGAAAGAACTGCAGCCTGTCATAGTCAAGGATGGCTAACTACCAACCAGAACGGACTGTCAGAACAGTAACAACAGCAACAGAAAACCAACTGAAATTGTTGACAGAATATCACAATAAAGCTCATTCGGCTATTAAGAAAGCTCTTACCCATGACGAGGCTGGTGAGACCAGCAAAGCAATCCAGCTGTACAGCCAGGGACTCCTTAATCTCGCTAAGGGACTAGAGATACAATGCGGAGGACCAGCCTGCGTCGGTTCCGAGTTCGAATCTGCTAAGAAGATGCAGAGCCAGATGAGGAAAACATCTCGACAAATGAAGAGAAGGCTTGAGGAGCTTGAGCAGGATGCGTTGTCAAGGCAGCAAGAGGAGAGCAACAATCGGGGTGCCATCAACGCTAACGTGATGGAAGAACTGGAAGAAAACCTACGTCTTGAAGAGGAGATGATGGATCTTGAGCAGCCACCTTCTTATGAGCAAACCCAGTCTGATGCATCTGAGGTTTTCTCCATCCCAGAGGGAGTCCAGATATTCTTCATCAACGCACAAGGTCATGTCAGTGCTCCGAGCCATCCTGGACCTCTGCGTATCTATAAATTTAAAGACGCCGACCGTGTGGATGTTGCTGATCAGCCTCCAGCATTTCTCCAGGTGAGTGACTGGTTGTATCCGTTGATCCCGGGGGAGTCTCCAGCTTTGAGAAGTAGGCAGGGAGCGTTCCTCTTCCCCGATGTTGTGTCTGGAGACCCAGGAGCATGTGTTGGCGTGATGTTTGCACCGGAGATCGACAGGTAAGGAACAATTCAAATTTTAAAACTCCCGTTCAACAGAGTCCGTCACGTGCAACCAAAGTGACCATTCTTGATTGTAGGACCAACAACATAAACCTTATTGTTGTGGTGTTGAGCTTAGAAATTAACCCATAGAGTCTCAAAAGTGGGGCGCACAAAAGAAAAAATCCCCTGGGCACAAGTACGCAATCCATTGGACCGCCACAACGTTTGGCTACAATGTACGTAGACCTCATCATTGTGCTAGAGTACGGGAGCAATCCTACACGAATTAATACGTGCATTGTATTTTGAACAATCCATGAAAAAAGAAATAACTATAAGTAGTAAACTTGCGGGTACAACCATGTGTAAATCTCTTTGGGGAGGAGTGTTGGCTCTGAAAAGAGCCGGTGTGGGCTCAACGTTTCGAACAGTATACTCTGCTTGTCTTCAGGAGAAAATCTTCAAACGCCACTTAGTCCAATAAAACATTCTGGTAGTCCTATGTAACAGTCCATGAGCACGTGCTGGAATACTTACCCAATCCAATTAGAACATTCCTTACATTCCGACTTTGAGACCCTCCCTTATGAATATTTGTATGTGGAGTTACCATACTGGAGGAAATCAATTGGTATGAAAAGAACCCAAATACCTTGGTAAAATATTCAAATTTCTTCAGTTAGGCCTTCAGTGCCTTTTTATTCACAGATTCTAGAAACAATGTGGGAATTTTTGAGTATCTGTCATCGGAAGAAAATGAAACTTCTGAACTCTGTTTCTTTCATCATCATGTTTTGTTTTTGTTTTTAACAAAGAGCAAAGATTCAAACTTTTGTGCGGACTATCCAAGAGTTGACCGTCTTGAGAGAGCAGCGAGAGCCCCCACCGAGACCATTACTACCGCGGACCCGCCCAGTTGATGGGAGAGAACAGACCGATGAAGATGAAGAGACCGCTGCTAAGGATGGGGAGCAGTTGAGCACTAAGATAGCAAAAGGCATCATCATTGGTGAGTCATGAGGTTGAAGATCTTGACAAGACTAGTTTTATAGTCCATAAAGAATAGTCTTGCATTGACGCTGTGGGAAGTCTCTCTATGAATTAATGGTTCTAAGAAGAACTGATACATGACAGTTCTAGCAGTATGCTCTGTCTGTCGTCGGGAGACATGTCTGATGATGAAGAGCCTCCTGACGTTGAACAGAGCAAACTGTGGTTGACGCTGAGTGTCGTTTCTTTTCAGAACCACATCTAAGAGCACAGTCCGGAAAAAAGTGAGTGCTCAACTGTCACCCCGTCTAAGGTTTGACTGCATAAATTGGTAGAATATGCCTAGTAGAACACATCTAGGTAGTATGTGAACTCAAACTGTGATATCAGTTTTGACAAAGACATTTTCACATGGTGTCACCGATGACTTGTTGATGCAAATAGGACAATCAGTTATTCCTGCGTCAAAACTGTGTGGAATGTGCAATGAGGCGATGATGTTCCCTGATCAAGTATGTCAAGGAAAAGCTGATTATGTGCAAATGTAATCGTGAATTATTCATAACAACACTATGGTTATGCCAGGTGCAGAGTGATTAGCTTGGTGGGAAGGGGGGGGGGGGGTCATAAGGGGCAGAGGTTCAGTCTTTTGATGCACTGTGGCAAGATTAGCTGACATTTTTGCAAGGATCAGAAGAATAATAGGGTGTCGGTAAGTGGGTGGAGCCCACTGCTCACCTAATCAACACGACAACAAAAATGAGCTGGATCTGAATGATATGCAAATCTAATTATGAATTTTTCATGTCACACCGTGTGTTGTTAAAGGTGCAGAATGATCTCCTGGGGGTCAGTAAGGCGACAAATAAAGTTCACTGGTCACTTGATGACAAAGTTTAATATATACAGATTATGCAGATCATGGGTTATTCATATCCACATTGGTGTCATTACAGGTGCAGAGTGGATCACCTGGGGGGTCGGTAAGGGGGCGGTGGCCACAGGTCACCTGATCAACTATGGCAAAGATAAGTTGAAGCAGAATCTGAAGACGGATGAGCAGCCGGCTAAGATTGATGAGAAGTACCACACTGGTGCTGAATATGCTCAGAAGGCATCAGTGGTTGCCGTCAAGGTAAATACATCTGGTCCAATTCTCCAAACTCGTTTTTTGGAAATAAGTTGTCCGTCTTTCAGATATGGTACAGCAGGGTCAGGTATAAAATGCTTATCATTGGCCCAGGCTTACCAATTTTGTATAAATCCCAACATTTGGAGGTACGGTGGAGTGGAATAACTTAGAAGCTTTGGGATGGCCAAAGACAGAAGGTACAGAATCCATTAAGTTTTCAAAACTTGTCCTATAAATGCACATTGAAAGCACCATTCTCCTTCTTGCCTACAACAGGCCAGGGGTCGATTTCACAAAGCACTAAGATTCATCTTAACTACGATGGATTTGCACTTAAGATCAATCTTTACTCTTTGTGAAATCGAGCCCTGGAGTCACATGGAGGCCACTGTTGACATCATGTAAAAGAACTCGGTGCACTTTAAGGGGGTTTCTGGCATCGTGGGTTTCAGATTGCTCAGCAGCACCTTGTAAACCTTTACATGGTGCTGTGGTAGTCATAATTCAAACATAGCTCTGCGCACCTGTCGTAAGAAAAATAATAAGTTCCTTGATATGCCTGTCGGTAAGAGATAAGGCCAGGTTAAAAAATAAATGGCAACTGATAATGATCGCCCTTGTCTTCTTTTGAAGCCGCATCCTTTTTTTTTTTCTGTTTTTTTTTGGGGGGGGTTTTTTCCCAAGAAATTAATATTTTTAATGTATTTTTGCTTCATCGTGGCACCATTCTTTCAACGGTTGATTTAAATTTACTCATATTTTAGACTTTTAGAATTTCTTTTAAGGCAGAAAATTTTTCAGTCTGACTCTTTCCTCCTTGAAAGAAAAAATAAGAAATATAATAAAGACCCTGACTCATCCTCCTCTTTTTGAAAAATCCTGAGGATCAACTGGTGTTTTTGTTACTTGGCCTAAAGTGCTGTTATAATTGTTTGTGCAATCTCTTGAATCTTTACTTGTGAATGTTGTGTTTCATTAGGTCAGTAAAGCCGTGGTGGACAGTCTTTGCTTCTTGACCAAGAGGCTAGGCCAGGAGGTCAGTCCCTACATCAAGCAACAGAGTGATAAATTCCTGAAGAGTAAAGACCAACCTGATGGCAAGAGGAGTAAAACTATGGACGGGGTCATAGAGGTGGCTTCTAGCAGTCTGCAAGGTACCCTTTTATACCCAGTTGTATCCCTCTGTTCCGTTTGTACCCCTTTGTATCTCCTTTGTACCTGTTTGTACCCCTCTGTACCTGTTTGTACCCCTCTGTACCTGTTTGTACCCCTCTGTACCTGTTTGTACCCCTCTGTACATGTTTGTACCCCTTTGTACATGTTTGTACCCCTCTGTACCTGTTTGTACCCCTCTGTACCTGTTTGTACCCCTCTGTACCTGTTTGTACCCCTCTGTACATGTTTGTACCCCTCTGTACATGTCTGTACCCCTCTGTACATGTCTGTACCCCTCTGTACCTGTTTGTACCCCTCTGTACCTGTTTGTACCCAGCTTAACATTGTCCCCAGCTCCCATCAAATGAGTGTTTTCATAGAAAACTTTCACTTCTTTTTTGTCATTGTTGGCTCAGAGATATAACAAGGGCATTATTTGCAGTAATTTATTACAAAGGGCCTTACAGCTAAATTGGCTATAAACACCACATATAAATATTTCCCAAACGAGCCATGTTTATCTTTACCAAACCAGTACTTTGTGGAAGATGCACCACAAAAGTCATTTTACCACTACTTCAAAATAATTATGCTCTTTCCACTTGTATGAAATTCATACAAATCCTACAAATTTATTTATTTTTATTGACCAAACCAACAGCGGAAGAGCCGCCAATTACAGGAAAGGATAATGTACACAAATATTCATATAGTCTATAATAATTATGTATATATACATGTATATTTAACAAATAAATAAATACAAATTAAATAACATATTTGGATAGAAAACAAAAGTACCAATTACAAATGAGATAAAATACTAAGGCTTGTAGGGGGGGAAAAAAATAAAATAATAAGCATCACAAAGCGAAACAGTTCTTACAGTACTGATCCAACGTTAGGTTGTTTCTTTCCAGGCCTCCAATTTCATCTTTGAGAGGGCAAGGTCATTTTCATTTTGCAACATGTGCAAAGGGGACTTTCACTGGAAAATCTTACGGTCTATCAGAAACTTTTAGAAGGGGCACTATAAGGCCAAGACCAGGGCAACAGAGGCGGGTAGCCTCCAAGGCCTTCATGTAATTCCAGTCCTGTGAACATTTTACTACACAAAGTGTGCTTTGGACAGTCAGGTCTGGAATTTCATCTTTGAGAGGGCAAGGCCCTTTTTAATTTTGCAAAGGGCACTTTCACTGGAAAATCTTAGAGTCTAGTGGAAACTTTTGAAGGGGCATCAAGGCCAAGACGAGGGGCAGCAATCAATTTGACTTTTTAAATCAAAAGTTTTCCAGGATACATTAAAGCTTTTGATTTCCATGAACTGCCTCAAAGATTAACCCCAAACATCAAGAAATAAATATCCAAGGTGGGTGATCAAGAAGTTTGTTTCAAACTAAACCAACGATACGGTCATATTTTCACAGGTTTTGGGACTGTTTACAACGGACTGGAGAAAGCTGCTAAGGCCTTGGCTAAGAATATTTCAAACACCACGGTGGACGTCGTACAGCACAAGTAAGTCAAGTACTTTTCTATTGATGTCTTGGTATACCTTTGGCGACTTCTTGCATATTATATCATTATTCCAAATAATAATAATATTAAAAGTGTACTTAATACCCTGTGTCTGTCGTTAATAAGACCCATGTTATTAGAAAACATTCAAAATATAGTCAATAAGAAAATTAAAGAAATCCACAATGCCGATTAGTGATTGATAGAAGTTTGACAAGTGATGTTGAACTGTATGACAAGACTTTCTTATCAATGTGACTAATTTGTTTGCAAACTAAATCCACTTCTGAGCATTTTTCACTTATGCGCGATCATCAACATACATTCCAACAAGCACTGGACGTCTGTCGGACACAATGTATATTTGTACAATTTTCTAGTATTTCTGTCAGTTCTGTAAAAGAGTTGGAAAAGAACCTTTTTTATAAATGTTTTTTAAAGTAATTTGAACACCAAGTAATTTCTCCTGAAGACAAGCAGAGTATACTGTTCGAAACGTTGAGACCACACCGGCTCTTTTCAGAGCCAACACTCCCACAAAAGAGATTTAATACATGGTTGTACCCGCAAAGTTTACTATTGATTTATTTATAGTTACTTCTTAATTTGTAAATCCTGTCCAATACCTCAGCCTGATAATCTCCCCTTGTACCACCGTCACACACGGCTACTGCTGCCACGCTTGTGGGAGTCGACTCATAAAATGTGCACTCCACTGTATAACACACAGGAACATTGTCTCCCAAAATGGTGCAATCAAGATTACTGTGATGTAAGGCTACTGTGATGATGACGTCAGGCGAATAGGGTCTATAGCTGGTTTTATTGGTTTTGGATCACGTCAGTTATGGTTCTTGTAACTAATAATTTTGATCAATTCTTGTTAATAAATTGTTCTTAGTTTTACTGGTAACAGCTACAGTTTCAACTAAGCTGAGTCAACTTTTTAAAATTTTGAAACACTGAGACCCAATATTATCACAGTCCTGGTTCTTCTTATAACCAACATTTGTTCCTAGAATAATTCCACATGGTTGTACCCCCGTTAGTCAACGGCTGTAATATTGTGCCGTCTCTTGCTTTTGTAGATACGGCGACGATGCTGCCCGTCTAACGGACACCTCCCTGGATGCAGCAACCAACATTGGTTTCACGGCCTACAATCTTAATCACATCGGGGTCAAAGCCATCGCTAAACGGGCGGCAAAGGACACGGGCAAGGCAGTGTTTGAAGACTACAAGGTTGAATCGCAGCAGAGGAAGATAAAGAAATTTGACGACCAAAACCCAAGTCAAAAATAAGGTTTTTTTGAGTGGAGAGGCTTGTTTGAGACATTGACTGATAAAGTGTAATTTTTGTTATCACGAGAGTTGCGAAGACACGTCGATCTGCAATGCTACAGTAAATCCAGCTCATGTGTTGAACAGTGATGGGATTTTATGAGTTGCAGCATGGCAGCTTTAATATTTTGTTTGTTTTACGGAATATCGCCCAACATCTCAAGGCCGGAGGGCCACCTTGAGGTGAGGGCTACACTTAACTGATATGGGCTGTCGACCCAAAATCAACTGTCACCAAGGGGCACGTTGCCACCTACTCCTGGGGCTGAAACAGGGTTACCCCCTTCACAGTCTGTAAGGATGTAGGCATGGTATCATCCACTAGGAGCCTGTCTGGTAGAGCAGAATAATCTAACTTTTTAAAAGCAGTTATATAGTTAAGTGCCTTGCTCAAGGACACAAGTGTCATGACCGGGATTCGAACCCATATACTCTGCTACTGACAACACCAGAGCTTGGGTCTGGTGAACTAGAGCACTCGGCTGTTCGAAAGAAGTATTTCAACAATAAGTTATCCCTCCTTATCAACTTGGCACCGGCCTCAATGAGCAATTGATGACAATAAGAAAATGGAATACTTATTGCCGTCTTTCATGACAAATGACCATGCATGTAATGTATTAGTTAGCTAAAAGCACCTCAGCACAATGCATGCTACCATTTCCACCATTTTAGGAATCAATTCCTTTGTGTACATTTTGACTCCCATAATGGCAGACGGGATAGGAGCGTGTAAGTGGGCTTTGTGTTGTGCAATAATGGATCATTACCTTATATTGTACTAACGGTACAATTTCATAAACAGAAGAAGATTTTTTCTAAAGAATGATGCTGAATACCTATCATGCCAAACAGGGTTCTTTTACAAGAGATTTTCACATGGAGCAAGTTCGGGTGCTAACCTTGAGTCAATTTGCCATTTAAATCATGCATTTTGTGTGGTTCACTCGAACGCGTTTAGTCAATTAATTCGGCCAATATGGCAACCAACATGGCAACGACGTATCAAAGAGAGAACAAATGTATTGTTCCAAAACGCCATCTTGATAGTTAACAAAGTGACGTAACTTTGTTAGTTGACTAGAGAAACAGTGCTTCGGAGCTAGGTTGATCCAGTTGGACTAGCTGGGTTCAACCATGCAGCGTTTGAGTGACATCTAGATCGACTATGGTTAAGTTTAGTCGACTCTAGTCAGCCAACAGAACTTGCTCTGTTGTACCCGCAGTTAACTAGTTATCTCTGAAGTTTGGGGTTCAAGCTGGGCTGATATTGATGGAGGTGGTGTAAAGACATCTCCTCTCACTTGTGATCTGTGGTTCGAATCACACCCAAGCTTACTGATTTGATATCAGCCCTTGATAAGCATTGAGTACAAAGTGCTTCATAACTTCACTGATGTGTTGAAATCAGGAACTGGGAGAAATCCGCAAAAAAGTCTTTCATTGCAAAAGTAGCAGGGAATTTTGGCACACAACTCGGCTTCGGGAAAAGCAAACTTTGTAAGAGAGTGGCGTGAACATAATATATGTAATATTTTTTTTGTAGATAATATGTATGGTTTTGACTTACATTGACAAACATTTGAACAGTAGGCAAGACTTACCCCTTGAATTTTTATGTTGATTTTGAAGAATAAACATTGTTTAAAAAGTATTATCACAATTTGTACTATTTAAAAGAAATGCAAGCCTAACCCCTTGTGTTTTTGGAATGAAATTTTAACTGTCATTTACACTTTAAATTTTGAAAGAAATGCAAGGCTTACCCCTTGTGTTTGTTGGTTTTGAAGAAACACCGAGTCAAAATTTGAAACATTGTCATTTACTCTCCAAATTTGAAAAAAATGCAAGGCTTACCCCTTGTGTTTGTTGGTTTTGAAGAAACACCGAGTCAAAATTTTAAACATAGTCATTTACTCTCCAAATTTGAAAGAAATGCAAGGCTTACCCCTTGTGTTTGTTGGTTTTGAAGAAACACTAAATCAAAATTTGAAACATAGTCATTTACTCTCCAAATTTGAAAGAAATGCAAGGCTTACCCCTTGTGCTTGTTGGTTTTGAAGAAACACTAAATCAAAATTTGAAACATAGTCATTTACTCTCCAAATTTGAAAGAAATGCAAGGCTTACCCCTTGTGCTTGTTGGTTTTGAAGAAACACCGAGTCAAAATTTGAAACATAGTCATTTACTCTCCAAATTTGAAAGAAATGCAAGGCTTACCCCTTGTGTTTGTTGGTTTTGAAGAAACACCGAGTAAAAATTTGAAACATAGTCATTTACTCTCCAAATTTGAAAGAAATGCAAGGCTTACCCCTTGTGCTTGTTGGTTTTGAAGAAACAGAGTCAAAATTTGAAACATAGTCATTTACTCTCCAAATTTGAAAGAAATGCAAGGCTTACCCCTTGTGTTTGTTGGTTTTGAAGAAACAGAGTCAAAATTTGAAACATAGTAATTTACTCTCCAAATTTGAAAGAAATGCAAGGCTTACCCCTTGTGTTTGTTGGTTTTGAAGAAACACTGAGTCAAAATTTTAAACATAGTCATTTACTCTCCAAATTTGAAAGGAATGCAAGGCTTACCCCTTGTGCTTGTTGGTTTTGAAGAAACACAGAGTCAAAATTTGAAACATTGTCATTTACTCTCCAAATTTGAAAGAAATTCAAGGCTTACCCCTTGTGTTTGTTGGTTTTGAAGAAACACCGAGTCAAAATTTGAAACATAGTCATTTACTCTCCAAATTTGAAAGAAATGCAAGGCTTACCCCTTGTGTTTGTTGGTTTTGAAGAAACACTAAATCAAAATTTGAAACATAGTCATTTACTCTCCAAATTTGAAAGAAATGCAAGGCTTACCCCTTGTGCTTGTTGGTTTTGAAGAAACACTAAATCAAAATTTGAAACATAGTCATTTACTCTCCAAATTTGAAAGAAATGCAAGGCTTACCCCTTGTGCTTGTTGGTTTTGAAGAAACACCGAGTCAAAATTTGAAACATAGTAATTTACTCTCCAAATTTGAAAGAAATGCAAGGCTTACCCCTTGTGTTTGTTGGTTTTGAAGAAACACTGAGTCAAAATTTGAAACATAGTCATTTACTCTCCAAATTTGAAAGAAATGCAAGGCTTACCCCTTGTGCTTGTTGGTTTTGAAGAAACAGAGTCAAAATTTGAAACATAGTCATTTACTCTCCAAATTTGAAAGAAATGCAAGGCTTACCCCTTGTGTTTGTTGGTTTTGAAGAAACAGAGTCAAAATTTGAAACATAGTCATTTACTCTCCAAATTTGAAAGAAATGCAAGGCTTACCCCTTGTGTTTGTTGGTTTTGAAGAAACACCGAGTCAAAATTTTAAACATAGTCATTTACTCTCCAAATTTGAAAGGAATGCAAGGCTTACCCCTTGTGCTTGTTGGTTTTGAAGAAACACAGAGTCAAAATTTGAAACATTGTCATTTACTCTCCAAATTTGAAAGAAATGCAAGGCTTACCCCTTGTGTTTGTTGGTTTTGAAGAAACACTAAATCAAAATTTGAAACATAGTAATTTACTCTCCAAATTTGAAAGAAATGCAAGGCTTACCCCTTGTGCTTGTTGGTTTTGAAGAAACACTAAATCAAAATTTGAAACATAGTCATTTACTCTCCAAATTTGAAAGAAATGCAAGGCTTACCCCTTGTGCTTGTTGGTTTTGAAGAAACACCGAGTCAAAATTTGAAACATAGTCATTTACTCTCCAAATTTGAAAGAAATGCAAGGCTTACCCCTTGTGTTTGTTGGTTTTGAAGAAACACTGAGTCAAAATTTGAAACATAGTCATTTACTCTCCAAATTTGAAAGAAATGCAAGGCTTACCCCTTGTGTTTGTTGGTTTTGAAGAAACACCGAGTCAAAATTTGAAACATAGTCATTTACTCTCCAAATTTGAAAGAAATGCAAGGCTTACCCCTTGTGTTTGTTGGTTTTGAAGAAACACTGAGTCAAAATTTTAAACATAGTCATTTACTCTCCAAATTTGAAAGAAATGCAAGGCTTACCCCTTGTGCTTGTTGGTTTTGAAGAAACACAGAGTCAAAATTTGAAACATTGTCATTTACTCTCCAAATTTGAAAGAAATTCAAGGCTTACCCCTTGTGTTTGTTGGTTTTGAAGAAACACCGAGTCAAAATTTGAAACAGTCATTTACTCTCCAAATTTGAAAGAAATGCAAGGCTTACCCCTTGTGTTTGTTGGTTTTGAAGAAACACTGAGTCAAAATTTTAAACATAGTCATTTACTCTCCAAATTTGAAAGAAATGCAAGGCTTACCCCTTGTGTTTGTTGGTTTTGAAGAAACACCGAGTCAAAATTTTAAACATAGTCATTTACTCTCCAAATTTGAAAGAAATGCAAGGCTTACCCCTTGTGTTTGTTGGTTTTGAAGAAACACTGAGTCAAAATTTGAAACATAGTCATTTACTCTCCAAATTTGAAAGAAATGCAAGGCTTACCCCTTGTGTTTGTTGGTTTTGAAGAAACACCGAGTCAAAATTTTAAACATAGTCATTTACTCTCCAAATTTGAAAGAAATGCAAGGCTTACCCCTTGTGTTTGTTGGTTTTGAAGAAACACTGAGTCAAAATTTGAAACATTGTCATTTACTCTCCAAATTTGGAATGAAATTTTAACTGTCATTATTTTACACTTTAAATTTTGAAAGAAATGCAAGGCTTACCCCTTGTGATTGTTGGTTTTGAAGAAACACTGAGTCAAAATTTTAAACATAGTCATTTACTCTCCAAATTTGAAAGAAATGCAAGGCTTACCCCTTGTGCTTGTTGGTTTTGAAGAAACACTAAATCAAAATTTGAAACAGTCATTTACTCTCCAAATTTGAAAGAAATGCAAGCCTAACCTCTTGTGTTTTTGGAATGAAATTTTAACTCATTTACACTTTAAATTTTGAAAGAAATGCAAGGCTTACCCCTTGTGCTTGTTGGTTTTGAAGAAACAGAGTCAAAATTTGAAACATAGTCATTTACTCTCCAAATTTGAAAGAAATGCAAGGCTTACCCCTTGTGCTTGTTGGTTTTGAAGAAACACTAAATCAAAATTTGAAACATTGTCATTTACACTCAAAATTCGAAAGAAATGCAACCCTTGTATTTGTTGGTTTTGAAGAAACACTGACTCAAAATGCAAGGCTTACCATTTGTGTTTGTTGATTTTGACGAGACACTAAGTCAAAGTTTGAAACATTTCATTTCATTTTCAAACGTTTTATTTCAAAAAAGTTTTACTGTTTAATAATTGAAAATACATTTTTGATACAACTTACATCTGATCATTGGAATAAAAGCTAGTTTCCAATTTCATAGAGGTGCTTAAGCACAAAAATGTAACTAATCACAAAGCAATTTTAGTTTACCTGATAATGGTTACCAGCCGAAATGACATGTCACATGTACCGTTTGTAACTGTTTGGCCCAGAAATTAACAAAATTATGTTGTTAAAACTTTAACCGCAATCAGTTGACATCTGAAGGAGTTTCATTGTGGAAATTGAAAAACTGACGATGGCACTCTGAACCCGACAGGCACAAGACATTGGACTCAGATCCATGCCAAATTCTCAGTGGTGCTTAAAATTACAAAATACATGGTTAGATATATTTATTACAGAGTTAACAAGACAATATACAGTTCTTATATAACTGGGACACAATTGTATTCTTTTATCAAAAAAGATTAATTTCTAAACGGTGGTTTCAAATAAAATGTAGAACTTCTATTAAATCGGTATTACTCTCCTGCCCAACTGGCCCTTGCCACAAAATTCCATGGGGTTTCCTGATAATACCAGCTGTACAAACAGAAGAAACCCATGCACCCAATGCTAGCATGGAAGGTATGGTACTTTGTGGCTGTCTGTGGTACCAGTGTCAGCTGTACAAACTGAAGAAACCCATGCACCCAATGCTAGCCTGGAAAGTATGGTACTTTGTGGCAGTCTGTGGTACCAGTTGTCAGCTGTACAAACAGAAGAAACCCATGCACCAAATGCTAGCATGGAAGGTATGGTACTTTGTGGCAGTCTGTGGTACCAGTGTGTAGGAGTGTTCAAATATATTCACATATAGACCAAGACATTTTAGGTCAATTTGATAAGTCTTGTATCAATGTTTCCAATTAATGTCATTGGTCGGAGATGCCTTTGATGAAAAAATAAAAATAAATGAATGCTAGGTATATTCCCATAAACAATGGTACCTGACATCCCCAGTGGATTGCTCTACGTAAGTACACATAGGTAATGTCTAGTTTCGAGATCAATCCAAAAATGGAAACGTTTTACATAAATCAACATCTTCAAAAGCTACATGTTTCATAATGTATATACTGATATATTTCTATAAAGATAGCATGATATCATGCTAGATGGAAATGTAGCCTGGAAAAATCTCACATGCCCATTTTGTATATTCTTTCCTTGCATTGTAATCTTTGCACCTTTTTCAGGATAGGAAAAAAGGCATAATGTACTCATGACAAAAATACGTGTGATTAAGACACATGAACAACACAGTTAAAAAAAGTGCTAATTTCCCGGGAGTTTACATGAAAGAAAGTTGTTCAACGTCTGTTAACATTTTCTGGTCCACTCTGCACTGCGCTATGAAAACGGCTTTTGACAACCAGCGATGGGAACCATGCCCAGTAGGCTGGTTCAAAATAGTCAACTAGAGTAGTCCAACTACTGTTGACTTCACAGAGTTCAGGCCAACATAGTTGAACTATGGTCAACGAAAGTTATTGCGCGAACTTGGCCCTGGCAGTAAAGTAGTGAAACATGCAGTCAGTCAGGAAAATGTTTGGTTTATCTTTCCAAATCATTATAACAATTTTTATGGTTTCTGAACTTTTGCTCTCGTTACAGCATTACAGGAATCAAAAATATTTGTTTAGGCCTAATCAATTTAGTTTGAGGTTGTTATTTGCCTTTAACTTTGGCGAGCAGAGCTGCGTTCTCTTTCTTCATTTCTTTGTTATCAGCAGAGATCTTCTCCAAGTTAGCCGTGGTCTTCTTGTTGCTCTCAGATTCAATCTGAAAAAAAAATATATATATATAAACAAAACATCATCAATGTCAAGTTGCTCGTAAACCACAAATTCCTAAATTCATGGAGGTTCAATAAACACAACATTTCAAATTTCAAAATTTCAAATGTGGAAATCTACAACCATTCATACTAAGCAAGTTGACCATAAATTCAGTGATTCTTGGATTTCAATTACAGTTTCAATTCTCAGAATTGAGGTTTTGCTCTTTAATGCAATTTATATATTGGATGGATGCTGAACAGAACTTCAACGGAAATGCTTGAATGTACACTGGGGTCAACAAATGAGAAATACTGGACCATGAACCAATGAACCAAAACAATCCACTAAAATAGGGCCATGAACCAAAACAATCCACTAAAATACAACAGCGTCGTCTGAGGGCACTCGTACAGAAACATCACAGATTCTGTCTCTAAGCTTATCACCTGGTCACCAAAACATGGAAGGAGAAATAGAATACGACAAAAGCTCAGCTATACATGTAGTTGCCAGGGACATCGGGGTGCTTCCAACTGATCTCCCCAACTTAATGAGGGATAGACATGAAGTGGGTAAATGATTCCGACCTTGGTCGACTAGAGAGAGATAAATATAACGGCTGTTTTTACCTGGTCCTCCAGATCTCTAATCTCCCTTACAATGCTGCCTGTCTCCTCAACGGTCTTAATCAGCTGATCAAAGTTCTACAAGAAAGAAAAAGTGAAAACAGAAACCAAACTGAAATCATAACTCATTCAATATTTTGTATCAAAGACTCTGCTGATGATGTTGTCAAATTAAGCTTTAATTACAATGTATTGTTTTCTTCTTTAATCACTGGCTATACAGCAGTTGAATGGCTTCTAACTGGCACCGCGAGACAAAAGTATTGAAGAAATAGAGAGTCTGCCAACAATAGGGCTAGTTTGCCCAGTTGGTAGAGCACCGCAACAATAATCTGCAGATAGCAGGTTCAAGTCCAGCTATAGTCAATTCTTCTTTGCTGAACGCCCCCCCCCAAAAAAAAACTTCTTTAATCCCAACAGTCCAAATTCTATTTAGAAATTTGTTCGACTTTGTAGGCTTTGGTACTGCATACCCCCAATGGAAAAGGCTTACCAATCGTATTTAAAGAGGGACTTTTGTCATGATCATTATAAGGTCCAACATGCTTGCTGTCACATCACTCTATAGGACTGACGGGGGCCATTTGTAATGTGATGGACAACTCATGCACGAGTGCAGTAACTGGGTTAAAAAATTCCTTTTACAGCCACAGGCTTGTTATGATCATGACAGACCAAATTTAAGTCTAAACATTTGGGTGTTGAAATAACTATAAGTAGTAAACTTGCGGGTACAACTATGTGTAAAAATCTCTTCTGGGAGGAGTGTTGGCTCTGAAAAGAGCCGGTTTAGTCTCCCGGGAAATTAGCACTTTTTTCACTGTGTTGTTCATGTGTCTTAATCACATGGAATTTTTGTCATGAGTACATTATGCCTTTTTTCCTCGCCTGAAAAAAGGTGCAAAGATTACAATGCATGGACAGAATATACAAAATGGGCATGTGAGATTTTTCCAGGCTATAATTCCATCTACTGCAAGCATGATATCATGCTATCTTTATAGAAATATTTCAGTATATATATTTGGGTGTTGCGTGTGATTTTTGGTCTGTTCTTACACACCGATGTGTGGTGAGCTCTGTATACTCAGCGCTTTTGAGTCCAGTGGAAAAAAAGCCACAGACTACTCGGGTGTGGGAATTGAACCCACAACCTTTGCATTCTGGAGCTGATGTCTTATTTACTAGACCACCAAGCCTCTTACCTCATGTAGAGCTGCCAGGTATTTATACGCCTTGCGCACGGCCTCATCTTTCTTAGCGTCCTACAACACAAATAAGACATGAATGGATGCAAATATTTATCAAATATTTTTACATTTATAAAGGGAAATACATCATTGTTTGTTTTTTTGATGAGTAGACTCATTCAAACTTACTAGTTTACGATAAACAAACAGGCATGATAGTTGGTACTTTTTATAGAGTATAAGATCTACACATGGTGCAGGCTCTAAAAGAGTTTTCAGGCCTTGTTAATAACAACTTTCTTGTTTTTTCCAAGGGAAATCAGACTGAAGTAGAAAGAATATCATACAGCCAATGTGTGAACACACACACACACACGATGTAGTTTAGGATCATCCAAGATAGGTTACATGGAGACTATCAGTGAACGTGAACTGTCACGTTTACCTTTTTACAAGCTCTGTTTTATTGCCAGAAGTTGATGCTCCTCTTCTGCAAGCTAACCAACGTTTGAGCTGAATAACTGATGCTGCAGTGCTGTCATCCCAAGTTCTGGGATGTCTTTTTGTCACACACCAATCCAGACACAATCACATTCACAGCAACTGCAAGGCCTACATTACCAACTGTTCTCCGCAAACAAAGAGTAAAGACTGCTTCAAATAGACTGGAACACATTGCCACCAGACATCATCACGAACAATAAGACCTTTAAAGTGGCCGTTATAACCCACCTTCGAAGCAACTAAAAACTATACCACGCACAGAAGTGACACAACGCCGATGTTAAAACTGTACACAGCTGCTGAGCACTGACGATAATCGCTTTACCCCCGGAAGTGATAGAAATATTTTTGAGAGCGCCCTCACGCGGTCAAAAATACAGAGCATTGCAGCAACTAAAATAAGCAACAGCCCTTATGAACGAGAGCTACCTTAAAAATATGCCGCAATGCATCTTGGGAAACTGAGTACAGTTAGAATTGAAATCAAGCATGCCAAGATGGACGCTACTATGATGTAGCCTAAATGTAACTGCATATGTTGAGATACACCAAGTGAGGATACTGGTCTTTGACAATTACCAAAAGTATACCTGCCTTTTATAGCAGCTCCTGTGAAATTAAGCCCAGGTAATATTTTCCTGTAACTGGATTGTTACGTTAAAGAATTTTTAAAAAGGAAAATAATTTGACCTTGAAGATGAGTTCATCAGTGACGGTGAACGTCCGGTCCAGTTTACCAGACAAATGGTTGATCTCCTTCTGTAACGTCTTGGTGTCTACAAGGACCTTCTGGATCTCATCTTTTTGTTTGCGGATGTTTCCCACAATCTCCAGGATTCTACGTGTGTAAGCCGATCGATTGACATCCTTTGTCATCCTCTCATACTCGGCTGCCTGCGAAGGAAATCCAAATTAATCAAACGCCATCTTGGCCTGGACCAAATGTCATTAAGCTGTTAGCTGCTAGTGTCATTAAGCTGTTAGCTGCTAGTGTCATTAAGCTGTTAGCTGCTAGTGTCATTAAGCTGTTAGCTGCTAGTGTCATTAAGCTGTTAGCTGCTAGTGTCATTAAGCTGTTAGCTGCTAGTGTCATTAAGCTGTTAGCTGCTAGTGCCATTAAGCTGTTAGCTGCTAGTGTCATTAAGCTGTTAGCTGCTAGTGTCATTAAGCTGTTAGCTGCTAGTGTCATTAAGCTGTTAGCTGCTAGTGTCATTAAGCTGTTAGCTGCTAGTGTCATTAAGCTGTTAGCTGCTAGTGTCATTAAGCTGTTAGCTGCTAGTGCCATTAAGCTGTTAGCTGCTAGTGTCATTAAGCTGTTAGCTGCTAGTGTCATTAAGCTGTTAGCTGCTAGTGCTAAGTAATTTGTTTGTGCTTAAATGTAGGGTCATAGATTGGTAAATACCATAAAATTAATAACCATAAAAACTTACTTGGTGAGAATCACTGCAGCTGCTGATAGTGTAAACTATTTTGAGAAAGGGTTCCCTTCAGAGTTATATGGTTTGGATAATTTTTTCACCCCAAAACATTTGAATCTGAGAAACGATTTATGAATGAATCGTTTCTCAGATTTCTCAGGGTTGGTGTCCATGGCCAGAGATGCGGTTGGTACCCGCTGTCACCTCGCTAAACGTGGATGGATTCGACGTTCATGTGAAAATACCGTGACAGTTTTTTGCTGTTTTCTCAGACAGTAGACACTGCATTCAGCAAAAACTTTCACATATGACTATTTTTGTATTTTTCTTAATAATTTTGTCTAGAAATCAGCATTACGTTGACGAAAACCAATTCATTACCCTAACTATATATGGCAGAACAATGTGCATTTATAAGCAAAAGAGCATTGACGTTGACGGTGCCTGAATGTATTCACAATATTTGCAATGCTCGCGTTGTAGTGGTTATGAAATAGAAACTGTGTTAAAGGCCGCTCTGTAAGCAGAAAATTACTGCTCACAGACTTTATGAAATAGACCCCTGTGTAGAAAATAATGTATTCATTTATAAAGATTGAAAACAATGTAATCCATTGTAAAATAGAAAATAATGTAATGCATTGTCAAGATTTAATACAACATAATCCATCGTCAAGATCGATGACAATGTAATGCATTGTCAAGATAGAAGACAACATAATCCAGTGTCAAGATCGATGACAATGTAATCCATTGTCAAGATAGAAGACAACATAATCCATTGTCAAGATAGAAGACAACATAATCCATTGTCAAGATAGAAGACAACATAATCCATTGTCAAGATAGAAGACAACATAATCCATTGTCAAGATCGATGACAATGTAATGCATTGTCAAGATTGAATACAACATCATCCATTGTCAAGATCAAAGACATTGTAATCAATTGTAATGATAGAAAACAATGTAAATCCATTGTAAGTCTAGAAGATAATGTAATCCATTGTTAACTTACAAGATGGTTTTGTAGTTCCTCTTTGGCCCTGGTTTCATCGACTACATCTTTCATCCTGTCTCTGAGCTCCTGTATATCTTCCAGCTTCTTCAAGGACTCATTCTAAGATAACAAAAGGAAGGAGATCATCTTGACTAAAGCATCTCGCAGTTTAATTTGTGTTCATTTCTGAATTTTTGTTGATATATTTCATGGAATGTCAAACTAAAAAGATGTCTGGTCTGAAGATCTGGAGATTCTCAAATTTCATAAAGCTGTTCACCGGTAAGCAAATTTGTATGCTTACTATAACAGAAAAACATGCCTAGGCAAAACAATCGAGAAGATTTGACAGCTTGTTCACAATGGAAATGCATTGATGCGTCATTCATCTGCTTACAAGACCCGGCAAGCTAGCATGCCTTCTGCTTTGCATACAATTAGCAGTGTTTATAAAAAAGAAATTCTGCCAATGGCCGCTCAGTAGTAGAACATGTCCGATTACTGGCTTTATAACATTGGGTCCAGGCTGCAAGCCAAATGCAATGCTTTGCTCATTGTTAGTTGTAAGCTCCTCCCCACAAAGAAAGACATTGTGGGCTAAACAGTATAGGATCCTTATTACAATGTGTATGAATTTCATACAATTCGTATATTGGAGCTCCTGATGTTTTAAGTTTACCAATGCTATATCAGTCCCGACGTACTTTTTAAAAACAAAACACAAAATGCAGTTTTGATTGAAGGACCTTTTGTTTTGAAAAGAATATGCAACAAAAGAGAATGCAGACCTAACCCGACACTAATGTACTCTTTGTCATGAGTCTCTCTCTCAAGAAAGGCTCAGCTTGGGTCAAAATGTGAGGCGAGAAATGTTTGCATTATTACCAGCAATCATTTTGGTTGGTAACCAGTTGAGCCTTTACGTTTTAAATGGGTTGGTTAAATATTCCAGTTGGCCTACATGGACCGGTCCTTTACGTTTTAAATGGTTTGGTTAAATATTCCAGTTGGCCTACATGGACCGGCATACATGGACCGGTAAGGACGTAAAGGACCGGTCCATGTAGGCCAACTGGAATACTTAACCAAACCATTTAAAACGTTCCTACCATTCTCACTTTTGTGATGCTCCCTAAGTGTGAACTAACCTCTTTGCTGGCATTCTGTTCCTTCAAGGTCCGATACTCATCAATGAGCGGAGCTCTGTGTTTCTCCCACTGTTTGGCAAGACTCACCAATCGCTGAGCACTCGCCTCCACAACTCCCTGATGAAAACAAAAATATGACAGTATAATGTCACGATCAATGGTCAGAAACACTGTTTGCACACTTATCTCTAAGGTTATATTTGACTGTGGGAACAAACGGAATAGAGGGCACCAGAGAAAAAGATGGAGAGACAAGCTGCAACAATACTGGGGGAAAGTCAATTTGTATCAACAAGCACAAAATAGAGACATTTGGAGCTATCAAGCTGAGGCCTTCATCCTGCAGTGGAACGACAACGGCTGAAAAATCAAAATCAAAAACATAAATGAGAACACCCAGTGGATGCCAAAAGTAAACAATCTGGGTTTACGTTTCATGTGCTCTGCGGCTGCGGACACCCCTTTGTTATCATGTAGTTTAGAAACTGAATAGTTTCACTCAGTCAGTTTCCCTTAGGTTTATTATTTGAAATTTGAAATAAAAAGTTGCATCCCCTTAACCTGATCCCTCTGCTGCTGCTTCCCAGGTTGTATCATAAACTTGGGTGTGATTCCTGGCTATATGGCAGTTACAGGTTGAATGGCTTATGACTGGCACCCTGAACAAAGATATTGACAAAATACGGAGATTGCCACATAGGGCTGGATAGCTCAGTTGGTAATGCACCGGCATGTTTATCCGGCGGTCGCAGGTTCAAGTCCCACTCGAGTCAATTTTTCTTTGTTCGACCCAAAACTATAAATAGATACATAAGTATATGAAATATGCCTTGATTTAAGACGTTCTTACCTGAAGCTTAGCGATGTTATTCTCAGCGTCTGGTAATAAATCCATCGTCCTCTTCTTCACTCTGTAAGAATCTTCTTGTTCCTCATTATTCCGCTCCTCTGTCAACTTCTGCTCTTCCATCTGTGCAAATTATAAAACAGAAATACTCTTTGTTAAAATAGTCTTTGATTTTGAAGAAGAAAAGACAAACAGTTTACAATATTGTCACTTCAGTGTTCTATGAACTCCAATGGAAATAAGTCTAAGTCCTTGGCTTCTTGGGGGCTACCCTTGGATAATTTTGTGCAGTTTTTCTTTCTTGATTTCTACTTTGATTTATTTTATTTTATTTCATTGTACAACCTCCTGCTGGTACTGTGTATGTAGATTTGCCACGTTTTTGCTTCATTTTTACCTGAATAAATTTAAATCAAATCAAGTCAAATCAAATCAAATCAAATACGGTTCTGCAGGAAGAATGACTGTATTCTGAAAGACAACAAGGTCACTTAACGTCTATGAGAAGTTTTTGAAATTCAATTCAATTCAATTCAATTTACTTTATTATCCACAAAAACGGGAAATTCATTTCAGCCTTTACATCAATAAGTTAAATTTACAAGAATTACAATATGGCGCAATGGCCAAGTCTAGGCCAATAACTCTGTGTAATCCAAGAACTGTCAAGATGTGTGCAAAGAAAGAAAGAAAAGGAGACGAAGTTGTTGTATGTAACCAAATGGACATTTTTAAGTGCATGACCTTTCCCCAAAACTGAGCAACCACCTAATCAATTAAATATTGACATAAAAATGTGTCTGAAATCAGCTCACTTCATAAGAGAAGGTGAATCCATTCAATCCATTGGTTTTCCAGATACCATCAAAATGCTTATCACAAAAGGTGAAAACATACTTTCTGTCTACTAAGACAATGCAACCAAAAGTAAGACAAAAATTCCCTTAATTTTTTTCCCCACTCACAGGCCAATTCATATCTCTATATCGGGCTCCCTAAGTTTAGTGCAAGAAAAGTCAAGTTTGCCAGGCCCCTATTGTTGCCCTGAACTTCCAGTCAGCAGGCTTGTGCTTTGGGAGTCCAAGCAAAGTCAAGCCCAAAGACCTGGTCGAGCCCTGACCTATGACTAATGTCTAGTGAACCTGACTTTCAAGTGGTCCACAAGATTTGTCACTTGTCTGCATGTATCTGCAATAAATTTTCCATTTCCGAACATGCATTGCTAGTATAGTACTACCTAGCTAATGAAGTTGTACAACAGAGCAAGGAAATCTGGTTCTTCTGCTACCTGGGATAAATTCAAAAGCTTTCGCAGATCCATAGATAAGAAAATCAGGAAAGCTCACAAGAAATACATTCATGATGTCATTCGAGAAAGCCTGAAAAGCGAGAATACCAAACCTTTTTGGAACTACATAAAGACCAAGAGCCAAGAAGTGTTTGGTATCTCCACTTTGACCTCCGATGGACGTTCAGTGTCACTAGCTGCAGATAAAGCCGAAGCTCTGAACCTTCAATACTGCTCAGTCTTCACGAAAGAGAACATTGAAAATATGCCAACTCTCAAGTCAAATAACATTCCGGATATTGACAGTTTGGTAGTCACCGAAAATGGGGTGCAGAAACTTCTTGCAAAGATTCAGCCCAAAAAAGCCATGGGTCCTAACCAGATTCCTGCAAAAATCTTAAAAAGTTGCTCGGAAAGTCTAGCTCCTGTTCTCAAGAAGATATTCCAGAAATCCATAGACTCGGGTGCTCTTCCCAGTGATTGGCGCAAAGCTAACATCATCCCCATCTACAAAAAAGGTGATAGGACAAACCCAGCCAATTATCGCCCGGTGTCAATGACGTCCATCCCATGTAAGCTGCTTGAACACATTATACATCATCATATAATGGATCACCTGGATCGTCACCACGTACTTACCAACCGTCAACATGGTTTCAGAAGAGGGAGATCCTGTGATACACAGCTAGCTGGACTCATAGACGACCTTGCTAAATCTCTCGACACGAAAAGCCAAACAGACGTAGTTATTTTAGACTTCAGCAAGGCGTTTGACACTGTCCCCCACCAACGACTCCTGTGCAAACTCAAGAACATCGGCATCAACAACAGCCTCCTGGAGTGGATTAACATCTTTCTCACTACCAGGCATCAGAGAGTCCTCTTGGAAGGTGAATCATCAGGTGAATCTTCAGTAACCTCCGGAGTACCCCAGGGGACAGTGTTGGGCCCCTTACTGTTTCTACTCTACATCAACGACCTCCCAGACGCTGTTTCATCACAAGTAAGGCTCTTTGCTGACGATTGCATTATGTACAAGGAAATTAAATCATCCGAAGACCAAGACCTTCTTCAAAAAGACGTCGACTCACTCTGCAAATGGGAAAACACATGGCAAATGTCTTTCAATGTTTCTAAGTGCTTCACTATGCAAGTCACTCATAAAACCAAACCAATGACCAGGGAATACATCATGAACGGCAAAGGTCTCCAAACAGTCAAACATCATCCTTATTTAGGGGTCGAAATCAGCAATGATCTCAACTGGGCTTGTCACATCAAACAAACTGCAAACAAAGCCAATAAAATGCTTGGGCTGCTGCGTAGGAACATCCATTCCTGTAGCAAAGAAGTTAAGGACATTGCCTATAAGACCCTTGTCCGCTCAAGGCTGGAATACTGCGGAGGTATCTGGGACCCTTTCCATGATAACAACAAGATGACCCTGGAGAAAGTTCAACGTCGGGCAGCCCGCTTCGTCCTGAACAACTACAACTACAGAGAGAGCGTTACCAACATGCTGTCTGACCTCCAGTGGGAATCCTTGGAAGAGCGGCGTACCAGACTTCGCCTCACTGCCATCTATAAAGAGGTTCATCACATCACCCCTCAAAGCATCCAGCTTCATAAACCCAGCAATATCATCACAAGACAAAATTCAGGACCGCACATCATAATCACCCCATCATTCAACAAGACATGCTACCAGTACTCAATGTACCCTAGAACAGCCAGAGAATGGAACATCCTACCACCTAATACCCGTGCAGCACCAGACATCATCTCATTTAAATCCAGTTTGGCTGATATAAACCTCAGGGAGCTTGTTAGGAAGGCGCATTTTAAAAATTAATTTTTTATCTTCCCATCACACTGACCCTGTGCGTGATAACCAGCCAACTGGTGGTGTTTGCACAGTATCAAGCAGAAGCAGAAGCAGAAGCAGAAGTTAGCTGCAAAATTATGAGACTGTGAAATCACATGGTAAAACCACATCATGTTCAAAATAAAAGATCAACCCTTGCAAGAAAATCTCTATTTTTTGGTAAATTTAGTAACCATTCACCATGAATGTATTGTAAGTAAGTACCTCATTTTGAGGATTTCAGACTTGGAAGCTTGGGAGCTTTGATGAGTAAAATTCAACTTTAGTTCCACAATCCTTGTGACTGACTAGTAAAAAAGTATTATTGGCCAGGTGGACTACAAATGGACAAACTGCATTTACTCGCATTTGATAAGCAAGTGACTGCTTAAACAAGTTCTCCTTAACCCATACTCAAAAGAAAAACCTGTCGCTGTCACTCTCTTACCTGTTGAATCCCAGCTCCAAATTTCTTCATGCTGAGCTCCAGCGCTTCCATCTGATTGGTCAGTTCGCCGAGTTTGTCTCGTAGATTCTGCTGTTCATCTTCTCTCTTTTGACGAAGCTCTTCTTCGGTGTCGGCCCGGGGGACACCCTCCCCTATTCCCATCTGGGAAATAGCCTTATCATCGTCCTAAAGAAAAGAATTCATCAAACTCGGGTTATAAATGAGTGTCATGTTGTGTCTTGGCCAGGCAGTCTAGTGAACAAGAATCAAGTACTGGGCCAAATTTTCCAGACAAGCCTAAGCCCAAACAGTAGCTAAGCACAAACAATTTTGCTTAATAATTTAGTTACCAGCCAAAATACTTTTCCATGTGTACAGTCTGTTTCATATTTCCTGCTAATTTTTGCTTAGCAGAAAATTGTTAGGCAACATTTTCTTTACTTGCAGCTAAACAAATTTGAGGTGCTGGTTGCTAAGTCATCAGGGTGTGGGTTCGAATCTTGATCATGGTCTTTGAGCAATACACTTAACTATAACACTTAGCTTTTCTTTGTCCAGGGGTAAATGGTTACCTGTGAGGGCAGACATGGTTTTTATGATTGAATTAGCTTGGTGCGCTACATACTTGGTAGTTCAGGCTGCACTCCCCAGGGAGCTGAGACGACTTAGGGAATGATTTAGAGGGAGAAAGTTTCATGGCATTTCCCCTCAAAAAAATCTACCTAGTTTAAATTTCGTTGATGTTGAGCTTCAAATTCCTTTTTAATTTATTATAAAAAAATATTATTTGTCAAAACTATGATTTTTTAATTATCAATTACCATGTTTCAGAAAAAATATACACAATTTTTCTACCTTATTGTTTTGTTATTATTTTAAAGCTGATTGTAAAGTTGTAGTACCTGAGCAAACTGGAGTTTAGAGGTATGGGTGAACCTGGAGCCCTTGCCTTGCTGTTTGCCTGGCGTCTTATCACTCAAATTGTTGAGAAACTGCATCAAGTCCGCCGCCCCAGCTGATGTCGACCCACCAGACTCCGCCCTTTGAATATCTTGTTGTAACTGAGAGGCGATTTTCTTCTGCAGCCGCTCTTTCTTGCGAGCTTTATACTCCTGTAAATGCAGACACAATCAGGAGGTGCAGAATATTCAGAAGGAAAAATGTAGAGGATTTCTTTAAATCTACCTGAACCGTGTTGTTATCCACAGAGCCTTCAAGACGGGATTGTACAATGAAGACATTTCCAACTTCCAGCTTACACTAAATACCTAAATTTACCATTTACTATTTAAGAGATATGCACCATGACACAAGCAGACTAAAATGTGTTCAACTTTTTGGGAGTCTGTCAAATAGGGAAAAGAACAAAAGTAACATTGTTTGCTTCACTTTCTTCCTACATATTGACTCATGTACATAAATTTCAGTTAAATCATATAGTTTGACACACATGTATTGATTAATTATTTGCTTTTCTACAATGTATGTATCTTATTGTTGAGTCAGTATGAAATAAATGTTTCCTGTCTGTGACGGGGAGATTCTCACATGAGTTTCTTGCACAAAAAAAGTCCATTCCGATTTCATGATTCCCTTCCTGTTTGTGTTTTGTATCGGATTATGTTTAGGGGAGTGTCTCAAAAGTAGAAGTAGTAGGAATGCTCTAATTGGATCAGATAAAGGATTCCAGCGCGTGCACATGGACCATTTGGAACGTTGAATCGGTTCGTTCGAAACATTAATGCGCGTATTCACTTGAGTAGGATTGCTCCTGTAAATCAGCACAATGATGAGGTCTAGCTGAGCGTTCTGGTGGTACATAGTAACGTAGCCCTCTCAATAGACTAATATGGGTATCAAAAAGGAAGATAATTTGTGGACAATAATTTGATGAAAGCATCAATTATAAACTAATACTGTAACTCTTGTTGTAGAAAGAGGCAACTTAGGGAGGGTGGAGTTGTGATTAGCTCAAGTATAAGCTTGGATGGTAATCCTGGATGGGTTACACTGGCCATCTCTTGGATTAGTAGGGAGGAAAGGAGGCAGGATCAAGCGGGGATTTTGTGAGATACAAGCATTGATTGTTACCCAGTCCTGTCTCTCTAGTCAGATTGAGAAAAAACCCTGTGATGAGGATTACCTCAGGAGTAAACCTGGATGGTAACATTGGATGGGTTACACTGAATGGTTACACTGACTAGATGAAAGCCTGGATTGTAGCCCAGTACTGTCCCTCTTGTCAGATTGAGAGCCCGGTAGGATCAAGTTGAGATTACCTCAGGTGTAAGCTTGGATGGTAACCCTGAATGTGTTACACTCGCCATCCATTAGATTAGAAAGCGACAAGGGGAGGTCGGATTATGGTAAGTTGGGATTATCTTGTCAGATTGAGAGCCAGGTAGGTGAAAGCTTGGACGGTAATCCTAAATGCATTACACTGGCTACCTCTTGGATTAGGATTTGCAAGGAGGGAGGATTAAATGGGGATTACTCAAGAAGTAAGCCTGGAGTGTAGCTTAGAACTGTCCTTCTTGTCAAATTGAGAGCCAGGGAAAATTAAATTGAGATTACCTCAGGACTCTGAATTCATTACAATTGCTACCTCTTGGATCAGAAGGCAACAGGGAGGTCAGATTAAGTTGAGATTATCTCTGGTATAAGCCTGGATTGTAGCCCACTGCTGTCCATCATGTCAGATTGAGAGCCAGGGAGGATCAAATTGAAATTACCTCAAGACCCTGAAAGGATAACAATTGCTATCTTTTGGATTAGGAGGTGACACAGAGGTTGGATTAAGTTGAGATTACCTGAGGAGTAAGCCTGGATTGTAAGCCAGCACTGTTCCATTCTGTTTCCCACTCTTGTGCTGCTGTGATGTCTACAGCGTTGGTTTCAAGTAGAGATGCTGCCACATCCTCTTGACGAGGTGGTTGCCGTGTAACCAGTAGAAGGTCTTTAGTGTAGTAGTTTTTCACTTCTAGGAGGGCAGGAAGGAAAAATAAAAACATGTGTACTTGCTACACTCACAGCTAGTTTCTTTGATTTGGGGTTAACGAGTTTACCTTTTAACCCTCTGTAGTTTTTTGCTACTGCATAATTAAAAACACAGTTATGCAAATTTTAAAATAACTTCACTCATGAAATTAAAAAACAACACCACCACCATCTTATCTACCCCAATATCATCTAGAAACACCATAATTATTTTACGTACTTTGTATTGTTCACTTCTATTCTTCCTCATTTGTCTTACTGTAATAGACCGTATCGAATATGACGTTACCTTTCAAATGCCCCACAACATGGCGTCTGTGAGCGTGGGTGTGTGCGTGTGCGTGTGCCATAGAAATCAAACCATGAACGCAGAGTGCATGAAAGCGGCCATATCATAGGACAGGCCGTATGTGCGTCTAAACGCGTCTTAGCGTTCCTGGTTTGATTTCTATGGCACACGCACACGCACACGCTCACAGACGCCATGTTGTGGGTATTATTGAAAGGTAACGTCATATTCGATACGGTCTATATTGTCTGGGCCAACACTCTGATCTCTCTAAATTAAACAAACTGATCAAGCTACAAAAACAGTAAAGGTACCATTTAGAGAACACACCAAGGCTTTATTAAGTAAATTTACTCTTCTTACTATTTCAAACACGGTTCAGCTAAATATCCTTATGTTCAAGTTCATCAATAATTCACTTCCGCCAATGCTTTACAGCATATTCCAGTTAAAGGTGCTGTATACGTTTGGTAATTGGAGCCTACTGAATGTGTTAATCTTATATAAATGTAGGTATATACAATAAAACTAGGAATACACAGTCTGAGAAGCGTTACTGCCGTAACGCTTCTCAGATTCAAATTTTGGGAGATAAAATGTGATATATTTTTCCATAACCGCAGTACTTCAAAGTGAAAAGTTTCTCAAAATGCATTATACTATCCAAAGCTGCTGTACTTCTTACCAAGTAAGTTTTCATTGCCATTAATTTTCAGAGTCAATACCAAACGTATACAGACCCTTTAAATAGGTCTGTTCATAGTCACAATACCCGATCTTCTTCGAAAGTCCGCATTCCTCTTGTTTAAAGGCAAAGTATATCTTTGGTTTTTGGAAACGTTTGATTGTTTTAATTCTATATAAATGTAGAAATATACAAATAAACTAACCTGTGAAATTTCATTTCAAAAGGTGGTCGCGTTTTTGAGATATCACCAAAAATCCGGCCTGAGCGAATAATGTCCACGCAGGAAGAATAATCCCTAATAGAAATACACAATCTAAGAAACGTTTTCGACAGCAACGTTTCTCAGATTCAAATTTTGGGGGCATAAAAACTGATATCTTTTTACTTCAAAGTGAAATGTTTCTCAAAATGCTTTATAATATTGAAAGCTGGTGTACTTCTTACCAAAAAGTTTTTTTCTGCCATTAATTTTAAGAGTGATTACCAAATATATACCTTCCCTTTAAACCACTTTATCTCAATGATGCATTATGTTTTCTGGAACAGCCTTCCTTTGTCATTTTCTGGTTGTAAGTGAATTGCTCTTTTTTAATCAGAATCTTTCAAGATCGTCCCAACTTACCCTTGGGTATTTTTCTTGACAGGTCATCTAAGCCATTGGGCATTGTGACTGCAACACTGTGGTACACATGTGCCCCACTTGCACCCTGTTAATCAAAGATGAGGATTGAATGTGATGTGTCAAAAAGGTCTTCAAAGGTTCTATGCAGTGTTTTTTTTAAACACTTTTGGGGCCTAATGGGGGATACTGTTGTTATGATCATAGCAGTCCTGTACCTTTACTTGAAATTATGAGCTCTTATCTAATCATTAAATGAGTTTATCTGGATTGTTGATAATCATGGATTATGAGGTTCAGTTTTTCGAATCCAAAAATAATGTAGATATTACTTTCATATTATTTTAGTTACGTTTCACTCCTAAGCTAGGAGCTTCTTCAGACTGGTGAGCATGTCCAATGCTCAACTGCCTTTTGTACCCTTTCTTGGTGGTCATAGAGGGCGTTGTAGGCGTGGTTTGGACTAGTTGGTCATAAATGTCTGAAGAAGCTCCTAGTTTAGGAGTGAAACGTAACTTAAATAATATATAAGTAACATTTACATTATTTTTGAATTCGAAAAAACGAGCCTCATAATCCATGAGCTTTTATCTAGTTACTGCAAGCATGCTGGCCGTACCAGATCTATAAGCAGTGGATGCTGTATTCGTTGGGTTGTGATGGCCGGATGCTTCATGGGTAGAGGGAAGTGGCTGCTCACACAGTGCCAACTTCATGGCTCTGTTTACCGCCAAATTCTGCGCTTGCGAAACCATTCCTCGCTTGCAGGGCAAGCACTGAACTTCTGCGCTAGCTGTATTTTAAGCAATGAATGCCTAGTAACGTGAACTACGCACAAGCACAAGCAAAAATTCTCTGCTAACCTGTGAAATACACTTGATGTAAGCACATTCCGTAAGCACCGATTCTTTGCTTACCATAAGCAGAGCCATGAAATTGGACATTAAATTTGCATTTGGATTCAAACTACCTCAAACTACCTGGCAATCTCGGTGGTCTAGTGGTAAGACATCTGCTCTAGAATGGCAAAGGTCGTTGGTTCAAATCCCAGCCGAGTAATAGGCCAGTGAATTTTGTTCACAGGAATTGGGAAAGGACCGAGTATACAGTGCTTAATACATATCGATGTATGGGTAAAACCGAGCAGTTATAGTGTGTCATGGCCGAGCGGTTTAGAGCATCAAATTCAAGTTCTGGTGGTTAAGTTATTGGGGTTGGGGTTTGAGTCCCGCTCATGACTTGTGTCCTTGAGTTGAACAAGATGCTTTTCTATAATTGCAGGGGTATAAATGGGTACCTGCGAGGGTAGAGATTGATATTGTGCTTGAAAAAGCGTTCGGAGCGCCACAGCAGCTTGAGGCTGTATACTCCCTAGGGAGCTGAGAAAGATTAACGGAATGTTAATGGCCAAATGACCAGGGCACTAATAATGTAAAGCGCATTGATACGTTAATTGTAATGTAAGAAAGTTCTAGTTACTGTTATTATTCTAAATACACTTTTAAACCCACCTCCCTAATCCACTGCTTTGGTGTCCTCCATCTTATCCCTCGTTTCTTACAGCAAGGAGGGATCCATGGGCTTTGAATCTGGTCTGAGATACTGTCAGCAATGGAGCGACTCAGTAACGCTGATTTACCTGCAAATTGTAAGGTTGGCAAAATATTACCAAACCTGAAGTAGCAAACAATTTTATACACAATTATCTATGTGGCACTTTTTGTAAGTGTCTTTTTTTTTGGGGGGGGGGGGGGTAAATGCCTAAATGGAGCTATTTTGAATTACGAAACCCATAATGTAGTGCCTGGAATTTCTTCTTTGAGAGAGCAAAGCCATTTCATTTCACAAAGGGCACTTCCATTGGAAAATCAATGAGAAACTTTTGAATGAGAAACTTTTGAAGGGGCACCAAGACCAATACCATGGCAACAGAGAACATGGCCACCATGAAACTCAAGGCCTTCAAATATGGTCATTAAACTTTTGTAAGAGGTTGGAAAATGTTACCAAACCCAAAGTAGTACGTGGCGTGTCGTGGCTGAGCAGTCTATTTCACCGAACCAAAGCTCTGGTTGTCAGCAGCAGAGTGTGGGTTCGAATCCCAGTCATGACACTTGTGGCCTTGAGCAAGGCACTTAACCATAATATCTTCGTAAAAAGTTGGGAAGGTAGTGCATTCTGCTCTACCAGCCAGGCTCCTAGTGAATGATACCCATGCCTACATCCTCACGGACTGTGAAGGGGGTAACCCTGTTTCAGCCCCAGGAGTAGTCGGCAACGTGCCCCTGGTGACAGTTGATTTGGGTCGATAGCCCAAATCAGTTAAGTGTAGCCCTCACCTTGAAGTGGCCGTCCGTGGCCTTGTGATGTTAGGTGATCTCTCATAACACAAAAAAGTAACTGCTTCTCTTAAACCAAGGTATATAAATGGGAACCTGCGAGGGCCGAGATGGTGTTATGTTGGATTACCCCCTAATACTGCCTCTATAACATAAGCAGCTTGAGGTTGCATGTTTCCAAGAGAGTTGAACAAGTTTGAGGAATGATCTAAGTATGCCTGTTGAACAGGGATAAATCACCTTACTTTATTTAATCAAGCTACTACGATAAGTACGCTATAAAAAGAACCCAGGATTGTTATGATTATTATTGTTATTAATATTTCTGGTAATGAAACCAAGGATGCCTCATAAGCCAACTTAATCACAATAGATTGCAAGCCTGAGGAAACCCGTCAATAAGGGTGCTTGCAATGTGAACCAGAAACACCAGGGTTAACCCCTACTCTTCCATGAAATGTATTCTGGGTTATATGCATGCACTACCAATCCTAGTACACAGGCCTATAGACTAATGTCCAATCTGAAGGACAAGGCAATTATGGCAAAGTATCTTGCTTAAGGACACAAGTGCCACGACTGGGACTCGAACCCACACTCTGCTGATCTTAAACACGAGAGTTGGAGTCCAGTTGGCATCCAGTGCTCGTAACCACTCTGCCACAACGCGCCAATTGATTCATTACATGTATGAACAATCCAGATTTTGTTTGAGTATTTACTGGTGTTCAGGCTTTACCTAGCGGCTCATCTGAAGTGACTGCAGTATCCTTCGGCAACTTCTCCACAAGAAACATTAAAACTCTCCTGATGTCCGACTCATTGGAATACAGGAAGGTCTGGTACCCCATCTCACCCTTGTAACCAAGAGCCTAGAATGTGAAATGATGAAAATATCATAAAATTAGGTGGACCTGTTTAAAAACAAAGGAACAAAAAAAAGGGATTTTGTGCCCGGCTCATACATGTATTGCTTGTTTTGATTGCGGAATACACAAATTATAAAATGATAATTTTGGGGATGTCCAAATGTTTTTTTCTTGTCTTCATCTGGAATTATTTCTCTGGCAGATTTTTACCTCCAAGAGAGGGCGCCCCAGTCGTGTGATTTTATGTCTGGAGGTGGGGGGGGGGGGGGGGGAGGCATAAAATAGTGCTGTGATTATTCTGGTTAGAGGAGAACAATTTTACCTACCACCACAAGTGCCAGCTGTGCTGGACTTGACGAATCACTGAGATTCATTTTCAAATGAGTTGTTTCATATTGCCTTGGTGATTTCTATTGTGACGTCACTATTTGCTTAGCGATTATAGATGGATCAATCTTAGCTCATTGTGGAATCGAGCCCTAAGAATGATATCAATGATGAACAGGATGGGCTAATGAACAACATTATTTTTACCTGTGTGAGAGGGCGCCCTAGTCCATTGACATCATTTGCTTAAAGGCCCTATACACTATTGGTAAGATCGAAAAACACAAATGTTCACAGATTCACACATAACTTACATGATTTAAAGTAAGTTATGGTAGAAAGGGTTCCTTAAAATATTTCTGTCTAAAATGCTATCGTTTCTGAGAAATGAGTAAAACAATAGTTTTTATCACGCGCGATAATAAACTCGATGTTTGAAAAACAGAAAACACATAAGGTCTCTTTTCACTATTTTCTCGTGACCTCGATGACCAATTGAGCTCAAATTTTCACAGGCTTGTTATTTCATGTATGTGGTTGATTACACAAAATATGAACACTGTCTGTGATTATTTTGTCAGCTCTGCCAATCCTGTATAATACCTTTAAGGTCCAATATGACACAAGCCAAGCTAGGGGGGGGGGGGGGGGTATAACTGATCACCACAGAGAGTGTAAAGTAAAGAGAGACAGCAACCTTACTCACCACAAGTGCATTTGCAAGGTCTGTTCCCATTCTGAAGCGGGCAGACATCCCAGGAGGTAGGGTCTTGGGTAGGCTTGTGGAATCATCGATGATCTTCAAGCATCGTACAGTTGCCTCAATAATCATCTCTGTTGAGAATTGTTTCAGGCTGACTGTGCCCTCATCTATGTCACTATGATATACAGATTATTAACACTCATAATTAATTTCCTTTAAAAAGGGTGTGATACAACATTGGGTTTAATAGATGTTAATTTTTGCATCGGGGATAATGAATATAATTTGGTATTTACCCTACACCGATGTGTGTTAAGCACTGTATACTCAGTACTTACCCAAGTTCTGTGAAAAAAATACACGGGCAAATCACTCGGGTGGGATTCGAACAATGCAAAGGTTGTGGGTTCGAATTAGTCTTTATCACTGAAAACAGTGAACATATATTATAGAGTTTTTTACTGTTTTCTCATGACTCCGAAAACTGATTTAGCTTAAACTTTCACAGTTCCGTTATTTCATGTATGTGTCACATCAAGTGTGGATACTGGCTGGTCTTTGACAATTACCAATGTTGTACTATGTGCTTTATTAAGAATAAATCTTGTTTTGTTAACAAGTTCAATACAGTAGAGTAGAAATAATTGGTTCTTTTTCGAGTAACTAGATCAAGTTCCTGTCGAACATTGTTATCCCTGGTCTGTACTCTAATACAACTGTACAAGGCATTAAACCATCCCTCAAATTTTCTTAACTCCCCGGGGAGCTTACAATACAACCTCAAGCTGCTTTATATTATGAGCTGCAAGAGACTACTCCCCCAACACAATACCATCTGATCCTCAAAGGTTCCAGATTATACACCTGGTTAAGAGAAGCAATTCATGGTTCAGTGTCTCGCTCAAGGGCACAAGCAAGAAGCATCATGGATGCCAGACCTGGGGCTCCATTTCACAAAGCACTAAGAATAGATTTATCTGTTGTTAATATCACCATAGTGATATCACACTTTGCTTAGCAATTAAGATTGGACACACAGCTAAAGATTAATCTTAGCTCTTTGTGAAATCGAGCCCACTGGCCAGAACCAACATTCTGATGACAAGGGCAAGGCCACCAAAGTCAAGTCCGGTGCACTAGACCATAACTAATTTAGCAAAATTTCTACCTTCAAGATAGATTGGCTATCTTTGAAAATTGAAAACTAATATCCTACCAGCACTGGCTAGAATTGCCAATTATTTTAGTTGTCACACAAGAGTGAGTGGAATATGGAGAAATATACAACGCCCCCTTTCACTTTTCAGTATTTGGACACCGCCCCCAAACTCTGTATTAAAGATGGAGGTGGTCCTTGCTCTACTCCTACTACTAGAACCTTTCTTCCTCCATGCTAGAACTGAGGTTCGATCCGCTATCGTCTCCACGAACGATAGCGGATCGAACCTCATAGTTCTAGGAGACGTAGTCCTTGCTCTATGGGAAGACCTAGCGGTAGACTGTAAACTATGGTGGCCCTGAAGGGACATCGCATATCGCAAACGTGTGCGCATACGTATGCAATGTCGTGAAACAATTCGCGAATATATGCGCACACGTATGCAATGTCGTGAAACAATTCGCGAATATGTGCGCACACGTACGCAATGTCGTGAAACAAATCGCGAATGTGTGCGCACACGTATGCAATGTCGTGAAACAAATCGCGAATGTGTGCGCACACGGTATGCAATGTCGTGAAACAATTCGCGAATATGTGCGCACACGTCTGCGAATATATTTGCGATGTCGTGAACGTTTATTGCATACCAAGTTGCATACCTTTGAATAAAATGTCTAATGATCTGGGGGGTTTCTTGCCTACAGTGAGATTAGCGGTATAGTCATTGCAGCGGTAGTCATTGTAGTGAGGCAAGCGAGGCGGGTGGCGTATTTCTTTTTTTCCCAGGACGAACGTGGGCTATTAACATAAAATGGGCGTGTTTGGCCGTAAAATACCCTCGCGCGTGCGTACTCTTCGACCTTGATTGTAATAGCACAAGTACTTATTAGTAGGCTGTAGGTAGATAGCTTATGCTGTAGTACATGTTGGCGAAACTTGGCCTGGTGCCAAGTTCCTGGGTACACATTATTGTATAGCCACGCTTACAGGAGCCTGACTGTAGCGCCACGTACTCCCTAGGTCACTAACAAATTGTCTGCAACTATGACATCATCCCAAAGGTATGCAACTTGGTATGCAATAAACGTTCACGACATCGCAAATATATTCGCACTCGTGTGCGCACACATTCGCGATTTGTTTCACGACATTGCATACCGTGTGCGCACACATTCGCGAATTGTTTCACGACATTGCATACGTGTGCGCACACATTCGCGATTTGTTTCACGACATTGCATACGTGTGCGCACATATTCGCGAATTGTTTCACGACATTGCATACGTGTGCACACACGTATGCGATATGCGATGTCCCTTCAGGGCCACCATAGTAAACCCATGTTATGTATTTTACCCATTTCAAAGAATTGTTCGTCATTTTAACTCATTCTCTTTCGTAAATATTAGGCCGATTAATTTGAATTTGAGGCCATCATTGAAATAACTGGAGACAAACTTACCAACCAATCTGACGAAATGTGTGAATGATGATGTTGTCAACTTCCTCCATTTTTGATTTTCGTTCACAATCACAGTTTAGTAGTGAAATGAAAAAACCCTCATAAAAACTGAAATATCAACTTTCCCAATGCTATTCCCTTCTTAATTAGGCTTTTAAAAACTGCAATTTAATAATCCTGTTCAGCTCCAGTGAGCCTACGACGAGCATAGCTTTTTTCAGGAATCGGGCCACTAGCTGTCTGTATTTTGACTTTGGAGATCGTCTGCTTAATTCCCGATCATCCTATTCCATGTATTCCCTCCCTCTGCATGCTGTAGACTTGGTTCCAAGTCTGTGATCGTCGTTTTTAGTGCACCTGATATGATAACAATACATTATTGCCTGAAGTAGCGCCCTCTTGTGGATTAACCTCGGTCTTTTTTGAGCGTGTGATTAGCCAATGCGGGGGGGTGGGGGGAATTTTGCGTGGCTGCTGATGATGCAGAGAATAGACCTTATGCATTGACGTCACCAAGCCGCCATCTTAGGTAGGTAAACTGATGATGAAACAATGGAAACGCGCTGATTTGTGCGCGCGGCGCACAGGACTGGCCAATGAACATCTTCCTTTTGACCTCTAGGTGAGGGCGCCCTACTCAAATGACGTCATATGCATAAGGTCATAGAAATAGAACCCGGAGAACGCTGAGTGCGTCATTGTGCGTGCGGTTTCGTTGTGAGACCATTTTTATGGACGCGCGTACGCCATTTTTTTTACGCGTGTATGGCAAAATTAGCATATTACGGTCTATATGTGCGTTGCCATAATGATCATCACGTGACAATAGTTTTCTGACGATGAGAATGATGCAAGGAAGGGCCTTGCACGGGATTGGGACTTGAGTCAAGTCTATGGAGGGACCCACCGACGACCCCGGGCCGGGCCGGTGGTCTTGAACATTATAAACACACACAACAAAGTCGCCCCATACATAACTCTTCGGTCGCAACAATCTCGTAACTATGGTGTTCTAAAGGCGACAGATGTGCGTCGCGTCGTGCCGTCGCGTCGCCTGTTCCGTCGTCCGTCGCGTCGCCCGTCGCGTCGTGCCGTCGCCCGTCGCGTCGCCTGTTTTTCAATTGATTTGCATGGTGACTTGGACATCCGTCGTCCGTCGCGTCGTGCCGTCGTCCGTCGCGTCGTGCCGTCGCGTCGTCCGTCGCGTCGCCCGTCGCGTCACCCGTCGCGTCGTCCGTCGCGTCGTCCGTCGCGTCGCCCGTCGCGTCGTCCGTCGTCCGTCGCGTCGTGCCGTCGTCCGTCGCGTCGTGCCGTCGCGTCGCCCGCCGTCCGTCGCGTCGTGCCGTCGCGTCGCCCGTCGCGTAGCTCGTCCTATATATTGTGCCTCCTGGTGGCGCTGCAAGAGACTGTGCATGCGCTGCAAGAGACTGTGCATCATGGTACAGTTCAAAAACTAATGACTTTTTCAGTGGCACTCTTGTCCATGTACTTGTGAAATGATGACAGACGTATGATGTTGTTGTTGTGTGGTTGAAGTGTCATTGATGAATCGAAAATAACCCCCATGTTCCGAGCTTCCGAGGGAGCTATCAGAGCAAGTTACCGATGGAAATGTATGGCACATTATTAATGTTATACACCGTTTTCAAGTTTTCTCAAAGTGATTTGTTTCTTGTAATGTGTCACTTCGTGTAACGTTACTCTCTATTGTGTGATCCATAACTCTGTCACTTCTAAAAATCTCACACATGTTAACAATTCAAAGATGAAACCGTCAATTTGGAAAAGCCGTTCAGGCCAAATGAAAGGTATCAGTTAATAAACCTGCTAAATATTGACATGACTAGTGACAGATAAATCATACTCGACCATTGTGTCACTCCGTAATATTTATTGCCCAATCAGTATTGAAATGAACATTTACAAATTTATCATCAAGTTAGAAACACCAAGGACTCATGACCATGTATTTTGTTTTAATGTTAGAAACACCAAGGACTCATGACCATGTATTTTTTTTAATGATTTGGTGTTAAACAAAGAATTGTTGTCTTTGCCTCCTTGTTGCATAATTGTTGCTACTTATGAACTGTCAGGCTTGCGAAAGGCGATATATTAATCCGTTGTCATTACAAATATTATTGATATTACATATTTTAAGATAAACGGGCCAATTACCACTTTAATCACTACTACATGTACTCTGGTAAATTAACGCTTCTGTCATATTATGGCATATTATTATTTACTGTGAAAAAGGCATGCACACATACCAAAAAAACAATGGGAAATGACCGAAAGTAACAAACTTACTATTTCCAGCCAGTAATTCTATTTGAATATTCGCCATGAAAATTTACTTTATTAATGAACACTAGTTAATTTTATCACCTTTTTCTTCCGAAACATTTCTCATTGTTAGAGAAGTTTGTTTACCCCTTCCCACTCAAAGTTTAAAAAGGGAAGGATGTAACAATAATTATCTGTTTGGTTTAAATTTGGTGTGAGAGTTTGTTGATGTAATTTTACTTCTTGTGTTTACTGCTAGAGGAAGTTTCTCCCTTTTGATGGCTTATTATGTAACAGGTCCAGAAAAACCGTGTTCAATAGGAGCATAGAGAAAGGACCACGGAGAGACAAGTGTCTAATATGTTCCCTTCCACTGTTTATTCCAACTTAATCTCTTGTAGCACCCTGGTACAAGTTCATTTCAAGGAATCGTCTGTAATAAACAACCCTCTTGTTTAATCCTTAATCCTCAGTGGTAATTAAGTCACACATTAAATGTATTATAGTTTACAGATAGCAGCCTGTGTGTTCTCCCACCATCACTTCTTTGATTTTATGTACTGGTGGTTCTTCATGTTTTAAAGTTTTGCCTGTTTCAAGTCATACTGCTATGGACTCGATTTTAGAGCCATTTTGATTTTAATTTGTAACCTTCCTTGGCACATGTGTTTTGTTGTTTTTAGTAGTTTTTATAAATCCTGTTAGTTCAGTAGTGTTACTGTTGGTCTTGGTTTAGAATTCACTTGATTTATTGCTTTACATGGTTTTGCTTTTGGTCATCGCTTCATAATCAATAAAGTAATTTTTCATCGCTTTATAATCAATAAAGTAATTTTGTGCAAGCCCACCAACCATGTGGATAATAATTTAGGTAAATTTGATCTCAAGAACTGGAGACCGATTAGCCTTATAAATGTGATTACAAACTGTTGGCCAAAGTTCTCACAAATAGGTTAAAAAGGCCATGCCTTTCATAATAGGTGACGAACAGACATGTGGTGTACCGGGGAGAAAAATTCACGACAACCTCACACTTTTGCGTGATAGCATAGATTATATTAATTGGAACAATAAGGAAGCAGCTATTTTAAGTATCGATCAGGAGAAGGCTTTCGATAGAAATAATTGGAATTATATGTTTACCATGCTTGAGAAAATGGGGATTCCCCCCAAATTCATTCAATGGATCAAGCTTTTATATAGTAATCCTGAGAGTTGCGTCATTGTAAATAACTTCATTGGCAGACCTTTCCAAATAAGTAGAGGTATCAGACAAGGGTGCCCTGTCTCCATTGTTATATGCAGTCTGTGCAGAAGGTTTAGGAACTCTAATTAGAATCAATAATGGTGCATGGTATTCAGTGTCCAGGTGGAACTGAATGTGTTAAAATTATCCAGCATGCCGATGATGCCACGGTTTTTATTTCTAAAGAAAGTGACTTTCAAGTCATTACGGATGTTTTGTATAAATATTGTAAAGGTAGCGGATCTAAGGTAAACACAAGTAAAACCTCGGGTCTACGGCTTGGCAAATGGAAGAACAGAATGGACAAGCCGTGTGGCTTCAACTGGAACAATGATAAATTGAAAATTGTTGGTCTTCTTTTTGGAAACAGTGTTACACCGGCTGACAACTGGGACCCCGGAATAAGCAAACTTAAATGCATGTTAAATATGTTTAGACAGCGGGACCTGACCCTGACGGGCAAGGCCGTTATTGTGAACGTCATGGTCGGAAGCAGACTAAATTATGTGGGTAACATTGCAATTGTCTCTTGCCCGGAAGAGTGTGTAAAGAAAATAGAAAACATTATTTTTAGTTTTTACTGGTCAGGTAAACCGGACAAAATCAAGCGTGCCACTATCACCGGACCTCGATACATGGGAGGGACAGGTCTTTTGGACGTCAGGGTCAGGTTACGCAGTCTAAAACTGATGTGGTTGAGTAATTATATCAAAAGTAATGGTAAATGGAAATCCTTCTTTAACTATTGGATCGAGAAACCCGGCGAACTTGAAAGCCATATTCTTGGTTGGTATGTGTTTGGTAAAACCAAGAAAAAGTCACTGCAGACCACTCCCTTTTATATGGACCTTTTTGCAGCCTACGAAAAATCAGGGGGTGTTTTCAGACCAGAATTCACCTCAGTTTTGGAAGTAATGAATATCCCTCTCTGGCATAATTCAGTGGTTGCGATTAATAAGGATAACGATTTAGCGAGTCCTGTTTTAACAAAGAATAACATCATCAAATTTCAACATGTTGTTAAAAATAACAGACTAATTACCTTTAAGGAATTGGCTAGGATCAAGTGTGATCAGGTGATTTCAACATAAATTTATTAATTCCAACCAATCCTAGCTCCCAGTCCTTTATCGACTTATTTACATCTCACTCTTTCCTCCCCCAAATCCATATGCCCACACGTATTACTGATACTTCTGCTACACTTATCGATAATTTTTTATCAAATATTCTTCCTTCCTCAAAATCTGGTATTTTAATCTCTGATATCTCAGATCATCTGCCAATATTTATGTTCGTTCAGTCTCCAAACTCAAGTTCTTCTCATAATCACAATTTACCTTTTTCTCGAAATGTGTCTAATGTGAACCTTGAACAGTTTATTGACGACTTACACTCTTTTGACTGGACCAATGTCCTTAGTTGTAATAATCCTGATACTGCTTATAATACTTTTCTGGATAATTTTATTTTTCTGTACGATCAAAATACACCTTTAGTTAGACAAAACAACAATACCAAATCTAATCATATTTCAACTACCCCTTGGATTACACATTCCCTCCTCAAATCTATTAAGAAAAAGAATAAATTGTATCGTCAGTACTTGTCCAACCCTACAACCTCACATAAATGCAAGTATATCAAGTATAAAAACACCTTGACTAGCCTTCTACGTCTTTGTAAAAAAAAGTACTATTCCCTTCAGTTTGAAAAAGAAAGAAATAACATCCGTAATACCTGGAAGGTTATAAATTCTGTTTTGAATAAAAATACCCATTCTCATGGTATTAACAGCATCATTGTTAATGGGAATTTAATTGACAACCCAAATCAAATCGCCAATCATTTTAATCAATACTTTATCAATATTGGTCCCAACCTTGCTAAAAACATCCAACCTACTCATTCACCCCTTAGTTTTGCTGATTATATGCCCAACCCTAATTTTAATTCCTTCTTTTTTACTCCAGTATTTGAACATGAAATTTAGGACATTGTAAAAAATTTACAAAATAAAAAAAGTTCTGGTCATGACCTGATCAATATTTCCATTATCAAGAAGTCAATTTTTGCCATAAGTAAACCACTTGTTCATATTGTCAATACTTCTTTTACGACTGGCATTGTTCCATCAGAAATAAAAATTGCTAAAGTCCCACCAGTTTTCAAAAAGGGTGATCGTAACAATATATCCAATTATAGGCCCATCTCTATTCTTTCATGTTTTTCAAAGATCTTTGAAAAATGTGTCTATGCCCGTACCATTAATTTTCTGATAAGTTTGAAATTTTAACAAATCAACAGTTTGGTTTCCGTAGCAAACATTCAACCATTCATGCACTCCTTGATTTTATTGATAAAGTTACTAATGCTATCGATGACTCCAATCATACTTTGGGGGTGTTCCTTGATCTTTCAAAGGCTTTTGATACAATAGACCATCAAATACTATTGCATAAACTTCCCAACTATGGTATCCGTGGAATTCCCCTAGAATGGTTTAAGAGTTATCTTTCAGACAGGCCACAATATGTTTCCGTCAATGGCATTAAATCTGAGTCTGATGTCCTTACGTATGGAGTACCTCAAGGATCAATCCTCGGGCCTTTGTTATTCACCATATACATTAATGATTTCACAAATTCTTCTAGTGTGCTTTCATTTATATTATTTGCGGATGACTCTAATTTATTCTTTTCCCATAGTAACCTTGACCATGCCTTGACTATCTTGTAAACACTGTTAACAATGAGCTCAAACTAGTTGCCACCTGGTTTACGGTCAATAAACTATATCCCTAAATATCACTAAAACTAACTGCATGTTGTTCAGTAATTCAGTCAGAGACCTTCCAAGTCCTATAAAGATTAATGACATTGAAATCACTGGAAACTGATTGTTGCAAGTTTCTAGGACTTTTTTGTTGACCGTAGACTATCATGGAATAGTCATGTTGATTACAGTGTAAAATTATTGCTAGAAATATTGGTGTGATCAATAGGATCAAGCATTTTATGTCTGAACTGGTTTTACAATCTCTTTATAACACATTGATCGGTTCTTATATTAACTACGGGATACTTGCATGGGGAGCTAGTTCTGCTACCAATCCTAATAGACTTCTTCTCTTACAGAAGCGAGCTCTTCGTATCATTAATTTTGCTGAATTTAACGCACATACAGATCCCCTTTTCCATAAATATGCAATTTTAAAGTGAATGATATTTATTGTCTTCAGCTTGGGTCCCTCATATGTATCAACTCACTTGTAAAAATTTACCTTCTGCTATTCAATCAATTTTTTCTTTAAACTCAGATGTACATTCCCATTTCACCCGCCAAGCTTCTAATTATCACATTTCTTACACTCGTACTTCCCTCGCTCTTAAAACTATTAAACATGAGGGACCTATGCTTTGGAACATGCTTAATGAAAAACTTAAAGCCTCCAAAAGCTTGTTTACTTTTAAACGTGTCTTTAAAGCTGATATACTGAAATCTTATTGTTGATGAGTTTTTTACAGATGTACATTGTATTTTGAACCATACCACAGTGCAGACTCGGGTGGTCTCCTACATGGGATCCATGGTGTATACTATCATCCATAGCCACACTATGTTAAATCCATCGAGGGATACGCTGCTTTTGCATCACTCATGATTTCATTCGATACTATATTGCTGACCGGCAAGATTGTTGTGTTTGATTGTTGTGTTAGTCCTAGTCCATTGTTTGTTCTCGTTATTTGATTGTATTATAGTGTTTGCTGATTTTTCTTTGTAACATGCATGTGCATTGAGACCTGCTATTATATTTGTTTATTGGTGGCTCGACTCGACCACGGACCTCCACGGTTCACAACATTATTTTTTAATCTCAATGCATATGCATGTCACTATAGGGACCATTGCCTACAAGCTTTGCTTTTTAAATGGATCCCTCTGCAGTGTCACATAATGCTTTTTTTGTTTACATGTAATATTCTTCAAACCTATGCTGTAAAACATTTACTTTGCATTATGTAATGATTACTTTTGATGTATTTATTATTGCCTTTTGCTTTTTTGATACTGTGGAAATAAACGAACCTTGAACCTTGAACCTTGAAGTGTGAAATTAATCGTATCACTGCTGGACGCATAGCTAAACGTCTTCGAACAAAACATCAATCCTGTCCTCTTCAAAGAAAAACGTTGTGGGCCTAATAACCATCCAAGCAGGGGTGGCTGAAGTTCCAAATTGACCATGGGGATCAGGGTTTGGTACCTTTTTCTAAAATTACCACGAAATTAATGTACAAATCATTGAAGGTCAAATAATTTGTTTTTCCAAAAGCACAGGAAAAGTGGGCCTCGATTTTAGGCCTCACTGATAAGTTCGACTGGGCCAATATTTGGACCAAATTAAACATGAACAATATTATGGACGCCAAAGACAAGGACACCTTTTAAGACTTTATCACAGGATTCTGCCAACCCGAGATAAACTTGAACGCATGAAAATCATAGATACAGTCGACTGTCCTTTCTGTAAATCCGACACTGAAACTGTCGAACATTTGTTTCTATACTGTAATGAGGTGGTTGAACCCTGGTTATACCATGGTTATACGTCGAATTTTTAATTAGGAAACAAACTGGCTGCCGTTTCTTTTGTCTCAGTGATTGTATAAGAATTGTATGTATGAATTTGTCATTTGTATCTATGATAATTGTTGGCATGATGATCAATGTTATTTGGAGAATCCGGTGTGATCTGGTCTTCAATGAGGACAACGTTTTCACAAACACAAACATTACTATCAAGACCTACAAAGAAACTCTCAGATCATTTCTACTAAGGGAGAGGAATAGGCTCCAAACAAGTAATTTTAACAAATTGTACAAATTCCTGTGTACTTTCAATGAAGACGAGAGTCCAAAATTTATGTTCTGATCAAAATCGAATTTTGTCACCTCTCAGTTACTGTCCTTAAGTAGGCCTTAATTTTAATCTTTTTACTTGTACTAGGTTGCTTTTTCATGTTTTGATCTTGCCTTTGTTTGATATGTAATATCAACTTTGTTCATTGTCCTTTAGTTTCTAGTAACCTATATGTACTTGTGTACTGATCTATCAGTACTTGCTTTAATGTTCCATAGGAGATGTATATACTTGTAATTACTTGAGTTGAATAAACGGAGTCTATAAGAGCTCCACTCAAAAGAAAAAAAAAGAAAAATAATAATAATAATTTAGGTAGTATTTTTCCTACGATGCTGCTGTTGACATTGCTTTATTTTACAGGCTAGTAGGCATGGTAGGGAGGCCGAGGTAGTAAAAACTAATACTTGACATGTTTTTACAATTAAAAGGATATTGTTGAGATGACACGGCAAGCAGGGATTGATCAAACTATACACATCTAGCTGCCATCTAGAATCTCGACGACCTCATCAGACTCACTTCGACGGAAATAATCAAAGAGCGCCACCAATTGACAGAAAAGTGAAGAACGTTTTGGCGAAAATAAGGTCCAAATCAATTTAAAAACAGGCGACGCGACGGACGACGGCACGACGCGACGGACGACGGCACGACGCGACGGGCGACGCGACGGACGACGCGACGGGCGACGCGACGGACGACGCGACGGACGACGCGACGGCACGACGCGACGGACGACGGCACGACGCGACGGACGACGGATGTCCAAGTCACCATGCAAATCAATTGAAAAACAGGCGACGCGACGGGCGACGGCACGAAGCGACGGGCGACGGCACGAAGCGACGGGCGACGGCACGAAGCGACGGGCGACGGCACGACGCGACGGACGACGCGACGGACGACGGAATAGGCGACGCGACGGCACGACGCGACGCATATCTGTCGTCTTTAGAACACCATACGTAACTGACAAAGTCGCCCTGCAGCAAGCTCACCACAGACATTAAAGGGACACACCCGTCCGGCTTACCGTTTATGTAATTTAGTGATATAAAATCAGAAACCATAAGTTTTAGATTGCTGTTTTTAAAAAGAAATCGTCAAAATATCACGTAATTAGTGAAAAATGTTGAAAATAACAAAAAGCGGTCAAAGGTCAGCGTATACGCTATTCCAGCCGTTGCAACTGTCAAATTTATGCGACATTGTTGCGCAATGTTTTAAGTAGCTGCCACCGGGGTCTTTTCGTGGCGTTTTTATGGGAGAAGACATCGTATGCAGCAACTTCCAAAACATCAACTTCCAAAACATCAACTGTGCATATACATGTTAGATAAACAGTGCTGACGTCCGTCGTCCCCCTGAATGTTTTGCACACAGGCACCACGTAACGTGACAATTATTAGGGGGCACAGACTAATACCTATAGGAACGAAACCTATTTTGGGGTCTGGCTCCCCACCCCTCCGTCCAGCTCCGAAGCTCACAGCAAGACCAGCAACTTGGCTCGGGGAGTTCTTTCCCCCAGGGTTTGTCTCTCTGGCCCCACGAGACACGGCAACAGCTGTAGGGGATATGCCTCAGACGCCGAGGCGCTGTATGTAAAACACGCTTCCGTTGCACGGACTCTCTGAATGAGAATCTTACGTTCCTTTTTTCATAATTATTTACATTTTGTACCCGCAATCTGAATACATAATAGTCTCTTTTGTCAAATATTCATTAATAATTGTTAAAAAAAATTAGAAAATTTGGTTTAGTGATTTACTTTTATACGGCTGGAAGTAAAACTATCTCCGAAGATCACGAGGGTTATCCGAACCAAAAAAGTGGTTCGGATAACCCATGACTCCTTCGTTTTTTGAAAAATGCGTTAAAACGGCCAAATTTGATGGTTTCTTTTAGCAACTATTCTTCTTCATTCCTGGAAGACCTTTAGAGTCATGTTTTAGTGTATTTTGTCGCCTAAATAGCCCAACGAAGCCGGTGTGTCCCTTTAAGAATTTTTAGATTAACCTGTGCCCTTGGTGGATGATGAAGGATTTTAGATCTCTAGTATATTTATTGGGGCAATTTTGCCTGGAGGCGATATTGTCTGGTGGCGAGACTGTCACTATCTATCATGGCGAGCTTGTTTGGGGTGACATTGTAGGGGCGAGGTGACCGACTTCTTCAACATACTGTCCAACCTAGCCTTTAGTCAAGACGCTCACGGCTCCCCGATAGTATAAAAACAAACTGCTTGAACTAGTCTTCTCTGTATCTACAAATGCTTATTAGCAGTGGCGGCGCTCTTCGTGTTATATACTAGCCAGGAAACTGCACGCGCCTGGACTGTTGGCTATACAACATCCTGTACATACATCTTTAGGTTATGGTTGCGCCCCACTAAAATGCACTTACCATAGCAATCAATGTATTATGCTAAATATTCAAAAATACACACACAAAATACTTAGAAGTCTCACAGCTTTTTGATGTAAAGAGGGAACTTATCCATTGACTCTTGAACTTTTATCCTCTGCTCAATTTTAAAGTAAAACGGGGAGTCCCTGGGCCCGTCAAGAATATTTCCCTCCAAATAAAACACATGCCTGCACAATCTTGAAAATGTCCCTACACCTCTCGGCAAATAGGTCCATTTATTTCAGGGCCCATGTCATCCAAAATACCTCAAGTTGGAAATCAACAACCCCCAGGTCATAGTTGGGCAATTTACATTGTATCCCTTTTATTGAGCTCTCAAATCTGTCTAATAGAGAATATTTTGAGGCCTACAAAATATTAATGAGGACGACGATCTGTTTTCTCCCTATTTATCGGGGTGCACCCTTATGGTTTTTTTTAAAAGTATGTAATGGGAAAATATGTACTTTCCATGGTCATTACTCATTACACCTGGGGTACTCAATTTAAAATAATAACAAAAATATATACAAAACATAACTGGAACTCGATGCGCTTTACAAAACTGAAAAATTACAAAGAACGAGAGAAGGCAAATTGAAATAGGTTGGATTTGAGGTTGCATTTGAAACTGCACAGGTATGCACAACTGTTGAGCATTGCAGGCAGTTTGATATCTATCGCGAAACGATTCGGGCCCGAGGAATAGAGGATGTGACAGGAATATAAAATGCAGGTCTACAAAACAGAAAAGTTCGATCATAGATCCCATGGTTACACACCTGCGTTCCGACACCCCTAGTGTATTTTCCGAATCCTAACCCTAGCGTGTAAATCACAAGGGTTTTTTTTGGTCCGGATATAAACAGTCACCGATTCCACGGTTCCACACCTATGTTCAGACACCCCTATATTTCCCCGACACCCCTAATGTAATTGCCCTTAAATTTTCTTTTGTAATGACCTTACTGAAAAAAAATAAGCCCCCACAATAGAACTATTATTTGAAACTACAAGATTGTCAACTTCCACAGTCCATGTTTTATTTACTGTATCTTATATACATTTAATACAAATAGCTCAATGGAGAGATAAAAACGAGAAAGTGACATGTAAAAATTTTCCCAATCTTGTAAAGTGCACACATTTCTTAGAGATTACACATACGATATTATTTAAGTAAGAAATAAGCTTGTGCCTCTTCTTTGTACAAAGATTTCATTGATGTTTCTTTTCTTTCTTATCTTTTTTTTTGTCAATAACATTATATTTTCACATTGGAACCTGCATGATCGTAATTTTAAATTTCTCAGTCGACTATCTAAGCAGGGGAAAAAGAAACACATGACACACAAAACAATTCATAGTTTACCGTACTAGCACTGTTTTTTTTTCTTTGTTTTAAAAATAGGGAGAGTCGACTACGTCTACATAATAGCTAAAATCTTACAGCACTTTTTAAGACGTAGGAAGGTAGAAGAACAAATGAACAATTTTTTTTTAAGAAACTAGGCTCTCGCGCTCTCTCTCACGCTCATCTCAACTACGACACATTCAACATATTTAATAATTAGCCCCTCTGGGAATTTCTGTACAAAAATTGCTTCCTATTTCCTGCACATGACTCAACATCTACAACAGATGGTGAATCCATTGTACTAGGCATATACTTGTATTTAGAAGTTTTTATATTATTTTTTATTTAATATTTATTATAAACCTAAGACATATCATCCAAAATTAGGAATGGAGAAGAAAATATAAAATAAAACAAGAATAAAACTTTACAGACTTTTTCAAAAATTCTATTGAATTTGTTCTCAAAAAATTAACCCAGCCCCAACCACTTTTGCATAGTGGTTGTCTGTGTCCTTTTGACAAAAAATGGTGAAGTCAAAGTCCTCTGTCGTTGATATATTATACTACAAAGTTTCCACGTATCTTGTCAGTTGGTCCTGGGGATCCAATGGGGTCATGTCTAAATCGTCTTGACTTAATGTAGCAGCATTGGCAGGACTGTTCATTTGTGCCATAGTTCCATGCTGCAGTGGATTTTGTGAGAGCATTGGCTGGTCTGTCTGCATAGGTTCAGGCTTACCAGGGTGCGGTGAGTGCATCTGCTGCATAGGCCGTGGCGACTGCTGGGCAGAGTGCATTCTTGGAGATGGGGTGGGCGGCGGTCTTGGAGAGGGGTTAGGGTTCGGCGATCGCACCTGGACAAGGGTGTTGGCGGTTTGTGGTGAGCGAACTTGTTGCATGGTTGTCTGATTGGGCAACATGCCTTGCTGCTGCACGCCAGCCTGATTCTGGTTAGCCAGCATCTGCTGTTTCTGCAACTGCTGCTGCTGCTGAAGTAGCTTCTGATACTGCATGTTTACCATGGGGTCACCCTGATTTTGTTGTTGCTGCTGCTGTTGCAGCTGCTGTTGCTGCTGCAACTGCTGCTGCTGCAGCTGCTGGAGGTGTTGCTGCTGTTGCAGCTGTTGCTGCTGTTGAAGTTGCTGCATTTGCTGCGGCAGAAGCTGCGTTCCACCTCCTTGGGCCATGGCATTACGCCTTTGCTGCTGCTGCAAGGCAATAGCCTGATTGAAAGCTGGAAGTTTTCCATGCATCTGTGGCTGCTGGAATGATGGCTGGACCTGCTGCTGCTGCTGCTGCTGTTGTTGTTGTTGTTGCTGCTGGACTTGCTGCTGCTGCTGCTGCTGTTGTTGGAATTGCCTCAACTGTCTCCTTTGCTGTTGCTGTATCCACTGTTGCTGATTGAATAACTGCTGCTGGTTACCAGCTTGTTGGCCAGCTGGCTGTTGCCCAGGCTGTGGCTGTGGCTGTGGCTGTGGCTGTGGCTGCTGCTGCTGTTGTTGTTGCTGCTGCTGCGCCTGAGCCGCTTGTTGTTGTTGTTGCAGCTGTGTACGCTGCTTAATAAAAGCTGCCATGAGCTGTGGGTTGGACTTTAATATGTGCAAGACCTGCTTCTGTTGTTGATGTGTATGTGGGGACTTCAGTGTTTGCAGCAGCTGCTGGAGTGCCTGAGGTGGGAAACTATTGGCGCGAACTGGACCCTGCTGCCCAATGCCACCAGGGCTCACCTGTTGCGGTTGCACAACTCCTACATTGCCAGACATGTTCTGCATGCCCAGTCCCCCCGTAATGTTCTGAATGTTTGGCACATTTTGCATATTGGAAATGTTCTGCATGCCTTGCATACTGCTCACATTCACAGGAACAGTTTGCTGTTGAACTTGGGTACCGAACTGATTCCACTGGTCCATAGGAGGCATCATCTGGCCAGCAGAGGCTCCTGTACTTGGCATGGGCAACGACTTGGTGACATGCAGGTGACTCAACTGCTGCGGTGGTGGCATGGGATTCACCTGACCAAGTTGGTTCGGTAACGTCATGGGCTTCACCCCCCTTGCCTGACCCTGAGAGGGCGACACAGTCCTTTGGGGTTGTTGGGGCACCATGGGGGGATTAGTTAGGGCCACTTTGGCCGCAGCTTCCTGCACCTGCTTAGCTGCCTGTATGGCAGCAGGGGGTGGCCCAACGGCATTGTTCTGAGGTTTCATGCCTCCTGGCGGTTGAGTTGGCACTGCTGCAGTTTGCTGAGGACGTGCAGCATGCTGTATTGGACTGGCACCGGTGGTGGAAGCATGTGGGTTCACCCTCTGCATGGTGGCCATTCGCCTCTTCAACAGCTGCGCCTGCTGCAGTCTGTGTGTCAGCTGCTGCTGCTTCAGTTTATGTTTGATGTTCAAACAGAACGGCACCATGCATTTCTGCTCCTGGCAGTGCTTGGCGTGGTAGCAACACAATGCAATGAGCTGCTTGCATATGGGGCACTCCCCGTTGGTCTTTCTTTTGCATATTTTGGTGTGCTGCACCACTCGTTTCATCTTCTGGCAGCTCGGCAGACGACAGTTGGCATCCCGACACTGGCAAGCGTGGACCAGACTCTGGATGCAGCGCTGGATGGACAAGCGTCGAGCCTCCTGTGGGTTCCGTGACGCCCCGCTGTTGGACTCCACATCCAACTCCAGTCCCCACTTCTCCATCTTGTGTTTGTGGCCAATCTTCCGGTAGCAGTTACTGCACAAGTCATAGTCCTGATGGTGAAGAGAGAAAGAGATTCAGAATGAATGAAGATTAAGTAACAACAGAACAGCCAATACATGCATGTTCCCAATGCACATGACCAGGGACCGATTTCATACAGTTGCTTTAAAATAAGCAATGGATATTACTGAACAATTTGCCGCCATGCAAAAATGAGCAGGATACCAGTCACAGATTGTACATGTGAAATAGTATTTTGGCTGGTTATCTTTTTCTGGTCAGCATACTTTTGTTGTGCTTAGCTACTTTAAATGCTTAAGCAGCTCTATAAAATTGGTCCCAGAAATTTAATGGCAAGCAAAGGATTCTGGGTGAAATTAGAGTCCAAACAACATCAGCAACCATCATGGCGCGCTGATTTTGAAGCAATCGTCTCCTGACGATGACTAGAGCAAGCTAGTCGAAACGTTGAGACCTGTTATTAACGAGAAGTCCCCCCGATCCACATAGCGAAAGTAGTAGTCCCGGCCGATTTTCTACCTCCCGCCCAGGTAGTAGTTAATAAGCAGGACAGTTCTTTTCAGAACTGAGAAGTCTCCCGAATTCCGAATATTCTACTCCGCGGCAGTAGAATAAAAAGCAAGACAATTTCTCAAAGAACAAAATCTACCTAGCAAGTAGATATACACATGGTGTTACCGCAAACCAAATTTATATTGATACCTCACCATGCAATGCCTCAAATCCCATATAATGTTGTACACAACACATAAAACCTGGCATAGTTACAAGTACAGCACCGCGTTTATCTGGGCAATTTGACGTAACAAAGGGAGGAATGCGAAATTAAACAGGCAGTAACTCAAAGTTTTTAAAAGGTTTTCCAGGTTCAACCTCGAGATACAGCTTGTTTAATTTTGCATTTCTCCCTAACTGTACTCAGTTTCCAAAGATGCATAACAGCGTTATTTTTGAAAATGGCGCTTGTGCATATGGGTTTATTGATCAACACTCGTGGCAAATTTTTCAACTACGCCACATTCAAGGTAAACAACAACAAAAAAGGTCAGATTTACAAATTTGCAAATTATGTTGCCTCAAGCTCAAAGTGTCAAAAATTGTCAAAAATAATGACCTAAACAACAAGTTAGCTCTTTTTCATCAAACTGAATAGACTGCATGAGATACGTTATATTGATTTCAGAAAGGACCCACAGTGATGCTTACCTGGTATTCCAACAATGATTACATTTCTTTTCCCCTTTATTATTATTATTTTTTTTGGGGGGGGGGGGGAGCGGGGACAGAACAGACATAAATGCTCTGGACAAATGGACATAACAAAGTCCTTGTTATAAAAAATGGAAATAAATAGACGTAAACAGGAGTGAGACTTACATCACAAACAGTGCAATGGTATCTTGTCTCCACATGATGCTTGCACTCGTTGCATGTATACACAAAGCGGTCCTGGCCCTGGTTGTGCAGCTCACAGAGCATACACATGGTGGAGTACTTAGCCCGCCGCAGGGACGAGAACTCGTAATGCTTCTCCCGCGCCAGCGTCAGGAAAGCGTCTCGCCCGTCCATCAAGTCACAAGAGATCATGGGGTCGGGGTCTTGGATGGGTTCCTGGTTGACGCCGGTGTTTGGCACCAGCCTGATGACAAAGAAAACCTGCCGGGAAACAAAAATACAATAAGTTTGTTGAGAACAAGACGCCTCTTAATATTGATTAGTGCCCTTCAAGATTCCTCTACTGAACTACTGAAACTTAGTTTCCTCTACTGAACTACTGAAACTTAGTTTCCTCTACTGAACTACTGAAACTTAGTTTCCTCTACTGAACTACTGAAACTTAGTTTCCTCTACTGAACTACTGAAACTTAGTTTCCTCTACTGAACTACTGAAACTTAGTTTCCTCTACTGAACTTGTTTTTAGCACTCGCTAAGCAAAATTAATGCATGTTTCTTAAAAAGTCTGTTAATTACCAGTAAATATTTAATTTCCACTGAGATAGATTTAAGATATGATTCCCTTTAATATTCGCGTCAGTGCAAACATTTTGTATCTTGATTTTGCACAAACGATCAATCTCGGCGCATACCCGCTCTGTATGTACATCTCGGCAATTTTAAGCAAGATACAACGCTTTAATAATTTCAAACGCACGCGTAACATAAGTGCTAATTTAGGAGATATAATGTTTTTAGCACTGACAAAACCAATTATTCTCGGGAACTGTTCGAAAAGAGTTTGCTATTTTATGCCTGGAACTAAAGAAAGGCCATGGCCTCTCTTACCCTGGTCTTGGCCGAGGTGCCCCTTCAAAAGTTTCCAGAAATTACCCAATGTAAAATGAAAATGGCTGGCCCTTTCAAAAATGAATTCCAGGCCTACTCCTAAGTAACAAAATGAAGGAGTACATTGTTGTTTTTAGGAAAATGAGAATTCCAAAGGAAGACATTTTTCGTTAAGTTAAAAACAATTATGTTCTTGTTTACCTCTCGGTGTTTCTCCATCGTAGAGAAGATCTTCTGCGACAGGTCGCTGCCCTGCTGTGGGAAGTTAGTCTTCTTATTGTTCTTGCGGTTACTGCTGCTTTTGCTTTTGTTGTTTTTCTTGCACTTCTTCTGAGACTTCTTACTGCCGATGGGGACCATCTGTTAAGAAAAAGAACACAATGGTTTATGAGTGAAGTTCTTTCAGAAGCCTTGTGATGAAAAAAGTTTAGTTCTTGAAGAACCTGTTCGGTTGGCAAAACTACACAGTGGCCGGCCAAGAAGATGAAGACCCCTGAACCTCCAGGGAGGAAACTTTTTGTATTTACCAGTTTCAGGGAAGAGATTTGACCAATTTGTAAAAAATTCCTGAAAAATGGCTTGTGGGCCGTGGTTCCCGCTTATTCTACACCCAGAACCTCCCAGATGTTTAAAATTTACATGTAGGAGGTTTACAGACTCTGTGCATCACCATAAATACAATGCTACAGGTTTTGACACAATGTGGACTATTTCTTTCTCCCTTTGGTGAAAGCTTTATGTTCGTTCAAGACAACTTAAAGTTTAAAGGAGATTCTGAGAAAATACTGAAATCAGGAAAACGCCTGAGAAATCACATAGCTGCAGCTTCTTGTTATCAACACGGTACAAGTGTTCGTCCTCACATTAGGAGGGAAATGATATTCGACATAGGGGAAATTCTTGAAAACACAAACCCCTGTTCTCCTCACCTCTTCTCCTGTACTGGCCGCAGCTGCTTTCTCGGCAGCTTTCTGTCTCTCTTCCTCCTCTTGGTCAAGCTCCTTGATACTCTCCTCCAAGACATTAGGCCAGAAGTCACCCTCAAAGTAGGGTAGCTCCGTTGCACACGTTATCCCATCATCCATCGCAGACTTGAGGATATCCTGAGAAATCGAAAGAAGAAAAAAAATCCAGTTGAATTTGGCCGATATTAAAAAGGGTGACAATACTATTTTATTCATGATTTGTTTTTGTAAATTCTCAGATGGTTTACAATCTCCATTTGGATGTGATCTAAAACTTGCGTCAGTGCAAGGACGAACTAAATTGACTGGAGCAGGATTTGAGCCTGCGACCTCCGGATTATTGTGTCGGTGCTCTATCTAGACTTAATGTTGCCGGTCTCCCTATTTTTGTCAATATTTTTGTTTGGGGGGTGTCAGTCCCAGAGCATAACCCTGCTGCAAACCAGGGATCAAACCCAAGTTTACGATACAACCTGGGAAGCAGCAGCAGAGAAATTACCTTAAGGGGGATGCACATTTTATTTTAAATATCACCAAATAAACCACAAGGGAATATGACCGGGTAAATTTTACCTAATTTTGGGTTGAAAAAAAAACAAAACCCAAAAACAAAACCAACAACTAGCACCAATAAATTAAACACCCACCTTAAAGTCCACCACGACTTTGTCAGTGACAGACTTGTCGAGCATCTTCCGATACCACTCCTGCAGCCTTTTGGGTTTGGGAATTTTCTGCTCCGGAGGATGACAATGAAAGATGTAGTCATCCCCTTCGCTGGGAGGACATGCCCAGATATGTGCCCATTCGTACCTAGAAATGTAAACAGTAAATGGTATTTACATATCATCGCCCAGAGGACCACTTTTCAAACCCATGGGTGCAGTTTGGTGGTGTAGAAGTCAAAGTTTGACTATGATTGTGAAGGACCATAGTTATCTCAGGCAGTGCTGATAACGTACACCCACGCAAAGCAAAGTACATGAGAGTGTCCACAGGGCCAAATTTCATGGCACTGTTTACAGTGGAATTACAGTGCCGATTTTCTGCGTTAGCTAACCCGTGAAATATGCTTGACGTAAGCGCGGAGTTCCCTGCTTCCGTAAATGCCGATCTTTTGCTTATGGAAAGCAGAGTCATGAAATAGGGCCCTAGTATTGCGGTAGGCTTTTTTTTGGGGGGGGGGGGGGAGGCGGGAACATGGCTAAGATAATAATAATAATACCTAGTTCTTATATAGCGCATTTCACAATAACGTCTCAATGCGCTTTACATTAGTGCCCTGTTCATTGGGCCAATAACATTCCTTTAATCCTTCTCAGCTCCCTGGGGAGTATACAGCCCTGGGCTGCCGTGGCGCTCAGAAGGCTTTTTCAAACACAATATCAACCTCTACCCTCGCAGGTACCCATTTATACCCCTGGGTGAAGAGAAGCAATTATAGCGAAGTGTCTTGCTCAAGGACACAAGCGTCACGACCGGGACTCGAACCCACACCCCGATGACTAAACCACCAGAACTTGAATCCGATGATCTAAACCACTCGGCCATGACACCCTACTAAGATTCAGATAAATTCATAACAAATTATGTTTAAACCAGACTTGTTAAAAACAAATTTTCCTCAACATCACAGTTCCTTGTTTGGTTCTCCAGGAGATTCTTAATTTAAACAACTTCCCAACAACACATCTTCTTTCATGATGATGCTACAGTCACTTTGTAATACATATTTTCAACCAATAAAGTATATTGTATAAAGTATATTGTACAAAATTGAAATTCATAAATAAAGCTGTATTGCAGAAGAACTCTTGAAAAGATTCTTTACATTTTTTACAACAGATGCTCAGCCTGGCAGGTCATTATCCGAGACCCTTTTTCAGTATTACTAATAAAAGTTTAGTTTACTTTGACAAAACACAGCAAGATTAGAAAAATAATACTTCAAAATGTCAAGCATCACTTGGCTACCTACCCTAGTAACTTGCAATAGTCAAGGTAGCCGATAAGGATTTCATGGTATACTGCTGTACGGTAAGCTCGAGGCTGGAAGAAGTGAACGCTGTCTAAATAGGATATATAAACACGCCTGTACAAGAGAAACGGAAAAAGACAAAAACATTATTGATGTTATGAACCATTTTTGAGTGGTCACTGCTGAGATGCCTCCCAAACGCATGATTTTTGGACATTGGGGACAAAATTTGAAAAATTTTACCAAGTACAAGGGCTGACCCACAAATTGGTCTACGTTTCATGGACTTTTCAAACTTACTTTGGGTAATGATTTCAATGATTTTCAATGCGTAAAAATAAAATTGTAAATAAGATTGGGGTAAGAAAGAATATCTAAATACTGTCTGAACCAATACGCCAATCATGTTTAAAATTTGAACCCTAAAATTGTGTGTGTAATTGAGAGATTTGAGGGCCGTAGGTTTTAGGGCTCCTTGAAATAGTGCCCATTGTTAGGCCAAGTAAAAAAAAATACCAGTTGATTGTCCCCGCCCGCATCCTTTTTTGAGGCCGCATCCTTTGTTTTTATTATTTTTTATTTTCGATTTTTCCTAAAAAAGACAATATTTGTTTGTATTTTTAATCCACCCTAGACGTAATTTTTTTAAATTTTTGATGTAAACGGCCTGTTTGAATTGAAATACTTGGCGGCCATCATGGAAAAAAATTTAAAAAATAAAAATAAAAAGGCCCTCATCCTCCTCTTTTTGGAAAAATCAGGACGATCAACTGGTTTTTTTTTTTATTTGGCCTTATAGACCAAGTAACCTTTGTTGACAAAAAGAGTGACCTTGTACATTCCACAGCCTTTCTGGCAGGCGAGATGCTACACTGGTCATTTGGGGAAATTTCAACTTTTGTTCATAATTTCCACACAAATTCAAGCACCTTAAAAGAACAGCTGAACAAGTTTTGAGATGTACCCACTTTCTTCACATCAAAAGTTGATAACAAATCAGAAAGTGCATCTCCATAAAAGATTTAAAAGATTTAATGTCAAGGCTCTGTGGCTCTTTTGTAAACATGTGAAGTCACAGGTTACATGGTCTACAATTTGTAGTTATTGATGCTTAACTTCGGGAACTTGGGGTTGTCTAGGCCCTGCAAAAATGTCCTGCGTTAATCATTAGGGTAGGGCTCTTTTTCCAAGATGACCACTGTTCTGTTTGGAAGTTACAGGCCTGGAATGACATGGCCGTGGTGCCCCTTCAAATGTTTCCCATAGACTTTATGGTTTTACATTGGAAGTGCCCTTTGCAGAATGAAAACAGCCTCGCCCTCTCAAATACGAAATTCCAGGCCTAAAGTTAGTACTCTTGTAGGGGCGTTTGTATCTTGAACAGCACAGCTTGAGTAAAGTAGGGTTGAACATATTTGTTTACCTTGGAACTCCTGATAACATGCAGGTGCTCTACCAACTGAGCCATCTAGCCCTAATATTGGTGGTTTCCCTTTTTGTCAATATCTTTGCTTGTTAGGTTTTGTTTACCCAGTCAGCTTTCTTGTGGTCTTTTACTTGAAACTCCATAAAGATTTTTAAAAAAACTAAAGTTTAGGTGTCAATTCTCATTTTTGTTTTAATTTCAAGAGGCTGTGAGACTCCCATATATTTTTCAGTACATTTTCCTTTTCCTCTGCAATTTCAAAAGCAACGAACAACTAGACGGGTAGGGTACCTCTGATTGGGCCTCAGACACTCCGAGCCATACTCCTGAACGTGCATGCCGAAAAAACACACGTCTGTCCCGTCTATCTCCTCAAAGGCAAACAACGCTTTCGCTCGATATGGAAACGTTTCCGGTAAATCGTCTCCAAACCTTGGCAGTCAAGGGAAAAAAAAGAAACAAAAAATTCAAATTACTTCAAATATTATTGAAATTATTATTATTACTTTGTTTCTCCCCACAAATTCAATAAAATTACACACAAAAGAGAAAAACTAAAACGTAAAGTAGATATGGAAAAGGAAAATGTGAACATTTTCCTACAACCTAAAGTTCAGTCTGCCAATAAAATTATTTCTAAAAAGTTCAGACATGCAATGTAGACGAGAAAATTACAAGGACATACAAGGACAATGGCTTCAACCCTCACACTCAAAGAGAAATATGCAAGTGATTTCATCATATTTTATCGAGTCGCCTTCGCCAAGTTTCAAAATGGCTTCCTTACCGGTTCCTCATTCCTGACTTGACTTCTACCGTCTTTTCTGAACTCGACAGCACCCTGATTGTCACCTCCCCTGCACCTGTGTTGCGACACTGCAAGAACTTGTTCACTCTGTTTTCCAAGTGGGTGCCAAGCCTTGATGTTGGAAGCTCTGCAAGGGGAGAGAACAACAAAATCTGTTAATATCCATGCAATTATTTGTCAGTTAATACTAGCCGATAAATTTATAACTACAGCATTTATAACTACTGAACAGTAGACTTACAATGCCTGTATCTCACAAATCCACTCAAATCATATTGAAAGATCAGACAGTAGAAGGGTTAAGTGTGTACTCTGTAGATGCATTCACCACATGATATCATAATGCAAGCTGTCATAGTTTAGTTATCATTCAAATTCACAGTAGATATTGAATGGTCAGATAGTTGGAGGGTTGACTGTGTACTTTGTAGATGCATTCACGATATGGTACCATACTGCAGGCTGCATGGTTTATCTCTCATACAAAGCTAAATTCATTGAAATAAAAAAAAAAACACTACAAAGGGACACCCTTGATCAAGTTTCTGCAATGACAAGACTCACTTTTCGCCGTATACTTGTTCTCCTTCTTCTTGATGATTTTCGCTTTCCGACAGCCGTCACAAATGAAGCTACAGTGGAAAAAATGAAAAGATCAAGTTGAAAAAATAGCAAGTGGGATATCTCCATCGATTGAAATAAAAAAAGCATTTTACTTTCTTTAGGGAACAGCTGGTGGACAAGTCATGACTGAATTCACAGGATCTGTTCCAATTTGGAAGAGTGTCAACAAAGTTCATTCCTGGAAAGAGTTTTTCACTAAGACGGGAAATAAAAGCAAATCTCTCTCAGATGATGTCTCTGCAAATCAGGTTTTTTTCCATTTTTTTGTTCTCTATCAGCTGGTTCCAACCACTTATTTATACCTTTCTATTGGATGTCTGTGATTTGCTGCATCAATGTGCTATTTTTGTACTGTCGTTTATTACTTGATATTTGAAACACAAAATCACATCCCCTCAAGATGATCCCTCTGCTGTCGCCTCCAAGGTTGTATTAATAAACTTGGGTGTGATCCCTGGCTATATAGCAATTACTGGTTGAATGGCTTCTGACTGGCACCCCCCCCCCCCCCCCCCCCCGAACAAAGATATTGGCAAAATAGGGAGACCGCCAACATAGGGCTAGATAGCTCAGTTGGTAGAGCACTGGCATGTTAATATGGAGGTCGCAGGTTCAAGTTCCACTCTAGTCAAGTTTTCATTGTCCAACCCCAAAATTATTCGTTTTTTTTTAATACACAAGATACTACGACCTGTCCAAATGATTTGGTAAAATTTAAGGAATGTAGGCACTTACCCTTCTGGCCAAATGACGTCATTGTTCAAAACACAGATGACGTGGACCTTTCTCCCACACTCTCCGCAGTCCACAAACCTACAAAGATAAATAGCAACCGAGTTAAAAAGGTCACATCACGCAAGTTTCAAAATGCTGCTAAGCATTGACAATCCCTGCTTGGCAGAAATGAATTACAGGAAGAAAAATAACAACTTTTAGTATGTTGAGTGTAACTGCTCCTCCGTAACTTGCTTATCAATACAGTATTTGTTGTGCTGTGAGCGTGGTTCAATGTCATAAAGCTGTCATGCAGACAAATGTGCTTAACAATTGAATCTTCTAAGCGAAAACAAACAGGGTACCAATCACAAGAAACATACATCGCATGACATTTTGAATTGTGACCTAATTTTGCTCAGCAATATTTGTTTGTGCTGAGCAGATTTGTGAGCTCAGCAGCTGTACGAATTAGGACCCATCCCTCTGAAGTTAGGGCCAAGGTCTGCCTCATCAGTGGGAAGACGGTAAGGACAAGAAAGTGAAACTTACGGCTCAGGATCAAGGTTGTCGTTCTTCATCTGCACAAAGTTCTCCTTCTTGATAGTACTGCATTTGGGTAAAATGGTGATAGAAAAACTGATGAATTAGGTCTGCGACACCCACACAAAAAAACCTAGCATACACTTTACAAAGCAAACGTGAGGACACTCAATCCCACTTACATCTCTGGCGTAGACATTCTAAACCTACAGAAAGTTCCCACTTATCGTAACACAGTGTAAAGTCGGCCATCTTTACGGGCAACAATAATAACTTTTCCGAACACTAACTGATGCATTTTAAAATTTAAACACCACGTGCGACAGTTTGGGAGTTTTATCAAATTCTTTGCATGATTGGTCGGTTAACCACTCAGCTACCTAGAAAAATTAGAACACTCAACACAGCTCAAAGCCGAAACCAAAGTTGCCCGAAAAGATGGCATACTGACCCAATTCACTTGACCTCATCACCACTTATCTTGGTTGCGCCATTTTGAAAGTCAATGTCCCCGCACAGTGCAGTGAAGCGCATATTTTAGGCGATGCAGCATTTACATGCTTAGCAGATTTGCACATGTAAATTGACTCCCAAAATGGAGAGTGTGGCAGACAGTAGCCGCCTGTGAGATTAGTGCAAGAAGTCACTATCAGGAACTAGCCATAGAGTATCTTTATTGAAAATCTACATGCATCACAATTGCAGATATGCAACTTTATAATTGCAACGACAAAAAACACAAGGGAATGGCCGAGCGGACAAAGCTTGGAAGTGTTTTTCAGTTTTCTATGGCACTAATAGAACAATTTGTTTTGAATAAATATTACAAAAATAGAGGATATCAACTGATCAGCTGAGAAGTTGCATGCCTGCAGTTAAATATGATGAGGTTTCGTTTGCGTTATGGAGAACACAAGAAACAGGTATGATATTTTGCCCTTAGGGAGAAAAGAAGGCAGATTTCCTTGAGTACAAGGACTGACCTACATGTCATTTTTATGTAGGCTTTTTTTCAGGCTATTTAATAATAATTTAGCTGACTTTTCTGAGGTGCCCCAAAGGTCGGAAATCAGACTTGAGCAGGATGAATATTGCACCTGACAAAATGAGATAAGCAAAAATAGTAGAAACTGAACAGAAAACTAACCTTATTTCATAAAACAGCTACTTAACAAAAATTGAGAGAGACAAAAAAAACACCCAACTACCTGGCAAAATACGCGGCATTTAAATCTTAACATTTAATATCAAATACTCTTTTTTTTAGTATGAAATAAAAAATTTTGTCATCATTTCGAGGAGCAAAAATGAAAGCAGAAACAAACATAAAAACAGACAAAAACCACATGTTGAAAAAGGTACATTCATTTTCTGAGGATAAAAGTCAATTTTTCCAACGAGAAGCCAGGGAAGGGTAGGTGGATAATTTCAAATGTAGGGATGGACAGTCGTCCAACAAATTGGACTAAATATATGGCAAGTTGTTTTAGTTCTGACTACTGAGCGTGGGGTCAATGATCGAAGATAGTCTACATGGCGGTTGATAAATGAACCGCTTCACAAGGATATTTTTCAACTTAGTTTTTTCATCTTCTGTGTTTGCTTTGGTCAATAACATCAGCCCCCTAGGTGGCGGCAAAGGGACCTATCAGCAAGTAGAGCCTAAGGGACGGGTCAAAGGTGATATTAACCTTTCAAGTTGTTTAGAAGGAGAGATGAGTCTCTGGGCTCGATTTCACAAAGCACTAAGATTCATCTTAAAGATGAGTTGTGAGGATTACCATGGTGATTTGTATTGTGACATCACACTTAACTTAGCAACTACGATTGATTTTCAGTTGAGATCAATCTTAGACCTTTGTGAAATTGGCCCCTGGTTATTTCCCATCCACCAGAACCTGTTGGGGGGGGGGGGGGGGGGGGGGAGGTAGTGGCAAATATGAGTCTTTTTGTAAAGGCACTTACAATACGGTGGAGTTGGGGTGGGCAGGGATAGGGGTATATATTAACCTTTTTAGTTGCTTAGAAGAAGAGTTGAACCTCTGGTAATCATTGGCCATCCACCAGAACCTGTTGGTGGTTGGAAACATTTAATTTGGTCAGGCATTTATAAAGAATGGAGGAGTGAAGGATGGTCCATCTTTTTTGTCCGTTTTCACTGTTTGCCAGAGCTTTTTTCCTATATCATTTTTCTTCAGTTTTCTCTAATTTGAAAATAGAAGGAATTTGAACTCCGTTGATCAAATTAATTGTTACACTTGCCTGACTCTCTTTCAAGGCAGACCTTTAACTGTTTCAAAAAGGGCTTCAAGATCAAATTCAGTTTTGTGATGCACTCATTGACTATTACAGTCCTTATGAAAGTGGGGGGAAAATTAACCAGTCTCTAACCTTGTGTAAATTTGGTGTAAAATGTAACGTATACGATACTCTTTCAGAGCAGATTTTGAAACCTGTCATTGGATATCAAAAACAAATGGGTCTTTACAATCAAAAGAGACAAATTCAATACTGTTTTGATTTAATATCAACAAAGTTCAGGAATTAACTTAAACAAATTCCCATACAAAAATGTAAAGAACCATCAATTTGAAATGTGAAATGTTTGGATGTGAACAAAATTTTCACTTGAATGTACAAAAATGCATCAAACACAATGGCGTTATTCACTGTTTTAATTTGAGGTTTAGGCCTAGTGAGGTTAGAGACTTATATAGTTTGTTTTCCACTTCCATACAGACCCCATGTATTGAAAAAATGAATGCATCAAGAACCGAATTTGACATTGGAGCCCCTCTTTAAATGGAAATGGCTCAATGTTCAAACAGATTTTTCCTTTACCAACAAAATAATTAGTTTTCCTCTTACGCCCTACTCTGAACCGAGTGGTTAAGAAGATTAAAAGGTGGGGGGTGAGGGCCCAAAACACCTTCTTTTTTGGTCAAATCAGTTTAATAATGGACTATATAATACAAATATTAGAATAGAGAAGATAATATTGGCACTCTGCACTACTGACGTCACTTTAGCCCAAAATACCCGGATGTCAGACAAACATTCCACCACTGTGGCGACCACCGCATCTGCGCGCTAGAACCAGTAGTAGTACAGCAAGTACATGCGCAAGTACATGTGCAAGTAAACATACAGCTTGGCATAAGTGAAATTTGACATGTTATCCGAGATCCGGGTACTAAGCTTCTATCTTAAGCAATAGTGCAGAGTGCAAATGTTCTGGGACCTGCTCAATAAGTAAAGGATAAAAAAGAAGCATAGAAATGAATTAAATTAAATTAAATTACAAACATTGTGATTCAATAAGTGACATTTTCTATGTTCCCACAACAACTGTTTCTCGTTAATGTAGTAATAAATTTTGTTACGTAGAACTATCTGTCAGATATTAACCATTTTCCATCGGCTACTGGAATGAAACTTGGTTAACAATAGCAACAACACTTCTTGTAATGTACAACTGAAACAAATCTCCGGGCTCCAATTTAGGCGGAAAATCCACAAGACTGTAAAGGCTTGTAGCGAAAAACGAAAAATGTTTACTGGACAAGAATTGTGTTCACAACCAGAATCAAAATGAAAAAATAACAAAATAAAAGTCACATTTTAACATAAAGACTGTTGTAAGATTGATCTCATTTTTGACTTACGGGAAAGTATACTTCGATACTCGACAGAATTGAAAGATATTTATTCAGACTCAAAGTTAAGGTTTGTTGAGCATTAAACAAAAGAAAGACATTACACAGTGAGGTACTATCATTCTATTGAAAAACACAAGACTGCCGGACTCGTCCGATCATGATATTACTGGCCCGATGCTGAAAACACTGGCCTCGGGCCTGCCGTCCAGTGTTAATTTCTAACACTGAATCTCTATGCCTTTCCGCAGGTAAAAGGCAGTTGATTTTTAAATTGTTCAGGCATGGTACGGCCACTGATGCTGTTCAGGAATTACTCGTATCCTCTTACAGAGCTCACAATTTACTAAAACTGTCAGTCAGTTGACAAAGTACACATGCTACTTCTTCAACAACTGGTGAAGCAAAAACCTGTACAGCTTGATGGCTGTTGTCAGACATACAAATTTTCATAATAGTGGTCTTTCATAAGTTAGATATAATAATACAAGTCAGCGAAAAGTAAAATATAATAAAATTAAAAAAATAAAATAAAATAAAAAATAACATAAAAATAAAAGAATAAATCAATACTCTTTCAGGATGAATATGAAACTAAACTTACGTCTGTGACTGCGTCGGATCGTCTCCCAGTGTCACCGAGTCGCCCTCAATATCATTAAAGCACTTTTCACAGAAGTGATACCTAGAGAATGAAGAGGTCAAGCGATGAGAAGTTAGAATGTGTTCAAGAAATGATGGTCACTTTCAATCAGGATGTGCCTATAACAATGGTTCGCTACACAAATTCTATTTGAACACAAGAACCAGTACAAGAATTCCCTCCAAGCTGTTCTGCTGGCAAGTTCATTTAGTGCATACAATACATTGCTGCACAGTTTTAAGTGCTCTATTTACTGTCAAGAACGTAATCCTGCTGATATGAACAAATAAATAGTTCCCACTTGCAGTCATCTTTGCGAACAAATCAATCATTTTTTGAACACACAATTGTGCGTTGTGCGAAAATACAGTTTGCAGCACAAAGGAGTTTCATCAAATTCCTTGCATGATCGGTCAGTAAACCACTTGGATGCATAGAAAAATTAGAGCGCTTGACACAGCTCAAAGCTCAAAGCAGACCAGTTGAAGGGCAAGCTGACTGGTTACAGGGCAAGCTGACTGGTTACAGGGCAAGCTGACTGGTTACAGGGCAAGCAGACTGGCTTAGAGGATAAGCAGACCAGTTGAAGGGCAAGCTGACTGGTTACAGGGCAAGCTGTCTGGTTACAGGGCAAGCGAACTGGTTAAATGGCAAGCTGACTAGTTAAAGGGCAAGCAGACTGGCTTAGAGGATAAGCAGGAAGGGCAAGCTGACTGGTTAAATAGCAAGAGAACTGGTTGAAGGTCAAGCGAACTGGTTAAAGGGCAACAGACTGGTTTAAGGGCAAGCGAACTGGTTGAATGGCAAGCTAACTGGTTAAAGGACAAGCGGACTAGTGTGGCTGGCTTGTGACCCAAAACACGATACGGACAAACCCTGTAGACCATGTTGGCCATCCGAGGTCTACACGAGTGAACTTAATTGTCTTACCTGTTCTGGTAACTCCAGTACACATTGTCCCGTGGGATCGTACAAAGCTGCTTGCCGTAACAGCAAAGCACTTGGGGATGGAATACAAACTGTGAAGAAGAAAAAAGAGACAAAAAACATTAACCGGGAATAGCTTCAACACTGACCGACATTTTTCCTACCCACAGCCTGAATGGAACTCTATTTTCCCTTTGTACGTCTGTCTGTAGTCTTGTTACATGCTGTCCAGTTTGTTTGTCTTGTTTTGTACTGGTGGTTTAATATCCTGTTATATTGCTTGTTTCAATCAGTTTTATGTTTGTAAAATATGGAAATATCTATACAAAATAAATAAATAAAAAATATTAAAAAACATTTAAAAAAAGGCTTATATTACAGAAGGTGAATTGAGCTATCAGGGTTTTCCCAATGTTTTTCAAAACTGGGAGGGGGGGTGCGTTCTGGAACCAAATTTAGCAAGTTTGGCTAAAGCATGCTGAATTGGAACAAGGGCCTTACATGTAGAATGGTTTTTACTTGATGTTTATGTTTGTTTTAAAAGCTGTACTGTTACAATCTGCAGCATTTAAAATGGGGTTTATTTAATGGTTACTGTGAATTTTATCTTAAATAAAACATTACAAAACATCAATCCACAATTTCTGAGTATCTGTCTGCAATTCACAAGCTTCTGCATGGGAAGAACTCTGGTAATACTCAAGACAAAATGTAACAGCACTTGATGTGCATGAATTAAATTGTTACAATAAATAATGACATAGTTTGCACCAAACTTGGCAGGCACCCTCTGAAATTAATAATAGAAAATGAGATGGGGGGGGGGGGGGTAGCGTACCTTGTGTCCACAGCAATATCCCAGCATCTGCATGACGGGGTCAATCTCGCCCTCAAATACCTCGGCCAGCTTGGAGCAGTATTTATACACCCTGGACGTCTTGCGGTTGTACAGCCAGGCATTCTCCAGCATCAGCCACACGTCGTCCACGTACTGCCAGGGGTTCTGGTAGACACCCGTGTCCAATTTGTGCTTGATGGTGGAGAGGTCCATGGGCTGCCGCACGATATCAAAGTAGTCCTGGAAATTGACAAGAAAGCAAACAACACATCCATATTTGATATGATGAAGTCCGGTAAAAGGCAGTGTATGCAATGCTTTTCAACTGAGCGGCACCAAATTTTGATTTATTTTTTCCACTTTGTCTTCGAAGACAAGTGTTCTACCGCAAAAAGTCTTTTTGAAGAGTGGTGAATAGATTCCACAGTTCTGGTGCAAATTGCGATGTTGAAGCCGATACACTGCCCTGCACGTACTTGAAGTTGCTATGAGGGAGGTTAACTGAAACAGACAAACAGATCATCTACACATGCAAAAACAATCATATCTCGACAACGACTATGGACAACAAATGAACTGTCTTGGGCAAGGAACTCGAGAGGTTGGCTCACGAGGACGGTGAAAAAAATACATCATCCACCTCTTGATCCCAGTCCAGCCGGACGTGTAACGGAAGGTGGAAAAGACATACCTCCAAGGGTTTGGGGTTGGGTTTCTTGACACGAGTTCCGTTGACTGGGGAGTTCTTAGGCTGAGTGTAGTTGACAAAAACAAAGACAATAGCTGGCTAATTACCACAGGGTACTAGTGTTGGCTTGCCAACATTAACAAAAAAAAAGATTTGAATGGTTTTTCTTTTTTTTGAGGGGGGTTTCCTTATGGGCAGTTTTTGGTGGCAAACATTTACTGATCACAAACATAGTTGGACAAATCATTCCACCATGCTTAAACTATCGACACTGAGAATGAGCAACAGCAAAAGATGTTAAATGATGTAGGTACAGTTATCAAATGCCTTTAATCACAAAGAAAGTTATGCTTTATTTGAGAACATATCTTTTTCCATCTGAATATCGGCTCAAAAAAACCAAAAAAACAACCAAAGAAAGAGAAGCATATTTTAAATGAATTTTAGTCACTTCAGCAGCCGATTCCATAAAACTTTAAGCAACTGCGTCAGTCCACTTGCACAAGATTTCTTGTGTATAGTGGTGCACAAATCAAGCAACAAATGTTGCGAAAGCGGAATTAAGCAGTTAAAAATGGCGGCTGGTCTTTAAGGTGGCATATGAGAACCGCGACAATCATTTCAAGGAAAAGTGAAGATATTAAAAGCGGAGAAGCTCAAATGAATTTACACAATGACTCAACAATTTTTGTAAGGTCAAAACCACTTCATCCATATGACGCCGTATCAGTTAAAAAGTGGGGTCATAGATTGGTAAATACTCAGAAAATTAATTACAATAAAAACTTACTTGGTGAAAAGCACTGCAGCTGTTAATAGTTTAAGATATTCTGAGAAAGAATTCCCTTTGAAGTGATATGGATTTGATAAATTGTTACCCAAAAGCATTTCTCAAGATTTCTGAGGGTTGGTATCTATTTGTGAGTACCCGCTGTCACTTTGTTAAATGTGGATGGATTCCAAAGTCTTATGAAAACACCACAACAGTTTGTTGCTGTTTTCTCAGCAAGCAGAGTATGAATTCAGCTGAAACATTTACAGGTGACTATAACTGTGTTTTTCTTTAAAATTTTGCCTATAAATCAGCATTACTTAAACAAAAACCAACCTATGACCCAACCCTGAAACAGAATGCATCAACAGACTTGATGGCGAAGTCAGAGTTTTACAAAACAAATTTTCTCCCAAAGGATTTTATCAAAAATGTTTTTTCGTTACAGCTTGTTTCGAGTAGTTGTGCTTTTATTGAAGTTTCCCAGCAGAAGAGTAAAGAGAGCTATCACAAACCGGTATCTGTAAAGTTTTGGGATCCACAGGTTGCTGGAATGGCAAGGACTCAGGGTTCTGTCGATACAACTTCTCCAGCGTAGGCATCAAGGCTTGCCTGAGTTCGTCCGGCTTGAAAACTGCCAAGGTAAAGACGTGAGTAGGAGGAGGCATTTAAGTCAAGTTAGGAGTGAATAAAAAACTGCCATGAAACAGCCAAAAGCATTCAACAGATAACAAGATGAAAGAAAACAATGAAACCTGTTCTAGTAGTGTTCTAATTAACCCCTTATTGATCCCCTTGCACAACGCGTAACACACCTCCGCAAAATGCACATCTACCATTTCCATAATTTCTGGAGTTAATTCCTTTGTGCACATTTTGACTCACAAAATGGTAGACAGAATAGGCGCGTGTAAAATACTCTGCACATCGTGAAGAGTCAATAAGAGGCTTGTACCAAAAAGCGCATAGAAACTGCAAACAGCTGAAAGATTTGACCTACTTCCACTCCACCCCCCCCCCAAAAGGTCAAACTAGAGGTCGTGTCCAGAATTGACATTTTCCAAATGTTTCCCCTAGTAACATATTATTAACAATTCTAAACCAAAACCAAAGTTTTGTTTCATATTATTTCTTCAGGAAAAAAAAAATGAGTAAACAAATCAGCAATATTATAGCCATGTCTGAGCATGTGGCGATGTTTATACAGGTCTCATAAAGGGTTAAGTAATTGTGTCTCATGCCATCTATTGTGTGAACATAGGCAATGTTATATAGACCATGTCACCTGTGACATCACATGTTTACAAAAGAGCCACAGAGCCTGGACTTCTTGCAGGCACAAATTGTAAATAGCCCAAAACATTAAATCTTTTATGGAAATCTGTTTTTTTGTCAACTTTTTAATAAGAAGACAGAGGGCACATCTCAAAACTTGTTCAGCCGTTATTTTCATAACTCTTGATTCTCTTGTGGAAACTATGACACAAAATGTAAACAATTCCCATATGACCAGTGCAATCTCGCCTGCCATAACGGCTATGTAATGAATAAGGTCACTCTTTTTGTAAACAAAGATTACATGGTCTATAAATATGTAACCAAAAGCTGCCTTTTAAAATAATTTATTGTCTGTAGGTGAAAATTTAAAATCATCGTAACACGTCTTTAGAGAAGGTAATATATTATCACTCCAAACTTACTCTTCTTTGATCTCGGAGCCTTGGTCGGTTCCGTCTTGACAGCTGGCTTTACATCATTGTTGGACTGACCCGCTTCCGTCTCCAGCTTCACGTCGGGTTCCTTCTTGATGATAATTGTCCCTGTCCCGCCTCCCTTTCCTCCGTCCTTACCCCCGCCCATGCTATCGGAGCTGTACCCGCAGTTATATGGTTTTCCATCTGCAGCCTCTTGTTTTATGACTGGTTCTATGCTGCCAGGCGCTGGCGTTTTCTTCCCCCCTTTGGGGGTGGGAGCAGTTTCTTGCTTGGGCTGGGGTGTGGCAGCAGGCGTGATGGATTCAGACGGCGGCTGGGTTACCTCCCCTGCAGATGGGGGCTGCTTTCCCAGACTTACGGGCTGCATGAATAAAATTTTAATATAATCGGTTAATCTCTCATGGATGGTTCTTTACTTTTCTGATCCAATATTGAATTGCATGAAGACAGATACAAGATAATTGCCAAAGTTTCAAAATGTTTTACCTGAGATTTGCCCTCCACCAATGAAGCCTCTGTTGTGCCACTGTTGGACAAGGGTGCCTGCTGGGGTGCAGCAGGGGTTTGAGGCGTGGCGACCGGGGTTGGGCCAATACTCCCCTGAAACAAGTCAAGATTATAATAAATACACCTTGTGCATCACATGTGTGTCTACCAGTGAACATGTTGTTTAAGGTTCTGAAATTAATCTTGCTTCCGACAATCTTTGAAGTGGTTCTCTGAAATGGTTAGGGATCATTTTCCCTAATTTCGATGGACGGGAGCTTGGTCGTATGTTGAGAGACTTTGGTACTGAGTAAAGAGGAGCCAATGACCTGAAATGGTCCCCATAATAAAGAGAAGCTTAGCTTACTTGTGGTAATTGATTACTGTTGTTCTGTAGCTTCCCTCCCTGGTTCCCGACCGTGGCCTGAGGCTGCTGCACCTGTGGCTGTTGCTGCTGCTGCTGCTGTTGTTGAAGTTGTTGCTGCTGCTGTTGTGGCTTCGACGTCAGCGCCTGCATGCCCTTGTTGGCAGCCGGCTGCTTGGCGGCATTGCCGATTGCATTGGGGAGTGGGGGGAAGTTCAGGAAGGGGTTCTGGTTGGCCTGAGCTGGGATCTGACTAGGAGCCACACTTGGTGGGGGTGTTGGCATAGAGGGCACCGAAGGAGGGCCGACAGATGGCGGTGCAGGGGTGGCTGGGGCAACACTTAAAGGGCCATCTATGAAAAGATAACACAAACTTCCACATTTATTTGTGTTTTAATTGAACATCAATACTTGCTTGTAGTCTACCTTCATGCAAACGGTAATAATCGGAACTGTACTTCTAAAAGCGGAAATGGCACTGAAACTCAATAGACTTATAGCTTATTTGTACAATTCAAAGTCAAAGTCAGATTGACACTTCTTGCATTGCATAATATATGGACTTAAAAATACTTCATGTTTTTTGTTTCACAATTGAAAACTTCCTCTTAAGTATAATTTTTAATTCAGCACAAAAAAAAAAAAACTTTAAATGTAAATATTTCACCAACAGATCAAGTACATAGATTTCTACATACTCTGAGTAGGAAGCCGCGGCGACTGCTGCTGCTGTTGCTGCTGCTGCAGTTGGGCCAGGGCTCCTGCTGCAGTCGTTGGCACACCGCCGGCTGCAGCACTGCCTCCCGTCTCCTGCATCCTCTTCTGCCTTTTCTCCTCAAGCTCCTTCTGGATCTTGTAGATCTTCTCGGCCAAGAGGTGATAATACTCCTCCTGTGTTAAAAAACAGATAAAGACAATTGATCATTAATACATTTATTGTGTTATTACACATCAAACAGCACAATTAGCACCAATAACAGGATGAATACGAAATGAGAAGAAATGCTCAGTTTTAGATGTGTGGGGGGGGGGGGGACCCCAATGGGAAAATCCCACGCAATCAGGTAGGGACTAAAAATCCAACCAACATGCAAGGCTCCGGTCTGAGGTGGGAATCGAACCAGGGTCCACAAATAACATACTTATATCCCTGATGCACAATTAATATGTATTAAAGCACAAGCCTGAAGAATTTCAATTATTTTTGGGAACCATGAGTTCCCACAGAACTCTGGGTTCCCACGTACACTGCAATAATGTGTGAAAGAAACAAAATTGCGTACTTTAACGACTGCCAACATTTGAATATAATAACAGTGGCTTCTTCTTATACAGCGCTCGTATCCCTCACTCAGTGACACTCAAGGCACTTCAAAATTCAGTATTTTCCTGCAAGGTATGAGGAGCTATGGTTTTTTAAAAGATGGTTCCTTTACATAGCACCATGTAATGCTGAGCAGAAATACCATAGCTTGAAACCGGTGCTCTTATCCGCTCAGCCACGAGACTTCTACAGGCTATTTTTCAGAAATAGCGCTGATAACTCTGGGTTTGAGCGTTTTACATGACGCAGAGAAAACTACGTCTGAACTAATCAGTTTGATTTTCTTTTAAAATCTCATCACTTTCTTGATATCTGATATAAAAAGTCGCATCCCCTTAAGGTGATCCCCTGGCTGCCGCTTCCCAGGTTGTATCGTATACTTGGGTGTGATCCTTGGCTACACGGCAGTTTACGGTTGAATGGCTTCTGACTGGCACCCCCCGAACAAAGATATTGACAAAATAGGGAGACCGCCAACATAGGGCTAGATAGCTCAGTTGGTAGAGCGCCGGCACGTTAAACTAGAGGTCGTTGGTTCAAATCCCGCTCTAGTCAATTTTTCTTTGTTCAACCCAAAATCACTTTCTAGTGTCTCAGACATTCCTGACAAACTTCTTTTCAGCAATTGTGTTTTTGTTGTTGCAGGTGGTGGGGATTGTAGTCTTGACTTACCCTGCTGCTTGCTTGCTCGTACATGTCCTTTTCTACTTTACGAGCATACGCAACTAGATTTCCCATTCGCTTGTCTTTCATGGCCTGGGGGTCCGGTGATGGAAATATTGCTTGAACTCTGTAAATACAGCCAAAAGATGAAATAATGAGTTAGACATTGAATCACATGAAATAAGAACTTTAACAATGCATGGTCGCAGATCTGTTGACATGACCTAGTTGTTTTGTACAAATAATAAGAAAAACAATAATAAAAATAATAACATAATTTATAAGTGTTTCAAACAGCGTTTTTGTCAAAATAGTTTGATTTTTGATGACAAAATATGTATCAAAAAATATTTGACATTAAAATGTGGAAGCATCTACAATTTGATGTTTTTGTTTTATCAAATGGGTTAACCCCAACTCCCTTGAGTATTTTACTAGGGTCCTTCCTCACTCCAACAAAATCCAACAACATTATACAAACTCCAAGCACAAACTGTTGGAATCTGATTATGGTGGTATGCCTGATCCTATGCATAATCAGTTTACTGGTGCAGTCCTCAGTCCAACACCATTCAGTAACTCAATACCCAAACTGTTGGACTCTGATTATGGTGGTATGCCTGATCCTATGTAAAGCATAATCAGTTTACTAGTGCAGTCCTCAGTCCAACACCATTCAGTAACTTAATTTTTTTCTTTCTTTATTTGACCATAGAAAATAAAATTATAATTAAAAGTTGAAACTTAAGAGTGTATTAAGTTTAGTTGGTACTCACAGCTTAAAGACAAGGTGATTTCGCAGATCCTGGGTAACAAACTGCTGCCATGGCTGCGTGGTACCAGTTATCGGCATGGCAATGCCGATGTTGTGGCTACTGTTGCCGCTGGCGTTGACTCCCGGCGTGAAGTTGGAGTTGGCCAACGCCTGCGCCATGGCATCAGTCTGCTGGGCACTGCTGGTGTTCAGTGGCCCAGTGAAAGTACCTGGCACATTAGCAGAGGTTTCTGTTCCGAAGAAAACAAAAAATTCAAATGTAAAAACCAGGCATGAGAATATGCGATGATAATAAAACCGGAAAATTTTTAACGCTAAAAATTGCATGTCCGGATTTTGGGCAAAGTCCAAATTTTTGCGTGTCCGGAATTTGGGCAAGTTTACCTATGCCCCATGCGTCAGCGTCGCACTCAGTGAATCCCTCTGGCGTTTTGGGGACCATTTGTGGGATCGAGGACATGTTAATAGGAGGAAAATACTTTTTAAAAAGATGAAATCATAACAGTGCTAGACGTATATTGTCTTAAAAAGGTCAAAATAAAATGATATTCGGAACTTACTTCCACGAAAATAAATGATTATGAACGGAGCAGTCAATGTCATGCTTTTGTTACAAATATTGATTTTTGGGGGGTCTTTTTACCTGTGATAGTGAATAATTGTGTTAAGTGTTGGCCCCCTTTGGCCATTGAAACTTGTTCTTCAAACACCTTTTCGTATCTCCAAGATCCCGACAGTTTATAAACCATAGCATTTTCGAAAAATAATGTGAGACGTCAAACGTCAACGAATCTCCCCACACGTGTGTCGCACACTCATGCATTGTCTCGAAGTTTCTTCCAGGTCATAGTTCAATGCGTAAAAATATCTCCAGCCGTAAAACACATTAAACATATCGAAGAAACGGCACCTAAGCCTATGAAGGTTCGTACTGACGACTGGTAAAAAAGGTATAACGATGTGCGCGCATCCAAAACACTGTGCGTTGTTGTCAGTAGACTTTTCAATGTCTCCACGAATGTTCCTTTGCTGCAACAGTAAACATACCTGTATTACGGTCAAACCGTACCGTGAATGAAGCGGGGAAAGACTGAAAGAAGTCTACAGATATCAATTGAACGCGCTGCATGCACATGGAATAAACAAATCAACGCATATTGGGCCGGCCGTTGCCGGGCGGCAATTTATTACTAACGGAAGCGTGTAAACTTACAATTTCAAGAAGAGGGATTAGCGAGATCCAAATGTATACCCCAACAACTCACCCCCAAAATTTTATATCAAATTCACATTGAACTCGAAGACCACAAATTTGAAAGGGAAAAAACCGGAATTCCGGTTTAAACCGGAAGATTCTCATGCCTGAAAAACAATGTACGCTGGAACCCGAGGTCTCCAGAAATGCTTTAACCCTTAGGAATCAGGCCTGTTTTCAAGGTTTTTGTATGTGTTGCCATTTTATATTTCAAAATCTCATTTACAGTTTAGAAATCCTATATAATTATGTATCATTGGAAAGCTTACATATAGGGCTTTATTTTGGGGGGAAATGTGGACCTCAAGGAGATTTTGAAAAAAAATTGCAGCCATTTTTAATATGATTTTTCACTATAAAATTTCATATTTTTCATATTTTATGCAAATAACATAAATTTCTCAGCATGAAGGAAAATTTTTGATGCCCTATTTAGAATCTACCATACCAGAGCTTTCTATCTATGAAAAAAAATATCACAATTTTGACCATTCTTGGAAACATAAACAAAAGTGACAGCTGTAACTCCTTCACTGAAAAGTCATACCACTACCGGTCAATGGATCGATGCGTTCATTCAGCATGTCTTCCTCATCACTGTCGAGATCACCATTTTCGTCGCTCTCGTCGACACCCTCAACAAATATTAATTTTTCTAAGTCTTCAAATCTCTTTCTTTGACATTGGACAGGATTTGCCAACCTTTCAGGCTTCTTTTTAGGCATTATTGCAGAGAAAGAGAGCGTAATAATCCGATAAAGTGTGTGAGGTTGTGCGGAGAAACTTGCATGGGAAACACACACACAAGCTTTTTTCTTGCTGGTGAACAAAGCAATGGTATGGTTTCTGTTTCGCTCTGTATTAGTTTTCATGTAGTTCTTAGGAGGGGTACCATACTATGGTTGGAAAGCTTATTTCTACACCTTTCTGATGGTGCCTGACTCAACCTAAAGAGGGCAGCAGACGCAAAACTACAAATGATTTTAATCATCGAGCGGGGGCGCTCGATGTACTGCAGGGCTGATTCCTAAGGGTTAATACATGTGAGACTTGTACTGTCTATTACTAAGTACCAGCTTTTTCCATGATATATACTTATCATAGAAAAAAGCGCAATGTTCCTTCATTTTGCCAACAGTAGCGTATTGTGCATGCGCAATGTGCAATTCATGGGAAAGGTCTATTAACTCTTTCAGTGCCAAACTCGTACATGTACGAGGTATATTTGTTAGTTCGAAATCGCCAACCTCGTACATGTACGAGGTAATGTTCATACTTAAAATCGCCAAACCTCGTACATGTACGAGGTAGAGTAAACATGTTATCACAAGGGGCGCTCTCGCTCTTTCTAATGGTACCATTTTTATTCATGTCGACCTGTATTTTTTTTTCTTTGAATTCTTGCGGGAGGGCGTAACACTGACAGCCCGTCTCTGAGTTTTGGCTTGTGGGAAAAAATGGCGACGCCCAGTAAACGAGCCCGCTATCTCCTGAGGAAATGAAATTTGACTATTGACTTTCGAATGTACCAAGGATATACCAGAGAGCAAGATACAACAAGTTTGGTGAGTAAAACTTATTTACTTTTTTACAGAATTTTGAAAAAAAAAAAAAAAAAACGCTCGAAGTTGGGCACTTTAGGGTTAAACTTTTGAAATGTCGCGGGCACTGAAAGAGTTAAGCACCCATGCAACTCCCCTACTCAGAACTATAAGGTCATTAATGGCAAACTCATATTTGTAATGATCAAAAGGTCATTAAATAACAAATGCATACAAATAAAATTAAAACAAAATCTAAACCAACAAATAAATGTTTTACTAAGAAAATGAATGTTTCTTTTTGCTCCAAAATATGCAAAGGCAAAAAATGTTAAAACTGTTTTGCCCAGCTGTAACACAAGAAAAAAAAGAGGAAATCAAGTGATCAGTTGCATATCCGATTAAGATGTTGAATATTGATGTAAAAGGCTTTTCTTATAAAGAGATGCAGTTTCGCACATGCAGAAATCCTAAACTGGTCAGCATCCAGTACTCTGACACAACTACTTTACGGATGCACAGTTCCAAACAATACCCATCCACAAACCGACACCTGAAACACTTACGCCACTTACTTAGATTGTGAGGCATCCCCGGGGGCCTGGTCTGATTCTTGGTGTTGTAAGGGATGCCCAGGGCCTGGTAGGCCCTCTGCATTGAGTTCTGATCAATGGTGGTTGACAGCGCAGTGGAACCAGGCAGAGGACCAGCCATGGCACTATGCAATAATTTCTCTGTAAAGGGGAAAAAGGTGGATGTGTAATTCATGGGCCTTACTCAAGAGTTTGCAAACATTTCTCAAAAATGGACAACACTCTTCATTGACTCTGGGCCAAATATCACAATAGTTTAGAGTATCATTCACATGATAGATTCGGAGTAGAGTAAGACCATGAACACTTACAACAAAATCAACAAAATCATTAAATTTGTCCTATACCTTTGGTTAAAGCCTTATTTCTTAAGAGACCATAGCGGCCACAAGCGGCTTGTACCAAAACGCCCATAGCAGCCGCAAAGTTTAACCTACTTCTATTCACATAAAGAGGTCAAAGTAAAGGTCATGGCCACATATGAAATTTTCCGATGTAGTATGTTGACATAGTATCCCAATTTCTAAACAAGAAACTTACTTTTCTCTTTCATTTTATTTACGTTGACATTTTTACTGACAAAATTTCAATAAAAAACCTGACAACATTTGCAATGTCTGGGCGTTTTGTGATGATTATACGGAAATGAATGGTCTCTAAAGGGTTAAAATAACCTGTATTCAAGCAGGAACTTATGGAAATACAAAAAAGAAAAATTTCAAAAATGGGTAATGGTCTTCGTTTGTCTTGAAAGCACCCGTACTCCAAGACCCCCTTCCCCTCCCCACACCCTAATACCCCATCCCCTCTCAACATCCCAAGAACACAACCCCAAACCCACCCCTCCATCCTGGACTTTAAAGGCAAAGAAAGACCTATCCCAAAAGCTCCATGTCTGAATCTGGAAGAACTCCTGAAGAATCACAGTACTGTTTATCAGGGGGGGGGGGGGAGAGACCCTGAAAGGGGAATATTTACCGTGTCGCCGGTCAGATGCGTGCTTGAGCGGTAAGCAGACTGGGCAATCGTTCCTTGTGCAGTTCTTCCAGTGAGTGATAATTTGCCTTGAGGAGGCACAGTGGGCAACTGTAGAGGCAAATTGTAGTGATTACAGATACAAAATTATTGTATTTTCCCCATAAACGTGCCTGAAAGTCCAGCTCTAAAGCTGCTTTCAATTCAACTGGAACCAGATTTGAAAGACACACACACAAAAACAAAACCTCCATGTTAAGAACCAAGTGGCTTTCAGTAGACAAAATAAAACAAACATTTTAAAATATATTGATAAATTTTGTTAAAGTTAAATGTTCTAGCAAAGAAAATGTGTTCAACTGGGCCCAACTTTATACAGCTGCTTAAGCAGAATATATTGCTTATAAAATTTCTGCTAAGCAATAATAAGCAGGATACCAGCCACAGATGCTTTAAGTGAAATGGTATTTTAGCTGGTAAACTTTTTATGGTAAGTTTTTTGTGTGTGATTTTTAAAGCTCTATGAAATTGGGCCCTGAAGAAGGTCATTACTGTCTCACTTAATAATTAACAAAAATATGCTAAATTACTTATCAAACATGGAAATGAATTTCAGGGACATGAACAATCATTTCAGTTACACCGTTTACTAACCTTGGCAAGACTTTCCCTCTTGGCAATTTGTCATGTGGTTGAGAACGTTCTTCATTGTGCGACAATGGGGTAGGGAGCACTGCTTGTTCTCCCCGTTGGCCTGGTTCTCTCGTCGCTGGCACTTGTGGGCGTGCAACAGTAGCACCAACTGCTGCTGGATTAGCTTCCGCTTGCCAAGGTCGCCCGGGGAGGTAGTGGTGGTACCTGCAGCTGTGGGCTGGGCACCAGCTATTGCCTGTTGGGAACCTTGAGCTCCGCCTCCCTGTTAATTTAAATAGATCAATCACTAAGATGTAAAGCTTGGTTTAAAACAATCTCCACGAAAAATATACACTAGGTGAGGAGAGGTCAAGAATAAAGTTATGACTTGCCGACTCTATAATGCTTGCATTTAAACAATAATGACTACATTTTTTATTTGGACTATTAAGTTTAATTTCTCTCAGCAAATGATTTTTTTCTTCAGGTTACACTCGATGGCTGAACATATTCAGCAAAGTACACAATAAGGCCTAAATATTAAAAACAAATTATGTTGGCATAACGCACCAGAAGAAATAGGGTAGGTAGGTTTTTGGGTTTTTTTTTAAAAGTTTTTTTAATTCTTTATTTTTAGTCTAGGTATATAGGATAGGATAGGACATTCCAGCAACATTAACCTTTCAGTGTTTAAATGGCCTAGATTTCGTGAAATCTTTCCCATCATCTAAACACTTGTTGCAGACTGGTTGAACAAGACTATACATAACATGTACTAAAGTATCAGCCAGCGACCATCTTCTGCATGTTGTGCAAAACATTGTGCACTCCAAGTCCCATAGAAACTATCGCCATACAATTGAATAGAAACGATCAGAAATGGTTTCAAACATATTTATTTCTGATTACATTTTGTGTCATAATTTTCACATAAATTCAAAATTTACAAAAGCAATAGCTGTACAGCTTTTGAGAAGTCCCCCCTTTCTTCATATCAAAAGTTGAGAAAAATCAGACAGTGCAAACTCCACAAAAAATAAGATTTGTTGTATTCTTCCTTTGAGCTGTGTACAAATGTGCCTGCAGGAAGTCCAGGCTCTGTGGCTCTTTTGTAAACATGTGATGTCACAGGTCACATGGTCTATAGACTTTTAAATTATTAAACTTCTTCCCTTGATTTTTTTTGGTAAATATCCAGGGTAGGCCCTTTTTTAGGGTAGGTCTGGTTACACCAACATAACAATTTTTTTTATAGGCGTAATTATGCCGCTTTACATACCAGCACTGTGGAGGACTTACCATTGTCATGCCACCTGATATATTCATATTGAGGTTGCCTGCCATATTACCGGACACGTTGCTGGTGATGTTGGAAGGCAGACTCGTGGGGAGATTACCGGCAATGTTTCCTGGCAAGTTCCCTGATGCATTCATTGCCGCTGCGGCGGCAGCCGCATCCCTGTTGAAGCCGCCCACCATATTGCCGTGCATGCTGCTGGACATGTTCTGCAAGTTCCCTGGCAGGTTCCCTGGCAGGTTCCCTGGCAGGTTCCCTGGCAGGTTCCCCGTCAGGTTCCTAGGCAGGCTGGCTGACAGGTTGTTGGAGAGGTTGGGTGTCATGTTAACGTTTGGCATATTGAGGTTATCCAGCATGCCCCCTGAAAAAGTTGTTGTTGCAGAGGTGGGTATGTACGTGGACATGACGTTCAGGTTCAGAGAAGGAGTTGAGATGGTGGACACTTGGAAGGGGTTGTTTAGGCTGGGCTGGCCAACAGGCGGAGTGCTCGACGGCCTTACAATCTAAAGAGAGCAAAATCAGAGAAATAGGGGTCAAGTGGAGAAAACAATAACTTGAGAGATCTGCAAAACAAAACCTGTATTGATCAAAAATAAACAAAACAAATAGATAATAAATACAGAAGTCAATTCTTACCTTCTGCAGGGTGTTTTGTTGATTGATTGATGTCAAATTGCCAAGCATCGGTGCCTGCGAGGACTGGGGCATTGTCCCAGAGGCGAGGAGGTTTTGGGAACTAGTCATGGCGGAAGTGTTTGTCAAAGTGTTTCGAACGCCCATTGAATTATTTGCACTATTTATAGAAAAGGGTCCGTTCATCACTTGGTTTGCACTCGAGATAATGTTGCCCGGTGAGTTTGCACTCGTATTCAGCTGGGTGGTTGAGGAGAAAGAGGCCGTTGAGAAAGTGACCAAGGTGTTGGCCATACTGGAGCTGGTAACATTAGTCATTGTTCTACCGCCTAAAGTTTGACCATGGCTCAGCATGGATCCCATGGACATGCTCGGGGAGCTGGTCGCCATCAGGTTATTCGGCAACGTGGTGCTGCTTCCGCCGAGCACGGGACTTCCACTGACCTGGTTGGGCTTGGGGCTGTTGCCGCTAGCCGCGCTGGTGGCCGTGGGAGGGCTTCCGACAGTTCTAGACGGGAACTGAAGAAGCTTGGAAAGCTGCTTGTTCTTCTGCATCATATCAGAGTGGGCGTCTGCATTGACTGTGGATGACGTTGAGTTGGTTCCATTGGTTGGATTGCCAGACCCCATTGATACCCCAACTGAGAGCGAGTTAGCATTGTTGGAGTTTGGCCCTATCAGATCATCAGGCAACTGGCCTTCCAGATCCAGTAACTGCAAAAGCTCTGATATAGGGAAAAAAAACAGAACAGGAAAAACATAGTTATCAAAACCTTCTTTTTTCATTTCAAATCATGCATACATGGTCTTGTCAACATTTCTTAATTTACTACCAACGAAACTATACTTTAACCCTCCTACTGATACACCATTCAAAACCATTCAAAATTCACTAACGTTTACAACCCAATTGTTTTTGTACACACATGGCAGTACCATTTGACCTGTATTGATGATAAGCTGTGTCACCATTCACAACCATTCAAATGGTTTTGAGTGGTGGGTACACTGCACTGTGGTATGCCCCCAAGGCTAAATGGTTTTGAATGGTGAATGTACTGCACAGTAATTGTGCACTCCTATTATTTTCTTTATAATATTATATAATATTATGTAATATTATGTAATGAGTTATATAATACTTAGGAATAATATCAAAACAATTAAAAACATACAATAACATAACAATTTTAACCTCTGTAAAAATGGAACATGCCCAGAAGTCTGGTATATGTTTATCCCAAGTGTAATGCACCCAGCCTTGTGTTTATCAGTTCAGGGGAAAACACTGGCACTGTGTTTACAAAAACATTGTAACCCTAATTGAGTTCAACAATGCACTCAAAATCACCACTCCAAGGGCAAACCATTCCACCACTTGAAAGTATCCATACTGGGCTATAGATAAGCTGACATACCATTTGAAACCATTCAGGGGGTCTACTCTATACACAGTTAGCTCACCACTCAAAACCATTCGACCACCGACCAAATGGTTTTGAATGGTCAGTCAACTCAATAACAAATTGTGTTGGCAGTAGGAGGGTTAAGTTACTTTCAATGAAACCAAATTGCTATTTACTTTCCATGATAATACATGGCCGGGTATATTAAATATCATATTTTTATTCTATCAATTCAGTTACCACAACTTCTAGAATCATTTATCAAATGATTGCAGCTACACCACATTGCACTGGAATAAATTCACATGCTAAAAGCACACGTATGGAGTTGGTATTGCGGGAGTAACCCAAGAGATTTTTCTAATTTTTTTAAGTAGAAGGCAGGCAGTGAAGGATCAGCAGTAACGTCTCTGAGGTCCAGGGGGCAAGCCCAAGGCCTCAGATGCATGGTTTTAGCCAGAGAGATTTAAAAAAGTGCCCAGTGGTCACTCTTTTTGGGGACTGTGGGTGTGTCAATACACCGCACCACTTATTATAAAATATGTCATAAAGGTAGCCTTCCTTATCCAATTTGTCAAATTGAGGCAAATTAGGACACTGTATTTCTTTATTCTGGCTAAATTCACGTTGAGAAGCTCAAGGATTCAAAATGCCCTCCAGTATATTCCAAACATTTCCTGGCAACCTTTGCGTTTGTCATTTCTGCAGGGAAAACACACAGCATTTCTCCCTTCTTCACTTTATTACTTTAGAGAAAGTACCCGACACCCTGGTTAAATCTTTGATCATGCTAACAGACAAACCACCAGTGAGTGAAATAAGAAAATGCTGTACGAACGCCAAGAAGTATTTAGGCAAGAAATCTGAGTACCAATTCAACATGTTTTTCAATTTGTTAGTACTGGTCGGCCAATTTTATGCGAATAAGGAATAAGTAAACTGTGCATGATTCTAGTCATCAATTAGCTAATCTAAATTTTTTAAATGCGGCAAGTCAAATTCATATTAATTGTTCGCGGTCATTAAGCACATAATTCATATTTGGTTTGTCATCAATGACTTGTTCGGCAAACAAGGAAAAAAAATTAAAATAAAAAATTAGAATCTCACTATTTTTGTTAGGTCCAAGCAATTCGAGATTCACCGATTAATATAATTATTACAGCCATAAGACTGATACAATCAATTCAAGAACACTTCAAGGAGGGCTAATGTTAACTTCTACTATGGCACCAAGGCAATGACCAGGGGAAAGGAGGCCAACTGCCTACATGTCCTTCGTGAAGTATCAGGAATTAAAGCAGAATTATAAAATGAGGTGTCATTAATGTGAACAAATAATACGAAACAAGCAAGTAACAACATTCACTGCAAACAGTAAATCTTCTCCACATTAGATTTCATAAAAAATCTCTGCGAAAAGAGAGTATTTGACGTTACTTTCAAGTTCAACAATCCTCCTCACCTCAGGCCTGATACTTTGTTCTAAGCCGTATTAAAAGCACAAGGCAGTTTTTCGCCAATACAGGGCACCTCTAGAGTTTGTACCTGGCCATGCCTCCATGAAGCCTCAGCCCTGTCTAATGGCATGTATTTTATACAAATACTCTGTTTTTTAACATTGTTTCGCAAGTTAGATTTATTAATTTTATACTGCGTATGTTTTAGTTGCTTAGGTCGACATTGAAATAAATGTGTTGATGTACAGTTCCTACATATACGTACATAGATAATAGAGCACTGTAAAAATGCACAAGAAAATATTGTAGGCTTCATTCAGAGCCCCCTTGAAAATGACTTCAACTAATTGCTGCACCCCTCTACCAGTCAATTCGCCTACCAACTGTCACTTATAAAGTAAGGCTACCAAGAATCACCCCCTCGCTTATAAAACGCTTGTGATACTATCATGGTATCGTGACAGAGCATTCACTGTTTTTGACTCCTTGCACTAATGTTACACACGCTCACCATTTTGGGAGTCAATGGTAAGCGCTGCGTAGCCTTAAATGCTTATTACACTGTATAACCTTCGGGGGAATTGACCCCCCAAAATGGTGGAAATAAAATTATTGGGATGTTGGGAATTGGGTCAACAAGTCAGTTGGATTTAGAATGGGCTATAAGAGCAGTATCATGAGAGTTCTACACATAATGTGGTCATGCTTAACAGCCTTACATAAGTAATGGTGGCTAGTCGGATCGGGTACATTAACCATGTAAACGCATGGTCTGCCCCCACTTTAAAAAATGCAAGCGCTGTTTGCATTATTAACGCGCACCACACATGTAGTTTGTACCATTTTCTGTCAACTGAATCTTAACATGGCAAGTGGGCAGTGTGGTGACCAGAGGTTTTTAAGAACCGGTTAATTTTCACAGATGAGCGTAGCGAGGAGCGAGCTAAGCGAGGTACCAAGCGCTTGCGCGAGGCGTTCATCGGGGGTCCAAAGGGGGTTAAAGGGGGCGGCGCCCCCTGAGGGCACCGCCCCCTTGTCGGAAAATTTTACATTTTACACCCTTAAAAGTACATATTTTATGGGTTCTAGACACTAACAACAATGTATTTTGCTGAATTAGAAGTACACATGTTGAGCCATATATCAAGTTCTTATACCCAGCCTGCTTATACCTCACAAATTCTAAATATCCTTCATATATCTGGAGCTGACAAGTGAAATGAGACGAGTGTCAAATTCAATCCAATAAAGTATTTATTAAATGTAAGTTGTGTAAAATTCTTGCAACTTAATATAAGGTAAGTTACTAATAAGAAAACATAGAATGATCCAGGGATGTGATTCCTCCGTTTTTTGCCGGAAATTCTTTTTTTTAAACCAAAAAGTCGACCTGTGTGAATCGTGTAAATCCAGTGAGAAAATGGGGGGCAGAAGATCGCGACATTTGGTGTGCGAGCGCTGTACGCAGAAACCTTTGAAAATTGATGGACTTGTAACAAGTCTAATGTGCAGTGGAGTCAAGTACCCAGTAGAAACCAATGTGGTTTGCGCAGTAATACGCACGTACAGTCTAGACTTAAAAAAAAAAATTGGATTGTGCACTGCTCGGAGATGTGTGCATCGCTGCGTGAACAAACGACATGTGTGTGCTCCGTGCTCACAACTTGGTGAGTTAGATAAAAAATAAAACACATGCATCAAAAGGAGGAAGTCTGGCTACGTGATACACTACGTGATGTACATAAACCATTTAGACACAGACTTGATGCATAACGTAGAGCTATACGTTCTACTATCGTATGGCTCCTAGGTTTTTCTAATGCTTTACTCATAGGATGCGGCAGCAATCAGATGCTGTGAGAATATATTTTTTTCTGCTAACATGGAAAGGGGAAACATCACTGCATCAAACAGTCAACTTGAAATAAAAATGACACCAACAAGAAATGATCAATCGCGATCGTCGAGGCCAAGATTTAACTACACTTTTGATTTTGATAGTTTTCAGTTAGGTAAGAAGAATTCCTTAGTATTTAAGCTTATTTAGTAGCAAAAAGTACCGGTCGGCAATGTCGTAACATTGCTTGAGAGCCGGTCAGGATTTTTTAGCTGTATGACATTTATGCAATGGATGGGGAGGGGGGGTTATCGAAATTGAAGAACCCTCCTTTCCCGCCCCAAAAACCTTGTAACATTTTTAATGATACTTAATGATTCAACAGGGTTATGGTAGTGTCACCAGAAAATCAAAGGCAGATGCAGCATAGTCTACATTACACAAATGCAATTACAATTCCTGCTAGCTGCAAGTTCCTTCATGTATCTACTACGAACCCCAGAGAACCAATTCCTTTGACACCTCGTAAATGGAGACTATGGGCTCAAATCTTTTCTTGCAGTGCAGAGTGTCATGGATAATACTAACCTGTTGTCATCAGGTCTCGAGTTTACCCACGGCACCCACAGCAAATTGCCGTGGTGCCCTGTGCTTTTGCTGTGGTGCCCTTTGCAAACTCCCAATACAAATTTACCTTTTCCTCGTGGAGGTGCCCCTTGTTAGAGGAAAATTGATGTGCCCCTTCAAGAATGAAGTTCGAGGCCTGTGTCATTATACATGCACGTGTCAGTGCAAAAATATTGTATCTCTAAAAATAGCATTAACATGACATTCAAAAAGTGCACAAACATTGTACACTTGCTAAAGATATGAGCAATGAGCGTTGGACTGGTGCCTTATTGTACGAATGATTGATTGAGAAGTTTTAGCACACAGCCTCTCTGGTGCGAAATATGACATTAATATGGAATCGAGATAAAACATTTTTTCACTGACCAGACGATGTGTTCCGGTCTCTACTTTGTAAGGCGCATGTAATAAGTACAAATCAGTGCAATGATGCACATGTACAGGGCTTGAACTTTTAGCCTCAAGCCAGTAAACTCAGGACCAGAAAAATCCGGTCGTCTTGTGTTTATCAACTGACTAACATTACCCCACTGCATTATAAAAATCATTCATAAACAATATTTTAAATGGTGTTCAATTGTTGACTTTGAGTTTGGTAAACATCTTTAAATTGTGTTGAGTATCGAAGCATACTTAATATCATAAGACAAACGAGATAAATGTTCTCTTAGAGCTTGTTCAAATAAAAACCTTAACTGTGTAGAAAGTCCTGTCTCATTAGATTCTGGTTTTGTCAAATAGTTCAAATAAAAACATTAACTGTGTAGAAAGTCCTGTCTCATTAGATTCTGGTTTTGTCAAATAAATTATGGTCCAGAACAAAAATTGAGCTACATGTACAAGCCCTGCAGGCTTGTGGATTTTCCCCCTTAAATTTGAGCACTGATGTTTGTTATGGTATGGTGGCAGGTTGATTTCTTTTTATCACAACTTGAACAATAACCTAACCAGAGGAACTTCACGATTGAGGTTTAAATAAAAATGTGTAAATTACAACACAACTGAAGTGTTTTTTTGCAAAGGCAGAGTTATAAATTCTTGTGGTACATTTTGTTTCCATGTTACCCTGATTGACCTAAGCTACATGTACATGTACATGGGAAATTGGAAATAGATTTGGAAGATGATAAGGTTATGTGCTAACTGTAGACAAACTCTGTTTACATTTGACTTACATGTGCACTTCATTTGATTCCCAAAACAAGACAAAACTGAGGGGCAAAAAAAAAATTTTACAGGGAAAAATTTGCCTACTTTTTGGTACAGGGTTGGTACAACATAATCATTGCGAATAGTTTGAATGCACACCTCCTAAATGGTTTTCTAATAACAGTTGACTAAAGCTTCATTAAACTTGGACTCCATTATTAGTCTTTAAAACTTCGGTTTCATTTCAATACTCTCTTTTTATCGCGTTTTGTCACAAATAAACACCATTTATGAAGTATTTTAGGTGAATTTGAAGGGAATTCAATTTGAAGCAGCTTATTGCTGGATGACTATATAATGCATCTAGCTGGGCAGAATGTGAAAACAGACCTAAAAATAAACAAATTAGGATATTCGCTTTCTCAGCTTATTGTCAAGGCATAATAACTAAGGCTATGATTTTACAGAAAAAGTATTTGAAATCGGAAATCAACATTAATGGTATACAGGAAAAGATGCCGAATCTGACGACAACTGTTACTTGTTTGTATGACCCAAAATATATGAAGAACTTGGTCATAATGAATGATAAAATGGTGGTCGGATGGGGATTATTAATATTAGTACAAACTAAATGCAACAACATATCCAACTGGGAAATTTCATATTTAACCAATTGAAATTAGGATAGTATAGTGTAACCCTTTACAGTTATTTTTAGATTGATACATGCTTTATTGGGTCAGGTGTATGAACAGGAAGATATACCCTCCGAAAGGGCACAAAGATTTGTGTTAGTTGCAATAGTAGACTATAGTACTCTGCATTTTGGTACACTCAAAATGCATCTAACTATGTTCCGAACACACACAAAAATGGTTCTGTTTAAAAACCGCCATCAAGTCTTCCCCCTAACAACAGAAATGTTTGAAGCATTCAGAACAGGCGCCTTCAGAATATTGTCAAACTTTGATAAGTCACGTTCAAGGGAATTACAGACTTCATTTTACAACCGCACTTCTGAAGAACGTAATTTAAAAACCCCACCTTCCACATTTTCAGTCATTTTTTTAACCACCTAATTTAAAACACAATTCAGTTCAAGCCATGTAAGCCATGTAAACTTTTCTCAATTCCTGTTTATTGCGAAGGCTAGTTCAAATTTACCATTTTATATTTTACTTTAAACCCTCAGCGAATTAAAACAGTAATTTAACAATACAAAAATTCCAAATATATAGCTCATAAAATGGCTTGTAATTTACCTGTGCTTTCATTGCTGGGCGTCGAATTTGGCATCGACAGCTTCGCTCTCTTGTTCGGCGGACCTTCCAGGTCGGCCATGTTGAATAACCCGGACCGCTCCGTGTTCGTAGATGATACGAAGAAATCACAATTTCAGTCTTATTTAATACCTGAATCTCCAAGTTTTACCTTTTGAAGATCCATCGGTTACATGTGAGATGAAGACTCCGGATAAACACAAACGGTAACACCATCGCAAGCCGTGGAGTGGTTTAAAATCAACGTATCCTGTACGCTGTGAAGACTGACCCTAATTTCCCGTGTACAAAGCAGAGTGTGAAAATGATCGTCGATTTCAAATGCTTTTTGTTACATGATGAAACGCCTTTGAAGCCCCCATCCAGCCATAGGGGATGAGTCGATTAAACATGAAACAACCAAGATGGGTTCCGGATCAAATGATCGCCAAAATGATGAGAAATTTCCGTTGAAAATGCCAGTTTTCCCCCGATCGAAATTGCTTAAAATGGCGGCTGTTGATGAAAACTTTTTACGCTTGTACTGTCAGAGGACTAACAAGGAAAGCTTCCGGAAAATTCCGAACTGCCGAACAATAATTTATTCAAGATTTCTTCATTAGCATAGGTTATAAGGCACGTGAGTCGCATTTCTATTGGTGGATTTGGGGTGAAGCGTGAAAGATTGGCAGGTGATTAATACTCGGAAAGAACCGTTCGGTTCGTAAATGTTCGGAATTACCCGAAATGGCATGCTGGGACGTTTTTAAATACCCAGCGGCCCTAGCGCTGAGAATTTATTTAATTTTTTTTATTTATAAAAAAATAAAAATAATAAGAGAATAATGAAAAGGAGAACAATTTCTCGTTTAATAATAAGGGGAAAAAATACTTAGGTATTGCTTGGTGTGTTTTTAAACATTACCTTGGCAAATTGTTTCTTGACTAAATGTAAAAACATTGTTATTATTTTTTGAAATAGTGAATCTCAATTTAAAAACTTCAATTTTAAATTCAGTAACTGGGTTAATTATTGCACAAGATCATTGACCCCAGCAACTGCAAAAAAACAAATTTATTTAAAATATTAAAAAACAAGGGGGGGGCGACGAAAACTTGTATTTTAAAAAAAATAATTACATTTGAGCAACTATGAAAAGGTTTGTTTAAAAAAATAATAATAATTCAGATTGAGGATTGATCAAAAGGGTCTCTAAGTATTCTCTTGCAAAAAATTTAATTTAATAAAATTTAATATTATTTATTTAAGAATCTTGGTCTTCCTACTTAACTTGTTTTGTGTTCTGTGTTATTTTTTATATAAATGTAAACGTGTTGTTACTCTCCTTACCTTCTCAAAAAGTAAATAAATTCTAGCCAGTTAAAATGTTGCTTAATGTATTTTCATTCTAGGTGAAAATAAATAGGCCAATATCAAAGGCTCTACACTTATAATAAATCACATGACACAATCTATAGTGATTAAACTTTCAATCATTTTTAATGACATTCAGTGCGATAACAACTCACCCATTGTAGTAACCTAGCTTTTCATTTACACATTTTGTATCTAACGACTAGTTTTCACTCAGTTCTCAATTTTTGTATATACTTGCAACAAGACACTGTGTTATGACTACAGTAAAACTTTGATGAAATTATTACCATGAATAATTAAAACAAACCCCTGTGGCAACAATAAGGAGGAACCAAAAAAGAAAATAATAATACAAAATACAAAATACAAACAAACCAAAAACTACTTTATAAAGAAAAAAACACAACAAAAAAACGAGAAACAAAGAGACCATTATCCCACTGGTTTTACTGTGGGCCCCATTGCACACACGCATTATAGCCATTCCGATAACACTTATGTTACCTTTGACCTCAAAATTGTAATTGAAGTTTCACTACTTCAAAAATGTGCACGCTAGCAGCACATAAACAAACAAAAACAGATACAACAACCAGATTTAAATGAATCCATATTTTGCTTCCATTGGCCTACATTCCCCAAATGACACACCCATAAACTGATTTTGGTTTTATACTTAAATATGAAATATCCTAATATTGAGTCTCAAATAACAAAGTTCTTACAAATGTTTCTGACCGACGCTTGGTCAAAGTTGAGCTGTTTCACAAATGGTAGGTTCAAGAGTCCATATTATGGTAGTTCATGTAAATTGTTGAATATTTATCTCTACTTCAGCCAATCAGAGTACATCTACTGCTGTTCCTAACTTGAGTACAAAATGTTACCCTTATGCAAACAAAACAAGATAAACTTTATTGAAAGTGCTGTTTCGAAGAAAACAAATCTTCAAAAACTCTTTGAAATGAAACTGATTTTCTTTCAAACGTTAGATTATTAGCTAATTAAAAACTTGGCTTAAAACTCTGAATATCAATCAACCGGAATTGTGCAACATTGGCTTTACTGCAAAAATTGTTTAATCAACATTTTCAGATGTATCATTTACAAAAATGTATTGTAAATAGATGAAATGACCACCTACAAGAATATTTCCACTTGGAATGCCCTCGTCCCAAAGAAAACAGTAACAATCGCACAAATTCTGGTAAATCACTTTTTTCCTTAAATCCAGTTGTTTTTGCCTTTAAAAAGGAATGTGATACTGTGGGTATAATAGGCTATGAGAAACTCAATAGTGGGTCACCTGATGTGAAAAAAGAGACATTATTTGTGAAGTAATGCCAAAACCACCAATGCTACACCAGGGGCAGGTCCTATCCGGAGACTCAAAGCAAGAGACAGGCCACTGATCCAGAGTGCCATCAAGAGTTGGAATAATTATGCTGACAGTGACAGGCCACCTCCCAACCCCTCCACCCTTCACAACCACCCCCCCCATATCGACCACTCTGTACCCCTATCCCAATTTTCATTAGTCAAGATTTCAAACTCAAATTAACTTTCAATGAAAATACAAACCATTTACAAATCAGTTTCTACCATGCTTTTTAAAAACAAAACCTTTCTACTAGTACTCATTGATCTGTTGAATTATTGTACCAATCTCAAATACATGGAGCATCAAACTCTATTTTTTTAAAACTATAAACAATTAGTAACCTTTCATGATTCTTTATACCTTACTTCTAATTGCCTATTTTCACCAGATATACATATAGTTCAGTTCTAACTTATAAAAAAGATTTTTTTGACCGGAGTAAACATTATATTTTCAAAATATTTTTATTTACTTCAGTAGGATAGCACTTTTTTAAGGATAATTGACAGACAATACACATTTGCACATTGGAGAGTGAATTTTTAACAATTAGTTGTCAACGACTCAAACAGTGTTAATATACATATTAATATAAAGATAGTTCATTTTATTTCATTCAAAAATTCAAGTTTTTAAACTTTTTGACTTCATGGCCCCAGGTAAGCATAACTTAACCATTTTGATAAGGCCTTTATGATTATAAGGTTTTAAAAGGTAAGCACTTGAAGTAGTTTACCAAGCCAAATTTCATGAGGACACTGAATTCAATTCCTGCGGGGGGAAAAAAAAATCACAAGAAATTGACTGCATTTGTTACTGCATGAGGGGGCCTTTAACGGCGAATTTCCTTGCATCACAATAACAGTTTCATCTTATTTTGACTGCTTGTGTGTCGTTTTCTTGTATGAATGGCCAAATAAATAATACAAACAACAATGGAAAAAAACCAGTTTGTTTTACTTGTTTTGCATCATGTACATTTGTTTCAAACATACCTTCAAGCAATACTGCCATGCCTCTTCACAAACATTATGCCATCCAAATAAAAAAATTATTTTTCATCACATAATGGGAATATTCAGTCTAAATCAAGCCAGTTTCAAAACAGTAGATTCGTGTAGTTAATTTCAAAAGTTGTGCATTTGTAAAACACTTCTTTATAAAATGTGTGCTTTTAAATCAATAATAGGTATAAAAACTTCTCTATCTGGTTTGGTAATCAATTCATATCTCACATAAATTATTTATTTATATAACGAATATATTAAAACAAGTACATAGTGGTATTTCAAACAAATAGTCATATATAAAATACTAAAAGCAAATGTGAAACTATTAGGTATGAGACCGGGGTTCTCATAACATTTGCGGTAACGCGAAAAGGCGTTTCCTGGCTGAGCTGTCGAGCGTATCGGACTCAAGTTCTGATGGCTAAAACATCCCGGGTATGACACTTGTGTCCTTGAGAAAGTCACTTAACCATGAACTGCTTCTCTTAACCCAGGTATACAAACAGGGAACCTGTTAAGACAGAACTGTGTTGGATTAATCCCTCAGCGCTAATATTTAAGCAGCTTGAGGTTGTATGCTCCCCAGGGAGTTTAGAAAGTTTGTGGACTGGTATAAAGTATGCTTTGTGAACAGGGATAATGGGGAAAACCTTGTTCTAGTTACTAGGATATGTGCACATTTTAAACCTTTTGGCCGAAATTCATGTGTTCGTAATGCATCGCGCATAATGCGTTGTGCGAAATTCTTTGGAACGAAAATACACGCCAAGCAGTGCACCTCATTTTTATGGATAACTCGGTATGATTACATGGAATTAAGTGCGCTGCTCAGCGTTTATTTCATATTTACGCATTGCGCACTATGCAGTACACTTTACGTACACATGAATTTCCGGGCTTAAACCTACATTTAGATGAGATAATACAAAGTAGTCTGTGAAAATGACTGCTCCACGATAAATAATAATTTCATAAAATAACTTACTTTGTTATTTCACACGGTGTGCTGTTTTTTGTATCAGTCGAAATATATCAACCTAACAGACTGTAAAAAACATTCGCATACACACAATTACAATTTCCCCGCAACTTGTAAACAAGGGCTGTTTCGGATAAGATCTTACTGTACAGTATTTAGTAAGTTTTATTTCATTTTTTTACATTGTTTCTGTGAAAAAACTGGGTAGCTAAAACAAATTAAATATTAACAGAATGGAAGCACGCACACAATTTATATTGAATTAATAAAAATTATGATAACAATTCATATAACAAAATTAATATTGTAATATTGCCCTAGAGAACAAAACAAAAAGCCACACCAATGAAAAGATCAATGCACACGTGTTATTTTTGTATGTACAACTTTACAATCAGAATTCTTTACAACTTTGGCCAAATTTGTTAAGCTCCTAAACTTGACTTTTACACCCATTAGGAAATAATATAATCTCCCTACAAAAAAGAGATGATATCATAAAGTTGTAACTAGTGGCCATTTTATAGAAAGTTAAGTTTACTTTTGGGTGAAGCTACTTTGAATGCATCATGCCAATACATAAAATTATGTAACATGATTTAAACTTGAAACTAGATTCATGACACTGAGATTTTGAGCTACACAGAAAAACCAAGTGATGACGTTATGGTGGTCAGAAAAAAATTGCAGAGACCAGCAGTCTAGTGAAGTTTGCGGAGAGACAATGTACATAAATCACTTTATAACACCCCTTACAAGGATTCTGCCTTTTGATTGGTTTAGAGTGTATTACAATGTATTATACCCATGGCAACCAATGTATAACATCCATAGCAACCAGTGTACTATACCCATAGCAACAGCAGCTTGTTAGTACCTTGACGTCTAGGCACAATATATGTTTGTAGTGTTATAAAACAAATATTTACAACTTTTACTTGAGCTATGGTTACAACTAGGACTCCTGAGGTGGTACTCGGCTCTTTCTATTTTCCCGAGGCAAAGCCGAGGGAAAAAAAGACCGCTCCGGGGATCATCAAGGCACCATATCACTCAAAGCAGTCAATATTTGTCTACTATGAGTTGTGGTGGTTTTTGAAAAGAACCAGTGGTTTAACAACTCACTGTTTTGATGAGTACCCTCAAATCGTCATCAGGACAATGCTGGACTCTTGCGATACACCCAACAAGTAGACAAGTAGTCTTAGCTCAACCAGCAAACACTAATCAACTACTCATTGTCTAGAGCATATAAAGAGGCACTTAAAAATAATTGACGTTGTCTGAGAGTACTTTAACACTATTGTCATTTTGTCATACTCTTCACGGCTACTTACGATTTCTTCCTAGACATCTTAGACACAGTAGTACATTGCATAACACCAAACCGGTACATCTACAACTTCTTTTATACATTATTTACAAGCAATTTGGACAAAACGTTTTCATGGCAGACGTTGTCTAACAACATAATTTGTAGATTTGGCCTGACATGATGCATGTTTGACCAAAATATGCCACTCAGTTGTTGTTTTTTTGTCATTTGGACTTATTCATGACACTCCTTACTGTAAATGAAAATACCATGGTTATAAAAATTGTGAATATTATCTGCAGTTTCTGTAATGTTGTGTCAAAATTGATTGTTGCAGCAGCGGATATGGCTGGATTGCCAATAGCAACAGCCATAGCCGTGGCCAAAGTGGCTTGATTCACACACCGCAAAACAGTAACACATCTATTGATTAACATTATTTTGGTTTTTGAGGAATTTTTGCTTGCTTCATACAACTGCAGAGCTGCCAACATTTGCATCATTGCCTTCTAGCTGGTAACCCATTTCTGCTAAGCAAGGTTTATCTATGCTTAGCTAATTCAAGTGCTTAGCAGCTTCGTGAGATTTGTCTAAGTTTAACAATCAAGAAATGCCTCCAATAAATTGCAACAGTCTATGTACTCCAGTATTTAAAAAAAAAAAAAAAAAAAAAACGCTGGTTCAGTAATCTTAATGTCAGAGGTTCAAATCCTGCCCAAGTTATTAAAATTTTCATACAACACTTGTTTGCATACATCAAGTTCTAACTTGAGCAGATCACTTGACACCTCAATATCCAAAGCAGTCACAAGCATTGCATTATTGTGACTGACCCACACCACATTTCATAAAGTTGTTACTCAGAATGTAATGCTTGATAACATTTATTTTCTAAGCGAAAACTTACAGTGGCACCAGGCACAATAATGTAAATAACATGATAGTTTAGCTGGTAACCATTTTCCTGTGCTAAGCAAATTACCAGCATTGTGAAATTGAGCCCAGAGTGTGAGCTGAGGTCAATATGAAATTCGGCCACAGGAGCATTAGAAACAAAACGTCTGCATCAACACCAAGGCTGGTCAACCCTTCACTGACGCAATACCCACTGCATTGGAGTCACATTGAACCCTACCTTCACGATAAACTTAAGCCGTATCCAAATGGGTGGTTTTGGCTGCGGCTAACAGCTCGATAACTGCAACGGCTTACTCTTCAATGTTGCATCTGCAGCCGACAGCCACAGCCAAAGCTCAAGCTTGGCTTCATTCAGATATGGCTTCATTGCATGCATTTCCAGCTTGGGCTTCGTCCATCTGTTTTGAAATTCTATACCCCAAAATGTACAGTTTCAAAATTACTGACGGATCCAAAGTCGAAGCCGCAGTTTCTGGAAAAGGGCCATAATGGACTATAGCCATAATGGATGGATACCAGTTTGCTGATTGAGTTGATGTAGAGCAGTGGATGGTTACCAGCCTTGATGTTGTCACACTCTGGATGAACACATATTGGGAACTTTGATCTGATCTGTCTAAACAAAATACACAAAAACTGTGAGACATTGAACATTGTTTAAAAAGACTTAATTAACTGTTCATAATTTAAAAAATAATACAACTGAATTTGGTGTGTGTCTCTTGTTATATCAACTGTCTACAACCCAACAACTTCACAAAATACCAGTGACATATAACCTAGAGTTTGCAATTTCCCTTTAATAAAAACCACACAACTATTCATCATGTACACATGTGTATACATTTATCATTATTTGTATCCACAGCACTTAAAAAAACTGTTCTAATTTGAGGTAAATCTGTTACATCTCCTTAAAGTTTCATGGCCCGATTTTTGCAAAAATAAATTTTTTCTCAAGATTTTTTTTGGAGAAAGATGATGCTGTTCCAAAACCTTTATGCATAGGCCTCAGACGATGCACAAATACATGCAACACGCAAAAGTGTTATTACATGCCTGATGGACATGAGATAATGTCGGGATCCCGACAATAATCCATTTTCGTGCGTTTAATTAACTACCACATATTATTGGCGGATCTTTTTAAAAAATGCAAAACCTTCAAAGTTGTACTTTTTAGAATCTATAAAAATAAATTTTCATTAAATCAAAAATTTTGGGTTCAAATCAGCCAAAAATCGGACCTAGCATCTTTAAAAGAAATTATCATTGTAGGAATACTTAAAAATTGAATTAGCGAGGAATATGTGTATAGTTTTGTCAATTATTGAAATTAATACCGTCCTTTATATAACATCCAAGTAGATCCTTTTATTTGATTGGACGAGTTTAGGTCACATGGCATTCATTTGTCAAACAATTACATGGCCTATATCATAATGCTATTCACTGTGCATTTTCCGTCCTTTTTTTACTATAGATAGGTTGCAATATGACGTAAATCGGCCATCTTTACGGGCAATTTGGAACACACAGTCATGCGTTATGCGTGAGAACGGCGTGTAGCACGCGCACATTTCACAAAACTCATTGCATGATTGGTTAGTAAACGACGCGGCTGCGTTAATAATTTGAGCGCTTGACGCGCCTGCAAGCCAAAATGCGATTTGCCCGTAAAGATGGCGTCTACTGAGAACTATCTATCGCACGCTAGACCACAACATACGTTGTACACAGCAGTACAAAACACCCTCATAGTGGATGCCAGAACACAATCTTGCACACTTATGTTTCTTATAGTTTTATCCTCCAATCAAATTACGAAGAACGACCTGCATGTTATATAAAACAAATAGTGAATTTAGCATTTGTGCAATGGAGAGAATATTTTCACTCTCTAAAAGACAGAGTGTCCCATTCAACTTGGCAACAAGTTGCACTCACAACCATTCACTATTTATACACTACTGACTAGTGATAAGAAAAAAACCTATGAAGCATTAGTATATGTACTTCATTGCTCATCAAAAGGCTGATTGTTCACTACATTTTTAGTTAGTTAAGTATGTTTCCCGAGAGTTTTGGAAACACTTATTTTTTTCTTCACATTTCTTCCTCGTGTTTTCTTTTTCTTCAATAATAACTTGTGACCAGCCATTAAATGTAAATTTGATGTGTATTACTTGTGACTGGTTCCCCGCTAGTGTGTTCTATTTTCTAATAGCAAATCAAGTTGCTAACATTATTAGCTGGGAACCAAGAAATAGGGTTATGTCACACAAGGCAACCTTTACTGGCAACTCTAAAAGAAGATATCCGAATTGGCGGCTACAGCTACAGCTGTTGCAAAGGGTGTTGCTAAGGACTTCCCAAATCTAGCCGTAGCCTTAGTTGTAGCCGAAGGCAAACAACTCCACTGCATTCAAAATGGACTCTTCAGTTTCACAAGAAGAATTTTTTTTTTTAGTATCTAAAAAAGGCCTTGTCCAAATCTGCGGCAGTGGTAGTGGCATCAGCTGCTGCTTGATTTGCAACAGTCATAAGAGTAGAAAATTTCAAACTTCAGCAACGTGTTCCTGACAGGTGGGAATCAATCACAGTCGCCCTGTGTATAGCTGGCATCATTGGCCCATATAAGTTGCCGTTAGCCAATAAGTGTGCGGAAAAGTATGCAACAAAATGGCCGCCGCTGAATGGACTTTACAATTGATGCGTGCTTCAATTTGCAATCCTTTAAAAAGAAAATAATAGTTAAATACACAATTTGTCTCGAATTTTTCCATCAAAATGTACGCCGCTATATTGAAAAAGTCATGTGATTGCACTTGTGTCTATATGTAATGGAATCATCATTGCTGATCGCTCATGAGTGACTTGAGAGCGTTTTGGCGGGTGATGCTTGTTCTCTGAGTGTCAATTTTCTGCTTGATGCCAACGGTCCCGTCACAGTTCGACCCGAGGGCAGCTGCCAATACGCAACTCCCAATACGGACACAGCTGTTCTGTATCAAATAGCTGTTCTCAAATAAAAATAATTTGTTTAAGTGAAAATTTTGCGTGAATGATCTTCTTTTTCTTCTTTGATGTTGCCTGGAACTGGTTGCCTGCAAATTGCCTCGTGTAACATGGCCTTCTACATATCATTACGTTGGGAGCCAATGAGAAGCTGGTTTCTTACTACACTGGGACATGCTACAATCCCCGTTTCAAAAACACTTGCAGATTCGCTCAAATTTTCAAGAACGTAAAAATAAAATAAAACTATTTGCTTTAAATAAGCAGCTTTGAAACACAGGTCCCAAAACAAAGAGAGACGAAACAAATTTGTCAATGTGTCGACTGATAGGTAGTCATGGAGGTTCTACAGTCATAACTGAGGTTAGAGACTTCAAAGAATTTGACCTTTGGAAGCCTGTTAATACACACAATTTAAAATATAGCAAAATAAAATTGTAAATGGTTGTCTATAATAGTGAAGATTAGTTTGGCAAAATAATGTGGAAGAACGAATCTTTAAAATCAAATGGTGTGAAGAACATACGAGAGAAGACAATTGATTTCAAAGTCCTTTTGTTTTCAGCAATTTCATTGATGTCCGGTTTCGTATTTTTCCATGTTGTTCAGAACATTTCTGAACAAAATTTTTGTAAAAAAAAATTTATATATTTTTTTACCGACATATAAAGGATGCCAAGTACTTTGGTTCTAATCTCAAAGGGTGCGTGCGGATTCAATTTTCTTAAAACTATCTTACCCTTTAAAAACTCTTCAAATCAATGTTGCTTAAAACTAAAATGATTTTGTATGGAGCTGTTTTAGATAAATACTTCTCTGTTGGGAATTTTAGCTTTTTAAAACATTTCTAGAGTAAATTTCAAGTACACTATCTATCTATCTGACCTTCACTAACCTTAACCAGATTAGGTTACCAGCCAAAATTCTATGTAATGAATACCATTTGTGACTGGTTCCCTGTTAATTTTTCAGAGAGCTTCATAAGTAGAAATAAGTGCTAATCCAATTGATCTGCTAAGCAAATGCATGCTGTGAACCAGTCGTGCACAATGTACATGAAATAGTACATAGGCTGGTAACCTGATTTTGCTAAGCAAAATTCATTTGCGCTTAGTAGTTTTTTTTGCATAACTGCTCTATCAAATTTACTCCTGATGAAAGAGTTTCCCCTGCCATGCCTCTGTATGAAATTGAATTGTTTACATGTTTACAAACTGTTTGAGGCTTGTTGTTTCTTTGTCGTCTTCCGCTCTATCAGGCTTGGTGTAGGAGAGGGTCGATTCCCCTTTGGCAAACTGTTGTCGAAATAATTTGAACAAAGCTGCGTTGTCAATCTACTTAGCAAAACAAAAATCAGAAAACAGTGTTTAATAAAAATAATTCTACATTCTCCTACTATAAAACTTTTTTTCCCTTCCTTTTCTCTTTTTTTTTTCTACAAAATGAGATGGGAGAAGGTGCTGAGGTTTGAAGGGAAGGAAAGCTGACCAATGGGATTATTTTGCTCTTAAGATTGTTGACACAATTTATTGAAAATGAGCCGCATTATGACATCTTCAACTGATTTGAAAGATTGGCCAAGATTGTCCAAAGTATTTTTCCTTTCAGAAAGTGGTTCATGGAAAGCCATTTTCCAGTTTGAACGATGAGAAATCTGAAGGAGAGTTGCAAGTGATCAGAGGTGGATGACGCTCAAACTAGAAAACTCATCTTGAGACAATTGCGCCCTCCAACAAATTGTGCATCCAACAAGAACTAACCCCTCTACAGTAGGTCACTTTTTCTTCAAATACTTCTACAAAAACAGTGAAGTTCACAAAACATCTCTTTAAAAATTATTGTTTTGGGCTACAAAGCTACAAGCTACAATTTGTTGAGGGCTATGCTTCAGAAACAGGACTAGGACCATTAGGGCTGGCTGGATGCGTATTGCATTCTTCTATTAACAACGGAGTATCTCTCTTCCCCTTACACAGATACGTAGTCATCTCCCCCTTGCCTCGGACTTTGATGGGACCGCGATATTCAAACATGTAGTATGGCTCTAGGGCATTCTTTGAGTGTTCTGCAACTTGGACACTGCCGGCTAGGCCCGTGGAGTCCATGCGGCTAGCGACGTTGACAGTGTCGCCCCAAATGTCATATAAGAGTTTGGTGGTGCCTATGACGCCCGAGGTCAACCGCCCGTGGTTGTAACCGATGCGAGGGATGAACTCAAAGGCCCCGCTTGTGATGTTCAAGATCTCGTTGTTGAAGACCTGAACCTGTGAGATCATCTCCATAGCGAAATCCATCATAATGACGAGGCTCCTATTAGGGTTATCTTCATCCTCCTGCTTCGGAGGGTGCAGGCCGCACGCTGCCATGTACGTCGATCCGATGGTCTTGATCTTCTCGACCGATTCAAATTGCTCCAAACTCAGTAAATTGTCAAAGTCACTGATGAGTTCGTGCAGAACGCGGATACACTCTTTGCCACCTTGATAAGCCTCCTCGTAAAAATCAATGAAATTGACGACACTACAGAAGATGACGGCCACATTTTCATGGTTCTGGGAGAACTTGGAGGTGCTGCGCATCTGCTCGGTGACGAAAACTGGGATAATTTGGTGAAGCAGGTCCTCTGCCTCTTCCTTTTCGGCTTGCATCTGCTCCCTGTCCTGCCCTGCCTCTACTCCACCGTAGAAGTTGAGTCGGTAACTGATCTCAAATTCTCGATTGAGAAACAGAACCAGGACAAGAAGCAGAAAGACATCGATAATTGCCTCCATGGCAAATTCATAGTTCTGGTTCTGGTTGAGGGAGGGACAACCCGGGGAGTAAGTAGGAACCTCATCTGAAATATTTGCAGCCATTTGTGTCACCATCCTCGACTGAGAACAAGGGTTGTAGATGAACAACACCAGCATGATGATGGCGCACAGGCAAGCCAAGATGGTCTTCATCCATGAGCTCAGCTGGACAAAATTACAGAAGTGAAGAAGTGCCACGACGATCAGGAAACAGAAAAAGGAACTTGTGAAGTTCTTGTCTTTCGTTTGGCAGAGGAAGTTTGCGAACACGGCGAGGACAGGTAGACTGATCAGAATGGCTCCCAGACTGTGTCTTGGTCCCCAATGATGGAAGAAACTCGACAAGACCATCATAAAGCCAGACCTTTGTTTGCTAAACGCTTGCAATAGAACAGCTAGAAGTATACCCAACTGTAGCAAAGCTGCTATGGGAAATATAATGGACCAGTGAACCTGGACTTCGAAGACTAAGAAACACCCTACTGAGATCAACAGGTAGACCACGAAAGATACTGCTACATCAAAGACAGTGTTATACTTGGCCGTGGAGATTGTCTCAGAGGAGTGCCGGCGATTCTTACGTCCCACCTCAAGATTCCTGGGTTCCTTTGATGTGTCTTGCCTGAACTGCGACCGGTACAGTTTCTCGATGTCCCTGTTGTGGAAGTTGAGGGTGAGGTTGTTGATGGGAGGCTGGTGGAAGTAGTCCGTTGTGCCTTCCTGCTTGATGCAATCCACAAAGTCCTGGTCGCTGTTGCGCTGCGGGTTGTTATGAAGGGAGATGTTGAGCGGCAAGGGGCTACCATCGGCCGAGTGTTCAGCGATGAGATCTCGGACTGAGGGCGTACGACTTGGACCAAGACCCCCGTTCTCTCCTTTGACGCCTGGTACCTGAATCAAAAGAACAAGGATTCAAATCAGTAAAATTATAAGAAGAACAATCTTTTAATAGATGTTAATTTTTGCATCGGGGATAAAGAATATAATTTGGTATTTACCCTTACATCGATGTGTGTTAAGCACTGTATACTCAGTGGATTGTTTTCACAGAACTCGGGTAAGTACTCGGGTAAGTACCGAGTATACAGTCCTTAACACACATCGGTGTAAGGGTAAATATCAAATTATATAAACAATCTTAGCAAGCTGTCTTTGGCGGAAAAACCCAACAAAAACAGACAACTTTACAAAAAATTGATAGACTCCTTGCATACGATACCATAAGATCAAACAGCGCCCTCACTGAGATCAAAGGAAGACCTATCATTGACTGAGAGTTGTGCATGGAGTGTGCGTCTACTGTCGGTGTGATGGTCTAATGCAAATAATGTTGTTGTTTTTCCCCTGGGTTTACATGGTGAAAACTAGAATATTTGAAAATCTAACCCTTTTTTCTAACTACAGCCATAAAATCTCTGAAATAGAATTATAACAATCTGTTATGGTGGAGTGTGGAGGGGATTAAATTAATCGGCAGACATGAATATTCATTATTGCATAAAAAGAAAACCACCCAGCACACACACACTTTTGTATATAGTTCGTTCTGTTTTCAATGGCATTAAAAATGGGAAAACAAGAAGGAAATCAGCTGACATACTGAGAAGTAAGGCTTGAATAGGATTGTAAAGTAGCAGGCCTGATGTTTCACGCAGGCAACAAGTAAGTTTACCCATGCCCCTAATCATTTGCCTTGGTGCCCCCTTAAAATCTTCCAGTAGAAATTGACATTTCTCTCATGGAGGTGCCCTTTAGCATTGACACACACTGCCTTGCCCTGCCCTTTACAAGAACAAAGTATCAAGCATGCAGTATGGTGACTACCCTGCAGGCTTACTCCCTTCTAGACTCTTCTCATGAAAAATGTAAACTGCAAATCATGCATGCTAACTCACACTACTGGTTGGCAGAATGAGGGAACAGCGCACTTTTTTGTATTCTGAAGCTGATGGTGGCATGATGCATATATGCATTTATGCGTCTGCCTACTGCACAACTCTATGATTTGTGCCATAGTGTCTGTAGACATGCGTGAATCATAATGGCTAACTTTGCACTTGCATATTAGCGTTGGTTATGTGCCCAAGAAAAAAACAGCAACTTTTCAGAACAAGAGTCTGTGACAGACAGCAGGTCAACAGGGTTTGCCCCGAACTTGTTTCAGTGACTAGTAAGCAGGTACTTAGCTTGTAATTGTTTCATTATGTCTGCTAGCTTTTCCCACTTGTCAATGCCTTCAAGTTTACATATTACATATGTATGGGAGTTGAATTTGAAGCTACATGTACATTATGAACAATCTGTGCAAGCAGTGGTTTATCTGTTGCTTTGGGATGTAACAAACTTTCTGATTGGACCAAATTGAGTTTACCTCTAGCTTTGGGAGGTAACAAACTTCCTGATTGGACCAATTTGAGTTTACCTGTTGCTTTAGGAAGTAACCAACTTTCTGATTGGACCAATTGGAGTTTACCTGTTGCTTTAGGAAGTAACCAACTTTCTGATTGGACCAATTGGAGTTTACCTGTTGCTTTGGGAAGTAACCAACTTTCTGATTGGACCAATTGGACAGAATTTATATTGGTCCTCATTTTTCAACTGAACTTTATAACTTCATTGCCTTGGTGCCCTTGAAATCTTCCAGTAAAAATTGACATTCCCTTCATAGAGCTGCCCTTTTGCATTGACACACTGCCCTACCCTTACAAAAACAAAGTATCAAGCAGGCAGTAGGGGTGACTACCCTGCAGGCCTACTCTCTCAGATCGCTTCTCAGATTCAAATGTTTTGGTGTGAACAATTATCCAAACCTTATTACCTCAAAGGAACCCTTTCTCAAAATAGTTTCTACTTTCAACAGCTGCAGTGATTCTCACCAAGTAAGTTTTTATGGTCATTTATTTTGGAGCACTTACCACTCTATGTCCCTACCTTTATGGAAGAGCACTGCCAGGCCTGGGGAGGCCACAGAGGCTATGGCCTCCGTTTCCCTGGTCTTGGCCTTGGTGCCCCTTCCAAAGTGCCCCTTTGCAAAATGAAAATGGCCTTGCCCTCTCAATGATGAAATTCCAGGCATGCACTGCTCAACTTACATGCAACAATGCTTCAGGTGTGGTAGCTTTCTTAGCACCAGGCGAGTTCCTCCTCCACACTGGACTGTTTTGCTTGGAGTCCGACCCCGTTTCTCCGAGCAAGGGTTTACTGCTCTGGTTGCCGTTTTGTGGAGAACTACGAGACCCTTCGGCATCTCCTTTGTCACTCTGTCCAGAATCCTCCTCACGACTCTCCTCTTGATTCTCCGTTGAGTTCTCGGTATCGGACTGTTGTGATCTGGATGAAAGATCTTCTTTACGCCCTACGATGAAATACGTCTTGCCCCCTGTAGTTAAAAGAAGAAAAGAGAAAAAAATTGTTTTTTCATTTGAATTGATTTTCTGGGCATGTTGATTCTATATTTTTCATAGAGTGGAGCGCCTGAAGTATAACACTCAGTGTGTAATAAAATATAAATTTTAACAATCAATGCTATAATTCAAACTATATTTAGATCATAAATTGCACAAATCATTTGGCCATAAACAAAAGAAGTGTACAATTGACTTTATATTTTTCTCATAGAGTGGTTTGCCTGATGTAATCCTTCATCATGTAGGCAGATATGCATTTAACAACAGCCAACAGCCAACAGCCAACAGCCAACAGCCACCAGCCAACAGCCAACAGCCAACAAACAGCAGCCAACAGGCAGTATAAACAGGAAACAGACAAAAGAATAATCCAACAGCCAACCTCCATCAACCAACAGCCACTGGCCAACAGAAAAACACACAACGCCAACAGCAAAAAGTCAAAGCCAACAGCCCAAATCCAACAGCCAACAATAAGAAGCCACAGCCACGTTGATGTTCAATTCATGGTTACGGCTATGGCAATAGGTTGAAACAGCATCCAATCAACTTCAGCATTCTTTATTTTCACATTCACAAGCAAATAGTTGCCACCAGTGCCACGTATCATGCACTGAAGTATGGGACTTCATTAGCAAACCCTTAGCAACAGTTATATAGTCATAGCCATAGTCATAGCCATAGTCATAGCCATAGCCGTAGCCACCAATTTGGATGAGGCCTTAATTGCCACTTTATCTAAAGAATGGCCACCAGTACATCTATTGTCATTAATGCTTAACCACAAGGTGTTATTTTGTAGTACATGTATCTAAATATTTGGCAAACTTTAAAAACTATTTATTGTCTGTTTTTTCCTTTATTGTCAGCTTCCAAAAGGATTTATCCGTAAAACTTTGTTTGAACTTTGACCCTGATGTTGCAACATGTTGCAAAATGTTGTCCTTTTGCAGTAATGGGGGTATAAAAAGGGAGCCCTTGTGTTCCAGGCCAAGAGGAGTATACTGCCCTCGCTTGTTCATTCACTGCCAGTCATCAGGATATTAGGTTAACCACTCTAATGCAATTCAAGCGTCGGCGTGCTTGCTTCGCTATTTATGGTGCCATACATTATCAAATTACTGATGTATTTACATTAAGCAACAGAGTTGTGATACATATTCCAAACCTTTTTGAACACGCAGACAGTGTCAAAATTATTCAACAACTGTGATTTTTTAATGACATCATTGCAAATAACATCAGTTTAAAATTGTTTGTGTATTAAGTATCTGTAAAATGATGTCATAAAAACGTACTTTACACTAATATAATTTTTTTACGGACCTTCGTTTAATTTCACGTTTACACACGACTGGGCACGCCTTCTTTTATCATTTTACTGTACCTGTGAGTTCATGAAAAATCTTGTAAAGTTGATTGATTCCAAACTGAAAACTTATTGACACATTGTTATCAATCACTACAATATGCTTTTAATATCTATTCATTTTGTTCAGAGAGAAACAAATCCAGAAATAATTTTTTTAAATTACTTCAGGTGAAAAACACTTGACAATAAAGCATGAAGGCAGAAAATCATAGCAATAAGCAATAGTGAATACTACATGAAGAGAGCGATGCACTGTACACTTACATCACAAAATACTTAAAATTTTCTAGAAATAACAAATTATCTAAATGTTTCGGCCATTCCAAAGTCTCAAGACCTTTTCTATCCCTTAAAATCACAACTGAATGACACTCTGTCTCTCCTTTTTAGTTTATTCTTCAGCAATTTAGTTCAATATAAATCCTGATAGTATTATTAATATTATCATTATTATTATAATAACAGGTTTCACATTCACACCTGCATTTTCCCTTCACTACTATGAATTTCACAACCAATAAACATGTACCCTAACAGTGGTTTAAAGTACAAATGTGTTTGAATTTCAACAGTGGGCACACAGGCTGTTCTGATGAGACCATAAGACACTTGAAGGTCGTGGGGGAGACTGTTGAGAATGGGGAAGATTGAGTGTTAGGGGTTGTGATGACATCATCAGCATCTCCCATGGTGGAGTCCAGAAGTGTGTGCACATGGTTTTGGTTTTAAGTACATTGTGTTGGCTCGAAAGGCCTAGCTCAATTTCAATGTACAATTCTTTTGAGTGCACCATTTATTAATTTCTTAGCAAGCAAAGTGTTGGCTCTGAAAAGATTGGTTTGACTAATATCTTGTCATCATCAGGAGATTCAAATTGATTTACTCTTAGGAGTTGAGCTGTGACTATTCCCCCTGGTGATTTGTAACTCTCAAGTCACGAAACCAAAGTCCGATTCTACATAACTCATTTGCTCTAAGCGTCTTGGGGTTTCCAGTATTGCTGGAGGACTCAAGGCTGGTCTAGGACTCAAGGCTGGTCTAGGACTCCAGCTGGTCTACGACTGGTCTTTTTTGTGGACTCCGACTCAGTCTCAGATTTATATCAAAGTGCATTTATATCATTTCGCTGAGTAGGAACCATTTACCACTTTTCCCATTTCAATGCCCTAATCTGACACCCACCTCAGCAGTTCCTAACCTAAAAGCTTTTATTAAGTACCAACAATTTTTTTTGTTTAATATAATAAAAAAATTACAGCTAAATATCAATGCGCTTTACAGTATGCTTCTTGAAAAAAACAAAACTGATGGTTTGACTAAAATGTGCTCTTCCCGAAACCAACATCACACCATTCCTTTAACTAATATTCAGTTGACTGGAATGGCATTCGTCTCTAACATTGATGGCGATATAGGGATATCTGGGACCATAAACGCATCATATTCCCTCGAGATGACTCGCCTTTTTTCCTCCTGTCAGATCGCGATATAGTCCTGAATTGACCTTCCTGCAATATATTTCTCCACAAAAGCGTTTTTCTTACATTCAGACAAAAATCTACCTCAGCTGTGTAAAACTGAGGAGGAGATCAAATTAAAACGGAATGGGTTCGTATTATGTGAAATGAAATTTTCTGCATGTTGTACGGCCAATTGCAGACCCCTGGGGCAACGCCAATAAGGGGAGGCGGAACGCAGACGAGAAAGTCAATTCAATTTGAGGGACAGCACTGTGAAAAAGAGAAAATAGTACGTTGAGTTTTCTTTAGAAATGGCAGCCACAATTTATACAGCAAGTCTCAAATCAGGGTGATTGACTGATTGAGACTTGGGTTGGCTGTACGGTTCATCAACACATAGCGCAGGGTCTTCCCTGTTCAATTTGAAAAGCAGTTTGTCGACCGCGTTTGCAATTTGTCTTCTGCTGTTTTCGAATCAAGCCACTTTGGCTGTTTGCAGCAGCGACAACAAGAATAGGCCTTTTCAGATATAATAATAATATAATAATAATAATAATAGCGGACATTTATATTGCGCAAAACATTTATGAATATACTCAACTGCGCATTACAAGAAATAAACACAACAAATGCAGAGAAAAAATAAATTAAAAAATATAATAATAATAATAATAATAATAATTTCAAAAAAACGCTAACAGTACTGGAAGGAATCAATCATAAACAAATGAGTTTTTATCTTGGATTCAAATACATCAAGTGAGGATGATTGTCTAATAATACAAGGAGGGAGATTATTCCATACGTGTAGTTAACAAGCAGCGTACACAAATGCCCGATCACCTAGGGTAGCCTTTGATGTTCTTGAAGGATAAGATGTCCAGCCATAGCCACACTTATGAACTGGTTCCCTGACTACATGAGGTTGTGCATCCGTTCATGCTCACTACGGTAACCCAACTACTTGTGTCCGTTTCCAAGGGCAACACCACTTCGAAATGATCCAATATTGAACTTTAGAAATTATTTACTGTGCCAGGAATAACACAACTTCGTTGAGCTACAGCACTAGACAATTGGTTTGACTTTGTCGCTGATACATGTAAACAATATTTAAGTCATCCTTCAAATTGTGAAAATTACAGCCTAATTTCAAAAAATAAATAGAGCCTGGTATCTAAAGAACGCCCTCATTTTTGAAAACAAGACCGATCAAAGTCTGCCATAATCTTTCGTAATCCAGATTGTTTAAAGGCACTGTACACGTTTGGTAATTACTCAAAATATATATTAGCATAAAAACTTACTTGGTAACGAGCAACGGAGAGCTGTTGATAGTATAAAACATTGTGAGAAACGACTCCCTCTGAAGAAACGTAGTTTTTGAGAAAGAGGTAATTTCTCACTAAAATAATAAAAGACTTGGCCAGAAGCCTTTTATTCCTATCTGAAAGCACACTAATTTGTACAACAAGGGTGTTTTTTCTTTCATCATTTTCTTGCAACTTCAATAACCAATTGAGCCCAAATTTTCACAGGCTTGTTATTTTATGCATATGTTGGGATACACCAAGTGAGAATACTGGTCTTTGACAATTACCAAACGTGTTCAGTGCCTTTAAGAGGCTTTCATAAAGCACGATTTTTACTCTGTTTTATGAGCTGTGTAAAGCCTGTAATCAGACACAAAAAAATCTTACGGAGCGCTTCCTTTTATGTTTGTTTGCTTGCTTGTTTGTTGGGTTGTTTGTTTGTTTGTCTGCCTGTCTGTCTGTCTGTCTGTCTGTCTGTCTGTCTGTTGGGCTGTCTGTTTGTCTGTCTGTTTGTTTTTTGGCGTTTTGCTGTCCAAAATCATTAAGAATAAGATCAGACACAAACACAATTCTCTAAATGAACGTATTTCAAGACTACTGAAACCAAACATTAAAACACAATGAGCTCTAAGAAGTCTTCCTCACGTCTTAAACCTTCATCCATGTCTCTTCTTCTTCCATTCATCTCCAGATACCATCCTGCTCATCTTCCACAGTCAGTGAGTCTCAGATGGGGAAAGAATTACTGGCTAGCTGAGGAACCCAGGTGCCGAGCTAATCCAATCAAGACTAACTGGTTTATAATAGGCAGATGGCCTACCCCCGACGACAAATCACTAGCACCACCGTTGAGGCAACACGAATTTTCATCTTCGGTTGTGGAAGGGAAATCGTGAATCAACAACCTCCGATTGTGTGGTTTTTGTTTTCTTTTTTTCCTTCTTTAATGCCTGGAATTTCTTCCCAGAAAGGGAGACTAGGTTTTCCTGTCGTTCTTTTTCATTGACCTAATCATTGCAGGTCACTTTGTTTGCACATTTCTTTTATCTCAAATAGAGATAATTCTTGCTTTAGAAGGATAAATTTGTATTTACAATGTATTTTGAGAGTAATTATTTAAAAACTGCAGACAGAAAATTTACTCACAAGATCAGGGACCACCAACATGGCTCTGCTAAGTCTGATAATTGTAACCCTTGATCTCCCCCCAACTTGGTCAATAGAATGACAACAACACGATGGCACTGAGATTTGACTGACCACTGGAGATGCTCAATGACGTCAACTGAACGGCATATACATGTACCTGGATCCAAATTACAGAGAGTGGGTTGATAGAATGTAAAATCCATGGGCTGTGAGGAGGAGAGAAAATGTAATTTATTCAAGTCATTGGATAATTTTTGAAATACATGGACTACAATTGAGTAGGGGGGAAAATGTTTTTTGATTTCATTGGTTTGTAAATTCCATTGGCTGCAAGGAGTGGAACAAATTGTGATTTCATCAAAAATCCATGGGCTGCAAGGAGAGGATCAATTGTGTCTTTATGTCATTCACTTTTAAAATCCATGGATGGATAGCAGTCTGTATTAAGCCCTGTTTCTTGGTATATTAAACCGCATTAACCAAACCTAGTCGGGTACCAAGACTCCATTATGTAAAACATAGGTAATTGTCAACTATCCGCACTCGATGTAACCCAACATATACAGGAAATAACAAACCTGTGAAAGTTTAAGCTCAATCGGTCATCGGAGTCACATGAACAAAGTGGGGGGGGGGGGGGGGGGACACACCTTAAATGTATTCACTGTTTTTATTCAACATCAAGTTTTTGACTCACGAGATCAAAACCAATTTATTTTACTAATTCCTCTTGCGTTTCAGGCAAAAAATTCAAAAGAGTTTCCCACCATGACCATCTTTGTACCATGTACGTTGTTTGCAAATAAAATGTGAACTTTTATATTCTTACTTTCACCATTATTGTGCACACCCTTTGAAAGAAAATTCTTTCTTTACAAAGGAGACTGATTAAAATTCCCACTTCCAGATAAAGGTCTACATTCCTTTTCTATAGATAGGTTGCAATGACGTAAGTCGGCCATCTTTACGGGAAATTTGGAACACACAGTCATGCGTTACACGTGAGAACGGCGTGCAGCACGCGCACATTTCACCAAACTCATTGCATGATTGGTTAATGATTGACGCGGCTGCGTTAATAATTTGAGCGCTTGACGCGCCTGCAAGCCAAAATGCGATTTGCCCGTAAAGATGGCGTCTACTGGGAACTATCTATAATGCCATTCTAACATGACCAATATCCAGAAATTTCAAATTCAACACACTAAGTTTTCTGTTATAAATATCCCAAAATGAAGGACATGCACATCTTCACCCTCCCATGCAGAATAATTCTCCGACAAATTACCCAGTAATGATGCATATTTTATCTTTCAAATTGGCAGCAGTAATTGCTAATTCCAAATAAATCCGTCAACATCAACTCGGGATGATTATGTTTTATTTAGCGTTGCCATCCTTTATGTCAATGTCGATATCTCATTAGATATTTACACTGCACGGAACTGAAAGTTTAATCGAATATTAAATCTCACAGATTAGTGATCAATGAATGGCTTTCTCATCTGGAGTCAAAGGTTGGCTTGCCAAACAGCTGTGAATTAATTTGACCTGTCCCGGACTCCAAAAAGTAAAAACAACATCATGGAGCTGTTTAGCAGAAACTCTGCTTATCAAATTAAGCAGAAAACACATAACAAGTAATAATTATTAGTACATGTGTACATATGGCATTTTCGGTTGGTAACCTTCATGCTAAGCAAAATTTGTCCTGCTTAGCAATTTGTGTATTTAAGAGCTTGAAAACCATGTAAGGCCCAATTTCATAGAGCTGCTTTCAGCACACACAAAACAAAAAAGCTTAATATATCTCTGCTGAACAAAAGCGGGAGGCCAGTCACAAACATTGTGAGATATGGTATTTCGGCTGGTAACCTTACTTTAGAAAGCATAATTGTTTTGTGCTTAGCCAACTTTAAAGGGTGTGTACAACATTGGTAATACACCAATCCATTAAGCCACGCCCATTTCTCATTGACCAATCACAACCGCGAAATCTGATCACCATTTGAGCCGTTTGGTGATCTTTGCACTAATGGTGATCGGGTTTCGCGGCTGTGATTGGTCAACTCGTAAGGAGGCGGGGCTTAATGGATCGATCTATTGTCAAAGACCTGTATCCACACTTGATGTCAACCCAACATATACATGAAATAACAAACCTGTGAAAGTGTAAGCTCAACCGGTCTTTTGAGTCATGAGAAAACAGTGAAAACCCCATTATGTGTTTTTACTTTTTTCAAACATTGGATTTTATCCTGCGTGATGAAGACTATTGTTTTACTCGTTTCCTAAAAACTATGGCATTTCAAGCAAAACTATTTCAAGGGAAGTTTTCCACCATGACCATCTTTGTACCATGTAAGTTATGTGCAAATCTGTGAACATTTATATTTTCAATCTTACCAATGTTGTACACACCCTAGCAGCTTTATGAGATGATTGTAAAATGATGTTAAGCCACATCCAGGTGTTTATGTTTTACAACAACTTCGGATGCTTATTAAAATGTCTATTTGCTTACATCAGATTACAATGATATGGTTTTTGTTTTTGCTTTTATTTTCTTATTTATTTAATTTTATTTATTAATTAAATTTTATTTTTCTAATTTTGTATTTATTTTCCTTATTACTTGCTTTTTTTATAACTGTTTTTCCGTTAATGTTCTTTCTTGTGCTATTGTAACTTTGGTTTGTTGTTTGTTTTGGTCGAATAAATAATAAAAAAAAAAAAAAAAAAGTAAAATATAAGTCATTCATAATTTCTACAGCATGCTGCAATCAGCTCCTATGCATGTAAGTGACAACAGAAAAGTCCAACCTCAGCAGAAAAAGATCCAGCCCTACGGCAAACCTGTTTACCAATTATTAAGCATAAAGCCGAAGTCCCCTCAGCTGTTGCATTAGAACTGAAGACAGCATGTCTAATAGAGAGAGTACGATCGACACAATTTCCCTTTTTATGCAATTTGATGGATTCGGGGGGGGGGGGGGGGGGGGGGGGGTCCAGAGTGGTTGTGAGCCACTAAGTGTCAAGTTACAATCGAGTATGAATAAAAATGGCCGGGTGAATAATTTGCTTTTAACGTCAAGACTGGTAAGGCTTAAAGACAAAAATACAAGATTGATAAAGCCATCTTCGTCAGATTCCCTGTTTATACAATGACACTGATTGTTAACATTAAGAAAATTTATAAAGAGGGACCAGACTAATTTCCCTCTCAGCCTCAGTCTGGTTGTATTGGTTTGAATGGAGGGAAAATAAAATGACTGCACCCTGATAAAAGACTATATCACAGTGAATTTATTAATTTTTTAATTTTTTAATGATAAGCAGAGCCTTGAAATTTGGCCTAGCAGATGTACAAAGGTTTCACTGGTAACCAATTAATTCTCCCCTTACAGTAAAACCCTATAAGAATCTTATATGAATCTTAAAGGAATCGAGGAAGTGTCAAAAAATCTATAAGAATCCTACAGGAATCCTATTGAAATCCTAAAGGATTCTACAAGAATTTCGCCTAATAGGATAGGACTTTTTTAGCTACTTGTTGCACTTTCATTTTTCACTCGTAATAAAATTAAATAACACCCAGGGGCCCATTTTTAATCAAGCTGTCAAGCAAGAAACGCTGCTCAACAAATCAATCCGCTAACTAAAAATTACCAGGGAACCAGTCACAAATAATGCAAATTACATTGTGTTTTGGTTGGTAACCTGATTCTGCTGAGCACACTTTATAATTATGTTAAGCAGCTCCATGGAATTGGGCCACGCAAGAACTCCGGCAAACAGTACACAAATCTGGCAATAACATTCATGAGGGAGATCTAATCAAACAGGTGAGATTTTTTTTAAAGAGGGATGTTTGACGATATCACGTTAAACTGAGTTCCTTTACAAGAGTGGCTGACTGAGCAGCGAGCCAAAAATATAAAATAAAAATGAAAAAAATGTGCGTTAGAAACAATAAGGCCCAATATCATGGCTCTGCTTACTGCAGATTCCTGTGCTTACGGCGCCCTGTAAATTAAAGCACAATATTTCATGGGTCGTATAAGCACAGAATTCGGCGGCAAGCAGTGCCATTATATTGGACCTTAATTAAGCCCCTTTTTGCTGGGTGCGTAGATAAGGTCCTCCATGAAATCGGACTATGTTTGTACTGCCAGACTACAGTCTAACATTCGAGTGATTGGAAAAGGCATCGATGACGTCAATGGTGGAGTGATTGATACTGATGAACAGCAACTGTTTATTATCGTTCGTTTTTCCACAACGCGCCTTTCATGATTTGCTCCAGCAGTTCCACTCAGGCAATTTTACGAGTGTAGCGCTAGCTATGTAGCCAATGCCATTTTGCATTTGGCAGTTTCCAGTAGAACAAATTTGGGAAAAACACATATGGGGGCGATTTATGAAATTTGTTCCAACTGGAATACTCCCAAAGTGCATCTTCAAAATAATGGACAGACAAAAACAAATCCATTGCGAATGTTTTCATTTTTCGTCTTAAAAAACGGATTAAATAGCAAGCCAATGTTTTGTTACTAAATAAAAGACCGGGATTCCTCAAACTTGTCGGCTTATTAAAATCCTAAGCTTGTCAGATGACAGAGATAATCTAGCTGAGACCTACCCTGTCAATGACTCAACTGTTTTCACAATAAGTAATAGCTTGACATAAAATTAAAAAAACTGTCAATGCGTCAAGTAGAGTTAAATGAACAGATTAGCAACACACACTAGGTGTTTTCTCTCTTCGAGTGAGCAGCACATGTTAGCAATTCTCTCACGGTGTGCAGTTGTCCATATATTTTTGTTTTGACCTGCCGAGCATTTCACTCTAGACCTCCGTTTGTGACTTCTGTTACGAACCAATCACCCTGTTAAAAGGCAAAGTATACCTTTGTTTTTTTGATTTGTTCGATTGATTTAATCCTAAAAATGTAGATACACATGTACATAAACTAACCTGCGAGAATTTCATTTCAAAAGGTGGTAGCGTTTTTTGTTTTTTTTAAACATCGCCAAAAATCTGGAGCAGTCATGTCCACGCAGGAAGAATAATCCGTAATTTGAATACACAATCTGAAAAACGCTTTATGCAGAAACGCTTCTCAGATAGAAATGTTTTTGAATCCCTCTCTGTAAAACCGCATTCCTTAGAGAGGGAATCATTACTCAAAATGTTAGACAATATGAACAGCTGCAATGCTTCTTACCAAGTAAGTTTATATGATCAGTAATTTTTGGAGTAATTACCAAAGGTATACCTTTCCCTTTAAAGGGTCTGTACAACATTGGTAACTGCCAAAGACCGGTATCCACACTTGATGTGGCCCAATAATATACATGAAATAACAAACCTGTGAAAGTTAAAGCTCAATAGGTCTTCGGAGTCATGAGAAAACAGTGAAAAACCCCATTATATGTTTTAACTTTTTTCAAATATCGGATTTTATCCTGCAGGATAAAGACTATTGTTGTACTCATTTCCTAAAAACTAAGGCATTTTAAGCAAAACTATTTCAAGGGAAGTTTTCCACCATGACCATCTTTATACCATACATGTATAAGTTATGTGTAAATCTGTGAACATTTATATTTTCAATCTTACCAATGTTGTACACACCCTTTAAAGGAGCTGCCCAGTGGACTTTGGCAATTGAATTCATTTTTCAAATCCAAAATTAGGGGTGTCGTAGAGGGTCACAGCCAAGAAGTCTAATGCATCAGAGTCGAGCTCTGGTGGGTTTTTTTAAGAGCCAGGTTCAGGTCCCAGTCGAGGCATCTAAGTCTTGCAAGACACTTGTAGAACAATAAGCAATGGCAGCCATTTTGAAAACTGCTTGTAAGGCCATGTCCGAATTGGCGGCTCCGGCAATGGCTCTGGCTTGACCACTGTGGCATCATGCCTTAAAGTATAGAATGTCCCTAGCAACACCCTTAGCAACAGTCGTAGCCAAAGCTGTCAATTCGCATACAGCCTAATATTCTACATAAATTTTATCAAAGTACAAATCTGCGATGGCCCTAAAGCCAAACATCTATCTCATGACATACTCCGACTGTGTGTCAAATTCCACGCTTGCATCATCAAAGGCACAATTTCCCTTTAATATTTCACCAATCTGCCCCACTAAAATAGTTTATTATAATCGTGCAGGATGGGTGAACATCCTGCACAACTGTATTTTAACTGTAAAACACTAATTTTGTTCATGTGAGCGTTCCGTCATGACTGATGAGTCATTGTATAGATTCACATAAATCCTCTTTTATCTCAACCAAGGAAACCACTCAGGTCTATAAATATTAATAAAGAAAGAAGAGGGGGAAACATTCCACTGTCTTCATATTAGCAGGTGTCAACATTAGTCTTAGCATGAAGGTCTTCCTTCCCATCACATTCCGCTCCACTGAGTTGAGACTTGTTAGTATCGGCTCAAGATCCTTTCAATTAAAAGATTTGTGGTGTGATTTGTTTTTACAAATAGGCTCCATCAATTACTTTTCAAAGCAAAAAAACCACACACAAACAAAACGGCACAATAAATCTTGCTTATTTTGTGTCTCATGAATTGCATGCCAAGATGTAGATAATTAACAAAATAAAAACTTTCTGTGGCACAGAGAATCAAGATCCGATTTAGATATTTGCCATTTTTCTTTTTCTTTCTTTCTCTCTCTCTCTCTCTCCCAAACTCTTCCCCTCTCTTTCTCTTCTTTCATTTCAAAATTCAACCTCTGTTTGACAGAGATCCGGCCAGGCCGTTTTCCTCTTCAATTGCTATGAAATTACCATCTTGATCAGAGCTTTACAGGGGTGACAACGAGACAGAAGCCACCATGGGGGAAAATCAACCCAACGTCCCCCCCAACGCTGTCGCCCCCTCCACATGCAAATGAGTTTCCCTGTTTATGTGTTTCCCCATTAGGGATGTGCTGTCTGTGAAAAAATGTCCTCATCATCCAAGACTCGGGGAGTGAAGGCAGACATTATGCAGAAGGGTCCTCACCATGTCGGAGTACGTAAGTCTCCTTCAAGACAATAATTCCACTTCATACATCGTCGTAAATCTTATGATAGTTGTTTCTCCTTTTTTTTTTTTTCGAAAGGAAACTTCTTTCAAGTCAATTGATTTATACAAGTAATTGGCTGGAACATGAAGATGGGAGTTCAAAGGGGAGCTGCAGTTTGGTTTAGGGGTGTGATTCAAGGGACACAAACCATTCTGAAAGACAAGGAATCTGGTCTTGGTCCTTACCCAGGGAGGGGTGGGGGTGGGGAGGGAGCCGCTGAACCTTCTAGGTGTTTCAATTCTTTCCCCATCAACATGATCAAAACACAAACAAAGTTTTGACGATAAAAACAAGACACTCTCTGCTTCTCTTTCCTTCTTATTTGGGTAAGAGACATTGTCACTGAAACTATAATGCAAATGTTAGGAGATGTTGAAATGGTGGAATTTCTACTTTTTTATAACTTTTGAAGTTATTTCTTTCAAAAAAATATCTCAAATTCTGATGATTTTTAAAATGTCTTCATTAATCAAAGCTCGGTCCATTAACAGCAGTGGTGGCGAATCTGTCTTTGGCCAGCCACCACCAACCCGGTCATTATAATTCACAATGAAGATCAGGTCCTCACTCTGTTATTGCCTATGTGTAGTTATTGGTTTATTTTGACCCATGCACTTGCTTGTTTCTCAAACATTATACAAATAAATTTAAAATAAATGGAAAATGCAATATGCAAACATTTAAGCCACAGAGATTCAGCTTGCCACTGACAAATTGTCGGTTTTGTGAACTGGTGTGTCCGTCCTGTGTTTTTTTATGGGTCAGCACCATTTTCTCAATGGCCTCAAATTGCTTCTTGTACGCCCTCTATAGTTCTACTATCCTCTATGTTTAAAAGTTAAAACACAGAGAGCAACAATTAGTCAGATATGAAATTAACACAAAGGTAGAAGGTATAGTCAAGGTCCAGGGACCAGACAACAGCAAAGCATTAAATGATTTAGTAAATGGAGAGCAGACGATCTTGCATAGAAACTTAAAGGCAATTGGAGGGATTCCTAAATTAATTCATTTCTGACATCAGGACAAACAGAGTTTTTTCAGAATTTTTCAGACCCAGTTCAATACTCCAGACTAAAAAACCCGAGCAATGTAGTATTTATTTTTAAAAAATAGTAATGACCTCATATTTTGTCCCTAGCAGAGTCTTTCTCGAAAGCTTTGAAAAAGGGTAATTTCTAAATTTAGTTTAATTCGTCCTCAGTGGAGACAGCAAAGGGAAAACAAAACAGAAATGGCAGCCAGACCTTAGAAGTGTTAAGGTGAATGGCATCCAATCTGCCTCGGTTTAATTCAATATCCACCTCAACACCACCGCAAGGCAAAGAATCAAAGAAGAAGACAAAAAAGAAGAAACACATTTAGAGGTTCAAGATATCCATACCCAAGGCACTGAATTATCCAAGTACTGCGCTCAAGTATCTTAAAGCTCTTATAATAATAAAATTTAAGAAACTACACTGCAAAAAAGAAGAAACATGTCATGGGGTAGAGAGCCCTTGCCTCTTGACATTTGGTTGTGAACAATTATTGCTTCTCCAATTTGATTATTTGTTCACAGTACTGTAGCTTCAGAAATTAACCTCATGGAAAAAGCTGTCCTATTTTATGCAGTCGATACCTTCTGCACAATCGGTGTGTTTAATAAAAAAAATACATAAATCAATTTCAACAAAGTAATGTATGTAACAGAATCATACAGATTTTTTTCACTATTTGGTGTATACAGATTGAAGCAGAAACATAGACAGTCAAGATTGAAATTTCATTTTGTCGATGACGTCCTTTTTAAATTCCCCCCCCCCCCCCCCCCATGTCAGCCGGGAGGGAAGAACGCATGCCGGCTGCAACCCCCGATTGCAATGGTGTAATGAGCTTTTGTGGAAGTCAGTGGGCAAAATTAGAATGGATTTCATTAGTTTTGACGTGACATTCTGTTTCTGGCTTGACATTTGGAGGAATTCGAGGCACAATTGTACATGCAGATCCGAGATGTGAGGACCCTACTGTTAGAATTCACCACACTGTAATTGGCAAACACATGTTACATATTTAGTTATTATATAAAATGACACACGATCTCTTCAATAACTTTGCACATGTGTACATGAACATTAAAGGTATGATCCATCATTACTTTTTCATTTTCCATTATCTAGTTATCAATATATACATGTACATGTACACACCATACAACAGACATGTGAAAATCTCAACAATTAAAGGATAAAAGGGAGACCCCAACATAGGGCTAGATAGCTCGGTAGGTAGAGCGCCACCATGTTAATCCGGAGGTCGTTGGTTCAAATCCCGATCTAGTCAATTTTTCTTTGTTCAACACCAAATCTTTTAAAATTTACCCCGTCAGTTTCCCTTGTGGTTTATTATTTGATACAATTAAAGGATAGACACCCTTGTGAAAAAAATTATTAGTGGTTAATGCTTGTCAATGGTTTTGTGCACAACTTCTTCATCGTCATGTCAGTGCAAAAACGTTGTACCTCCTAAAATAGCACCGACGTTAAATTTTGAATTGTCAAAGCATTGTATCTCGCTTTAAATGGCCCGGTTGTACATGTACACACAAAACAAGCACACGTTGAGATACAACGTTTTTGCACGGAGCATTTCCATGCAAGATACAACGGTTTTGCACGGAGCATTTCCATGCAAGATACAACGTTTTAGCACGGAGCATTTCCATGCAAGATACAACGTTTTTGCACGGAGCATTTCCATGCAAGATACAATGCTTTTGCACGGAGCATTTCCATGCAAGATACAACGTTTTAGCACGGAGCATTTCCATGCAAGATACAACGTTTTAGCACGGAGCATTTCCATGCAAGATACAACGTTTTAGCACGGAGCATTTCCATGCAAGATACAACGTTTTAGCACGGAGCATTTCCATGCAAGATACAACATTTTAGCACGGAGCATTTCCATGCAAGATACAACGTTTTAGCACGGATCATTTCCATGCAAGATACAACGTTTTAGCACGGAGCATTTCCATGCAAGATACAACGTTTTTGCACAGAGCATTTCCATGCAAGATAAAACGCTTTTGCACGGAGCATTTCCATGCAAGATACAACGTTTTAGCACGGAGCATTTCCATGCAAGATACAACGTTTTAGCACGGAGCATTTCCATGCAAGATACAACGTTTTAGCACGGAGCATTTCCATGCAAGATACAACGTTTTTGCACGGAGCATTTCCATGCAGGGTACAACGTTTTTGCAAAATCGAGGTACAATGTTTTTGCACTGATGCAATGACATGTACATGTATATTTGGCTCATGGAAATGCCTTTTTAATAGATATTAAATTTGCATGTGGGATAAAGAATGTTATTTGTGCTTCACCTTACGACAAGCACTGTATGCTAAGTACTTTCCAGAGTCTTGCAGGAAAATACTCACCGGCATACAGTACATACTCAGGTGAGATTCGAACCCATGGCCTTTTACCTAATCCCTATAGGAGACTTTTGGGATGATAGAGGGCATCCCACTCAACAGTCCTTTTCTATTGTTCTCATCGCTGAAAACAATGGTCTTTTTCTATTGTTCTCATCACTGAGAACAATGGAAAAGGACTGGTGAGTGGAACCCCCGCTATTGTCTCAAAATTCTCCCATTTCGTAGAGCTGCTTCTTAAGCACATGAAGTAGCTAAGCACAAAACAATTATGCTTACCAGAATAAGGTTACCAACCAAAATACCTGGACACAAACTGTATATTCTTGACTGTTCTACATCATGCTTAAATACCAACAACCAAAGAAAAATTCTTAGTCTTCCTCGTGCACGCCATCTTTTCATGGTCCATTCTAACAACGTTTGAAGACCTCCAACCAACAATCACATTACCCCTTCCATCGCCCCTTTCCCATTCACTCAATAATGGGCATTCATTTTATTTACCCTTAAATTAATTAAGGAGCTCCCCCAAATGAAGTATTAAGATGCATCATTATCTGCGAAGACGTTGACTGTAAAATCCTTGGGTTTCAAAGTGCAACGGAGCACGCCATTATGGCAGGTCTCTCCTCAGGAATGCAAATTTGTACTCAACAAATAAAAATGTAAATGATTTATCAGGCAGTTTGCCTGAGCAGGGAATGATCCCATGGGGACTGGGGGATGGGGATGGGGGGGGGGGGGGGGGGGGACTGGCTTGTTTGGCTGCACTGAAGACAAGATAGGAGCATTTTGTGCTTTAATCATGCCCTGGAATACAATTGAGGCAATGCTGGCAAGAAATAAATGCATACTTAGCGCTAGCTGCAAGGACATTCTTGTAAAGTGAATTTGAATTTTAAAAAAGAAAAAAAATTTAAATACAAATTGCATTTATGAATCTGCAATAACGAATCGGCGAACAAAAACATTCACCGACAAGAGCAAGACCTGCTGTGTGGATCACTTGCATGTCATGTAAAGGTCACCTAAACTGCCCTGCCCTAAATCTATGCGGTTGCAACCACTACTTGCATGGCGTGAGAGTGAAGGATTATTTCTACAGATTGCACACGAATTACACAGTCAACACCTTCCTTACTCAAACAAGAAGCAAATATATGTCTTAAAAGTTTACTCTAACAATTCAAGCAAATAAAGACTTTGGGGGAAAGGGGGGGGGGGATGGTCTACATTTCTACTTGAATTTTGTTGACACAGTAAATTGCAATTTTACCATATGGGTTTAGTGTTGCTCATTTGTCCGTGGGCAACAGTTTGAGAAAAATATGATCCAATTTTTGCAGCACATGAGTATTGTATGTTTTTTGCTTTTTTCTAAACCTGACAATTAAAGGATATCTGATCGAGGACCGGGGTGTCTTTGAACAAGATGTTTCAGGAAAATGTTTTATTCTGATCCTCTTATATTTAAACTTTTTTTATAAAACAAAGGAAACAGTTTTTGCATATTGTTCTGTTACACAAGTGTTGAGTGACCTTAGACTCAGACTCAAATCACATTTTTGATGACTCAGACTCGAGTCAATGGTCAATGACTCGAACTCATCCATCTGGACCCCTGACTCATCCGGCTGGACCCCGGACTCATCCGGCTGGACCCCGGACTCATCCGGCTGGACCCCGGACTCATCCGGCTGGACCCCGGACTCATCCGGCTGGACCCCGGACTCATCCGGCTGGACCCCGGACTCATCCGGCTGGACCCCGGACTCATCCGGCTGGACCCCGGACTCATCCGGCTGGACCCCGGACTCATACGGCTGGACCCGGACTCATCCGGCTGGACCCAGACTCATCCAGCTGGACCCAGACTCATCCAGCTGGACCCGGACTCATCCGGCTGGACCCAAACTCATCCGGCTGGACCCAGACTCATCCGGCTGGACCCAGACTCATCCAGCTGGACCCAGACTCATCCAGCTGGACCCAGACTCATCCAGCTGGACTCGGACATAGACTCGATGTCTGTGACTCGAGACTCGACAGCAAAATGTTATTTATTTTAAAGTATTAATTTCTTTCAAAACTAAAAAGAATGAATACTGAAACCTCTCTTTTGAATGGCTACTACTGTTCAAATATATGTGAGCTTCAGGGCTTCATTATAGTTCAACCAGCTTCCTGCTATTCTGCATTAGGAGACTTAATAAGCAATACAAAATAAAAAATACATAAAAAAAAAATTTTTGTTTACACATTGTTATTGTTTCATTGGGTTTTTTATGGTTTTTTAATCCAGTAACGACCGATGAGAAAATAAAGCGTAGATTTGTTTTCTCAATTACACTTTAAACCTTGATGTACATCGCTCAGGTTTTGTTATTTTGTTCCCAAATATTTGATATACTTCAGTGATTCATGACTGGGACTCAACTCAATTTACTCACCTCTTGGACTCAAACTTGACACTGGGGACTCGGACTCGAACATGCATAGTACAAGACTTGAACTCTATACAGCCACTTAGCAACAATATTAACATGGGACCAGTCACAGAGATAAGACATTAAATTGTGTTTTGGCTGGTATTCTGTTCCTGCTCCTTTTTCTGGTAAGCATAAACACTTTAAAATACTGCTGCGCAAATATTAGCAGGGTACCAGTCACAACATTGAAAACTACACAACACTTTGTTGGGTAAACCTGTTTCTGCTTAGCAGAATTTTTATGTGCTTAGCATTTTTTGTGCTTACAGGCTTCATGGAATTGTGCCCTGCAAATGAGTGTGTGAAACCAATACAGATTTTTAAAGATCACATCATTTTTAATAAATGCACATTTGAATTAATTATCTTTGAAAATAAATAAATTTGTAACATTTCTGCTAACAGCGTCATACGATTTTAATAATACTCTGGTTGGACCTTTACATGATCAGCCATTATTTTGTTGTATGTGATCTAGCTCCACAATCACTCAATATAATCACAGTGCTAATGATCCTCCCATGAAGAGAGCCAGCCTAATTTCCCTCCATCGAGCCTCTCTTTGGTCACATGCCTTTGTATGGAATGATAACCATAATGACAGCAGCTGTTGGATGAGACAGTTCCCCCCCCCCCCACTATACAGACATTGATTCTATCTGGCCCGACTGCGTCGATCAACCCACCACTGAATACCTAATGACATTCACAGCTTCAGACTCTGTTCATGTGCGGACAACAACCGGCAGATCTTCCGGGGCGATCTGTGTACGAGAGCTGTACGCTGAGATGTGCTATAATGTAGTGTCTTATTTCACATGTATTTAAGTGCCCCAGTGTTAACTCCTGTGCAGGGAAAAATGATTTGCATTGCAAAGACTGGACCACGCCGGACTAATTAGTTTCTGATGCAGGAAATTGAAGTCTGTGCATCATGATTTAGAAATAATGTTTATCTAATGTCCTCTGGTATAAACATGCCCAATTTTGTGCACATGTACATGTACATGTTTCTTATAGCACGTGGCCAACATTGATATTTGCCAAAGACCAGTATCCCCACTTAATGTGACCCAGCTTAAACACACCTGTGGATGTTTAAGCTCAATCGGTCACTGGAGTCACATGAAAAGTAGTGAAAAACACCATCGCTGTTTTCAATGTTTTCAATCATCAGATTTCGAACCCACAATATCAAAATTAATTACTTTACTCATTTATCAGGGAAAACTATTTCATGGGAAGTTTTCCACCATGAATGTCTTTATACCATGTAAGTTATGGGTAAGTCTAAGAAAATAGAATTAGCTGTTGTAAACTGTTTTTCTTTTCTTTTTTCTTTTTATGAGATATCGCCTAACTCACAAGGCCACGGACGGCCACTCAAGGTGAGGGCTACACATAACACACCAGGGGCACGTTGCCTCCTACTCCTGGGGCTGAAACAGGATTACCCCCTTCACAGTCCTTAAGGATGTAGGCATGGGTATCATCCACTAGGAGCCTGTCTGATAGAGCAGAATGCACTACCTTCCCAACTTTTTCGAAGCAATTATGGTTAAGTGCCTTGCTCAAGGGCACAAGTGTCGTGACCGGGTATCGAACCCACACTCTGCTGCTGAAAACACCAGAGCTTAGGTCCGGTGACCTAGACCGCTCGGCCACGACACGCCACAACTGCTTACCAACCAAAAGGTCCTATGGTATAAATGCAAACAATAGTTAATGGCCTGATGTTTTCGACCCTAGCAATGCTAGCAGAGTCTTTCTCAAATGCTAAAAATGTGTAAGTCTGTGAACGTTTATATTTCAATACCAAAGTTATGCACACCCCTCTAAGCACCGTTCACTGAACATTTCTGCTGATACACAAATCGAGTCATCTTATTCTATTCTTCAAAAAGTTGACTGACTCTTTTCTTTGACAGACTGACTGCATACCGACAGAAGAAACACTACCAAAAAACTCCCGCATTAAATGCCAATACCCAAAATGAAGTCAGGCTTGAAATTCCACTGTGAAAACCAATGACATCTGTTGCCCTAGTCTTGGCCCCCCTTCAAAAGTTTCCCATACACTGTAAAGTGAAGGAATCAGTTTGGCTCAGTGTTTTCTTTTCCTGCGGGTCACCTTTGTGGACTCCGGTTCGAATCCCACCGCAGACCTGAAGCCTTGTATGTTGATTGGGCTTACAGCCCCTCCCTTTGGTGGGGTTTTTCCCAATGGGTTTTCAACCCACATCTAAAACTAAACATTTCTTCTCGTTTCCTATAACTTGTTATTGGTGCTTATTAATATTGTGCTGTTGGATGTGTAATAATAAAATGAATAAAATAAAGTATAAAAAAAGTTTTTCCAATAGAATTTCCCTTTGCGAAAACGGCACTCTCAAAGATTATATTCCAGGCCTATGAAGTGTGGTTTTGCTGCAATACATGAACATGCAGTTATGAATAAAAAATAACCCATACCGTGTTTTGATTGCGAAGTTTAACGAGGTGAAACCAGGGTTATAAAAGTATAAGGCCCAACAGGAAAGTAGATACTTCAATAAAACGAACAAGATGGTTGAGTGAGTAATTGGACTAATGCTGGTTGGTGTTGTTGATTGGGAGGGAGTGGCTGTTTAGACATCATTTTCTTGTAGCACCAGTGAACATACATGGGCAACTCAAAATCAAAGCAAAATAGCTTTATGCGTAAAACTATCCCAGAACCCTCAGCCATTGTGTCATACACTTTTGCCATCTCCTTCCTAAAGTTCTTTACTACTGGCAAATTGCAGTGCTCCTTTCACAATCACTGTTATAGGTCAGCAAGCGTGATCATGGTTTGGCTCGGCAGTAGTCAGGCGTGCAAAACACAGGCCTCAATCTTAAAAACAGGTCTCAAACTGTGGCCATCGCCGATACTGCCCGTGATGCCCATTCATAGAAATGCATGTGTCACTACCAACTTGGTCAGTATCCCCTAATTGGAGTACATATAGGACAGGCATGATATTTGGTCTTTGGGAACAAAGTTGGAAATATTTATTGACAAAAGGTCGGACCTACAATGTACAGGTACACATGGTTCAGACATTAATATACATTTCAGGCCATTTAACCACAGTTTTTCTGATTTTTCTAAATCCAAAACATAAAACTGGAATCAGACGTGAAGTACATGTGTAGGAAGAATATTTTGCCTAATATAAGAGTAACTTGTTGCTAAGGAAAAGGAATGGACAATAATTATGAAATATTGTTTCAAGCGACCTGCAATTTTTTCTATTTTTATTTTTCAAATATAAAGTGAATAGGCCAAAAGAAAAAGGGGGGGGAGAGCCAGAAAAGACCATATTCAATCAAATAATTGCATTTTACCTTGTGTTCGCCCCCCCCCCCCCCCCCCCCCATTATTAATAATATTATTATTATTGTTGGTGCCCCCGGAATTTTGATGAAGCCAATACCAAAGTGGCCTGCCCCTACTTTTCTTAAGGTGGAGGCCGTGAAAACAAAGGGAGGCTGGCCTTTGGAAAATTTTGGAGCACTGTTATTTCATTTCTGGTAATGAACCTATCTCCTTTGATCTTTCCCTTCACAATATTCTCTGTGTGTTTGTTATCCCTCGATCGGATTCCATAAAATAAGAATTGGTGAGGCTGGTAGAGAGATTGATGAACAATCAATCTGCAATTAATCTACGGTGGTTGTGTGTGTGTGTTTCGCTTCATAGGTAAACAAATATGGAGTGACAGCTGTGGGGAGATGCTTTGCCAATGATGGGGAAAAAATACGCAATTACCACCAACAAAAAATCTCCCTTGATTTAATCAGATGCGCTCTCGAGATTGCAGGAAAATTTGTTTAGGGGAAAAAAAATGTAAACATTACGAAGAGAGACAGAGAGATAAGAAGTGCTGTGTTTTCCAATTTCAGAAGTGTTGTATCGCCTCAAGTTGAGCCGTAAATTGATGAGAACATCGTATGGCGATGGACGAGTTTAAAGGCGCAGGTGTTAATAACAAGAGACCAATTTCATAGAGCTGCCTTTAATGGTCAAGTCCGGTGTTCTTATCCGCTCGGCCACGACAGGCCAATAAGTTTTGGAACTATAAGTGACATTCATTCAGTTTTCAAGAATACTTTGGAAAAATGTTACAGACTCAAACATGGTTCTATTTAATGAATATTTCTCTCATCCTCATCTTGCAAACCTAACAGAATACAAACAACTTTAACCCTTTTTTAGAGACCATAGTGGCCACAAGCGGCTTGTACCAAAACGCCCATAGCGGCCGCAAAGTTTAACCTACTTCTATTCACATAAAGAGGTCAAAGTAAAGGTCATGGCCACATATGAAATTTTCCGATGTAGTATGTTGACATAGTTTCCCAATTTCTAAAACAAGAAACTAAATTTTCCTTTACATTTTATTTATGTTGAGATTTTTACTGACAAAGTTTCAATAAAGAAACTAACAATATTAGCAATGTCTGGGCGGTTTGTGATAATTAAACGGAAATGAATGGTCTCTAAAGGGTTAACCACAATTTCTTCCAGGATGACAGAATCTCCTCCAAGAATCACTCCATGTGGTCTGCAGACCGGTGTCACACTGTAAGTACAATCTTATAGTTGTGCACAAAATTGCTAAGAGTTCAACTATAAATATTTCCGTTTGAAATGTTATAGCTTTTGAGAAATGATTAAAACAATTAGTTTGATCTTTGGATTCCAAAACCGGATAAATGCTTGAAAACAATGAAAACATATCAGGTTTCTTTTTTCACTAATTTCCTGTGACTCCGATGACCGATTGAGCTTAAACTTTCACAGGTTTGTTATTTCATGTATATGTTGGGTCGCAGGGTGGATACAGGTCTTTGACATTTACCATCGCTGTCCAATTGCTTTAACACCAAGCGAACTTGATTAAAAAACAGTCATTTGTTTCTCTCTCTGTCAATTACGCAAACTAAACCATGATATCTTTAATTCACAGTCTCCTGAATCCTAACCGAGGCCTACTCATTAAGGCAAAGACAGACCAGCAACTTTGAATTGTCTGCGGCTATATTTAGTAAGGACATAAGAGGCAATTGGATTTGAATGGGCCTACTTCAAAGACCTTCTGGGCTTCAAACTCAAGCCAATTTTTCTTTTCTCCAGGTGGGTGCTTTTAAGCATCCGTCTACCCCTTTGGCTGCTTGTGCTTGGATTGGTCAAGGCTTACAGGGATATCTGTCACTTTAGAGATTTGGGGGGGGGGGGGGGAATCAGCAAGTGCAGCATGTTTGAATTTACATTTTTCTTGTCACCAGTTTACTCTATATTTTTAGGCCTTGTTTAATCAGTAGTTGCTTGCATGCTATGAGTCATAACAACAAACTAATACAAGAGTTATTCTTTACTTTTAACTTTTTTGCCCAGTAGTGATGCTACATGTAGGTGAAGTGCAAAAGAAATTTTGGTTCGATATATGCCAGGCCATGAATTTCAAACTCGAGAAAGACAGATAACTACATATACTTCAGGGGTAGGGAAACTTTCGACTGAAAATACTTAAGTAAGTATACACAATGTACAGCTCCATGATTGATTAATTGATAGATTGATTGATGAATGGATGCATGAATTGATTGACTGGTTAATGATTTATTTTATTGAATGATTGATTAAATGATTGATTGGTATATTGATTGATTGACTGATTAAATAACTAATTGAATGATTGATTGATTGATTGACTGATTGACTGATTGACTGATTGATTGACTGATATTGATTGACTGATTGATTGACTGATATTGATTGATTGACTGATATTGATTGATTGACTGATATTGATTGATTGAGTGATTGATTGATTGAGTGATTGATTGATTGAGTGATTGATTGGTTGATTAATTGAATAACTGATTAGTTGATTGATTAATGGATTGATCTATTGGTTGATTTATTGATTGAGTTTATTAAGATAAAAATGTCAAACAAACACAGAGTACTTAAGATGAAAAAGCAGGAATAATTGTCTAAATTCATCATTTAACCCAAGAGAGCCCCAAAAAGCCAATAACTGAGCATAGTTTCCTTTGTCGTTCTTACAAGAATCAATCTGGAGCAAATGAACACTTTTTTGTCAATAAATTATTCTGAATTGTTCATGTTATAACTATTTGCTTAAAAAATATATACAACCAGATACATGTAATGCCCTCTTAAAACACGCAATGCCAAGTTACTGCACACGCTCGCACGCTCTCTATAGATATGATATGGAGGAAGGGCGCGCGCGTAATAACTGGGTGAGAGTTCATAAATCCATGTACAGCCTCTGGCCTGCTTTGATCATGACGGCACAGCACCTTTAAGAAACATATTATGTATACATACAGATAAATTTGTTATTTTTTTATATTTATTTTTTTATTTTTTCGTTATATTATTTATTTTTTATTTTGTTTGTATTTATTTATTTGTTAATTTATTCATTTATTTATTTATCCACTTATTTATTTATTTTAATAATAGGGGGAGGGGGAGAGGTTAAAGTAAATTGAACTAACCATCAAACATTTGTAAAGAATGGATGTATTTACACAGTTCAATACTTCTTAAATATACAGGTATTAGTTTTATTGTACACATTTAAAAACAAATCCATTAATCACGTCAATCTTCAATCACAGAAAAGGTCTGGTCCCTTCCAAACGAACTCAACTGACCCCCAGCTGCGGTGAAGTGTCCAGGTAAACTCTGTACACTTCCTTAGGATTGGATTATGCAGATTGCCGACAAGTAAAACAATGCAAGTTAAAAAAAAAAAAACAGTTACCTAGAGAACTCAGAAGAGAAAGGCCAGGGGCAATTTCAGGCAATTTATAGAAAGCCCATGAATAACAGATGGTTCTTTAAGTCTTCTTGGACTAAACATCGTCTTGACAAATCAAGCTGATCTGTAAAGCTGTGGCAGATAGCATCGTCAAACTAAGCCACGGGAATTAAGCAGAGACTGCTCTGCACTAATACTCATCACTGCATCCACACCAAGGGGAGACAAGAGTTTTTGCTTTGTGAGGAAGCTGTTGACATTTCATGAATTGTCCCCCAAAAAATCATTTGGGGGGCAAATCGAAGTTCCCAAAGAGTCTCTACCTCTACTGTCAGGCAGTGTCAGGCAAATTGTCAGGCGACGACAAGTGCCTCCTTGCCCTGGTCATTGCCTCGATGCCCCTGGTCATTGCCTCAATGCCCCTTGAAATGTTCCTTTTAAAAAATTAACAATACCTCATTGAAGTGATGATTTTAAAACCAAACAGTTTGTTTCACAAGATGGAACATTCTAAAATTTGCCACCCCCTCCACCCTCCAAACACACACACACAGCTGTGTTGCATACACTCTGTGGACATTCCTTTGTTCTGTACACTTCAGAAAAAACACTGTGTGGACGTGTGTAAGTCCACATAGTGTTTCAAGTCCCAACGACATGTGGACCTCTTTTATTCTCAGGTCTTAATATCATACATGTATGTAATGCTTAAACACACATATTTTGCTTTATTTTATGGCTTTTGAGGCTTAACCAGAGTTACCATTACATATATTCACCCAAATCACTTAACCTCAACATCACAATAATCTTGGTTGTGCCATTTTGGGAGTGAATGCCTCAGTGTTTGAATATTCGCCACCTCCAGGGCTCGAATTTGGGGAGAAAATCCACAAGACTACAGGGCTTGTAGCTCAAAATCTTTACTGGACCAGACATTTTTTTACAAGACCTGATTCAAAATGTGAAAAGAAAAAAACTTGCTGCCACAGTTTAACATGCACTTGACTGCTTTTATATGAACCAGAACTGAGACAAGTAAGAGAAGAGGTATACTTGATTACTCATAGAATTGAAAGATAATTTATCAGACCCAAAGTCAACACTTGAACATAATGTGTTTCTGTTATTCAATTGAAAAACACAAGACCATCGGACTTGTTAGTTCATAAGTTTACTGGCCCAACACCAAAATTACTGGCCTCGGGCCTGTGGTCCAGTGTAAAATTCGAGCCCTGACCTCATGGAGACCGAGAAAAAAACAAAAACGGATAAATAAAAGACCTGTCTCTATAGGGGGAATTCAATAGACTGCGGATGCTCTACAAGAAATGTTGCGTACAAAGTCTACGTGAGGATGTTAAGTACAGGATCACAAGGATGTGACAAAATAGAATGCATGTTTTATACAGTGTAGAGCTCATTATTGGCGACACAGCCTTTACATGCTTACCATTGACTCCCAGACAAGATGCGTAAGGCGTTGTGGTACAAGGTGTCAATTATCAACATCTTCCCCCGATCCCCCAGTATTGCAGTTACTCATTATTGCCTCACTGGCTGTTTATATTTATACAACATTCGATTCCCATAGAATCAATAAACCAATAAACAGGTTTTGAATTATTAAAATGTCAACAAATTTTACAAATGGGCCACACAAAAAATCATTCGCTTCAAACTCATTTTGAAATTTGACAATCCAACATGTATGAGATGTTGTTATTGCCGTTGTTAGGTGTGTGTGTTTTCCGTTTTTGTTCCTACTTTGTATTTCTAATCAAAAGGTTGGCATCATTACGAGAAATTAATTTGTTTGTGTGTGAAGAGATCCCTTACTTGACCACAAATCTTACAATTTCTTCCATAATATTACAGATTTGAAACAGCCACCCGTTCCTCACAATGGACTACCCCTACAAACACAAGCATCATCAACAACCAGCAGCGCTATTAACCAATCTCTACCCCCCCCCCCCCCCCCCCCCCCCCCCCGGAAAAATAATAAATTCTTCCGACAGGATTTATAAATTCTTCCGACAGGATTTGAAATATTTGCAAAGCTCTGTAAACACGAGTTATATTGTAGGGCACACTTCATATATCGTGGCTCAAATCTCGCCTCCCCCCCCCCTTCTAATATCACTGTGACACGATTTGGCTAATGACAACCGTAGGCTGTCATGGTAACCGGATGACGCCATAGACCCAATGTTAGCTTTAAAATCCTCAACATCTGGGGGATGGGAGTCGCTAAGATGGCAAAGTCCACGTCTTGAGAGTGAGTAAATGAGCCCACAGAATCATGCTCTTTACATGGAAGTGCTTTGAAAATGGTCGTTGCTTCTGTGTAGTTCAAATGCTATCAGTTATTGACCCCTTGCACCAGGGATGTGATACATGTAGGCTGTTAGGAAAATACCTGAACTCTGAGCGAAAAAACTTGCGAGCACGAAGCTCACTAATAACATTTATCTGTGGTTTTAAAAGCCCTACTCTGCAACCTGGGGCGTTATATATGGTTTTATCTTTAGTTTTTTTATGAATTTGATCCAAGTTATTAACAAAAAATATAAAAAATAAATAAGGGGTTTGGGGGGGGGGGGGGTTTTTGGGGGGGGGGCAAAAAAAACTGGATTTACGGTAAAAAAAGGGAGAAATCACACCCCTAATGACACACAGCTCACTTACACACGTTTATCCAATTTGCCATTTTGAGAGTCAAAAAGTAGGCAAAGGAATTGACACCCAACATATTGGAACTGGTTGACGCACATTTTGTGGAGGTACATGTACGTTCCGTTCCGACTAAAGTTAGGTTTTACTGTTAACTTCACATGTATTACACTCATTCAGTTTAGTCATGCTCTATTAATTTTTATTGTCACACACATTCAACTTTGATGTGAGTAATGTTTTTTTTAATAGTTATTGGTGTGCTGGTACATGTACCAGGCCTCGACCTTTACAGCGGCCACCAGCGGCCATTGCCGCGATGCCCATCGAATTGCCGCGATGCCCTTTTAAAAAACACGTACCATACGGGCCACTTGGCCGTTGTGCCCCTTTTCCAATGATTCCTTTATATTATGTATTCGAAAGAGTCATTCAAAATAATGAGACGTACGTAGCGTACGCTCCAGCACATAAGTTTTCCCGATGATGCTTGCTATGCATCGCGCAAGTACCGAAATACCTGCAGTGGATCACACGTAGACCGACAAGCAGCCGGCTCACACAGCTAGTTGACGGCAACGATAACAGAGCGGAACCGCATGGCCAGGTAGCCCGCGGCCGGATACCTGTCCAATAAATAGTCTGGCAACAAGAATACTGCTTCGAGTGTCGTCGAGTTACACAGAAGTATAACAGGTACCATACGCGCTTCGTTGAGCTGAGCTTTACTACTGTACAGGAAAGGAGATTGGCCAGCGTGTTTGCTAACAATAATTAAGCACTGACCAATGACGTGCCCGCTCTAATAAATACACGTGCAGATCGTAACGTTCTTGAATTATTCTGAAAGCTAGCAGTTTTTTAAGAAGCTCCCGACTGTTTTGCAAACTTTGCAAAGTGTCAAGATTATCATAACTTTAAGACGTGGATGTTTTCTGAAAGTTAAATAAAATTTCAGTGACCATTTCTTAAAAGTTTTGTCACATCATAGGTCACATCAATGTCTTGTTTTCGCCTCAAAAATTTCCTGAATCTGTCTATACGGAAACGATGAGGTCTATCTATTATGTGAGTTTATCTCTTCATCTCTGCTTTTAATTTATCAAAGTGTACTATTTAAAAAAAACATTTTGAAATTTTAAATGATTTTTCAAAATGGTACGTCTTGGCTCATTATTGACGTACGGAGCGTCTTTTTAGCGGGGACTTCCCCGAAACCCCTCGCAATCATCGCGGTTGCCTCGTATACTAACGGCCGATGATGACGTCATACCAACGGGCGCCATCCGATTACTTCATACCGCCCTTTCAACAAAAAAGTCTGTGGAGAACAGTGTTTTTACAAAAATGTTTGTGACCCAGTGACCTTCCTGCCTCCCAACTTTCTTTTCATCTTCAAACACACGTTGGTGTACACGCGTGACTGTGAAAATGTCAAAATCGAACATTAACGGTGCTCTAATTTTGGAAATCTTTACCATAATCTTTCAACTCAATTATATTGATCCATCATCATGCCATCCCACAACAGACTTTTTTTTTTAAGCACGAAGGCAAATGGCTGGAGTGGAGGCAAAGTGCCAATTTTTAGGCGCACTTTTTTGCGCTGAGATTGTTCAGCCATAAACGTCGACAAGGTCGGCATGCATGTTTACATAGGCCAATTATTAATTGGCGTTGGGGGGATTTGTTTTCAATTTTCATAATCACTTATTTATTTCTACTTAATTTTTACAACTATTCTAGTAGTGTCATTGCACAGCATGTGAACAGTGACAATGAAATAAATGCAGGTTGGAAAGTTGAACACTATCTTGAAATGGAAGGAAGTATACATATGTCATCAACAAATACAAGTTTGAAAATGGCCTTTGGTGCCCTTTCAGTTGGCCTTGGTGCCCTTTCAGTTGGCCTTGGTGCCCTTTCAGTTGGCCTTGGTGCCCTTTCAGTTGGCCTTGGTGCCCCTTTCAGTTGGCCTTGGTGCCCCTTTCAGTTGGCCTTGGTGCCCTTTCAGTTGGCTTGGTGCCCTTTATTTTATTTATTTATTTATTACATTTCTTTACCCAGGGTATGCCCAAACAGTTAAAACTGGTTTCCATTGGGGCCCTGCATACATTACAACAACAGCATATTACAAATACGGTAAATTAAAGCACATCGAAATATTACATTATAAAACTTGTACACGTATAACTATTACTCAGGTAAAATGAACTCAGAAAAAAGTGTATAGGGTGAATATACAATTTTGAAATCTAAATTCGCTGATTATGGGAGGGGCAAAAACCCGCAAAAACTCTTTTAGAGAACACGGGGAAATTCCCCTCCGGTTCCTAATATTTATGGCAACCAAGTTTGTCTACTCCGTAGATCAGCACAGATTAGATCTCATAAATGAAATGCTGACTATTTGCAGGAATATTATTATATTCTTATTATTTCTGCTAATGAAACCAAGGATCCCTCACGGAATCAGGCAGGGACTGAATATTACGGACTAATGAACGTTTTACGAAGGTTCAGATTTGAATGAGGTTAGAGAAGTCGTGGTTCTCAATTGAACATGCAAGTTATTCCATAAAATTGTACCAGTTACAGCAAAGCTTGTGGCAAAACATTCTTTTTCGCAAAGGAATCTTAAGCTTCATGTCAGCGGATTGTCTCGTTTCACGAATCTGCGTTTGTGGTGTGAATATATGTCATATACAAAGGAGTGGTTTTATTTATACATTTGTGAACAAGAATAGCCTTTTTATACTCGACTCTCTCAATAAACGAAATCCAATTAAGTCTAGTAAACATATCGGCTGAGGGAGTTAAGAAGGCACACTTAAGGATTATCCGCGCGGCTCTTTTAAGACATTTGTTGAGAATATTGTTGTGAGACATGTACCGTCCTCCCCATACAGTAATACAATAGTCTAACGAAGGCAAGACCTAAGCTAACAAACAGAGAGTGCAAGCTGCTTTGTGGAACACAGTCGCGGATTCTATGTAGCATACTTAGTTTAGAGGAAACAGTTTTCTTTACGTATTCAACGTGGGGTCCCCATCTTAAAGTGTCATCAATAATAACACCTAAACATTTACAAGAGTTCACCTTCAAGATCGGGTTACCAGCGATACTGACATCAAGGTCAGTACTGCAAACGTTTTGCTTAGTTCCAATAAGCATGGCTTTTGTTTTGTTGGCGTTTATTGTTAGTTTGTTTCTGGTACACCAGCCGTAAATTCGACCTAGGGCTATATTCAAGTTGTTTTCTATCTCATTAATATTGGTGGAACTACATGTTAATGTCGAGTCATCGGCATACATAAACAAATTACACGTTTGAGGGATACACAGTGGTAGGTCACTAGTGTAAATAATGAATAACAGTGGACCCAAAATTGAATAACAGTTGGCCTTGGTGCCCTTTCAGTTGGCCTTGGTGCCCTTTCAGTTGGCCTTGGTGCCCTTTCAGTTGGCCTTGGTGCCCTTTCAGTTGGCCTTGGTGCCCTTTCAGTTGGCCTTGGTGCCCTTTCAGTTGGCCTTGGTGCCCTTTCAGTTGGCCTTGGTGCCCTTTCAGTTGGCCTTGGTGCCCTTTCAGTTGGCCTTGGTGCCCCTTTCAGTTGGCCTTGGTGCCCCTTTCAGTTGGCCTTGGTGCCCCTTTCAGTTGGCCTTGGTGCCCCTTTCAGTTGGCCTTGGTGCCCCTTTCAGTTGGCCTTGGTGCCCTTTCAGTTGGCCTTGGTGCCCTTTCAGTTGGCCTTGGTGCCCTTTCAGTTGGCCTTGGTGCCCTTTCAGTTGGCCTTGGTGCCCTTTCAGTTGGCCTTGGTGCCCTTTCTTTTTTGGAGCCTTTGAGGCCAAGTAGCCTTGACCCTCTGAAGCTTAAGGTTGAGGCCTGATGTACATTGATGACTTTTTGTGCTAATCGCTTATTTGTGTATAGCACAATACTCAGATCATAGACCCCTTGCGTATGATGTCACCAAGCCCCAAAACAGCGCCCTCACTGAGGTCAACGAAGACCTATCGTTGAGTTGTGCTCTGCGCGTACACCGTGCCTGTTTCAATCATTTGACCTTTGCACTGGCAGCCAATGCATGGGGGTCTACCTGTTTCTTCGTACTTAACTTACTACGTCAAGTTGTCAAACATTGGTTTTTTCGAAAGGCACATCCACTCAAATCCAATACATGTATAGCTGTGAGAAATTCATCAAATCACGACAGAAGAAATAATGAACACATTCTTCACAAATTTGTCTTTAAAAAAAGCAGCTTTCATACATATACATTTATAAATTTTCCAAAAGCGTAAAGGGACTTTCGATAAAACACACTAAATTTGTAGTTATGATCATATTTATTCAATCAAATAGGCTGTTACAATGGATAAGGGTGACAAACGATTCCTTTAATGGGTGGCGTGGCCAACACCTCAGGAGGGGGGGGGGGGGGGGGGGGGGGGGTGAATGATGGACAGTGGCTATTATTGGTGAGAACCCAGCACCTGAATTATCAGTTCCACAAAAAATGCTCCCAGCCAAAACTAAAACAATAAATCAAATTTGTTGTATACACTCAGCAATGCTATGACAACTTGCCACTTATCTGCAAAAAAAAAAAATCAATAACATCTTGGTTGTGCAGTTTACTTCCCCTCCCCTCCTCTTCATTACAATCTACGAATAAATATTTTGAAGAAGGTGGAAAGGTGCCCATGTTTTGAAATGTAAAGAATTTTCAGAAGCCAATAAACATTTCTTCGCATTTCCTAAACATTTTGTTTAACCTGTCAAGAGAAATGTTTTGTTGGCAAATTTTTCTGTAAAGCTCAACACGCAATGTGACATCAGTGGGCCCTGCAGAAACCACGACCTGAATACCAGGTCAAAATTGTATAGAGCTGCGTAAGAACAAAACAATAAGCTAAGCACAACAAAATTATGCTCACCAGGATAAAGTTACCAGCCAAAATACAATATCACATGTACCATTTTCGTCTGGTATCCTGCTTATTTCTGCTAAGCAGGAAATGTGTGAGCAGTGTTTTTTCTACTTATAAAATTAGGTGCTGGTCCTCAGTTTGAATATATAAAAGATTTGCACATGACACGGCATAAAGATGATCATGGTGGAAAACTTCCCTTATTCAATATTCTTGAACTCAAAAGCCGTAGTCTTTGAGAAATTAGTAAAACAATTAGTTTTGATCTCGCAAGTCCAAAACCCAAGAGAACAAACAGCATTGTTTTTTGGAAGAGTAAATTAATTCTCAACATGTGAGAATGGGTTCAATCTCAAAGAAGAAAGTCTTTCTTTGAATAATGAAATCTTAAATTGAAGTTAATCTCAAATGAGCAAATCTTTCTTTGAATAAAACCAAATTAAATTGACATCAATCTCAAAGAAGCAAATCTTTAATAGAGTAAAATAAACTCAAATTGACGTCAATCTCAAAGAAGCAAATCTTTATTTGAGTAGTGAGATCTCAAATTGAAGTTAATCTGAAAAGAAGCAAATTTATAATTGAGTAAAATAAACTCAAATTGACGTCAATCTCAAACAAGCAAATCTTTCTTTTAGTAATGGAATCTCAAGGGCAGACCATAAATCAATTCTAGGAGAAAGTCATTCGCAAGAGGGAAAAAAAACCTCCATCAAGGGAAGGAAAAGGAAAAATATCGGTTGGGAGTTTGCGGGTACTAGACATTACCTCTAGATCTTGTCTCACATCAACTACCACGTCTCAACTGACTTCTCAAATTGCCAGTCATCCTCTGACTGACCCAGCCAGCAAACAGCGAGGGGGTAAATAACAAGGGACTAGCGGTCTAGCCGCAAGCTGGTTCAGAGGTGCCACCCTCATCAACAGAATCATCCAAATAACTTATCGGACTGAATTTGTTGTAACAAACAAGTGATGAAGTGCCAGGCTTTGAAACTTGTGTTCTAACATCAGCTACAGAATAAAAAACATAGGCTACAGAATAAAAAACATAGGCTACAGAATAAAAAACATAGGCTGCAGAATAAGAACAAAATATGTACAGCAGGGTGAAAATTTGACCTTTTAAAAACAATCTCGCATAAAAACAGCAGCATTGAAACGCTCTGACTGCGGAATCCAATCCACTGATGGGGCCCTTCGGCCATTGCACTACACCTAATGCTTATTCTGATGGGAGGAAGCGACGGAACGTTTGCGGTAGTAAAATGTGCCTTGTGTCTGCTGACACTGCAGTCATCTCAATCCCTGTTGCAAAACTCATGGAGGAACTACACGCATGTGTCAAAACATCAACAACATTAACATGTTTACCTATAGTATCCGAGATGCACATGTACAATACATCGAAAAGTAACACGCTTACCAATCTGAGCTGCACATGTACAATGCACAAACAATGTGCAAGCCAAAAGCAGTGCCCACAAAAAGGCACACCTCACAAACACATACAGTACCTGTATGCTCACAATGTATGACTATGAGCATTGTTGAAACAAGTGTGTAAAACAGCTCATGATGGTAACAACAATATTGACACTTGTGTGACCTTAGATGACCTCAACCTTTTTACCAGGGGTTAGTGTCCATGGTGGACATTCATCTCAAGATACTCATACCAGTATGTTTGTTCCTGTTCAACAATCAAAAGCAAATATATCCACTAATGACTGCACCTGTACAGACATATTCATTGTGCATGTATGTGTGTTGACTTAAAGGGTCTGTATACGTTTGGTAATGACTTTGAAAATTAATGGCAATAAAAACTTACTTGGTAAGAAGTACAGCAGCTTTGGATAGTATAATGCATTTTGAGAAACTTTTCACTTTGAAGTAATGTGGTTATGGACAAATATATCACTTTTTATCCCCCCAAAATTTGAATCTGAGAAGCGTTACGGCTGTAACGCTTCTCAGATTGTGTATTCCTAAAGGGAATATTCTTCCTGTGTGGAAATATTCGCTCCGGTTTTTCGGTGATATCTCAAAAACGCGACCACCTTTTGAAGTGAAGTTTTCACAGGTTAGTTTTATTGACCTACACTTATATAGGATTAAAACAATCAAACGTTTCAAAAACAAACACACAGCCTGTAGCCATTTGTGTGGGTACATTGTACATGTATGTACGATGCGTTTGAGTAGTTTGTTGTTCGTATAAATTACCACTAACATATTCAGTACACTTTTTGCCATTACATACGTACATGCCAATCAATGCACGGCATAAACACACTTGGAACAAAGGCATCAAATAAATATTTTTTAAATTTATAATCCCCCACAGATTTTCTATGTAAAATAAAACAGTAGAACAATCAGCACGAATCAGTCACGGAAGAAAAAGCAAGAAATCCATCTTTCAACCAGAGAAAATGAGAACTCCTACAGACTTAACAGTGAAAACGGTTTCACTCCCGGAGTTGAACAGCAGAGCACAACCCTCGCTCCAAGCTAAAAACAATTTACATTTTCACTATGCTACATCTCCACACCTCCTCCAAACTCCTTTACAAGCCGGACATTGCAATTAGGTAATGCCACTCAATTAAATTTAAACATGACTGGAATTACTTCCCCCACCCCCCTTGCTAAAAAAAAAATAATAATAATAATTCTTGAAGATCTGCCCAGAATGGGGTTAGCTTTTAAGTTGTGGCACATAAGCGCTGCCACATCCAGGCTTTTGCCATTAAAAGCGGCGCATTGGGTATTGAGAATGTAGGGCAGTGTGTGACCGTATCTAGATGCATGCCGTGACTAATGCCACTAGGCACATCGACATGTTAACCTCCAACACGCATTCTGTGCGGCAGGAGGGCTGGAGGGGGGTCCGGGCATGCTTGTGCACTTGCATAAGAGGGTTCTGGGATACTATTCAGAATTCTTGTTGTTTGGTGTGAGTTCATGAACATGAGTGTACATGTGAGCAGTCAGTGAAACACGTGAAATGCACTACTTAGACCACTGTTATAAAACAGGATTTAGGTGTGGCGATAAAGTAGCAAATCACCGTCAGACATCCTTCAGAAACGCTGACGAAAAACAAACTATTCCTTCGAATCAAAAACTACAGACAGATTTTCTTGATGGCAAGAACTTTTGAACATACGCCAGACTGGACACCTCTAAATAATCATACGACAACTTCACTTCAATCAAATCAATAGCTGCCCCAAATATAAATTGGCTGACTAATGAAACCAAATAACACTACCCTTTCATTCACGATCAAAAGCCTGCTGAAGAAACACTTCTTCGCATCGCCGTGGTATTTCACCGACCAGAAACTGGATTTTGGAGTGCGCTAAGATTCAACAGGCTTAAAATGCAATCACGGACAAGCTTTACCGCTGTTAGTCCACACGGTAGATTCTCTGAAATGACAGGTGCAGATAAAATCCATACAGATCTACTGCGTCCATGTACAGCAATACGCTGGGACGGGCCTTCCATCATGTCAATAACTCGGGCAGAACAACGAAAAAAAATACAACAATCTCTGGTGACATTTGGGGGTTGCTAGGTTTTGCCAGGGACGACATGGCGCAGCGACAGAGAGAGTTAAGGGCATGACCGAGCCGAGGGTTTTGTTACGGTGTCAGCGCACATGTGCAGGTGGTGGCTCGTTTCGCCCACAGGTGTGACTTGTACAGATACCTTGCCGGGCCCTCGAGTCTCCGTTGACGTTTTGTCTTGCAATATTCTCCCGAGTCCTTTCCCCAAGACCGTAAAGAGAGAAACGCAGTGGACATATCGAATGACCATCAGTGCTTGTCATTTCCTGCTAGTATTACAGTAATCTATGGTGCGGCCAACAAAATGACCCCCAAATAAAGATTGGAGATTATTTTTCAATCATGTTTTATTAATGGTGCGGCGAACCAACTCAATCAGTTATCAAATATATTTGTCAGAATGCGTGCCACTGCAACGTGTTTGAAGCTTCCATCATGCATATGAAAGTTAATATACGAGACATTTATACAGCGCATAATACAGGAGCCTCTATGCGTAACACAACAAAAACCAATGAAACATGTGAAGCAGTTGGTTACAGAAATGTAGATTAATAATAATAATAATAATAATAATAATAATAATAATAATAATAATAATACAATATTTATAGAGCACCTTATGTGAGGGCCTCAAGGTGCTTCACAGAAAAAGAAGAAGCAAAAAGTAAGAAAATAGTTAAAAATAAGCCCCAAAAAGTCACAAGAGACAAGACAGTTAAAACTAAATTTCAAAATACACAAAGCCTATAACAAAAAAATACAAGTACTCGAAACAAAGTTTTAAAAGAAAAACTCAGCCAAGAAACAGTAAGCTACAAAATACAACATTAAAAAATGTAGATGTGAGGGGAGAGGTTACCAGCACGAGAGTCTGGCCAATAGCAGTATAAAAAAAATATTAAAAAACCAAGATTCAAACAATTGAGTCTTTAAAAGTCCCTTGATAATCAGAACAGAGCCAGCTTGGCGAATATGAACTGGTCAATCATTCCATAATGAAGGTGCAATGAGGTTGACGGCTCTTTGACCACACAAACAGTAGTTTGCATCATTAAGGATTGGCCAGCAGAACGAAGGAAACGAACAGGAACATATTTAAGCAGAATATGTGCAAGTTCATTACAACACAGGACTGCTGAGCATATGTAAATTGATAAACTTTGAAAAAAGTCATAGATCATCCCCCCCACCAAAGAAATAAACCTGGCAGCTCCAGGGCTCGACTTCGCGAAGCACTAAGATTCATCATAAGTCGAGTTGTCAATATTACCATGGTGATTTATATTGTGACATCACATTTTGCTTAGCAGTTAAGATTGATCCGCACTTAAGATCAATCTAAGCTCTTTGTGAAATCGGCCCCTGGTCTCATACACCCACCCCCTTCCCCTATTCACCCCTTACACTGACGTCACGCTCAACTTCTGTCTGCCAACGATCCGCCACTTTGGGAGTCAAAATTGCATGTAAACATATGGTGCGCGCCTAACTGCACACGTGTCGCCTAAAATACGCACTACAGAGACACCCACAGGGAATCTGTCTCCCCGAAACGGCGCAAGGAAAATTCATCGTCTGATGACCTCAGGTGAATAGGGTCAACACTTTTTCACATTTCGCAGCATCACTTTTTTTTGCCACCAACATTCACAAGAAACTCAAACCTGTATATTAAAATATTTATTTTTAAAAAAGTGAGAAATTTGCACAGCCTGTGTCCTAATTTACAAAGTGATGTCCTGAAAATTTGACAGTCTATTACAAAATGATACACATTGTACATGTGTACAGCCCCACCCTGTTACCTCCTCTTTCTGTATCCTCCCCATCAGGCTCCTCCCATTTTCCCCTCAGCACACTGTCCACATCCCAGCCTCTCCCTCTTTGCCCCACCCCCTTCCCTCAATGTGTACAAACTTGTAGGATACACATGTACAGTACATAAACTGTACATGTAGCCCTATCTATACAGTGGTCAAAATAGGCACATGACCACTGGCCAGAGTCTAGTAATTTCAGCATAACATGTACATTGTAGGCCAGTAACATTACCTCCCAACAAGCCCTGCACTCCGGTATTTTTCCAACCAGAAGATTTGCTAAATGCAAACATGCCTGACCTCCTCCTTGAAGATAATCAAAAATTAAAAGAGTTAGTCAACTAAAAATGTGTAAGCAAGAAAAGATGTAATCTAGTGGAGATTTGAGAAATTAAAGCCCTTGGCCCAGCTGTTACATGTGTAAGCACAAAAAAAAAATGCTTAAAACATTTGCTGGTTACCAGCCAAAATAGCACATAATGTATACCGATGTAACTGGTTCCCTGCAAATTTAATCATTGTAAAAATTTGCTAAGCACCATTTTCTGCAAACATACATGTACGTGTGTACTTAATGAAACTGGCCCCTTATGTCAACTAACACACAAGAGTGCAACCCACTACTCAATCCCCCCCCCCCCCCCATCTACCCCCCCCCCCCCCCCCCCCCCCCCCCCCCCCACTCCGGGGGTTCAGCCATAAGTCATCAACATTCATGCGCAAAACCAAACAGCTGTATGTACTTTAGCTAGCACCAACCCCAATTCAATGCCCCTGCGCACATTACGATTAGTTGATTTCACTGTCCAGTGATTACGGGGGAGAAGATTGACGATGCAGAAATCAGTCCGAGACACTCACATTGAAAACTCATTAATCAGGGTAACAATATACACTGTGGATATTAATAACCATACACATGTTCAAGCTCTCTCCACACAGGCAGAACTTCATCAATGGGCGACGCCATCTTGGGTATTGCACCTGTATGCATAACTAGGGCTATTTTTTAACCATACCTTAGGGTTTGATTCGCCGTAGGCACGCTCCGCCTGGGCCCAATTTCAAATAGCTGCTTAAAGCACAGAAAGTAGCTAAGCAAAACAAAATTATGCTTACCGGAATAAGCTTGCCAGCCAAAGTACCATTTCAGATGATGGATTCATAAGTCGGTCAAAAGTCTCATTTTAAGATTCAGTGGTCAGTGCATGCCATGGTCAGTTTGTGATACCATCGTACTCAATTACTCAAAGCAGCAACACTGGAAAGTCGGGCTGTGGTGGGAGTGGTACCGGTGATTCCAGTGAGGTATAATTTGTGGAGGAGACAACGGGCAAATGACTATTCCCGCCCATAAAATACTTGAAAAACCTCACTTACTGCATCTGTTTAAAACGAGCCCATATTGCATTACCTCTGGCCTGGAATTAAACAGAAGCCACAGATGATCTATGTTGCCCTGATGCCCAAGATTTTCCAATGGAAGTGCCCATTGCAAAATGAAAATGGCCGTGCCCTCTAAAGATGACTTTTCTGTTAAGCCGGGTTCATACTTCCGGCGAATGCAAATGTGATACAGATTTGATGCCACGGCTGTTTCGCTCCTAATGTTTCAGCCCAGGGCAACCCCTCCGCAAATTTGTGACGTCAAAGTTCGTATCTCATGAATCGCATTCGCAGGAAGTATGAACCAGGCTTTACCCGGTAAAAGATGAACTGTATGAAATCATCAAACAAAGATATTAAATTACGAACTAACTTTTTTTAAAGCAAATTTTGGAGCAACTAGTGTTGTTATTAAGTGCAAAATCATTCTCCTAGACATGCAGATTGTGAGAAATGGTCAAAAGCGTCCAGCACAAGAGTGATTAAAACATTAAACAAGAGAACATGAAATCCTATTTTCATCATTTTTAATATTATGTATACATTTTCATAATTATCTTTTTTATTTTTTTTATTTGTTTGTTTATCTTTAAAGGCACTGGACATGTTTGGTAATTACTCAAAATATATATTAGCATAAAAACTTACTTGGTAACGAGCAACGGAGAGCTGTTGATAGTATAACACATTTTGAGAAACGACTCCCTCTGAAGTTACATAGTTTTTGAGAAAGAGGTAATTTCTCACTAAAAATATTTGAATCTGAAAAAGACTTCAGGCCTGAAGCCCTTTTCAGGCATCTGAAAAGCACACAAATTTGTGCAACAAGGGTGTTTTTCCTTTCATTATTTTCTTGCAACTTCGATGACCAATTGAGCCCAAATTTATGTTGGGATACACCAAGTGAGAATACTGGTCTTTGACAATTACCAAACGTGTCCAGTGCCTTTAATCAACGCCTTCTTAATCTGTCATTGTTACTGTAATCTTTTATCTCTGTAAACTTGTCTTAACTAGCCTTCGGACTAGTCCAGTGTTTTTTTAATTGTACAATAAACCAAGTTTAATTGAATTGAATTGAATCGAATCGAATCGAATCGATGGTAGTACGGAGTTTATCACAAAACAACAGAATAATGACATACTGTGTCAACTGCGTACAAATAAACACAATTCAATCTACTTAATACTCAGTTTCAGTTTGTAAATGTGAGGGGGGGGGGGGGGAGGGAGATGAACGAATCAAACTAAAACTCTACCCGCATTTCAAAAGTAAAATATTACGTTACCATTACAATATATTCAGACCACAATAAGTCTAGAAACCAAATATTTTCATAAGATGTCCCTGTAAATATTTGTTAGTCCAATTATTGTGATGAAAGAGAGAGAGAAAGAGAAAAAACAAACGAAAGAGCAGAAAAAGCCATAACAACTGACAAACAGGGTAGCATTGAATTGTTGTTGACTCAGTGGTGTGCGTGTCATATTCCCATCACATCATGTCCCATAGTTTTGACACCGAGGCCGGCGATCAATAATTACAATCAACTGCTTAGGGTTTTGATGGCGTACCAAAAGAAAGCATTTCGACGGCGATATTAATTAAAACGAAATACTGACTGTCATTTCCTTGCCCTTTTCCTTCAATCCACTGAGGAGAAGATGGCGTGAAAAACACATTTTATTGTGTTTTGGCGCAAGTCCAGACGTTGCTTTCTTTTAGATAAAAAATAATAATAACACATAATAAAAAGGAGTATGAAATTCTTGACTAACAGTGCAGGTTTGTAACACCTGGGCCCAAAGTCAAAAAACTGACAAGCGGAAATTACTGTTGAACAAATTTCTTTGTTAGGCAAAAAAAATGAGTAGGGCACCGGTCGTAACAAAGTAAACTTCATGGAGACATGGCGGATTATAAATGTGCACAACTATTTATTGTTCTTATTACGCGCCACGCAAAACTCTCCATTGACCTCATTGAGGGCAGTGTTTGAGCTTGTGACGTCATACGCAAGTGGTCTATTGTACATGGGGAATGAAAAGATTACTTCAATTAATACACACGCATTGATTGCAACTGGCCATGAACAGACCTCATGCGCACATGTTTACTACCAACAAGTAATTACATTTCTGTGATTAGCCGGGTGAGCATGTTATTTTACCACCTAACATCCTGGGGAAAACAAGTTGTTAAATACAGGGATGAGAGTCATTGCTGGCTAAAAAGTCTGAAACAACATGTTGGATCCAAATTTTAGGACGTAGGGCCTACATGCATGTTGAAATGATGGCATTTCTACCTTTTAGTAACCCCTAAGGAGGGTTTGGAATTCAAAGGGCTTCTACTGTTCTAGGAACAGTGTCCTAAGCACTAGTGAAGTAGATCAAAGGGCAGTCTTTCATTTTTGTGGAAAAATGAAAGGCTTTTTTTATTCACCAGGCTGACATAAAAAGTCTGAATTCAGACAAAAGTTTGACAATCTCATCCCTGTAATACCAAACAAAGATTCTACCCATGAAAGTACAAATGTACTACATGTATTACTGTACATGATTGCAATAGGCCTGATACTTCTTTTTTTGAAGGGGCAGGGGCACCAAGGCATTTTGTCCTTGGTAAAGGGCACCTCTATGAGGACAATTTTGATTGTAACATTTTAAGATGCCCAAGGTGGTTACCAGGGACAACAGATGCGATCGCCACTGTTGCCCATGGGTCATTGCCTTGGTGCCCCTTGAAGTGTTCCAATCAACATTGTCTCTGTTGTCTCCACAGAGTATCAGGCCCTGTACTTGTTTTCAGCCCAATGTTAGAGTTACGAGAACTAAGACCTGCCATCCACACCCCCTGATAGTGTCATCATTCTCAAAGGCACATTTTTGTTTCAGCCCTTTTCTTAAACAAAATAAATAAAATAAACAAACAAAAACCAATGCACAGATCATTCCTCTTTAAAACTCATGTTTGTCAGTAGTTAATAAATGTTTAAAATCAGTTACAATGCACACTCAAGAAGTTTGACATTGCAAACGGATATGTGTGTGGAGTCCTTCCCCCCCCCCCCCCTCCCCCCATCAATAAGTTATAACCAACGTTGTAATGTAATTGACCTTTTAAAAGAGTGACGTATGGTATCGGGAGCGGCTGGATTGCCATCTTCATCGTGATATGCTGGAACTACTCACATCAAGTACCCTTTTTAAAAATTTTACACCGCCGTGCGTTGTCCCATATGTCCCTCTCATGGCTCAACTTCTTCATCAAAACGTAGCACAAGAATTATCTAAATTGATCAAATTCGCTCAGATGTTCCATGGGTTGAGAGTATGTTTGCTTGTGACATCTTGTCGGTGTGCTGCCGTTTATCATTTGGAGAGAGGCACTTACAGTTCAATCAATGTTTATATCTTGTTTCAGAGATTGTTTAAACAGTGACATTTTTCTTGCAGATTGATTTTTGCTGGTTTCGGGCCTCAGTGAGCATTGTTTGTATCAGGAACTAAAACACAGTTATTAATCAATTTTGTGGTTTCTTTATTTTTTTCAAATGTGTTTATACGAAGAAAAAAATGTTTTCAGGAAGAATATCAACCTGTTGGTTTTTCAGCGATCACCAAAACACATTGAACTGCATCGGAAAAATATTTCCAAAGTGATGAGTCTGGATAAAGTGCCTCCAAATGTCCCCATTAGAAGATGGGGCTGGTATCTGCAACCTACACATGTAAATGGATACACTGTCACACAACCGCCCCAGCAACAATGTTGCTCGCAACTTATTTGTCATCTCCTCCAATATTTATACTAGAAAAACTATTGCTTCTCTGATTTCATAACCACGTCTGCCCCGCGCCCTGAACATCCAGGTACCCTTATTTATTTGGCTAAACCCCCTCCCTGCTCCTGATGGCGGGCACACAGCAGCACTTGTCAGGACACATGATCTCATGGCACGGAATTTAATTAGTCCACAAGAGGGTTGAAAGCTGCTCAGTGTACATGTACCTCTCCAAACGACCCCTCCACTGTGGCAAATTTACAAATTCAAGCCAAGTAAGGCATCAACACAAGCTGACAAGCGTTACGTTTGATGGGGGGAGGAGGGGGGAGGCAATAAGTGAGTTTCCATTAGACATGGGTGACAGTGTTTCTTACGATCCCTGGATACGGTTACATCCAATACGTATTTTAGTATGGAAGGCGTGTCTCCATACTAATTTGATAACATTATGGTATGATGAGAATTGCTCCCTGAAATATCAATCATGGAAACCGTAATGAAATATTCAACGGCGATTCAAAAGGAAGGTGCAATTCATACAATCAGGTTATTAGGCTGTGACCTTAACGAGAGAAAAAAAATGATTTGCGTCGTGAGGTAGGTAGAGCATGAACATTTAGACAACACTGATACACACTTTCAAAAGGTCATCAGAATTTACTGCTGAAAAACACTCGGAATATGTACCCAAGGCAATATAGTTTCGACCACAAATTTACAAGCCAAACTTCAGACAATTTTTACCCTGCCTCCAGTGTACATATGTAGGCCCTATAGTCAGCCAAGAAGATAAATTTGTATGTAACACGGGTAAATAAAAGGACTAGTTTATCTCCTTTTTTAATTACGAGAATCGCTTTCATATAAGAGTTGAGAACAAAAATAAATAAACATGAATATTCCAATGCAAAAAGATTCTGCTAATTCAACGCCACCAAGTAATTACTCTTTGCTTACAGCAAGTAAAGTTTTCTTCCTATAAACCGTCACGTCCAGAGCTGCTAGGCAACTGTTCGTCACTTGACGAAGGAATGTTTACATATTTCCTGTCTGTGGAGAAGTCAGCATGTTTGTTTTCAGATGATGTTTTGTTTGGTGTAAATCTCCCCTCCTCAGACGGCAAACAGTCTGAGATGTTGGACAATAAACAAAGTGGAAACAGTGATTTGTAAAAACGTGAACTACATGTAATAAAACCGGTAATTAGTCAAAGTGTCATTTTGGGGAAACCAGATACAACCATTTTCAGAAGCCAATAACACAGCTTCCCAACAGACGGGCAAATAATAAAGCGCTGATGACAACAAGATTCCATTTGCTCAACAAACTACACACAAATTTATCACAAGAATGCCTTGGTTAAATTTTTACCAAACAAACACACATTGCTTATCACAGGGGTGTAGCAATATCTTGGGGAGAGGTGCAGAGTGAGATAAAACCCAACAAATGTTCTCGAAAGTCTTCTCCCTTATTATTTTGTCAGTGGTTCGCTGGCCAAATACCAGTTAAAACATCCCACGACCAGTCAAAATTCACAGATATCTGAGAAACTATGAATCATTTCTCAATTTCAAATGTTTTGGGGTGAAAAATTATTCAAACCATACTACATTGAAGGGAATCCTTTCACAAAAGAGCTTATAATACAATCAACAGCTGCAGTGCTCCTCACCAAGTAAGTTTTAAATCTATGACCCTATCTTTAATTTAGACTTTTTGGTAACATTATTGAGAGATTCAGCCCACCCCTGATCTGTACAATGTACATACATTATTCCCTAATGCAGTATAACAGTAGTATCATCATGCATGACACCCTCTGTATTACGTGTATCACAACACCACTAGTGCAAATCCGCACGCCATAATATTTGGCTAATATTTGATAACAGCATATGGTAGTGTGATAATAAACAAGCACAGCGACCAGTGAAATAGAGCGACAGACCGATAGTGAAATCTGAAACTTCTTGGTCAGATTACTAGAATAATCTGCTCTCTCTGCAGACGGGCTTTTCCTGTCAATATATGTAGGCCTACTGCTTCTTAATACATGTACTACCATAACATGAATTTATTATGCGCTTTTACATGCCAAGTAGAACTGTACCAAAGCTTTGCAATATTGTTAAATGTACCCCCGTCTGTTTTTCGTGACTTAAAGGTTGCACAACATTGGTTAAACAAATACATCTCCAACATTGAAATACTCGACCTTGTACCCTTTTCCCTGTGTGCGCCAGACTCCACTTATGCGTCTTGTGTGCACAGGGCCTACACGATTTGAACTGCTCACACCCCAGGTGCTATTTTGGGAAGTTGCATTATTGAATTAAGGGTTTATTGGGTTATGTGGATGTTATGCGGCTATTTTAAGCATCTAACCTGAAGCGATACTGGGTTTAGGTTTCTGGCAGATGGGAAAAATGGTTTCTGATAAAGAACAACCACATTGTAATCATATTTCTAGTCCATATGAACAGTACTTGCTCGATAATTGAAAAGCATGGCCATGTTTGCTCAGTTATGTACTTGACTCTTAAAAGGTTGCTCCTCCATAAGTGTCATCAGAAAGAAGTTTAAAACTTGAAGTGGGCGGAGGCTCGACTACATGTAGTTTTTGGGGTGGACTTTCTGAAGAGGACGGTTTACTTGAACTTTGCGAATATAGGGTGAATAATGGGGGAGTTAGCTTTTGATGAAACATGGTTTGGGCTATTAAACTGCATGGGAAAGAGATTACAATGTATATGATAGCCATAAAAAAAAAAACTAATAATTTAACCTCGAACTACATTATGTTTGATACAAGAAATGCAAAAAGCAATGAATATTTTCATCAATGCATCTTGAGCAGTTTTGTGAATTTTGGAAATGATTTATCTACTTTGTAGAGGTGGATTTTAATGATGTTTTTATTGTTGGCAGGGGTCCAGTTGTCACATCATTTGTTGACAGTTTTATACTTTCGTTTAACCTTTGATAGTCCCTGTGGAAACAACCATTGTTATGTTGAAAGATTTGAAATAAATTAAAGTAAATAAAAATCAAACATGAACCCGAGAAACAACGTAAAATTGATTATGCTTTATACACTAAGGAGTGGAAACTTCAATACCTTTGCAGAATTGAAAGATATTTATCATACTCAAAGTTAACATTTGAACATATGTTTCTGTTTTTCTTTTAAAATTATTTTCTTTAAAGATATTACGCAGTGAGGTAATATTATTCAAGTGAGAAACACAATACTGCCGGACCTGTCCAGTCTTGGGTTTACCGGCCCAGAGCTAAGATCACTGAGCTCTGGCTTGCAGTCCAGCGTTAATTCCAAACCCTGTTACAGGTATAATACATAGGTATGCAAACATTGCTAGATGAGACAGAATGGCTAACCAGTTTTTATGCAAATGTACTGCACATTGAAATACATGGATGTTTGTTTGTTTGTTTATTAATTTCCACTCCAGTAAACAATAAGTCATAAATCAACGGCTTTGAAGAAAATAATACATATTGAGCGGAGGGCCATCTAGAAACCCATAGGGCTTGTATCGATGACCCTATGTAAGTGCCAATGGGAAAGTGGGTGTACTCATGCGAGACTAGAAATAAATGGAATTTTGAATTATTTATTTATTTGTTGATTGCTTTTCGAAGAAAGCGAAAAGAATAACAGTGAAAAAGATACATGGATGAACATGAAGAACACTGGGCCGACGACCCCCACTCAACCATTGGCAAATACAGGGTAAAGTTACAAACAATTAACATTTAAGCACACAAAAGAAAACACAGAAGGACTTACAACAAGGACAAATTCACAGAACAATACAATGTAACTTTGTCTGGACTGGAATGGGGAGAGAGCATACGAATTAACCTTCATTTAATAATTGGGATCGAGGGTGTCTGGAGACATACTAAAGGCGGGTTCCATTCTTAAAGATTACTGGGATTAAACACCTGGAGACACGACAATCATTTATATTTGCCAATGAGGAATTTTTTGACAGAATGCTTAAAGATATGAAGAGAGGCAATGCTAGTGATGTAATAATAATAATAATAATAATAATAATAATAATAATAAACCGTTCTTATAAAGCGCATTAAACACGGGGTCCCAATGCGCTGTACAAAGTCAAATTGAGAACAAACAAACAAAATTAGACAGAGTTTAACAAATGAGTTTTGAGAAGGCGTTTAAATTGTTCCAGAGTTTGTGCGTCTTTGATGTTTTGGGGGAATTGTTCCAGAGTTTGTGAATCTTTGATGTTTTTGGGGAATTGTTCCAGAGTTTGTGCGTCTTTGATGTTTTGGGGGAATTGTTCCAGAGTTTGTGCGTCTTTGATGTTTTGGGGGAATTGTTCCAGAGTTTGTGCGTCTTTGATGTTTTGGGGGAATTGTTCCAGAGTTTGTGCGTCTTTGATGTTTTGGGGGAGTTTGTTCCAAAGAATTGAAGAAGACGTAGAAAAAGCACGCTGGCCGTATGACTTTGTGGATGCCAATGAACAGGCAAGTAGAGATTGTGATTGGGAGCGGAGATTTCTTGAGAGGCTTATATTTGTGAATAAGTTCTTGCAAATATGTTGGTGCGTAGCCATGGATACAGCTATAGGTCAGAAGAAGGGTTTTGTACACAATCCGTTGTCTAACCGGAAGCCAGTGCAAGTCGCGGAAAATGTACTGCACAAGTTCATCTCAGCTTGATTTTTCAATTATACACTGTACATGTACATGTACATGACAAATTAACTATAATATGTATGTAAAATATACACTGCAGACAGAAATTAAAAACCTCAAAATCACAACAGGCTGATGTGAGCACCAGATTTGTCAACGACAATCACTCACACTGTGAAGGGAATCTCAAATTCTTGTGTTACTAACTCTTGTGCTTGATGAAAGAATCTACAGACCCACACCTCTGGTAATCACCGGCGACCTTAACATCCATCTTGACGACCTCACTGCACCAAACACAAGATGCTTCAATAACTTGCTCGACAGTCATGGACTTCTACAAGTAGTCAAATCCCCTACCCACAACAAGGGCCATACTCTAGATATCTTCATCGTTCGAAGCTTTGAAGATCATGTGTACTCAGATATACAAGTAATCGATGGCATATCTGACCACTCTGCTATCACTTGCAATCTTGACGTCAACAAACCCAAGCGAAACGTCATAACAAAGACCATTCGCAATATCAAAGGTATCGACACGGATGCTTTCGCTAGTGATGTCTTGGATATCATCTTGCCATCCCAGATAGACAGTGTTGATAGCGCAGTCAACCTCTACAACACTGAGCTTAAGACACTTCTTGACAAAAAAGCACCTCCTAGGATGCGACAAGTCAAGAACAATCGGCATAGTCCTTGGTACAGTCATACGATCACCATAGCAAAGCGTAAACGGCGACTTCTAGAACGTCGATGGCGCTCCAATGGTAAACTTCATGTCGATTGGCAGTTATATTGTACCCAGAGAAATGTAGTTAACAAACTAGTCACATTGGCAAAACGCACTCATTTCAGAGGCATCATCGAAGATTGTGGCAATGACTCCAAACGCCTCTTCGCTGTCGCTAACCGTCTTCTTCACCGAAAGCAACCCTCTCCATTCCCATCTCACACCAACGGTCGGTCGATGGCACAGCTTTTTAGTCAGTTTTTCAGGAACAAGGTTTCCACTATCTGCAGTGGCCTTTCTCCTGATGAGTCTGCCCATCAAATGTCCCTGACAACGGCATTTTTAAACTCCTTCCGACCAACGTCATCAGAAGAAATTGAATCACTTATACGTAAACTTCCAGCCAAGTCTTGCGAACTAGATCCCATCCCTACAAGTCTACTTAAAGACTGTTCTACGACATTTGCACCAATTATCGCCAGAATCATCAACCTTAGCATTGAACAAGCTTCAGTCCCTTCAGCTTTAAAACTAGCACACATCCATCCTCTCCTCAAGAAACCCTCACTCGATCCAGAATCTCTACAGAATTACCGACCTGTATCACACCTTTCATATCTATTTAAGTTACTCGAACGTGTCGTGTTTTCAAGACTCTCTGAATACCTCCTCGAAAACAATCTCTTCGATCAGCAGCAATCTGCATATCGTCCAAACCACAGTGTCGAGACTCTTCTTCTCAACATTTCTAATTACATTTTGCAAGAAATGGACAATGGTAAAATTACTGCTCTAGTACTTCTCGATTTATCTTCAGCATTTGATACTGTAAACCATAACATCTTGTTGAACACTCTCACATCACTTGGTATAAAGGGTCAAGCTCATAAATGGTTCCAGTCATATCTATCTGATCACCATCAAATTGTTTGTATCGATGATCATAAATCTGATTCCTCTTGTGTTACGCGCGGAGTACCGCAAGGTTCTGTTGGTGGCCCTACTTTGTTTTCATTGTACTTGATAGGGTTGAAACACATACTCGCAAATCACTCTGTAAAATATCATTGTTATGCAGACGATATTCAATTATACATTTCTTTTCAACCAACTCAAACCGATGCCGCTAATGCAATTCAAAAACTTGAAGCTTGTATCTTTGATGTACAAAATTGGATGAGTTTATATTCTTTGAAATTGAACAATGCCAAATCTGAGTTTATACTTTTTGGTTCCAAGGCACAATTACATAAGGTTAATGTAACATCAGTGACGATGGGTGATACTATAATTCCATTGTCTAGTTCTTGTAGAAATCTCGGAGTAATATTTGATTCTAATATGTTAATGTCAAAACAAATATCTAGTGTATGTAAATCTGTTCGGTACCAGCTGCGTAATTTAGGCTTTATTCGCAAATATTTGACTTGTTCCTCTACCCAAAGAATTGTCCACGCACTAATTTCTTCTCGTTTAGATTTTGGTAATGCCCTGGTTTATCAGTTGCCCCAGTCCCAACTCACACAATTACAAAAACTACAAAACACAGCAGCCCGCATTGCAACACTCACAAAGAAATTCACTCACATCACTCCTGTACTACAGACACTCCATTGGCTACCAATTGATCAACGCATTAAATTTAAGATTTTGCTATTAACTTTTCACTGTATACATGGTTCTGCCCCTAGCTACAATGCTTCTTTGATAAAACAGTACAACCCTACACGACCCCTCCGATCCTCTCAGTCTGGCTTACTCTCTATCCCTCCAAGCAAAAAATCATGGGGGGACAGGGCTTTTGCACATGCGGGTCCTACACTCTGGAATAAGTTACCTCAACACATTATAAATATTACGTCCTTAGAATCTTTTAAGATTAGTCTGAAAACTTACCTCTTCCAAGTCGCATTTCAGTAATTTCCAGTAGTTTCATTATGTGTTTTTATATATGTTTATGTACCAAAGTTGTTCATACTTATGTTCAAATATTCATGTTTTTTGTTTTGCATGGGAAGATTAGTTAACTGCGCCCTGAGCACCTTGAAAAAGGTGGAATTGGCGCATTAGAAGATTCCTTTATTATTATTTCTTGTGTTACATTTCTTGTGTTACATTTCTTGTGTTACATTTCTTGTGTTACATTTCTTGTGTTACTAACTCATTTTTCATAATCCCTGCTTACCCCCTGCCTTCTCTGAATGCTTTCTGCTTTTCTCCCTCCACTCTCTCTATTCATGTATTTCCACTTGACTACTCTTGCAACTCTTGTCTGCTTGTATGTGTGTTGTGTGTTGTCATTTAGCCTTCGAGAAAGACTCTGCTAGGGTCGAAACGTCGGGCCACTAACTTATTTTTTTTCATTTTTAATTGCAATGTTTTTATCGTAAAATCATGAAAGCTTATTTTGTTTCTTCACCAGATGTCTTTTTTATATCCAAAACCATATTGCATAGGCGCCGCCAATTAATTATTCAACTAATTAACTTAGCTCAACTAATTAAACTACTTCCTAATTATAGCCTTTTTGCGAATTAACTGTACAACTACCATTTTAAATGTAGTCATTGTAAAACCGTGAAATCAAGTTGTTTTCTTCACAGATGTCTTCCTTATATCCCAAACCATGATTCACATGCGGCCCCAATTAAATTGGTGCACTAAAAATTGTATCAGTGTCAAATAAACGCTGTTGATGGGTAAAATTGTCCAACTCCCGACTTGTTCCTGTACACGACCTACATGATACGGCAACCGGAAACCTTAGAACAGAGTACATGTACATGTACTGGATCATACTGCTGAAATCAAAATGGTTCCCACAGGCAAGGGTGATATTCTCTGTATAATACTGCCATGTCCAGGTCAGCATTTGTAATGGATTCACTTGGTTCGTTCAGCCCCACACACCATGAACCCGTCTACCCACATACTGTGCTGAGGACAGCAAGAAAACTGCAAGCATAGTGTCACGAAGGAATTGTGACATGACAAGTCCGACCCAGGTTTTCTATGTTTTTTTTTGTTTTTTTTTGTTTTTCCTTTGATGTTAGGGGTAGCTGCAACTGCACTCCAGGAGTAGAACCGGGGGGGGGGGGGGGGGGGGGGGGGGGGGGACATGCATGAAGATGATGTTGGAATGGGGGAGGAGCTGTCTAGGAATGAGGCGGGCTATAAATAGACGTATTCTTGACACATGTGTGTACATACATGTCCGCATATAGCAGCGTACATTCATCAGTGGGGGGGGGGGGGGGGGGGGGGGGAGCTGTGCATGGCAAACTGGTTTAGTCCATGAGCGGAGATGTAATTATAATGCGATCATGTTGTTGGGTGATTGGGCCAGCCAGGCATGAATGATGATGGCACCAACGCCAGGAGTCAGACCAGTTTCTCAGGAGCGTGGCTGAAAGAGGAATTCTACAATTTGAAAAATGTGGTCCGGGGTCCACACAGCTGGGGTACACCCACCGGGCATGATGTGTGTACATGTGCAGCAGCAGTTAATAGTGTAGTAATTTCAAGGGGAAATCATTTTTGGCATTGTGTAAAAGAAGTTCAAGGGTTTACACCAATTCAGTAAAAGAAATTTTATGTATACACACGTAGTCATCTCTTAAATGTTAACATTAATATCGCAAATTATACGGAAGTTTGTTTCCTTATTAGATGTGTCAATTGATCACTCTGCCAACCTCAAGCTACAAAATCTCAAATTAGTTTCACTTTCCACGAGGTGCCCAAATATGTGGATCTTGTCCACGCCTCAGCGCACATTTTTCAAAGTCATTATTTAAATAAAACACACCAACACTGCATAAATATTGTACATGTGTGCCAGTTAAACTTTCGGTGGGAGAGGGGGGGGGGGCAGGGTGCTAGTAGTTTTACATGTAAGTACTAAGGGAAGCTCAAAGCCTAAGTACATAAAGTAGCTAGGCATAATAAAATTATGCTCACCAGAATATGGTTACCAGCCAAAATACTATGTCACATGTACCATCTGTGACTGGTATCCTACTTATTTTTGCTAAGTAGAAAACCATTAAGCAAGATTTTCAGCTTGAGCGGCTCTATGTATATTCCTGGACCGCATCATATAAATAATGTATGAGGCAAGATTTTAACAACACAAACATTACACAGGAATGGTTAATGCTGCAGTCGATAATATTTCCACTTTATATGAAAGAAGGGATTTGGACGTGGAAACCATAAATCTATGGGGGAAAAAAAATCTTCTGTGTAATTGAAGACACCACTACACTAGTCTGCCATTTTTGTTCAGTCAGAGTGATTTATGTATTTTAGACAGGAATGGTTGTGTTGTAGTACATGTAGTTGATAATCTATCATTTTTTAAGAGGGGCAATTTCTGGACTTTAAATCCTTAAAGATATTGTACAGGACTGGTAAGGGTACAAAAAAACATCATTGTTTAATTTTGATCTGAAAGCTTACTGATTATTATGAAGTTCATATTAGTACATTTTTTTCTGAGAAATATTTCCCCCCTGAAATGAAGTCATAATCAAGAAAACTGTATACCTGTAATACAGGGCTCGAATTTGGGGAGAAAATCCACACGACTACAGGGCTTGTAGCTCAAAATCTTCACTGGACCAGACATTTTTTTACAAGACCAGATTCAAAATGTGAAAATAAAAAATTGCTGCCACAGTTTAACATGCATTTAACTGCTTTTATATGAACCCGAACTGAGACAAGTAAGAGAAGAGTATACTTGATTACTCATAGAATTGAAAGATAATTTATTAGACCCAAAGTCAACACTTGAAAAACACAAGACCATCGGACTTGTTAGGTCATAAGTTTACTGGCCCAACACTAAAATTACTGGCCTCGGGGCCTGTGGTCCAGTGTAAAATTCGAGCCCTGGTAAACCTTACAAAATGCAGCAGCTGAATTAAAGGACAGTGTTTTTACATGCTGAAAACTGTGCATGATTTTTCACCACTTTCTCCGGACTCACACAACGGACTAAGCCCAAATTTTCGAAGGTTTGTTACTTCATGTTTATAGTTGATCACACAAAACATGAACACTTTCTGCGACTATTGTGTCGGCTCCACCAACCCTGTATAATACCTTTAAATCTTAGGAACAAAATCTTCTGTGTGGGTGAAAGACACCAGGCTGCCATTTTTGTTCAGTCAGTATGCATCGCATCAAGATCAAAAGAAATCAGTCTAGACACCGACAGCTCTTACCCCCTTCTTAACGTTTGATGTGTTCACCGTAGCTTCCCAATCACATCCCACCCCCCCCCCTCTTCACATAATGACAAGTCTGTACATTTCCTTCGATGTTCTTCAAAATGCTCCCATTCATGTCACCGAGGGCTTGCATTCCCCTCCTACAATAGCTCGCCAAATGTCAAGTGCCTTTCATCGATGGGGACTTGTTCGTCCTACATTGCCTGCCATATGGGTACGGTAATGGAAAATGAGGGCAAATTTTTCCGGCTGCACCCCCCAAAAATCTGATAATTGCCAGTCAGGCATGTTTTTTTTCATTCTTTTTTCTTTTCTTTCAGAGTGGCTAGTAAATTCAATGCATCCATTAAGTTATGCCAACCACTGACTGGAAATAGCCATGCTTTCAGGATTTGGGACTATTAGATGGTGAATTTTGTTTTCTGTCTTCCCTTCCCTTTCCTTCCCTAAGTCTTTGACCATCATCATGCTGATGTATCTTAGTGATGTATAATTTCTACTTTTTGTGGTTATGATGAGCAATTAACATTGACCCCACCTCCAAAATCCTATTTGTCTGAATTTGTAGGATATGATACTGTGAACCCACCTGGTCCAGCAGATATTTTTTCAACTACAACCCCTGTGATCTTGTGGATTTTCCCCAAAAATTTGAGCCCTAACATGGGTGGATGTCTATCCAAAGATGTACTAAACTTGCTATTAATTTTGAAAAGCAGACAATTTTATGAGCATTTCTTACCTAGGTTGTTAAATAAATCAGCTGTGTTTAGCGAGACTTACATTGTAATGTACAGTGTAGTGCTACTCTCATAAGCTACATGTACAGGGTAAGTTAATGAGTCACATATAATTTTAATGATTAACAAACAACCAATTGCCTACATGTTATTAAAAACAAAAATTTAACAATACAATCATTGAGCATTGAGTGATTGAACCATAATACTTTCCTCGAATTAAAAACTATAATGTGACAGTAAAGCTAATCAAACAAATGGAAATTTCACTAAAACCAATCAACTATAAAATAAGATAAATGGGTTCCAACAATGCATTACAGTGTAATCTGCAGATAAATAAATGTCAATTTATAAGAATACGAATGACATTGACAGTCTAGGGAATAAGTGAACTCATGCATGGCGACATTAGACTGTTTATTGGTGCTCTTCATGAACAAACTACTACATGTGTAGGCAAACCCAAGATTTCCCTACAGTCAGTGGGTGCCTTCCATATTCCCTGGGCCCGTATGGGATCTGGACCCAGTTTCATGGCTCTGCTTACCGCTGAATTCTACGCTTACTGGACAAGCACCGAAATTCTGCACTAGCTGTGTAAGCGAAGAATGCGTAGTAACCTGGGCCCAAATTCATAAAGCTGTTTAGCAGAAAATACTGCTTGGAAAATGTTTTTGCTTAGCAAAAAAGGAGTGGGGCACCAGTCGCATTAATGTTAACTTTATGGATTGTTGGCAGGTAACCTGTTTCTGTTAATCAAAGTTTTTCTGTGCTTAGCAAGTTTTTGTGCTTACAGGCTTTATGAAATTGGGCCCTGGAGTAAGCACATGCAGGAGCACACATTCCCTGCTAACCTGTGAAATATGCTTGATGTAAGCGCGGATTTCCCTGCTTCCGTAAGCGCGGATTTCCCTGCTTCCGTAAGCGCGGATTTCCCTGCTTCCGTAAGCGCGGATTTCCCTGCTTCCGTAAGCGCCGATTCTTTGCTTACGGTAAGTAGAGCCATAAAATTTAGCATCAGGCATGTCAGGTTGGCTCAGTGGCTTCTTTCCCTGCCTGGGTTTTTCCCCATTAGGATTTTTCCTCCAACATCCCATCACAGTCTCCTAATCATCCTGTTATTGATGCTAATTGTGTTGTAGAATGAGCAATCAAAATGATGAATCTCAGGGCAGTAATTTAAGTGCATAATGCCACTGATGTAATCCCATACAAATTAGGTTCGCACAACTTGCTCCAGTGCAAGAAGGTCAAGGGTCACTTTAAAAAATGTATCAAACTACAGTCTGACAAAAGTTATGTGGGCTGTTTGTAACTCCAGGGGGAATTCCCTCCAACTGATAAGTGTAATGTTTATGTATTATACATGTTTTGTTGGGGAAAGATCTACTGCTGTGTATACAAAGATTACATGTAGAAAACTTGACCTGATGAGGTCATCTGACACTATAAAAAAACAAAAAACATCTCATCTTGTTTACAAATTAGTGTGACCTTCAAAATTCCAGGGCATTTCCTGGCAGGCAAGATAAGAGCATTGTTACAGGGAGGTTAACTTTATGTATGGTTAGTTCCAAGTAAACAGACTGTTTGAAACAGCAACATCTGATTTGACTGACAGGGTAGCCCCCTTTCTTTACTCATTGAAACATGAGCAGAATTCTACACTTCTGGCTTCATGAAATAAAAGATTGTTATCTTCTTCAATTGAGCTGTATACATAACAGTTTTAACCTGCCGGAAGTCTAGGCATTTGGGATCAATTGCAATCCTGTAATGTCCCCGAGTCTAGGCCTATCTGATTCACGACCTTAAGTTCAATAAACTCAATGGAAATGTGAATTATAAGATGAAAAACCATTAAAGGAGAGAAAACGAACACAAAATGTTTGACATTAAACATGATCGGATGATGACCTGGAGTAGAGTTGCTTTAATGCAGAAAATATTGCTTGACAATTTTCTGCTCAGCAAAAACTAGCAGGATACCAGTCACCGATTGTATTTGAGAAATGGCATATTGGTTGGTGACCATATTCTGGTAAGCATAACTTTATTGTGCTTAGCTACTTTTTGTGCTTAAGTAGCTTTGAGGCCTGGGCCTGATTTCATAGAGCTGCTTAAAAGCACAAAAAGTAGCTAAGCAAAATAAAGTTATGCTTACAAGAATAAGGTTACCAGCTAAATTACTATGTCACATCATGGAGGAGATGGTCACATGTACCATCATCTGCGACTGGTATCCCGCTGATTATTTGCTCAGAAGAAAGTTGTAAGCAACATTTTGTGCTTTAGCAGTTCAGTACTGGATTCTGTACACATGCAGAGTTTAACGTAAGTTTGAGCGTATCACAATTTCCCAAGATGTTTGTAATGACCAAGTTCTTTTCATCAATAAAGAATATTTGTTCGCATTTCAAATTCAGGGGGTTTCAGATATTTTAGGCAGGAAGTGGTGTAAAGGCTACTCGTCAAAAAATATATAATAAAAGAGCCATGTACATGTATGTAACTCTATCCAACCACAGACCTGTTGGTTCCATCAGAACCTGTCACCAATATTCATCACACAGTTTGTGCAAATGTCTTTCAAGGGAGTGAAACACCGTAGGATGTCGAAGCATTATTTATGGTTTCAGTAACTCTTCATGTCCATGAATATTTCATAGAAAGAATTCCCCCCCCCCCCCCCGACATATAGAGTCCCATTATTCCTGACTAGAGGATTTTCTCCTTCCTTTGGCAATTAACGCAGACCCCCATGCTGAAACACACGCGTACCCCCTTGCCCTTTATCACGGGGGGGGGGGGGGGGGGGGGGGGGGGGGGAGGATGTTGGGGTTTAATGTAAACGCCACAGCCGACTGCATTAAAATGCGACAACAGAGATTCTGCCTGAGTGGGCTTTGGAAATGTTGAATTGTTTTGTTGCCAGCTGATGATGTTAGGGGGGGGGGGGGGGGGGGGAGTGGGGTTCTTGTTTAGTGAGATGAGAAATATTTATCCTTGAGGACTTTGACACAATGAGATTGAGATCGTAGAATATTCTACTGAAGTGACAGTCGGTAACGACAAAAACTACAGGAAAAAACTACCGGGACTGGGGGGGGGGGGGGTCTGCTGATACTGCAATTCAACAAGTTTCCTCTCTTGAACGGTTAGTGTCTCATACCGGGATGATCTTCGCTGACATCTTGGATCGTGTCTTAAGAATCTCAGTTTCCCTCAAGAGCTAGGATATCAGATCCATGTCAGGGCTTGACGACATTTCAGTTGTGAACATTTAGTAATAAACTAAAACTTGATCGGATGTCAGAGGCAGGCAGGAGTTTTGTTTTCATGGGTAAAAAAGACAACAGTGGTAAACTTGCCATTGTAGTGGAAATACACAATAGGAGTATTCCTCAAAAAAGTAAAAATAGTACCATTGAAAAAATGAAACAGACGTAAGTATAATGCAGAAGCCTGTTTGTCTGCAAGCGTCATAAGAATACCAGCATTTTTTGTAAATCCTTCACAATTGTCACAGCATACATAAAATCATGGATGAAACAACGAAGCATTTTCTCCACTGACTATTTTTCAATTTTCTCGCCAAGAAAGAGACGACAATGACCTGAGGTCACTACCCTCTTTGTCTTTGCCTCCCGCCCCCCCCCCCACAATAATGAGTCATCAAGTTCAAGAAATGAGTCAGAAGAATGAATACTAGGTATTGATTGTCAGCGTTGCCTCCCATTGTTCCATCCCCAACTTTCTTTCATTACCCTTTGTTAATAGACACCTTGCATTGGCTGCCATCGCTCAGGTCAAACAATGGTAACGTGCACGCTCATAACCGCCGCGCACAACTCTCAGCCAATGATAGGTCTGCATTGACCTCAGTGAGGGCGCTGTTTGGGTATTGTGACGTCTCGTGCAAGGGATCTATTGAAAGATATTTTGCGTATTTAACAACAATCTTCTTCTTTTTTTTTTTCTTTTTTTTTGAAACGACAAAAAACTCACACCAGATCTCTTCCTCGGAGTCTTGGTCTTGGAATTTCAAAGCCCAATGGCCTTGTCATCGTTAATCTGGATCCAATTTTACAGCGTGGTTTTTACTTAGAAAGTTTTGCTGGACCAATTCAATTGCAACCAAATGTTTGCAGGGAGGTTGCCCAAAGCGATGTCAACAGATGATACTAGATTGACATCCTGGATGACAACCTCCTGTCATTGAGAAAAATCCTGAAAGACTTTATCAAACTTAGGCCAATCAAGTAATGATAAATTGGGATGACCAATGTGAACAAATATATATATATATATATGGTGGGGGTTGCAAATCACAATTGTTTGTCACTGACTCCTTTATGAAATTTTGCTTTGAAGACTGACTAGCCATTAAGCCTTTTCTGCAACAAAGCTCCCGGTTATGACACTTTTGTTCTTCAGAAAGACACTTCCATGTTACCTTACTTGATTCTTCCCTCAGATGGGACATAAAGCCGTAGGTCCCATGTACTGTATAAACCATGTACAAAAATATAATAATCACTTATCATTTTTAAAAAAGAGGCTTACCCAGGTGTTTGTTTCTGACATGGTTGACTGCAGATTGCGCTACAGCATCTTGTAAACCAAAACACAAGGTTCACTATAAATTGTCTCTCTCTCATTCAAAAATAGCTCTGTTTACCTGTCGCAATATAAAATCTTCCAAATTTTCCCCCCTCTTGTCCAATACGTAAATCAGATGATGCAAAAAAGAGGGCAGCATCATGACCTTTTGCACACTGGCTTCACTGCAGAGACCTAATTCCTTTCCAACCCACATTTGCAGAACCCAGTAAAGATGACCCATCCAACTGAGAAAGAAGGTCAAATCAGCAACCACTCCCCCCCCCCCCCCCCCCCCCCCCCATGACGTACAAGCCTAAACACACATCCATACTACTGTACACCGTTTGCTCTGACATCGTTCGTGTAAGACAAATTAATTACACCAGCCATGCACCAGCAAACCTTCCACTGACCGTCAGCGAGGCATACCCACATCTTCCTAGATGTTACATGCTTAGATGAGCATACTCTTTGGCACTGACGTTATTTTCCTTGACACAAGTTTATTGCAAATTTAAAGATGCCAAGGTGATGGCCATTTTATTGCAGCTTCCTTCCTCGATGCTGTAGGTCAGAACTTGTACGGCGACATGTCCAAAACGAAAACAAGAATTGGTGTTATGAATTTTACGATAATTTCATGGAGTTACACGATTGCTTCCTCAGCGTTAATAAAAGGGTTCACATAAAATCAGTGTATTCCCTGCATGTATCATAGGAGACTTTCTTAGTCTCGGTCATGACGCTTGTGTCCTTGAGCAAGACACTTTGCTATAACTGCTTCTCTTCACCCAGGGGTATATATGGGTACCTGCAAGGGTAGAGGTTGATATTGTGTTTGAAAAAGCCTTCGGAGCGCCTCAGCGGCCCAGGGCTGTACTCCCCAGGGAGCTGAGAAAGATTAAAGGAATGTTATTGGCCCAATGACCAGGGCACTAATGTAAAGCGCATTGATACGTTATTGTAAAATGCGCTACATAAGAACTAGTTGTTATTATTATTATTATTATTATTATTATTATTATTATGAAGGCCTCACTTGCACCTGATAATAGATCTATTCCAGGGCCTAATTTCATAGAGCTGCTTAAGCACAAAAAGTGTCTAAGCACAACAAAGTTATGCTTAGCAGAATAAGGTAACCGGCCCAAAATACCATTCACATACCATTTGTGACTGGTATCCTTCTCATTTTTGCTTAGCGGGAAATTGTCAAGTAATATTCTCTGCTTAGGCAGCTACATGGCCCAGATCCACATTCAAACAAATCGTTTCGTCATAATGAACGACCCGCCAGCCATTAACGGCTGGAGATTATACAGCACTGACACAGTAAACTTTAGCAGCTAGTGACCGCGGTGACCCACTCCGGTCTGCGTTTCTACACTAGATACATACATTTAGTTTCCTATACATCCCAGGCTGGTGCAGGGAGCCCCTGCTGTTATCCGAACATTAATTTGTTTTCCTTCATACAGGAGACACCAGAGTCACCTGGTGTGTTTACGCAGCCTAGTCTCTGTCCAATGGTTGATTATGCTGTGCGGCGGGGGACGCTAAACATATCAATTCCATCCGTTAAATTAAATCAATTTGAAAACTAGGTTAGCACAGTAGCAGGCTACAGACACGTAATATATTACACCTCACGGACTAAATGTTAGTACATGTTTTTGTGTACTGTGCAAATTTACGAGATTGTAAAAAGTTTACAGCAAACAAAAAATTCAGGGGGAAGGGGTTTAAATGGGGAGGGGTTTAAATGGGGAGGGGAGGGCAGGGGGTTTAAATGGGGAGGGGAGGGGAGGGGGGACAACGCTCAACACCTGTTTTGGTGGCAATGACCAATAAGATGTTTTGGTTCGGGAGGACTGGTGTCATGTTCCCTGTGTCCAACAGCAATAAGGAATAATGGATCATACAACAAATGGCACCAGACTATTTTACAGGTTTTGTCTTGGTATGGTACATGTACAATCAGAGAGTTGCGACAACTTACATTTAGAAGCAATTTTTCTTTTTTATTAAATGCATACTGTGCACACATGTCTAGGGCCAGACTATTTTATTTTTCATTTTTTATTTTATTACACTTCACACTGGCAAAACACTAAAAGGAATGTAAAGATACAATCCTAAAAGTATAACTATGACTGAGAATATAAAAATAGGTACAAATATTTAAAATTGTATAAAATACCGAGCCAGTGAGTGGCAAGGAGGAACAGGTGCGCACTAGACTGCACATTTGGGTCTTGCTACATTTGAACCAAAAATGGCATCCAGTAACCGTGTGACCCTGTCCCTTCATGTTGCAACTCTCTCAATATTTGACTTTGGGTAAGATGAGTTAACAGTATTACCATAGTGATTTGTACTGTGACATCACTCTTTGCTAAGCAACTGCGATGGATTTGCAGTAACGATCAATCTTAACTCTTTGTGAAATCGAGCCCAAGTCTTGTACAACAGTACGGTCAATGTATTGAACCAATCCACCTGACATCATCATCACTATAGTCTTTTTGGGCGCCATTTTCTGGAGCCAGTTTCCCAGTGTGCTAACACAGTGTAGTGTGAATTTTAGGCGATGCAGCGTTTGTACACGCTTACCTGTTGACTCCCAAAATGGTGAGTGTGTAACATTTGCTGCGTGTGATGTGCATGAAAGGGGTCATTAAAAAGTTGTATGTAGTTAAACAGGTTTTGGTTTTTTTCGTCTTGACCCGGACAATTTTAAATGTACATACAAGTACACATGTATGTACTTTTGTCCGAAGATTTAAAATAAACAGTTACACTGGACTGGGAAAAACTTTCAAAAGACCATTAACACACTCTTTCTCTTTAATATTTGTAGAACTTTTGACTTGAAAAGCTGAAGTACTAAATAAAAGTTAGTACTTAAATTTTTTTAATTTGCCAATCTTTAAAATTACGTGTATGGAAAAAGCACTACACTGCCAACCTTGTTTAGTTGTTTGGTTACTGACCATTTGAAAATTACTTGACTCGGTGGTTCAGCGGGTATTTCAATCCCAGAGTGCCCCTTAACTCCCCATTTTGTTTCCCCACTAGGAAGCGCCCTTCACTCATAGCGAGTAGCCTTGCTCCTACATGAATGAAATTCTTGGTCTGTGAACATTTACAAACATTCTTTGTGGGCGCCTTTGGTAAAATTTTGTGGCCTGGCAACTTACATACAGGTTTATGTTTTGCTTGTAAACATAGTGTGCAAATATTCTGTCAGCACTGACAGTATTACCATATGTTCATATCGTCTTTTCTTGGAACATGACTCCTGTTCATTTTATAAAAGCTCATCCATCAGGATGTGTCAACGCTTAACCGTCCCTGTCACCAGGCAACTCATGACTTCCCAGCTAATTCCTTGATCATTCTCCTCTCACCCAAGTACTGGGAGCATAAAGTAAGCCTGTACATGTAATAGTCCCAGCCACTCGCCAGCCAGCATTTACAATCAAAGCTGAATCCCCATCCCTGCCTACACATCTACATGTACCATATACTCCTGGGTGAAGAGTAGCATTTCATGGTTAATTATCTCTGTCAAGGATTTCGCCAGGTATGACCATTCATATGACTAGTGAGGTAGACCTGGGCGAGGATATTTACTGTAACCATACTGAATGTGAAATTCTCAGCTTCCAATTTGTCGATCTAGGGCTGGTTTTTGCTTTTAAAAAGTTCTGACCTTGAAATTGTTTTTATTTTGACCTAATACATTTGTACTATACATAATACCAACTGGTTCACTGGCCAAACGCCAGTTGAACCATCCAAAGACCAGTCAAAATTGTATCCAAGTGGTCCGGCTGTATAGTTCAGTGTTGAAAAGCATCCCTATTTCATTTGAAGTATGGACCAGTGAAGACGAACTAGTGAAATGACTAAGCTAATTACATGTAGTACTGATGGCTAGACACTGAAAGCGTTAGCAGCAACCCCTGGTGAATTTATACACATCCCAATGACAAATCAATTAAAAATTAATAGATTATTCACACTTGCATTTTAATTGTACATGTATGTATTTCAAGGCATTCAACACAAATCTAAAAAGGCAACAAAAAACGGAGGACGGTGAAAGATTTTTTAAAAACGCTGAAACTCATTGCACCTCTTAGAGTATTTCAACACACTATACATTTCGCTTAATGTTGTAAGACAATTACATGTATGTCATCTCCCACACATCCAGTTTCTCCGTCATTTCTCCCACCTCACATTACACTGCTCATGCCACCAAACCCCCCCCCCCCTACCACCACCCACGACGACAGCTCCCGCATCACATTATTCAAATTTCCCCGTTTGCTCGGTGACACTTCACCTCTTTATACCAGACAGCTGATTCTGCCTGCCGCCCGCCGTCTGCTCAGCGCATGGAACCGTCCCATCCACTTCCAACCCCCCCCCCCCCTTTTCTACATCATCGATATTCACAAAGTGCCATAGCTGCGTTGCATTTCCGATTGTCCCTGGAAATGTCAGCGCAACACGTCGGTGAAATCTCGTCTGCGTCTATAAGTTTACGTCAATAGGTGTTTGCTTTTTATTGATTTCCTTAAACGACACAAAGTGAAATTAAAAAACACCGGGCTCTATCCACTTGTTTAGACACTGATAATCCAAACAGTTGGTTGGAAATTAATTTTGTTTTCATTTAAATGACACGCCTTTCTGATTTTTGGAGCTTAAATATGCTACATGAATAAAGATGGAAGAGAGGTCATTGATCTGTATAAAAATAGTTATTTAAAGTTTTAATCTAAATTTTCAAGTCAAATCAGCTCAAAAACTGACCTTAGCGTCTTTAACTACATGTACATGTAAGCGCTTTAAAATTACATAGAAAAAATTTCAAAATCCCTTCATTTAGCCGCATCCTGTTTTGGGTTTTTTAAACTTTATTTCTCAGAATGATGTAAACAACAAATTCCTCAATTCCCACCAACGGACCTTCTTTTTTTTGTTACAGAAAAACAAAATTATTTTTTTATTTTGCCAAGAAACAAAAGACAATTCATGAAAACTGATCCAGCAAAATGGTCTTGAAGAAAGAGGGTTCCATCTAAAAAATTGAGGACTTTTGTACCGACATGTAGCCTTTCAAATCCTGTCGAACTCTGCAAAGCTAAGAGTCGATGAACATCAAAATCCTTACAATCCAAAACACACCTGTCAGGCCGGAAGTTCACTGTTGAAAGGGCAAGGCCATTTTCATTTTTCAAAAGGCAGTTTTATTGGAAAATCTTGGGGTGTCGTGGCCGAGTGGATAAGAACACCAAACTCAAGCTCTGGTGTTTCTGTTCAGCAGAGTGTGGGTTCGAGTCCCGGTCGTGACACTTGTGTCCCTGCGCAAGACACTTAACTTTAATTGCTTCTCTCCACCCAGGGTTCAAATGGGTACCTGAAAATTACACGAAGCGTTGAATGTCACTCTGTCTCTACCTGACATTATAAGAGAGAGAGAGAGAGGGGGGGGGGATACATTGTAAGCAAAGACAAGAACTGCCGACTGTGCAACATTGACTCCAACCAACTCATGACAACCCATCTCTGATCGGCTTTGGTATTGATGACAACGGTTTAAAAATAGCCTCTCGCCATCCGGGACTGCTACTTCAATGTCTAATATGACAATAAGAAATTGGGCCACACAAAACAGGATCACATCACATTCTGATTATAATTGCAGAAGTTCTCGGCGGCGGCTTGAAACTGTTCATGCATAATGCGATGCTTCTGAATGCCACCCGGTATACATCTATACATGTAGGTGGAAGATTGAATAATACAACAGCCAGGAAAAAACAACATTCTTAAATTTCAAAATATTGACTTATATGTTGAATGGTGATGACTGTTGAAGCTGTCATTTCAGCCATGCACAAACAGCATTCAACTCCTTACATGTAATGTAAAGGATCAATGGTTTCTTTCCCTGCCTTTCACCTCTGTGGACCCCCGGTTCGAATCCCACCTCAGACCGAAGCCTTACATGTGGATTGGGTTTTCTTATCGTTTCCTATTTATCCTGTTATTGGCACTAATTGTGCTTGAATCTGCTCTTCCCTTAACACACTTAAAGTTACCTGGGGTCGATTTCACCAAACTCTTCCTAACTTAGGACTAGTCCTAGGCAATGCTAAGGGATAGGACTAGTCTTAAGTTACTGGTCTTAACTTAAGACTAGTCCTATCTCTTAACATTGCCTAGGACTAGTCCTAAGTTAGGAAGAGTTTGGTGAAATCGACCCCTGGAGCATCCCATCAAACAGGGATGAGATTTGCCAAATCTGAAAAATTCCTGTAAATGACTTGCAGGTCCTGGGGCCGATTTTACAAAGAACTAAGACTGATCAATCTGAATTGCTAAGCAAAGTGTGATGTCACAATACAAATCACTAAAAATGGTGATATTGACAGCTCCTGTAATTGGCGGTTCGTTCGCTGTTGGTTTGGACAATAAATACAAATACAAATTAAATACAAATGAATCTTAGTGCTTTGTGAAATCCAGCCCTGGTCCCCTTTACTCTAGACCCGGAACCTCCCTGATGTTACAATTCAGGCCTGTGCATCACAGGGCTCGAATTTTACACTGGACCGCAGGCCAGAGGCCAGTGATTTTAGCGTCGGGCCAGTAAACTTTCGACCGAACAAGTCCGGCGGTCTTTTGTTTTTCAACTTTCAATAAAAAATTTGTAAAAGCAAATAAAAGATACAGAAAATAAACTGTATTTATCTCCCTTTCTATTTACATAAATACATGTAGGAAGACCGACTTTTATGCGCCGCGCGAAGTTGACTTTAGTGCATGTACCCCCAAGATGTTTAGGAGCTGCATTTAAGTTGGCCCCACATCGTAATAATGCCCCACATCGTAATAATGCCCCACATCGTAATAATGCCCCACATCGTAATAATGCCCCCACATCATAATAATGCCTCCACATCGTAATAATGCCCCACATCGTAATAATGGTAGCGATTACTGCAATCCACTAACTGTATTTTCCCCAATTTGAAGCCAAGATAGCCCAATATTTTTTGTTAATGATTTTTTAACCCCGTTTTTCTCTTCTCGTGTGACTTCAGTCTTGTAAAAAATGTTCCAGTCCAGTAAAAAATTCTGGGATACAAGCCCTGTGGTCTTGTGGATTTTGTCCCTAAATTCGAGCCCTGTCATCACCGGAAATACAAAATTACTGGTTATTGACACAATGTGGACAATTTCTTCCTCCCTTTGAAGACTGCTTTACAATCTTTCAAGAAAATTTGAAGACTCAAGGAGATTCTGAGAAAATTCTGAAATCAGGAGAAATCATAAGAACTCACATACTGTCTGATCAAGGTACATATCTGCGCTTCAGCGAGCATTTGACAAAAGGGCAACCCAGCGTAAAGTAGACATTTGTGAAGTATTCAAGGTCGCAACTGACAAACAACTTTGTGTAATTGGTCAAATGACAGTTTTCAATCACCCTTCCTTGCAAGCTCAATTAACAGTCACTTAGTGCCAGCATGGTGAGCTCACATAGAGCTCATTCAAGAGTGTTTACTCATTGGACACTTATCTTGACAGCTGATTTTACTTTTGATGCAATTGGACAACAACCGACCCGCCCCGCTGCACACAAACAGAAATACAACTTCTTTGATACTGCAATAACAAAAACAGGTAAAACTACCTGACATACAAAAACGTTGTAGTGTTTTTCAGTTTTTACTTCACTGAAATTAAAGAGAAAATTGAGGGAAATAGGCTGAGAAGTTGCATGGCTGCATGAATGAAAGTGTACATGTACATGGTTGTTTGTAATTGAATTTTTCAATACCGTAATTTTCGGATTATAAACCGCCCGGCGTATAAACCGCAATGCTCCAAAATATGGAAAAAATATTTAGGTGTCAGCGTATAAACCGCGCGGGCGTATAAACCGCGGCCAAAATGTTTTAAAAAACTAACCTCAAAACACGGAAGTGAAGTTCGCAAAACTGCGTATGGTAAGCTTTGGCGATATTGCTTTTTTTCATTCGATCACGATACATCGTAAAAAATATATCGCGATATTCGATGATATCGCGGTTAATTTGTGACGTGAGTTGATGAGGGAACCCACTTCAGATTTAAAAATAGTGTTAAAACTGAAGTGCCGCGAATTGGTTATTGATGTAAGGAAATTTGATAAAGGCTGTAAGGCTCTCCATTCTAGCCATGGTTTTATTCTTCATGTTACCCGAAGCACCACGAGCGCAATTGGCACAGGCTGACTGGCTGATTCCTGACCGGCCGCTTTCGGATTGGCCGATCGCGTGAATAATTATGACGTATTGCTTCTCACAGCTTTCGGATTGGCCGATCGCGTGAATAATTATGACGTAGTGCTTCTCACAGCTTTCCGATTGGCCGATCGCGTGAATAATTATGACGTAGTGCTTCTCGCAGCACTGCCATAGTATTCATCACCTCGATCCCGCAGATGTGCTTGCATGCTCCTAACGTGGTAAACTTTATAGTTAGGGGGGTGAAGGAATGGCGGCGTGTAGCTGTGGGAACGAAAAGGCAAGGGAAATTCCCTTTGTGAGAAATCACCTCGTGGTCGGAGGAACGTTTTTATACATGTACGTGCGTGAGCAATACCGCACAGTTTTCGTTTGTTTGATGTTGGTCTGTATGAGACCGTCTGTTCGGAGATATATCAGCATATGGAGATCGCTGGGATAAATAGACAGGGGACCAGTCTAGTCTAACTCGAGTTTCGCTGATTGTTCATCTCTGAGGGGTGACTGAACTCTAACAATAGGGCGGTTGATAAACGTTTTATAAAGGCAACACGGAATACAAATGAGGCGGGATTTTCAACAGGCATTTTCAACAGGATTTTGTCACCACACAGGCATGTTTTGCAGGATTTTTTATCGTTTAAGAACATTGTTTTTATTTAGAACATTTTACAAACGATCTTTCTTTATAAAAATGCTGTTTTTTCTCTTCCATATTTATACGTCGGCGTATAAGCCGCCCGGAGAATAAACCGCAGGAGTTCCCAAAAAAGTCAAAATCAACGTATAAACCGCGGTTTATAATCCGAAAATTACGGTACTTTGACATTAACCAAAAAAAATTAGTCAAACAAATTACCTACTCTATAACTTATAAAATTGATCATCATGAGAAATATTTCCATCCCAGATGCTGTCCTTTCTCAAGAAAATCTAGTACGATTAGAGCCTTTTTTTTTAAAACCGCCTCACAAGGCAGTCTAAATAAAGCATTGTAAAAAAAAAATAATAATAAAACCAAAAAGTGTATTTTCCACCTAAATTTACGCAGATGTTTGTTTGATTGTGAACAACATGTAATTTTGGCTGGTACAGTGTAAACCTATTTCTTCTCCTGCTAAGCGAATTTCTCTTATAAACAGTTTTTTGAAATTGAGCTCTCACAGCCTGCTTGGTAAACTCATAATAAGTCAAACCTAGAAGGGAACCAGTGGCAATGTAATGCCGCATTACATGGCATCCTGGCTGGTAACCTGTTTCTGCTAAGCAAGTTTTTTTTTAAATGCCAAGTGTATTTCTCTGCTTTGAACAAATGAAATTGGGCAGTGAGCAAGAATTCCCCTTCTGAACAATCTCTGTACCGAATCCGTGACAAATGCTGAATTGGTATTTGATTACTTGAATCACCAGTTCCTATGACGCTGGTAAACCATATGTTGTGAACTCCGTTGTCAAACGTAACGGAAGATCAATAGGCTGAAAATTTTCTCATCAAAAGTCATATATTTTCATGAAGTGTGCTTTTAGTGAGTGAATAATAGAACTTGTCAGGCGTGTTGATTGCCTTTATGCTGCACCAGATGGCAATTAAGCTTGAATCCACTCTAAACCTCACTAATCTACATAATCCACAAAGTCAAATAAGAGCAAATATATGCAGAGTTACGATTACAATTACAATGTCAGACGTGATACATGTTGTGTACATCATGCTTGGAACTCCTTAGAACTCTTACAGACACGGCAGTTTGGCTAGTGTGTGGCCTAAACCCTCCAATATCCTCTGCTTCTATGTATCAGTCCACACCAAATTGTTTGGACTTGGATAAGATTGGTCTGCCTGTCCCAGTGAGGAGATTTTGAGGGGGCCTACCACCAGCCCCAGTCCTGGGAGGGACTGTTATTGAAGGGCAATGAAAACATACATGTACATAGTAAATATCTACTGGAACATTTCAAAAATGTTCAAAAGGGCACTGAAGCAATTACAAGGTCTCATGGCCGAGCGGTTTAGAGCATCAAATTCAAATTCTGGTTGTTAAGTCATTGGGGTGGGGGTTCGAATCCCAGTCATGACACTCGTTTTCTTGAGAAAGATGTTTTACAATATTTGTTTTCTTCACCCAGGGGTATAAATGGGTACCTGGAAGTGTAGAAGTTAGAATTACAAATTCGGAAATCGTACAAATTCGGAAATCGGTCTGAGGTAACGCACTGCATGTGTACAAATAAGAACAAGTTATTATTGTTGTTATGAGGCAATTACATGTACATTGCAGGCCTGAGACCTAAACGAGGCAATTGCCTCATAATAATAACAATAATAACTAGCTCTTAGGCCAAATAAAAAAATATACCAGTTGATCGTCCTGATTTTTCCAAAAAGGAGGATGAGGGCCTTTTTATTTATTTAAAAAAAATAAATAAATCCAAGATGGCTGCCAAGTATTTCAATTCAAACAGACCACCAATTCTTCAGTTTGAAATCACCGCTAACTTTCTCTATATCTATGTGTTGCATGAGGTAAGTTTACATCAAAAATTAAAACATATATGTCATGGGTGGATTAAAAATACAAACAATTTTTTTATTTATTTTTTTTAGGAAAAATCAGGGTGGGGGTGGGGGGGGGGGGGGGGGAAGGGAAAACAAAAAAGGGATGCGGCCTCAAAAAAGGATGCGGGCGGGGACAATCAACTGGTTTTTTTTTTTACTTGGCCTTATTTGTACACATTTGTCTCAGGCCTGCAATGTAATTGCCTCGTTTAGGTCTCAGGCCTGCAATGTAATGCACAGTACAATTTATCGCATAACGTGCTTCAAATATCAAGCCTCTTTGGCTCATTTATTTTTCACTTTTTTTCCAGACTTTGCCCTCCAAATAGTCATGCCCTTTAATAACTGTATACTCTGATGGTCTCTGGTTTCAATTCGTCAACGTTAATAATGCGTTACTTTACGAACAATGTCGACTCTGCGCCAATTCAACCTCGCTAAATGTATACATTGTTGTTTACAAACAATGTTATTGCCAAATAATGAAATAAACAATCGTGATCGTGACTTTTTATGTCCTTCACCGATAATACTGTACTTATTGTGCTCAGCACTCTCCATATGTGCACTATACAAAAAGAAAAATTCTAAGGCAAATTGGGTGTCGAGATTGTAGCCTTCAAAATTATAGAGTTGACCTTTGAAAGCTATTTATACTTTTGAATAATTTTTTTTTCTTTTTCTGTGGCTCTTTAATTTAAAAAAAAAAGTAACATATGTTCAGCAGAGCCAAAATGGCTCTTCAGTCCAGTGTACGTGTCTCCAGTTTCATTGGCATTAAACATCTGAGAACATTTCTATTCCCCCTGGATCAGGATGCCAGTCCATCCACCAAAGGCTATTCCCCAGCTCTTGCCAGTGCCAACTTGTAGTCCTGGGTGGAGAGAAGCAATTATGATAATGTGCCTTGCTCAAGGCCAGGCCAGGATTCAAACCCACATTCTAAAAATTACAGAAACTTGAATCCACCACCCTACACCGCTCGGCCACGACACCCCACAAACCTTCTCCTAAAAGCTCATTTTATGAATGATAAAAAAGAAAGAAACATCATTTCAGGTCTTGTAAAAGATATCTCTGGTTCATTGGCAGTTCGGGGCTACAGTGTCTGTTGTCTAGTGACACTTTTACTGAGATTCGAGCCCCCACCTTGATAAAAAAAAGAAAATTTTTGATTGTCCCCGCCCGACTGTTCGAAACCCCCCCCCGACCCCATTTTAATCATAATAAATGGCCTTTTCATTGATCTTTTCAGTCGAATTTGGCTCCATTCTGCACCGCACGCACAGTAACGTCAACGCCGACACCGGGTTCCGATCTTGCGGCGCGCAATTTATATTTCCTTCCACAAATCGGCTAAGCCATAACGTGTGGTACGAAACAAAAAAATTGCTGGCCGTGGTTGGTCCCCTGTCGTGTAATTCCAAGTGCACTGCACTATTCGAGTATATTCACTAGTTTGTGCGAGGCAGGGAACCAGATTAGCACACAGAACTTTGTGAAAATGTTTACACAGAACTTTGTGAAAATGTCATCTAGGAGTTAAATGGGTTTAACAAAACAATAAAAAACATAAAAACACACAAACCCTCTGTTTTATAGTGATTGTGATGGTTTCTTTATTCTTTATTTCATATTTGGCCATGTCAAAAAAACTAAATAAAAAAAAATAAATAAAAATAAAAACCGCCCTCCCTCCCCCACCCACCGAAAAAAAAGGACGATCAACAATTTATTTTTTTATGTGGCCAAATAGACTTGATTTTTGCGAAGCACCAACACCAAACAGTGCTTTACATTCTTGAGTAAGCTTTTTAAAAATCACTACAAAATAATTAGCTGTTTCGCAGCAAGCGCAGCGAAACAGCTATTGCTTTTGTTAGAGTTTTTGTTTTTATTGTTTTTTTTTTAATTTGTCTGTTTCAGACTTCCGGAAGTCATTGAAATAACGCACAATTCGTTCTAAGCGGCTTTTTGCATAGTTCCTATAGAGCAATTGCAATGAAACTTTCAGTGATGAAAGGCATTGGTGCAAGGAAGGTCCTAAAACAAATTCGTCATGATGACGTCATCACCTGTCACGTGACGTCATCTTAAAGGTTTATAATTTAAATATTTGAAAATCCGTATCAAATCAGCCACAAGAGACCGTAGAATTCTGTTTACAGGATTGGGTAGGGATTAATTAGGGCTTCATTTTATTCAGTGTGCGTGACCTCATGTGACCTCTACTTCCGGTCGAAAACAGTCAAAACCGGAAGTGCCTTGTAATTCAAAAGTGCTAAATGTTATGAAAATGCTTTCAACGATGTTAGTGTCCGGCAAGGGTGTGCAGTTAAAAAAAAATACCGATGACGTCACGATACACAAGAGCGCCCTCTAGCGGCAGTTGGAAAACTGTTCAAAATGCACTTTGAGAAGATGTGTGTTGCGAAGTTTGTTGTAATCGCTTCAAAATTGATAGACATGATGAACGTCAGGCAGCCAACATATGTGTGAAGTTGTAGATTGATTACGTCATCAGGGGTCACGTGACGTGACATTAAAGGTGCACTTTTTGAAGTTGTATATCTCCAAAAGTATAGGTCTGATCACGTTGAAACTTGGTAAATCGTTAGATAATGGCAAGTTCCTGTTAAACTGGTAATGACGTCATGATGACGTCATCACACGATTTGTTATGATTTTTTCATTTTTTACCCCTTTAAGTCAGAAATTACTAACGGAGCATGCTTTAATCTAAATTCTTTTTTTATCAGGCTTGATATGTCATAACTGATTCGAAAAATAATTGACGTCATCATGACGTCATCATTTGTCAGGTTATATTACCTTAAAGGTACAGTTTTACAAGATATATAGACAATGAATTCGATCTCACAAGGCATAAAATATTGTAATATTAACTTGATTATGTACACACTACAACCTTTCATATTCACTTGAGTAATTTGAAAATATTATTAGCGAAACAGCTCTGCATTTGTTCACAAATGCAAATAAGTCTAGTTTATCCTCACATTTAACGACGATTTAAGTAATCAATGAATTAAAATTTCAATAAGGTCTGGCAATGAAATAAAATATTCAGGACATGGCGTGCGCACATCCAACGCATCAGACGGCGTACAAACAACACAATGACTTCACAATATATTTCCTAATTAATATTGACGGCACACAACCTGCATAGTGACTTGCACACACCCCATATGTACAAACACAGTGTGCATTAAAGATTTCCCTTAAGGCCGAAGCTCTTACTGATTCTATTTATAGCCTCCTCACACAGTTATTACTCTATCAACACATATGTTACTATTTTTAGACGCCATGGATGACTAAGTGATAGTTTGATATGTATGTTGCCACTTTCCCTTTCGCAGCCTTGTGGATGTTTTCCCGAAAAACATACAGCGCCTCTCTTTGTGCGCGTAGTTTCTTTCCAGCAGGCAGTCTTAATTGGCACGTTTCGCTGTGCATGCATAATGCGCTTAAAGGGTAATTATTTGTAGACTTTAATTGGCTCGTTTGATTGCATTGAATAGGTGCACATTTAGATCGGACAAAATTGTTTTCGAGTACATTAAAGCTTTTGACATTTGTCACTTGTCCTTTCCCTATGCTTACAATGTCTAACATGTACATCCCATTAGTGCTGAGCTTATTTGCATCTTGCAATCAGAGAGATTTTGTCCAACAATCAGATATTTAGAATTACATTCAACATAATGGGGAAAAGGTTTCCATAATCAGGGAGATTTTTAAATTTGCTCATCAGAACGTGGAAAGATTGGTTTATTTTCAGGGAACGTGTCTGCAGAAACAGGCGGGAGAGTTGGCAGCTCTGTTAGTGTTATGATGAAAAAAAAAAAATCATGTTAGGTTTGTATAAAACATGTCCATGCCATCGAGTAGAAATTACTTCCATGTGTCCAAGCATGTATAAACATGCTTGGCCTATGTTCTGAACACTGTACGATGTACATATGTATGTACAACATGTGCACCAAATCCCTCTGACAGATGCATTCCTCCATGATAAATGTAACCAACAGCCATAATGCAGACACATGTTCAAACACTGTACCCGGTGCATTCATACGCTGTTGTACCCTGTACCATGTATGCACACGTACTGTGTAGGCCTACATGAAGTATGTGAACATGTTGGCTGCTCAGTTCGGGTGATCACAGCTACATGATGGGTGTTGTAACGCCTATAGCTCTGGCTCCATGCTTAGCTGTAATGTGCTCAGTTCGGGTGATCACAGCTACATGATGGGTGTTGTAACGCCTATAGCGCTGGCTCCATGCTCAGCTGTAATGTGCTCAGTTCGGGTGATCACAGCTACATGATGGGTGTTGTAACGTCTATAGCGCTGGCTCCATGCTCAGCTGTAATGTGCTTTGTACATGCACCTTTTCTACATGTATTTAGTTTATCATCACTTGCACAAATGACCAGTGACGTCACCTAATGCACTATCCCAGTGTATAGTTTCCTTCAAGAACTGCTACGTAAGACTCAAGACAAAGCCATTTAACAGTCTACTATATACGTACTGTACATGAACACACTTCATGGTACACTGCTAGGTACATGTGCTGTATGTAGAATAACATGAATCGAAGATCCACATGTACAGTACACCCCTGTCTGGGTGCCAGCCAAGGTGACCCCAACGCCCTGGCAAACTGTAGAGATATCCCAAACCTCTGCACACAGCTTTGGCTTCACATCCAGCTCCTTGGCCTTGAGCATGAGTACTGAGGGACTGAGTAGATATGACATTGAGATGTAACTTGATGCACAGAACCAAGGTCAAAGAGCCCTAGATCTAGAGCCAGAGCCTAGCATGTGTGCTTACAGGGTCCCTATTTCTGTCTACCCATGAGGTTACCAACATGAACAATGTAACACAGGATTAGAATTTCACCTTTGAGAGGGCAAGGCTATTTTCATTTAGCAAAGGGCACTTCCATTGGAAAATGTTTAAGTCTATAATGGGAAAATCTAAAATGATTTGGGCTTGAACAGAGAAAAGTTTACAAGAGTGTGATTTGACAGGACAGCAAACTCCAAGTACACACCTTAACTTTGTCCATGAAAGGCAAAACATACTCCTTAAAATCTTAAAGTCTATGGACGGGGCACCAAGGCCAAGATGAGGGGCAACAGAAGCCATGGGCCTCCGTGGCCTCCATGGGTTATTGCAGGCCTGGTAACATACAGTTCTAAACAAAATGAAATTATCCTGCATAGTTGCGCATAGTTGCGCATAGTTGCGCACAGCTGTGCATGGCCACGCATGTAACATCCATGTAGGAATCCCTTGATTGGGATCACTTAAATTTTGTCTGTCCTGGGGTCGATTTCACGAAAACTCTTCTTAACTTATGATAAATCGTAGGGTTTATGATGAGTCGCGGCTGTGCAACCCGTCGTACATGTAGCTGCGTATACATTGTAAGTTAAGATGCAACGCATCGCGGCGCTTCGTGAAATCGACCCCTGTACTTTCCCAAGTATTGGGCACTGGTGCCGTTAAAAATAAGCTGACACCAAAGCCTAGACAGTATCTACACATGCCTCCTTGAGGGGTATAAATTGGGACCAGTCTACAGACCACCATTGTAATGGAGTTTGAGTGCAAAATCACATTCTTCTACAAGCCTTAACTTAGTCCAAGGAAGGCGAAAGATACTACTTTAAAATTAGTGGATTTTAAAAAGAAATTGAGAACAAAGATTTTTGTTCACAGCAGGAAATGAATGTGGCGATGTGGCGTATATTTGCTTTGATCATGTCACAAAAAATAGCAATCCGGCAATCCGATACGCTCAGATGAATTGTCAGAGATACTTGCGTGCTTAAATTATCATGAGCAGTCAAATTTTACTGAAACGAGTTTGAGTTAACTTTTTAAACTTATTGTGGAAAGTTTGGTTCTCAGGGAATGCAAAGACCTCTCCTCAATAATATAATGGCAGGGTATAACTTTGGCATGCCTCGAAATAACCCACGGCACCCACAGCACCCACAGCACCCACAGCAATTGCCGTGGTGCCCTGTGCTTTTGCTGTGGTGCCCTTTGCAAAGTTCCAGTACAAGTTTACCTTTTCCTCATAGAAGTGCCCCTTACCAGAGGAAAACTGCTGTGCCCCTTCTAGAGCGAAGTTCAAGGCCTGCTTTGGGTAATTGTCAAAAACCAGTACTTGTTCCTCATTTGGTGTATCCCAACATGTGACTAAAATAACAAACCTGTGAAAATTTGGGCTCAATCGGTCATTGAAGGTGCAAGAAAATAATGAAAGAAAAAATATTGTTGCATAATACTTATTGTGTTTTCAGATGCCTGAGAAAGGCTTCATTTCATGCCTGAAGCCTTTCTCAGATTCAAATTTGGGGATGAAAAATTACTACTTTCTCCAAAACTACATCTAAATTACTTCAGAGGGTATCGTTTCTAACAATGTTTTATATTATCAACAGCTCTCCAGTGCTCTTTACCAAGTAAGTTTTTATGGTCATCAAATGTTGGAGTATTGCCAAAGGTATACTCTCCCTTAAGGAGAGCAGTTTATAGCTCTTATATTTTAATTAAAATGAAAGACTAAGACAAGGAAAACAAGTTAAACGAGTGCAGTCATGGTGTCTGAGCATTAGCTACTAGATCCTAATCATCATCAGTGTACACTTTGTTTGGTCATTTAATCATGGTCTCATTTCACATAATGTCATGAATGTAGGTCAGCAGGTCTGCAAACTTTTGGGCTGGTGACCCAATAACCATTTCCGGAGCTCAAGCGCAACCCACCCACCGATTGAATCCCTGCTGTGGAGGTAATGTCATAAAAACAGGCTAATCGTAAAAGTACATGTAACTCATTCGTATTGAAGCAGACTATAATTTGTAGTACTTGTTTTTATGAGTAATTACATTAAACTGATAATAACAGATGAGAAAACTACCATATTTCAGGGTTTGCCATAAACTTCTTCAGTGCCTAAGCCAGCAGGACCAGTTATCATAATTTTCACTGGTCACCCAGCTTCTTCACTGGTCCATATTTTGAGGTTTCCTTTCAACATTGTCACTAGCACGGTACTATGTAACTGAAGTAATGAACAATCAGTGGCAGAGCTGCCAACATTTGCGTCTTGCAAGCAGGGAGATTTTGAACAACAATCAGAAAGATATTTAGAATTACATTCAAAGTAATAGGGAGAAAATTTCCATAGTCAGGGAAGTTTTTCAAACTTGTTCATCACAACGTGGAAAGATTGGTTTACTTTCAGGGAACTTTCTGCAGAGTCAGGGAGAGTTGGCAGGTCTCTTAAGTAGTTTACCTGTAGCAGTGGCAAGCAATCAACTAGACAGACTTTTGACTGGTCCTCGGGTGTTTTAACTGGCATTTGGCCAACAGACCACTGTTAAAGGTGCACACTGTATTTGTGATGCTAGATCGATGTCCAAAAACGCCCAATTTAGCAATTCTTACAAAGTTTGGCAACCCTCTTTTGGGTCGGGACCCTTACATATAGTTTGCTATACGTTGATAACCTTCAAGAATAAAAAAACTATGTCAAAAAGGTTCACTCAAAGTTCAATGACTCTCCCACTGATTAGACTACTCCACTGTCCCGTTGATTAGTGAGTCTACAGTGTATTGTTAGTCTTTTTCTTTGTGTTGGGAGTGAATTTACCGAACTGCACCATGAACAAACAACCGTAGTATTTTTGCAATCATCGAATACACACAACTGATGGCAGTGAGTTAAAGGGTATTTGTTCATCTGGGTGTCTTCGCCCAATGATTTGTGTACATATCCAATTGTGCATAATGAATTGCTTCTATTAATAGCATAAAACTTTCAGTGTGTAATTACATACACCATATTAAAGAACAATCAGATGATTTGCAAGGTCATGTTTCTATGCTTAATGCATGGACTTTAGGTCTTGTTTGCTCCTGTGCATACATATAACAGCAAGGCAGTTTTCCCTTATTAAAGAGGCACCTCTATGAGGAGCTCTTAAATTCTAAAGGAACATTTCAAAGGGCACCAAGGCAACAGGGGCCTGGCGGCAACGGCTTCCATTGCATCTAAACAGGCTGAAACATCAGAACAACTCAAAGGGCACCAAGGCAACAGGGGCCTGGCGGCAACGGCTTCCATTGCATCTAAACAGGCTGAAACATCAGAACAACTCAAAGGGCACCAAGGCAACAGGGGCCTGGCGGCAACGGCTTCCATTGCATCTAAACAGGCTGAAACATCAGAACAACTCAAAGGGCACCAAGGCAACAGGGGCCTGGCGGCAACGGCTTCCATTGCATCTAAACAGGCTGAAACATCAGAACAACTCAAAGGGCACCAAGGCAACAGGGGCCTGGCGGCAACGGCTTCCATTGCATCTAAACAGGCTGAAACATCAGAACAACTCAAAGGGCACCAAGGCAACAGGGGCCTGGCGGCAACGGCTTCCATTGCATCTAAACAGGCTGAAACATCAGAACAACTCAAAACCAGGAAGAACATCTGGGCCCAATTTCATGGCTCTGCTTACCGTCGAATTCTGCGCTTACGGTCACCATTCTCCGCTTACTGCGCAAGCGCTAAATTTCTGCGCTAGCTGTGTAAGCGAAGAATGCCTAGTAACGTGGAGTAGGCATGCGCACAAGCAAAGATTTCCTGCTAACCCATCAAATATGCTTGACGTAAGCGTGGAATTCCCTGCTTCCGTAAGCGCCGATTCTTTGCTTACGGTAAGCAGAGCCATGGAATTGGGCCCTGTTTACTTTGTACAGTTGTTGATTCCCCCCTTTACAGCGCATAGGTACCTCACGGTGATATGCACTAGATAAGAGCGATTTTATTATAATTTCAATTTTATCACAGCATGCAAAAGAAAGATCACATTTTCATTTCAGAAGTATCAGGCCTGGATTTTTAACTGTAAGGGAAAGACCGGGAACAAGAAGGCACTGAGACCAAAACCAAGGCTGAGGAATCAATAACCAATGGGCTTGGTGTCCTAACCTTTTGCTTCACATTAATGGTGTTCGATCCGGAAAAAAACTTGGGCGAATTGAAGACATGGACAGAAAAATAACGACCAATAAGTTACACACCTAGAATGTTTGACCTGTTCCACTCTGTGGACAAATTGTAGGACAGCCACAACTCTAATGTGTGGTTCTGGCTCTTGACGAGGTCGGCTACGGCAAAAGGAGATACTTGATGTATCAGGCACAGGGACCTCTATCAAATGACGATTGAAATCTGCGAATTTACAATCTTAACAATACCTGTAAAAAAAAGGTTGTTCACGATATCTGAAAAGGAAAATGTTGTCCCACTGCATGCATGAACGGAATTAGCGCTAAAGTACTCACCTAAGAATACAGTCTGGCGATCAACTCGGCTCTCCTCCATAATGTACTTGTCTCCCAGGAACTCTGCTGTCGCAGCCGAGACATGAACCTTCCCCGGTATCCCGGATGCCTCCATCTTGTTTGCCGTGGTCACAGCATTAGACCACACGTCAAACTTGTAGCACCGCTTACCGATGATACCGCAGAGTACCTTGCCTGTGTGGACCCCAACGCGCATGTTGACCTTCTCGCCCGTGTCGTTGCAGAAATCCTTGATCGCGTCGATCATGCTGAGGCCCATGTTGACGCAGCATTCAGCGTGGTCGTCGCGCTTCTCCGGGCAGCCTGAGACGCAGTAGTAGCAATCACCTAGCGTGCAGATCTTCTCGCAGTTGTGCTGCAAGCACAGAATGTCAAATCGGCCGAACAGATCGTTTAAAAGGCCCACAAGTTCACTAGCATTCTTGTTGGCGCTCATCCTCGTAAAGCCGGCTATATCTGCAAAGAGGATACTAACGTCTTTCATGAGATTCATGTAGAAGGGCCGGAAGATGGGGTTGCTGTCCTGTTTATCCTTCTCAGATTTTTTAAGAAGCTCTCTGAAGACGACATCGGGCATGAGGGAGTGAATGGTAGTTTCCTTCAGTTGCTTTTCCATTTGATGCTGGTGGCGGGCGACTACTGCCTGCCCGATCTTCATGAAGGTGTTACGAGATCTCACCTGTGACATGAAGTACACGTGGGTGCCCATCAGGTGCACGCACATGTGCAGAAACAGCTTGGTGAACACGGCGCCGGCGGTGGCATTGTTTTCCACAAAATACAGCAGTTCGTACGCAACGGAGAATATCAGCATGGGGATGACAGTGTACAAGAACGGCACCGGTATCATCGTGTACATCATGAGGATCGTCTCGATGCATACAGCAAAGGTGGCAACCGAACTCATCGTCATGGTGTTGTGACCATCGCCGGCGCTGTACGACGCAAAGGTGCCTAGCGTTAGTCCGCAGAGGCACAAGCCCAGCAGGATGGACACTTTCAGCACGTGCCTCTGGTAGTGTTGGGAGAGAGTAAATACTAGGAGCATAATACATAGCGCTAGGAGAAACCCCAATCCAACCTCAAACATAATCCATGACTGAGAATCAACGTCCAAGTCTTCAAGACAGTCATCTGCAACCGCGTTTCGTATTGGAAGATAGATCAACCAAACCACACAGGCGGCAAGAATGTAGCATAACGCGTAGCGGAAACGTCTTCGTATCTGCGAGAATGAGTTAATCTGAAACTGCTCCTCGATGATGCTGGAGTCAAACTTTGGGTTCCACCAGCTGCCTGACGCTCGCTCAAAGAGTTTTGGGCAGAGGCTGCGCTTTCTGCTACTGTTCTCCGAGCTACGTCGACGAAGGGTGACCTCAACGGGAGTTTCATCAGCGTTTGGGTTGAAGTGAACTTCGATGTCACTAGCATTGCCTGCCATTTTGGGGGATCAGTTGGGCGAACTTCACTTCAAGACCATTTCATAACTGTGATAGAAGAACAAACACAGAGAATTTTTCTTACAATTTGCGATGTTTGTTGGAAGAAAATTTCATCTACATTTGTAGCGTTCAGACTTTTACCATCAGGACACAACAATAATGAAATCAAGGTGACACAACCCCTACGATAGGAAAAAGATTTAAACCATGTCAACTGAGATAGTATTTAAACGCTAATTTTAAAATAACTATCGTACATGTACCTTAATCACTCAAATTGGGATAAGTTACAAAAAAAGACATGAGAAGCAGGCCTTGCGATTAAGCTTTTATAAAGCAGCCACTGGGCTAATACATGTACACTGCACGTTTTACTTACCCCTGAGAGTTTTTAAAAGCCCAGATTTTAACAATGTATTTTCATATCTTTCTGATCGTACTGAAGGTAGTGATCACAACCAGTTTGATGGTCAAATTCCATTCACACACTCAAAAATAACTTGACACATTTTTTAAATTTACTATTCACATCTGAACAGGAAGAAATTCGAGCATAAACAAGTAGGTTGCACAGTTTTTAGTTGCCCAAAGGGCAAGTTGAGAAGTGGTGTTTACTAGCCCATTCCGTGTTTGTATGCTGGGCTAGTGTTAAAGGCAGTGTATACTTTTGGTAATTGTCAAAGACCAGTATCCCCACTTGGTGTATCCCAACATGTGTATAATAACAAACCTGTGAAAATTTGGGCTCAATTGGTCATCGAAGTTACAAGAAAATAATGAAAGAAAAAAACACCCTTGCTGCTCAGAATTGTGTGGATTCAGATGCCCAAGAAAGGCTTCACGCCCAGGGTTCTGCCCACGGTGGTCGGTGCCGGAAAACCCGACCGGCACTCATGATTCCCCGACCGGCACTCGCAGAATTTTTTCTTTTTCCGACCACCACACATTTTCCCTTTTTTTTGCCCATTTCCTTCAAAATATTTTGAACAACGTGTAAAACAAATTATTTACCAGTAACAGTTTTATCCAAAGTTTCGAGTAGCCTACTTCTTTGGTTTGAGTCTATTTTAATGATCCAGGATCGAGCATTCCTCCCGCCTGTACGATGTATATATCCAACGCACGAAACCCGCATTGATTTTGCAATGGTTTCCAGTCACGCTGATTATAGCTTTACGCTTGGAATAACATGATACCAGTTTCATCATGTTGCGAACCCTATTCTACAGCGTTTAATACAACGGAAATGAACTGCAGAGTAAGCACCATGTTATAGATGCTGTAAATTGTTTTCCCATGGCGGTAAAGGCGTACGCGCACTGAGGGCCTACATTCTAGGCACAGCTAGCTGCAGGGCGCACGTGTGTAACCACTCCGTGCACGATCGAAAGGAAATTGACTTGACTGTACTAGGAAAAAAATCCTGGGCAGAACCCTGCAGGCCTGAAGCCTTTCTCAGTGAAAAAATTACCTATTTCTCTAAAACTACATTACTTCAAAGGGTGTCATTTCTAACAATGATTTATAATATCAACAGCTCTCCAGTGCTTATTACCAAGTAAGTTTTTATGGTCATTAATTTTTGAAGCAATTACCAAAGGTGAACACTCCCTTTAATGGCGAGACCTGCGAAGGAATGCTAGATTGTCAACATCAAATCAGTATAAATAGATGAGGAAGGAAGTTAGAGTTAAATGAATGAAACTGAGGAAATATTAAATTCAATTTTAATATAATTCAAAACTGTTCTCCTCGGTTATTTTTCATACTTTGATCCCTTCCTGGAGTTCCTGTTATTGGAGAGTTAACGTTGCTAGTTGTTGATAACGGTAGAAGATGGCGGTCAGTCTACAAGCTTTTTGTTGGGCTCTGATCTTGATTGTAAATGTTCCTGTTTACAGCCCCCTATAGACTAAGTTGTCTAAATGTTATATCACATGATAGAGTATTGTTTGCTGATCAACCTGGTCACATTAATCATGGATTTGTAGCTGAGGATTTCACCATTTGGAGTGTTTTTCATTCTGAAAACTGTCTTCAGCCTCAACCTAACCTGCAAGCCAGCTGCACCACCCAGAGCACGCCTGATCAACTCCATTGTCAGTACATTGCAAGCCTTTGTTGTGAACAAGCATCATTGTACAACAATAGGCTGTCTTCACTGCATCCAACATGGCTGACCACAAACATTAATCTCAAACCAAGAGGTCTAAAGCACAGTAAGTTTGGTAAAACACCTGTTACTTATTACCCAAACTCTACAGCAACTTTCAATATCTCTCTGGCTGTCTCTGGTGATATCGAACTGAATCCAGGCCCCATAAAGGAACCATGTGGCAAATGCAACCGGCCTGTGAAAAGCAACCAACGATCATTGCTCTGTGAGGACTGTAACCTGTACTGGCATCAAAAATGCATCCCAGAAATGACTATTGCTCAGTACTCATTGCTCATATCAAGCACCATTGACTGGTTTTGCCCTGGCTGTAGTTCATCCTACACATCTCTACCATTCTCATCATGTACTGACACTTCATTTCATGAAGTGTTTGCTGAATCATCAGATCCCTCTACTCCATCTGCCACAACACAATCTCCAGATTTACTCTCAAGGAAACCTTCAAAGAATTCAGTATCTGGGTTACTCTTAAATGCCAGAAGCATCCGCAACAAACAAAATGATTTACTGGCATTTCTTCAACTACATCCATCAGACATTGTTTGCGTCACGGAGACATGGATGTCGGATTGTGACAATGACACAATCTCTCCACGTCTGCCTGGATATTCTTCTTTTCGGCGGGATCGAGATAGTCATGGTGGTGGCGTCATGGCTATTGTCAATGATATGCTGCTTCCAATTCATCTCAACCAGTTTGATCCTGTTGACATTGAATTGACCTGGCTATCGATAACCATCAAAACCTCCAAATGGCTAGTTGGACTCATCTACAGGCCGCCAAATGCAGACATAACTTTCTTCAACAAATTACAAGATGCATGTGACGCTATCCAGCCTGAACTTCACAGCTATGAAGGTTTCATTCTACTTGGCGACTTTAATATAAACTGGCAAACTGAATCCACTTCATTGGCAAACCTTCAAGAGATATCCGACTCCATGGGTCTTGAACAGTTGGTCGATGATGTCACCCGCCCTTCAACCAATTCACCTCTGACTGGGACTGCAATTGACCTTATTTTCACCAATCGACCAGAAAAATTCACTGATGTAGGGTCCTTTGCTAACCCAGTCAGTAGTGACCATCATGCCGTTTGCTTTACGTTTAGTGCCGCCAGAGCTTCCCCACAACCAAATGTCATCCGCTCTTTTCTTCAGTATAGAAAAGCTGACTTTGGCCACCTTCAGAACTTATTACATCTAGCTCCTTGGTCTGCATTCATGAATGATGATGATCCAAATGCTTCTTGGGAAGGATTCAATGACATCCTTGATGCAGCCATTCGAGACAGCATTCCACGGAAGAAACGTTGTCACAAATCATCACCTTGGATCACTGTGGAACTCAAAAAGCTGATCTTGTTAAAACACACTTTGTTTACCAAAGCTAAATGTGTGAATTCAAGATCTGCCTGGCTGAACTACAAGAAGGTACGAAATCAAGTGAAAAACATGACAAAAGCTTCATACTGGAACTATGTTAACCATTTATTTTCTGCAGATGATAATAAACGAAGTTTTTGGTGCTTTGTTCGAGATCAAAGAAAGTCCAAATGCCCATCTGCTTTGCAATCTGCAGGTACCCTCATCCATAAGCCACGGGAAATCGCTCAGGCCTTCAATGATTTTTTTACGTCTGTCAATTCTCCAGCTTCAACCTGCTCGGAGTCACCACCACCATGTTCTCTTCCAATACCTGAACTTCCTCAAATTACAGTCAGCCTAGGATGGTTGACAAAAACCTTGTCCTCTCTGTCAGTGCATAAGGCGCCTGGTCCAGACTCCATATCACCAACAATTCTTCGAGCTGCAAAATCGTCACTTGCTCCACCATTATTACGGCTAATGAATTCATCTCTTGCTAAAGGCTCTATTCCAATGGATTGGAAACTCTCTCAAATCACTCCTGTCTTCAAAGCTGGCAGCCGCAACAGCATCTCGAATTATCGGCCAGTTGCTCTAACATCTGTGGTTTGTAAGGTCCTTGAAAGAGCCATTGCAGATAACATTAATATCCATGTGAATTCACTATGCCTTGGTAATGAGAAACAACATGGTTTTACAGCTCGTAAATCATGTGTTACCCAGCTCACCAACGCAATTCATGATTGGGCAACCATTCTCGACAAGCCACGCCCACCTCGCCTTGACATCATCTTTCTGGACTTTAGCAAAGCTTTTGACCTCATGCCTCACCACATCCTTCTTGACAAATTGGCTCGTAACTTCAACATTCGGGGCCCTACTTGGATCTGGCTGAAAACATTCCTCACTAATCGGCAACAGCGGGTTATGTACCGTGGAAGTGTTTCTACATGGGAACCCGTAACGTCTGGAGTTCCGCAGGGGAGTGTTCTTGGTCCCCTTCTCTTCAACCTTTTCATTAGTGACATTTCGAGGAACCTTACTTCAACATCCCTACTCTTCGCTGATGACACCCTTATCTACCGTCCAATCAAATCTCCCGCGGATGAACAAATATTGCAGTCCGACCTCAAGGCACTTGGTCAATGGAGCGTGGCAAATGGCATGAAGATCAACACGAACAAATCCAAAGTAATGCACATGACACGCTGCAAATCACTCGATCATCTTCCCCACTACTCACTTCAAGGTTTACCCCTTGGTATTGTTTCCACTTATAAGTACCTTGGTATAACTGTTAATAGCAATCTTAACTGGAATGACCATGTGAACTCTATCGTGTCCAAAGCAAACAGAACTTTAGGATTCATTTGGCAAGTTGCTGGCGGAGCATCATCTCAAGCCCTCAGGTCACTGTACATGTCTCTAGTGTTGCCGGTGTTAGAGTATGGTTTACCCGCCTGGTACCCATTCACTGCCACATTATCTGCAAAGCTCGAAAGGGTTCAACGCCGAGCAAGCAGAATGTGCTTGAAACAAAAGCGACAAGCCATGCCTTACGAGGAGCGCCTGAAATCCCTTAATTGGCTCAGTCTGGACCATAGAAGACAACATAATACTATTATGTTCACCATCAAGTCATTGTTTGGACTCATTGACTGTCAATCCATTAAATATAACGCCCAAATCAATACCCGCCATCCAGACTTTGTCACATTCCATCATCACTATGCCAGAACCCAAGCTCTAAAATACACCCCTATTAATACATTTCCCCGGTTGTGGAGCGACTTGCCATCACACATTAATGATTCTCTTATTTTGGATAACTTTAAAGTTTTTTGTGATAATCTATCGTCTTACTATTATAACAAGGATTCTGATTATTAGCTACCTAAATTTGCCATGGTCATCTCTAGCAGTTCCTTCGATATTTTATATATATATATATATATATATATATTTTTTTTTCCAAATTAATTTCTGTTCATGTCTCTTGTTTACTTCAGCAGAGTGTTTATTTACTTTGAGTTCATGATTATTTTTGCCTCTTAATGCCAAATTATTGTTTTTGTTTTATTTATTATTTATTTAAAATGAAGCCAGTTCTTGGTAAGTTAAAATGGCTTGATCAGGGAGACGGGGGTGGGGCAGTCATCAAGGTTACACTTTAACTTTGATGATTGATTTTCCCTTGTCTCCTTGTTCATGTCGTTTCTAGTGCCTCTAGTTAATACACTGTCCTTGGTTAATTCTCATATTTATATATTCTGAATTCTGTTTCAAAGATTGCATATATTTGTATTTATTCTTTGTTTCGTTTATTAATGTTATATTTTATATTTATATTTTTTTGTCTCTTGTTGTGAGTGGATCAACAGGCTTTCGAGCTACAGTGTTTGATTATACTTGTGTTGATCCTGGCCATCACAATTAGGGTTGTTCTTGTATTTTAGTTTACTTGTTTATGTTTAAGTTTTAGTATCCTACTCTGTGAACTGTAATTTTGCTGTTTTTAGCCATTTTTGTCTTTAACTTGTTTACTGTATACAATTGCTGTGTGTTTCTGGCCGAATAAATAATAATAATAATAATAATAACAAGTTGTTGATAATCAGTCTCCTGACGATGACTAGAGCAAGCTAGTCGAAAAGTTGAGACCAATTAAGAACTTGGTCCGCGCCAGTGAAGTTAATAACGAGAAGTCCCCTCGATCCAAAAAGCGAAAGTAGTAGTCCCGGCCGATTTCCTACCTTCCGCCAAGGTAGTAGTTACTAAGCAGGACAGTTCTTTTCAGAACTGAGAAGTCTCCCGAAGTCTCCCAAATTCTGAATAATCTACTCCGCGACAGTAGAACAAATAGCAAGACAAGTTCTCAAAGAATAAAATCTACCCAGCAAGTAGGTATGCACATGGTGTTACCGCAAACCAAAATATACAAAATAAACGACAGCGTATTTAAACAAGATAAATGAACCCTTCTAGACAGGGGGAAACAAAATTGATATGAAGGAGTGAAGGGAAGTAAAGAAGTGCAAACTTAATAATCAAATTTGAAAAATTCCAGACAGAGAATTCCTCCGGGAAAAGGACCCTGAAGTTGAGTCATACATGTATACACGTTGATGCAGACAATGCTGGGTTTTTTTCTATGGATAAACTGACATTTCATATCATATTGCATTATGAAAGGTTTTTTGTTCAGCAGTAAGTCTAAAATGTCACGGTATTTTAAGGGTTGGTAACCAAATAAGCAAATATTCAATCAGAAGTTTATTTCATTTACTGATTTGAAAAAGTCTTGTCTTCTTGCCAAGTTAATTTACCGCAGAATTGGATCATTGATCAAATAATGTGGGGTTTTTTTTTTCAACAACTTTTTCATATTTCAAAAAGTTAAAGTTTGTCTACGTAATTGTTTATAGACGGGATGCGCTGATAAGTTAAGCTCCGCCCCCTCACTGTCTTGACCAACCACACCCGTGACTGCGCATTTGAAAAAAAAGAAGATCTCATTTCAAAAGACAAGCTGCCACCATTTGGATTGCCACATCATGTATTGTGTAATACTGAGATGTGAAGTGTCCACCTCACCCGAGCCCCGTTGCTGGGACGTTGCCAAGGTGGGCAGGGCTTAGTCGATCAGTCTGTGTTTTGGGACTTCCACACCCCCCTAACAATGCTGTATAAACTTTGCAGTTTGTACAGGTTCCTGATTAACCCACTTGCAACATTAAAATGGGGGCTTGGCAAGAATTTATGACGAAACCGTGTTTTCCATTCCATGCACAATTCATGCATAGAATTTAGTTATACTACTACATGTATGGCCCAATGTAGAACAAAAACTGCACACAAAGAGACCTCTGGGACAATTTAAATGTTCCATTAGAGGCAAAGTATACCTCAAGGTTTTTGGAATCGTCTTACTGTTTTTAATCACACAGAAATGTACATATCTATACAATAAATCTAACCTGTGAAAATTTCATTTCAAAAGGTGACTAGCGTTTTTGAGATATTGCCGAAAGTCTGGACAGTTACTTGTGGAGTACACAATCTGATCATGCTGAAACGTTTCTCAGATTGAAACGCTTTTGAGTATCTCTTTCTACAAGTACCACATTCCTTTGAAGGGAATTGTTTCTCAAAATGTTACAACATTATCAAAAACTGCAGTGCTTTTTACCAAGTAAGGTTTTATGGTCATTAATTTTTGGAGTAATTACCAAAGGTATACCCTCCCTTTAAGGACACTGTGGAGCACCACGCCTGGAACTCAACGGAGACCACGGCGTCTGTTGCCCTGGGGCCGATTTCACTAACTCGTTTTGATCATCGCAAACGCTGAAACCGATCGCTAAATCCAAAAACCATCGCAACTTAGCGATGGATTTTGAATAACGATTTCACTAAATCTTTGCGACGAACTTACTCATCGCAAAACAATTATTAGCGATGAGCAACTTGCGATGACTCGTTAGTGTCCGCAAAGTATAAGTTCATCGCAAATTTATGATAAATTGCGCCGTTTTGTGCTTAGATGTTATTATTGGTGTACGTCTTGACGGTAGTTTGTCCGTGAATTAAAGAGTAAAATTGCGTTATTTTCATTCCCAGTCTTTTACTGGGAGACTCGGGAAACCCTTAATCTCTTAACGAGAGATCTTAAAATCGGTAAAAAGGAGATCTCCATCTATTGGGTTCAATTATTTTAGCCAGCATTTTTGCATCAAGAATTCAGCCTTTCCAATTTAATATCATGTACCAATTTTCGGTGACAACACTTTTGACGTTATCTATACATGATTTAACCAGTTTTGTCAAATGTTCATAAATCTCTACGTTACATTATTATTATTTACAAAATGTTATAACATTAATTATATTAATAGGCCTACAAATGAAACAAGTTGAATATGATTTCATGTGAACCTTTTTAAATGAATGCTTAAACATTAATATAGTCCACCTGTTGTTATTTTTGATGCACCAGCATGAAAATTATTTACATTTAAACTGCAATTTATGCATTTCGTTTTTAATCGAACCGCGGCAACAACATTTTGACATTAAGACGTCCACCATGCGAGGACCGACGATTTTTTGGCGGGCTATGTCAAAGGTCACTACATTTAGCCTCGTACAAAACATTTATTTTCCTTTTAATATCATCGCAACTGCGATGACTTTAGTGAAACGCAAAATCATCGGCGTCGCAAGTGCGATGGATTTGCGGTTTGCGATCTCATCGCAAGTGCGATAGCGATGATCGCAAATGGGGACTTTAGTGAAATGGGCCCCTGGTCTTGGCCTAAGTGCCCCTTCAAAATATTTCCATCACTTTAAGATTTTCCAATAGAAGTGCCCTTGGAAAGATAAAAATGGCCTTGCAACAGTTTGAGGCTACAAGGTCTTATTTACAGGCCTAGATTTTCATCTTTGAGAGGGCAAGGCCATTTTCATTTTGCAAAGGGCACTTCCATTGGAAAATCTTTAAAGGGCCTATGCAATGCATTTTTTTATTAGTTAAAGTCATAAAGTGATCCTACCTGAACAAATATTTACCCATTAAACCTTTGGTTTCACCGCGTTTATGCCATTAAAAAAATAAAAACATATTTTAGGGATGCCCAGCACGCCCAGCCCATTCCCTCATTATCATAAGAATGTGTGACGTAGACTAGGGAGATCGGCTCACTTCCTGGTTCTACGTGTTGTGCGTCACACGCATACTGTACCGTGTGAAGTTTCTAAAAGTTTTATCAGTTTGTCGCTGCTTCATCAAAAAAATAGGGCATTTATTCAGAATGCCACCGACCTGTGTTGTTGCTGGTTGCAGCAACACCACTAAGGATGGTTTCAGTCTCCATCGTTTTCCCTCTGACCCAAAATTTCGAAGAATTTGGACGGCGAAAGTCAAGCTGACTCGGGCAAAGTGGTCAGGGCCAACCGAGCACTCGGTCATCTGTTCCGTGCATTTTGAGACATCGTCGTCGCCTCTCTCGACTCTGGCTCGTACATGTATGGCCGAACCCCTAGCTCCTCATTTCTTTCATAATCACTGTCAGCCTCACTACTTAAATCCGAAGAATTAGTCCCCGAAAATTCTTCATCTACTGCTGAAAATGATGAAGATTCGGCCATTTTCGTCTTTTTATATCACGTCCGTCGTAGTGATTGTTAATGTACAATGCGTTGTGTGTACTGTAGGAATTTCCGCGATCCGTGTGTGCATGTACACGTAGCGCATGCATCAGCTGCCACATTAGCATGGTACCCGCAACATATTCTTGGTACCAGACCATTCTGAATTGCTTATGAACTCTCCGCAGTCTACGTCACGAACAGCGCCCCCGCGCGGCGTAAAAAATAAGGAATTTAATTAATAAAAATTTTAAACATTTTACACTACTCACACACATTTTTTATTTTTTAAATTGTATACAGAAAGTAAAAATAAACTACAAAAAATAAATTTCTAAATTGTGAAAAATAAGTATTGCATAGGCCCTTTAAAATGATGGGAATTATTGATGGGGCACCAAGGCAAAGACCAGGGGCAACGAAGGCCATGTCCTCTGTGGCCTCTGTGTAATTCCAGACCGTGACTTCTCCAGTTGTAACGTAAACTTGGGTGTGATCCCTGGCTACCAGGCAGCTAACGGTTGTATGGCTTCTAACTGGCACCCACGAACAAAGATATTGACAAAATAGGGAGACCACCAACATACGGCTTATTCACAAGGTTTTAGCCAGGATTTGGTAAAAGGGTGTCCAAATCTGCTGGAAATTTAAAAACTGGGTGTCCAAATTGTTCACTTACAATACATTTACATGTAAATGACAGATGAAACAGGGTGTCCAAATTTAAAACAGGGTGTCCAAAAGACACCCAGACACCCCTCTGGCTAACACTATGGGCTAGATAGCTCAGTTGGTAGAGTGCTGGAACGTTAAACCGGGGTTAAAATACCACTCTAGTCAATTCGTCTTTGTTCAACCCCAAATTAATTCCATCTAACATAACGTACAAAAACAAAATTGAACTGTTTCAAACAGCTTGTTATTTATTTAGTTCACAATAAATTGCAGTGCACTTTTCCCTAACGCTAGCTCAGGTTACAATGTATTGATTTCTGACCATAGTTATGTCTTGTTGCAATCATCGACAAAGTGCAAGGGGAATCAAATAAAATGGCGCATCATGGCCGAGCGGTCAAGCGCACTGGACTCATGCTGTGGTGTTTCTAATCAGCAGAGTGTGGGTTCAAGTCCCAGTCTTGACACTTGTGTCCTTAAGCACAGACTCTTACATGTAACCATTAGGCCTAATGCTTTGTCTTTCGAATGGGACGCAAAGCTGTTGGTCCCATCTTGTGTTGTGTAATGCGTGTAAAAGAACCCACTTCACTAATCGTAAAGAGACGGGGTTTGCCTCGGTGTTTTTGGCATGGGCTGGCAGCAATATGTGCCACCTCACCTTAATATTTTCCAAGGTGTTGTATTATGGTTGCTTCCTCTCATAAATCATTCCTAACAATCTTCACCAGATTTGCTAATTCGGCACCAGGAGGGTCATTTATGACGGCGCATTATAAATGTACACTATTTTCATTTTTATTATCATTACTAATAAAATAAAAAATTATTATATTTATATTACATGTATCTGTTTTCATTTGTTGTTTGGTTTTTTGGGGTTTGTTTTTGTTTCATTTTTATGTATATATATATGTATGTGTTTATTTATTTATTTGGTTATTAATCTATATTTTCTAGTAATTTTTTTTTAAATTAAATTTTCATAAAGATTAAGTTATTTTATATTTTCCCTTTCCTGTAATTGGTGGTTCGTCCGCTGTTGGTTTGGACAATAAATACAATACAATTAAAAGACAACCAGAACGCTAGTAATAAGTTACACTGCATTGTTGGGGGGGGGGGGGGGCCTTTGATGGCCACGACTACAGTGCACCTTGTCCTTACACAATCTGCTCAGGTTTATCATTTTTACGGTTAATTTGTTTGTGAATTCAAAGTGACAAGTCCAGTTTGGGTTGTAATCACACAATTCCAGGCTATCTTAATCTCATCGGAGAATTCTGTCTGGACATGTAACAGTGTGTGAATGTCAGGGTTACGGCCCCACTAGGTTTCCAGCACCGCTCAAAAACATGTAAAGCAGATCAAAATGCAAACCTTAATAGTGATAAAATCAACTGTCAGTGAGCTTGAGCTACATACTCATGTTCTGTCCAGAATTTGGGAAAAAACAAAAGATTCGCATTTAAAGGCAAGGTCTACCTTTGGTTTTTGGAGCCGTTCGATTGTTTAGATCCTACATAAATGTAGATGTACATGTATCCAATGAAATTAACCTGTGAAAGTTTCATTTCAAAAGGTGGTCGTGTTGTTGAGATATGACCAAAAATACAGCTAGCGATTATGTCCAGTTGGGAGCTGCATTATTTCACGAAAATGACGGATTAATGAGGAATATATGACGTCCAAAACCCACCGCAGAAAAATGTATGCCGCCATGGAATGTGAATCTTGTGAAATTAGTAGCTTCTTGCAGGTAAGATTTGACTTATGAAGCTTTGAAATTTTTCCGCCCCAGAAATGGTACCTGATATCCAGGATATCACTGTAGTGTATTACGAAAGTGAAAGGCCGCCAGGGCTAAACTGACAGTAACGTTACTCAGATTCAAATTTGGGGGTATACAAACTGATATCTTTTTACATAGCCACATTACTTTGAAGTGAAATGTTTCTCAAAATGCTTTATACTATTGAAAGCTGACTGTACTTCTAACCAATAAGTTGGGGGGTTTTAAATTACCTTCCCTTTTAAAGCATTTATAATGCAACACATCCGTATTAAAGGGAGGGTGTACCTTTGGTAATTACTCCAAAAAATTAATGACCATAAAAACTTACTTCCAAGGTAAAAAGTACTGCAGCTGTTGATAAGGCCAAGGTAACAAAAATACCAGTTGATCGTCCCCGCCCGCATCCTTTTTTGAGGCCGCATTTTCTTTTCCTTTTTTTTTTCTTCTTTCGATTTTTCCTTTTTAAAAAAATAAATAAAAAAATAAAAAAATTGTATTTTTAATCCACCCTTGACATATATATTTTAATTTTGGATGTAAACTTACCTCATGCAACAAATAGATATAAAGAAAGTTTGCGGTGATTTCAAACTGAAGAATTGGTGACCTGTTTGAATTGAAATACTTGGCGGCCATCTTGGAAAAAAAATAATAAATAAAAAATAAAAAGGCCCTCATCCTCCTCTTTTTGGAAAAATCAGGACGATCAACTGGTATTTTTTTTTATTTGGCCTAATGTATAACATAATGAGAAACGAATTCCCCTTCTAAAGGATGTGGTTTTAGAGAGAGGGATTGAAAGACATTTCAATCTGAGAAATGATTCTGCATGAATCAATTCTCAGATTGTGTGTTTCAATTACGGATAATTCTTCCTGCTCCTGATTTTGGGCAATATCTCAAAAACACTACCACCTTTTGAAATACAATTTTCACAGTTAAGTACTGTTAAGTTTAACCCTCTTGCTGTCTGACCATTCAATACCATTCACTGTGGTTTTGAATGATAGATAAGCTATGCCAGCCTTGCAATATGATACCATGAGGGAATGCATGTACACAGTACACAGTTAGTTCTGTGCACAGTTGTGCCACCATACACAACTTTGGCAGTTGAATGGTTTCAAATGGTTGGTCAACTCACTTGAAAATGTTGCGAACAGTAGGAGGGTTAATCTACACTTATATCAGATAAAAACAATCAAATGGATACAAAAACTAAAGGTATACTTTGCCTTTAAGGCGCTAATGGCGCAGCGACACATCAATAGCAGCGACACATCAATAGCAGCGACACATCAATAACGTGTAAGTGAAAGTTTTTTTTTAAGGCATCTAATATCATGCAAAATTGTTTGTACATGGATGATGTGCACTATTTAATGTCGGGATCTGGACAACCATTCATTTTTAGTTTTTAATCAAAGGGGCTGTGTCATCTTGATCACAGCGAGTCTGTGGCCATACATTGAATTCTGAACTCTCACCCAATTATTGCACACGGCGCACAATAATAATGACAGCTTTTATTAGTGATTTGTGACTGTCGTCAGCGTGCTCGTCTGTAGCAACTGGGTGAGAGTTCATGTTTCCATGCCCAGCCACAAGCAGACTATGATCGTGACCACACAGCACCTTTAACTACCCTTTATCAATGGCAGATTTTCTTCTTCTGAAATAGGTTAAATGGAAGCTAAAAACTTTCTTCAATCTAAAAATAGCTAAGTGGTGTTTGAAACTTTGCACGGTGTGAAAATAAGAGCTATAAATAAATAAATAAATAAATAGTCAACTTGCAGGTACAACCATGTATTCAATCTCTTTTACAAGTAAGAGTGTTGGCTTTGAAAAGAGCCGATCCAAACCGGCTCTTTTCAAAGCCAACACTCCCACAAAAGAGATTTAATACATGGTTGTACCTGCAAGTTGACTATTCATTTATTTATTTATTTATAGTTACTTCTAAAAATAGCTGTTTAAATTTAAATCTAAAGTAGGGGTCAAAGTGGCTGAAAATTTGCCCAAGCATAAATTGCTCATGCTTGTTGCTAGCAAATAAGCCACATAATTAAATATGAATCTTGGGTAAACAAACATGCATCAGCCGTGTTTTCTTACTTGTGAAATTTAATATTTTTAAAGGGTCGAACAATATTGGTAAGATTGACAATAGATAGTTCCCAGTAGACGCCATCTTTACGGGCAAATCGCATTTTGGCTTGCAGGTGCGTCAAGCGCTCAAATTATTAACGCAGCCGCGTCGTTTACTAACCAATCACGCAATGAGTTTTGTGAAATGTGCGCGTGCTGCACGCCGTTCTCACGCGTAACGCATGACTGTGTGTTCCAAATTGCCCGTAAAGATGGCCGATTTACGTCATATTGCAACCTATCTATATAAAAGCTCACAAATTTGCCCATAACTTAGGCCTACATGACATAAAGATGGAGATGGTCATGGTGGAAAACTTCCCTTGGAATAGTTTCACTAAATAATGCTACAGTTTTAGAGAAATTGATAAAACAATTAGTTTTGATCTTGTGAGTTCAAAACCGGATGTTTGAAATCAGTGAAAACATAAATGTGTATCGAGGTTTTTCACATTTTCCATGTGACTCAGATGACCGATTGAGAAAAACAAACTTTCACAATTTTGGGGTTCACCCCATGCACAAGCTAGTGTATCGGGCCGATACACGCGAGTTGTAAGCTGATAGGCGCAAATTTCGGCCGATATATATTTTTTTTTTATACGATAGGTTTACCCCCCAAAAAAACCCAAGAGAGAATGCTCCAGATTGCACAGAAGGGCTTTTAAAACAGAGATAAAGACCAAGTAGAAAATATTTTGCAGACCTTGTTTCAATTCAGCGCGCTTCAGCCAAACATCCAAACATTTCGGTCCAGAATGGTCCACAGTTTTTGAAAAACCTGGGGAGAACCTTGAGGTTTGTAATTTCATGAATATGTGTATTTCAAACAGTGTGGACAAGTGAGTGTGGATATACACAGGTCTTTTGTGATTACCAATGTTTTCCACTTGCTTGAAGTAAAGTTTTCAAAAAAATGTATATTATGTAGTAAGCACAACCATAGTTGCGCTATGAAATTGTTCCCCAGGCTGCATTGCGAAAAATAGTGCCAAGTAAAAACCACTCATTAAACAATAAAAGGTCACCACTTTAAACTAATTACATTGATCCATTTTGGCTATTTAAAGCTCACAATTCCATTGTAGCTCTGGCTCAATTGTATGCAGTTTAGCAGAGATAAAAATGGACCTTGGGATAGATCAGAAACGGAATTGAATGGATACATGTCATGGCTTGAATTTCAAGACTACTTCCACTAAACGCACAGGTCTTGCAGTTCAGACTGTCACTGGACAAACAAATATATCCATTACAGGAACCTAAATTATAATTAACCACTTAACGTTGGTGTTAACAAATCTTTACCATGTCTCTGTGAGGTCTTCATTTTTGCAACTTCCGGAGCAATAATTTTTCTTTGAGAATATTGTTCTCACAATGAAACACTGACTGAACAAGGGAAAGACAACAAAGATTCTCATAAAATGCACCGGATTAATTATTCTCTTTCCAACAAATATGAGTATGCATTCAGCGTAGATTGTAAAACCTTGTCCGAAACTCATGGCCAATAATCTGCCATGTACATGTATGCTAGAATCTTGGACTTACATCCCCATTGAGCCGAATACAATGATAAACAATGGTGGCAGCCTGACCATTCGTGTAATCCTCATATGAATAATCAGGAATCGAGGATTACACAATAACCCAGGAAAAAAAGGGTGATTTCTAGCATGAATTCCAGTGCCATCTTTTCCTCTTTATACAGGGGTAAACAAAGCATAGCATGGTACGTGTAGGTGCATACTTTTAGAAGCATACTACACAATTGATTGTCCGTCCAACTAAAAAAGAATGCTCTGAAGTTGGTTAAAGGCATTTATAAATATCAACCATATTTTTACCCACAAATATTTTGCGGGTACTCAAGTCATCCGATGTGAACTGGTTAGTATTTGATACATATTTTTGCATTTTTTTATTTACTGATTGCAACAAAGATATTGACAAAATAGGGAGACCGCCAACATAGGGCTAGATAGCTCAGTTGGTAGAGCGCCGGCACGTTAAACCGGAGGTCGTTGGTTCAAATCCCGCTCTAGTCAATTTTTCTTTGTTCAACCCAAAATCATTTAAAAATTTACCCAGTCAGTTTCCCTTGTGGTTTATTATTTGATATCTGATATAAAAAGTCGCATCCCCTTAAGGTGATCCCCTGGCTGCCGCTTCCCAGGTTGTATCGTATACTTGGGTGAGATCCCTGGCTACACGGCAGTTTACGGTCGAATGGCTTCTGACTGGCACCCCCCCCCCCCCCCCCCGAACAAAGATATTGACAAAATAGGGAGACCGCCAACATAGGGCTAGATAGCTCAGTTAGTAGATCGCCGGCACGTTGGTTCAAATCCCGCTCTAGTCAATTTTTCTTTGTTCAACCCAAAATCAAAATATTTAGATTAAAATTGTTTAGTGCACACTGAATGCTAATACTGAGTAACAAGTGGTGAGTTTGGAGTTTTGTGTACTAATATTATGCTACATGTATGCAGAGCTGCCACCAATTGCATCTTGCAATCAGGGAGATATTTACAGCAATCAGGGAGATATTTAGAATTACATTCAACACAATAGGGAAGGAGTTTCCACAATCATGGAGATTGTCAAATTTGTTTATATCAGAACATGGAAAGCTTGGTTCGTTTTCAGGGAACCTTCTGCAAAATCAGGGAGAATTGGCAGCTCTGTGCTTTTACAAGGGAAAATCGTTCACCATGCTGGACTCAGGTCAGTGGTCCAGTGGGTATTTTAATCCCCCTGAGTGAAAGTGCATACTTCACAGCCCAATGCATCCCCAATCCAGGGTTCAATGCACTCTCCCATATAAAATGCAAAGGGCCCAGTTGGAATCCAGCAGTCTCCTGACTATGGGCAAAGCATTCTATCAAAATCGCTGAGTCCACCGGTTCTTTTGTAACCACACTCAAAAGAGAGATTTAACTACAAGGTGTCATCGCAAATTCTTCCAGTAGTGTCTTTCCAACATGAAAACCTTCAAGTCTATGCTGTATGTTTGCACTGTGGACTTTTTTTTTATAAACTACATTTTCATGATATTATGCTTTTTGTGTGTATATTTTCTGGTATTGAAACCAAGGATGCCTCATAAGTGAACTTAATCACTGTAGCTCACAAGCCTGAGGAAACCTGTTAAACAAGGATGCTTGCTACCAATCTATTAATGTTAAATTTCTGGTTACGAAACCAAGGATGCCTCATAACCTAATCAATGTCACGAGCTCGCAAGCCTTAGCAAGCCTGTAAACAAAAGTGCCTGATACGTGAACCCCCCCAAAAAACACCAGAAGTCATACATGTATCTACCAGCAATTATTGTTATTATTAATTTGTTTATCAATTCAAGGATACCTCATCAGTGAACTGAATCCTGAGGAAACCTGTAAACAAGGGTGCTTGCTATGTGGTGAACCAGATCCACTGAGTTAACCCCTACTATTCCACGATGTAGGTAGGGCCTAGGTTCTTTTATGTGACTAACAGTACCAATCCTAGTGAAGGACACAGCAATCATTATATATGGTAAATTGTATCTTGCTCAAGGACACAAGTGCCACAAAAAACACAGAGCTTTAGTCTGGTGCTCTTAACCACTCAGCCACAACACCCACAAAAGGATTAGCTGAGTATGTTACACACCATGCTTTATGGAAGCAGTGATTTGACCTTAACTTCTTCAGAGACTGATAAGTTAGATTGTCTTTTCACTGGCTTGTCTGCTCTTTCAGTGGTTCATAATTTAAGGTCACTGTTCAACATTGTCATTAATACTTTATAGCATGGGACTTGTAACTTGAAGCAAGAACAATCAGTAGTTTATGCATTGCAGTGACAGGCAATAAATTCAAGCTGGACTCAAAAGATAATCATTATAAATCAATGTTTATGGAATCGGTGATATTGATATATGTTCTTTTCTACTTGGTAAATTCGTATGAGGCCTGGAATTGCATGCACGTCACACGCAGTGACTGTGCCACGCTCACCATTTTGAGAGTCGAAAGCTAAATGTGTAAACGGCAGCACCACTCAAAATTCGCACAACCCTGTATAAAACACAGGGACACTGATTCCCAAAATGGGGTAACCAAGATGTAAAACTAAGAAAAGAAATTCTCTCACAGTCACACAGAAAGGAATGTATCCGACCAACACCTTCTTCTCTAATTGCGGCATTCTTACCAGTTTACATTTTACCATTAGACTTTGAGCAGTTCACCGATAAATTTTAATGAAACAAAAAATAAGCAGACCCCTGTTATCCATGTACATTACACCTTCAAATTCCACAACATGCCAAGTTTCCAGTGTTCCACTGTCCTCGTACAGCCTCACATCACACACTATAAACATACATTGTACATAATGTACACAATTTGACATCACACCAGTAATCCAAAGCAAACAGCTTAAAACAAATGGTACTCAAAAATCCACAGACTTATGAAACAAACAGTTTGAATTCAGAGGTCTTCATTGTTTCACTACTGCTGGTCCACCTCACTCATTCACTCAGGTTGTGTTTTTTATTTGATAGTTTTTTTAACCAGGCCATTGGATTCTGGGTATTGACGGAAACAAACAATTTACAGACTGTGATAAATACTAAATGATAATAATAATAGTGGCTTCTTATACATATAGAGCTTATATCCGTCACTCAGTGACGCTTATACACCTATCAATTGTATGACGCACTATCAGACCCCCGGGGATGGTGCGTCACTGTCCATATGTGGGGTAGGATTTGCGTGTCCAAAGACCCACCCTGAGTCAAAAAATTGACACACTTGTTGCAGATTTGGACGGTCTTCCGAACCATTTTTTGACTCACCATTCGCAGATAGCAACGCACCACCGACGGACAAATCGACGCACATAATTCCTTGGTATGCTGCAAACGATGCACGCGCAGTGAATACTAAGTATTTCAACCTTGTATGTACGAGTTTCCCGGCACACATGCTGAAAATACATGGCAAGTGTATGCACGAGGCGAGAATGTACTACGTGCGGTTCCCAACGCACTAGCTATCAAACACACGAAATAATAGAGAGGGAACCAGTCTACTAAATAATGCATCTTCGTATCCATCCATGACTCGACGATCGACCCCCAGTAACGTGCATGTGAGAGATATAATATACCACGGGGCAGAGGTTGACAAAACCACCGCGCCATGAATTACATGTGACTAAATCACACATCCTCGTAATAACTGGTAATGACTGGCCGCTTTCCGATTGGCCGATCGCGTGAATAATTATTTATGACGTAGTGCTTCTCACAGCGCTGTATTCATCACCGCGATCCCGCGGATGTGCTTGCTCTACCTAACGTGGTAAACTTTTATAGTTAGGGGGCGAAGGAATGGCGTGTAGCTGTGGGAGCGATAAGGCAAGGGAAATTCCCTTGGTGAGAAATAACTACTGCGTGTCAGAGATGTTTTTACACGTGCGTGAGCAATACTGTAGTTTTCGTTTGTCAAACTCAAATACACACAGAAGTGATGGGGGATATTCACACGACTTCGACTCTGCGGGATGTTGTGCTTATAAAGATCGTGAAGGATTATCTCTCGGTCGGCACATTTTTTGAATCAACATGAAACAATACAAAATACACTGACACAGGTACATGTACAGTCTCGATGTTAATTGTCAAAACATTTGGGCTTCCTTATACATCGTCTTTGTTGTTCGTGTATTTTAGAACAAATTCACTTGCCGCCGACAAACGGTTAACCGTTTAGAAAAGTTTGAAACGGATAGTAAATTAAACGTATGGTCACAGGCTTACCTCGTATCCATCTATGACTCGACAATCGACCCCCACTATCGTGCGTGTGAGAGATATAATATACCACGGGGCCGAGGATGACAAAACCACCACGCCATGATGCACATGTGTATTGGGCTTGGGCAAAAGGCTTGCTATGTGCAGTGTGGAAAATAAACGGCCGTCTGAGCTGGCATGTGGTGATCGCTGACTTTCTGGCGGTAAATTCCCGACCCTCGGGCAACATAAATGTTAACAAAATAATACCAACATCATTTTACACAGGCGGGGAGGGTAGGTGCATTTTTATTCTCCACTAAATAAACAAAATAAATGTTGAAATGGACATCGACGGACCATGACGTACCTCGATGGACCATGACGTACCTCGACGCACCGCTCGAAGATTTTTTTTACTGACCACTATTGGACTTGACGTACCCACAGTCACTTTTTCCGAGAGTAAAGACGCAAACTTGACGCACCATCCCCGGGGGTCTGATAGTGCGTCATACAATTGATAGGTGTATTATGAGGCTTCAACAGTCAGTATTTTCCTGCAAGGTACACCTTATGTGGAGCTACGTTTTGAAGTATGGGACCTATTCAATTACATCTAAAGCACCATGTAATGGTTTACAAGGTGCTGTGGTGCAATATGCAGCCAATCAAACCAGGAACACCGGGGCGAACCTCTTCTCTTTTCGATAAGTGCACTGGGTTCTTTTACGTGCATTACACAACACAAGGGACCAATGGCTTTACGTCCCATCTGAAGGATGCAGCAATAGTGTCACGACCAGGACTCGAACCCACCTAGGCCTAGTAGCACATTGCACTTGCTGCATTATGTAATTATTATATTTTCTGGCATTTCTGCTTCCTTTTTTTATACTTCCTTTTTTTTTTTTACAGCAGCAGCTAACACAGCAGAGCTCTGTTGCATGGCTTCTGACTGGCACCCTTGAACATAAGGAGATCGCTAACATAGGGCTGGATACGATGTAGCTCAGTTGGTAGAGCTCCGGCACGTTAATCACTGTAGTTTGCAAGCCTGAGGAAACACTTTAAACAAGGGTGCTTGCTATACATGTATGTACCGGAACCACTGGGATTAACCCCTACTCTTCCACAATAAGCGTTTTGGGTTCTTTTATGTGCACTACCGCTCCTGGTATACAGGACCTATGGCTTAATGTCCCATCCGAAGGACGAAGCAATGGTCGAGTATCTTGCTCAAGGACACAAGTGCCCCGACCAGGACTCAAACCCACAATCTGCTGATCAGAAACACTAGAGCTTGGTTCTGGTGCTATTAACAGCTCGGCCACGATAACAATTAAAGTACGCTGATACATCATTGGAATTCTAGAAATTCATTCAGCACCATGATTTTTAAACAAAGATTGACAGTCAAAAAGATTGTGAGTTTGAGGCTGCTTAAATGAAAATATTATAACCTTCACTTAAAAAAAAAACACTCTGGACAATGGACATCATGTTGAGGTACCCCACACTTTAACTGTGTCCACTGTCTAAAGCCGTGTTCCCATTGGACTTTTTTTTGTTAGAGTACCGCGACTTTCTGTAGAATGACAAAATTAAATCCAATGGGGATGCATGGTAAACTGACCTCCCTGTCAACTTACCGCGACCGTGATGTAAAACTAACAGGCCGAAAGAGGTCCGCTAAAAAGTCCAATGGGAACAGCTCCGCACTGTAAACCTACCACGACCACGGTGTAAAATGCTATGCCAACAACACCACTTCCTGTATACGCCACAACTATACACAGAGGGCGCGCGAAAATGGTAGTATGGTTCCCTGTCTCGTTTGCACTGATGGCGGTGTGGTATTACCATTGTACCGTATGCAGCGTGTGTACATGTAGCATGCAATACAAAAACAACGCTCAGCGCTTTTTTCAATCTCGTCCAGTTGCTGCAGTTTCGCGTCGCGTCGGTGGATCTGGCCCGTGTAGACGTGGCCGACGAATTCAGCGCGCGAAAACTACACACGTCATATTCTGCATAGGTCAAAGGTGACTGTGCACAGCACCCGTGATGTGTGACATTCTGCCAGTTTCGAAGAGCGAATTAACTGTTCCGTCGCGCCGTGTGGCCGCGGAAGAAAAAGTCCAAGGGGAACATGGCTTAACACTCCCCATAACTAAAAGTTAAATACACACAAAGTCATAGTTACAGGGTAAACCAACCCCTCCACCAAACCCGACCCAAATTCTTTACATTGAACTTAGCTAAAAATAGCACTCATAACAAGAGTGAGTACATAGCTGTGGTTTTCAATTGAAATTCCAGATTTGCAACTTCTTTTAGATTTTTGGTTCCACAATTGACATGTGGATGCACTTTACGAACTTTGGTTGAGAAGGGTTGTGAATTGACATCGTCCTGAAAATATCAATGAAATGTTTACAACTAATTGAAAGCTTCTCAACAAAGCAAGTGTAGCTCGGAAAATGATAAGTCACTATATATTGTAACCTTTTAATCTATTGAAATGGAATGCAGAACATGTGAGGACAAGTACATAATTACAATGACACCAGCCACACTGATTGGGCAATAGATCTCTGACATTTAAAGGTGCATGTACTTGATGTATTTTACAGGATTGGTAGAGCTGACAAAATAGTCACAGACACTGCTCATGTTTTGTTCGATCAACCATGAAATAACAAACTTGTGGAAATTTGGGCTTAATCCGTTGTGTGAGTCAGGAGAAAATAGTGAAAAACCTGACACAATTTTCAGCATGTAAACACATTGTCCTTAATTTTGGTTGTAACAACCGAAATCAGCTTAAATTTCTTTTTTTTTTTTTTTTAGGTTTCAGTTTTCTTGACTTTATTTCAGAAGGAAATATTTCACAGAGGAAATGGTTCTACAAAAGTTTGATCTTCAAATTCAAAAGCTTTCAGACTAAAATTGAACAACACTTATATATGACAGTGTTTTTTATCCTTACCAATCCGCATAATACTTTTAATTGATATGGTATTATCAGATCTTGGAGATAATTACTGACTTTTAAAAGCTACTGACTGTTTGAGAGGCTTGTGCATGACTGAGGAACAAATTTATCTTTCAGAAAACTTGCATGGATGTTGAACCCTGCCCTCAATTTATAGATTTTAAAACACACAGAAAAGAGTGGTATAATGTACACACTTACATAGCCGTACAAAGGGATGAGGTTTGATGAATTTGAAAATTCCTGGAAATACATGTAGCTCTAATGCCCGAGTTCCCCCTCGTTCTAGCCCCAGAACCCCCCCGGATGTTACAACTTAGGTTTACAGACTCTGTGTATCAACAGAAATATAAAACTACAGGTTTGGACACACAAGGCAAGTTTAGTTAGCATTCTATTATAACTTCAAGCCTAACTTTGTTCAGATTGTAAAGGCAATGCGTATTTTCCTTGGTAGCAGAATCTTTAAATTTCTACAGTCAGTAGGGCAAGAAGGCAATAACCAGAGAGGCAAGGAGGTAATTGCTTTCTTTGCCTCCGTGAAGTATCAGGCCTGCAAATGACTTGATAAGGAGCTAAGATTATCTTAACTGTGTATCAATCTTAGTGATGTCAAGATACAAATCACTCAGGGTGATATTGGCAACTCATCTTAAGATGAATCTTAGAGCTTTGTGAAATCAAGCCAACGACAATCAATCGTTAAGGAGAGACCACATTTGATGAGGACAGGAAGTGTTCATAATCATAATCAGACGGCGGGAACATGAAGGCACTTAGACCAAGGCTGGGGAAGCAATAACCAATGGGTTTGGTGTCCTACCAAACCTTGACTGCACATTAATGGTGTGTTAGACCATGTAGACCGGGGGAAAACTTTGGCAAATTGAAAACATGATCAGACAAACAATACTTCATTCTTGTAAGAGCAACAGATCTTTTCCTTGGTAAAGGACAACTCTATAAATGTGGTATTTAAATTGGTTACTATACTATCCCAAAGGCAACACAGACGTAAGTTTCTAAATTTGTATTGTCCCAACTCTAATGCACCTTGATAAAACTAACTCTATTGTTACAAAATCTGAACTTTTAATACGTCATAAAGTTGATAGCGCGTGTACAAAGGGGCAAAGGTAACTTAGAGAATCTACAAACTGCAAAAAAATTACAGTCAGGGAATTTCAAGGGGCACCAAGAGCAGGATGCATAGTTTCGTGAAAAATTTGTAAAACGTACAGAAAAAGTTTTTCCTAGTACGATCAAGTCAATTTCCTTTCGATCGTGCACGGAGTGGTTACACACGTGCGCCCTGCCTGCATCTAGCTGTGCCTTGGATGTAGGCCTCCATAGTGCACGCACGCCTTTACCGCCATGGGAAAACAATTTACAGCATCTATAGCATGGTGCTTACTCTGTAGTTCATTTTCCGTTGTATTAAACCCTGTAGAATAGGGTACGCAACATGATGAAACTGGTATCATGTTATTCCAAGCCTAAAGCTATAATCAGCGTGACTGGAAACCATTGCGAAATTAATGCGGGTTCCGTTGGATATACATCGTACAGGCGGGAGTGATGCTCGATCTTGGATCATTAAAATAGTCTCAAACCAAAGAAGTAGGCTACTCGAAACTTTGGATGAAACTTTTTACTGGTAAATAATTTTTTCTACATAATGTTCAAAATATTTTGAAGGAAATGGGGAAAAAAAAGAAAAATGTGTGGTGGTCGGAAAAAGAAAAAACTCTGCCAGTGGTGGTCGGGGAATCATGAGTGCGGGTTTTCCAGCACCGACCACCGTGGGCAGAACCCTGATGAAACGAAACTGCCTATGTTGCCTCTCTGAAGTATCGGGGCTGTGACTACAGTGCCATTATCACCTGATCAAATCATAATGAGATAATGCCATTCAGAAAAAATATGCAACGCTGCTAACAGTGTACATTACATGTGGTATGAGTTTCGCAATAAAGTGAAGTTTTGAGGCAACTAATCATCAAACTTTTGCCAAGAAATAAACCACATTTGCAGCCTATCTCATTGAACAATGCAAAGATCGCATTACATAAAATGTGTCATCATTTAGGCCTACTTTTACAATTGATGACATACGTGGCAATTTTTTTACTTTTGATCTACATTTTGGGATTAAAGGGAAGGTATACGTTTGGTAATCACTCTTAAAATTAATGGCAATAAAAACTTGTTGGTTAGAAGGTTGGAAGCTTACAGCAGCTTTTTGAGAACCATTTCACTTCAAAGTAATGTGGTTATGTAAAAAGATAGCAGTTCTTATGCCCCTGAAATGTTAATCTGAGAAACGCTTCTGATTTTCGGCGATATCTCAAAAACGCGACCACCTTTCAAAATGAAATTTTCACAGATTAGTTTTATTGTATTTATATCTACATTTATAGGTTTAAAACAACAGAACGGTTCCAAAAACAAAAGGTGATACTTTGCCTTTAAAGAAAAAATGCCACAACAAATATTCTTGGTACACTTTAAATTCACTGAACATGTTTCAAAATTTACTAAGCCCTATTTTCTTTTTTAATCCTATTTAGTTTTATGACAGTGAGCTGTCAAACAAAAATATTCTCAGAGCTTCTTCTGCTTCTCTTCTAAAGGCTAAATTTAATTTCCTAATCCAAAAGTTCGTTGTTTTGTTATAATAAGCAGGGGGAAAAACACGGAGAAATTGAAAAATTGCCACTCTTGAAATTCCAGCCAAGGCATATTTTGGGTGGCAAAGTATGAGTCAGAATTTTAATGGAAACCACTTTTTGAGTACACAGTTTATGGGTGTGCAGATTCATTTAAAGGTAGGTTCATACTTTGGTAAATGATTCTTGGAAACAAATTGTGTAACATCCGAACGCTTACTTTATAAAGATGGTAATGGTGATAAGTATCTTGCAAAATTATTTCGACTGAAATGCCGTGTTAATGTTACCTTTCATGTGTTCCAATAAATATGTATAAAAAGTGTGACACGTTGTCCATTGTAGCTCTTTTTAGGTCTATGGGATGTGACCAAGAGATAAACATATTGCAGGGCTACAATCGTCAATGCACCCATGATTTTATAGCAGACCTAGAGAGTAGAGTTCATATATAGGACTACATGATTCATATGTAAATGAACTTCCTACAATTCTTTGAGAACAAAGTCTACAAATGATGAATCAGGTCTGTAATTTTATCGTTGAGAGGGCAAGGCAATTCTCATTGCTTGCGTGAAGCACACTCCCATTGGAAAACTTTAAAGTGCAAAGCGGGAACTTTTTTTAAAACAGAACCAAAGCCAAGACCAGGGCAACAGGGGGAACGACATCGTAACCATCGATCTTCCTGATGGTCATACTCATAGACTGGAAGAATCTACCAAACAAGACGATTAGCTACAATTATCACAGCTACAGAGACTATGAGTCATGACCTTCAAGTTCAGGGCCTCAAGCTCCCTCCATAGTCCATGTAACTCCAGGCCTACATGTGTACGTAAAATTGTTAACAATTTATGTGACATTAAAAATGCATTATTTAATGCTGCCTTTTGATATAATAAAACATGGTTAAATTTGATCTAAATGCCAGGTGAAGTTCTAGTTGCAATGATCGTAACCCTCCATCATCCCGATGGTCATAGACTTTGTTCTGCGACCATCAAGAGGATGAACTTGATCTTGATGTGATAATTGATCGGCTCCTTTGCTAGGAACAACACTCAAGACTTATGATTATTGGGATTATTGCAAAACTAGTAAAGTTCATCACCTTTTCTTCAGGCAAAAAAATAATAACTTTAAAGTTTAAAAATATTATAATTGCAGAAGAAGAAAAACAATCTCTTACAAGAAGGGTGTGTATTCGACCACCACTTTTTTCTTAATTGCGGCATTCTTACCAGAACATGTATTTTACATTATAGTTACCAGAGTAGACTTGAGAAGTTCAAAAAAAAAATGATGGATAAAACAAACAAAAATCTATCACAGTAGTTTAACAACCTACCACTTTATTTCGAACCGAAGATTTTCCTTCATTCATTCATTCCTGGTCTGGTTAGCAGCTGCAAACATTCGCTGTGGTCCTTGCTCGCAGTAGGGTTACAAATCATCCCACACAGTGAAATCCAACAATAGTGACGACTAAACCAAAGTCGAAAAACACTGGACACCGGGCAACTTTCAGTTCCGTGCTGCTCAAAATGTTCAAGCCCACACAGACGTTACCGGCAGATACACCGCTCACTGCCCGTTATAGGAGAGCACCGATTTGGACGTGTGTGGGTGGTGTTGGCTCGGCTGTGTCAGGATGTGCAGAGAGACTTTGCGACAACGTTCACATCTTCCGTCTTGCTTCAACTCCCAACTGCGCCTCCAGCTAGCTCGGCATGGGAGGAGGAAATTTCTCAGTGGCATCGGATGATGCTTGCATCTATCCAGAACTCAACAAAATTCATGAAAACCACCCCAGCCTAACATACCGCACACATGACACAAGTAGAAAAAGTACCTTTCGTGCGTTTAGAGAGAGACGCGCCCTCTATTTTTATGACAAGCTAAACAGAGTTGACTTTTTCATCAAAAGAGGGCGCAATCTTCCAGCAATAAAGCGTAGTTTTGTGCGCGCAACTCTTCCACAATAAATTCAACCGAGCTTTCAGTTTACGCATAATTGGGCTCACCTTATCTTACTCTCGAAGCGAAGAGGGCGATCTGCAATAAATCTTCGAGTTTTTCTAATTTGACCACTTATGTTGGAGGAAAGTCGGAAAAGCCCTGTGATGAAGTATTAATATTCTTCCACTTTAAAGTTATGGAATAATGTCAACGAAATCGAGAACACTAAAACTGCATTTTAGGGGTTCAGTCTATGGGTTAGTTGGTTGAAACATCGCATCAGAAACAGGACATAAACAAAACTTTTTCTTCTTTGGGCTACCACCACCACACCCACTTCATTCAACAACCATTTTCTGGGGGATACTCGCGGATAAAGAAACATCTAAATGTAGCGTCAGATATATTCTTACCGCTTTCATTTTAAAATAAAATTTTCTGATTGTCCTTCAGCTCCTTGTATACTTTTATTGTTTAACCTCTAAGTCTAAATCTTACATCTGATTTCTGAAGCGGTGCCAGAGTTGAGAGGGCAACACACGTGCGTGCAACCAACAAAACAAATCATAACGGCCCTGAGACCTAATAGTGACTGAAAGCGCACCTCTGGAGAGCCTGGGCAAAGAGGGGTCCATTTTGTCGACGGGTGGATAATAAAGATTCTATGAGCAATTTCATTCCAACAAGTTAATATGGAATGGTAGCAGGCTAGACAACTTGTTTTCTTCCTTTTTCTTTTTGCGTTTGGCCGGTAATGAGCGCTAATTGTGTCAAAATAAAAGACCACAGTTCTCAGTCTTGAATGTTTTGTGTGAGTGTTTATTTTTGTCTTTTTGTATGTCACAGAATCACAGAGAAAGGTAATCCTTCAATGAAATATTAAAATGATCCTGGTCTGGATGATAATTACATCACTGATGTGTCACTTGAGAACCACGATAGTTCGAATCCCTCCCAAGTACACCAGTTGATGTTTTTCTTCCTCGACTCGGAGAGCAGTAAGTGTACAGTGCTTATCAAACATCAGGCTTAGACCAAAACAATCATACTAATATTGTTTCAATAACAAATAATAAAAAAGTAAACAAATAAAAACATCAATTATCAGTGTATGGCACATGTGTATTTCAATTGAAAAGTGCAAAAGCACAAGGGACAGTGAGATTTTATTTTTAAAGGACATTATATCTGAAACTTATGACTTGGTAAAATTCATGATATAATTATGAGATATATGAGAAAATAAAAGAAAGTCGTAATATCTCATAATAAAGTACAATACATAATTATGACTGACTTCTTACTTATATCTCATAGTTACAATTTAGCATAAGTTATAATTATGACTTGTGCCAATTAAAGGTATTATACAGGATTGGCAGAGCTGACAAAATAATCACAGACAGTGTTCATGTTTTGTGTAATGAACCACATACATGAAATAACAAACCTGTGAAAATTTGAGCTCAATTGGTCATCGAGGTCACGAGAAAATAGTGAAAAGAGACCTTATGTGTTTTCTGTTTTTCAAACATCGAGTTTATTATCGCGCGCGATAAAAACTATTGTTTTACTCATTTCTCAGAAACGATAGCATTTTAGGCAGAAATATTTTAAGGAACCCTTTCTACCATTACTTACTTTAAATCATGTAGGTTATGTGTGAATCTGTGAACATTTGTGTTTTTCGATTATACCAATAGTGTACAGCCTTTAAGTCATTATGAATATCATAAGTCATAATTACTTGTACTAAATCATCATAATTATAAGATGCAAGTCTTATGATTTCAATTTTCTTTCTCATTTAATGTCCCTTAAATGACTCTATAAAAACCAATGAAAATGAAGAGAGAAAACAAAATTTGGTATGGTGCTCGTCTAACTGCATGTGTGACGCCAACAAGCGTACCACGCAGTAACAGACTAGGATATGACTCCCAAATTAGCACAAGAAAGATTTTTATTGTGACGTCAGGTGGATTTAATCAACATGGATTGTCACACAGGAACAGATAGATTTGAAGCTAAAAAACAACCAAGAATAACAGACTCACAAATTCACTTGATTATAGTGTAATGCTCGTTGTTAATTTATTAATACTCATAAAACCAGCCATTAAAATAATTTCATATTGGCAGAATTAAGAAAATGCCTTAAGAAAAAAAATTCATTAAAACTACATCAAATTAAGAACAGAACTCAAAACTAAACCGCAATGTGTTAGTCAAATAAAAAAGAAAAGAAAAGCATGTTATAAAATAAATTGGTCTCAACAAAAGTCTTTAAAAATTATATATATATATATATATATCTTTTTTGACAAGCGACATATACAGGCAAATTTACAGCACTAAGAATAAATGCATTATGTGCATTTTTGGATTAGTAATCAAAAACGTCCCCTTGCAATTTACAACTCATTCTCAACCAAATAATTAAAAATAAATAAAACGTTATTCACAATTTTACAGGTTTTCTTTCTTTTTAAAATACTGTAGTGCACGAACTCGTTACTGGCAATTTTAAACTCCAACAATATTTCAATTATATGACAAACAAATTGTCCTAAACTGGAGAAAAAATAGTCATGCCATTAAGCTGGTAATCTGTTTCAGCTAATCTGACCGTGCTTACCAAATTAGTGTGTTGATGAGATTAGATCCCAGACATGTCTACACAATAAGACCATGAGGCCTGGGCCCAATTTCATAGAGCTGCTTAAGCAGAGAATATTGCTTAACAATTGTCTGCTAAGCAGAAATGAGCAGGATACCAGTCACAAATTGTACATGTGACACGGGTGTGTGGCTGGTAACCTTATTCTGGTAAGCATAATTTTCTTGTGCTTAGCTACTTCTTGTGCTTAAGCAGCTCTATGAAATTGGGCCCAGTTCTGAATGAGTGGCTACAGCTGTAAGTTAGGAGAAGCCATATTGAAAAAAACCTATGAATATCAGGTAGTATCAGAATTGGCAGCAACAAATATGGCTATGACTGTTGCTAAGGACGTCCTTCAATGCATTAGGATGCGGCGATCCAGCCGTATCCATAGCCGCTAATTCAGATACGGCTTGAATGAGGTGGCTATCTAAAATAGACTGGTACCTTTACTGCAAGGACACATATCATAGTGATATTTAAAAAGCAGTCGGGTTCTTTGACAGTGGTGGCCAGAAAACAAAAGAACAAATGTATCATCAATGCGGCAAACCACACACCCTGAGAACACAATGTCTATGGATTTTCTATTGTTAGTTTTTTGAAAAAGCTGTTCATGTAATTAAAGATAATTTCTCAAATTTCTAAACAAGGGGGGCTCCAAGGTCAAATTCAAATTTGTATTTTTTTTATCTCCCAGAAGATAGAGTCTTTATGAATGCGGAAAGAAAATCGCAAGTCTCTAACCTTAAGTCTAAATTGCGTAAAATGCCATTGTATTTGATACCATTCTAGGTCCAAGTTTGTCAACATCCCAAAACATCTAAATACGTCACATTTCAAATGAATGGGTTTGTACATATACAGGGAATTTGGGGTTCATTCCTGACTTTCCATGATATTGAATCGAAACAGCGATGCATTTGTCCTGTTGACTGACAATGAGTCTGAATGAGTATCAAATACGATGGAATTTTACACCATTTTAATGTGATGTTAGAAACATGTTATTTTCTTTCCAGATTCACAAGGAATCTATCTATTGGAAAATGGAGTACCTCACAAAACTTAATTGACTTCAGAGCACCTCTTTAAGACAGATTTTAGGAAATTTTGCTGGCCCAGCGATTGTTTACAATATCAGAAGGCGGAATGTTCCTAAATTCATCAGAAGCCAACAACAGATGGTATTATCTCAACATCCCAACTTCTGGACTCTGACAAGATTCTTGGTCCATAAGGACTGTAGAGAATTCCTCAGGGCAGGTTTAGGTTGGGGTGATATTCCAAAACAATTGAGAATCATTAAAGTTTGGATGACCTTGCTTAAAAAGTAGACTTGTCCAAAGTCTTTACTCATAAGAACAAAGACAGGCACTGGTCTTACTAACCCAATGGTTTCATTGGAGAGACATATTACTGATGCATTGGCACACTGTGTAGTGCACTAGCAGCACAGCTACCATACTAATACTGCACACTACACACAGCATCATCGCATTCAAGGTCAAAGGTACATCTGGTAGGTAGCCAGCAGGTTCTAAAAGTCGGTATCTGGCGCTATTCACGTGCCTCAAAGTGTGATGTCAGATGATCTGGTTGGCTTAAAAAGGTACAACAAATCTACTGGAATATGAAGATTCACAAGCAACATGAAGCGACTGGAGACCTGGGCACAATTTCATAAGGCTGTTAAGCAAAAAATACTGCTTATGAAATGTCTATGCTAAACAAAAGTTTAGTGGGTCACCAGTCAAAACAGTGTAAACTTTATGGAATTTTGGCTGGTAACCAGTTTCTGCTAAGCAATGTTTTCCTGTGCTTAGCAAATTTGGGTGCTTACATGCTTTATGAAATTGGGCCCAGGGGTCAATTTCATAGCGCTGCTTAACGGTAAGCCAATTTTCGTACTAACTATAGCAGAAAAATTTGCTTAAGCATAAGGGTATTTCACAGGTTAACAAGAAAATTAGGCAGCCAGCTTGCGCGTTCACCATGGATTTGCATTGTTACGCCATTCATTTTCATACACTCAGCACTGAAGGTTAGCGTGCCTTTCGTGTGCTTAAAAAACGGTTAGCAGTACTATGAAATGGCAACTCGCGCAGTAAGCACAAAGTCGGCTGTTAGGCAGCTCTATGAAATTGGGCCCTATTCAACAAGGCTGTTCAAATTTGACTACTGTTAAGGAGTAAACATGGTTCCAGAAATGAGTTATGAACATTAAGTACTTTGGAAGAGCCTGTTTGACTGCATACTGTTTTTTAACAAGTGGCTAATTTAAAGTTGTCAACAAAAATCCTCCAAAGAAATACACCCGAGTTGCTCTTGAAAAAAACCACTAATCAAAACGGTCCCTGGCTGTTTTTGTTTTTCCGAGTAAAGTTATCAGTTGTAAACAGGATTCAGTTTCATAAAATGTGTACGCAGACAAATTTGCTGAGAGTAGAAACCTTGCTTAAGCAGAAAAATTTCACCAGCCACAAATACTAAATAGTTTACATTGTTGCAACTGGTGCTCGCTATTTTTTGCTCAGCAACTAAAGAATTAGCTTGGGAAATGTTTTTCTGCTATCATTGAGTTTTAAGCTACATTAAATTAATTCACATTGCAAATAATTACTGTGGCAACATACCGATTGCTACCAACTTTCTTAGTTATACATCCCCCTAAGCCAACCTAATACTTTTTGGAGAGTGAACACTCCAGCACAAGCAAAGCGATTTCAATCTAAAACATTTTTGGTTAACATCGTCTTATTTTGTCTTTTTACATCATTGCACATTCATATTTCACACAAAAACTAATTCAAGCTCTACTTTTAAAAACAAACCAAACAACTGCCAATGAAAAACTTTAACTTTTGCTGACTCATGACCACAGTTGTGCATTTACAGAAAAATAATGCAACAAAATTCAGTGACTCCATGTTTTTCTTTCTGGTATGGGATGGACTACATATTGTACAATATCATCTTTGGTTATAACACTGTTTTTCAATGGAAACAATTTTCGTCTAATGTTTTAAGAATGGCTCACTGTGATTGAGTTAACTTCAATAAAAGTTACATAAGCTTCGAACGGAAGGTACAGCAGTACTGATTTCCATGTAACACATGTCACCTTGACACTTATTCCATTGGTTGACAACTCCAGAAAGTGGACTTACAATTTTTAATTAACATTTCTAAGAAAGTAAACCCCCCCCTAAAAAAAAACCACTCTAAAAACAAAACAAAACAAAACCCAAAACAACTTTTCTTACTAATAAACTTGAGTGACTGTCCGCTGCGCTGTTCAAAACACATCTTTACAACTCCGACATTTGCAGTTCTCCACATTTTTTCCCCGATTTTTAAAAATTCTTGCGGACTAGAACATTATATACAAGACAATACATTATTTATTTCTATGTACAGGGTGATCAGTATCAGCATGCAGGCAAGAGTCTAGGACGACAAACTCAGACTGTTTGGTTTCAAACACAAAAAGTGACTTCCGTGTTCTGAACCAAAGGTATGGCACATCTAGGCGACTGTATGGATACATTGATGACATTGATGAGTATTTACAGAGAGCAGAGGGGGTGATTAGGCCAAGAGGAGGAGACAAACAGACAGACCACAGGGAAGCAAGAAGTATCTACAAGACGTAGAACAAACGATGCCTGCTACGATTAGTGCTCTCACAAAAATGTAAAATGCAGTTTTCGCATAAACAGTTTACTGCGGATATTGATTTGTTAATGTCAAAGTGTTAAAGCATACGGACAACATTGGCAAATTGTCAAAGACCAGTGTCCACATACTCTATGCGACCCGACATATACATGAAATAAACTAACTTGTGAAAGTTTAAGCTCAATTGTTTATCTAAATCTGAGAAAATAGTGGGGAAAAAGGGGAAAAAACAAACGATTGAACGTATAATTGACTGAATGACTGAAGGAAGGAACGAACGAATGTACGATTGAACGAGCAAACAAACTTTTGAAGAAACTTTGGAGCGAAACTGCATTTCACACGCTTTGTTCTGCATTTATATTTGAACGTAGAACATACAGGCCTTTACAACGTTGTGGTCTCATACAGAGTGTAAGCCATTACTCAGTGTAAATGACAAAGACTCAATTTCACCAAAAGAAAACCTTGCTTAATTCTTTGTCTGCCTGTCTGGCACAAAATGACCAGGGAACCAATCGCCAAACACTTCACATCGTTTGGTACTCGGGGCTGGTAATCTGTTTCAGCTAATCTGACCGTGCTTACCAAATTAGTGTGTTGATGAGATTAGATCCCAGACCTGTCTACACAATAAGACCATGAGGCCTGGGCCCAATTTCATAGAGCTGCTTAAGCAGAGAATATTGCTTAACAATTGTCTGCTAAGCAGAAATGAGCAGGATACCAGTCACAAATTGTACATGTGACACGGGTGTGTGGCTGGTAACCTTATTCTGGTAAGCATAATTTTCTTGTGCTTAGCTACTTCTTGTGCTTAAGCAGCTCTATGAAATTGGGCCCAGTTCTAAATGAGTGGCTACAGCTGCATCACCACGTTACCAAGCGTAGAAGCACTGAAGGCCTTTAGCTGACCTTAGCAACAGTCATAGTCGCAACTGCAGGGACTCAGCCCTAGTCAAGAGTGCACAGTGCAAAAAACGTGGGTTGCGCAACTTTTCAGTCAATGTGCAGTCTTTTTTTAAGCAGTAAGAAAATCTGCCAACAAATTTGCTAAGTTCAGAGAAATCTTGCAAGCAGAAACAGTTTACCAGCCAAATGCAAACATACCACACATACATCCTCACTGGTTCCCCGTCAATGAACTAAGCAATGTTTTCTGCAAGGCAGATCTCCATAAAATTGTGCCGAAGATTTCAAAGCAGAGCCATGGATAGAAACAGGAGACAGTGGAGTTTGTTTCGTCGAGGAGTCTGCGTTCATTCGGTCACACCGGCCACCTGCCAGACGATGAGATGGCTTCTCTCATTCCTGGCGTTGCGGGACGAGTTGGTTAGCTCATCGCCGTAGTTATTACTGGTTGCATTTTCATCCTCATCTTCACCATCACCTAAAGAAAATTCAGAACCAAAAACAAATCTCAACAATACGTTGACATTAAAAGAAAACAGTGTAGAGGTGGGGTTTAGATGGGTAGGATTTCTTCAAAACTTCAAATAATTAACCACAAGGGGAAACTGACTGGGTAAATTTTAAATAATTTGGGGTCGAACAAAGAAAAATTGACTAGAGCGGGATTTGAACCTGGATTAACGTGCCCGCTCTACCAACTGAGCTAGAACCAAGAAAACTTTACTACAGCTCAGTAGGTAGAGTGCCGGTGTGGACGGAGATTCTGTCCCCCCAGAGATTCTGTCCCCCCATATGGAGAACTGTGTACAAACTGCTTTTGATAGCGCCCTCTTTTGAATCATCCTCCTCCAGCCCACGTTAATTTCCCATATGGGGGACAGAATCTCCGGGGGACAGATTTCCCTATGACACCGGCACGCTAATCCGGAGGTCGCAGGTTCAAGTTTCACTGTAGTAATTTTTTCTTTGTTTAACCCCCAAAAAACTTTAAGATAACAAAAACTCAATATGTATGACTGTTGGTCTTATTACTATATCTGCTAATAAAACCAAATGAACCCTCAAAAGTGACTTAGCATTGTGACACATAGGCCTGAAGATAACTGTGTAGAGAAAATGGTGAATAAATTAAAGCTTCAGATTTTGGAGGAAAGCCTGAAATAGGGAAAACCCGAGCAATGAGGTGGTGTTTTCTTTTGTTGAAGTAAAAAGAAGAAGAAAAGTTTGCCAAAGTTTTTAATAGGGGTAGGTTTTGGACAGGGGCTTGTGGCTACTATGGTCGATTAATTGAGAGTTTCAATGAGATCTGCATGGTAACTATAGAGGGCGCTCTCCACACAAAAGTGCCGTCGGTATGAGAGCTGGAATGCCATGGTGAAATGCAATACTCCATTTTCAATAATTGCTTTCATGGTGTGAACACCGTTGAAAGGCTATTGCTTTATGTGAACATTTCTGTAAGCTAGGGTAGGTATACACATACCTTTGTCTTATAATAGCACATGTATCTACCAATAAGGCACTCAAGACACTTGAACAAACAGGAACATTTTAATACAGGTTTTGGAATATTTTAAAACTATAAGACCAATTTATGTAGCGCCTTATAAGGGGTTTACAACATGCAAACCGGGGTGTCTCTAAAAAAGAAAAGGGACAATAGGGTCCATGTTGGGTGAAGATCCCTTGATAGAAAGTATGTACAAATCCAATGGGAGCTGTTGCCAAAAAGTACAAACAAAAGAGGGACAATAGGAGGTCCCCAATTGAAGGTGTTTACACACTTGCATGAGTGTGTTTTGTCTTTTTAGGTACAATCCCGGCCATTTCTCATTGGTTCCCCGCCCCCCTGTTCAATGTTGGCTCTCATTGTGCAGTCTGCGCTTCAGCTGGGGTTAACAACATTGAGCAGGGGAACGGGGGAGGGTATGTTTATTGTCAGGTGGCCCAAGCATTTTGGGTGGGGTTGTAGAGGGATAAAAAGGGAGGGGAAGAATGGAGGAACCAGATTTTAACTGACCTGCCCTGAAGTCAATGTAGCCCTCTCCACCGCTCATCACTAACATGTTCTTAGCGGCTGCCTTTTCCATGGCACTCTTGCCCGGTGCGGTATCGAGGGTTGAACCTGAAGTGGTGGTGGTGACGCTACCTGCTGTACCTGAGAGAAAGAGGTTGAATATCAAAGAAAAAAATTGAGCGAACTCCATCAATTCATCCGGGGAAAAAAACAGAAAAAGAAAACCGATTTGAAAGTAGCGAACTCCATCAATTCATCCGGGAAAAAAACAGAAAAAGAAAACCAATAAGAAAGTTCAGAATGAGTCTCGCTATGCATGGCTGGTAATATTAAATGCTTGTAGTCGTCATTATCATTCAGCATAGACTTGGGTCTGTGGCCGCCTCGTCCTCAGATTGTAATGGGAGCGCATCCCTGGGGTTACTGCCAACACCTGCTCTCTGATAGTGATCATAAACAAATAAAAGGACCCTACCGACCCCTTGGACCAATGTCACAGGCAGCTTCTGTCTTCCGTACTCGCCATTTTTGGAGTCAAATTAAAAAAAATAAAAATGCCGCATCGCCTAAAAAGCACATCCAGTCTTATGAACACCAAGCAGGGTTCTTCATGTTTTTTTTCCAAAACTGTGGGGCATTCTGGACCAAAATTGTTTGATGATTGGCCGAGGCACACTGAATTGAAACAAGATCTGTGGAATGTTTTCTACTTGGTGTTTATCTTGATTTTAAAAGTCCTACTGAGCAATCTGGAGCATTCTACCTGTTTTCCTTATGATGTTTCTTGTGAAAAAACCCCAAAACCAACTTTTAGTATCAGCTGAAATTTGCGCGTATCGACACACAATTTGCGCGTGATACAAACAATTTTTTATTTTTTTTATTTCACAAGAAACATCATACACTAGCTTGTGCATAGGGAGAGCCCTGCCTAGTTGTGGGTACTCGCCCTTGTTGCTATTCACTTTTCTAAAGAAAACCTTGCGAGGACCCAGTTGTGGGGACCTTTGTTCCATTGTTTTGAAGTCCCCACAATGGTGTATGTGTCTACCCACTATACTGTACAGCACACTGGGAGAGTGACTCCCAAAATGGCGCAACCCAAGATTATTGCGATGATGATGTCAGGTGAATTAGATTAATACTGACCGACTTTACAGCCAAACAAATCATGTAACTTGGCAAGGGTTGATATCACAAGGAGCTTAGATTGATCTTAAGACGTGTACCACCTTAACAGCTAAGCAAATTGTGATGGCACAATACAAATCACTATGGCAATAACGACAACTCATCTCAAGATGAATCTTCATACTTTTTTAAAAAATTGAGCCCAGATATATTAATTTCATCCAAAGCTTTGTGCATCGAGTCAGGATAACCTGGGATTTATGGAGGACATGGCAAGCTTGAAAGATGGACTTCCACTGGAATTACGGTTTAATTTTAAAATAAATTTAGAGGTCAGTTGGATCACTTCAACCCATGAAATTTGTAACAATCTTTTAAAAGCTCAGAATAGCTTGTAGCAGGTGGCTAATTTTGCAAAAATAAAAAATTACTGAAAGGGACATCAGTTTCCCCTTAGAGGGAGTGTACACCTTTGGTAATTACTCCCAAAATGAATGACCATAAAAACTTACTTGGTAAAGAGCACTGGAGAGTTTTTGATATTATAAAACATTGTTAGAAATGACACCCTTTGAAGTAATGTACAAATGTAGTTTTAGAGAAAGAGGTAATTTCTCACAAAAAGATTTGAATCTGAGAAAGGCTTCAGACTTGAACCCTTTTCAGGCATCTGAGAGCACACTTTTCTATGCAACAAGGATGTTTCTTCTTTCATAATTTTCTTGCAACTTCAATGACCAATTGAGCCCAAATTTTCACAGGTTTGTTATTTCATGTATATGTTGGGATACACCAAGTGAGGAAACTGGTCTTTGACATTTACCAAAAGTGTACCCTGCCTTTAAAGGGTGTGTACAACATTGGTAACTGCCAAAGACCTTTATCCACACTTGATGTGACCCAACATATACATGAAATAACAAACCTGTGAAAGTTTAAGCTCAATCGGTCTTGTGAGTCATGAGAAAACAGTGAAAACCCCCATTATATGTTTTAACTTTTTTTCAAACATCGGATTTAATCCTGCAGGATAAAGACTATTGTTTTACTCATTTCCTAAAAATTATGGCATTTCAAGCAAAACTGTTTCAAGGGAAGTTTTTTACCATGACCATCTTTATACCATGTAAGTTATGTGCAAATCTGTGAACTTTATATTTTCAATCTTACCAATGTTGTACAAACCCTTTAAAGATGAAAGAAACCATTCGCCCACTAGGTGCAGGCCTGGAACTACAGAGAGGCCACATAGCCTCTGTTGCCCTGGTCTTGGTGCCCCTTCAAAAGTTTCCCACAGACTTTAAGGTTTTCCCAATTGAAACGCCCTTAGCAAAATTGAAAATGGCCTTGCCCTCTCAAAGAGGACATTCCCGGCCTATAGATTTGATATTTTGAAGAACCCATGGTGTCTCTACACCGACAAAACTGGAAAGCTAGAATAATAATATTATCAACCATAGTACCAAACAATACAAATTATAGGGAGACCACCAACATCAGGGCTAGATTGCTCAGTTGGTAGAGCACTTGCACATTAGTCTGGAGGTCCCAGGTTCAAGTCTCTTCATTCAACCCGAAAATACAAAATTTATATACAGCCTCACACAGCATCTCATTGTACTTATTAACCTTCAAGTGCTCAAGAGTCCATTTGGGACATTGTTACGAAACCCTGCCAGTTGACGACTGGCAATGGTTATCTCATTAAACTGGCCATATACTGAGGGATAAAATAACTGATAGCAACCCCACAGTCTTCCAGTGGGTCTAGAGATTGTATTTCACCATTCCAAGGGGCGGATCCACGAATATTTGCCAACAAAGGACTGAATGGGGAGTTCAATTACCCAAAGACTAAGGCTTGTTTGTGTATAGTCAATGGGGAAATCCCCTGAGTCCAGTCGACGAATGGAAGTTCTATACAACGTAGCGTGTAAACGACCTTGCCCTGGCCACTCAAACTTTCAATTATGTTTTTCAAGTGTATTCCCTCAAAAGTCAAGAAAAATGGGATTACAACTAAGTTGCTGACTGGTAGGGTTAAGCACTTAAGGGTTAAGACCCTGTTTTTCTTCTTTTTAGATTTTATTTTGGAGAAGTCTTGAATGCTTGAATCTCTTAACAAACCCCAAGTTTTACCTGGAATGGCTACAAAGAATTTGACAGCATCCCTGTGTCCGTGGAAGGAGAGTTGGGCCTGAGTGATGCTACAGAATGGTATGACGTTCCCTGGGCGTACATTGTCTGATCTGCTGTCCGAGTAGACCCTGATGACTGCTCCGGGTCGGCTCCCACCTCCTGGTGTTGGTTTGGTTGCTGTCAAAACAAATCAAGAGATTTTATTTTTGTTGTTCCACTATCATTGGATAAAAAATCCTGAAAAATAGAACAGTGTCAGAATCTTCTCTTTCATACAGCTATAGACTGTGCAAGTCTTGCGCTTATCAGAAACGAGAATACATCTCGAATAAAAAATACTCCAAACTTACAAACAATTTGTTAGAATTAAATCTACTGATTTGTGAATTCGCCTTCCATCAAGTTTAGTATTGACATAGAGTAGCTTCAGTGCTTCAGAGTTTGACTGACAGAAATCCATTAGTGCCTCGGGTGTGAATCGAACCCCAATTTAGACATGAACAATGCAAAAAGTGACTTACACTCAGTGAGTGGTATTGAGATGATGACACCATTGCCGGTACCCACCCATAGCCGGTTGCAAGCTATCATCAGTGCAGTGATGCGTACAAAGGAGAACCCAAGTTTTCCAGTACCTGAAATAAAAGTTTTTTAACAGATTAAGTACAAATTTTCGAAATAAAAAGAAAACAAAATAATATACACTTATATACACAAAAATGTCGCCACCACATAAAACAAAAAAAATAATTGAAATTGAAAACATTTAATCTAGAAAACAACAATGAGACAAACTTTCAAAATGATTGATGAAATTTTGTACATTAAAACAAAATATATATTGATATTTTGACTGCTCAGTTAGTGACTTTTTTAACCAAAGCCATTTATTGCAGGCATGATAATAGACACAATCGGCGACCGGAGTCACGTGACTCACAGTGGGTATACAATGTAAACAAACCAAGCAAACAATGCACAACGAGCATGGAAAACCATGGCTGCTTCCCACCTTACGGCAAGAGCGCTCGGAAGCAGCCATGCGTTTCCATTCACGCTGCGCCTTGCTTGCTTGGTTTGTTTACATTTTATACCCACTATGGGTCACGTGCCTGCAGTCGCCGATTGTGTCTATTGGTGATTGGAAAAAAGTATGAAAATCATGTTTGAGCACAAGGGCTGACCTACTTGTTCATATAGTGTACATGTACGTGTATGGTTTAATATATTTTTCAGGCTATTGAATCACAATGTTTCTGATTTTTCCAAAGGCAAAAAAAAATCGGAAATCAGTCTAAAGTAGGAAGAATTTCATGCCTGTTATTGAGAGAGTTGCGCCAACTTGCAATTAGAAGTAATTCTCGGTCAAAACAAAGCTGATGTTGCCAGACTAGACTTGCACACTGGGTTCTACTTCATTTGGACCAAAGCTTGGGTCTAGCAACCAAGTGACCACAGAAAACTGTCGCAACTCTCTCAATATGCAGCTCAGGTTTAACCCTTGAATGGCGCCCTCTTGTGGTGGAGCATAAGGCCACATGACTTACCAAGCATCTTGCTGACGTAAGGCTCAATATCGACATCTTGTAGATGTTGATAGGTGTGTGCGTGGTACAGACGCAGCGTGCTATCAAGTCTTATCGAGACCCACACTCCGTCACCCTGCCAGGCGAGCTGGCGGACTTGGCTCTCTTTCCTTGGGTGGGCGTCAAATGATCGCTGTAAAAACACAAAGCACTTAATCAAATTTTTGGATCACAAAAAAACAAAAACAACACACAAATGATATCAGAGTCACCAAACATGCTGGTGTTTCTGATCAGCTGAGTGTGGGTTGGAGTCCCGGTCTTGACACTTTAGTTCTTAAGGAAGACACTTAACCATTGTGACTTCCTTCAGATGGGATGTAAAGCCGTTGGTCCTGTATACTGTGTAATGCGCGGAAAGTGACATTTCTTTTTGTTATCAAACGACACAATGCTTGATGAGCGCTTACGTGATATCCCTTTATTGGTGCTCATTGACCAGTGTTGCAGGTGTTTTGCGCAAGTAAAACCAACTTGTAAACCAAACAATCATGTGTGATGCAACTTATCTGTTTGCCTGTTTATCTAATTAGCATGAGGTAGATATAGAAAAGAAAATACGTTTTCTGACGTAGGAACATAGGAAAAAAGAACCAAGTACACTTGCTGTTAAGAGAAGGGGTTTCCCCGATGTTTTATGTTACGGTTTGCTGCAGATTGCGCCAACACACATTGCAAACCCGTACAAGGGGCTACATAAATGGGTCTCATAATCAGGGATGTGAAAGGCTGTTGAAAAACCCTGAACTCTTGAGCGCAAAGCGCCAAAGCTTGCGAGCTCGAAAACTTGCGAGCACGAAGCCCACTAATAACATCTATCTTTGGTTTTAAAAGCCCTACTCTGCAATCTGGGGCGTTATATATGGTGTTATCTTCATTTTTTTTATGAATTTGATCTTAAGTAAAATAATATAAAAATATATATATATTAAAAAAAAAAAATTTGAGGGGGAGGGGGCAAAAAAAAAAAATGAATTCTTTTTTTGGGGGGGGCCCAAAAAACGGATTTCCGGTTTAAAACGGAGGAATCACATCCCTGCATAATTCAAACGTAGCTCTTCATACCTTTTGTAAATATTATGAGTGCTTTGAGACACCTGTCAGGTCAGGGCCCTTCATAGAGCTGCTTAAGCACAAAAAGTAGCTAAGCACACAAAAATTATGCTTACCAGAGTAAGGTTACCGGCCAAACTACCATGTCACATGTACAATTTCTGACTGGTATCCTGCTCATTTCTGCTTAGCAGAAAATTGTTAAGCAATATTTTCTGCTTAAGCAGCTCTATGAAATTGGGCCCAGGTGTGATAAAGCACTACATAAAAACTGAATATTATTATTATTAAATGTACGTTCATTTCATAATGAACAGTGGATCTACAATGTTGATTCGCTCAATTGTAAGCAAAAATGCTGGCAATTTGGTACATTTTCCCTCTTGAAATTCTGTTAAGAGGCACTCCATAGGCAGAAAAATGCTTCCAAGCTTTATGAAATAAGAGAGCTGGGTTCTACTTGAGGATCGAGTGGCAAGGTAGGTGTCGGGTTGGCGTAGTGGTCTCTGTCCTCCCCTTCCACCTCTAGGACACCGGTTCGAATCCCTCCCAGGGCACTATGTTTTGTTGTCGAAGTGGTTTCTTTCCTCGCCTTCCACCTCTGGGACTCTGGTTCGAATCCCACCGGGGGCACTATGTGGATTGGGTTTTCAGTCCCTACCTGATTGCGTGAATAATTCTCTGGGGTTTTCCTCCCACATCTAAAAATTGATACTTCCTTGTCTCTCCATGGGGTTCTTGGCTATCAAAGTGATTGAGTTCACTTTTCTGAGAATCCTTGGCTTCACGACCAAAATTAATAAATACAAATAAATCAATAAATGTAATTTTTACTGCACTCACCTCAACTTTCAACGTTTGTGGATGAATGACGTGAACCTTGTTCCTCAGACCACACCACATTCTGTCATACACCAGGACCATACATCGGATGGACTGCTGTGGTCGTCCGAGGTCAAGGATGTGGTAGTTATTCAGGTCCCATTGTCCATCTAGGAAGAGAAGTATCAAGATAGTGGGGGGGGGGGGGGGGGTAAATGCTTGGTTGCGATCCTCCAACCTGTACCCACTTCGACGTGAAGTGACTCTTTTTATTAAAAACTCTCCATAATATTGTATTCACCATATACATTATTTGAAATTGGATAAGATTTGTGTGCCAGGGCTCAAAATTTACGCTGGACCGAAGACCCGAGTTAGTCAAAAAAGGACTAGACTAAAAAAATGCAAGGTGAGAAGTGCCAACATGCACGGTTAAGGACAGAGGGCATGTCCTGGCTTCATTAATGAATGTCGCAAAACCTATAATCCTTGAATCAAATGGCAAGAATACGCTATTCTGTGAAACTCCCTACGTCAATAAAATTCTCACAGCGATGCCAAACTTATGGACTCTGATGTAGTTAGTATGCCTCACATCATGCAAAGAAAATAAGGTCTGGCAAGGAGATGACTAATCCACTTCCAAAAACCTGCAGTAGAATCTGCTAAATTTGAGATGTCTGGAAATTATATTGACCCCATAACTGACCTGTTGACCTGTGGAAGACTGCTATCGTGCCATTGGCCAGAGCCGCCAGGACGCGACCTTTGGTGTGCCTACAAAGGGTAACAAAGAACAGTTGTGTATTAAGATGCACAAAAGTTTAAACAATCTGAAGGGATTAAAAAACAGTTTTAGATTGAACAAAGAAAAACTGACTATAGCGGGATTTGAACCTGCGACCTTCAGATTAGTGTCCCGGGCTCTACCAACTAAGCTATCTAGCCCTATGTTGGCGGTCTCCCTATTTTGTCAAATCTTTGTTTGGGGTACCGGTCAGAAGCCATTCAACCTGTAACTGCCGCATAGCCAGGGATCACACCCAAGTTTATGATACAACCTGGGAAGCAGCAGCAGAGGGATCACTTTATGGGGATGTGATTAATATAGGTTTTCTCGGTCAAATTCGGCAAATGAGCAGCCGATTTAATTTTCGTGCGTTCGAATTAAGGCTATTTTGCCTCTCCAGTTTTTACTGCGTTTCAAATTCAGAATTCGGTCATTCAATTTCGTTTTGAGGCATTCAAATTCCTTTAGCACTGTGTTCAATTTAGTATATCGTCATTCTTTTTCGTGACGCACAATCATCATTCAATTTAGCAAAGCTGGTTCGACTGGAGATTTTTACTGATTTATTTTTTTCAATTTCGTAAAGAGGCAATCAATTTCGCTAAATGAGAAATCAAATAAGTACGATAACGAAATGCGACTAAACAGATAAACGGTATACAAGGCATCTGTTTTGTATCTTCAATTTAATTCAGGCAAACTTTTTTTCTTTCTTTATTTATGTTTCCAGTAGATTTTACATGGGGCCCATTAGTTTTGTTTTCTTCTTTGTTTTCTTTTTTTGATTTTGTTGGGGGGGGATCTTTATTGGTTAACTGATAAAGACCTAATTATGTATGTTTTTGAATGGGGTGTTTATTTATGTTTTCCCTGGTTTCTTATTGTTTATGTTGTTTCTTCCTCAACATCAATCTGTTGGCGTGCCAGACATCTTGGCATTTATGTTTGGGTATGGTTGTACCACTGCTGTGGACTTGTTGACTTCAAATTGACCGCAAGCTCAAGGTAGTCTTGCTCGTTTCCCTCGAAGGCCTCAATCAAACTTTCTCGATCTACCTGGGACACTCGTGCGTAGCGACCACGAGCTGCCATTTCTAGAAAAATGCGTCTAAATCTGTAGCGAAAGCTCGTCTTCGAGGTACATCGGCAGAGTAACTCAAGTGCCAATAAGTGAACCGTGTTTATGCCTTTAACATTCGAAAGGAAACAAAAGTTTAACAGAGCGTTTTTTAGATTGTACAAATTACAGAAATGACTGCCCAAAAATGAATTTGAATGACTAAACACCCGCCTCAAAAAGCTCCTGCGAATTTGAATGCTGCTTTGATGAATTGTTAAATTGAATGACTATTTTGTTACATCGAATGACGCAACAGTACATTTGACTAGTCATAAAACGAAATCGAATGACCCTTTTCAGAAGCATTCGATTTCGCGCGAAATAGAATGGTTCAGTGGTTAAATTGGCTGCTCATTTGCCGAAATTTACCGAGAAAACCTATAATACAAAATAAAAAAATCTTAAGTTGGTAAAAGTAACAAGATTTGAAGCTTTGCTTGGTGTTGGCAGTAAGAAGTAACTTATTTGCTTGGGAAAACCATGTGAAACTACTCTCTACGAGTTAGAAGTGGTGGTTCTGAGAAGAACCGCAATTGAGGTACGTGGGTTTTAAGAAAATACTACAGTAGTAAACTTGCGGGTATAACAACCATGTATAAAACTCTATTGGGAGAAGTGCTGGTTCTGAGAAGAAACTGTGTGGTCTCGACGTTTTGAACAGTATATTCTGCTCATCTCCACTGTTCGTAACATTGAGAACACACTGGTTTTTTTTTCAGAACCATGACCGAGTTTTATACGTGGTTGTGGCCCCATGTTTACTACTTCAGTTTTTCTTACGTTCCACACCATACAAAGCTTCAAACATCACTCATGTGAGTTTTGGGGTTTGTTGCTCGTCTTGAAGAAAAGTATCCGAGGGAACCTGTCCACTGAATTTGGTACAAGTTGAGCAGGGTTGAAGTTGACAAAAATGTTGCTTACCAGAATAAGGTTACCAGCCAAACTACCATGTCACATGTACAACTTGTGACTGGTATCCTGCTCATTTCTGCCTAGCAGACAGTTGTTAAGCAATATTTTCTGCTTAAGTAGCTCTATGAAATTGGGCCCAGGACCCAATTTCATAGAGCTGCTGAAGCACAAAAAGTAGCTAAGCACAACCAAATTTGGCTTACCAGAATAAGGTTACCAGCCAAACTACCATGTCACATGTACACTTTGTGACTGGTATCCGGCTCTTTTCTGCTTAGCAGACAATTGTTAAGCAATTTTTCCGCTTAAGTAACTCTATAGAGCAGCTTAAGCACAAAAAGTAGCTAAGCACAACAAAATTTGCTTACCAAAATAAGGTTACCAGCCAAACTACCATGTCAGATGTACAATTTGTGACTGGTATCCTGCTCATTTCAGATTAGCAAACAATTGTTAAGCAATATTTTCTGTTTAAGCAGCTCTATGAAATTGGGCCCAGTTTTGATACTTACACTATAGATAAGATTGACTCCTTGAGTTTAATAGAATGTAGACACCTCCTCCACTGAGACACGGCCGAGTGAACGAGCAACCTGAAAATACAAGGCAGTAGTAGAGGTAGCATTACTCGTTTGAGTTGTGTAGGCTCTCAGAAAGTGATGAAGACAACTTGATGTCTTGATTGGTCGACAGGAGTAAGAATCTGATAACCAGGCATAAGGCCAATAATAATAATAATAACTTGGGAACAGCGAGAATCCTGAGAAAGACCCTTGAGATCTAAGGCTACGGGACGTAGCCCGACTCAAGGAGTTACCAGCACAACAGAAAATGTGATCTTTCTTTTGTAGGCTGTGATGAAATAATAATAATAATAAAAATAATAATAATAATAATAATAATACGTAGTTCATATTAAGTACTTTATCACACACGAGGGTGTCTCAAAGCAAGGTATAAGGAACTTTGTTCTTAATATAAGACCCATTCATTTACATGGCACCATGGAATGGTGGTGCAATCTGTAACCAATCATATCATTAAAATACCAGGGCAAACCCCTTCTCTTAATCCAAGTGTGCTGATTTTTGTTACGTGCATTACACAAATTTACTACTGCTTTACTTCCCATCCAAAGGACGAAGCAATAATGGTTGAGTGCCGTGCTTAAGGACACAAGTGTCAATATCAGGACTTGAACCTACACTCTGCTGATCAGAAACACCAGAGCTTGAGTCCATGCTCGGCCACAAAACACCACAAGCAAAGGTTAACCAGCTTAGCAAAGGTTAACCAGCTTAGCAAAGGTTAACCAGCTTAGCAAAGGTTAACCAGCTTAGCAAAGTACATGTATGAACATTTGATGGTTTGTATTTGGTGAAGACTGAGTAAGACAAACGTTCTAACTCACCAACCATCCTGAGCGCCCAGCCACATCGTCGGTTTAATACTACTCATCTTCTCTGCCTCCTCGTACATGACATCGTTCTCAGTCGGCGCGGCTGACAGACCGTCCTTCAGAAGGTCACTCGCTCCGGCCGTGCTTGACCGGTGTCTTCTCAGCATCTCTGTCGGAATAGAGTCATTGGTCACACCGAGGGGGTCTCCTGATGTCTCTGCACGGATAAAAAGAATGGAAAGAAATTAGAATGGAATGAAATTAGAAAAGAATGAAATTGGGCCCAGGGTCTTGATTTCACAACAACACTACCGAGAAAGGGATTTAGTCCTTCAAACACTGTGCGCATGTACTCCTTCTTCTTACTTACATCAGTGTTTCCTTGATACTATATATCTTCGTTTTCTGCTATTCTTGTCTAGCTATTCTGAGCTGCAGTGAACCATTTGATTAGCCAATCAGAGTTCTTCTTATAAGAGCCTTCAGTCTGATTCTAATTTTCATTCTTTTCATTGACCTTGTTAATGTCTGTTGTTCACATTTGCTCTTTATAAAATAAAATAAAATCTTAATCCTGCTGGTGAGTCATTGCGCCACTGGGTGTGTATCTGCTGCACACCCAAAAGTGTTTGTTACTTCTGGCTCCAAAGCTGGCATAAGCTTGTGTGTAATTTTAAACAAATCTCCCATTTCATAATTCAAAGGCATCTTGTGACAGAATAAACTTTGAATTCCGAGTAGACCCAAGTCTTTTAAAATTGAATGTCAAAGTCGAGTCCAATTATTAAACGCTGGAATACTGTATCTAAACCAATTAGAACGTTCCTACCGTTCCGACTTATGAGGCGCTCCCTTAGTAACAGACTGAGGAAGACGAGATCAGACTACTCAAAAAGCAGGCTGCTTTTCTTACTGAGCAGCTCACTCTACAAGACTGGGACCCAGACTATGGTCATGTAATAACACGTACCAGTATCTGTGCTTGAGGTTGAACCGTTCCTCCCAAAGTGTTGCTCCCGGACAAGTCCCTCCATGCCCACCGTGTCCGGTAGGGGTGCTGTGGTGGCTGCTGTTGTGATAGACTGCTCTACGTCTTTGACCGAGGCGATGTTGGAGAACGTGGTGTCACCAACATCTGCTTTGAATTCTGAAGTATCCTCACTTAGACTGCCATCCCCTGCAAAGAACAGCACAATAAAGAAGATAAGAACTATTTTCTATGTCACAGTTTTTTTACATTAAATCTTTCAGTGCCCGCTATCGTTTGGCGTTTTGAACCTAAAATGCCCAGCTTTTTGATGTTTTTTGAAGTCTGTACAATAAAAATAATAATAAGTCTTTCTCACCAAACAAAATGTATCTTGCTGATTTGTGTTGTCTTTGTACACCCTAAAGTTAATTGAGTTTCTTGAGTGATATTGCCCTTTTGTGATAACATGTATATTAAGGGTCATAAATGTACAATTGATGACACTTTTTGAGTACATAAAATAGATCGTACATGTACGACTTTGGCACTGAAAGAGTTAAAAACAACTTTTGTTATGCAAGGTGGCCCCAAAATAGACTCAAGGCCACTCTTGGTAAGGGGCTACAAGAAGAAAATGTCTAAGATGAAAATAACTCACGGGAGCTGAACGTAGGATTTGATATTCCTCTTAAAACAGTCTAGATTGTAGGATGGAGGGAAACATGCACCAGGCATGGAGTTCCAAAGAGATGTGGAATAAAGCCATTGGAATGGCGCTTTGTTCTACATTTTTTCAACAATTTTTTTTATATCTTAGTGTGTTGTTTACATGTCCAGGTATTGCTCCGGTTATTTTAAGCTAATTTGTTTTCTTAATTAAGTTTTTTAATTTGGTTTTATCTACCATTGACAATAGACGCACCGATTTGGTACACAAAGGATACTGGCAGAGTTTTGTCCTGCTTCCTTCTAACCAAATCACTGACCCATAATGATTGATACCCCCCTCTAGGACGTGTGGCATGGTTCACCTTTTTGGGTAATTCACTTATATCTCTGATTACCTCTTTCTGATGATGGCGTAGAGCTCCTTGGTGTGATGGGCACACTGACCGTTACTAAGGTAATTATTCCTACGCCACCATCGCTACCACTGCTGGTTACAGAGTTGACCGATGCGGTGTCGTCTGCTGCTTCTATATCCTCTGATGGATAGTCACTCTCCATTGCTCCTAGAGATCAATTCAACAACATTTAAGAATTTATTCTTGATATAAAATGGTCAGGCTCTCCAAACTGCGCCCCCAACCATAGGGCTCTTCTGGAAACAAGTGATGTCACAAGTCACATGATCTATAATTTACCTGGTACGCTAGCGATGCAGAGGATGTGCGGATTCTTGACTGGGAAAGCATCCAGTAATGCCTGGGGTTGGTTGGCGTCAATCACCGTCACTTTACTCACGTCGTGGTTCGTCGTACAAATCCACACTAACGACGACAGCTGATTCTTAAGGCTCTCACAGATTTCTTTCTGCTGTTTCTGAAAGGATTATCAATTCAATAAAAACAAGCTGGTAAAATGGATTTAGCAATTTTGAGCGTTCCTTTAACTCTTTTAGTGCCAAGTTCGTACATGTACGATCATGTAAATCATCTATGATCTTTACATTACTCAAGCTTTTTAGCCTTTGTATATAATCAATCTCTGTTTTTTTCCAAATTTATTTCCTTATCATCCCATTTTAAAGGAATTTTTCATTTATGTTTTAACCAATCTTGTATTTAAATGCGTATTTATTTGTAATATTTTTTATTGCTGTTTGTATATATATATATAATTTTATTTCAATTTATTGTTGCTCTCTTTAGGACCAGCTGGAGAGGAGAGCCTCCAGACAGGAACTTTGTTTCTTTTAGGCAATCCTTCGGGCTCCAGCTGTTTCTCTTTCCTTCCTCTGTATTTTAATTGCTCCTTGCTGTATCTTTTAATGTTTTTACCAATGTGCGTTATTGTACTTTTTATCTGCCCGAGAAATGAAGCAAATATAAATATAAAATATCTATTTTATGTATTCCGAAAGCGCCATTATCATACATGTAGGACCCTTTATATGCACTCAAAAAGTATCATCAGTTGTACATGTACGACCTATAATATACATGTTATCACGAAAGGGCATTATCACTCAAGAAATACTGTTGACTTTGTGATGTACCAAGGCAGCACAAATCAGTAAAATACAAATTGTTTGGCGAGAAAGACTTAATAAAATCTTTTTATACAGAATAAAAAAAAACCCAAAAATTGCATTTCAGATCAAAACACCGAAAGAAAAACAAATCGGGCACTGAAAGAGTTAACAGCAATCCACCGCAAAAATCCTGTACTAGTTTCCTGTGCAATTATTGAAAGGCAAAGATGCTCAGTATTCATTTTATTCGCACCAGGGGGACAACTTCAGCCAACGATGTTCACACACACGACTATACAAAAGCGCCGGCGGGACACCAGTGAAAGCCTGTGCAAGACGTTTGTGCAAGAGTTAAATAGGCCTTCCAGGAAGAAGCAATGGAATGGAATGGATGTACGAGCGAAACTGAATTAATTAGCATTGACTTTAATGAATGAGATGTCAATTTCACTAGATAGGCTAGCCAAGCAGATTGCCAAGTGTCAAGACTATATTTCTGTAAATCAGTGAATGGGAACTACCGTAATTTTCGGATTATAAACCGCCCGGCGTATAAACCGCAATGCTCCAAAATATGGAAAAAATATTTAGGTGTCAGCGTATAAACCGCGCGGGCGTATAAACCGCGGTCAAAATGTTAAAAAAACTAACCTCAAAACACGGAAGTGAAGTTCGTAAAACTGCGTTTTGGGTGATTTTTTATCTCATACTATCAGTCCTGAATTATACTTTTTCCATCAACAACCATTTTCAAGAATTCGTGATTTGATGATCGGTTGTGTTGACCATGTTTTGAACTTCGTTGGCAACAAAATCTTCGTGAATCAACGATCGGTCGACAACGCACACCGAGAAATAGTTGAACTTTGCCCTGCATCGCATCGCCCTCTGTTGACAAAAGCTGTTCACGTTTGATTAGACTTAGACTGGGCCTCGAAGTGTGGCGTCAGATGTTCAGGCTATGTGTTGTACAATGTGCAGGCGCTATCTACTCGATCCGTCAGAAGTCTAGCCAAGATCTTATGAATGGAACTATCAACGGCCAATCATCATGCGGTCCTCTTTGTGGCGATGTGCAGTGACAGCGGGCGGCACATCAGTCAGTCATTGTAGTTGCCACAGTGCAAGTTGCGTTGTAATTAAAGTCGAAATGTATTGAAGTTGACACTATTGAACGTAATTGAAATGATCTAGCATTATTTTTGTAAGCAGGTAGCACCCCCTTTGCGGGGCCACATTCCTGTTTATGTTGATAGTACGCATGTTATTGTGATACTGAAAAATTCCAATAACAATTATACAAATTAACAAAGTTAAATTTTATCTTATTATTATGGAAGTGAAAATATCCAATTATTATTACCGGTATACAATAAAAGTGAGGGAAAACCACCAGCCACCAACTTGTCTTTAATTCCCTTATTGAAAGAACCATATCCCGAATCAACCATTCAAAATCTGTTCACCCTTATTTCCCGTCTACTCCGATATTATTATTTATAAGGAAGTGATTACCCTGCCCATGTTATTATAATACATTGTAAACAGAAACAACAGTCATAGGCAATACTCTCTTTTGTGTTGTGGTAGCCCTGAAAAGGACTGTTTGGTTTTGGTTTTGTCTATTTTTTCTTTAAACAAAACGGAAGGCAAAGGATTCCTTGGATAGAGATCTTCGCACAGTTTCCTTATCACTGCTTCTGCAGACGAAGCCTATGTTGCAGCGTTGTGCCAGACCGAAGCGGGGGGAGTGAAAGAAAGATTTTCTCTTCGGCTTGATGAGGAAACCAATGTCCATGTTGACTGATAGGTCAGTACTCTCCATTAACTTGGACAGTAATCTTGCCGCATCTCGTTTTAGACTTGCTTTCTTCCTCCCTTCGTTATCTATTACTGCCACCGCATTGAAGTCATGCCCGTTGTTGAAATCACGCCGAAGGGTGTATCTTGCACCAATAGTTAGGTCATCATTGGCATAGTGGCGCAGACCAACAGCTAAGACACCTTCAATGAACACCTTCATCTTCAAGAAACTTCCTGTTCTTCTTGCTAACATTGCATTTTATACCCAAGCAGAGTATCAAAGTAAGGTTTATACAGTGTCCAATCAGGGTCTTGTACGTTCCCGCCACTGTTAAAGAACCAATCCCGACATCGCAATGTTTTTTGATCTGCTTGATTGGGCAGTACAAAAGAACCCGCATATTCGGCTACTCGTCATCGTTACTGATATCATCGTCACGACTACTTTCTGAAAATGGCATCCAAGAGAAGACATAGCTACACCGTGGAGTTGAAACGGAAAGCTATTGAGTTTGCTGAAAGTCACGGGAACCGTTCGGCAGGACGAGAGTTTAACGTGGACGAGTCGTTGGTTCGTCGGTGGAGAGGACAAAAGGCGACCTTGGAGAAGCTTCCAGCCAAGATGAAGGCCATGAGAGGGGGGAAACCAAGCTGGCCACAGCTAGAGAAAGATGTGAAGGAGTTTGTGCTCGGCAAGGTTGGACGTGGGTTGAGCACCGTCGTCATCAGGGCTAGAGCAAAGCAGATTGCAGAAGACCGCGGCATCACCAATTTTATTGGTGGTCCTGCTTGGTGCCATCGTTTTATGAAGAGGAATGACTTGTCCGTGCGTGCAAGAACCACCGTGGGTCAGCGGCTCCCGCCAGACTGGCAGGGATTAATGGACAACTTTGTCGATTTTGCGGAACGTAACATCACCAGGTTGGCGCTCTCGAGGGACAAAATCCTGAACATGGATGAGGTGCCCATGACGTTCGACGCTCCCATGAACAGAACTGTCACCGAGAAGGGATCGTCAACAGTGACAATCACTACCACAGGCCACGAAAAAACCCACTTCACGGTGGTTTTAGCATGCACGGCAAGCGGTAAGAAGCTTAAGCCGATGGTCATCTTCAAGAGGATCACCCAACCTAAAGAGAAGCTGCCTTCTGGTGTCGTGGTTGTTTGTAACAAGAAAGGTACGTTTTAAACCAATCATTCAAACTATTCCCTTGCTGCCTCCCCACTTTTCTTAAATTCCCTTATTTAAAGACCCATATCTCGAATCAACCATTCAACCCATTTCACCCTTATTTTCATAAAACCAACAGCTCTTTTCAGAGCTACTTAATCATGTGACCCCAGCTGCGAGCACACAACTTTTGCGGGAGTTTTTTTATATGTTATTCTCTCACGCTATTGTTTTTTATGTGACATAATATTATATTTATTTTTTATGTTTGCAGGATGGATGAACAGAGATGTCATGGAGGAGTGGGCAGAGAAATGCTACCGAGGCCGCCCGGACGCCTTCTTCAAGAAGACCGCGATGCTGGTGCTCGACTCGATGACGGCACACAAGGATGAGCACATCCGGAAGGTGTTCAAGTCGGATCACGACACCATCCTTGGTGTAATTCCTGGCGGGCTCACAAAGAAACTCCAGCCATTGGACATAACCGTCAATCGGGTCTTCAAACTTCACATCCGTCAGGCGTGGGAGGACTGGATGGCAGAGGGTCTCCACACATACACGGCGACAGGGAGAATGAGACGAGCTACCCATGCTGAGGTATGCGGATGGGTGATTTCTGCGTGGAAGGCGGTCAAGCCCTCCACAATCGTCAATGGCTTCATCAAGGCACACATCATCAGGGGAGCTGAACAAGAAGAAGTGTACGACTCGGGTGACGCGGAGGGTCTTCGTGAGGAGCTGGCCGCTCTGTTTTGCAGCGACAGTGAAGACAGCGACTTTGAGGGCTTCGACTTGTAAGACGTCAAGAAATCAACAGCCAAGAAATTCAACAAAACCAACAGCTCTTTTCAGAGCTACCACTGCTTCCAAAGTGAAATAAAAAAATATTAATATAATTAAAAAGTGAATACCCATGTACCCTTGCCCCTGAATGAATAATAAAATCCCTTTATTTAAGAACCCACAAGATTTAACAATTAAAAGAACCCTTTATTTAAAATCAATATAAACAGTATGCCAGACACCCTTCCACGCCCAAATATTCTGACAAAAATACAAAAAGATCCCTTTAATCACGAACAAAGTCATCATGAATAATAAAATCCCTTTATTTAAAACCCCACATGATTTAATATTGAAAGAACCCTTTATTTAAAATCACGCCCAAATATTCTAAGACCAGTGATAAAAAGAAACACTGCCCTTCAGAGTTTACACAAGTGTCGCTACTTTGACGGCATAGTTCTTTGTGTACGTCCATTCACCACTCATCTGCCGTGGCAGTGACACGTGTATGTTGAGCTGAAGAAACCGCTGATCAGTGGCTGACACGAGTGCAGCCTGAATGTCTGACGTCAGCATATGGAGATCGCTGGGATAAATAGACAGGGGACCAGTCTAGTCTAACTCGAGTTTCGCTGATTGTTCATCTCTGAGGGGGGACTGAACTCTAACAATAGGGCGGTTGATAAACGTTTTATAAAGGCAACACGGAATACAAATGAGGCGGGATTTTCAACAGGCATTTTCAACAGGATTTTGTCACCACACAGGCATGTTTTGCAGGATTTTTTATCGTTTAAGAACATTGTTTTTATTTAGAACATTTTACAAACGATCTTTCTTTATAAAAATTCTGTTTTTTCTCTTTCATATTTATACGTCGGCGTATAAGCCGCCCGGAGAATAAACCGCAGGAGTTTAAAAAAAAGTCAAAATCAACGTATAAACCGCGGTTTATAATCCGAAAATTACGGTATGTGTTTCAGACGACCACCCCTCCTCCCATGAAATTTGAAGCAAATGACTGAAAGTAGGCATTTAAGTGTATTCATTCATTCATGGGTTCAGTCATATGCATATCAATAACAATCTGATTGGTCCAGTGTTTGATGCTGTCATCTCATTTGAATTTGTATGAACCCGACTTGATGACGGCAAGAAGACGCCGGAACTTTGGTTGTTCCTGCAACTTGTAATAGTATTCGAACTTGCATTGTAGGTATCAGCTAAACAAAATCAAGGAATTAAATAACATTTAATACTTTAGGATAGAGCAAGCAGTACGGCAAGAACTGAAAGTTTTTGCCCATGAAAACAAAAAAGCCAAGAAATATTGTTAAAACCAACAGAATTGGAAGCACTGGAGGATGAGAAAGCAACAAGCTTGGAAAATTTGTCGTCAAATAAAAAATAAAACAAAAACGAAAGTCGGTGTCTATAAATGAATAATTCTTGGGTCCACCACAACAGTACACCTACTGTGATCTGGTCATCAAATCTGTCCAACTCGGAATCGGATCTCTTTCTCTCTCTGATATCTTGCTCCGGTAAGGTGCTGGAGTAAAAGACGCTGGCACCAACGATCGACCCGCCGTCCCTGGTACGGCCACCGGTTAGGTTGACCCCCGCTGCACACCATATCTGCGTACACACAGACCGAGACTTGTTTTTTTTTAGTGAGGTTGGCCTCGGGGGTTGGTTGGAGGGCTGCGGGTGCTATTTAGTCTGGTGCTTATGGGGTGTCGTTGCTGGTTGGGTAATAGGTTTATGTGGGTTGGTTGCAAGGATGCATTGGTGCAGATGTACTGCTCCTTCCGACTGAACTCTAGATAAACTGGGGACAGTACATCTTTGAGATTTTTAAAGGAGTAAATATTAAGCAAAGAGTTGTGTTCAGCCTAAGCGAGGTGGGTTAGATGTGTGTGGAGGTGGTGTGGATGTGACTTGAGGAACTGAGTAAAGTTTGAGTGTGGATATCCCATCTTGTCCCAAACGTTGATATCAAAAGAACAGCTGCCTTTGTGACTGATGGGTTTAATTGAGCCATGCACATATTGAACTGCAATCCTTATCCGCTACTAGTTAACTATTTTTCTGTATTGTCCATGATCACAGCTGTGAGACTGTGTGAATGAGGAAGGAGGGGGAGGGGGGGGGGGGGTCAAGGGGGGAGGTTGTTTCAGAATGTATGGAGGAGTGAAGGCATGGTGACATAGACAGATGATTTGGTTAGTTATAATGTTATATGAATGACAGATTGCAGTCTTGCTCAGTAATGCATGCCACCAAGAAGGTAAGTTTTTCTGTAAACTTCAAAAAACATGTCTCTAACCTTTGTTCCAAGTTCCTTCTCTGCCAGCGGTCGGCAAAACACCGGGACGGGTACCCCTACAAGGTTACTTGGCTGCTGGGAGGGGCCCTTGGGTGGGCTGGGTAGCTTAGCCGGTAGGCTCCACCCGTAAGCCTGAACCCTGCCGTCGTCCTTCCGTACGTGAGCTTTGACCTTTTTGTACTGTTCTCGTTTGTCCTTGTTTCGCTGGTTGTCGCTGATGTAGGTCAAAACAAGAAGTGATTCAAAGAGAAGGTAAACAGATTAGTGGGGCGAATCGGGGTAAATATTTGGAGGAATTGTGCCTTTGATGATACAAGTGTGGAATTTGACACACAGTCAGGGTATGTCATGAGAAAGATATTTGGCTTTAGGGCCATCGCAGATTTGTACTTTATCGTTAGAATAACAAGGAAGTTGCAAAACTTTCAAAATAGCTGACATTGTTTGTTATTCCACCTGTATTTTTTACTCAGGACAAATCTGCGATGGCCCTATCGCCAAATATCTTTCTCATTTTCTGACTGTGTGCCAAATTCCAGGCTTGTATAAATAATCAAAGACACAATCAATCCCATCACCAACCTGCTGGACTAATATGGGCCCAGCTCTGGCCCAACCTCAACTTCTCGGCAAACCTTAACTTCTCTTGGTAGTGAATGTCAGTTAATATTGCAGTGACACCTTGAGAAATGCTCTCACTATGTAATAAGGCTCTGTGAAGAGCCAGTTTCTTTCTCAACTATTGTATCCAGAAGTTGATCATGCCCCAATTTTACAACTCTGCATACCACAGAATTCTGCCCTTTTGACTCCCTGTAAACCGTGTGATTCAATTGGCTGTAAGTGCACAGTTCTGCAGTAAGCAGAGCCAGGAAATCGAAAATGTACAGTAAGCCAACTGGCTCTCTCCGAGCCATCATTACTCTATACACCAATCCGACGAAAACAAATTGGTAGCGCCCTCTATTGACAAAATTTAACAACTGCGGTGTCGCAAGCCGGAAGCATTTTTTTAAAACACGTTCTGTCCATTTTGCTTGATCAGACAAGCAAAACAAATGTGTCAGCTGACGCTATGGTCGGTCACCTGATAATAAATGTCTGGTGCCTTGACCTACCGCCCATGATGCCATCGACGTTGTTAAATTTTGTCAATAGAGGGCGCTACCAATTTTGTTTCCGTCGGATTGGTGTATAAGAGATTTCTAACAGTGTCTCCACAAACCTTATTTAAGGTTTCAAATGTAACTGCTCCTAAACTGTCTTTGAGAATGACACTCTAGAGGCCATTGTTTAAAAATGGAGAATGTGAGTTTAGTCCATTTGTGCAGTACGGAATAACAAAAACAAAATCATAATGATGAAAACTGTTATGTGAAAAAACCCAAAACAAAAACAAAACACACACTGCCATTCTTATCCCATCAAATTGTATCCCAAGGTGCAGAATTAAATGCTTAAATTTCAAACAAATAACATAAAACTGAAGTGAGTATCCGCAGTTTAATATACAAAACAATAAATCGAAAAGTGTCAACAAAGCATTAAAACAACGATAGTGAATTATGCTGAAAAGTTTGTGAAACTGTAATTGAAGGAAATACTTTTGGCTACAAGTACTGAGTATTTTCTGCCTTTTTAGTTTTTTGGGTCAATCTACATGATGTAGTACCTGTTTTGCCATACAAATTACAAGCATGTCATGTGATATTATTTTTGCTGTTCATGCATAACGTAAAAATAAAATGTCGTGTGTATCCACAAAATGTTCTCACATCTGATGAGTAGCAGGGATAATGCGTTCTACGGGTTCCAACTCTACAATTCTCACCTATCTTCCAGGAACTCAAACGCCTTGGTTCTGTTGTCCAGGGACGCAATCGTCTGACTCCGTTGCTTTCCTGTTGGCGTGACGTGGGATGTAGGGGCATTGTAGCGTATGTTAGCGTGAGGGTAGCCTGATTTCCTTGGCGGGGCTGCCGGTGTGGTGCTGAACAAATTGCTGAAGCTGTAGGAGAGATAAGAATCGGCTATGAGGACTTAGGAGCTATCCTGTTTCTAAGTGTGACATAAATCCATTGTAAGCCACGCCCACCTCACACCAACTGGCTCCACTGATTACCAGAAGGCCAAGTTGCATTGAGCTAGTTTTTCTTCGGATGGGACGTAAAGCCGTTGGTCCCGTGTGTTGTGTAATGCACGTAAAAGAACCCAGTGCACTTATCGAAAAGAGAAGGGGTTTGCCCCGGTGTTCCTGGTTTGATTGGCTGCATATTGCGCCACAGCACCTTGTAAACCATTACATGGTGCTATGTAAAGAAATAGGTCTCAAAATTCAAAAAGTAGCTCCACATATATACCTTGCAGGAAAATACTGACTGTTGAAGCGCCTTGAGCGTCACTGAGTGACGGATATGAGCGCTATATAAGAAGCCACTATTATTATTATTATATATGCAAGAAAAGTTTAATAATTGGACTCGGCTTTTATATAAGGTTCTTCAAAGACTAAGGTCTATTCAAAATTAAGTCACAATAAATGCTTCTGAAGGATGCAATGGGTGTTTTTCAGTAAAATTACGCACAAACGTATACCAGATTTTGAGCCCGAAGTAACAAGAACTTTATTCAGAATTTTGTCTCTGAATAAATCTTGACAGAAGATGCTGTTTCAAAATGAAAAGACATACGAAAACTTTCCCACAGCCATGGAATTGCACAAACTACATGCAACATGAAAACTTGTTTGTACATGGCTGATGGACGAGAGATAATGTTAGGATCTGACAACATTTCTTGTTTAGTTTTAGACTACGGCTTATTATTGTTGGCTTTTTGTGTGCAATACCTAAATTTGAATCTATAAAAATAGCCATTTAAAATGTTATTGTCAATTTTTTCATCTATTTGGTCAAAATTCAGACCTAGCATCTTTGTTACTACACCGCCGGGAATTCCACAACTTTTCTTCGCTCAACTGCAAGATTGATATTAGGAATTTCTAGAATATTTTTGTTGATGAGTCCATCGTTGTCACAATAAAACTATGCTTACAGTCTCCAAGAAATTGGCCACCGGTGTCCGCAGTAAGCATTATTGTAATTGATGCCGGGTCACTGTGGCTTAGCAGTTATTAGGAAAAACCACGGGAAAGATTTGAGTAGAATCCGCAGTTTAGACAAAGTTTATAAATTGTTGTCTATGAGATGAAGTTATGCATTGTGTTTGAATCACTTACAATTTCCAGATGGATGATTTATTCTTCTTTCCTTCAAAAGATGGATGTTCTCTGGAAGCTCTGCAGAATAAAATCAAGAAATATTCCGAAATAATTAGCAAGGGATGGTGATAACCAGTCAGGGGTACAGAAAAGGTTATATATAACTCACACAGATTCTTGTCATTTGATTGGTGGAACAAGTGTCACGTGTCATACTTTCGTTTTGCCATGTAATTTACTGCGCGACATGTGACGTGCTTGTATTGTATGGTTATTCTCCCTATATTTGTTCAAAGGACAATTTTGTGATGGCCCCTATAGCCAAATATCTTTCTCATGACATACTCTGACTGTATGCCAAACTCCATGCTTGTATCATCAAAGACACAATCCTACCACCGTACTTATGGTCATATTTCCCACCCAATCATTTCAGTCAGTGTTTTGACTTCTCTCTAAATGATCCATACAGGTATTGTACAGCATTGGTAGAGCTGACAAAGTAGTCGCAGAGAGTGTTCATGTTTTGTGTGAACAACCACACACATGAAATAACAAACCTGTGAAAATTTTGGCTTAATCCGTTGTGTGAGTCAGGAGAGAATAGTGAACAAAATCATGCACAATATTCAGCGAGTAAACACATTATACTTAGGTTGTCACAGCTGAAATCAGCTGTTGCATGTGTTTCTTTAGGTTTTCTGATACAGCTTTCTCGAATAGGACTTCAGACGGAAATATTTCACAGAAAAATGGTTCCAGTTTAAGCTTCAGAATCAGTAAGCTTTCAGACTAAAACTAAACTATGATGTTTTTATCCTTACCGATGCTGTATAACACATTCAAGGGAAAGGGGGAAGATAGACGTGGGTATTGTTCCACAGGGGTAGCAGTGGAGCTGGTAAGGGACAGACTTCCTACCTGATCATTTCAGTCCACCGTACAGCTTCTTGTAGCTCCATCAGACGTTCCTTGTATTGGTTCCTCTCCATCAGGACTCTGGCCATCTCAACGCGGGTGAATCGCTTCCTCTGCGCCATGGGTATACCATCATCTTCATCTACGGCAGATACCTTGTCGTTTTCTTCTCTCAATCTGTTCATAAAAGATAATGGATCATTCTAGTATAGCCCATGCAACCTCTGACATCAAGTGCTACTTTAAAGGCACTGGACACGTTTGGTAATTGTCAAAGACCAGTATTCTCACTTGGTGTATCCCAACATATGTATAAAGTAACAAACCTGTGAAAATTTGGGCTCAATTGGTCATCGAAGTTGCAAGAAAATGATGAAAGAAAAAACACCCTTGTTGCACAAATTTGTGTGCTTTCAGATGCCTGAAAAAACGCTTCAGGCCTGAAGTCTTTTTCAGATTCAAATATTTTAGTGAGAAATTACCTCTTTCTCAAAAACTACATTACTTCAGAGGGAGTCGTTTCTCAAAATGTGTTATACTATCAACAGCTCTCCGTTGCTCGTTACCAAGTAAGTTTTTATGCTAATATATATTTTGAGTAATTACCAAACGAGTCCAGTGCCTTTAAGAGATGCAACCTTTTTGCACTGAATCAACAATTTCAAAATTACTTTAGCTTTTTTTCCACTCTTGAGTATAATTATTTGGTTAGAAAATGTAAATTTTCTCATGACACTATTGTATTATCTTGCCTGCCAGGAAAAGCCCCGTCACTAACAGGGGGACATGGTCTTTACACATAATTAGATTTTACATTAAATGTCACTTATTTGAGCAGTCATATATGTTTGTCAGGTAAAGTTCCATTATTTTTTTAATAAAAAGTTACATCTTCAATATTTTTATTTGTTTGGGAGTACATACTTCTTCATTTCTTCTTCCAGCTCAGTGATGCGTAGATTAAGACGTCCCTTGGTCGTCTGTAGACCGTTTATTTCCTGTCGTTGAACCTCAATCTCCGACATCAACTCATCAACCTTGGCAATCAGGTCATCTTTCACGACATTCAGGGCATTCCTGAAAAAAATAAAACTAATTAAAAAATATGCATCTAATTTATTTCCATTTCTAAATATATTTAGCTGTTGCAGACTGGTTACAAACCAAAAGAGTCCAAGGTACCGTATTTTCCTGCGGATAAGACGCGTCTTATCTGACTTTTTAGACCCCCAAAACATCGGTGCGTCTTATCTTTCGATGCGTCTTGTCTGCTGACGATTGATTTTTTTTTTTATGATCACTGCGTACAATAATACCTTTATTTTGTCCAGTTCAAATCAACGGTCTTTGTGTGAAGAATCCTTACTCAATAATGCGGTCAAACAAGGCTCAACTATCCAGACACTGAGATCGTATTTTCGTTTCAACAATGCCGCAATCCCCCAGACTGTCCTTTCATTCCAACAATGACCGTGCTTTCATTCCAACAATGCCGCAATGCGTTGGTGCTTTCGGTCCAACAGACGTCGGCGTCGTACAAAACGTTTTTCTGTGTGGCCGCGTAATCGTTCCGAAAATGCTGCAATCAGATTTACTGTCAATGCTGTTGTACAAACGGCATTCACCCAACCTCTATTGTGTGGTGAACTTTGAGGGTTTTTATTGTACAGAATATCTCCGAAGTGTGCTTTAGGCTTGACGTACTATTTAAGGATGGGATAATTAAGTACCAATGTTTGTTGGCCTACATATACGAATTGCACTTTCGTTTGTTTGATTAAACGTTCAAATATTCATTTTTTTATTGCCTCTTTTTAGACGAATATTATGGTTCATGTGTCTGTTTCGTTTATTTCATTTATCAAATAAAATAATGATCCTTGAAAACAAGGTAATGATCCTTGAAAACAAAACTAACATTATTAAAGAAGAGGAGAGATGTTTTAAACAAATATCTTATGAACGAGATTATAAGTTTGAAATAAATAAAAAGAACTTTAAAACAAAATCTTATGAACGAGATTAACAAATTAAAGGTTTGAAATAATGGAAAATAATTTTATATAAAAAAAAAAACATTTCAAAAACTTAAACAAATATATATAATGAAATATTTTGTTACGTCTTCCCGGGTGTGACGGGATTATTTGCGTAAGGTATTATAAAGGCGACGCTAGTTTTGGTATTAGTCACCGGTAGAGGGCGCAACATCTACTGGCTCGGAGGGGCTTAGACTGGTAACTTGTCTTTATCAGCAAGGATCCTCGTTGTGGGACGTCGGATGTTCAGGCTAGGAGGGCCTGGGTTCGTGTTGCAATATCTTCAGACCATGTTCAGACAGTGTGCGTGGACCATCGTTTCTGGCCGCTGATTGGGCTGGACTTCATATTATTAACAATGCACAGCGTTGGCTGAATGGATGGACGAAGGTCGGTATCAATTTACGTTGGTCTTTTCTGCGTGGCTCTACACGCCCATGTGGTTACGGTTTCATTCATGCTTCGAATAGTGTGAATGCTCCAAAAGGCAACAAAATGACATCTTTGTGTCAATGTACCGACACCGGGTGGCGCCTGGTGTTCTTCTGTGTGCTGTTAAACATGCGTCTTATGCGGCGGTGCGCCTTTTCTGTTGACGTTTGAATTTTTTTGGGGTCATTTTAGGGTCCTGCGTCTTGTTCGCCGAGCGTCTTATCCGCAGGAAAATACGGTATATATATTTTTTTTTTTAAATGGCATCAAGTTTCGACCCTAGCAAAGTCTTTCCCAAAGGCTTTAAGAAAGACTCTGCTAGGGTCAAAACTTAACGCCATTAACAATTCTTTGCATCATGGTTATCAATGCTGAGCGGTTTCAAGATCATTGGTTAAGTCATTGGGGTGTAGGTTTGAATCCTGGTCATGACCCTTGTGTCCTTGAGCAATATGCTTTACTATAATTGCCTCTCTTCACCCAGGGGTACAAATGGGTTCCTACAAGGGTATTTTTTTGAAAAAGCCTTCGGAGCGCCTTGGCAGCCCAGGGCTGAGAAAGATTAAAGGAATGTTGGTGGCCCAATGACCAGGGCATTAATATAAAGTGCATTAAATGCACTGTATAAGAATAAGTTGTTACTATTATAAATTGTTATAATTATGTTCTATCGTAACAGGAGTTAGTAAGTCAAACCAGCAAATTAAAACGGCTTATTCAAGCTTACTTTGTTGCTCTGAGTTCTGAGTTTTCCTCCAAGATGTTCTCCACTTCTTTACCCATACCTGACCAAATAAACATAACCATCACCCATTTAAATACATTTTTAAGTGTATGTCAACTTTAAAATGCAAACAATGAATGAATAAATATGAATACAAACTTGCATTACAAAACAATTTTTTTAATATGATGATTCCGGAAAGCGAAACATGTGAATGATATTGAAGCTGCATCTTGTATTTGTTGATTTTTATCTTAAAATGTCAAGTACATTCATCCAGTCATCTATTTCACATAGATAAATGTTTGAAAATGGTGAAAAAGGGTAGGAGTCACTGTTTTCTTGTGACTCTGATAACTGATTGAGCGTTAACTGTCACAGGTTTGTTATTTCAAGAATATGTTGGGCCACATGAATTGCAGATACTGGTCTTTGGACATTCTCCAAAGTGCTTTATATACATGCAAGACTTGCATGGTCTTTCACATATCAGGGCTCGATTTCACAAAGAGCTCAGATTGATCTGAATGGGAATCAATCCTAATTGCTATTAGCAAAGTGTGATGTCACAATACAAATCACTATGGTGATATTGACAACTCATCTTAAGATGAATCTTAGGGCTTGGAGAAATTGAGCCCACGAAAAACTAACTTTACCCATCTCCAACCTACCGGTATATGAAACCATACACCAGCCTTCGGTGAAATGTTTGTCGATCAATTTACTCTTCATTGAAAGTTGTATCCCTTTTAATTTTACAAATCTGTGAAACTTTCAATGTTGCAGTGAATCCAGTGATCCATTTAACCACTTTCGCTCATCCCTCCAGAACATAAAGCTTCGACCTGTACATGTATTGGCGCGTACGTTAGTGAAATTTGACACGTTGTCCGAGATCCATTTACTAAGCTTCTATTTTTAGCATTAGTGCAGAGTGCTATTTATTGCTATGCGATCTAGAGTAGCATCCTTGCTGCATGGATTATGTAAAGAGCTCTAAAACTGGAATCTATGTGTTACAACTCCTTGAAGAGATTTGTACTCCAAGTTCAGTTCCTAATGGTTTTATACTAAATCCACACAGGTGTGGGAGGCGTTAAAAGACCCTGACTAAATCTATATCAATTTCTTGCGAGGTAATCTATTGGAACGTCGTCACTTTCTAAATTCTACCCCAATGCTATACTTAGGATGGAAACACTTAAGCATAAATTATAATTCGTCAATTTCAGCAGACTGACACACCTTTTTGTCAAAAAACCCCAAAACAAAACCAAACAAAAAAAACCACCCAAAACTACATTTCTAAAGAAAAATGATTGAAGAATGATTTTCATAATTCTTCACCATAACAAAATTCTGTGTTTGGAAAACCTTTTGCGCTTACGTGGTGCCATAACAGCCACAAATTTAAGAAGCCAGAATTTTCTTATTTGAAACAATTTCTTATTTAACCATCTATTCAAATTATGAAGAATAAATAAACGACAGTTGAGAAGAAAAATTACAACCTGAAATTAGAAATATACAAATAAACTGAATAATATAATCCACGTTCCAAAGACAGGCAAGACCAAACATTTAGAATAGCATACAGACACAAACAAGAAAATAGCAGGATACCAGTCACAGATGCTACATATGAAATGGTATTTTAGCTGGTAACTGTTTTCTGGTCAGCATAACTTTTTTGTGCTTAGCTAGTTTTTGTGCAGAAATTTGGCCCTGGAGAAGCCAAAAATAAAGACTCCAGGAAACTAAAACATATCCAAAACACGAATCAAAAACACCACTTGGCTTTGAAAATACAGTTCCAACAAAACGACTGGTAAATGTCAATTATGTATCGTATATTATTACCAATTTAATTAACAACGGATGACCGTATTCAAACGAATTAATTTTTCCCCTTCGTCACATAAATGCACCGGACCCAAAATGTTGCCAGTTGCAAATTTAGTCTGGCACCGTTTTGCATCCAATCATATCTGGTAGTAATTGTAAATTCGCACATCCTGAAAGATCTAGATGCAACACTTGGGACTCTTCATCAATGATGAACCCAAATTGCAGTCCATTATTTGTTGGTGACGATTGAGATCTACGCCGAGCTGCCATCATTTACATCTTGCAGTCAAGAAGATTTTGTACGACAAATCAGGGAGATATTTAGAATTACATTCAACATATTAAGGACAAAGTTCCCATAATCAAGGAGTTTTTCAAATTTGTTCACCAGAACCTGCAGGATTAGGGAGAATTGACAGCTCTGTTTAAGGCAGCTCTGTATGCATATATTGTACAACAAATTAAAATCATAGTTTGTAAAGCACCAGCATGTTAATCCGGAGGCTGCAGGTTTAAATCCTGTTGTAGTCCTGTTTTCTTTGTTTACCACAACATTAAAAAATAACAACTTACAGGGGTTCGAAAGAGAGAAACTATTATCCGACTAACTTATACACAGCTTCTGAAACAATGGCTTAGGCTTAGGGGCTCTGGCTCTGGCACTGTCTGGTTGCTTAAAGTCTTGTCCCAAAAGTGTACTTTCTGAATGACTGACAGCCAGAGCCAGAGCATAAGCCCATGCCATGGTTTTAAAAAGGGCCTTAAAAAACCAAGAAACATATAAACAATTCAACACAAGTAAGTTTCCTAATGATTGCAAATCAACAGTTCACCACAGCATGCACAAGTCATTATATCCGTGGTCTTACCGTAGAAGTTATCAGGAGTCATGACTGTTAATAAGAGAAGATGCGGCAAAAGGGAGGGCGAGGGTAGAAGAAGAAAGATCACAGCAAAATGCATTGTTAGAATTCGCTCGGTTCATACAACAGACAATGTGCTTTTATCACAAACAAAATATATGTAAAATTATTGTGTTTGTGCATGGAGCACAGGCCGAATATTCATGATGCTGCTTTAGCACGGCGTTTCTCACTAAAAGTAATCATTTTCTGCTCACTGGGTGTAGGCAGAAAATCTTCTGAGTATAGCCATGTAAGTAAGGAATCTCACCGCGCGAGCACCAGCCTTAGTTTATAGAAATTTTAGAAATACATGCGCATAACTGATAGTGTTTGCTCATACATGCATGCATAAAGACACCATCAATGGGTTTATGTTAAAGTTGTGTTGAGCAGAGAAATTAAAACATGGCCATGATGGATGATTTTTTCACCTATAGATCTCACTTGCAGCAAACTTTGTTTTAACTTAATAGGACAGGAAACTCCTAAATCAATATCTGGTACCTGCAGAGCTAGAAAAACCAACCGAACCACTGTCCAGAGTCTAGTTAGGGCTTGGCCAGTAAACCCCACAACTGAACAAGTCCTGCAGTCCAGTGTTTTTTCAAAGACACACTTTTTAAGATTTACAAATGCATAATTTTAACTTTTCGATTCCAATCCTACTCCAAAAAGTTTAGCAAATGTATAAAAGAGAACAAAGTTATTTTGACATCAGTCTTGAAATTAGTCTGGAAACAATATTTCTATTCCAGTAAAATCTCTGAGCTACAAACACAAGTAGTCTTAAAATTTAACCCTTTAATATCTTTGGTTGGTTTTATTCAACAAGCTGCAAAGTACTACTGTCCCTGTTGCGACATCAATTCAGATTTAGGGAGTAGTGTTTCAATTCATGAATATTTGTGCAACGGGCCACCCAACACTTGGAATTTCCAAACAGAAACAAATGATCACTTTGAATCCGAAGAAAATAACACCCTTTTTTTCACCGGGAAGACAATAAAAGTAGGCAATTTCTTATCCCTGATCAATTTTAAGTGAGATTAAAGCCAAGTTCATACTTCATGCATATTGCAAAAGCGAAGCGAATTTTGGATGTGTCACAATTAGACAACAGTGCGTAATGAATGTTTGAGTTATGCAAATTCGCTTCGCATTCGTTTCTTATGATTCGGGCTTATGGGACATGTTGCCAAAAGCTTTTGTTATGAAATTAATCCGGTTGGAAGAATGTTTTTAAAGAAGACCATAATGATCCACACAAATATGCCTTGAAATTGTGTGGTTTTTCCTTTTACTTTGTGAACTAACACAGCCGTTTTGTGGAGTCCAAAATTTGGTTTTTACTACAAAATTGCAGACTGCGTATTAAGTTCGTGAAGTAAAAGGAAAACCACACAATTTTGAAGTATATTTGTGTGGATCAATAGGTTCTACTTTTAAAACATCTTTCCAACAATATTCATTTAATAACAAATGCTTTTTATAGCCCAAAACACCCAATCCGAAGGAAGCATATTCCCTTTAACCTCACTCATACCAAATAGACCCTTTGTTTACGTCTAAACAGCCCTCTATTGAAATTTTCCAGCTGGTTTGCCCAGGCATCGTGTTTTGCATAAATTTGGTTAAGAAGTAATGTCAAAGGTCACATAACTCAAAGGTGATCTGACCCATGACGTCACTCTTAATTCAAATTAATGCAAAACAAGATGCCTGCACACACCGGCAGGCAGAATTGTAATGTTTGGGTTTAATTCGCAGTGATGTCAGAAGGCACTTCAGTTATTTCAGTGAAATCGGGTCATACAGCTCTAAGGTCATGCATTGACATGCTAGGGGTTATTTGAGTAAAGTAAAATGAGAAACAAATACCAAATCAAACAAGAAAATGTGTATTTATCTGTGATTACCAATCTACCATTTCTCACTTCACCCATGCATATAAAATTCCCAACATTTTCAACCAAAAAGCATTCCACACCTGCCAAAGGAATCCCTAAATAAAAGTAAGGCTTCAGAAACTTTTTATCAATGATTATGTCAAATGTGGCTGAAAATTTGTCATGTTTACTAAAATGAAAACAAATAAAAATAAGGTGATAAATACATGGTAAAGAGTAGCAAAGAGCAGCATAGAGCACAATAGCTCCATGCAAACATACATGTAAATGACCACTTTGAAAATCATGGCTTAGGGTCTGGCTGTGGCTAAGTATCTGGAAGCCATTTTGAAAGCCGCTTCCATTCTGTACTATGCTTAGAACGGCTTATAGAGCTCAAGCCAAAGCCTCAGCGGGGTAAGTCGGAGCAGACTAAATCCTGACACAAAAACAAAACCCAAGTGCTCTAGATGAACTCAGGGTGTTATTCTTGTTACGTGATCTGGGTTAAATTGCAGTGAAAGGTTATTGTTAGGATGGGTTAATAAAGCTCCCACAACCAAGATGGCGCATAGGTCAAAGGGTTAAACACTAAACCCTACAACCAGGATGGGTCAGAGGTCAAACACTACAACCAGGATGGGTCAGAGGTCAAACACTACAACCAGGATGGGTCAGAGGTCAAACACTACAACCAGGATGGGTCAGAGGTCACACACTACAACCAGGATGGGTCAGAGGTCACACACTACAACCAGGATGGGTCAGAGGTCACACACTACAACCAGGATGGGTCAGAGGTCAAACACTACAACCAGGATGGGTCAGAGGTAATAAGGTCAAAGATCAGAATGCACAGTAAAAAAAAGGCAATTACCATCAAAACCATACGATACATCACTTTCTTCACTATCTTGAGGTTGCAAAATAAAAAAATGTGGGGTGGAGAAATAAAATTTCACATTTACAACTACGACTATGGAGATGGCAATTGTGCTGGTAAAGAAAATGCAATGATTAAGCTTTTTCATACAGGAAAACATTCTTCGATAAACGGTGACTATTTGGTTTTTGTGAGTAGGCAAGGTCAAACTTATTTGTGCATTGTTCCCCCTGGACACATGTAAGGGAGATCTATTCTTTAGGTATTATACAGGATTGGTAAGAATAAAAACAAATATCATTGTTTAATTTTAGTCTGAAAACGTACTGATTATGAAGTTCATATCTGTGAAATATTCCCCTCTAAAATGAAGTCATAAATCGAGAAAACTGTATCTGAAAACTTTTAAAAATGTAACGGTCGTTGCAACCAAAATTAAGGAAAACGTGTTTACAGGCTGAACATTTTGCATGGTTTTGAAATTGTTTTCCTGATTCACACAACGGATTAAGCCAAAATTTTCACAGGTTTGTAATTTCATGTATGTTGTTGTTCACACAAAACATGAACACTTGTGTGTGACTATTTTGTCAGCTCTACCAATCCTGTATAATACCCTTAAAAGAAACTGTCTAAAATTGTCCTTTTTTTTGGGACAGATGAATTAAAAACATGACTTATTTCACAACTTTATGCTAAAACTTGAAGCTGAGATGGTAGCTAAGAAGATAGCCTACCAGGCAACTTTATTAACAAATGTGACCACTTCCATGTTTATATTGTCAAACTTCTACAAATGTTTAAGCAGAAACCATCAATGATGTAACTTAGAAAAAGGAAGTTTTGCACACTGCATAAGCCTTCACTCACAATTGCTTTTTAGCATACAAAAATAAAAACTGTTTTTTTTGTTTTCCTTCCCAAATCAATCAGATTGGTTAGACCTTTTCCCCAAAACTTGTTTAGCGATGAAAGGTTGAAACAAAAACAGAAACAAAGTTGGACTCAATCATTCAGCCAAATAATAAGATGCAAAATTTGAGGTTTCTGGCAGGATGGGTTAAGGATACAATAAATGAGAGCAGGCCTGGAATTTCATCTTGGTGAGGGCAAGGCCATGTTCATTTCAGCAAAGGGCACTTCCACTAGCAAATCTTAAAGTCTATAGACCCATTGCACAACGCGCAGCGCACATACACACGAGTCTCCCGTCCGCCATTTTGGGTGTCAAAGCGTGCGCAAAAGGAATTGACTCCCCAAAAAAGGCAGAAATGGTAGACGCGCATTAATGGGAGGTGCGTAAGCACATGTACCATTCACGTTTTGACACCCAATATGGCGGACAGGAGACGCGCGTGCAAGTGCGCTGCGCGTTGTGCAATGGGTCTGTAGGAAACTTTTGAAGGGGCAACAAGGCCAAGACCCTGCCCTCCATGTAATTCCAGACCGGCAAGGGATTAGAGATGTGTTAGTATACGTACCAGAGAACTCAGACGGATCCACTGCTTGTTCAAAGGCATGCATAGAATCACATGACAGTTTGAATTGTTTGAGAAGATAGCCCTCAACGTCTAAGTAAGGGAGGGGGGTTAGATTAATATCACAGTTATCAGAGGGTTAGACAATGTACCAACGACTGGCTTAAAGGTAGGGCCATAGATTGGTAATGACTCCAAACATTAAAGACTATAAAAACTTACTTGGTGAGGAGCACTGCAGCTGTTGATAGTATAAACTATTTGAGAAAGGATTCTCTTTGAAGTAACATGGTTTGGATAATTGTTCACTGCAAAACATTTGAATCTGAGAAAGGGTTCATGCATGAATCGTTTCTCGGATTTCTGAAGGTTGGTGTCTGTTCGCGAATGCTGCGGCCAGAGTTGCTGCCACCTCGCTAATCATGGATGGATTCAATGTTAATGTGAAAATACAGTGATAATACAGTGACAATTTTGTGCCGTTTTCTCAACAAGTAGACACTGTATTCAGCTGAAAGTTTCACATGTGACTTTTACTGTATCTTTCTTTATAACTATGTTTGTCAGCATAATGTTGTCAAAACCAATCTATGACCCTACCTCTAATGGTGAATTCCCGAGGTGCTTGAAGTTCATGAGCATGGTCTGTGCATCGACCCGTGTCCAATGTTATGTTGTTACGTGGTACAGACTCGGGATATTATAACAGCCGACTTGCTCAAAGCTGTTACAACAGTTATGAATGTTGTCTTGATATCTAGTCAATGGCATTATTGACACAGTCCCTTGATCATGTCTTGTGCCCTGCTGCATGACGCATCAAGGGAGTGTGTGTGTTTTGTGTCACCAGCCTTTTACTTGGCTGTGTGCCAGTGGACAGCTTTAGTTTTTCCAGATGTCATGAATGTTAGAAATTCAAGATGGCTGCCTCAGATGAGACCCCATTATAGTATTTGTTGAGGGGACAGCTGCACATTATTTTCGATGTTGCAGCCGATATTAATTGAAGCAAAATTACTCATGCCAAGGAACAAAATGCAATCAGTTATTTTTGTTAAGTGAAGACCTTTTTCCCCCAATAAGGAAGAAAATTAGTTGACAAATTATTATTAAACCTGAGTATACCCAACAAACAAGTATTCAATTGGAGTATTTGATTGATTTGTCATTTGATTGGAGGATTGTAGGTCACATGGCAATCATTAATTAAACCATAACATGGCCTACTTCGTAAACCGTTTATTTTGGTACTGTTCCTCTATTTTGGTACTATTCCTCTATTTTGGTACTATTCATCGTGCATTTTATTGCATGCTAGACCACCTCAAGCGTTGCACACAAACACCCTCGTAGTGAAATGCAAGGATACAATGTTGTACAGTTTGTTTATTCTTTCAGTTTTATCCTCAAATCAAATGACAGATATGGATGGATGTTATATAAAACAAACAATGAATGTTTTGCATTTGTATAAGTGCAATGGAGAGAATATTTTCATTCCTCAAAAGATAGAATGTCCAATTCAATTTGGCTTTGCTTCATTGAATGGAACATGCTATACTTCAACTCAACAACTAAAACATTCATTATTTGTATACATTGTTTCATACAAATATAGTGGTGTCCAAAAAAAGAAATTACCCTATATCGCCGTTGTTTAAACTTACAAAAACGTTGTTTAGAATGTTGTTCCCCCCCTTTTTTTTTGAGGGGGGGGAGAGGGGGTTCAGTGCAAAGACTCTTCCATAACAAAATGGGCCAATAATTTTGGAACACCCATGGGAGTAACGATGCCCCTCGTCCCAAGAATGTTGAAATAAAAATTAGAGTTAATCAACTGTTAGTTATAAGGGAGCATCTCAAAAGTCTAAACGATTGGAACGTTCTAATTAGATTGGATAAGTATTCCAGCAGGTGTAAGTGTGCAAGAACTGGTCCATTGGACCTCTGGAACGTTCAAGATGCAAATGCGTGTATTCACTCATGTAGGATTGTCGCAGTCAAATGGGTGTTGCAGCGTACGCCTACGGGAATGTTCTTTCGCGACTTTTTAGAATGTGCACAATTTTTTAGATGCTCCCTCAACATCATGGGTGTAATAAAAAATAAACATGGTAATGCTGATTATTCATAAAAAAGATGCCGAAGAAAATTAAGTTAAATTCACGATGACTGTCAAGGCGGACAGTCCCGAGTCAGAAAACACTTTCTTTAACGGTTTCAAGAATAACGAAGAGAAACAAAATGGAATTTTGCTGAATTTTTGACTCAAAAGAAACAATTTCTGGAAAGGTAATATGAGAAAGGAACAAGGTTTTGTTTTGTAAGTGTCGGCACCATGCTAGGACGTGGTCTCTTCTATGCCCTTCATTGGGTTTTTTGAAGTAGAAAGAATCGTGTTCGAAACAGAACTGGTTTTGAATTGAACCAGTTCTGGCTGTGGATGGAAAAGGTTCTGAATGGGACAAGTTCTGAACAGGAAGGTTCTAAATAGACTAGGAAATGTTTAAAATAGACTAGGACAGGTTCAAAATAGAAAAGGACTGATTCTAAATAGAATAGGACAGGTTCTAAATAGAACAGAACATGTTCTAAATAGACTAAAACATGTTCTTAATAGACTAGAACAGGCTCTAAATAGACTAGAACAGGTTCTGAATAGACTAGAACAGGTTCTGAATAGACTAGAACAGGTTCTTAATAGACTAGAACGGGCTCTAAATAGAATAGAACAGGTTTTAAATAGACCAGAACAGGTTCTAAATAGACCAGAACAGGTTCTGAATAGACTAGAACGGGTTCTGAATAGACTAGAACAGGTTCTGAATAGACTAGAACAGGTTCTGAATAGACTAGAACAGGTCCTGAATAGACTAGAACAGGTCCTGAATAGACTAGAACAGGTTCTTAATAGACTAGAACAGGCTCTAAATAGAATAGAACAGGTTTTAAATAGACCAGAACAGGTTTTAAATAGACCAGAACAGGTTCTGAATAGACTAGAACAGGTTCTGAATAGACTAGAACATGTTCTAAATAGACTAGAACAGGTTCTGAATAGACTAGAACAGGTTCTGAATAGACTAGAACAGGTTCTAAATAGACTAGAACAGGTTCTGAATAGACTAGAACAGGTTCTGAATAGACTAGAACAGGTTCTAAATAGACTAGAACAGGTTCTAAATAGACTAGAACAGGTTCTAAATAGACTAGAACAGGTTCTAAATAGACTAGAACAGGTTCTAAATAAACAAAACAGGTTCTATATAGAATACGACAGGTTATAGATAGAGTAGAACAGGTTCTAAATAGACAAGAACAGGCACTATATAGACTAGAACAGGTTCTAAATAGACCAGGACAGGACCTGTCTCGATGACTCTTTAAAGTGGTCAGAGGACATTTCTATCAAACGGTTCTTCCAATCAAATTTCACTTCTTCAATAAAGTGTACTCAAGACGATATTCACCGTAAACTCTCTTTCACTTCTCTGTATCTACTTACTCTATCGTGCATGCAATTTTTTGAGATTTTAAGAATTAATAAGAATTTTGTTGTGTACATTATTAGCTGTGCATTTTGCCTATGTGTCTGTTTTTTCTTAGAAGCTACAGTAGCAAACATTTTGCAGACAGTACAATGCAGCACTGATCCCCTTGGTGCAGGGGGGATTAGGGAGGACATGATCCCCTGAGGGAAGGGGATTAAGGGAACCAGTAGGGAGGATAATGGGAAACAGGTGGTGTGGTCGTTTTTTACCTGAGATATTAGCTCCTTCATCCATCTCGGTGATAAGTGATGGGTCCAACTCATCGTAGATTGTGGTGTTACCTTTACCATCTCTGCGATACAAATCGGTATGGAGGAAGAAAGAGTCAGTACGATTTGGGTACAATATTTGTTCATGCATCCAAGCTTGATCAGAATCCAAAGAATTTGAAAAAAGAAGAAGAAGAAAACAAAAACTCCAGTGAAAATATCAACTCAATTTTGGAGTGAACAAAGAAAAATTGACTGGAGTGAGATTTGGACCCGCAACCTCTGGATTTACCAGCCGGTGCTCTACCAACTGAGCTAACTAGCCCTAGGTCATAAGTCATTCAGCTTTATACTGCTGTATGAGCCAGGATTATTAATACCACACCTGACGGGCATCCCAGGGGGCTCATTATTCATTTAACAGGTATGCAGAGCTATGTTTGGAATTACAAGACACATTTTATATATATATATTTATACATGTAGCACCTTGTAATAGTTTACAAGGTGCTGTGGCACAAACTTAATGCAGCCTACCATACCATAAATAACAGGGTGAACCCCTTGTCTAAGCAATAAGTATACTGGGTTATTTTAAATGCATTACACAAAACATGGGACCTATGGCTTTACATGTACGTCCCATCTGAAGGACGGAGCTGCGAGGTCTAAGTGTCTTACTTAAGGACACAAGTGTCAAGACCAGGGGCCTTTCTCAAACCTCGGCTTGGGCTCCGTCTCCGGCTTGGGCTCCGTTATAAATTGTTGGTGCTGCGTGTAATTTGCACGCAGTGGTTCGAACATCAGACGGAGCCTGGAGCGGTAGCCTGAGTCCAAGCCGAGGTTTGAGAAAGGCCCCAGGACTTGAACCAACACTATGCTGATCAGGAACATCAGAGCTAGAGTCAAGTGCGATTGACCGCTTGGCCACGACACGCCTGGGTTATGACATAACCTGGGAAACAGCAGTAAGGCGATCACGAAAACTATCAACTCCTCCAAAAAACACAGACATGCAACGTGTTATTACCCCACCAGCCATTTTCAAAGCGTAGGTGGACTATATTGTGGTTTCTTATCACTGAGAAATCTCACAAAGTGCACAAGTCAGCACAAGTAATGATGCTCAGAGAATATCCTTACAATTGACACCACAAACAAAAATTGCTTTCACTTTTCACTTGAGATTTTGGACAAACTACCGAATCCGAAACAGTTGCGGTTTTGTTAACTTCCTTATACCAGCCCGACTGTAACATGATGAATCCCATTGTTTAAATTGTGTCAACACAAACAAAAACATTTCCTGATTAGCATATCACATCCTCTAAAAAACATTATTTCTTTATAGCAATTCAAATTTTTTCAAAATTAACAATTTTGGAAGGTATTTGAAGAACACAATATTTGAAGAACACAAATAAATTAGAATTTTTAAAACATTGATAATTCTGAATGGCTCCCCTTGGACGCTCTTATTTTTCAGTACACTGCAAATTTGGACAATCCTTTTTCAAAAAGCTGGCAGGTACTCGGGAGGAAGGTTGGGTTAAGGTCGGTGGCGTAGTGAGACATTTTCATTATCCTCCCTCCCCTCCAAAGAAAAAATGAGCGGGGGAAAAGACATAATTTGGGGGCAGGCTATTTAATGTAATGAACCAAGTTTTGAACGTCTGTTTAAATAATTTTTATCAAATAATAAACCACAAGGGATAATAAATAATTTTTACTCATTTTATTTATTTAGTTAGTGGGGGGGGGGGGGGGGCAAGAGGAGGGGGGGCAAGGGTTCTGATTGAGGGAGAGAGCTCCGCTTCTGGTTACACTACTAGTTGAGGTAGATCTTACCCTCTAAGTTCAGGCATATAGTTTGGTCTCTTCGTCTTGTCTTTGAGCTCTGGTGTGCTGTCCACGATAGCTGCCAGCTCCGGGCTCATGGTGCGGTTATCCTTCTGCGGACTTGTGACTGTCGAGAGATTAAAAGAAGAAACCTCCACATCAAAAAATGTTCTCCCATCTAAGAAAGTGGTACACCTGTAGTCTGTGATGATTACAAGTGACTACAGTGTGTCCAAATTGGCAGCTCTGGCTACGGCTACGGGTGTGGCTATAGACCTTTATCATGGTAAGGCCATCTTGATTTCCCCCCACTCAAATCAATGTAACCAAACTGAGGATGGATGGGTAAATAGTCTGGTTCCTTTTTGTACAATGACTGTAAGCATCCATAACTGTTATTGAAACAGGAAACAGAACCAAGATGGTGGCAGCATAAGAAAGGTCTATGGGCCTCCTATGCTTCAACGCATGTTCACAGGACACTCAAGAAACAGCCGCATATTTGAACATGGCCACCCAAATTACATGTATGTAAACACTAGCAATGGTCTCCTATGTACATGTACCGACCTCAGCTAATGGTGTTTACATGTAATTTCAATAATTATTGCGTCAAGCTCTTTCTTTGAAAAATACATCAAGCCTGAGAGTTAATGAGACAGGATACCCCATTAATAATTGAACATAAGAATATATTCTCAAGTTAAATAGATTTCCCAAAAAACAATAAATTTACAGTCCTCCTACACGAATCCTTATTGCACACAATGATGTGCTGTTTTAAAAAGTCAATATGGACTATTATGACCCACCCCTTTGTTTAAAAAATCTCTCTTCATCAAGTTGTGACACTCTGTAGTTATCTCATTTTACATAATGAAAGGTACAAGTCTGTAACAGTTCAGTAAATACTGGCAAGTCCAATTAGGGAGTGGATTTGACTTTTGATCCCACATTCCAACTATTGTTGTTTTTATTATCTACAGGCAAATGCACTGGCAAGCTTCCATCCATTGTTGTCATTTACAATGGGAAGAATGTTGTGCCTATTGGATACTACATGTGTACATTCTTGTCTATTACATGTATTATAGACCTTTCTTTTGTTGATAAACAAAGTGCGCCAAATGTTAGCAAAACATTCAATCGAATGTTTTGCTAACATTCAATCGTGTTAAAAAATGTTGTGACCAAATTCAACATTTTCTGTAAAGATTCATGAACGAAAATACCTTCCATGATTGGTTGATTTGTTTCCAACAAATTCAACACTAATTTTGAATATTTGTGTAACATTGCTACAAACTGTGGCAATCTGTTTTTGATTTGCAGTTATGGCTTTCCATACTTTTCCAACCTGGGTTGGCAAAAACTCGGGCTGTGACGTTGCAAAAGAAAGGTCTATAGACAAGGGCTCAAAATTTACACACGAGCACAGGTCCAAGGCCTGCTTTTTTTAAAGCGTTGGGCCAGTAAGCTTAACATTGGACAATTCTGGCGGTCTTTTGTTTTCCAGTTGAATAACATTAATACTTAACTGTGGAATAGACCCCTTGCATTGGCCGCCATTGCTGGAGTCAAACAGTGGAAACATGCACGCATGTACGCGCTGCGCACAACTCTCAGCCCTTGATAGGTCTTTATTGACCTCAGTTGAGGGCGCTGTTTGGGTTTGTGACGTCATACGCAGTCCACAGCCCAGTGATTTTAGCGTCGGGCCATGAACTCAATAATAATAATAATAATAATAATAATCAACATTTATGTATCGCTTCATACGCAGTGTTTCTAAGCGCTTTTACAACTACATGTAATTACAAAAAGAAGCAATAGCTCAATAAACATTCTAGAGAAAGCGCAATTATGAAGTTGAATTAAACTCAAGACTACACAAGTCCAGCAGTCTTGTGTTTGTCAATTGAATAATTGATACGTCTGTCCTCACTGTATAACCTTTTTCGGATGCGGATAATTTTCGAGTATGATAAACATCTTGCAATACTGTTGAGTACCGAAGTCTACTCAATATACCCAGACGACAAACAAGACTGATCGTCTCCTGGAGCTTATTAAAGTAAAAACAGTAATGTGCATGTTTTTTCACTTCGTGCTTGTTCAAGTAAAAACAGTTGATTTATGTTAGTTTTTTTTTATTCTCATTTTGAATCTGGTTTTGTAAAATATTTCAAGTCCAGTAAAAAATGATGACCTACAAACCTCGCGATCTAAAACATTTGAGATTTTTTCTTCAACAAAATTTAACAAAAAAACACCCACTGAGTGCTTTATCTCTCACTACTGTTTTATTTGTTATTTACTTAGGACACTGCTGTTTCCTGAGCTGTTTACTTTACCTACTTCTTATTATTTTTACACATGTTTCTACTGCTGTTTTATGTGCGTTTAGTTGATCTAGTGAGCACTGCTTCTGCTGCTGTTCATTGCTTATTAAGCTACAGCTGTTTCATGTACACGTACTGTTCATTGAAGTTATTATACAGGATTGGTAGAGCTGACAAAATAGTCGCAGACAGTGTGTTCATGTTTTGTGGGATCAACCATAGGCATGAAATAACAAACCTGTGAAATTTGGGCTTAATCAGTTGTGTGCATCAGGAAAACATGGTGAAAACCCATGCAGTTTTCAGCATGTAAACACATTGTTCTTAACTTTGGTTGTAACAACTGAAAATAGGTTGTTGCGTTTTTTTAAACAGGTTTTCAGATAGTTTTCTCTTCATTTCAGAGGGAAATATTTCAGAGAAAAATATTGTTTTAGTACCTCAGACTGAAATTAAACAATGTTTTTTTTAAAATCCTGTATAAAACTTTAAGCCTATGACTGTTACCTGTAGCAGCATTAGTTGTGTCTACGCCAGCTTGTGTCTCTATCGTCTTCTGCGGTGTCTTCTTTGCTTTCTTGCTGTCCAAGTTCTCGTTAAGTATCTCACGGTCTGGCGACGTCATGATCTCGTGGTGAAGGTTAGAGTCGTTGCCAACTTTTGGCAGGAAGTTCTTCTTTCGGGTGCTTGGAGAACCAAGGGAGTCGTCGACCTTCCCATCCTTGGTGACACCCCCTTCTTCATGATCCATCAGGACAGGGGAGTGGGGACGGTTAAGATTTAACCTGAAAGCGCACAGAGACACCAAGGAGAACCGGTTAAAACCCTTAAAAGACAAATGTTCTTAAGGATTTTTCTACATGGATTGAGGCATGCAACGAATATGTAAAATTACATATGTGCCAGAATTAAAGGAAGTTTGGGGCAGCGTCAAAATACTTTTATTTTAACATAAAAGCATTAACCATGAGTTATACAGCAATGTTGTATTTTTTTCAAAATTGATCAAATTTCTAATGCGAACACTTGGCAAAGGAAATAACTTGATCCTGATAATTGTACATTTTCAGAAAAAATTAGTATCTTTCCTGGCAAAATTTTACAATTTTGAGAAATGTTTATGAACAAGCGAAGTATGACCTCCTTTTTTTCTGGCACCTATGAATAGATGAGACATGATGACTGATGAGTCAAGAAATAACACCAAGGAACATTCCTAGACGGAATAAGGCGCGTAGAAATACACAGAGAAATAATTATCAAGTGTCGCGTAAGCAAAGTGTCATTAAAAGAAAAGGACAGTTCATGTTTAAAAAAGAAAAAAGAAAGAAACAGCCACAGAAGTTTCATTTTGCCGAATTTCATCCAAAGTATCAAGTAAAAGCTTTTTTTTCTCTTAAGCAACAGATTCATCAGCAGCCCCCACAGAGCCAACAGTGAAAACAACAGACCACATAACAGAAAAAAAACTGCTTTAAAAGAAATGGCGGGAAAACCACAAGTAAACGTCATCAGTGCTGGCCAATCAGAGCAGCAAGCTGACTCTTTTGGGATGCATTATTAAAATATGCTGCATACATATTCATGAGATGAATAGTTAAAATGTGTTCAATACATATTCAGGGTAGACAGTTTGCATATTTACACATCATAACAGATAAATAGACTGTTGCCATGCAGCAGCCATCTTTTGTCAAGTTCCCCATGTACACTATGACACTAAAAAGGGAACAGACCTTTTTTTGGTCCTTTCTAGCGTTGGTTTGATTATTTCGGTTTCAAAGAAAAAACACAAAATGACGGCTTCTTTGTATAACAATCTGGGACCAGATTCAAAGAGCTTCTTAGCAGACAAAACTGCTTATCAAATTTGTCTGCAAAGCAAAAATGAAGCGAGAACTAGCCAAACACCGTGTACATGTCATGGGATTTGGCTAGTAACCTATAGCTGCCAACCTATAGCTGGGTGCGTTTAACCAACTCTCAAAACTAAGAAAGACGTGAAACAATGAGGTGTCTTGTGTTTATCATAGGACTATGAAAAGCATTACTGTGAAAAGTTATAATATGCAAATTATTGTGTGTGAATATTATCATAAAGTCATTAATTAGTAAGGGTCAGTCATTAAAGTCGTAACTCCTTTGACATTTTTTGTTAGTAAGTTAGGAGCATCTTTTCATTTCTCATTCCAAATCTTTCAGCATGAAGCTTCGATGGACACGTTGCCTTCGAACTGGGGTGCTTTGGGATATAAAAAGTATTTGTTATGAAATGAATATATGGTTGGAAAGATGTTTTAAGTAGAGTATAATGATTTACACAAATATCCTTCAAAATTGTGTGGTTTTCATTTTACTTTGGAACTAACATGGTCCATAAGTTTGTGGAGTCAACAATTTGATTCTACAAAATGTTAATACACTAAACATTTGGGTGTTCAAAATGGCAATGATAATATGAGCCCAATTCATGGCATTGCTTAATACCACGGTGTTCTGCCCTAACGACTTAAGGAATTCTGCGCTTAATATGGCACAGAGCGCGCAGAATTCTGTGGTAAGCGCTACCATGAAAATCGGTTCCAGCTGTGTTTTTCTATATCAGTGGTGTAGTTAAATGTTTTGAGGTGGGAATCTTTCGATCAATAGATTATGTGGGATGATTGTGAATGTAAAAAAGGTTAGAGGTGATGGGTTTGAATGTTTTATTGTGTGAGTTGTTACCCTGAAAAGGTGAATAAAGAGGTAAATGGTCTGAAATTAGGACTGGCAACAAATGTTCTGTTTTAGACAGTTCTTGATAAATCCATCGTAACGAGCAATTTGGGTTTTGGTTTTGAACTGAATCAAGCACTCTAACTTTTCTATGCAGCCAGGTGTTTCACGAACCAATTATTAATGGAATTTGGTAAAATGTTGCGTGCTGCACGCGGTATTTCACAAAACGCATAGTTGTGCATTCAACACAATTTATCAATGACCGTAAAGATGGCCGACTTTACACAATGTCAAGTCGGGACTATCTATAGACCTATATGCACATGACGTCACTGGAGTAAGGCCCTGTCATGCAAAGATCAAAAGGAGGTTGTTAAGTGGATCATGATAGGCGACAGCCACAACAAAGCCGTGATTTCCATTGTTTCATCATCGTTTTACTTCTAGAATGGAGACAGTATGACGTCAATGCATAAGGTCTCTGTACAAAATGTACATGTAGCTTTTTTTAAGTGCATCTTGAAAGTAAACAATTGTGGCTAAATCGACATTTACGAGTAACACGTTTAAAGATGGACACCCTCTTTATACGAACATGCTTTCGACATTTATGTTATCCAATAGCAACCATCTTAGGCATGCTCCCTGTTTGCAACACTAATAATGAATATACATGTAGGGCTACAGTGTTTTATGAAGCTGTTTAAGCCTCCCCCAAAATTTGTTGTTGTTGTTGTTGTTGTCGCTAAGCACAGAAAAATCTTCCTCAGCATAAATGGGTTTTATAATTGACATGCTCTTGGCTGGGTTCCCTGGTAATTTTGTTCTGTTTAGGTAACTTTGTGACATTGAGTGCTGAACCCATTTTCATAAACCTCAAAAATGTTTTTTAAACACAGACAAGTGTTGCTAACAAAAATAGATTACCAGCCCCCTCCCCTCAATAAAAAAAAACAACAACATGCAATTTACACTACTCCTGGCTGGTTCCCTATTAGTTTCTCAGATAAGTTTGTGCAGCAATATTTTCTGCTTTGTAGCTTTATCAAATTGAGCTCAAATACATCTCTTCACTGGTTCCCAGCTAAGTTTAAAGCAAACAGTTAAACATGAAATTGGAACCCTGATTCTCAATCTGTCATGCAGGTGTCAGACGTCTTTTCTCAGTTCAGAATTCCAGCCGCACTTTGGTTGCATTGACTTGAATGGGAAAGAATACAAGATGGCCGCGGTGTGATAAAACTCTACACAGTACATTTGACAATCACTTTGAAAATAAATTGCCTTTTTTTCTTCTTCTTTTCTCTTTAAAAGTTAATAAAGTTATCAACAATGAAATGCCATTTTATGGTGTCATTTTACCCCCCCCCCCCCCCATACAGCAGCAACGAAAAGTTTACACCAATCAGAACACTGACAACTTCAACATTTGCATAATTTTATGATGGCATTCAAACTTGATTTTCAAAGGTGAACATGCAGAACTTGATTCTTGAAAAACAGACTTTAAATAATGACACAACTTTTGCCCAGATCAGTTTATAAACTTAACCCTTTCATTACCAAGTTGTTTGGACATGAACAACCTCTAGTGACTGCATCGATTGACCACTCAAGTGTGAAGCACACATTCTTAGACAACGGAAAGCTTTTGTCTAAAGGCCACTTTTTAGAAACTATCACCTTAAAGATATTATTTTACACCAAAATAAGTAATAAACAATTTCTTACTTATTGAATTCGCTTTCATTAATCTAAGCGTCATTGAGATCGGTCAATAAACGCCAAAGTTCTTTCTTTCCTCAGTGTAATTTGTAAACTCAAACACTTTTTTGTTCACAACCATATTGTGCTTCAGGTGTTTGGCACTATGTATCATTCAAATCTAATTTGAAGAGATTGCAAAATAGCAACCTTATTTCATTTTACGTGTACCATCGCTGGATACATCCGATCTTTCTCATTCCAATGATGGTAAGCTTGAGTATGGAGGAGGGTAAACATGGGCAAAACTACAGCTTTATAATTATTACAAATGGCCTTTGTGCTCAGGCTTGGGTGCTTTTTGAGTGAAAAGGCAGGGTCGACTAAAGCCGCCATTGGTTAGAAAGGAGGGGTACATGTAAAAGTACAGTCAACTAGAGTCGCCAATGGTAAGGAAAGGGTTAACCCATATTTATCAGCTAAATGGGCAACATTTGACAACTTTTGACAAAGTGCTTTATACTATGTGAATGTAAGAACCCAACACCATCGTGCGAAAGAATATAAAATGCAGATAGAAGTGAACTTAGCCTGGTGCTTGTTTAATCTAAATGGCCGAGCATGATTAGCATTTAAGCTAATTAACAACAAGTCAACGGCAAAACAATACTGTTTACTATGCATTGAGAAGGAGAATCTGCAAGAGAAGAAGACGGAAAAAAGGGAAAGACAATACAAATGAATATCGTTTGTTTTTTTCTTTCCTCATAATTTTGTTATCAATTGTAAGCCTTCTCGTAAGGGCAAGCAGTTTTCCTTACATAAAAGGACACCTTAAAGAGGGAAATATAAATTTATACGGGAACATTTCAAAGGGAACCAAGGCTAAGACCAGGGCCCAATTTCATAGAGCTGCTTAAGCACAAAAAGTAGCTAAGCACAACAAAATTTCACTTACCAGAATAAGGTTACCAGCCAAACTACCATGTCACATGTACAATTGTTGACTGGTATCCTGCTCATTTCTGCTTAGCAGACAATTGTTAAGCAATATTTTCTGCTTTAAGCAGCTCTATGAAATTGGGCCCAGTGGCAAGGAGGCAATTGTCTCTGTTGCCTCGGTGAAGTACCACGCCTGCATTTGAGTTTACTTCTGGCATTATTGTGCATTTATTTAGAGCTTTGTGATCCCGCTGCTGCCACCTGAGTCTGAGCTGTCAAGCCCTGCCCATTGTGCCTGTGATCAACAGCATGTGAGTTTCTACAATGCAGTACTGGATGCACATAATATTCCTGCATAGTGGTAGGCAGGGGTGGGGTTTACCTCTATGTCTTCTGGACACACTGTTTTGGTTATTAACATTATATATAACAAATTTTTTTCAAATAGTGGCAACAATTTTTGTATGAATGCCACATGTTTGTGTCAGAATTTTGAATGCCCACTCATTTATATGATTGGTCAAATGCATTTTGGGGTGGCACTTAATGGTGATTAAATACTAATAGCTCAGCCAATGAAGCTCATTGCCTGTATTACTAGGCTTTACAATTTATAACCCGCAAAGTTATAATTCTGATGCAGAATTTCTTTTAGTGCGTCACATTTTCAAATCAAACGTTAAGCATAAAATCATCTGTGAAGATCCCACTGCACAACCATGGTGATTGTAATGACTCTACTAATGTCAAAGACTAGTAGACGAGTAGAGACGGGTCATCTTCAATAAATGTCACCCGTTATTTAAAAACATCTTTTGTGCATGAACTGGCGTGGCTTACAAAGAACCTTGAGATGCTAATGAGGTTCCAATATGCAACGGCATACCTGATGCATGTGACCGTGAGTCACGTCTGTTTTTAGTTCAGCCATAAAACTTTGATTTTCTTAAATTGTTTTATCTTCTCATGAAGTGCCATTTTTTTTGGGGGGGGGGGGGTGGGGATAATTTAGCAACTGGATCAGACTTGGGATTTGATTGAAAACATACTCAATATATATTTGAACACTGCGCATCAAATTATCAATCTGTGACATGTAATCTACAATAGCCTGTAGTTAAATGAAATGCTCGGCATATCTACATGATATGTGGCAGTGGACTACACACTACTACATACATGCATTAATCGACATTTGAATCACAGACTGAATGTTCTGATCTTCTTGTTATAAATAAGTCTACTGGGATATCTAGTTTCTACATTTGTACATTCTGCGGACTTTGAGTGGAGCTACTGAATTTTGTAAAGGTGGATTTTACTAAAATGCAATCTTAATCTAATTTGTAATGTGTTTAGATAGAAACCAATTTGCTGATAACAATCTTTTGACAGGATTTTTATAAAAAATAAAATATTGTCAGTGAAAATCATTGAGATATCTATGTATGATTTTTATTTATTTATTTTTGCCCAGAAGTTATTTTAGTGAGCAATGCATCTGGGTAGTTTTTGTTGCCTTACTTTAAATTTTGGGCACCCTGCTTTTTAATTTTATGTTGGAACAGCGCAATTTGGAAACTGGACACCTTTTTTTTAAACATGTAAATCCCAACACCTTGGTTCCCCCATGATTCATTCTTTTTATGCAGTTTTTTTCCCCCACTCACTTGAATAACCTGGGGCTGCCAACCACATCAGTCTGTCCCACCATCTTCAGCCTCTCCACATGCTCCATGTACTTCTGTAAAACCTAGGGAGTGAAATGAGAGAAGCAAGAGGGTTAATTTGAAATGAAGGATCACATTCTGGCTGTGTTATATGCCGATGGCCTCCTCTAAAACACAGTTTTGGTTCTACATCAGGGTTTGCCCTTAACTTTTTCAGTGACTGGCCAGCAGGACCAGTTAGCTTGTCATTTCACGAGTCCCGCAGCTTTTTCACTTGTCCATATTTCATAATAAATAAGGATGTTTTTCAAAACTGAACTAACCAGTTGGAACCACTTGGAGATAATTTTGACTGGTCCTCAGTTGTTTTAGTTAGCAGTTGGCCAGCGGACCACTGTTAAGGGAGAACACTGTTCATGTATTCTTTATAGCCCTGGCCAGTGCTGTCCAAATTCCTCCATCAATTTGAAGCCTTGTGTCCAAGACCATGATTGGTAGTGCGCGTAAAAGACCCCAGCACACTTATCATGGAAGGGTAGGGGTCAACCCCTATAGATAGGTTGCAGTATGACGTAAGTCGGCCATCTTTACGGGCAATTTGGAACACACAGTCATGCGTTACGCATGAGAACGGCGTGCAGCACGCGCACATTTCACCAAACTCATTGCATGATTGGTTTGTGAATGACGCGGCTGCGTTAATAATTTGAGCGCTCGACGCGCCTGCAAGCCAAAATGCGATTTGCCCGTAAAGATAGCGTCTACTGGGAACTATCTATTGCAAGCATGGTTCCCATTGCAAGCACCCTTGTTTACAGGTTTCCTCAGGCTTGCGAGCTACAGTGAGTAAGTTCACTTAATAGGCATCCTTGGTTTCATTACCAGATACATAACAATAACAACAGCATCAAAATTACTGCAGGTGAGCTCCAAGATCTGAGAACCAAAACCAGAGCCAAGGGCCAAGCCAGAGCTGACAACCACGGCACAATTTCATAAAGCTGTTACGCAGTAAATATCGCTCTGAGGAAACCTGTGTGTTCAGCGAAAAATTACCAGGACACCAGGTGCATTATTAATAGTATATCTTAAAAAAATATGTAAAGTGCATCGAGGATAATAATCCATAATGCGCTTGCGGATGTATAAATGCTGTTTTATTATTATTATTAGTACTACAACCTTTTAGGCTGAACTTGGCTCGGTCAAACCTTGCAGCCATTTAGAGACTGCTGTGAGGGGTCAGATTCACGCTGCTTGAGGCCACTGTAGTTTCTCTCACGTCATGAAATGATAGCCTCTTATTGAGCTCATGACATGGTTCACTGCTCATGTTCTTTACATGGTCTGATAACTCCATGAATCATACCAGGTCATTCCAACCCTTGCCAGCCTGTTTCTTCCATTACAACTCATGAAATAATCTCTTCTACCACGGCCCATTTCCATAAAGAAGTTAAGCAGAAAATACTGCATTACAAATTTCTTTTCTAAGCAGACCAGTGGGGCACCAGTCCCAACAGCATAAACTTGATGATATTTTGGCTGGTAACCAATTTTTGCTAAGCAAGATTATTCTGTGCTTGGCAAATTTTTACTTGTAGGCTTTGATGAAATAACAATCCTGTGAAAGTTTTAAGCTCATTTGGTCATCAGTGTCATGAAAAAATTGTGGAAAAACCCACCTTAATATATAAAAAAACATTGGATTTTACAAAATTTCTCAAAAACTATAGCATTTCAAGCAAAACTATTTCAAAGGATGTTTTCAACCAAGACTATCTTTTTATCGTGTTTGTTGTATATAAATCTGTGAATATTTATGTTTTCAGTCTTATCAATGCTGTTCACACCTACAAGTAGTTCTAATTATTTTTAATTTAAAAATTGAATATTCATTCAAAAACTCTCAGTGCCTGGAAATTTACAATTCAAAAGCCTTCTATTTGAATTACACAATGTATAGTAAATTACACAATTTATGTTTAAAAAATTTAACAAGTTTTCAAGAAATCTTTATGCAAACCATCAAGACTGCTACAAGTTACAACCCAACCACAGACCAGTCCTTCATTTGCATAATAAACATTTCACTCTGTATTATGTGCAGGATTTGTCCATCTATCTGTTGACATGCCACTTGGAGAACCCTATGCACTGTATGCACATGGCTAGAGGGTGTGTGCACTGAGCATGGAGATCAATACATTTGTGTGTGATGAATATTCATGAGGGGGCAAAGTTCATGCATTGTAGTAGTACAGTGTGTGCATAATCATCAGAATGTTTTTCACTGTATTTCAAGGAAAAATGAAGGACCCATTTGATCATACAACATAATTAATACATTTTTGCACACAGTTTTTTCTACTCTATTTGTTGGGAAGGCATTAACTTAAAAATAATTTGATTTAAAAAAAATTTACAAGGAACTTTTACAACCATGGCTTAAAGTAGAGACAAGTTTAACCGGTCCACCTACAGCAATAACTCAAGTAAAAAGGGTTTTTGTCTCTTATGACACCTAAGGAGCCTTTCAGGTTGCTTGTGCGGAATCGCTAGCAAGAGATTTCGGAAACATAATATTTGGAAACTGCGGCTGTTGGTTGTCTTTTGCACTGACGCCCAATTAAGAATTAAAGATAGAACCACTAACGGAATTACATCACAGTCTATGGGAGCAAAGGTCTGCCAAAGAACCTGTTTGAGAATTAAACAGTCTTCATAAAATGCCTGATTGCAAAATTAAAGACTGAACAATTAATTTTTAAGGAAATACTGGTGGATATATTGATTTGTATCTAATCAACATATATGCTAATTTACAGGTAAAATTATTAACAAAGACAAAATAAAAGTCACCTGTGACAGTTTCAGCTATAATACAGTGTCTACTGTCATGGTTTTTTCACTAAGAACATCAAATCCATTCACCTTTAGTTACATGTAGGTGACAGCTGGACCAGTACCAACCGTTTCTCTGGCCACAGTATTAACAAACAGACATTCAAATTTTCTCAAAGAATAATCAAAATAAAGCAGAGTTACTCTTGATCAATTTAGCAGTATGGACCCCTTCAAAGATCTGTCTACCACATGATTAACCCAACTCTTTATTAAATCACACACAGGTATGGTACAGAACGTTCCAGCTGTGAGTACACTGTACTTCAGGTCTTGTGCAGACCATGCATTGAATTTACACAGTAATTTTGCACCCCATTAAGGCACAGAAGAGGGTCATGCTCATTGAATAGGGTCTGTTGTGTTTTTTAAAACACGGTTTTAATACAGAGGTTTCTACATTCAAACCCTCCTACTTGTTCACATCAACCATTCAATGTGCGAGCCTGCAGAAGGATAATCATGTAGTGAATGCATCAACTCAAGCCCTTTTCACACGAGGAAAATAAGCAGGGGGTCGGTCCTTGGTCCTAAGAACACAACGTTGTTTAATCCACATCGTGTGAAATGTACCTCTGCTTAAATAAACACGGGTCCTTACTCCTTTTAAGACCACGGTCGAGACCAGCGTCTTAAAAACACAACGTTGTGAAAATTATACCACGATCGTCCGTGTGTGCTGTGTGAATGAACACCGCTTGCGTAATGAAGGACCCTGGTGTAGCTGGAGCTACCACGCATGCGCACAAATACTTTACCTACCCAAAATGTCATCCATTTCTTTGAAAAAGACGAACGACTTTCTCCCCCGTCCACTCTTGTTATTATTTTTCTTGACCTCTCGGTACTTCCTCTTGAGGTAGTTCCATTTGTCATGGCACTTTTCGGCCGAGTGCCTGCCGTCCAACGCTCCTGCCACGTCTTTCCACACCTTGTGGTTGTGGACAAGACCGTCCAACTTTTGCTGGACATCGGTGGATCCTACCACTCCAATCAACCGGACAGTTTCATCGAACGTCCAGGTGTTTCTTTTTTGTTTTGGTTTCTTGGACGAAAGCTCGCCAAAAATTACAGATTCTACGTTGTTATTATTACTCGGCATTTTAACACCAGTGGGAAAATAGTGACAGAGTGACACACGCACAAACAGCGCGGGAAAATAATTGGTAAACAGCACATACCAGCACATACTGCGGATACCAGTGAAACGGACCATAAACAATGTTGACCTTTGACACCCCAAAAGACGAAGGCTCTGAGACACGGGACGTTGGTTTCTGCGCCGCGTGAAAGGTCGTGTTCGAGCGAGACCAAGGTCCTTGGTCAAGACAACTGGCGCCTGAGACCAAGGACCCTAGTTTGACTTTGTCGTGTGAAAAGGGCTTCAGTACAGACCTTCTTACTGTCTGACCATTCAATATCATCCACTGTGGTTTTGAAGGATAAATTATGCCAGCCTGCATTATGACATCAGGTGGTGAATGCATCTACACAGTACACAGTCAACCCTCCTACAGTATGACTATTTAACATCAACCAATGTTGTTTTGAATGATGTATAGAGTGTATAATACTATGCCAGCCTACAGTATGATGTCATGTGGTGAATGCATACTACCCAGTACACAGTTAACCCTCCTACAGTATGATCAATTAATATCATCCACTGTTGTTTTGAATGATCAATGGCTTTTATAGAGTATTACAATATGCAGTGGCTGTTGACCAAACAGAAGCAAGGATTCTACATGTAGCTTATTGGATGGAAAAAGCTAGATCCTCTCAATGTAATCTGCAATCAGTAATGTGACACACCGATTTGTTATCTTTTTAAACACACACCGTATTCCATGTCACCAGCGATGCGTATCATTGCACGTCTAATGTAACAACAAAGACAAGTTGCATGACATTTTTAATAATTGAGCGCAAATATTTCTGTTGTTAAACATAGAAGCTTGTCACAGCAAGGGGAAATTTTTTGAGGCCTAAACGAAACTTGTCATGATGGTATCATTATACTTTTTAAAGGGTTTGACCTTTTGACTGAGTCAACTTTGTTCTGTTATGCTGGGATTTTCAAATCTCATTACAGCTAGTCATTGTCACAGCTTACTTGCTGGTGCAAGAGCCCTTATAAATAGGGTCTCTACACCAATGGAACACTCCAAAGCCCCTTTTTACACTACACTTTAATCCAGAGAATCTCGGTGTTAAGGAAAAATTTAACACAGAGATTCTCCGGATTAAGTGGAGCGTTCACACTACACTTTTCAGGGCTAAACAAATTCTCTGGATTAACGGACCCAAAACTGGCTTAATCCGGGTAAAACTTAACCCTGCCCAGGACTAGGGTTAACCCACCAATCTCGGTGTTAAAAGACGACTCACCGCAAATTATCCGGATTAAATTTCAAGTACATGTATGAACACGGCTGGGTTATTTGTTGTGACAGTGACTGGTTGAGACTTGTCAGCACCCTCTTATTACAAATTACCCTCTTATTATTTAGCCTTCGAGAAAGACTCTGCTAGGGTCGAAACGTCAGGCCACTAACTTATTTTTTGCACCCTCTTATTACATACTGTAAGACTTTAAAAGGAAGACAGACTCCCTTGTTTTACAGGTTTCCGGTTGTATGATACAGCAAGAGCTATATAATCGCTGCGGTAATATTCCAATCACTACAGTTTATTCGCTTTCAATTTTGCTATCACGATGTCGTCCGCCGCAAAACGCACCAAAAACTGGTCAAGTGACGAACTTGACGTTCTCGTCAATGCATGGGGAGAAGACGCCGTTCAGGCCCAACTGGATGGCACGACGCGCAATGCGAAAGTCTTTGCCGAATTGGCAGGAATCCTGGCGGCAGGGGGGTACAACCCCACACCCGGCCAGTGCAGGGATAAGCTAAACAATCTGAAGATGAGCTACAAGACTGTGAAAGACAGCAACAAAAAATCTGGGAGGGGCAGGAGTAAGTGTAGCCACTTCGAAGTGTTTGATGCAGTATTAGGCACAAGATCATGGAACCAAGAGTCAAGATTAGCATTAAAATCATTGTTGTTTCTACGTCGAGCGCCATGTTTCGCGACGATGTAAACACAACAGCAGAGCGTGCTATGCAGTGGGTATGATGTAAACACAACAACAGCAGAGCGCGTGCTTTGCAGTGGGTCATGGAGTGAAAGGTCACAGGTCAAAGAATCTCCGTATTAAAAATGTGTCGTGTGAACACGTGCTACTCTGCTCCGTGTTAGTGCGGAACTGGGTTTTAACTTATTCTCTGGGTTAAATATTGTAGTGTGAAAGGAAACTCCGGATCAGTTTTAATCTGTGTAGCAAACTTTGACACTGGTCGCCACTTACACCGATCAAAGGTAGGTAGTGTGAAAAGGGCTCAAGAGTTCTCCCCAGGATTTTTCTAAACTGTGGGGCATTCTGGACAACATTTTTGGAAGTTTGGCTATTTAAAGCATTCTGAATTGAAACAAGGTCTTCTAAATGTTTTTACTTTGTGAGCTTATCTTGGTTTTAAAAGCCCCCCTTTGAAAAATCTAGAGCATTCTATATGTTTTTATCTTGATGGTTTTTTGGTTTTTTTTTTGCGAATTGGCCAAAATTTGCACATATCGGCAATTTGCACGTAGCAGCCCAATACGATGGCTTGTGCATGGGGCATGGGGAGAAACCTGATTTCTTCCCAACAACTGCAGGTTTTCTTTGCTCAAGTTGTACCCGAAGAGGAGTTCTTTAGAAAAGGGAACAATAGTGTAACAATGGTAAGACCCCCAATAGTGTAACAATGGTAAGACCCCCAATAGTGTAACAATGGTAAGACCCCCAATAGTGTAACAATGGTAAGACCCCCAAATGGCATCCATAAGATTGTTTGTGTATACAATTGGCACAGCAAATATTTGCATAATTAATTGAGTGAACATGTAATGGTTTTTGTTATGCATACATTAATTAAAGCAGAAGTTTGTACGTCATGAACAAGCAGGTGTATTAAAAAACAATGGGAGTAAAACAAAAGTCATTAAAACGATCACACTCTAGTACACCCCCCCCCCCAAAACCCAACCCCCCCCCCCAAAACCCAACCCCCCCCAAAAAACCACAAATAACCCACATAAATAAAAAAACAAACCCCAAACCAAAAACAAAAACAAAACAACACCACCAAACTGTTCAGGGCTAGTCAGCTGTACATTGGACAAACCTGCATACATTTTTACATGCTGTAAAATTTGTGGGTGATATTTTAATGTAAATTATAGTTTCACACAGCAAAGGTTGCTGATTCTTGACAAGCCGGCCAGGAGAACCCAGGAAGCAAGTTCCACAAGCCCCCAGCACTCTTGACTCAGGAATCAAAATTAAGGATGGCCTGCTGACCCGTGACCAGTGAAAATATCTCCGGGCCACCGATTACCCCCAAAACGATAGCCCGGTGGGACAGTGTAAATTTGTCCTCAGTTGCGTGTGAAAATAAAAAAGCGCAGAAATCCATCAAAGACCTCTTCAGTATACTTTAAACTCACATAAGGTACGCAGGAGATGTTTCTGGTTAATATGGAGGTATGATTGTGTCAGATATATATTTCAAAAAGATATAATTTTTTTGCTAAAAGGATGCCCCAAATCGTCCGCTTGCGACCTCTGATGAGTCCACTCTGGTTCATCTGTCGAGCGCAATCAACAGATTTGCACAACGAATTGGACAAACTCTTTCTTACGCAATCTTCAGTTTGCCCTATGCAGAATTAGCAGTTCCATTTGCCTATCGAGCAAAAGTTTGCGCAATATTCAGATTGCGCTCTGTAAGTTATTGTCGTGCTGTGTTTTGAATTGTGGGTATTTTTCGCTGGGTACTTGTAGGAAACATGACACGCATCCGTGGATCACAAAATCATGAGAATTAAATCACGGAGATATCGGTAAAATTGTCTAGATGTGTTCTGGTTTTTAATTCAATTTTGTGAAAAACATGTTAAGTTAGTCAAAGTCTGACATTTTGTCCATGGTACCTTCATTTTAATTTTATATATATTTTTTTATATTTTGTTATTTTTATATCAAGCCGAATAAACGTTTAGGGTTGTGGCATAAAGTTAGAGTCGGTCGGGTAACCATGAAACAGATTTTTGTTTTGCCATATTAAAATACTGATTCTTTAGAAAGTTAAATATTGTACCATTTTATTTTAAATAAACTCCCATCTATTTTGGAAAATATAATGTTGGTTGTTAAAATAATAGTCTTTTTATAGTAGTGTTCGAGGTTATGTACAGTGTACATGTACATGTAAGTCTTGGTGCAAGACGTCCTTAGCACATATTGCTGCCCGATTGATTTCTATACAATGTACTATTGCAAAAGTGAATCAGCTCTTTCACGATTCACTAATAGAGGGCAATCTGTAAACAGCAGCCGTGAGAGTCTCTGCTGACAAAAAGGTCCAAAACTAGGCTCACAAATTTCAAGAGGATGTTGAAATGATGTTCGAACTGCCTCTAGCCATCAGGCTAGCTCGGTGGTCTAGTGGTAAGACATCTGCTCCAGCAATACAAAGGTCATGGGTTCGAATCCCACCCGAGTGATTTGCCTGTGAATTTTGTTCACAGAACTCGGGTAAGTACTGAGTATACAGTGCTTAACACACATCGGTGAAAGGGTAAAAACCAAATTATATGAAATGATGTACATGTAGTTTCCACCTTTTGGTAAACCCCTGGAGTGTATAGATTCCAAGGAGCTTCAGGAAACAATATCCTCAGCACTAAAGTAGTAGATCAAACAGCAGGATTTCTCTATAACTAAAGAAAAAAGCAGCTATTTTCTTTACCAAGCTGACGCAAACAATTCTGGGTTCAGACAAAGTCTCATCCCTGGTAAACCTGGTAAATCCCTGGTAAACATGCCGTATACCCATAAAGCACTCGCTACTGGTGAATCACTATACAGTATACGATAACCAGTCGGGCAGCAAAATGCGTGAAGGAAGCCTTGAACCAAGACTAGGCTAGTGACTAAATCAGGCCCTTTTGAAATTGCTTTTAAAGATCTGAAGCTCCCTATCAGTATCGGTTCTGTAAAAAATCTGCACCTGGACCTTAACGTATTCATAATTCAGTGGCCATTAAAGTACTAAGGAGGCAAGTTTAATTATATTCAAATCCTATTGTACAGCTGGTCATAGGTGTATGTACACATACCATTATGTAGAGTGAATGCAAGGCAATGACATTGCTGTATGTACCCTTACAGTGTATTAAAAGCACTGTATACTCGGTACTCTCCCCGAGTTCGACTACAAAAATCCACAGGCAAATCACTTGGGTGGGATTCAAACCCATGACCTTTGCATTGCTAGAGCAGATGTCTTACCACTTAGATCACCGAGCTAGCCCGGTGGCTAGAGGCAGTTTGAATGCTATGTTTTAGCAGCGCAATTTGTGAGAAAAATCCACAAGAGAGCATGGCTTGTAGCTCAACATTTTCACTTGACCAGCAAGACCAGAGAAAAAGCTACATAAATTCACACTTAAAGGGTTTTTATTTGAACAAGCACTTGAGTAGATTTATCTCATTCTTATACCAGGGATGAGAGTCATTGCTGGCACAAAAGTCTGAAACTACATGTTGGATCCAAATTTTAGGACGTACATGTAGGGCCTACATGTATGTTGAAATGATGGCGTTTCTACCTTTTGGTAACCCCTAGGGAGGGTTTGGAATTCAAAGGGCTTTCAGGAACAGTGTCCTAAGCACTAGTGAAGTATAGATCAAAGGGCAGTCTTTCTTTTATGTGGAAAAAATGAAAGGCTTTTTTCATTCACCAGGCTGACATAAAAAGTCTGAATTCAGATAAAAGTCTGAAAAATCTCATCCCTGTTATACACAGGGATGTGATTGGACTTTGACAAAAAAAAGAAGAAAATGTTTGTGCGAAGCCACTTACGGCGTGGGGTCCGGGGCCCGCTTAAGGGCCCTGGGAAAAATTTTAAGTGCAGATGCTCTGTGGTGCTATCTAGGCCTTTCTGGGACATCTTTAAAGTAAGAATATTTTGCCATTTTTGTTGTTTCTTCTCTAACTTTTTCAGTTCATCAGTATCACTATTATTGGTTTGTCACTCATTTTTTTTCATAAAAATACACTGGTATTACTGACATTGTAGAATAAGAATAAGCAAAAATAAATTATTCCAATCAGTTGATATTGTTTTGTTCCATCCGTTAATGAATGGAACATACCACCTTTAGTGGCACCAGACTTGATAAGTCTAGAAGTTTTGCTCGTTTTTTTTCTCACCCGTAAAAAAAAAAAAAAAAATAATTGTATCGTTGCAATAGTTGCAAAACACCTTGCCAGCGGTCGCTATTTTGTTGAAGCATTCTTCTAGCTTTTGCTGATGACCATCAACAGTGACTGACTATCTCTTGAAGCCAATCCCAGCGGAACTTATTCTTGACTCCATTATCAATCTCTCGTACTGACGCGTCTCCGTGCAACAGCACGGCCATGTTGGAAACAAATTCAGCGACAGGAAATCAGCATCTGCACGACGGCTGGTACCCAGAAGTTGGATACTTTACAACAGTCAGTGTGTTAGCAGGGCACCCGACTGCATTCTCAGCCCGCTCGCTTGGCAATTTTTTTCCCAGGACAGATGAGGCCACTCAGAATAGCCAACCCGCGCCCCGCATCCATTTAGGGTTTCAACAGGATTTGATAATGTGAACGAGGTTGCACACATGTGCGTGAATCATGAGTTTTGTCAAAGGAACTACCCTAAATATTCACAACCTCGGACCCGAACTGTAGAACTCAAACCACTTCGGTCGGCCGGGGTTGAGCGAACCACAATATAATTGTGCTAACGATGCGTGCCTTAAAATGCATCAAACAACGTCGCAAGTAAGTACATTTCGGACGATTTCGGCAAACGGACATCGCTATGAATATTTAATTAGCACATTCTACCCCCCGATTTTCTCAACGGATTCACGTTGGTGGACTTTTTAGGGGGAAAATGGATTTCCGAAAAAAAACGGAGAAATCACATCCCTGTATACATTAGGTAATCATTTTACTCACCAGAATTGAAAAATATTGATCAGACTTATAGTCAACATTTGAACACAATTTTTGTTTATGAAGATATTTATTCAATTGAAAAAAACATGAGACCGCCACACTTGTCTTGTCTGGAGTTTACTGGCAATCACAGGCCACAGGCCTGCGGTCCAGTGTAGTTTTTTGAGCCCTGCAGCGGTACAACAACAATCTACATGTATTTGCTGTATGTGTTGTACATTTATCATAAGATCATTACACCTTTTGAAACTATGAATAATACATTTTACGGACGGAAATTCTTGTGAATTGACCGAATGAACCGTACCCCGAGTGACATTGACAGTTTCTTTGACTGGCAAGAAATACATACACACAGTGACAAAAAGGGTGTAACAATTTATTTGAACCTTAGAGGGAGCAGACGGTTGGCCCAGTTGGACTGAATACAAGTTGCCCCAGTTTAAAGTTCTTACTTGATGAACAATGTGAACTAAATTTGGATTGTAAAAAATTGCTTCTGTTTGTCAAAGATTTAGCTCTGACTTTTGGAAATTTAGATTTTAATTTTAAATAGATAATATTTAGATACATGTAGATGATTTTATTTAAGGTATGAAAAAAACCGCAAGTGATTATTTAGCATGCTACATTGTATTTAGTATGTTTTTCGTTTTGAAACAGCATCATCTATCAAAATTCGTTCTGAGAACCCCCCAAAAAACCCCAACCCCCCCCCCAAAAAAAACCCCACCCCCAAACAATTCTTTAGGAGAAAAAAAGCAATGCAATTTTAATGGCATGGCTCTGTTTCATTTGTACATCTTTCTACACTACTTTATGCTGTTCATATCTCATCACAGTTCAGTCTAATACGTTCATTCTAATCTCCTAGATTTCAATGACCACATTAATTAACAACCTATGAAAGTCTCATCAAATTATCTGATGATGCGATGGTTTTGTTTAACCCTTACATTAGTAAGTCCCACTTTAATTAATGAATGGTAGATGACCTACATGTAATGTCACTACACATTACACATAATGTCAATTGTAAATTGACATGTACTGTAGGCCTAATTGTGTTTTTACCTTTTTGCAATTTTTTTTTGTAGGCCACATCGACAATGGTCTGTACAGACCGAAACAGTTCCAGCACTTTATGTATGGATGAGCTCTTTAAAAAAGAAAAAATGGCTGCCCCTCTCAATGTTGAAATTCATAGCAAGTTATCATTATTCTATTTTTTTCACAAAGTAGGGCATTATTACTTATGCACAAGCGCTAGCCAGTGCAAAACAAGATGCGTGTTTAACACGTAATCATATTTTACTGTACTACTGTACACAGTACACAATGCTCTGGCTTGCCTGTATAATAAAATTAGCTTCAAGATCGCTCATAATTTTTTCCTCATAAAAGCACTACCTCAAACAGGGGGGCACCATATCCCCGCTGGGCACCTTCGTCTACACTCTGACCTAGCCGTGATCCAATGGTGTTGACGTCTCATTACGATCATCATCATGTTCACGTACTCTATACAGGTCAATTATAGTCAGACTGGGGAATTGAACTTTTCTGGAGGGAGAGGGGATGCAGAGAGGGGGGGGGGGGGGAAGCATGCACCTGGAAACCGATGTAAAAATTAAAAACCGGGATGCGCTGCCGAATACATTTGCTCATCGAGAAGCGGTTAGTAAGGGTGGCTCCTATTTTTAGGAAGTACGGTTCAGATATTTCTTGGAAGGATGAGACATGTGGATTTAATTAAATTTTGTCTTGGAGGTGCTACTGTGTTGATAAGGTCACCTGGTTCGGGGCTTGACTCATTCACAGATGTTGGGCAGATGGGTCCGTGTTATTTTCTCTTCATGGACACTTGTCAACCCAGCCAATGGAACTGTTGCAACAAGCTTTTTACATTTAGTACAACTGCAAGCATTAAAACATGTACCATTTGGTTTTAATGTTTTACATTTAAAATGAAGACTAAAACCTTCTTAGGGTGGAGAACTGAACACCACAGACTGAAAGAAAAACAAGCCTTGCTCAATCAGCATGAAATTCCAGGCCAGGTGGAGAGCAAAACAAACTTCAGGTCTCGCTTGTTAATTTTCTCTCAACCATGCATTCATTACCCTTCCATCATGTCAGTATAGATCTCTTGATACACATCTTGTTGTACATGTGTACATATGCACAACAACAAAATGAATCACTACAACCCCGTTCCAGTTGATTAACGAACCACATGTCAACCCACAATTCAATCTCTCATAAATTTTACACACAGTTTTGAGATTATTTTGTTGCTACTGTTTTCTGAGTCCCATTTTATAAAGCTAATTGTGCATAAATTGTTGCGTACTGTACATTTAAAAAAACACACATTGCTAAGCAGTTGCATACGTACATGTACAAGTACATGTAGCGTATAATAATATTCGCTACCTACATGTACATGTACATGTAATTGAGACCGAAGACAATAGGAACAGAAGGTCTCTGCAGGGGAATTCTAAAGAGAGGGATGTTCCACAAGGATGTTCCACAAGGATCTTTGTGTGCCAAGTCTACTGCAGGAGATAAGTACAGGGACAAAAGAACAAAGGAAACCTCCGCAGTGATGCAAAAAATGGGAATATGTAAGTTTCAGACTTCAGGTACAAAATGAAGAAAAACGCTTAACATTTTGTAATGGTCTCCTCTTGGTCTGGAGATAAAAACCTCTGAAGTTCAAAGTTGGCCAGAGATTTTACAACCACTCTAAATCATCACAAACAGAAAATCAGATGTTTGTTCACGAGACGGCAAGTCTGCGGACGGAAAGTTTAACCTTTAAAAGTAGGGTTAAAGATTGGTTTTTGTCAACGTTATGCTGATTTGTAGGCAAAATTATAAAGAAAGATACAATACAAGTCCCAAGTTTCAGCTGAATCTAGTGTCTACTCCTTGAGGCAACAGCAAAAAGCTGTTACTGAATTTGTTATAAAGAACGTCGAATCCATTCATGTTTAGCGAGGTAACAGCAGGTGACCAACCGCATCACTGGTCCCAGCATTCGTGAATGAACACTAACCCTCAGAAATCTGAGAGTAAATTCATGGATGAATCGTTTCTCAGATTCAAATGTTTTGGGCTGAAAAATTTTCCACAATCATATTACTTAAAAGGGAATCCTTTCTGAAAATATACTATCAACAGCTGCAGGGCTTTTCAACAAGTAAGTGTTTATGGTTTAATTAATTTTTGGAGATTTTACCAATCTATGAACCTACCTTTTTAAAGAAAGTCTGGAGGTACATGTAAAGGAGATTTTGTGATAAACCCCGACAGGCCTTGAACTTCATCTTTATGAGGGCAAGGCAATTTTTATTTAGAAAAGGGCACTTCCATTGGAAAATCTTAAAGTCTGTGGGAAACTTTTGAAGGGGCACCAAGGCAAAGACCAAGGGCAACAGAGGCCATGGCCTCCGGGTAATTCCAGAAATTGGAAGAAAAAAAATCCAGACAAATTACAAGCCCACTGTTTGAAAAAATATAAATAAATGCTTAGCAATATTTTTGGCTAAGCAGAGAACTATAAACTGGGTTCTACACTCACCTCATTGTGTCTCTTCTGTAGGATCATATATTCCTGCTTCATCTCGGACTCTCTGTACTCGTGTCGAGCCACTTGAAAACAAGACAAACGAAAAATACGATTTGCAAGTCAATATCAGTCATCATGAGCATGTTTATGAACAGATCCAGTTACATGACAGAGAATAATGTCTATGATTCATCACTGGGCAATTCAAACAATCTTATTAAATATTATTCACAAAGAATATTTTGTGCACAAAATATTCAGTAAGTTTGGAAAACTGATGCTTTTAAAACAAACAAGAAGAACAAATTGGTTTGCCTACTTTAAATAAAAAATATTTCTGGTTAATCTCTGGGTACACACGTCATGCATACTAGTGTCAACCCATAAATAATATAACGATTCTGTTATTCACAAAGAATAGTTTTGTAGAAAATGTTCATTAGGTTTAAAGGGACACGTTGCCTTGGATCGGACGAGTTGGTCTAATAAAAAGCATTTGTAACAGTTTGTTATGAGATGCATATGGTTAGAAAGATGTTTTTAAAGTAGAATACAATGATCTACACAAATATGCCTCGAAATTGCGTGGTTTTCCTTTTACTTTGCGAACTAACACGGTCGGCCATTTATGGGAGCATAAATGGCCGACCGTGTTAGTTCACGATGTTACAAACGCTTTTTATTAGACCAACTCGCCCGATCCAAGGCAACGTGTCCCTTTAAGAACACTGATGGGTTTGCCCACCTAATATAAAACAACTATTTGGAATTCATCTTTGGTACAAATCATGCAAACCAGTGTCAAACCAAAAATAACAAAACAATCTTGTTATCTAAAACAAGAATGGTTTTGTAGAAAATATTCCTTAAGTTTAGGAAACTGGTGCTTTTAAAATAACTAAGAACAACAAATTGGTTTTCCTACTTTATATAGACCATGTGACCTGTGACATCACATGTTTACAAAAAGAGCCACAGAGCCTGGACTTCCTGCAGGCACATTTGTACACAGCTCAATGGAAGAATACAACAAATATTATGTTTTATGGAGATTGCACTGTCTGATTTGTCTCAACTTTTGATATGAAGAAAGGGGGGACATCTCAAAAGCTGTACAGCTGTTGCTTTTGTAAATTTTGAATTTATGTGAAAATTATGACACAAAATGTAAATTTTCCCATATGGCCTGTGTAGTATCTTGCCCATCAGGAAATGTATTAGAATGTACACGGTCACTAAGTAAACTCTGTAAACAAAGGTAACATGGTCTATAAAGATTATATTGAGAAAGACTCTGCTAGGGTCGAAACGTCAGGCCACTAACCAATGTTTTGCATTTATACCAGCAGGTCCTTTTGGTTGGTAATACACCTATCAATTGTATGACGCACTATAGGACCCCCGGGGATGGTGCGTCAAGTTTTCGTCTTTACTCTCGGAAAAAGTGACTGTGGGTACGTCAAAGTACAATAGTGGTCAGTCAAAAAATCTTCGAGCGGTGCGTCGAGGTACAGTACCGCCCACAATATAAGCCCACACGATGCAACGATGATCGTTGCGTGAAACACGAACACGAAACACACGGTCGTTAAATAGCGTGTATTAATCCGTCCGAAACACGATCCCCCGCAGTTAACCTATTAGCCAAGGGATTAACAGTCAATAAACCTATTATCAAAGATAACATTGTTATCCGACTGGGTTTCCAACAGACCCACATCCGCTTGGCACTTTGCAGCTAAATACAAATACAATGTAGCACCAAAAAGACGTCGACATCCCCCTTTGAAAGTCATGTCCGCTACCACTTGTAAGAAATCATTTACAGGATTCGAACAATAGCTTATAATAGGCCCAGTATTGCCGTTGTGGAACGTTTGCATATCAGAGAACATTTTTTCAATAGGGTTGGAAAGTCACTGACTTCCCGTCTTATTACAAATATTGCCGTTGTGGAACGTTTGCATATCGGAGAATACTTTCAAACTAATGACAAGAAAGTCTGACTTCCGTCTTATTAATAATATCGCCGATGTGAAACATTTGCGTATCGGAAAATATTTTCAAACTATAAAAGTTCAACAAAGTCTGACTCCCATCTTAATAATATTTCCGTTGTGGGACGTTTGCATTTCGGAGAATATTCTCAAACTAATTTCAAGTCTGACTTCGATCTTAATAACAATTAATATTGCCGTTGTGGAACGTTTGCAGCTTGGGGAATATTTTCAAATTTAATGTCAAGAAAGTCTAACTTCGATCTTATTTAAAATATTGCCGTTGTGGAACGTAATTTGCATATTGGAGAATACTTATTTTAAAAAGTAAATAAGTATTAAGTCTGATTAATAATGTTGCCGTTGCGGAAAATTTGCAGCTAGGAGAATATTTTTTCGAAGGGATAAGAATGTCCGACCCAGGGCCTACATCCTAGTAATAATATTGTCGATATGGATCAATTGAAAAGTCTTGAAGAATGTTTGTTGTTAGTGGTCAGAATGTCCGACTTCCATTTCCGTTGTGGAACATTTGCTTTAGTATAATATTTTCAAAAAGGTTAAGAAAGTCTGACTTCCGTCTTATTAAAAAATATTGCCGTTGTGGAGCGTTTGCATTTTGTAGAATATTATTTTAATGGTAAGAATGTCCGAACCCCACCTTATTAATAATATTGCCGTTGTGGGACGTTTGCATATTGGAGAATATTTTCAAAAAGGGTCAGAAATTAAGTCCGACTTCCAGCTTTATAATGACATTGCTGTTGTTGGATGTTGCATATTGGCGAATATTTTCAAAAAGTGTAAATAAGTCAGACTTCCGTCGGATTAATAATATTGCCGTTGTGGAACATTTACAGCTTGGAGAATGTTTTTAAAAGGGATAAGAAAGTCCGACTCGGGGTCTATATCTTATTAATAATTGCCGATATGAAACAATTGCATCTTAATAATATTGCCGTTGTGGGACGTTTGCATCTTGGAGAATATTTTCAAAAAGTGTAAATAAGTCAGACTTCCGTCGGATTAATAATATTGCCGTTGTGGATCATTTGCAGCTGGTAGGAGAATATTTTTAAAAAACGATGAGAAAGTCCGACTCGGGGTCTATCTTATTAGTAATATTGCCGATGGAACAATTGCATCTTGGAGAATTTGTTTGTTGTTAGTGGTCAAAATAACCGACTCCCATCTGATGATTAACAAAATTGCCGTTGTGGAACATTTGCTTTAGTAGAATATTTTCAAAAAGGTTACGAAAGTCCGACTTCCGTCTTATTAAAAATATTGCCGTTGTGGAACGAGAATATTATTTTAATGGTAAGAATATCCGAACCCCATCTTATTAATAATATTGCCGTTGTGTGACGTTGGCATATTAACCATTATTTTCAAAAGGGTCAGAAAATAAGTCCGACTTGCAGCTGAATAATAATATTGCCGTTGTGGTACGTTTGCATTTTGGAGAATATCATTTTAATGGTAAGAATGTCCGTACCCCATCTTATTAATAATATTGCCTTTGTGGGACGTTTGTATATTGGAGAATTTTTTCAAAAAGGGTAAATAAGGCAGACTTCCGTCTGATTAATAATATTGCATTTTTCAAAAAGGGTATAAGAAAGTCCGACTTCCATTTTATTAATAATATTGCCGTTGTCTGATGTTTTGCTATTTATAAAATGACAAATCTAATTTCTCTGTTCCGGGACGGACGGGATTTTTATCCTTGAAGATTTGAAGCTTCTCTAACTTTGTTCTGCTTATGTGTTGTTGCGTTGTTTTTTCAATTATGCTGTTCTGATGACTCATGGCAATTTAAAATCACACCGGCATAACTACCGTAATTTCTTGCGTACAAGACGCGTCTTATCTGACGTTTTTGACCACAAAATCATCACTGCGCCTTGTATTCCGGTGCGCCTTGTATGATGTCGCTTGAGATCAAAATGACCGCGGCCGACGTGCAAATAATCTAGGCCCTATTTAATGTAGCTGCGGTCAGGTTAATAATGCGGTCGCCAACCATCAACTCACCACGCATTGTTGACGTAGTACATTATCAGCGCTCAACTCTCCAGACAATGTCGCCAGATTTTCATTCCGACAATGACGCGATGTATTGAGCCGCCTTTGTGGCCACGTGTCCCTATACATAACGAATGTGAATTCATACCAACAATGCAGCAACGTGTTCATCACTTCTTTTGTGGCCGCGATTTCGTACCAAAAATACTGCATTCAGATTAATCAGAACGATTGCGGAAGCATTCACCCAACCTCTATTGTGTGAACGGTGATTCACGCATTCACCCAACCTGTGTGAAAGGTGCGACCATGTCCATGGTTTACTTTAATCAACTTTATAAAAATAAACTGTAATCGTTACTTTTTAATTGATTGTATTTTATAAACGAAAAAACAATTATAAATCACGGGAAGTGACCCTTTTTCGAAACTAATTCTATGGTAGACCTTCAGCTTAGTTAATTGTTTCGTTTATTTTAGCTCAAAAGTTAGACATAAAATAACTGTGGAGAAAACAAACCAGAAAAACGACGTCTTTGAATAAATGTTTGTGGTATAAAATAAAGAAAAGAACTTCTCATTAATTATAAATGTCACGTCCCCATCGATATCGGAATGGCAGGAGATTTTTCCTGTATGGTAGCGCCCTCTGTTGAACAAACAGATCTCTTCAGCCCTGCGGTAGCGCCCTCTGTTGGTCACCTGTAAACTCCCTTCAACCCCTTGTGACACACACGGGAGAAGAATCTCCTGAAAAAGTCGCTGAACGGTAGGTTGTTTCAGTTTAAAATGAACTTTTCTACATGTCTCTACATGTTTCAAGCACATGTGATTTCTATTTATTCACATGTTGATTAGCGTGGTACTTTTAGGGTAACAAAATGACCCCTTTTTGGCGATGTACCGATACGGTCTGCTGTTTGCAGTCACAGTGCATGTAAGATTATGCGCCTTGTACGGCGGTGCGCCTTGTCTGTTGACGCTTGAATTTTGTTTGGTAATTTCACGGCCCTGCGCCTTGTACGCCCCGCGTCTTGTACGCAAGAAATTACGGTACAGACAAATTGTTGCTGGCAACCAGTGGTGTGGGGAAGTTTGCCATAAAACACTTCGACGTCTTTTCTAAACAGTCCCACAGACAATGCACGCCAGGATGGGTTTAGTAAGGTGTGGGTCTGCCATTGTTTGGGAGCTTTGAACAAGAGATTACGCAAGAAGAGTCCGCTAAACCACAACGAAGGTGCGGATACAGTGCTGAAGAGCTTGTTGTTGAAGGTTTTTTCTCTAACGGAACTTCTTGAACTTCCAGAAATGAATGTACCTTATTTTGATCCTTGGTAAGAATAATTCAGCTGAAGTTAAAACAAAATTCTGCTTTAAAAAAGGTCAATCGTATTTTTGCTTGAGAGGGCTTCAGTGGTTCACGTTTGGTAATTAAGAGGATCCTTGGCAAGTATTGTCTAGCCTCATTAATATTGTGTATGCCTTTAAAATATTATTGTGGCCAAAAACATATATGTGGGCCAAATAAAGAAGGTAGTGTGTAATAATGTTTCCTAACTGTGACCCGGGGTTGTTGACTTCTAACTTGAGGTATTTTGTAAGACATAGACCGCGTTTACACTTGATCCGGCAAGGGCGATCAAAGGAGGATCAGATCCCGCAAGGGCGATCAAAGGGCGATCAACAGCTAGTGTGAACGCACGAGCGATCAGGATCTGATCCTCCTTTTTGATCCCCCTATTTTGCGGGATCAAAGGAGGATCTGATCCTGCAAGGTGGATCAAAAACGTAGTGTAAACGCAACGCAGGATCAGACCCCGCAATTTGACCCACCGACTTCCGGTCTAATCCAACAGACTGGAGCGCCGAGTTGGAAAAAAATAAACCGCGAAAGCTTGTAAACAACCAGTGTTGGTTATGCAACGAGAGCGTCCCCTTACACTGGTTCCAATACGTAACACAGCATTTCTGTGCACAAAAGAACATTACACGATTTAAATGGTACTTGGCATTTGCATCCCTGTTCTGCATGCAACAATCGTGACGAACCACATGCTTCGACCATTTCTACCTCCACGCATCGACCATCGTCTGTGTGACCGTCGTCTAGACACTCGAATTTCCTCCATTGCTACCATTCTACCACGATGTCGGCGGTAAAATTGTGCCAGAATTAATGGCAACAACACCGCAAGTAAACGAAACTGATCATCCATTTAAAAACTGTAGTCTACTGGGAAAAAAATCAAACGTAAACGGTGAAAGTGAGTCGATCTGTCTGTAAAATTACCGAACGAAGCATAAGCTAAGATGGCGGCATGCATCACTCCGGGCAACGCGTGTGCCTGCGTGTGCGCACAATCAATGACCTTGCTCAGTTGACCTGTCACACGAGCATATGGAACTTCCCTTGAACCGATGATCGGGCTAGGGAGATCAATGCGCGATCAGACTCAAGTGTGAACGCGTCCGCGATCAGTTTGATCGCCCATGCAGGATCTGATCCTCCTTTGATCGCCCTTGCCGGATCTAGTGTAAACGCGGTCACAGGCCCTGATAAAAATATTCCTATTTGCCGAGAGAGGTCTAGGGACAACTCTTTAAAACTGCTTGGACTTTTGGAAATTTACACAGGTGCTGGGGTGTTTTTATTTGGAGGAAGAATAACTCAACGGGCCTCCGGGAGCAACCCAATGTAAAATTGAGCAGAGAATAACAGTTCAAGAGTCAATGGATAATTTCCCATTAACCGTAGAAAGCTTTGAGACTTCTCAGTATTATTACAATTATTTTTGAATATTTAGCATTTTGCAACTTGTACACGAGCCGACTCGAACGCACACGAACCGACTCGAACGCACACGAACCAACTCGAAAGCACACCAAATTGAACACGAGAACCAACTCGTACAGAAGGTCACCTCGTGCGCTCGCCAACTCGTATTCCATTTGCACAACTGGTGTGATAACAGACTCGTACTCGAACCAACTCGTACGCACACCAACTCGTACGTTCGCCAACTCGAATGCCACTATTTCAGGTCAACTAGTGCACACAATACACAAACCAACTCGACTCGTACATGAACCAACTCGTAGGTACTCCAACTTATACCCACAAAAACCCATACGTAAAATCTATTTCTATCTGTTTTCTTCGTGGGAAACAAATTCCAGAATGTAAGCTTGTGTAGTATTTTCCTCGAGTTCATTTTAAATTTCACATTTCCCGTCAACCCCAGAGATTTTTTGAAAACATATGAACTAGCCCTAATATGAACACAATCCCCCATGTCGAATTAATTTCACGCGGCGAATAAAAAACCGGCAATTTCCCGTAATGTGATTGACATCACCAGTCTAATTCATAATAAACTTTGGGTAACTTTTCCTTTATCATGCCGGCTGTATTTTCTTGGCCAATTAAATTATCCGATTTCTTGTGAATGAGGTCTCCATTGGTCACTCTCTGTGTGAAAACTGTATTAAAAGTGTAAGGGATTAAAAGATAAGGCCTAGTTGGCGAACAACAAAGCTGTCAATCATCCAGTCCTGGCATTTGCTTAACATTTCTTTTTTCTTTTTTCCCCCTTCTTTTTGGGGGGCTCATACATCAGGTAAGAGAGGGTAGTGACCAAAAACGATTACTTAATTGATAATATAATATGCTGTTTTAATCACTTGATTTGTGTTATGTCACGATTTAAAAAAATTAAGATTTTACCAGTATAGGGTAGGCCTTTACAATATGAAACTACACATAGAACAAGATGCTCGTCAACGCATTTTCTATCTCCATATAAAAACACCACGATTGAAAAGGAATAAGCAGGAATAAAGACTCACTACCTCTTCTTACTACAAATGCCCTTAAATTATATGGATGGCAGATCTTGTCTCCACCCTCCCCCTATGTTCCCATTACATCGGTAGATAATTGGTAGATAAAAGGAAATGTGCTACACTGGCAATGTTTTTTTTTTGGACACTTCAAAATATGCAAAAGTCCCGAAACGGCAAATTTTCTAGCCACTCTTTGAAACAACTCTCGCTCTATCATCACGCGTTTGATAATTTTTGACTAGACTTTCATTTGGTGAAAAAAAAAAACCTTCAACAATAAGCTCTTCAGCACTGTATTCGCACCTTTGTTGTGGTTTAGCTGACTATTCTTGCGTAATCTCTTGTTCAAAGCTTGCAACAATGGCAGACCCACACCTTACTAAACCCATCCTGGCATGCATTGTCTGTGGGACTGTATAAAAAAAGACATTGAAAGGTTTTATGGCAAACTTCCCCACACCACTGGTTGCCAGCAACTGTGATTTTAAATTGCCATGAGTCATCAGAACAGCATAATTGAAAAAACAACGCAACAACACATAAAGCAGAACAAAGTTAGAGAAGCTTCAAATCTTCACAGATGAATATCCCGTCCGTCCCGGAACAGAGAAATTAGATTTGTAATTTTATAAATAGCAAAACATCAGACAACGGCAATATTATTGGTAAAATAGAAGTTGGACTTTCTTAAACCCCTTTAAAAAATATGCAAACGTTCCACAACGGCAATGTTATTATTAAGATAAAGGTTGGACTTAAGTTCTCCAATATGCAAATGTTCAACAACGGCAATACTATTAATACGATGGGGTTCGGACATTCTTACCATTAAAACAATGTTCCCTAAAAGGCAAACATTCCACAACGGCATTAGTTTTAATAAGACGGAAGTCAGACTTTCTTAACCTTTTTGAAAATATTCTACTAAAGAAAATGTTCCACAACGGCAATTTTGTTAATCAGATGGAAGCCGGTTATTCTGACCAATAACGACAAACAAGTTCTCCATGATGCAGTTGTTCCATATCGGCAATATTATGATATTAATAAGATGTAGGCCCTGATTCGGACATTATTATCTCCTTTTAAAAATATTCTCCAAGCTGCAAATGTTCCACAACGGCAATATTATTAATCAGACGGAAGCCCGACTTATTTACACTTTTTGAAAATATTCGCCAATACGCAAACTTCCCACAACGGCAATGTTATTATTAAGTTTGAAGTCGGACTTAATTTCTGAACCTTTTTGAAAATATTCGCCAATATGCAAACGTCCCACAACGGCAATAGTATTAATAAGATGGGGTTCGGACATTCTTACCATTAAAATGATATTCTCCAAAATGCAAACGTTCCACAACGGCAATATTTTCAATAAGACGGAAGTCAGACTTTCTTAAGCTTTTTGAAAATATTCTACTAAAGCAAATGTTCCACTACGGCCATTTTTGTTAATAATCAGATGGAAGTCGGACATTCTGACCACTAAAGCAACAAACAAATTATCCAAGATGCAATTGTTCAGTATCGGCAATATTATTATATTAATAAGATAAATGCACTGAGTCGGACTTTCTGACCCTTTTTAAAAATATTCTCCAAGCTGCCAATGTTCAACAACGGCAATATTATTATTTAGATGCAAGTCGGACTTAATTTCTGACCCTTTTTGAAAATATTCTCCAAGCTGCAAATGTTCAACAACGGCAATATTATTAATCAGACGAAAGTCTGACGTATTTACACTTTTTGAAAATATTCACCAATATGCAAACGTCCCACAACGGCAATGTTATTATTATTAAGATGGAAGTCGGACTTAATTTCTGACCCTTTTTGAAAACATTCTCCTAGCTGCAAATGTTCAACAACGGCAATATTATTAATCAGACGAAAGTCTGACGTATTTACACTTTTTGAAAATATTCACCAATATGCAAACGTCCCACAACGGCAATGTTATTAATTATTAAGATGGAAGTCGGACTTAATTTCTGACCCTTTTTGAAAATATTCAAACGTCCCACAACGGCAATATTATTAAGATGGAAGTCGGACTTAATTTCTAACCCTTTTTAAAATAATTCGCCAATATGCAAACGTCTCACAACGGCATGTTATTATTATTAAGATGGAAGTCGGACTTAATTCCCACAGGCTACAATATTTGTATTAATTCGCAAACTTAGTTACAAAGTATAAGACCATTTAAACATTTCCCCCCATAGTGGGATGCCGGGTTTCAAAAGTGCTGTCAACACTGAATGGCCGGCCTGCCTGTTGACCGGTTCTTATGCACCCAATTTGAAAGCCAGCAGGTGTCAACACACTTTTCAGGTTTAAAAAAGACTACACAACACCCAAAACCAGGACACAACACCACAGAAGACACCGCGCTCCCGGCTTGTCTTTTGAGTGAAGCAAGAGTATTACAAACTAAAACAATTGTATAACAAACTGCAGATGATAAGATAAGAGTAATTGGATCTCAATTGGAGTGTCCATTGGTCTCCCAGGTCAGGCCTGGATAGTGTCTGGGGCTGCTGAAATAAAGGAAAGGATTGTTTAACTGTCGGCTTCGTTAGGGTAGAAAAGATGTTTTATTTAATCATTGGCAACTGGGGAAAGGTTTCTCATTGAAACTGAAAAGGCCACCGACGGCGTTAAGAGGTTGTTTTTTAAATAGGACGTTCATTTAGTCTGTGTAGCGGTCAGCAAAAGCTAGAGCCGGTTTATATACCCGACAGGCGTGGCTACTATTGACGCATTGCAACACTTCGATTTGGGAAGATCGGACGGCATCAGGACTTTGGGAAAAAGCGCAACCGATAAAGGTATTTAACACTTGCTCCGAAAAAAAAAAATCCTGGTTACAAAAATAAAACTGATTGCAAACTTCGAATGGGTTTATTCAACACCGAATTCGTTGCTATAACTTGCCTGTATTATATCAATTGTTTCACTCCATGAATGAACTTTGAAAGTAGGCAACAGTGAAATCATTGTTACGTTGGACTCGGTAAACAACTCTCTGTGTGCGCTCGTCCGTGAACACGTTCTTCTTTGGTTTCGTGTTTCGTGTTTCTTTGCATCGTGTTTCGTGAGGCTTAGGAAGCGATATCGGATTATTATAATCCTTTTTAATCCCTTTTAATCCTTTATCGTGTCTTATATTGTGGGCGGTACTGTACGTCATGGTCCGTCGATGTCCATTTCAACATTTATTTTGTTTATTTAGTGGAGAATAAAAATGCACCTACCCTCCCCGCCTGTGTAAAATGATGTTGGTATTATTTTGTTAACATTTATGTTGCCTGAGGGTCAGGAATTTACTGCCCGAAAGTCAGCGATCTCCACATGATCATCACATGCCAGCTCAGACGGCCGTTTATTTTCCACACTGCACATAGCAAGCCTTTAGCCCAAGCCCAATACATGTAATTCATGGCGCGGTGGTTTTGTCAACCTCGGCCCAGTGGTATATTATATCTCCCACACGCACGATAGTGGAGGTCGATCGTCGAGTCATAGATGGATACGAGGATGTGTTATAGTCACATGTAATTCATGGCGCGGTGGTTTTGTCAACCTCTGCCCCGTGGTATATTATATCTCTCACATGCACGATACTGGGGGTCGATCGTCGAGTCATGGATGGATACGAGGATGTGTTATTTAGTAGACTGGTTCCCTCTCTATTATTTCGTGTGTTTGATAGCTAGTGCGTTGGGAACCGCAGGTCTCGAAGTAAGCCTGTGACCCTACGTTTAATTTACTATCCGTTTAAACGAAACTTTTCTAAACGGTTAACCGTTTAACCGTTAGTCGGCGGCAAGTGAATTTGTTCTAAAATACACGAACAACAAAGACGATGTATAAGGAAGCCCAAATGTTTTGACAATTAACATCGAGACTGTACCTGTGTCAGTATATTTTGTAAATCCTTGTTGTTTCATGTTGTTTCCAAAAATTTACCGACCGAGAGATAATCCTTCACGATCTTTATAAGCACAACATCCCGCAGAGTCGAAGTCGTGTGAATATCCCCCATCACTTCTGTGTGTATTTGAGTTTGACAAACGAAAACTGTGAAGTATTGCTCACGCACGTTTAAAAACGTTCCTCCGACGTTTCCCGACCACTCAGTGATTTCTCACCAAGGGAATTTCCCTTGCCTTATCGCACCCACAGCTACACGCCATTCATTCGCCCCCTAACTATAAAGTTTACCACGTTAGGAGCAAGCACATGCGCGGGATCGAGGTGATGAATACAGCGCTGTGAGAAGCACTACGTCATAAATATTTATTCACGCGATCGGCCAATCGGAAAGCGGCGAGTCAGGAATCAGCCAACCAGCCTGTGTCAATTGCGTGTCAATATTCGGTGATACCGTGATGAAGAAAGAAAACCATGACTAGAATGGGAAGTCTTACAGGTCGTACCAAATTTCCTTCAACGACATAACAGGTTGCGACACACTTCTGTTTTAAAGCTATCACATAATTTTATGACTGTGAAAAACTTAAAACAAAAATTGTACGGCAATTTCCCTTGTGGTTTTTTATTTGCAATTTCAACTGAACTAAATTTCAAACTAAACACAGTAAAATACTGCAAAGACGGCAGTGAATGAAACGATATTTTTCGTTTAAACGGTTCGTAATTTATGTACTAAACGGATAGTGATTTTGTAAACGGTTAACCGTGTAAACGTTTAACCGTCACAGGCTTATCTCGAAGATCAAGTAGTACATTCTCGCCTCGTGCATATACACTTGCCATGTATTTTCAGCATGTGTGCCGGGAAACTCGTACGTACAAGGTTGAAATACTTGGTATTCACTACGCGTGCATCGTTTGCAGCAAGCGATTATGTGCGTCGATTTGTCCGTCCGTGGTGCGTTGCTATCCGCGAAAGGTGAGTCAACAAATCGTTCGGAAGACCGTCCAAATCTGCAACAAGTGTGTCAATTTTTTGACCCAGGGTGGGTCTTTGGACACGCAAATCCGTTCCCACATATGGACAGTGACGCACCATCCCCGGGGTCCTATAGTGCGTCATACAATTGATAGGTGTATAAGCAGTTTGCAACAGCTAATTCTATTTTCTCAAAGAATATATTTGTGATTAAATTAGGAAAGTACATGTACTACTTTCAGGTTTTGAGAATGACTCTGATAGGGGGAAAGGTGAGGCCATGAAGTTGAACAATATTTGCTGTTTAGAATTAGAACAAAACATTGACCTGTTTTTAATTTGAGAAATATTTTTTGTCCTGTGGGTCCTCTTACCAATTGCAATAAAAGGGTTCAGTTTTAAGGACACGGCAGTGTGACTAGACATTTTAGGGGGGGGACAAAGACATAATGTGGGAGACTTGTTGATTTATTGTACCATTGAATTATTCAAGTCTAATTTGGGAGGGGGGGGGGGGTGGTTGGGAAAAAATTCTGAGGAAGATGAAATCTTAAACTGACCTTGATCGGCATAATTCTTGACCTTTAGGGTCATTTGTTTCTGGGCAAGCTCCAACGCCTCCTTGCGACCCTGCAACGCCCTCTTTTCCTGATCATTTGCATCCTCATACTCCAAAAATTTCTGCAAACAAATTAATAATAATAATAACAAAATGTTAAATACATTAACATCAAAGTCGGTAAGAGCATTGGACTCAAACTCTGGTGTTTCTGGTCAGCAGAGTGTGGGTTCGAGTCCCAGTCGTATCCCTGTATGAGACGTGAAGCCGTAGGTACTTTGTGTTGTTTAACCCTCCTACTGTTCGCAACATTTTCAAGTGAGTTGACCAACCATTTGAAACCATTCAACTGCCAAAGTTGTGTATGGTGGCACAACTGTGTACAAGCATTCCCTCATGGTATCATATTGCAAGGCTGGCATAGCTTATCTATCATTCAAAACCACAGTGAATGGTATTGAATAGTCAGACAGCAAGAGGGTTAATGCACGTAAAAGAACCCAGTTACACCTATCGCTAAGAGATGGGGTTTGTCCCAATGTGTCAAAAACATGCCTTAACGTGTACATGTAGGCCCTTATCTGTTTGTTCCCAAGCGCCTTGAGTACCTTAGATACGTGCACTACTATTTAAGACTAATAATAATATTATTATTATTTAGAAACAATGAGGGATGACAGGAATAATAAATAAGGCTCCATCAATAAAGTGAGTCACAATAGACAGGGTGGACACATTATGTACCTAGGTCAACAAGTAATAACTGTGCCATCATGGAACAAAACAAACCTTGAATAAAAATGATAATTACATACATGTACATCCAACATGTGCACTGCCTGACCCGTTGGCATTATGGAGAAAACGTGGAACGTTAAAATCAAAATGGATCTAGCCAGTTGTCCACTTTATCAAAACAAGCACTGGCCATCTTAAAAACAAGCACCTCAGGCTGTTTTTGTAAAAAACAGTCTTACTTTATACAGTGAAATGCTGATTTTACTTTTTGGTTGTGATGGACTTTGAAGACATTTTAAAAATCATCCCAAAGGCAGCTGTGTTAGTTTTAACAGTGGATCACGGAAGAAAGAATATTTTGAAACCATTCAACTCTACGGGTTGTGTATGGTGGCACAACTATGCACAAACCTAACTAGTTAAGCAGAGAACAAAAGAGGTCCACATAATGTAGGGACTTGAAACACTATGTGGACTTACACATGTATGTCCACACAGTGTTTTTTGTACAGTGTTGAAGAATAGGATTTTCCTTAAGTGTACAGAACAATGGGTACACAGAGTGACTGCAACAAATAGCTAGTGTGTGTGTACATGTACTGCACTGTGTGTACTGTCAGACTGTGTACGTATAGACGATGTGACCTGTGACATCACATGTTTACAAAAGAGCCACAGAGCCTGGACTTCCTGCAGGCACATTTGTACACAGCTCAATGGAAGAAAACAACAAATCTTATGTTTTATGGAGATTGCACTGTCTGATTTTTCTCAACTTTTGATATGAAGAAAGGGGGGACATCTCAAAAGGTGTACAGCTGTTGCTTTTGTAAATTTTGAATTGATGTGAAAATTATGACACAAAATGTAAATTTTCCCATATAGCCTGTGTAGTATCTTGCCCTGCAGGAAATGCTTTAGAATGTACAAGGTCACCACTCTGTAAACAAATGTAACATGGTCTATACAGTACATGAGCGTGTCTACTTTTAAAACAATAAGGATCCGAGTGTTTGACAAAGTGAGGGCGTCCTCACTACTTTCATGTAGAAACGTCACTAAAAGAAACCGAGTCTAAAAAATGGACAAAGGTCATGACAGGGTCATGAGATGCATTGGCACGATACTTGAACCATATTGCAGGCTAACTTAAAAATCCATTATTCAGGAACCATAGTGGATGGAATTGAATGGTCAGACAGTAGGAGGGTTGACTGTGTACTGTGTATGCATTTACAACAAGATTGTATTGCAGGCTGGCATAGTTTATATATCATTCAAACCACAGTTATTGAATGGTCAGTTAGTAGGAGGATTGACTGTGTACTGTGTAGATGTATTCACAACACAATCGTATTTCAGGCTGGCATAGTTTATCTATCCTTCAAAACCACAGTGGACGATATTGAATGGTCAGATAGTAGGAAGGTTGACTGTGTATGCATGCATTTACAACACAATAATTTTGCAGGCTGGCATAGTTTCATATATATCATTCAAAACCACAGTGGATAGTATTGAATGTTCAGAACAGTAGAAAGGATAATTAACTTCAAAATCAAAATAATTCAAATCCAAATCTAAACAAAAACGTAAAAGAGGTGATGTCTCGCTCTCTCTCACATTCAACTAGCAGTGGCGTGTTTGAAATTATGCGAGGCCCAAGGAAAGATGCAGAGTTAAATGGCAATATTTGCCACCATCGATTCTAAGCAGCCATCAATCGCATTACACACTCTAAATTAGAAACACGTTATCATAAGTACAAGGGGCTCTGTAAACGAACTGACTGGCAGAGAATAAAATCAATCCAGCCACAAGCAGACATTCATATCATAAACAACACACACTCTACAGTCTACCCTACAGATGTTCCTAATTGCTTACTTAAAAACAGATGTTTACATTAAACGTAGGGTCATACTTCGGTAATGACCCCGAAAAAAAGAAATTGTGTAATTTCTATCCGAAAGCCTACTTGTTATAAAGATGGTAATGGTTGTAAGCATCCTGCGAAATTGTTTCCTCTGAAGTGCCCCCCCCCCCCCCCCCGATTAGAAATCAATAAAAGTATGTTGAAAAATGTGAATCTCCAAAACTCAGCTCAAGGCAAATTTTTGAGATTCATGGTGTCTGTTTGTAAATACTGTGGCAAGAGATACGGTTGGTTCTAGGAAGGAATCCCTTCCACCATGGTTCTACCACTGTCACCATGGTTCTACCACTGTCACAATGGTTCTACCACTGTCACCATGGTTCTACCACTGTCACCATGGTTCTACCACTGTCACCATGGTTCTACCACTGTCACCATGGTTCTACCACTGTCACCATGGTTCTACCACTGTCACCATGGTTCTACCACTGTCACCTCACTACACAAAAATGGATTCAACATTATTCATGATTTTGTCCTTGTTTCCTCAACAAGTAGACTTTGTATTCAGCTGAAAGGCTCACACCTTCATTGTATCTTTCTTTGGCCTATAAATCAGCATGATGTTGACAAAAACCAATCTATGACGCTACCCTTTATTAGTTTGTAGACATGTTTTGTCGAAGTACAAAGGCATGATTCGTGACAGAAAATGATTTTGTAAAAAATATTTAATAAAAAGTACTAAATGGAATGTTCTCTCCTATCACCAATGAATATTGTCCTGTAAAAATCTTTCTGTATATAAAAATATTGATATCTTTCTGGTAATGCAACCAAGGGACCCTCAGAGGTGACTTATACTGTGACCCGTAGGACTGAAGATCTAGATGATGAAGAAATTTAAATTTTAAATGTAGGAGGAACACCCATTATAGGGAAAACCAATGCACGGATTAATTTTGTCCAGCAGTTTTCCTACAGCAAAATATTAAGACTGCTCATATTTTGTGCAAACGTTCAGACAACAAAAGGTTCCTTGGTTAAAATTGTTATGGAATACGCACACAGTTACACATTATCTATCTCGGGAATTTGTGGCGTTGTATGAAAAATCTGTGACTGTGAGAAAGAAAATCAAATTAAGTTTCCAATTTGAGAAAGAATTTCTTGTATCGTTTTATCGAATTATCGTAGAATCGCGAGAAAGATATGGAATGCTGTACAGTGCTACATGTAAATGCAATTCAAGACAGGCCTATTTAACAAAATTTCTCTAACTGTTTCTACTTGATTAAATTCAGTGAAGTTTGAAGTAAAAGTGCTCAGTACTGAGTCAGGACTATTTCGCACTTGCACTTGAAAAACACAACAAAATATCCACATCAATGAAGAATAACTCTATTTGCCCGATCACTTCTGAGTTTGGTCTAGAAAGAAAAAAATCCCACCTTATTAGATTTCCCGACCATGGAATCCGAGTGCATGTTATACAGGGTCAATTTACTAGGAAAGAGGAATTTTGCATTATTGAGTACAGACCTCACCTCAATAGACTTGTGCGTGTATTTTAAAAACATATATCTTAGAAACAAATATTTTAAAAGAAGAGAACGAAAAGTTATTTAGACTTTATGATAAATTGGGATGAGGTTGAGTGGATGTCAACATTCCTGAAAAGTGGATTGGTGGTCTGGGTCCCTCTTTATTCCAGACCCCGACTCTCAGATGTTACAATTCAGAAGGTTTACAGACTCTGTGCATCACCAGAAGTACACACCAGCAGAGTTGGACACAATGTGGACTATGTCTCCCTTTTGTGCATCACCAGAACTCCAGAAGTACACACCAGCAGAGTTGGACACAATGTGGACTATGTCTCCCTTTAGTAATTGCTTTACTTCTTAGAAAATTTGAAGGCTCAAGGAGATTTTGAGAAAATTCTGAAATCATGATAAGTCCTGAGAAATTACATGCCTGAATGAAGGGTACGTACATTGTAATTCCACAGTGACTTAGTTACATTGACCACAGGTACCAGTGAGCTTGGTTTCTCGGTGGTTCTCCTGACTCAATACAGGTTTTAATTTTTATTGATGGCAACCAATTCTAACATCTCAACTCAATAAAAATCATTGGGAAAACACCCCAAAAACAAACATTGTTGTCATTTTAACGGGAGTCACTGTGACATTGATCTGAAAGAATGGTCTGCTTTTCAAGCAAACAAGAACATATTAAACCCAAGTCAGAGTTCTCCCCAGGATTTCCCCAAAACTGTGGGGGGCATTCTGGAACCACATTTTGGATGTTTGGCCGAAGCACGCTGAATTGAAACAAGGTCCTCGTAATATTTTTACTTGGTGTTTATCTTTGGTTTTAAAAGCCCTACTGTGTAATCTGGGGCATTCTAAATGGTTTAATCTGTATTAATGATGTAAATTTGATCAAAAGTAAAAAAACAAAAAAACAAAACCTATAATATTGAAGAAAAAAAATTGTACTGGCCACAATTCCCACGTATCGGCACAAAACACTAACTTGTGCATGAGGAGAACCGCGCAAACAATGTACCAATGATCCCCCAAAATAATAATAATGAATGTACAATGAATAGAATTTTATAAAAATTGTTCATTGCATCATGTTTTGTTCTTAGCATACATGTAGTCTTTCTTAAAGTCCAACTAACAAACACTTTGTAAACACAGTAACACACGATTTGTGTGACTGTGTTGTCATCCATCAATTGAGAAAGACACTGCTAGGGTCAAATTGTGAGCCCATTAAAAATGTTTGCATTTTTATACATGTACCACAGGTCCTTTTGGTTGGTAAGCAGTTTACAGCTAATTCTCTTTATTTTTAATTACAATTATAAATAAGTAATGATTGCCCTTGGGAAAAAGCCATATTCCTAATGCATAAATGCATAGTAACATCATCCATTTAGTCAAGGTACATGTATTATGAAGAGAGCCTCTAAGGTCAACTTCATTTTTTCATCGTTCCCCCTCAACATTGGTCTGCTTGCCAAATGCCAGTTACATGAGTATAACACACGAGGACCAGTCAAAATTCACTCCAAGTTGTCTGGCTGGCTAGTCTGAAATCAGGACACATCTTGAGAAGCCTGTTTTGTACATTTATTGTGATGTTAAGCACCTCAAGCAGTGGATCAACGTGAGGTGCTTAAAAAATGTTGGTATTATTATTATTATTATTATTTTTTTTTTAATTCAATGCTTCAATTTAATCTATTCATCCTTTTGAGAACCGGCTATATCACAACGAAATCTGCACACAGCACTTCAAAGGATTCTCAGCACCCAACAACAGATGAAAGAAAGACAGCAAGAAAAGAGGGGAAAGAAGAGACTAGTTCTGATGGATTGGATCGATGATGCAGCATCTTATTTCATATTCTGAATTCTTGACCAATGATAGCAACCAATCTTCATCGACAGTCGACACCTCTATTATTGATTTGGCTCTCAGCAAGACCTTCCGCTGATGATCCATGTGTCAGTAAGAGCTAACAATGTTCTGGAAATATGATTTCGTTCTGTGAATTTAATTATTACTGTATCTTGGTGGTGAATGGGGGAGGAGGGGGGGGGGGGGGGGCAGGGCTCAAAGTTTACACTGGACCTCACTCAGACCTCAGGCCTGATAGTGATACTGATACTAGCATCAGGTCAGTGAACTCATGACTGGACAAGTCCAGCAGTCTAGTGTTTTTGCTCAAATGTTGAACTACGAGTAAGTACCAATAATACAAATGAGGACAACCTGCTCTTAGTGCTTGTTCAAAGTAAAACAGTCCGCATGTTAAACTGTTAAGGATTTTTTTTTTCTTCTCATTTCCTTTCTAATCTGGTTTTGTAAAAAGAAAAACAAAAAAAAAGCATTAAGGCATGCATCTACATGTAAGTTGTAATGCACCCTTTTATACGGGCCATTATTTGGCCAGTAGCCTCACAAGTGAATAATATGTCTAAAACTGTTCTGTTAAACTTCATAATATTTCAACAAACTTCATCTCAAACAATACTAGACCCCGTTTTGGGTCTGACACATCTATGACGACAGTTTTTTAAACTTTTGTCTTGACCCGGACAATTTTAAAAATGTATATAATGTACTTTTGTCCGAAGATTTAAAATAAAAAAATAAATAAATACAAAATGAAAACAAAAATTGCTGTATTTGTCTTCTAAAAAACATTTCTTTGCCCAGTCCATTTTCCAAACTACCACGACCTTATGGGCAGCCCGGGTTGTTGTAGTTTTGTCTTTTGTCGCCTTGCACCTCTGAGACCCTGGCTCTAAATCCTACGTAGATTTGGTTTTTAGTCCCTACCTGATTGCGTGGGGTTTCCCTCCCATATCTACATGTAAACTGAAACTTCCTTCCTTGTCTTCTCTTCTTCCTAGCTAGTATAGTGATTTTAAGTTCACTTTTCTGAGAATCCTTCGCTTCACAACCAGAGTTAATAAATTAACACAAAACTAAGGTCAGAGGGTACTGTGGGTCAAAGGTTAGACCTTACCAAATGGTGAGAAAGCACACTAAAGAGTCAAATTGCACAATATTGCTGCTCGATATGGGGCAGAGGGAGGCCCCCCCTCTATTGTGTCTTCATTGTGTTCTGGGAATCTCAGGAATTCTTTTGAGAATTTTAGGGGGGGTGCTTCTGTATACAAGAGGGAAGAGTGTGTTAGGGTTAGGGTTAGTTTGGGGGGGCCTCCCTCTGCCCCATATCGGGCATGGTATAAAATTGCATGTAAACACCTAAAAATGTACCAAAGCCCAAGGCACTTAAAGGCATTGTATACTTTTGGTAACAGCACAAAATCAGTGTCCACATTTTGTGTGATTCAACATATGCATGAACAAACAAACCTGTGAAAGTTTGAGCTCAATTGGTCATCGAGGTCACGAGAAAATGGTGAAAAGAGACCTTATGTGTTTTCTGTTTTTCAAACATCGAGTTTATTATCACGCGTGATAAAAACTATTGTTTTACTCATTTCTCAGAAACGATAGCATTTCAGGCAGAAATATTTCAAGGAACCCTTTCTACCATTACTTACTTTAAATCATGTAAGTTATGTGTGAATCTCTGTGAACATTTGTGTTTTTCGATCTTACAAATAGTGTACAGGGCCTTTAAAGGATCCAACTCCAAAAATAGTCCAACAAATTGTTTTTGGGGGGCGATGGCATCAGAGAATGGGGTCAATCAATATTTTGATGAGAAAATGACCTCTACTGGAATACAGGTCACAAGTTTCCAGTCTACAATCATGCCATTTGCAAAATGTGGGACCTTATTGACGCATGCTGCGATCGTAAACAATGGAAAACCCACATCTCTGGCGCACAAAATGGGCCAATGAGCAGTCTTCTTTTGACATCTAGCCGAGGGCGCCCTACTCAAATAAACATTATGTGCACTTTTAAAGGTGTATATGCTAGAAGTGCTAGAAGTTCTGTTCTAGTAGAACAGAACTAAGCATAACATCTAAGTTTCAACAAGAACATTCGCAGATGCGCCATCTTGTTCAAGGGCAAGTCTTGTTTATTTCTAACACCAGTTGCCATCTGCAACTCGGCGTTCAAGATTCCACGTAGTCATACCTTCCAGTAGACGCATGGGTGAAGTTCTAGTGCCCAGTTGCAGGGGGCAACCATGTTTGAAATTTTAAAAATGTGCCCCTTGGATCAACAAAGATGGTGCATAATAAACCATGAATTGCTTAATCCAAATCAAGGGTGTAATTCTGATTGTTTGACTTACATTTAAATACAAATTGTTGCAATTGCAAGTGGGTAAGCTGGAAGGTTGTTCACGTGTTCATGGAGTCTCAGGTCAGAGTCTCAGCATAGAGGAAGTGAGTTTATTTATTTACTTAATTAAATCATCCATGCAAAACATGCTAAACAAACCTGGTCAGCTTGCTTGCGAAGTTGTTTTTCTCTCTCGTACTGCGTGATAAGTTGCTCATTGTCATCTTTAAGAAGCTCCAACTCCACCTCATAATCCTTGTTTTCAGCCACAGTACCGTCTAGATTCTCCAAGACACTGACGACCAGTGGCATCAATTCTTTGACGACGTCTTCGTCGTAGCCCTTGATCATCCGCTCGAACTCTCGGTAGATACTCGACGCAAGGGCCTGCACCCGTTCAGACATCACGCTTACCCCGCCGTCGTCGGCTGTGCCGTACACGATCTCGTCATCCATCATGGCTACAGTTTCTGACCCGCCAACGGGAACCACGACCGAGAGGGTACCTTAAACTATCTTGCTGATATCTCCGATTGGAAAACACTCTGCGTTTTGGCTGAAATTTTGATGAAAATCTGGTGCTTCGACCGCTACTTCACACACCTTCTTTTGCAATCATCATCACACAATCCATGTCATTGGCTTCACGGGTATCCACCATGCCATGTCATTGCGTTGTATAATGCAAGGAGGTTACCATCTAAATCATGTGACGAATCTGCAGCAGCCGTCGAAAATGGAACCAGAGAGAGGAGGGGTGAAATTAAAGGGGCGTTAACATACTTGGAGGGGGGGGGGGGGGGGGGTAAGAAAGTGATTGACTGCAGTAGAACAGCAAGTCAATGGAAAATTTAGATAGATGGCGGGAAAAGAGGGTCTAAAAAAATGACAACATTTGTTTGAACAAATAACAGATTTTACAAAGCTTACAAATTTCCCCCGAAACAGGCCTATTTATGTCCCTCGCTTCATTTAGAAATTACTAAAGTCCTTAGGCCTATAGACGGGAGGTTTGTGCATGGACTTCCTTCCTCCATGGTTTGTGTCAAGTTGCGAAGGTGGGGGTGGGGGGAGGGGGTCGTCAAAGACGGTCGCCATATTTTGTCAGTTTTATTCGTCAAGTTTCCCCTCATCCCCGACTTCACACTTTGACAATATCCTTCGTGTTTCGTTCATGGACAACCACAACTAACCCCACTCCGTGAGGCATGACCATTTTTCTCGAAGGGCGCCCCCAATATTGCAACCACCGTCCCAAAAATGGTGTAAAAAAAATTAAAATGTACTTCTACAACCAGTAAAATAAAATTGTAAAAGAGGAAAACAGCTTAACGGCATATAAAAATAAACAAACAAGACCACCCTCACCAACAAACAAACAAAAACAAAACTTGATCAGCCCGATGGTTTAGCGTTGTATACATACCCCTATAAAACAAACACGCCATTAAGGAATTCCAGACAGAAACTGTACAATGGTTTTCACGAAGAAATGTTTATTGAAGAAACTGACTATGTTTAACAATGCTTTACACTGTTATGCAAATTAGTTAACAGGTAACTTTGAGTTCATAACACAGGACTGCTCCCACAAATCTAGGGACAAAATTCAGAGAGCAGCTAAGCAGAATATAGTTGCTTTATTCTAGGGAAAACAAGCTACGAAACAGTTTCAAAATATAGGCCTGTTGACCTTTAAATTCTTTTTTTAGTAAGCATATTTTGTTTGTGCTATTTTTGCTTATTAAGCAGCTCTATACAATGGTTGAGGATAAAGTCATCCATTGAAATAGAAGTCAAGCACAATATTTGGTTCTTGTGACAGCTAATCAAAATACTAAATAATTTCTTTTACTCGCACAGACGTCGATGTATCTGTTTTAATATGCCCTGAGTTTTGTCAGCACATTCTAAACAAATGTTCGCGTAATTCCGAAGGAGGTTTCTGCACAGTACAGAAAAATGATTATGATGCCTTGGGAAGAAAAGGTTCCTTCCAATTCTCTAGTTTCAAACACACCATAAAACCAATATGTGAAAACATCATCAAATTTCAGCAGTCCTTTTTATGTGTAAAGGCATTAAAACGGTTTATGTATTGTCAACTGTGTGCGCCTTAGGCCCAATATTGGGCTTATTTGAACCACGGCAATATAAATAAGCAACTCTAATTTTGGGAGTCTTGTTTTTGTTATTTTGCTGTTATTTCAAATGGGCATTTTGTCTGGAAAATGAACAATAGACCTTATGCATAATTATGACGTCATTTGAGTAGGGCGCCCTCACCTAGAGGTCAAAAGGAAGATGCTCATTGGCCAGTCTTGTGCGCCGCGCGTACAAATCAGCGCGTTTCCATTGTTTCATCATCAGTTTACCTCTAAGATGGCGGCTTGGTGACGTCAATGCATAAGGTCTATAGAGACATTATCAATGAGTTTTTGGATTGAAACTTGAGAAAAAAATTTCCACGAAAATCACAAAACCATTGTTCATATAAAAGCGTAAAATACTTTTCTCAAGTACCCCATGTAATTAGATAACAATTTTATACAATGATGGGGCACGCCAACAAAGTTTAATTTAATGATTATTTTTAAAACTGATAACAAAGGGAATTAAAAAACAACACATCTAAATTCATAGAAATATTTCCCAATATTTTTTTTTGGTTATTTTGGAGCAGGTTTCATTTACAAAAGTATTCAATTAAGTGTAACAAGTTTTTTCAATACAATAATCATTCATAATGAAGATAAAGATAATGCATAGCTAAATATAATTTTCAGTGAAATCTTTTGCGTTTCGAACTTTATTGTAAATATTAAAGTGACAAATGGCAATGATCTCATCAAAATACAGAACAACCACAAAATTCCTCAGCTTGTCATAAAGTCTCAAGTTCGGTAAAAATGGTGATAACATTTTACAATTTTTTTGATATTATTCAATCGCCTGTTATTTTAAACCTTTTTATTTAATAAGTTACATTGCAGTAACTTAATAACCATTATAAACAATTATAAACATGATTATAAGAAAATGTATACTTCCTTCAGCACACTCAATTATTTACATCCATTTACAAGAACATACAATCTCGTTGTCCCCATCTATTATCAATTAATACTCCACGTACAAACTATGAATTAAATAAGAGACCCTTCCCACCAAATATGTAAATTGCACATTGCGCGTGCGCGCTAACATTTTGGTTGGCAAAATGATGTAACATTCATTAATTTATTCTTTTGTTCATTAGAACAGTACTCATGGTGACACAGTAACCGGGCCGGTGACACGAAACAATTTGTTTGTTGTTGGGTGTCTTGGTCGCTTGTTCCATTTGTTTTTATTCCATGTGCAATTTTCTAGTCAAAGTTTTATACTTGTATTTTACCGTATCTTCAGTGTTTTTTGTATGTATTTTTATTTTGTATAGAGGACCACAATGGAAATAAGCTTATTTTAGCTTGTTTGTGTTATCCTCGACAATTCCTCAGATTCAAATGTCTTTTCCCTTCTTGCATTTTATATCTGTTTTTGTCCAATTGTTGTATTTTAAAGAATTCTGTGGAGATGTCTAATAAACAAACAAACAAACAAACAAACAAACAAACATCGCGGGGTTGATGGTGGCGTGATGACGCAGACGCGTTTGGTTAGTGCACATCTCTATGGCGTTTGCCAACCAATAGTGTCTGCACGCATGCGTGAATGTAATTAGCATTTTTAATGGAAAGGAAGTCACTGCTTCATGAATTATTCAGTAGATGTGGAAACATTAGAAAGGCGTAAAGCAAAATATCGCAGGCGGGAACCAGTCACATCAGCCAATGTGAATAACAAGGTGTTTTGCCTGGTAACAGTTTCTGACAAGCATTGTGTTTCCGTGCTTAGCAACATAAATTTTAGTTTTCTCGTGAGCCACTTTTCACACCACTGAGCCAATTCCCATGACATAAAACCCCAAGAAATTCCTGGGAAATTTTCGTTTCACACTTGGTGCAATTTTCCTAGGGAGAATAAACACCCAGTATGCTATCCCCGGGTTATCTCGCTTACCCCTACTGGGAAATGAGTTTGCCCCATTTTAAAGGGGTAGAAATTCAAGTGTGAAAAGATCATACAAATTTCCCGGGAATTGCCCGGGTAATTCATGCAGTGTGAAAGGAGTGGTCGCGGTCGTATATATTTTTTTTTTTTGGGCGCGTGACGTACATTATTTTTTATCGAGGATGGCGCGCTCATTTCAAAATAAAAGTGCACGGATCAAAATGATACACGTGGAGTCTATACAACCAGTCTATGGAGTAATTTCATTTAGATTCAGAATTACAGAGCCCAAAATCTTAGAGCTGTTTAAGCAAAACTAAGCAGGACAACATTTTGGTACACTTAAACAGGTAAGCTGTATACCCTTATTCTGGTAAGTATTATTTTGTTGTGATTAGCACAATTTTCTGCCTATAAGCAGCTCTATGAAATTGTGCCCTATATGGCTAAATATCATTATACGAGAATTTTCTTAGTTTATTCTTTGTGTAGGGAAACAAATATCATTACTTTTTAGGCAAACCAAGGATTTTACATCATAGTACCAAACCAGCAAAGGTTTTAAAAATCACAATAAAAACATAAACTGCAATGAAAAACACGGTGTACTTGTAAAATTACGTCCTTGACGGAAACGGTTGCGATCGTGAATGGGACGCAAAAAATGACGTCATATTACTAAATCCAACACCTAGTGCAAAAAGAAAATATAATATCAATATAAACATATACTGTCCTGTTTTTTTGCAAGTTTGATAGCAAAGTTCAATTATACATAGATGATTAAATAGTAAGTTATATTGCGATATGAAAAGAAATGTTCTATTATTATCATTTTAATTACATTACAGAAAACAACATTCAGAGCTTGTAGGCCTACAAATTACAACACAATCAAAATTATGCCCCCAAAAAGGTTCTTTGTGATCCAATTGAAACGGGTACGAATTACAATATGAAGATTATTATTAATATTATTAATGACACGAACAAGCAAAAGAAATTAACATCAAAGTTTAATAGAGGAAGGCCAAAAGTGATAAGAAAAAGCTTGGTGATTAATTGCTCAGGGACTGCACATTGTGCTTTCTTTCAAAAAACTGAAAGACTTCTAACTTTATTGTGAGTACTTTTGAATATTTATCATTTAGCGTTGGTCGCTACAGGACTTCTTGTTTACCGGATGCACCCCACATTGTGTGTTCAAAATATCTTGGTGCGTTTTCGCGGTCTTACAACCAATAACTATTTCGGAAGAATTGGCCATTGGTTTATCACTGGCCAATGACCGAAAAAGTTATTTGTTACAGCCGCGAAAATGCACACCTAAAATTAGTGCAAGTCTCGCGCGTACACGTTAGTGCGCAATTTTTTAAGAGCAAAATGTTCCCCAAACATTCACAGAAGTTTCATTATTTATACGTAACACTTTTAACACATGAGAGAAAAAAACCCACTCAAACGGTGTTTTTGTTTTGCTTTGTCATTAAAATGTGTTTAAGTATAATCTGTAATATAATTTAGAGCGTGGCTATCTCAGTTCAGAGCCACCGTAGAAGCTGATTATTATTAAAGATGGGAGTAACCGTGTCGAGTGTGGTCTTCTCCCAGTAATGCCGGGGAGAACGTAAAGTACTGTCCAGAGTGATGTTGATTAGCGCCCTCAGTGGCCTCCGATGCCTCATGTGCCTCATCTTCGTCTTCTCCTTCCTCAGGGTGAGAGAATGGAGGAGGAGGGACAGGAGGGGGCGGGGTCTGACTGTAGAACATCATACTCCGGAAGCAGGTTTGAATCTCATCCCTCAAGGAGCCGACAATCTCCATCTTCATCTCCTCCAGGTCTCGCTTGGTCATCGCCTTGGACGAGTCGCTCTTGTCCCCTCCAGACACCGTGAGGAAGACCGGAGCCGACGGTGCCGGGTACCGTGGCGTCGGGGCGTGCACCTCGTTCGACGAGCTGTCCGAGCTGCTGTTGCGCTGGCTGACGGTGCTGGCCCGACTGCTCGAGCGTTGGTGACGGGCTGGATTGTGAGGAGAACCGCTGGTGTTGCTGACGATGTGTAGGATCTCGTGTTTGATACTCTTCATGTTGGCATGCTCGCGAGCTTCCTCACGCTTACGGTCTTCTCGTAACTCATATCTGACGGATAGCAACAAGTTTGGAATTGAAGTAGTGAGGAATATTACAAATTTTCATTAAAAGACGTTTGAGGCAACACATGAAAGCATGTTTTAATGTTGGGCAAGTTCAACAAATATGTTCAGATAATATTGTTGCACATTTTGGTCCTGTCCGATTTCACAGAACCGTTTATGCAGAAGGACAGTTGACTTTATTGTGATATTTCCAAAAGAACCCCAAATCTTAGAACTCATTGTGACGGCGACACTAATTTTCTTTTGTATGTAGGTTTTCAACATTGCTAGTAAATCCTGTATAAACTTGCTAACATGCTTAATAAAACAGTGTTCCACACAGCCTTGTAATTTGTTTCTTTCCACACATTAATTATTTCTTCTTGGTACCTGAGACTTGAGATGTCTTGTTTGATTTCGTTGAGGTCATCTTCGTTAACTCCATCAGCCTTCCTGTTTGCTTTGGTCATCTGTATATAGCGGCTGACAAGCCGTTTCATCACGTCCTGGTACCTCGTCTCAGCCGTCTGAATGTTGTTCCCGACGGTACCATCCCCAATCTAAGATTGCAAGAAAATTTGTTATTGGTGTTTTGGGGGTAGTAAAGACAATCCCATGTTCAAGAAATTTGATTAATTTATGATTTTGGGTTGAACAAAGAAACATTTACTAGAGCGGGATTTGAACCACCGACCTCCGGATTAACGGGCCGGCGCTCTACCAACTGAGCTATCTAGCCCTATTAGGCCATACGGGGTAAACTGTATCTTGTCGTCCCGTTCCGACCCCTGTGGGTCTAAGATAACTCTACCGTTTTTAACAGAGTAATTGCTGGAGATTACGATTCCGAAAGTTCTCCACAAAAACGCCAGTCAAATTTGAGAAATTATCGACCAAACATTGCACTAGATAATCGACAGCGATCGAACACTGTTTACGGTTGTGATACGTCGGCTCGTCACATTTTATTTGAAATACCTGCGCACAGACACCATGTGATCTAAATTCGCCAATCACATCCTAGGTCACACGTCATGTGACACCCCCAAACAAACATGGTGGCGCCCATGCCTCGCTCGGGTGAGAAAGACTCCGTGATAAATCCGAAGTGTTTTGTTCACCTAAAATCTGTCAAAACTGAGAAAGCACAATATATTTTCAGGAAAGAGTAAAATTATGCATGAGGCCGTGTTCAAGCGCGTCGTCATGAGATGAGATCATGTGTGTGAGATCACGAAAAACACAGCATCTTTTGATAGTACGGCCCCGTACTCGATATAGGCCTATACAGCATACAGTGCATAGGCCTAAGGACCTCATGCGCTAATTTTTATTAGAGAACAAGGACATGCAAAGAAAATAGGACCGTAACGCAGTTAAAATGTTCAATGTAAATAAATGTTAAATAAATAATAAATGTTTGTAAATTATTAAAAATGTAGCTTCTCCCCGTGTCGAGAGTGAGAATCATGTAGGCTATTAAGGCACGATTGAAGAAATGAGGCGTCATCATAGGGCCTATATTATACAGTTCTAAAGAGGGTGGGGGATACAAAAACAATTGTTAGCGGCAGGCCTGTAAAAGGAATTATTCTTCTAACCCTTTTTTTGGGGGGGGGGGGGGGCGATTTTTTATTTTTTTTAATTTATCTATTTTATTTTATTGTTATCTTTATTTATTATTAATATTTTATTTATTTTTTATTTTTATTTTTTTAGGGGGGGTCGAATATGAAAGAAAAGGACATCGGCACGTTATAAATTAGCGGCGCCCGTCGCTCAGTGACGAGGGAGTGGGTGGGGGCGCTGGATTTTTACTTTTTTTTGGATAATGAAGGCCCATGGAAGGCCCAATTCCAGCCAATTTTGTAAATTTGTTAGTTTTTGTTTGGGTTTTTTGAGGGCACCATTTTTTTACATTTTGTGTGGACTTTTTCTTCCTTTTTTGATCTTGGTGGGTTTTTTAATTATTTATTTATGCCTTTTTATTGATGCTTTTTTATTTATTTATTAATTTTTTTATCAAATGATAAACCATAAGGGAAACTGACTGGGTAAATTTTAAACGAGTTTGGGTTGAACAAAACAAATGTACTAGCTAGAGTGGAATTTGAACCAACGACCTCCGGATTAACGTACCGGCGCTCTACCAACTGAGCTATCTAGACCTATGTTGGCCGTCTCCCTATTTTTGTCAATAATTATCCTTGTTGGGGGTTACCAGTCAGAAGCTATTCAAAAAGTGTAGCCAGGGATCACATCCAAGTAAGCCGCAGCCAGATATTGAATTCACCACAAGGGAATTTGACTGGGTAAATTTTAAATGATTTTGGGATGAACAAAGAAAATTATACTATGAGCGGCCACCCCCTATAGTTACGGGCCTGGTAAGGGAAAATCCACAAGAAAGGGGTGTGTGTGGGAGGGGGCCGGAAAGGAGGGAGGATCATAAGAAAAAAGGAGACCGGTGTGCCTATAGGCACTTTCCTGCCCATTAATCTTTAACGAATTAGCGAGTGTTCCGGCGAGAGACATCGACAGAAAAATGATCAGAAAAGCGTTGAAAACCATCCTATGGATGTTGTTTTCAGTGGGAGACAATGGTCTCCCTCGAAAAGTCAAAAGGCGATAGTTAAACATACTTTTTCTTTGATGTTTGCATGCACCCTCACAGAAAAGGGGGTTATATAAAGGGGAATGTTTTAACTTAATAAAACAAACATTTTCCCCTTTTTTAATTTTTATTTTATTTTAATTTTTTATAGGCCTTATGATATTTTTTTTTGCAATAACAGTGATAGGTGTTTTAGGGGAAAAGTATCCTATTAATTAGAAATCAAAGGTCAAAAGAATAAGAAAAAAATTTGTCAGTTCCTTAATTTTGTTGACAATAATTGGAGCGACTCATCATTCCCTCCTTGTTGTTCAATGACTAGCCTAGGGCCTATAAATATTTTAAACTAAGCTCTTTATTCTTGGCACAAAACTTTGATGGCTAACCATTCAGTGATGTTAAAAAGACACGATAGTCTAGTTTTTGAGAAATAGGCCTACAGTTTTAAACATGGCCTAAACTACACAATTGATGGTTGGACGCGACGCAATTTTTGTATTTTATTATTATTTTTAAATAAAGGATATAGGCCTATAATGTTTTACGGCCCACACACAAACGGGGGGAATCGATACGGCGCGCTGCCCATGGTCAATACCGTGTCTCAGCCGCGCAATTTGATTTGTGTGTGTCGGAAGACTTCAGTTCGCACATTGCGCGCGCGCATTTTCACAGATTGCGCCCAACAACATTTTTAGCAAACTTTGCATGTTTTTGCAAATTTGACTGGATATTTTTTGGAGAACTTTTATTATAGTGCTTAGTATGTCTACAACTCACAAAATATACCTTCAAAAAGTAGACCCACGTGGGTCGGAACGGAAATCATTTTCCAGGCATCTTTTCGTTTACACCGTACGGCCTATATATGTTGGCAGTCTCCCTATTTGTCAATATCCTTGTTCGGGGGGTGCCAGTCAGAAGCCATTCAACCGTAAACTGCCGGGGATCACACCCAAGTATACGATACAGCCTGGGAAGCGGCTTTTTATATATCAGATATCAAATAATAAACCACAAGGGAAACTGACCGGGTAAAGTTTTAAATGATTTTGGGTTGAACAAAGAAAGATTGACTAGAGCGGGATTTTTGAGCCAACGACCTCCGGATTAACGTGCCGGCGCTCTACCAACTAATTTATCGTACATTCCAAAAATTTCCCGGCTAAGTACAGAGCGCTGACACGGTGCCAAAACGAGTACTCTGCGTTTTGAGTTTTCATAAAGAGACACTTTGCATGACCTAGATAAAATTTGGGTATTCACGAACATACACTTCTGTTTACAGTTGAATAAAACTCACTATGATAAAAATAACAGATTTGCAAAATTTAAAATCTCAACTTTCATGCTTGGTAAAATGTCAAAGTTTATAATGGCAAACAGTGTCCGAAACAATGATTTCAGAAGTAATTTAACTTAAAGGACAAAATAAAGGACAATGTGTTTACAGGCCGAAAGTTGTGCATGAGTTTTCATCCCTTTTCCCCCTGACTCACACAACGAATTAAGCCAACATTTTCGCAGTTTTGTTATTTCATGTGGTTAATCACACAAAACACGAACACTGTCTGTAACTGTTTTGTCAGCTCTACCAATTCTGTGTCCTAAATTCTGTAAAATCTAATTATCATCGCCAGGAAATATCTGACTCCCAACCTAAAGATCTGTTTCGGATAATTGATAAACTTTCATCTGCCAAATCCACAAAAACTCTGCCCACGTTTCATGACCCTAAAGAACTTGCGGACAGGTTTGCAATTTTCTTTGATGACAAAATTCGCAAACAAAATTGATAGTGTCCAGCCTGCACCGCTCTCTGTTACGATACATGATCACAGTACTTCACTGTTCACTGAATTTCGCCCTGTTTCCCCTGAGGAGGTGCTGAAAATGATTAAATCGTCTCCTGTCACTTCTTGCAAGTTAGACCCATTACCATCGTCTGTTTTTAAGGATTGTGTTCCTGTATTGCTTCCTGTTTTAACGAAAGTGATTAATCTTTCGCTTTCCTCCGGACTTTTTCCTAATCATTTGAAGGAAGCATGTGTACTTCCTCTTTTAAAGAAGCCGAACTTAGATCCCGAAAGCCTTGCCAGCTACCGCCCAATTTCTAACCTGAGATATATTTCTAAATTAATTGAAAGAATTGCTGTGGATCAACTTCAAGCTCATTTATGTGATAACAATCTTTATGCAAAAATGCAGTCTGCTTAAAGACCATTTCACAGTACCGAGACTGCTCTCCTCAGCGTGCAAAATGACACCCTGCTCGCGCTAGATAATCACCAAGAAGCAGTCTTGGTACTCCTGGATTTCTCCTTCGCCTTTGACACTCTTGTCCATACTCATCTTTGCAAGCGTCTTTCTTCTCGTTATGGGTTACGTCACACAGTTTTGAAATGGATCGCTTCGTATTTGGAGAACCGTAATCAATCAGTACTCATTGATAGTGTGAAATCTGACTGTCATTGCCTGTGGTGCGGTGTGCCACAAGGTTCTGCAGCCGGACCCCTATTATTTATATTGTTTAGTGCACCGCTGCAAGATATCATAGCTGCTCATGGAATAAAGAGTATTGTTTATGCAGATGATACACAGCTTTATATCACCTATAATCCGGCGAATCGTGACTTAGCCCTTGCAAAAATTGAGGCTTGTATTGATGACATTAAATCTTGGTCTTTATCTAACAAGCTTGCTCTTAACGATGCTAAAACCGAAATCATCATTTTCAACTCACGTTTTCCTAAAAACGTTTCTCCTACAGAAATTAACATTGGACAATCTCTTATTCAACCATCTCGTGTAGTTAGAAACCTCGGTGTTCTAATGGATTATACAATGAGTATGACCGACCAGGTAACCAATTATATGCAAATCTGCTCTTCTACAAATTCGAAAAATAGGTCGAATCCGGCGCCATCTTGATGATGATTCTACTCTTTTACTGGTTCATGCCTTTGTCACTTCTAGACTCGACTCTTGCAATTCTCTTCTAATTGGTCTGTCAGATAGAGAACTTTCTAAAATTCAACGAGTTCAGAACACCGCTGCTCGCCTCGTCTCTGGCACCCCTCGTTCCCAACATATTACTCCCATCTTACAAGAACTCTACTGGCTCCCGATCAAACTGCGTATCGTTTATAAGTTAAATCTTCTCACTTTCAAAGCTCTTCATGGCTTATCCCCTGACTATATATCTGATCTTCTCCATAAATATATTCCTGTTCGTCCTCTCCGATCTGCTGGCCAATCCCTACTCACGCAAACTACTTTTCCACAAAATTTTATGGTCAAAGAGCCTTCAACTTCATTGCACCTTCATTATGGAATGACTTACCTCTTAATATTCGCCAAGCTGGCTCTCTTCAGATTTTCAAGGGACTTTTAAAAACTCATTTGTTTGAATCTTTATTTGTGTAACTTGCTTTTTAAAATAATATTCTTTTCAATGTTTTTGTTTTTGTGTTGCGCATAGAGGCTTCTGCATTATGCGCTATATAAATTTCTCGTATTATTATTATTAATATATTTAAGCAAAAGAAGAAAACAAAATGTTCATGTACATTGCTTGAACCGGTTTCGTGCTAACTTTTACGGTCATCCAATGATGGGTCATCCCAAACTTATTATCACTGACGCAGTAAAAAAATTGATGTTTTTCCCACCTCTACTCTTGCCGATAAAGTCCAACTTACTCGTAAAGTTCCATCAAGAGAACGCCTTTTCCGCGGTTTGTAGTTTGCCGTCAGAGACCTCCGGTACCCACACAGTATTCGGCGAGCTCCCGAGAAGAAATAATAAATGGATTTTGGGCTGATGATGAGATTGAAGGGCGGGGGTAAGGTAGAACCCTCGTCGAAGTAACTCATCCATAGTTTGGAACGGGCAAACTTCCACTCTCGATCAGCGTGGTCCTTTAGAGTGAAGAAAGGACAATTCGGGTTTAACAAAGAAAAATTGACTAGAGAGGGATTTGAACCAACGATCCCAGGTTTAATGCTCTAGCAAATGAGCTATCTATAGCCCCATGTAAGCGACCTGATATTGTCAACAAGGACAAAAACATTGACAAAAAAGGGAGACCGCCAACATAGGGCTAGATATAGCTGTTGGTAGAGCGCCGGCACGTTAAACCGGAGGTCGTTGGTTCAAATCCTGCTCAAGTCAATTTGTTTGTTTAAACACAACATTTTGAAAATTTACCCAGTCAGTTTCCCTTGTTGTGTTGCTCAATAATAACACAAACAACAAAAAAGGACCATTTGAATATGCTGTCTCCTAGCAGCCAAAAGTACGCAATTCACCCTGAAGGGATGAAATGCGAGAGAATTTGTGGCAGAAGTGGGATATACTCCCGCCAATGTGGTACCTCATTTCGAGTGAGCTCAGTGTCTCTTGCTGTATCAAGAGGCACCTCAAGATCTAACTCAGCACCTTTTCTGTAGTGAGGGCTCTCGAGTATTAAGGAACTCAATTTAAGCAAAAACTCAGTAGCAGAAACATTTTGTATAAGAAGGAATAGGCTACTCACCTGGATATTCTGAAACGAGTTGCTCATCATAGCAATAAGCATATTGAGGAGTATGATGATGGCGATGATGTGGTAGCATAAGAGCAGTAGCTCACCGAAAAACTCCACCGAAATGTTATTTTCACTCTTGTTTTTAAGATTTAACCTGATCTCGTCCGAGCTGGTCAGGCCAAAAAGCGCCCACAGTAGATTAAGAAATGATCTCTCTAATCTGCAAGGGGCATAACGGTTGACAAAAAAACATTATTTAACACAAATGTTCGTGGGAGCCCTGTCATTGGATCTTGGATCATGGTAGAGAGGGGGTACTGGATTAAGGATTGGAAGACACAAAAAGACAAACAAAACAGGTTATGCATTTCTTTACTCTAATGATTCGACGACCCTATTGTACCAAAAGTAAAGTGTTCAATCTGCATCGTATTTTTTGCTGCGTTCAACACAAATTCGTTCTTCTCATTCAGGCTTGTTTCAGTCATTCCATTGGTATAAATTCAAGACTACAAATTCACAGTTCTCCAGTTGAATCTCCACAGCATTACAACTGATGACACTGATAGGTTGACCAGCCTCTTGCTGTTGGCTTTCGCAAAATTGATCGATCTTTTCAACCTAATGAATTTGAATGATCTTATTTGACCTGTGAATGCTGATTTGTTGAAGTTGACTTATACATCTTTTGACTGCTGAACACTGATGCAACGGAACATTAATTTTCAAACGAAACTGAATGAGCTGGGTGTTAAATTTGTGTGCATTTGTGTTGAAATTGTCCCACCCATGTTCACCAGGCTCTGAGGGTTCCTTAGGGGTATGCAGCACCGGCAGCCAAATGGGCGAACAGGTTGCCAATCAGTCATATACACTCTCTCTATACCGCCGCAGGTATACCCGTTTACTCCTGGGTGGAGAGAAGCAATTACAGTGAAGTGTCTCTCTCAGGGACAAAAGTGTCACGACCAGGATTTGAATCCACATTCAGGTGACCTGCAACTGGGGCCGAATTTCATAGAGCTGCTTAAGCACAGAAACGTAACTAAGCACAGCAAAACAATATGCTCACCAGAATAAAAGGCTACCAGCTAAAACACTCAACAGCACATTGTTAAGTAATACTTATGTTCTGAAGCAGCTCTGTAAAATTGGGCCCTGAGCCTGAGGTGCCAGACCGCTCGACCATGATATTGATGAGTGGGGATAGAGCGTCCAACTGCGCATGACTTTGAAATAAGATAAATTAGAGTATTAAAGCCCAACTGCCATTAATTTGATGTTCGTCAATGCGAATCAATCCACTGCAACCATTGGGATTGTATTTTATACCTAGCTGTCCTTTATCCTTACGACCGAAGACGGGGACCGGTCTATGTTGTGGTTGCTTTCAATTGTTTGTGATTGTGGTCTCGTATGTTTCAATCGCAAGATGTCGCTTGGGGATGAGGATTACTGATTATTATTTGAAACCTTACTTTGAAAAACCATTCGCCGCACACTTGCCATCCATCACTTTTTCCTCGCCATATTTAGTACAGGCATAATCTTCGTTGTAGTACCAATACAGCTGATGCATCCCGCAGGCGAATGAGAGCAACACCAGAAAAAATATGAAAAAGAATTTGGCAATGTCAATGAGCATACATCCCAGGGATATTTGGAGTGGTCCGAGGTAAGGGTTCGCCTGGAAAAGATAGATAATCCGGGCGAAGCTGAACACGTTTGCCATGGCGAAGAGACACTCCGCGATGAGAGTAGGGTCGCTGGCGGTCCACTGATGACGTGGTACGTTGTCGGGGTACTCGGACTTAGGTAGCAGATACACGGCAGTCAGACGAAGGCTAAATGTGGCTAGGTAGAGCGTTAACATGATGAAGTCCAACCAGTTCCACCACTGTCGAATATACGCCTTTAAACCCTCTTCCCATAGCTGCTTGCACTCTCCCCAGATCATGCCTGTTTTGAAAGACGGAAAAACAAGAGAGTAAAACATGAATAAGTAAAACTGCTTTCCATGAACAATCGTAACCCTATTGCTTGGACGCTGGCAGCGCATGGTTTTGTACACAAAGATATTAAAAACTCCTTTTTTTTTTTTTTTTTTTTGTGCGGGCTAAAAAAGATCGGTCTGATGGCACTGATCGTTCGGAGCTCTGGGTTGTCAGTTTAATGATTATAGAGATCAGTGGTCTATAGACACCTTGTATATGACGTCACAAGCCCAAACAAGGCCCTCACTGAGTTCAATGAAGATCCATCATTGGCTGAGTCGTGCGCAGCGCGGACACGCGTGCACGAATTCCATTGTTTGACATCAAAGACGGCGGCAAAAAATGTGTAAAAGTAGAAGCTTTAATAAATAAATCCTCATACAAAGACTAGATCAATGCAATTCCTATGGGATTCTCGTAATCGTTGGAGCCAGTTTGTGGGAAGTGGGCGTGGCTTACTGATAAATTACGTCACACTGTTACGAGCAAGATAACTACCCCTTCTCCTGAAATATGCTTATTTTATTCACGCATGCGTACAAACACTAGTGGTTGGCACACACACGCCGACGAGTTGTGCACTAGGCAGACGCACAAAACGCGCAACCATCAGCGCCAACAAAGTGGCGTGATGTTTCCCTCATTAATTTTCCAACCAGTAGAGTTTGTGTTAGTGTATTATTTTGTAGAGCTCCTGGTAAATGGGGTTGATTGATCAAGAGTGGTCTTTAACGTATTTGTTTGGTAAAAAAACCACATACATTTTCTAAGTGAAACTCTTCTTTTGTTGCTTTTGATTTATTTTTTCCCTTCAAATTCACACGCATTTTTAATTTAATGACCTTTTGATCATTACAAATATGAAATTGCAATTAATAACCCTATAGCACTGAGCCGACAATGTATTGACCAATTCATCTGACGTCATCATTACTATAATCTTAGTTGCGTCTTTTTATGAGTCAATGTCCCGGTGTGTTATACAGTGTATGTGCAAATTTTAGGCAAAACGGCATTCTACACGTTTTTCCATAATTAATTTGACTTGCAAAAATGGCGAGCGTGTCAGGTAGAAGTCGTTTGTGTCATCAGTGCAAGGGGTCTATAGACCTTTCTATTGCAACGTTTCAAGCCGAGTTTTTGCCAACCGAGGTTGCAAAACTATGGAAAGCCATAACTGCAAATCAAAAACAGATAGAGCAATGTTACGCAAACACTCAAAAATAGTGTTGAATTTGTTGGAAACAAATCAACCAATCATGGAAGGTATTTAAGTTTATGAATCTTTACAGATTTTTTTTTTTTTTTTTAACACGATTGAATGTTTTGCTAACATTCGGCAGTCCATGACAACCGGCGCACTTTGTTGATTAACAATGGAAAGGTCTATAACGGGGAGAAGTCACGTGGGAAGAATATGAACTTTATACGGACCTATAACCCATATCAATATGGTCACTTCAATTAGGTCCGGCTTACGTCCTCGTTCCAGCTCACGTCCTCGTTCCAGCTCACGTCCTCGGTCGTCGCCATCATTATCACTCATTGGAGTCAGTTGCAAGTTGACCCGGGTAGAGACCAACACGAGCAGGACCAGAAAGATGACGAATGACGAGCTGTGGTGCATGAACTTCATGAAAGGCGACCGCATCATTTGACCGATACGTGTCCGAGGGAACAACAGGTAGATGAGGGCGTTGATAGGCATCATGACCATGACGAGTACACACAGTAGGAACTTGTTGAACGCATTGCTTCCTCGCCAGCCCGGGAGGCCCTCGTACCAGATGGAGGAAAGGACCTGCTGAGTGTTAGGATGGGCTACAAACTGATGGATGGAAATTAATAAAAATTGTTATTCAATTCTGGTTTTGAAACCAAGGATGGCTTAAAAGTTAAAGACAGCTGCCGGAAGTCTGATAGATAAAACAAGGAATAGTGGTATAACATTTAAAGACTGACTAATCACATTCAAAACTGCCCGAGCTTTCGTAGCAACAACTACTTGCATCCTGAAGAAGAAGTTGTTACTACTGTTGGAGTAGTTGTTGCAACGAAAAGTTAACGAAGGCTCATGCAGGTTTTTGGGAGTAATTAGTAGGTCTTTAAGCGCCACCACTACCTTCAAAAGTTAAAGGTATTATACAGGATTGGTAGAGCTGACAAAATAGTCGGAGACAGTGTTCATGTTTTGTGTGATCATCGATGTACAAAAAATAACAAACCTTTGAAAATATTGGCTTAATCCGTTGTGTGAGAAAATAGTGAAAAACCGTGCACAATTATCAGCACGTATAAACACATTGGCCTTAATAATTTCGGTCGTAACAACCGAAATCAGCGGTTACGCATTTTTTTATATACGTTTCAGAAACAGTTTCTCGAATATGGCTTCATTACAGAGGGAAACATTTCCAAGAAGAAATGGTTTTAGTATGAACTTCAAAATCAGTATAGCTTTCAGACTAAAGTTAAACAGCTATGTTTTGATCCTTAAAGGTGCTGTATACGTTTGGTAATTGGAGCCTACTGATTGTGTTAATCCTACATAAATGTAGGTATATACAATAAAACTATAAGCTGTGAAAATTTCAATTCAAAAGGTGGTCGCGTTTTTGAGATATCACCGAAAAACCGGAGCGAATATTTTCCACGCAGGAAGAATATTCCCTATAGGAATACACAATCTGAGAAGCGTTACGGCCGTAACGCTTCTCAGATTCAAATTTTTGGGGATAAAAAGTGATATATTTTTCCATAACCGTAGTACTTCGAAGTGAAAAGTTTCTCAAAATGCATTATACTATCCAAAGCTGCTGTACTGCTTACCAAGTAAGTTTTTATTGGCATTAATTTTCAGAGTCATTACCAAACGTATACAGACCCTTAATCCTGTATAATACATTTGACTTAATAACTGTATAACACGGAAGTATTAGGAAACCTGCATACGTTAGCAGCTCTAAAACTATAATTATAATAATAATAATAATAATTAAGGGTAGCCCTTTGTTGTTGTTTTTGCCGTTTGACAGTGGCAGTCGTTCGTCCTTACCTGTTTCTGTTCGTACTTTAGCGCGAGACGTAGCCTCGCCAGGGTCAACTTCTCGCTGTTGACATCCTCGTCCGGGAACTCGTCATCCAAATCGCTCTCTTTATTCAGCACGGCGTTCACCTCCTCCGAGCTGCGGCACTGCTCCAAGAGATCCACGGTGAACGTCTTGATCTGCTCGTTGAGCTGCATGTAGATGTCCTTGAACTCGTTCTCTCTCATGGCGAGATGCTGGAGCTCCCAGCTGAGCTTGAAGGCTGCTAGGATCGGATCGCTGGTCGTGAGGGACGTCCAAGCAGGGCTTGCCAGAGCCTTGAATGTGTTAATGCGGTGCAAGGAGTATCTGAGACTGTCTTCCATCTGCTTCTGGGTACAGGTCTCGCATTTACAGATGCAGGGGTGGGGCTTGGAGATCGTGGCACCGCGGGTGAGGAGTAGCTGTAAAATCTCAAACTGGTTGCAGTGAGCTGCCAGGATCACCGGGGAGATATCGTGGGAGTAGTCGGAGCTCTCTTGGCGACCCTTCTTGAAGTGTGCGCTGCTCCATCCTTCACCGAGCATGTGTCGACTGATACTCGGGTGGTTGACCATCATCTCTACCATCTTGTACACGCCCTCTCTGATGGCGTACAGGAGAGCATCCCCGATCTCTACCTTCTCCTGCTTCAGAAGGAGCTCGACGATCTCCACATTCTCGTTGTCGACCACCATCTGGAGGGCACTCCGGCCGAGGATGTTAGTCACGTTGACGTTGACGGGGTTCGGCTGTTCAAGACATCGTTCAACGGTAGCCTTGTCGCCTCTCTCCGCTGCCTCCAGAAAGGACCTCTCTTTCGTCGTTAGTCGGTTTCCCTCGCTGAAGAGCTGAAGAGGGATGCTACTCACCCCGGAGATCAGAGACGATGTACGGTCTATGTCAGACACCGTCAAGGAAGGGTTTGTGTCACAGGTGAACCCAAAGTTCATTTGTCCTCCCAGTGGGTTTTTAATATTCCCATTGTTTTCATCCTTCAATGAGGTGGGGTAGGGAGGGGGAAGGTGATGACCGGGGTAAGGGGGTGATACAGAGGACCTCATTTTCGAGCAGGAACACCAGCTGTTTCAGACGTCCACTTTAACTGTTGGGAAAGTCAAAATAAAGACAAACTTTATTAAAGTGACAACAATACTGCAGAACGATAAAAATAGTCGAAACGTTGAGACCAATTAACAAAACTCATTCTGCGGTAGTGAAATTAATAGCGATAAGCTGCGCGATCCACTTAGCAAAATCAGTAGCCCTAGCCTTCTTCCTACCTCATCAGGACCCAATTTCATAGAGTTGCTTAAGCACAAAAAGTAGCTACGCTCTACAAAATTATGCTAACCAGAATAAGGTTACCACCTTACCAGCCAAACCATGTAACAAGTACAATTTGTGACTGGTATCCTGATCATTTCTGCTTTGCAGAAAATTGTTAAGCAATATTTTCTGCTATTAAGCAGCTCTATGAAATTGAGCCCAAGTAGTGCTTTATAAGCAGAATCAACTAGTCTCCCGAATTCCAAAATCTGCTAATAAGCGACAGTAAAATAAATAGCATAAACAAGTTCTCAAAAAACACTGAATATACATTTTTGATACCTCACCATGCAACGCCTCAAACCCATACAATAAAGAACTTGATTTATAATTTCAGGGTTTTTATGCAAATGCGAAAACTTTTTTACCCAGATTTTATTTACACATTGGATGGGCATAGTTTACAAATCCAACGGCTAACTCGTCAAAAATTGTCAAGGGGGAAAAAGGTTGTTGTTACAAAAGTTTGTTGATCTGATTTGAAGACGCTGAAACGGTTTTGAAAGGTACGTGATTGGTAAAGCTGACAAAGTAGTCGAGACAGTGTTCATGTTTTGTATAATGATCAACAACGTTGTGTGAGTCAGGAGAGAAAAAAAGTGGAAAAACAAGCACAATTTCCAGCATGTAAACACACTGTCCTTAATTTGGGTTGCAAAAACCGAAATCAGCTACCGTTTTTAAAGGTTTTCAGATAACGTTTTCAAGAATATGACTTTATTATAGATAGGTTGCAGTATGACGTAAATCGGCCATCTTTACGGGCAATTTGGAACACACAGTCATGCGTTACGCGTGAGAACGGCGTGCAGCACGCGCACATTTCACAAAACTCATTGCATGATTGGTTAGTGAAAGACGCGGCTGCGTTAATAATTTGAGCGCTCGACGCGCCTGCAAGCCAAAATGCGATTTGCCCGTAAAGATGGCGTCTACTGGGAACTGTCTATATAGGGAAATATAATTAAAAAAATGGTTTTAGTGTGAATTTCATATGATCAGTAAGCTTTCAGACTAAAATTAAACAATGATACCTTTTTATCCTGTGTATTTTTGAACGTTTGGCAATTAGCATCGTGGTTTTAATTGATTATTGTGGGGGTACACCCGGTCCCTTAAAAAGCCGTAGCCATGTTGATATCATGGAAATAAAAGAGCCCAAGTCGCGTTCCCTCAACAGGATCCATTACTGATAACCCATAACCTAACACGCACCAGACTACCGCAGTCAAGTGCAATGGAATCAATACAACTCAATGTCATCAGATGTTAGCGAGGTGATCTTATAAAGCTTCCAATAGTTATAGATGGGGTCAGGTGGAGCGCTCGCCCCTGAGGATATCTGATCATCATTGCACGCGATTGAAGGCTGATATTTAAAAAAAACCTTTAGAGTTGAATCCTTATCACAGTTAATCTGATCTTGTTTTTGTATCATGGAAATCAATAATACGCTCATAAAACACTGCCCTACACTCTTATAACTCCAGGGCCAGAAAGGACCCGGATTCCGGGTCGCGTATTTTTTTTTTACACCGCAGCGAGGGGTTTTGTACTGTAACACTGTCAATTCCGTCTTGAGATAGGAGACTACGGTTTACCCTAAACCCTAACCCTAACCCTAACACTAACCCAACACTAACCCAACCCTAATCCTAACCCTGACCCTGACCTTAACCCTTACCCTAACCCTAACCCTAACCCTTACCCCAACTCCAACCCTAATCCTAATCCCCTATAGGCATAAATGTTTGTAGTCTCATCTCAAGACAGGAATTGGCAGTATTACAGTACAAAACCCCTCGCTAAGGTGTAAACAAAATGCTTCCGGGTCACAGGGGGACCTGATTGGAGGGGGTATGACCTAGTGTGAAACTAACCCACTAACTGTGTGAAACTAACCCACTAGCTGTGTGAAACTGACGCAGAATCCCGAGTTAAGATCCCAATTTTTAAGCAGTTTTCGGGTCAGCTTGACCCAATCCGGGTCAATTATGACACTTGAGTGTTCGGAGCGTACCGCAGCGGTACTCACATGAAACGATACAACTCAACTTTGTGGCCAGACAGTGTGGTACCGGTAGAAGGAGTCCATAAGTAGCGTATGTTCTAATGTTGGGCTGTAAGACATACACTTCACGCAACACCTTATCACAGCATACTTATCTACAAGCCAATTTGAGTCAACGGCACGAGAAAATGAGAACACCACCAACGCGTAAAGCTTGACAAATGTAATTGATTTAAAAACATTCTTTTCAAAATCAAAAAAAAAAAATCCAATGTATGTACCTTTTGTAAGACTGAAGAGGAATCCCTCATTCACCTTTTTTGCCAATGTTATTATGTAACCTCTTTCTGGAACTCTACTTTCGATTGAATCAAGGAAAAGACCAAGACCAGTCTTGTAGTAGACAACGAGTTGATGTTGTTCGGTGTTATTGGTAACACATTCAAATGCCTGAATCCTATTCTTTTAATTGCTCGTTTTCACATTTATAAAATGAAAATGAACGACAAACGTCCTTGCTTCGTAGTTTTTAAAAAAGACCTGAAGAGATATTACATTTGCGAGAAATATTTGTCAGTTGTCAACGGAACCTCTCAGAAATTTAATTCGAAATGGAAAAAGTATTATGTACTCTGTGAATAACCTACTGTAACCAGTTTAATTCTTATTATTTACTGTAAGATAAGAGGTTTCATTTATTCTCTTTTCTATGTTGATGTAAGTTGATCAGAGAGCAATAAAATGTTATCCCCGGGATAAAAAACAAAAAAAACAAACATTCGGGCTGAAATTTACACTCATCCCTTAGAAAGCCGTAGCCGCATGTTGATACCATGGAAGTAAAAGAGTCTAAGTCGCATTCCCTCAACAGAAATTTACACTCATCCTATAATATGAAATCTTTGCACGAAGACTTCACCGATTTCACAAAGAGTTAAGGTTGATGTTAACTAAGAATCAATCTTAATTGCTAGCAAGGTGTGATGTCACAATACATCACCATGGTGATATTGACAACTCAACTTGAGATGAATCTTAGAGTACTTTGTGAAATCTAGCCCGGCCTTCAACTACTATTTATTAAGTCTACGTAATGCACGAAACACAGCCTGAACTCTGCGGAAAGAGTTCAAGGAGCCCTTTCATCGTGGCGCACTCAATAGCGTTAATGAATGCAGGAAACAAGACAAGTACCGATCTTCGTCGCTTGACCTTCGCCACGCCTTTGCTACAGACATTACGATCAAACCCGATAGTGGCGTTGCATGCAGGTGCAAGCCCTGAAGAGCGAGGCCTTTGACAAGGCAAGTATTTAAACATCGCAAGTTGAAATCTACATTCTCCTTCCCAGTGGAAATATTTGTATCAATCTAAAAATAACTTCTCAATTTACAAAACTACTTAAAAACCATGGCAACATTATAACAAAATATCTTGACCAATATAACACTTTTAAAAATGCGGAACTAGCCTTAACACAAGGAGTACCATTTCGTGTGGAATTTCACAGTAGAATAATTTGTAACTGAGATGTACCTTTCTAAAGTATAATAACGTTTTCGATAGTGCAAGGGACAATAATAATATTAATGTACCGATAAAGCACCGTACATCCACAAATGAAAACAGGACCAAACAAAAGGATGAAATAATCAAAGAGCATGGGATACTGTCATTCGTCGTCATATAATTGTGAAAGTGACACAAAAGAAGGATCAGTAAGAGCACTCCACGATTTCTTATAGTTGAATCGAAGAGGATAGCCTTATTGTCTAAACTTATCTCTATATAGTTTAAGGGTACTCTTAAGCCATTCCTCAAATTAGGTCAAAATCTACATTTTTATTCGTAGAATTTGTTATTCACTAAATGAAAAGAAAAGAAAAAGGTGGCAAAATAAACAAAAACAAGCATTTGCATATAATTGTACCGGAGTATTACATCTATCTCTTGGCGAGTTTGCATATAATTGTACCGGAGTATTACATCTATCTCTTGGCGAGTTTGCATATAATTGTACCGGAGTATTACATCTATCTCTTGGCGAGTTTGCATATAATTGTACCGGAGTATTACATCTATCTCTTGGCGAGTTTGGGCGTATATTTCTTTTTCTATTTGTATAATTTGTCGCATCTAAAATAGTTTATAGTTTTGTAAGTTTCACATGGTCCAAATTAATCATTTTTCAAATTAAAAGATCAACCAAAATACCACATAGTTTTCATTTGTGTGGCTGTTACCCCGAACGCTTTCAGCAATTTTTGTTTCAAACAATATATTCTTCTGAACGAGTTGTGACATAAAAAAAGACAAATTTACTAAGCACAGAAAACCCATGCTTAGCAGAAATGTCTGAGCGCTTAACTTGTTTTATATTTATTTTTTTATATTTATTTTTGTATCTCCCCATTATCCCTAACTCCAACCCCTCCCAAACCTGCCCCTTGCCGAACCTACCCCTTCTGTCACTCCCTACCAAATCCCCTCTGCCCAACCTCCATTATCTTGCATCCCTGTATCCCATCCTTTTTGTGGTACAAGGTTTTGATACTTGTTACTGATTCATGCAGTTTATTTATTTATTTATTTATTTATTTGTTATTATCAGTTTTGTGGCTTCGTGTGTGCACGTATATGGGCGTGCACGTTTCTTGCAATTTGTATAGTATTTTGTGTATTTTTAATGCAATTTAATGTGTTTTTGTACTTCGTATTTTTTAACTTTGTATTTTTATTGCCATGCATGTAATTGGTGGTTTTTCCGCTGTTGCAAATATTTTATTTCATCATACCATGGTATGTTGAAACAAAATATAATACAAACATCTTTTACTAACTATAAATATATGTAACATATACTGGTTATGACTGGTTTCCCGTTAATTTTCGCCTAGCTGTTACATTCTAAGAATGATTTAACTCTGTAAAAAAACAACATTAATCCACGTCATTTTATTGCCACAGTTGCTGACGACTCTCGATATAACAAGTGCATTGCCATGACATATTTAACGCTGTCCCTAATGGTACATGGTATATTTTATGCTAATTTTGTAGGGTTTGGCCCTGAGCTCAAACAGACCATGATTGCACCGGGAAGAGCGTTGCTTCCTGTCCGCTGAACTTCTTCGATCGATGAGGAGGAGGATGGTGGCGATGATGACAAGGGGGGAAAAGATGGATACGGACGGGTAATAAAACAAAATGGCGATGAGATGCAGCTTTACCAGAAAGTGGGGAAATGGATGTTCCTTTCATTTATTTATTTATTTATTTCCTTTTGTAAACGTATTATATATATACATCCAAGATTAAATACAACAAATTACAAGACTTTGGCAGAAAGTGCAGGAAAACCCCAATCTAATTAAACTAGGGAAAACCTATACGCAGTCAGGTAGAGACTGAAAACCCAATCCAAACAGCGCCTCGGCGTGATTCGACGAGGAAAGATACCACTACGCCACAACCCGACCAACCAATAATATTGTCTCTTGATGATCCGGTCAGAATATGTAAAGACATGTATTTGGCCGTAGGGCCATCGCAAAAAATATAGGTAGAATATAACCAGCAATGGCAGCCGTTTTGAATATTTTGAAAACTGCCCGTTATTTGACCAAATGTTTTGTCAAATGACAAATCTGCGATGGCCCTTCAGCCAAATGTTTTTCTCATGACATACTATGACTGTGTGCCAAATTCCATGCTTGTATCACCAAAGGCACAAATCCCATAATCTAACCTGCCGTACTATAATAGTTCTGTCATTAGCAAATTTTTGTGATCCATATTTTAAAGAAATAATTGTAACCTGTTTTTTGTTCTATGAATGGCGACCCGATGAAAATAGTGAACGTTGCGGTGGGATCAAAGCATAGGCTGGATTATGTGTTTGAAACGCACACTTTTTAGTCAGAAACATTTTCAATGAGTATCAAGGTTGACAAATTACCTCATCAAATCGATGACACATATTAACCCCCCCACCACAAAAACATACAAATCGATTAGATATCTCCCTGTCTCGTGCGTATTAATTAAAAGCTGCTTTTTGTTTGTGTTTGGAAATGTTTTTGTTAATAAATAACTTTACACAACAAAAACTAATTCTCGTTGCGCAGAGTTACTTTCTTTCTAACACTTGAAACCTAGAACGGATGCTTGTCAGTTTTGAGAAAATTAAATTAGCTGTTGCTCACTATTTACCAACCAAAAGGACCTATGTTATAAATGCAAAAAATAGTAAATGGCCTGACGTTTCGAACCCAGCAGAGTCTTTCTCGAAGACTAAATGACAACACTTGTATACCTTTAAAACAAAATTGTTTACCCTACACCGATGTTTGTTAAGCACTGTATTCTTGCGGGTACCACAACAATTTAATAGATGTTCATTTTGCATCGGGGATAATGAATATAAGTTGTTTTTTACCCATTGATTAAATTGTTGCGGTACCCGCTGCAAAGGATTCGAACTGCCTGTAGCCATCGGGCTAGCTCGGTGGTCTTGGTAAGACATCTGCTCTAGCAATGCAAAGGTCGTGGGTTCGAATCCCACCCGAGTGATTTGCCTGTGGATTTTTTCACAGAACTCGGGAAAGTACTGAGTACACAGTGCTTAACGCACATCGGTGTAGGGTAAAAAAACAAATTATATTCATTATCCCCGATGCAAAATTAACATCCTATTAAACTTGTATACCTGTTTATGTGTGTTGTGTTGTTATTTAGCCTTCGATGATGACTCTGCTAGGGTCCAAACGTTAAGCCATTAACTATGTTTTGCGCTTATAAATGTTTCTACAATATTGTTCGATTTCCTAAGATGTTCTCGAAACTAAGTGTGGATATCAGGAACAAATTGACATGGGTTGACCTTTTCACACTTGAATTGCTAACCCTGGCAAACTACAGGGAAATAGCCATTTCTCGGGGAATAGCTGCCCTTGCTTGAGAGTAGGGGCAAATAACCCTGAGGTTAGCATACTGAATGTTGATTCTTCACAGGAAAGTTATATCAAAAGTGTGAACCGAACATGGGGTGACGGTGTGGTTAAAACTCCCCGGGACTTTCCCGGGGTCTTATTTCCCGGGTATTGGCTCTGTAGTGTGAAAATGGCTTTGGAGGGTTTTAAGTTCATTCGAAGCTGTGGTAGGGTTTTTCGAGATCTTAGTCTGGTTTGGGGATTATCTTTATTCCTGCCTCATGGGCTTGTTCGTAAAGCTGGTTTTGCACCTTGCAGGCTTGGAAATTGTTTTTTGTTTTAATGTTTTACTTTTGTGCACAAAACCATTTTGGTTGTACATTTAATTATATTTTAAGTGCGGACAGCTGTATGGTTGTGCGCATCTTTTGATCACATTTTCAAATACTTTGTATTACATTGACAGCCCTTGTTCATCTTTTGTTTTTTGGTATGTCTAAAGATTTGAAATGAATAAATAAAATAAAATACTAAATAAATAAAATAAATAAAAAGTAATATTTCCCGGTCGAGCGATAGGAAACAAAACATTAAGAGTGAGAATAGCAGAATTAAATAAATTCTTAAATAATGGAACACAGTTATTTATTGTAAGGCATCTAAACCATAATCCAACGATGTATAGACCATCTATCTGATTCACGAAGTCGAGGAAATTGTTAAGTGGCTTTTTGTACGACCTTCACCCCAGGGAAATGTCTCATCCAGTCACAACCATTAGTGGAAATGTCCACTAGGAGATAACACAAATGAGGCTGTCATAGAATAACCCCAACCTCCTACTCAACCACCCCCCCCCCCAACAAAAAACAACAACAACATTCAAACGGGTTGAATGTCACTACAAACCAGCACACACACACACACGCAGTTCTGTGTTGCAGTCACTCTGTGGACAATCCTTTGTTCTGTACACTTAAGGAAAAACATATTCTTCAGCACTGAAAACAAATGTGTGGGCCTGTGTAAGTCCACATAGTGTTTCAAGTCCCTACATTATGAGGACCTTATTTGTTCTTAAGTCCACACTTCGTTTTTAACGTTAAAACACACGTGCACACACTCTGTGGACATTCCTTTGTTATTCGCACTTTGAAAAAATATTTTTCAGCACTGAAAAAACACTCTCTGGACGTGTGCAAGTCAACACAGTGTTTCAAGTATCTACATCATGTGGACCTCTTTTGTTCTCAGGTCTTCACTTCGTATGTAACGCTTAAACAAAAAACGTTGCATACATCGGTCAAAAAACTACCGATTAATTAAAATTTACGTTTTCATTACTGACTTCTAGCCGTTTTAGAAATTTAGAAATTTTGAAAATTGCTTTTTATTCTACCTTTTCTTTCTCAAAGGAGAAGGCCCTAGAGCCAGATATCTTTCTCGTGACGTACTTTCTCGTGACTGTGTGCCAAATGCCATGCTTGATTCATCAACGACACAAATCCCCCAAATATTTCCCCATCTGAGCTGCCCCTACAGTCGTTACTCGTAGGCGAACAACTGTATATTCTCAGAGTGGATGTACTCAATGAAGCATATTATGGTGTTCTAAAGGCGACAGATGTGCGTCGCGTCGTGCCGTCGCGTCGCCTATTCCGTCGTCCGTCGCGTCGTCCGTCGCGTCGTCGCCCGTCGCGTCGTGCCGTCGCCCGTCGCGTCGCCTGTTTTTCAATTGATTTGCAGGGTGACTTGGACACCCGTCGTCCGTCGCGTCGTGCCGTCGTCCGTCGCGTCGTGTCGTCGCGTCTTCCGTCGCGTCGCCCGTCGCGTCACCCGTCGCGTCGTCCGTCGCGTCGCCCGTCGCGTCGTCCGTCGCGTCGTACCGTCGCGTCGCCCGTCGCGTCGCCCGTCACCCTATATATTGTGCCTCCTGGTGGCGCTGCAAGAGACTGTGCATCATGGTACAGTTCAAAAACTAATGACTTTTTCAGTGGCACTCTTGTCCATGTACTTGTGAAATGATGACAGACGTATGATGTTGTTGTTGTGTGGTTGAAGTGTCATTGATGAATCGAAAATAACCCCTAAGTTCCGAGGGAGCTATCAGAGCAAGTTACCGATGGAAATGTATGGCACATTATTAATGTTATACACCGTTTTCAAGTTTTCTCAAAGTGATTTGTTTCTTGTAATGTGTCACTTCGTGTAACGTTACTCTCTATTGTGTGATCCATAACTCTGTCACTTCTAGAAATCTCACACATGTTAACAATTCAAAGATGAAACCGTCAATTTGGAAAAGCCGTTCAGGCCAAATGAAAGGTATCAGTTAATAAACCTGCTAAATATTGACATGACAGTGACAGATAAATCATACTCGACCATTGTGTCACTCCGTAATATTTATTGCCCAATCAGTATTGAAATGAACATTACAAGTGAATGCTTACAAATTTATCATCAAGTTAGAAACACCAAGGACTCATGACCATGTATTTTGTTTTAATGTTAGAAACACCAAGGACTCATGACCATGTATTTTTTTAAATGGTTTTTTGGTGTTAAACAAAGAACTTTTGTCTTTGCCTCCTTTTTGCATAATTGTTGCTACTTATGAACTTTCAGGCTTGCGAAAGGCGGTATATTAATCCGTTGTCATTACAAATATTATTGATATTACATATTTTAAGATAAACGGGCCAATTACCACTTTAATTACTACTACATGTACTCTGGTAAATTAACTCTTCTGTCATATTATGGCATATTATTATTTACTGTGAAAAAGGCATGCACACATAACTTCTGTTTAAAAAAACAAAAAACAAAACAATGGGAAATGACCGAAAGTAACAAACTTACTATTTCCAGCCAGTAATTCTATTTGAATATTCGCCATGAAAATTTACTTTATTAATGAACACTAGTTAATTTTATCACCTTTTTCTTCCGAAACATTTCTCATCGTTAGAGAAGTTCCCACTCAAAGTTTAAAAAGGGAAGGATGTTTACTGCTAGAGGATGTTTCTCCCTTTTGATGGCTTATTATGTAACAGGTCCAGAAAAACCGTGTTCAGTAGGAGCATAGAGAAAGGACCACGGAGAGACAAGTATTACGTTCCCTTCCACTGTTTATTCAAACTTAATCTCTTGTAGCACCCAAGTTCATTTCAAGGAATCGTCTGTAATAAACAACCCTCTTGTTTAATCCTTAATCCTCAAGTAGTGGTAATTATTAAGTCACCCATTAAATGTATTATAGTTTACAGATAGCAGCCTGTGTGTTCTCCCACCATCACTTCTTTGATTTTATGTACTGGTGGTTCTTCATGTTTTTAAGTTTTGCCTGTTTCAAGTCATTACTGCTATGGACTCGATTTTAGAGCCATTTTGATTTTAATTTGTAACCTTCCTTGGCACATGTGTTTTGTTGTTTTTAGTGGTTTTTATAAATCCTGTTAGTTCAGTAGTGTTACTGTTGGTCTTGGTTTAGAATTCACTTGATTTATTGCTTTACATGGTTTTGCTTTTGGTCATCGCTTCATAATCAATAAAGTTATTTTTCATCGCTTTATAATCAATAAAGTAATTTTGTGCAAGCCCACCAACCATGTGGATAATAATTTAGGTAAATTTGATCTCAAGAACTGGAGACCGATTAGCCTTTTAAATGTAGATTACAAACTGTTGGCCAAAGTTCTCACAAATAGGTTAAAAAGGGCCATGCCTTTCATAATAGGTGACGAACAGACATGTGGTGTACCAGGGAGAAAAAATTATCATTAATTTTGCTGAATTTAACGCACATACAGATCCCCTTTTCCATAAATATGCAATTTTAAAGTGAATGATATTTATTGTCTTCAGCTTGGGTCCCTCATGTATCAACTCACTTGTACAAATTTACCTTCTGCTATTCAATCAAGTTTTTCTTTAAACTCAGATGTACATTCCCATTTCACCTGCCAAGCTTCTAATTATCACATTTCTTACACTCGTACTTCCCTCGCTCTTAAAACTATTAAACATGAGGGACCTATGCTTTGGAACATGCTTAATGAAAAACTTAAAGCCTCCAAAAGCTTGTTTACTTTTAAACGTGTCTTTAAAGCTGATATACTGAAATCTTATTGTTGATGAGTTTTTTACAGATGTACATTGTATTTTGAACCATACCACAGTGCAGACTCGGGTGGTCTCCTACATGGGATCCATGGTGTATACTATCATCCATAGCCACACTATGTTAAATCCATCGAGGGATACATTGCTTTTGCATCACTCATGATTTCGTTCGATACTATATTGCTGACCGGCAAGATTGTTGTGTTTGATTGTTGTGTTAGTCCTAGTCCATTGTTTGTGCTCGTTATTTGATTGTATTATAGTGTTTGCTGATTTTTCTTTGTAACATGCATGTGCATTGAGACCTGCTATTATAATTATTTGTTTATTGGTGGCTCAACTCGACCACGGACCTCCACGGTTCACTTAACATTATTTTTTAATCCAATGCATATGCATGTCACTATAGGGACCATTGCCTACAAGCTTTGCTTTTTAAATGGATCCCTCTGCAGTGTCACATAATGCTTTTTTTGTTTACATGTAATATTCTTCAAACCTATGCTGTAAAACATTTACTTTGCATTATGTAATGATTACTTTTGATGTATTTATTATTGCCTTTTGTTTTTTTGATACTGTGGAAATAAACGAACCTTGAACCTTGAACCTTGAACCTTGAACCTTGAAGTGTAAAATTAATCGTATCACTGCTGGACGCATAGCTAAACGTCTTCGAACAAAACATCAATCCTGTCCTCTTCAAAGAAAAACGTTGTGGGCCTAATAACCATCCAAGCAGGTGGCTGAAGTTCCAAATTGACCATGGGGATCAGGGTTTGGTACCTTTTTCTAAAATTACCACGAAATTAATGTACAAATCATTGAAGGTCAAATAATTTGTTTTTCCAAAAGCACAGGAAAAGTGGGCCTCGTTTTTAGGCCTCACTGATAAGTTCGACTGGGCCAATATTTGGACCAAATTAAACATGAACAATATTATGGACGCCAAAGACAAGGACACCTTTTAAGACTTTATCACAGGATTCTGCCAACCCGAGATAAACTTAAACGCATGAAAATCATAGATACAGTCGACTGTCCTTTCTGTAAATCCGACACTGAAACTGTCGAACATTTGTTTCTATACTGTAATGAGGTGGTTGAACCCTGGTTATATACCATGGAGGAAGGAAAAGATGGTTATACGCAGTGCTGGTTATACGTCGAATTTTTAATTAGGAAACAAACTGGCTGCCGTTTCTTTTGTCTCAGTGATTGTATAAGAATTGTATGTATGAATTTGTCATTTGTATCTATGATAATTGTTGGCATGATGATCAATGTTATTTGGAGAATCCGGTGTGATCCGGTCTTCAATGAGGACAACGTTTTCACAAACACAAACATTATCAAGACCTACAAAGAAACTCTCAGATCATTTCTACTAAGGGAGAGGAATAGGCTCCAAACAAGTAATTTTAACAAATTGTACAAATTCCTGTGTACTTTCAATGAAGACGAGAGTCCAAAGTTTATGTTCTGATCAAAATCGAATTTTGTCACCTCTCAGTTACTGTCCTTTGTGTAGGCCTTAATTTTAATCTTTTTACTTGTACTAGGTTGCTTTTTCATGTTTTGATCTTGATATTATCAACAAATCAATGTATTCCATAAAATAAGTAGACTTTATGCGACAAGTTATTTTGTGTTCAGTATCAAATTGACTTTTAGCCTCGTCCTTCACGTAGATTTCCTCGAAAATGGGCTTATAGTGTCTTGACAAATTTGACAAGCTCACACACAAAAGAAACAAATAAAGAGTTCAGTGGACGACATATTGTTCCTCTGGGGCAAATCCTGGGGTCTTAAAGTAAATTTCCCCATTTAATTATGCATTATCTAGCTGTTTTCCTTGTGTTGTGCTTTTGCATTAATAATAATAATAATAATAATAATAATAATAATAAACATTTCTATGGCGCTCTACAATTAACACAGCGCCTCACAAGAAAAAGAACAAAACAAGTAGAAAACGTAGCAAAAGAAAACTATTAGTTGCACTCTGTAGGAAACAAGAACGTTTTGAGAGACCGCTTGAAGACCGAAGTAGACACCGCCTCTCTGACGTCACAGGGCAGTTGGTTCCAAAGCTTAGGAGCTGCATTAAAGAATAAATTGTCTCCAGCCTTTTTGTAGGAGCGAGGAACAACCAAGCGTGTGACGTCAGACGCAGAGCGGAGCCTTCTACGGTCTTCAGAATGACCAGTATTGTAGAGGATGAAGTTTTCTGTCAGGTATTTTGGTGCTTGACCATGATGAAGACATTTGTGAACATACAGAAGGAGTTTGTATTTGATTCTTTCTCGTACTGGCAGCCAGTGAAGAGATCTCAGCAGGTCAGGGGAATTTTGTTCTCTGCCACAGGCAAACACAAGACGAGTAGCTTTGTTCTGAAGGCGCTGTAGACGCTTGAGATCTACTTCTCCGGCACCGTACAATAGTGTGTTGGCGTAGTCCCCACCCCAGTTAAAAATAAGTTTCAAAATAATTATAACCACTTTGCCAAGAAGCATATTTTAACCTTTCCTATAAATTATGCTAATTATATTCACTCATGCGTGTAAATGTTATTGGTTGGTAAACGCCAGAGAGTTGTGCATCAGGCAGACAAGCTTGATCACCTGAGGCTCGTTGAATGACAGAGGACCAGTCTAAATGCAGACGAACAATCGCGCATGCGTCAATCCACCATAAACCCCATACAAAAAGTGTTAGTGTAATACGCACGCGTGATGTGCAATGTACATTTTTCTTGGTAGAGCTCCATTTATGTGGCGAGACAAAAATCACCATAAATGCCTCGGAGAACAGACGCATAGATAACAAACACTACAAAAAAAACCAACCACACAGAATAATTTTCTGTTGAGTCTTTTGTGTGTGTGAAATTGTGAAAGCTGGACTAAAGGACGGCCAATCCTACCAGATGGGTAGCTGATTGTACTAATAAAAGAACACAACAATGGTATCAATGTTCATCAATCATTTGATTGTGAATTTACAAGCCCTGCATTTTATACTCATTGGCTCTGCTTGTAATGTACAGTTTGTAATTTATCTTACAGATCACAGTTATTTATTTTATTTGTAAACAAATGTAATCATTTATTTATTAATTCCACAGATAAAAACATTACAATGACATTACAAAAATATACATTAAATACAAAAGGCACTAGATACAAACATTATAAACAGCAGATCACACAATGCATTGTTCACCCCGAAGTTTTATTACAATTTATCAAGTCAACTTCCCTTGTGGTTTATTACATATTTAAAATAAAAAGTCACACCCCCTTGAGGTGATCCCTCTCCTGCCGCTTCCCAGGCTGTATCGCAAACTTTGGTGTATTACCTGGTTATACGGCAGTTTAAGGTAAAATGCGAACCTAGTGAAAGTGGGGATACACATCAGGTCCCGACACCTGTGAATGCGGAGAGCGGCAACCTGCCAACTACTTCCAGCAGCAGCTACTCCTGAAGACCTGGCTGAGGCTACCAACACTGCCTTTTACTAGTGTGCCCACTACGGGGGGGGGGGGGGGGGGGGGGGGGTAGCATTTGAGCAGCATGGACACGAGAAGACGAAGGTTAAATGGCTTCTGAAAATATTGACAATATAAGAACACCGCTAACATCATGGCTAGGGTTGGTGGCGTGCCAGCATATTAATCCGGAAGTGGCGGGTTCAAATCCCGTTCTAGTACATTTTTCTTTGTTCACCACAAAATCAGGTGCTATTCCCTTGACATTTACAGTACAACGGACGGTCCTTTTCTCTGGATGATGGGTACTACTACGAACTTTACGATCACTGAGCTTTGAGATAGAAGACAAATCCATTACACATCATGTAAGATGTCTAACATTCTCATAGTATACATCACATGCTTCCCTTCGTTTCAGTAAAGTAGACAGTCCACGTTATTTACTTTAAAAACATCTTGCGCAATTCTGTCCCGAAGGTAAAGAAAGCTCCAAACCGTGACAGTCATCTGATACGATCGGAGCGAATAAGAGCTATATTGACCCAAGAGGTTAGATATGAATCGTTGGTATTATTTTGAGTGGTGTGATCAACGAAACGATACGCAGACTACGCGAGTGGTTTGAGGGGCTCGGGATCAGGATATTGTGTCGTCGCTTTGTAGGACAAGAAGGCGAGTCCGAATTGGCGGCTACGGCTACGGCTATATTTCCGCGTAATCATGCGTTGAAATACAGTACGTCCTTAGCAACACCCATAGCAACAGTCATAGCCGTAGATGTAGCCTCCAATTCGGACTCGGACTAATGTAGGCTGACTGATAATATAACCCCAAACACGCGGTTTAGGGGCTCGGAGAAAGGATAATGTGTCGCTGCATTGATGTACACTAATACAATTCGTTCTAGTGCCAACTCCCCTTGTGACAACCCCCCCCCCCCCCCCCCTGTGTCAACTTGTACTTGTGCAAACTTTCCTTGTACTTGTGCTAGCTCGTACTAAGGCCAACTCCCCTTGTGTCCACTCCTCCGCGTGCCAACTCTTGCGCGTGCCAACTCTTGCATGCGCCAACCATTCTCGTGATGTTGCATATCGTGCTCGTGCTAACTCGTACTTGTGCAAACTTTCATTGTATCAAATCTGTACTTGTACCAGCTCGTTTATACTTACACCATCTTTCCTTGTGACAACTTCACGTGCCAACTCTTGCATGCGCCAAATCGTGCTCTTGCATATGTGCTTGCGCCACTCATGCCGGTACACGTGCCGACTATCTCGACCTCGTGCTCGCTCCAGCTCATGCTCCAACATAGAAATACAACGAACATAACCGTCATTCAACCGACAGTCTGTGGAGCTCGGAGACGGTACCGGTAATTATTATTTTGTAAACCCAGAGGACAGATGTAAAGAAGCTCTCTTCAAAATCCCTACGGTGAAACCGTGGTATCTCTTGACGCAGTGTATTTTGCCTCGTGCCAACATCGGAAACCGGGGGGATTAAACAAAATGAAGCCATGTCGACTGAAAAGCTGAAGAAGGCCTTGACTTTTGTGTTGGCAATCGGAGAGGATCGAACGACAACATCTATTTTCGACAACGGTTTATGATAAAATACTTTTTTTGACTGCGCAATTAAAACATAACAAATGATTATTCGTTGCCGATTACGTTTGACGTAGTGAAGATCGCCCATTAAAAGGCACTTAAATAACATATAATAGGCCTACTATAATAAAATGCAGTTATGAACCACAAGGTCCGTTTTTGGTCGATTTGACACCAAAATTTAGATTACATTTTTAACCAGATATTTCTGATAGATTCCAGAAAGTTCTAAGCTTTAATTTAATGCATTGCACGAAAACAAATTGCCAATGATAAGTGTTAAGAACTAGAATCGAGTTAATTTCGGTATCCTGACATTATCTCACGTCCAACGTTGCATGCGTTTTGTGCATTTTACAAGACATAATTATGGGAAAGTATTTCTAAGTTTTTTCGTTTTGAAACAGCATCAACAAACATTTTGTTCAGAGAGTTTAAACAGTTTCGGCAAAAATCAGACATCCATGAACTTTAGTGTAATGGCTAAAAGAAGGGGAAGGAGCTAATAGATAGCAGCACAGAAACTATGGGTAAAATGTTAGGGGGTATATAAAGGGGGTGCACCATTTTTTTCTAGGGGACACTTCTGGCCAATTTAAACTGTAGTTTCCGTTTGGATTTCTCTTAAAACAAGCCCCTTTTCAGTGCTCTTGTTATGCCATTTACTAAAATGTATAAGATAATCTGACGTGATGGTAAAACAATAACATTGTCTGTGTGTGAATAGCAAAATAGTTTTAAAAACATTGAAATCATCAAATTAAAAATGTAACGTTATATTTGGGCAATTTTAATCACATAAGTCCAAATTTCAAGGGGGCGTGGGGGAGGGGCACGGACATTGGGTGGGGGGGGGGGGGGCAGGTGCCTCCGTACGCCACTGAGAGAAGACAATTCTAAACAGAGGAAAGACTGATGCTGGTGTTGCATTTGTTGGTTTGTAATGGGGAAACAGGAGTAAGGAACTGCAAATGGAGGCAGCAGTGTCCTCAGAGAAAAACCAATCAGATGCAAAATTTGGGAAAGGAGATTTACAGCAAAACCATGCGTTCAATAATGATTTGAACTAGAGACCATCTGCCCTGACAGGGCAGCATGACATAATGATGTAGAGCATTATTTAAACCAAATAATAAACCACAAGGGAAACTGACTGGGTAAATGTTTAAATGATTTTGGGTTGAACAAAGAAAAATTGACTAGAGCGGGATTTGAACCAACGACCTCCGGTTTAACGTGCCGGCGCTCTACCAACTGAGCTATCTAGCCCTATGTTGGCGGTCTCCCTATTTTGTCAATATCTTTGTTCGGGGGGTGCCAGTCAGAAACCATTCAACCACAAACTGCCGTGTAGCCAGGGATCACACCCAAGTATACGATACAACCTGGGAAGCGGCAGCCAGGGGATCACCTTAAGGGGATGCGACTTTTTATATCAGATATCAAATAATAAACCACAAGGGAAACTGACTGGGTAAATGTTTAAATGATTTTGGGTTGAACAAAGAAAAATTGACTAGAGCGGGATTTGAAACCAACTAAACCTTAACAGAAAGTGATTACTTAAACTCTGTAAAAAAACTCAACTTGCTGATAAACCACGTTAAAACCAGACGTTCACGAACGTGCAGTTTCCGCGTAGTATCATCGCAATTAGACCCACCTATCGTTTCCGCCATTTTTAGGATTCCGGGTTTCTGTTTAGTAACAAGTATTTATGATCAGTGTTCTACATCGTTAGGTCATGCTGTCCTGTCAGGGAAGTTTTGTAAATCGTTGAGGAAGACATTTAATTCGCATAAAAACCTTTAAAAAGACTACAGTTTTCCCATGTTTTCAAAATCTTGCCCTGCCAGCGTCCCAGCAATGGCCACGCTGCGTGCGACACTTGGGCGTACGGATTGCAATTTGACCGACAATAAAGACCTATTATGCAAAATATACGCCATCCCTTATAGGGCAGACGGTGTCCCCAAAATGTTTCTATACTTTAACACACTCTTTTCCCTCTTGTACAGAAGTACCAGGAACACATGACGGCACAATAGACCTTATGCATTGACGTCACCATCTTAGAGGTAAACTGATGATGAAACAATGGAAACGCGCTGATTTGTACGCGCGGCGCACAGGACTGGCCAATGAACATCTTCCTTTTGACCTCTAGGTGAGGGCGCCCTACTCAAATGACGTCATATGCATAAGGTCTGTAGGAGGGGAGTGGGAGTGGAGTTACACCTTGTCACATTGAGCACAAAATGGCAAAACGTACAACAAAATCAAGCAAAACACAATGAATCCACTTCTTGCGAGTTTGGATGGTAATTGGGCGTTAATTTATTAGGAATCGTTTTTAAATGTCAAATCCTTTAATCTTGATCTTATCATCCTTACTTATTAAATGAAACAGGAAACATTTTGGAACAAAGGTAGGAACCTCCGAGCAAAGAAGACAATTCTCTTTCAGGAAGGATTAAGTTTCTGCCGACCGCCAAGGAATGCTTATTACCTTGCAGTAAAACACGATCTCGGTAGGTGTCACAAAGCTTACCCAGGCGCGGATCCGGGGGGCAGGGGGCACGTGCCCCCCGGGTAAAATTTGAAAAAAACCCCAACAAAAACAAACCGATTTTTAAAAATATTTTTTATATAACTATCTGCCTGTGCTTAAAAATTATCCACAAGTGTGTGTGTGGTGTCTTTTCCCCCAGCGGCAGGATGGATTTCTTTTTCATCCTATGCCTATCAAATTTGTTTCTTTCTGCCAAAATGAATCTTTCATGATATGTCACTTGTAATTGCTTAGATTTGCACGGTAACATAAGCGTTTGAAACCTGACGAGCCAATTAGTCCTGGATAAAATATATTTCATGTCGTTCTGGCATTCAAGTGTAAAGACTACACTAAACTTGAACTATATTTTTTGAATGAATATGCATGAAACCAGATATTGCAGCGACCAGATCCAAACGCGAGATTTGTGGGATTAAAATTTTCTTTGAGTAAAATTAGAAGATTGGTATGGATCAGAAGTGCTGAAAAAGTGCGTCTATTTCTCGGTTTCAGGCACACAGAGGCTTGATTTTTCACCCCTCAAAATGCCAAAAGCTCAGAGCTTCCGGGGGCTTCGCCCCCTGGCCCCACCGGGACCTCACCCATGGCCCCCCTCATTGTTGTTACAGAAATTTTTCCAGTAAACTTAGAAGATTTATATTGATCTGATTTCCATTAAGAGTGTGTCTATTTCTCTGTTTTAGGCACATGGATCGGCTTGGTTTTTCACCCCTCAAAATGCCAAAAGCTCAGAGCTTCCGGGGGCTTCGCCCCTGGACCCCCACCATCGATGTTACAGAAATTTTTCCAGTAAATTTAACAGATTTATATGGATCTGATTTCCAATCAAAGTGTGTCTATTTCTCTGTTTTAGGCACATGGAGGCTTGATTTTTCGCCCCACAGAACGCCGAAGGCTCAGAGCTTCAGGGGCTTCGCACCCTGAACCCCCACCGGGGCCCCACCCCTGGACCCCACCCATTTTTGTTTACCCTCTAATACAAAATCCTGGTTGGGCCGTTGTGCCCCCCGGTTTAAAAAATCCTGGATCCGCCCCTGTTATACCGTTCTACGGAGGTTTTCGTTGAAAAATAATGTGGCCAAGAAATGTGTGTAACATATTTTCACAAGCTTGTCGTGTTGACATGCAATGCCAGTATACTTGAAGTAATACCACCGAAATATTTAGGTTTGGGAGTGAAATGCCTTTGTGGCTCATATATAGTCCTATAGATGGAAAGTAAAAAGGATCAACAAAAACTTGTAACTCGTCCGTAAAAAAAAACAGCCCAACAATTCCTAGTCTTTCAAATGCGAACACGTTTACCTCTATTAATTATGCTATCATTACTAATATGCTGGTAGGCCTATATCTTTTAAACCTGAGATGTATCAATAGAGATCTCTATAAAATATCTGTATTTTCGGATTAATACTAAGAACGGTCACACGCCTATGTTCCGAAACCCTTATGTTTCGACACCCCTGATAAAAAAATAAAAAAATAAATCCCCAACCTAACCTTAACCCTTAACCAAACCCTAGTCATAACCCTAATCCTAACGCTCATCCTAACCTTGCATCGGTTGATGACCAAGAGGGATTATCCAAGTGAGGGATGCGGTTGTCGGAACATAGATCAGCCACCGGAACGTGCGCCTTTATACGGTTATCATCATCTTTGCGCAACCAGCTTACAAACAGAGTCTTTCATCCGGTCAGAATATACATATACAAAAGTCAAGAATGGACCCAAAGATGGTTCCATAATTGACCACACTGGGTCAGTGTGACCCCTTTTTCTGGGATAGCATTACCAGACACCGCCAGTTGTGTTTGTTTTTAAACTCAGACTGTGGTTCATGTTGACCTGGTTTACGGGTCAACACGAACCGCAGTCTGACGGGGGAATAGACTGTGCAAGTCTCGCGCGCATTCGAACTTCCGGGACCATAGTGGTCCCAACCATATGGAGTTTTACGTGGGTGAGATTTTGTTTCGTCAATTATTTTAGTTTAACGTAGTTTATGACCTAGAAAATTATACTTGTTGTTGGGAATGTAATACTAAGTGATAAAAAAAAAAATAGAATTTTGTGCTCGCCTCTGATCATACTTATGTAAACGCTTGTTTTGGATGCGCGATTATAATCGCCAGATGCAGTAATTGCAAAACAAACCCTTTTCATTGCAGTCTATGGTTGTTGAGGCGTCAGCCAAGGGCGTCGATCGCTACTGAAAAGTAGGGGGGACGGGCGAGCAAGTCTTGAAAAAATACATCTTACATTATTTGCACCCCACATTTTTAATAATTATGCTTCGGGAGTCCGGCGTTTATCGTGTGTCAGCTTGAAGTTCTTCGGGAAAAAAAAAAATTGCTTCTTCGACAAATCTTGTCATAGCCCAAACTGCTCCTATTTATTTTAATGGGTTTTACTACATTTTGTGCGTTGTGCGATTGAAAAATCGTGATCAGTTCGTTCTTTTCTCTCATGTAAAATCAGAGTTAGCCCAACTCTCTTGTGGTGTTCCCCAAGGAACAATTCTCGGACCTCTTTTATTCATCCTCTATGTTAACGACATTACCGAATCCTCTCATAAAGTTTCTTTTCTTTTATTTGCTGATGACACAAATATTTTCTATAATCATGAAAACTTGCAAGAACTTTTTGAAATTGTGAACACCGAAATGATTAAATTAACAGATTGGTTTAAGTGTAACAAGCTCTCTCTAAACTTAAACAAAACTAACCAATATTATTTCTGGCGCAAAAATACACAACGAAAACAAACACGTTTGTATTAATGACATACCCATGAAGCAAGTTTGTTCAACTAAATTTCTAGGAGTAGTGGTGGATGAAAAACTAAATTGGATTGATCACATCAATTACATTTCCTTAAAAATATCACGTGTTACAGGTGTTCTAAACAGGGTCAAACATTACATATCAAGACACTCACTAAGAACACTTTATTTGACACTAGCTCAGCCTTATTATATTTCTTGTAACATTATTTGGGCCTCAGCTCCCTCATCCAGTCTAAATCGCTTAATATACCTTCAGAAACGACTTGTTCGTATTCTTACAAATTCATCTTTCAGAGAACATACCCAACCACTGTTTCATTCTCTTACTTTACTAAAGTTGAATGACATCTATACATACCACGTTTCTCTTTTCATGTTTAAACATACCAAACACTCCCTCCCTCCGTCCATTTCGGAGAACTTTAAATACCGTAGTCAAATCCATTCCTATAATACTCGTTCAGCCAATAAGATTCACATCCCCAGGCTCCGCACTTCCTTTGCTCAACGTACTGTTTTGTTCATGGGTCCACAAATTTGGAATAACCTCCCTCCAAACATCACTAGCATTGCCTCTCTTCATATCTTTAAGCATTCTGTCAAAAAATTCCTCATTGGCAAATATAAATGATTGTCGTGTCTCTAGGTGTTTAATCCCAGTAATCTTTAAGAATGGAACCCGCCTTTAGTATGTCTCCAGACACCCTCGATCCCAATTATTAAATGAAGGTTAATTCGTATGCTCTCTCCCCATTCCAGTCCAGACAAAGTTACATTGTATTGTTCTGTGAATTTGTCCTTGTTGTAAGTCCTTCTGTGTTTTCTTTTGTGTGCTTAAATGTTAATTGTTTGTAACTTTACCCTGTATTTGCCAATGGTTGAGTGGGGGTCGTCGGCCCAGTGTTCTTCATGTTCATCCCATGTATCTTTTTCACTGTTTTTCTTTTCGCTTTCTTCGAAAAGCAATCAACAAATAAATAAATAATTCAAAATTCCATTTATTTCTAGTCTTGCATGAATACAGCCACTTTCCCATTGGCACTTACATAGGGTCATCGATACAAGCCCTATGGGTTTCTAGATGGCCCTCCGCTCAATATGTATTATTTTCTTCAAAGCCGTTGATTTATGACTTATTGTTTACTTGAGTGGAAATTAATAAACAAACAAACAAACAAACAAACAAACAAACAAACAAAATGTAACACATTTGCACATGTGCGCACACACGTACTTCCTTTGGGGAGGGATCGTGTACCGTACATTTTAGCATACACAAACAACGCATAACTTGAATGCTAACATTCAAGGTATGTAAGCGGGATCGGGCGTTCATGTCTTGGACGATACTTGTCGTCTATTGTCTGTATTATAGAAGCGGAAATGAGCCCAAAATACCATTCTGCGCACGCATCAGAAAAAATATGAAAATGAAGAAAACATTTCATCGTTTGTTGGCTATTCTTTTATTTGAACAAAAATTGTAATGAAATATTAAATCAAGAAAATGTTGATGCATATTTCTAATGAACAGTCAATCAAAAAGTGGGGGGACATCTGATATGCTGTCCCCCCAGTCTAAAAAGTGGGGGGACATGTCTCCCCCGTCCCCCACCCATCGACGCCCTTGGCGTCAGCATCTTCTCTAAACTGCGATACGAGTCAAAATTAAACCCGTTTGACCACCACGAATCCGCGTAAGGGGTTTCTAAAAAGTTAACATCAAATAAGCATCCTTGTCCCAGAGTTTTAATTTTTTCCCCCAATATTAATCAACACACTATTGTGTAATTTTTTCAAAAGCTAAAACTTTTCATAAAATTGTCATAATTTATTTTTTTTGTTCAGATTTTGTCATAAGAAATAATTTAAAACAAAGATTTGATTTCAGAAATAAAAATGTTCTTCGTTTGACGTGTTTTCTCGTTCGGATAAGTGCGAGACTTGCACAGTCTATAAGCCTACGTATAGCCTTAACCGACCCCATATTCCTGGTTAATTCCGACCCACCCATTTTGTAAAGTATCACTACAGTGGAAAGAAATTCCCGGCCAGCAACCGGATTCTGTGCTTCTATTGAGAAAGAAAAATCTAATTTCAAAACAGGAGAAGGAAAAAACGCAGACAAATAAATCACTACTCTTATACAATTACTGACCGACAGTCAGCAGCAATAAGTTCTAACGCGGGGTGTGAGGGTGTTACCGTATGATATAATGAAGTCCAGCTGACTTGTCATATGAAATTGCGGTGCACTTTTGGCGGTCTTTTAGTACTGACGTATTCAATGAAACCAACCTTTATCTTGCCGCCATCAATTTGCTCCAATATGTGTTTAAAAAAAATAAAAAAAATCACCCGATGTCTGTTTTAAAACAAAATCGTATTGTTTGTTTTCTCCTTCCAGCTTTCGTTTAGTTACGTTTGTTAAGACACTTTATAGTTTCATCATTAGAAACATCTTTTCTACGTTTGTTTTGATACTTGATATTATAGTGAATTGCCAAGCAACGGTGGTATATTGCAAAATGGCCGCACCAGTATTATACTTTGTTGCTGTTTGTGATATTGGATTATGCCAATGAACGCGGTTGTGCACGTTGTTGTAGATCATGTTTAAATGGAGGTGACATGAACGCGGTTGTGCACGTTGTTGTAAGGTGTTTAAATTGAGGATACACTACTTTGGTAACCCTAAAAACTTACTTGGTTAGAAGTACTGCAGCTGTTGATGATGTGTAACATTTTGAGGAACGATTTCCTTCTAGGAGTGTGGTCTTATATATAAAGAAAAGGATTCAAAACAATTTCAATCCGAGAAACGTTTCATGCATAAAATGTTTTTTCAGATTGTGTATTTACGGATTATTCTTCCTATTACGTGGACAAAACCGCTTCAGATTTTCGGCGATATCTCCGAAACGCTACTACCTTTTGAAATTGTTAAGTCTACATTTATACGGTTCAAAAAACCAAAGGCATACTTTGTCTTTAGAAAGAAAAGAAAATAACCCCCAGGCGTATTACTCGGGTGGGATTCAAACCCATCACCCGTGATTTGTCTGCTAGGGCCTATAGTTCCATTGGCCTCTTCATCATAGTGGCAAGTTATTACTTTAAAGGCAGGATACACTTTTGGTAATTGTCAATGACCAGTATCCTCACTTGGTGTATCCCAACACATGCATAAAAAAACAAACCTGTGAAAATTTGGGCTCAATTGGTCATCGAAGTTGCAAGAAAATAAAGAAAGAAAAAAGAGGCCAATGGAACTATAGCAGACAAATCACGGGTGATGAGTTTGAATCCCACCCGAGTAATACGCCTGTGGGTTATATTTTTTCTTTCTAAAGACAAAGTATGCCTTTGGTTTTTTGAACCGTATAAATGTAGACTTAACAATTTCAAAAGGTGGTAGCGTTTCGGAGATATCGCCGAAAATCTGGAGCGGTTTTGTCCACGTAATAGGAAGAATAATCCGTAAATACACTAGAATTGTGTGCTTTCAGAATGCCTGAAAAAGACTTCAGGCATGAAGGCTTTCTTTTTGGGTGAAAATTACCTCTTTCTCTAAAACAACATTACTCCAAGGGGGTCGTGTCTAACATTGTTTTATATAGTCAACAGCTCTCTAGTGCTCTTTACCAAATAGGTTTTTATGGTCATTTATTTTAGGAGTAGTTACCAAAAGTATACCCTGCCTAGGTACGGGTACGCACTGATTTGAATGCAAGAAAATATAATTGGCCTCACCGGTGTACCGTAGATGTTGTTCGTGGTATTGAAATGTGCCATTAAAGGCACTGAACATGTTTGGTAATTATCAAAGACCAGTATTGTCACTCGGTGTATCCAACATATGCATAAAATAACAAACCTGTGAAAATTTGGGCTGAATCGGTCATCGAAGTTGCAAGAAAATAAAGAAAGAAAAAACACCCTTGTTGCACAATTTTGTGTGCTTTCAGATGCTAATAAAAGGCTTCATGCATGAAGTCTTTTATTATGTTAGTGAGAAGTTACCTCTTTCTCAAAAACTACGTTACTTCAGAGGGAGTGGTTTCTCACAATGTTTTATACTATCAACAGCTCTCCGTTGCTGGTTACCAAGTAAGTTTTTATGCTAATATATATTTTGAGTAATTACCAAACGTGTTCAGTGCCTTTAAGCGGGGGTTGTGAACGTTAGATTGCAGGTTACGTTTGAGGCAACTTGCTTCTGTAGCGGCATGGCTCGATATCACAACGCATAAGACTGATTTCAGAGAGTCAATTATTAGGGCGCTTAGCAATTAAAGATGGATGTACATCTTAAGATCAATCACAGCTCTTTGTATGATCGACCCAATGCTTTGAATGCAAGAGAAGCTCATTGGTTTTTTAATCATTTAAGACGTTTCGTTCCGTCTTGAGAGATGTTTTTAAAGGAAGACGTTTAGTTTTTTAATATTAGCTCTTTATATGAGTTGAGGTTTTTTGTCTAAAGTGTATTGTTACATTTGGGCTTCGAGTTGTTATTGTTATTTATATTATTAAAAAGAGTATGTATTGTACATCGGAAATGATTTCTGCATATTTTTTTTCACATTTTTTCAGTTGGTCTAGTCAGTGTTTCACTTTGTTTGAATCTTTGGGGTTTTAAGTTTCGTTGGTTTCTATTTATATATATATTTTGTAAATTCTTTTACTTGGCATTTTTGTTTTACTTTTTACTTTTATGTTCTGTGTATATTATTTTATCAATTTTACATTGTTTTAGATGAGCTGGGTCTGGGATAGCCTGAACATCACACTTCAACAGGGGGCCAGTCTATGTCTGTAAGGGCACATCTTTTTCGATGACACTTAAAAAACAACTTTTGCTCTTTCCTAGACGGCGGGCCGTCTGCTGCTCTATAATGTATCGTCCAAAGAATTAAAATAACCATATACATTAGTAAAATGAAACAAAATGGCTGCATTGCTCTATTTTACCTTGTTAAGGTCATAGGCCTGTATTTACATTCATTCCCAAGCAGCAGGTTTGAGTTTTTATCACAGGTCATGTTTGAGGCAAGGGGCTTCTCCGTCTGTTCTGTTGACACAGACATCAAATCGACGCCATTACTGTGCAGCTTCGGCGTAAAGGGTATACTACGCAAAGCGACCAAGCTGCAGCTGACGGTTTGTCAACTTGAGTCGTTTCATTCAAACGTGTGAAGGTGGACATTTAAAACGAGTTTAGTTGGTCTTGCCGGTTGATCAAACACTGGAGGTTGAGATAGGTTCAGAGATGTCTTACTACCCACAGCTTTTTTGTTTTATACTAGCCCACCGGTGACTAGCCTCAGTGATCCCATACCGAGGCTGAGAAGCACATTAATGTCTGCCTACAGTTTACAATGGTACCATGGCGCAAGCTACTTTTGTTGTGTGGCTCCTTAGATTCATGTGATGTATTAATATCTTTAAATTAAAACAATAAAATGAAATCAATAAGAACACGACATTTCTGTGGCATGATTTGTAGATTTAATTGTTTTTATAGAAAAGTATTTATTATAGACAATTATTTTGTTTAAGTTTTATTAACATTATATCTCACAGTACAATACAGTATATTTTCACAGCCTGACCAGCTCGGTTTTGGTTACCGCATTCATGTTTTTAAATCAAATGTTACATGATTGTGCTGTAAAGCTGCAAGACGGTACAAAGATTAAGATGCGATTTTAAATGAGCAAATGTCTTTCCGAGCAATCTTTAGTCTCACATGTGATTGTTCAGATAAGTCTGACGATTCGTTGCAGCAAAAGTGATTTCCCCCCCTCAAGCAATCCATTCTGTTTGTCTGATTCTGGAAATTTATTAAGCTTAATGCAAATGGCATTTCCCGAAAGTGCTGGTGACTTCTGTTAGTCTGATTTTGTAGATCGATGAGGTGTTTTTTTTATAGTTTCAATTTAAATCTTTCTAGGAATGAAACAGGGGACCATCGAAACAGCAATTGTCACTGTGACCCGTAGGCCTGAAAATACATTTGAAGAGAAGTAAACGAAGAAACGTTAATTATTCGATGTGTGAGGAAAACCCTAAATACTATATAGAGAAATTTAAATCAGGCAGGGACTGAAAACAAAATCCACATGCAAAGCTCCGGTCTGAGGAGGGATTTGAATCGGGGTTCTACTGAAGTAAAAGGTCAAGATACCACTAAGCCAGCCTGATCGTAGATGCGTCGCCTGATTGTTTGCCAAATTGATGGAAAAATGAGATTTAACTATTCGATTGCTATTTTTTTTTTCAATAATGAAAGAAATTATAAACATTGATTCACTGAACGAAAAAACCGTCAAAAGATGCAAAAGAGTGGCTTTCGGAACCTGACAAATTAATGTCCATGTTTTATTTCGTGCATTGTGCGTGGCATATACAAGAACAAATGTTATGTTTTCTAATTTGAAAATTTATCATCCTTTCTAATATCTAAAATTGTAGATTTTATGGCAAAGAGTTCGGGATATGCAAATTCAAGAGTCGATGGAGGGAAAAAATCATAAGAACGACGCAATTGGTAATTTTATAATTAATGTTAACACTATCTCTATTTATGTGCTGGACTGAAAAAGGGTTTCGTATAAAGCAAGGTATCGGCCTTTCGTGAATCTTGAACGCAGGTTGTCAGCAAAATAATTCTCGCCTCGTGCTTTTGTTTTCGACGTCAAGCATCCTCCCCGGCGTAATTAACAAAGTACAGGACCGGGCTAGGCTCGTACAATGACCATGCTAATTACATCGGGGGGGGGGGGGGGGGGGGGGGGGGTGGGGGTGGGAGGGGCAGTATCTACAAAGTGCTTCAGTCAGGTGTCGTTCAATGCAGCGTTTGGAATTTTGGTAATGATTCGGTTGAACTGGAGGGAAACATGGGAACATTTAAAAAAAACATCAAATTCTTAGGGATGACGAAACAAAATTGGACAGTCAATGGGCAGTTATGGTTAAAACATATCTTCCGACGTTTTGTATAGCTACTGTCATTTGCACAAATTATGTAAACGCACTCTAACGCAGCCAAAATCATGAGCCTAACAACAGACGCATTGGCTTCGGACCTAGAATAAAACCTCATTATTTTAATTTATTCATCCCTACCCACTACAGCAAACTACAGGATTTATGAATAGTAATAATATAAAAATACAAACAAAAAATAAAAAATAAATACCCAAAACCCGACCCATGCAGATTAGCATTAATTACAATGACCTGTAACGAGTTCTCCGGAAATGTTATTGCCAAACGACAAAAGAACGCAAAAAGAAAAATTGATATTGTTATAAATACCTGGTAACAAATTGTGAATGGTCGAGAACCAATCACGTGATGTGCTACACAGACGCATGCACATGAGTGATGTAACCCACGGGATACATCACCTTCCTTGTGCCAATCGTTTGTCGTACTGACTTGTAATATTAGAAATAACCCGTGTTGAGGTTGTAATTATAAGCTGTTAAACTTAACACAATAGGCCTACATTAATCCAGAAATATAATTTATGTCACTATATATAATGTTTGATTCCCCTCTTGCAATCTATTACCATAGTATATTATAGAACAACTGATGCACGCTGTGACGCTGTGATGTACACCCTTGTGTATACAAACCATGACAGCGTGCAGCCAGCAATAATATTGTTTAATGGATACCGGAGACTATTGGAGATATCGGCGTTTGCTACCATTACAAACATGGCGGCCAGGGACATCATTTTGCGCTGCGTGTTTTCGTTATTTGTCATCTAATCAAAGTCGATCAAATATTTGATGAAAAGTCTGCAAAACATTATGCTAGCTCCGTTTTTGGCCGATTGGACCGAAATTTTTCTGATTTAAATTGTAAATAGCTATTTGTGTTATATAGGGCCTAGATTCGGGAAAGTTATAAGCTTTCATTTCAGGTATCCCTCTATAAAAATCTGCGAATGATAAGTGGAAGTTAATTAAAAACTACAAATGAATTGTTGTCGGGATCCTGACACCTTATGTCCAAGAAGAAAATATGATAATACAAATATGAAAATCAGGCAATACAACTTTAACAAACAATGTCCACAATGTCCACTTGAACTTCAAGACTAACATCTCACGCCCTGAACGCACTTTAGGGCATAATAGACCTTATGCATTGACGTCACCAAGCCGCCATCTTAGAGGTAAACTGATGATGAAACAATGGAAACGCGCTGATTTGTACGCGCGGCGCACAGGACTGGCCAATGAACATCTTCCTTTTGACCTCTAGGTGAGGGCGCCCTACTCAAATGACGTCATATGCATAAGGTCTATTGAAATGCAAACAATATGCAACATAAGTGGAGAGAATGACAATTGATATCCCAGCAAAGTACGTGTAAATACTTCTTATTTAGTGTCTCCGGCACCGTTTCCAATCACCTCATGGTGCGCTAACAAACAAAGCCCCCCCCCACCCCCCCCCCCACACTTGGTGTCTGTGCCCCCGGCTGCCCCTTCCCCCATTTGAAATCTGCACTTTTCGGATTGGAAATTTCCAGACTTTTAATGTGATAATTTCTATGTTTTTAAAACTATTTTCCATTGACACGCAGACAATATATTTGTTTTTACATTTACATTAAAAAGGCGCCGAAAAGGGGCCCTTTTTTTAAAAGAAAAGGGCAAACAGAAACTTGGTCAGAAGTGCCCCTCTAGAAAAAAAAGTTGCATCCCATTGTTCCTCCCTAAAATGTTACCCTCAATTAGGCAAGTGTTCTAATCATAACTGTACAAAAAATATTCCTGCTTTAAATGCTCAAATATGCTTCCTCTCGAATTATTGTAACCAAATGACAAATTTGTTGAGCATAAAAACGCAGCATGGAAAAAAGTGTTGCCGTCACCAATCAGTTTCCTTTAATTTTTTTCCTGGAAATTGTGACCACACCTATTATGATGAAATATGACAGGGTACGTTTCTTTGAGCGTGGAGGTTTCGAACGAGTAAGGCCTGCACTATTATTCACCTCTGGGCGGGAAACCTTGTCCTCGATCCTTCAAATTGTATTTTCCCCCCCCGACTATCAAAACTGACACAGCATTTCGGATCGATTTGTTTTTAGTCTCCTCGATACGGGCCCGCTGCACAGGAAAGAGTCGCTTATACATTAAATTAAATTAAATGACGTCACCAGGGCAAAGGTTGACGTAAATGTACATATTAAGTTCTTATGGGTGGTCTACTCTAATTCTCTTCACTGTTTAGTTTTCACTCTTGACTACAGATAACAGTATGCTATATGTTGCCTTTTGAAAATATCTTAGTGTTTATATTTAGTGTTATATGTTTGACATATAGCAAGCTAGGTGGTTGCATTGTCATTTTGACTAGTCGACAAAATAACTATTGTTCTTATGGTGTTTAA